>CM035629.1:96605636-99105636 GCA_020496765.1 Gossypium stocksii | reverse complement strand
ATTAATTAGATTGTGTAATTATTTTTCTAAGCAAGCTAGAGTGACTGATATTCTCAAAATTCTTTCTACAACAATTATAAGTAATATGCTTTTGTGCATTCAGACTCCACAATCCACATAAAAAGAAAAAACTCTTATCTTCTAAACTAAACCATGGCTCAGGCTTCTATCAAGAACTTTCAGCTTCTGAGGTTATTATATGTTTATATATTAATCTTCTTAGTTTTAAGGTTTGTTTTATAGAATGAATGATTATGGATGTGTTGTAGTAGACGATCATATGCTGTTGGGGCGGAGAAGATGAAGATGCAAGCAGTGGCATCAGCAGCTTTGAGGGTGCAAGTTTTAGCACATGATAAGGAGAAGGAAGCATTTTGGATGAGAGATCCAAAAACCGGAAACTGGATTCCAGAAAATCACTTTGGCGACGTTGATGTTGCAGAGCTAAGGGAGAACATTCTTTCCAGAAACACGAACGTCAATAGGAATTGAGTTGCCAAGATTTATTCATGTGATCATCTGAAGCTTTTTCTATAGTTTCTTCGTCCAATCTAGTCTTTTCATTTTCGCTTTTAATTTGTCTAGACCCCCATTGCATCTTTTACCATTTCCAAGTCCAGTTTTAGACGAAACAACCCTCTCTCTGTCTATTTTCTTTCATTTACGAATTTGGACCCGCAATGCCAGGACATTATGAGACAAAGACTGCAAGCCCTTTCCCTCGTCAGCCCACTCCATTCCAACAATAGAATACACATCACATTTATTTATTGTCATTCATACTTACCTAAAGAGGGAATGACATATGAGACTTCATAGTTTAATTAATTTGGCCTATAGGTGATATGATGTGATGGGAATTACCTATAAAACAATTTCTCTTAAAATAATATCTCTATTAAGTTATTTTATTAGCTCTTTCCAACACTCCACTTCCAAACTTTTTTATATCATACATAACAACCATATCATCAACTTTTTTTTCTTTAAAAAAAAGCTAACAGCTTTGATTTTATTTATCTATAATAAATATAAAAAGCATTAATTTGGAAATTTTTTTTGAAATATTTATAAATTCACATTTTTAAAAAATTAAAATAAAATAGAAGTTGTGATAATTAAACATTTAAAAATAATTAAAATTTTAATTATAATTATTATTTATAAAAAATTGTGCTAATTTTAAAATAGAGTTATTACCTGAATAGAACTCTAAGCATTGAATATAGGAAAAATATTTTGATAATTATAATTTACAATTATTAACTGAAATTTTTTTTAACTAAAGTTGTGTTAATTTTATTTATGTAAAGAAAAGTTATTATTCAAATGGAAATTTAAGCATTTTAACTAATATTAAAGTTAATTATTTATTATTTTGAATAAGACTATTTTGCATATTCATAAACTAAAATTATATTAAAGGTTGAATAGATTAAAAAAAGCTTTAATTATTAGTTGAAAATTTTCTATTATAATATTTGAATGGATAAATTAATGTATTTTAGTTATATTTAATAATTTAAATAAAAAATATTATTTTATATTAATTATTCAAATTAAAATAAAATATTTAAAAAACTAATTAATATTAAATGTGTAAAATCACATGCAATACATATAATATTAGAAGTTAGTTCTATTTAAAAGCACGAGTTTGAAAAAACTTTTGAACTGACAAGAATACCTTTTATTTTCCATCATACTACTAAATTCATATTTAAAAATAATTATTATTTTAAAAAGTTGAAATAAAATAGAAGTTGTGATAATCATACATTTGAAATAATTATAATTAGAATTTAAATTATAATTATTTGTTAAAAAGAGTTATGCTAATTTTAAAATAAAGTAATTACTTAAATAGAACTTTGATGATACCTTTATTTTCTACCATATGACTAAATTTAAATTTAAAAATAATTATAAATTAATAGAATTTCAAATAATTACACATTTAAAAATAATTAAAATTTAAATTACAATTATTAAATAAAAAGTTATGATAATTTTAAAATAGAATTATTACTTGAATAGAACACTAAATATAAAATATAGGGAAAAAGTTATGACAATTATAATTTACTATTATTAGTTTTAAAAAATTTAGTAAACAAAAGTTGAGTTAATTTTATTGTTGTAAAGTAGAGTTATTACTTGCTTAGAATTCTAAGCATTTTAATTATCAATTAATTAATATTAATATTAATTATGTTAATTAGTTATTATTTTAAATAATGTTAATTTGCATTAATTACACAAAGTAAAACTATATTGTATGTTGAATAGATTTTAATTATTATTTGAAAATTTTCTATTATAACGTTTGATTTGACAAGTTAATATATTTTAATTATATTTAATAATTTAAAAAATAAATATTATTTTACATTAATTACTTTAATTAAAAATATAATATTTAAATATTAATTAAATATTAAATACGTAAAACCACATATTGGAACACCCCTAGCCTGTCTCCGTTACCAGATTAGGATTACAGAATATTATCGAGCAAAACAAAACATTTAACTTCACAATAGTAACAATTATACAATTAAATACTAACACATAGCAATTGAATCTAATTATAGCAAAAATATACTTATGAGCCTTAAATCGAGCCTACGGGCCCTAAAAATAGTTTGGGAATAATCTGGGATCAAATCGAAACAAATCAAAAAATTCTAAAGAAATATGAAAATAACGCGGTATGGAATACCAAAAAAGGATCATATCTGACAATGCACTAAATTTAAACAACAACGCGGTATCAAAAGTTTGCATTCTCTTCAAGATTAAACACCGTGTCGCCCCAAAATGAATGGTGCAGTGGAGATAAAAAAAAAGTAATAATAAATAAAAATAATGGGGAAGATGACTAAGACTAGTAAAGATTAGCATGAGAAGTCACCATCTACCATCTATGCTTATCGAACGTCTGTTTAGACCTCTACCGGGGCAACACCTTTCTCATTAATCTATGGAATGGAGGCGATTTTGCCTATTGAATTTGAGATGTCTTCTCTCCGAGTTTTGTCAGAGCTGAAGTTGGATAAAGCAAAATAGATCCAATCCCGATATGATCAGTTAAATTTGATCGAAGAGAAAAGGTTGAAAGCTATCTGCCATGGTCAAATGTACCAAAAGCGAATGATGCGAGCTTACAACAAAAAGGTTCGCCACAGAGAATTCCATGAGGAAGACTGAGTATTAAAGAAGATCTTTCCCATACAAAAGGATTTCAGAGAAAAATGGATGCCAAACAGGGAAGGACCTTATGTGGTAAAGATAGTCTTTTCTGGAAGAGCGTTGATATTAACTGAAATGGATGGCAAGACTTTGCCTAATCCAGTGAATTTAGACTCAGTCAAAAAATACTTCACTTAAAAAAAAGAAAAAAAAGAAAGAAAAGAAAAAAAAAAGAAAAATGAGAGGCTAAGGTGAAAACCCACAAAGGGCACCTCGAGACCAAAGGAGTTTTGAATTGAAAACCTGTGAATGGGCAATTCAAATTTTGATCGAATGTGGGGCATGTGGTAGTCTTGCTGTGCCTGAATTTACAAAGAGGAGGTATGCTACATCTTGAGGCATCGACAAAGTACTCTAGATCTCCTAAACACATGTTGAGCTCAAAATGGTCATCAAGAAGTTTGTATAGAGAAGCTCAGGCTGCAATATTTAGGGCACCTACTTTCCTCTCATCTATTTCGTATTCCAGTAATATTTGTTTTCCTTGATCAATTCATTCTTTTCAGATTTTGTTCCTGATAAATTTCAGTTTTGTCCATCATTATTATCGTTTTCAAGCATTTTGCATTGAAATAACGATTAATGGACTAATAATACTTTCATAAAAGGAGTTTTGGATACTCTGGAAGCTTCTAAACAGTACAAGAACCTGAAACAGGACTATTATTTAGAACTCACCAAACTTAAGGGTTGGAAATATTTGAGAAAGAAGAGTCTAAATTGTGACTATTTCTTTGAATTTTCTGTCAAAGATACCAGCTGAGTAAAGAAGGCAGGATGACACATCAGTGACAGAACCTTGATGAACAACTAGCAATGACAACCTAAACATTAAAAATGGATCATTCTCATGACATTCTGCATTTATGCAAATACCATTCATACACATCTAGTTAGGAGCATTTGATTTATTCTGATCATGACATCCTAATCATTTGGCATAAGCATTGGCCTATGAAACTGATTCTATAGGTCATGTCCCTCAGAGGACGGTGTAGCAAGATCGGTGAATCCACAAATCTCATTTTCCTGAAGTGGCAGTGGAGTAGATTGAAGTTGTACATCTTATCTCCTTGAAGTTGCAGTGGAGCATATCAAAGATAGTGAATCTTGTTTCCCCGACGTTGCAGTGGAACAAATTAAAGCTACAAATTATGCCGAATCTTATCTTCCTGAAGTTGCAGTGGAGCAGATTGAAGCCACCAGCCTTATCTCTCTGAAATTACAGCGGAGCAGATTAAGACAGTAAATCTCATCTCCTTGAAGTAGCAGTGGAACAGATTAAAGCTACAAATTATGGCGAATTTTATCTTCCTGAAGTTGTAGTGGAGCAAATTAAAGCCACCAGCCTCATCTCCCTGAAGTTACAACGGAGCATATTAAAGTTGTAAATCTTATCTCTTTGAAGTTGTAGTGGAGTAGATTGAAGACAGCGAATCTTATTTACCTGACGTTGCAGTGGAACAAATTAAAGCTATAAATTATGGCGAATCTTATCTTCCTCAAGTTACAGTGGAGCAGATTGAAGCCACCAGCCACTGAAGACAGCAAATCTTATTTCCTTAATGTTGTAGTGGAACAGATTAAAGTTACAAATTATGGCGAATCTTATCTCCCTGAAGTCGCAATGGAGCAGATTGAAGCTACTAACCCTATCTCCCTAAAATTGTAGTGGAGCAGATTAAAACAACGAATCCTATACCTCTGAAGTTGCAATAGATTGGAACTACAAAATCCTACCTTTCTGAAGTGGCGGTGGAGTGGATCAAAGTAACAAGATGCAATGGACTGGAATGTGGCTACTTGAAAAAAGGAGCACCAAACAAATCGAGACTTGGCGAGACTGGGCAAAATTAGTCTTTCTTAAAAGTCTTTGCTTCGTTCTTGTTACATGACAACGAGCAAAGAGGGGCAGCTGTGCCCAAACTTTGCCTGGGCCCAAAAATCAAAACACAAGAAAAAACCAAAAATACAAATAAATAAAAGCCCAAAATTAAAGTCTAGTCCAAATCAAGCTAAAACCTAAGCTTAAAATGGCCCAAAACCTAAAACATTTTCAGCAAGAAGAAGGAAACCCTAGGCGCGCCGCTACCCCCATATGCCTCCTTACTGCCACCAGCGTGCACACTGCTTGAACCTGCAAACAGAGAAGAAAAGATAGAAAAAATAGCAAAAATAGCGGAAAAATAGCACAAAAATAGCAGTAGGCAAATAGTGAAAAAACATAAAAAATATTGTAATGAAAAGACTATAAAAGCCATGAACAAATCTTGTAAAAGGGGGGATTTGATTTTGAAATAAAAAAAAAAGTGAATTGAACACAAAGAAAAATGATTTTGAAATAAAAAAGATCAAAGGGTGATTCTTTTAGCCTTTTTTTTCTTCTTTTTTTTTTTTAAATCTACTATTTTTTTACAAGTAAAAAATAAAAATCAAAAGAAAAGAAGGGAACTCACCTGTGTTGCCGTTGGACATTTTATTCGGTGTTGAAATCGATAGAGAGAAGGCCAAAAGCCAAGCCTTTTCTATTTTTTTGCCTTTTTTTAGGCATTTGCCTTTTTGATCTAAAACACGTGTTAAAAAGGAGTAAAAAGGGGAAATTTTGAATTTTTTCGGGCCACCGTGGACGGTGGTGCCGTAGCCGGCGAACGACGGCTGCAACGATGGGCGATGGCCGAACTTGGAGGGGTGTTGAGAGAAAAAGGGAGAAAGGATGTTGATTTTTTTTTAAGGGCTGAAATGAGGTTAAAATTTTTTTTTTTGCCTTAAATAACAATATCAAAGCGGCGCCGTTTTGAGCTAGGGTTCACAGAGGCAAAAACGATGTCGTTTAGCCTCCGACCCGCGCACGACCAGACCTGCTCCAAGGGGATCTGTGTGGTTTTGTTTAAAAAGGGTTATTTACCTTTTCAACCCTTCCGCATTTTCTACCTGTTTCAATTGGATCCCTTTTTTTTTCCTTTTAATTTGACCTTATAATTTTTGTTTCTATTTCATTTCAATCCCCTTGATAAAAGTGCGCACATAGAAGGCCGGGATATTTTCCTTTTTAGCCCCTATTCTTTTTAGTACGTTTTAGTTTAGTCCTTTATTTTATTTTAATTCCCAATTTCTCCCCTAACATTTTGTTTAGCTTCCAATTTTAGTCCTTATTTTATTTTTTTAATACTTTTGCATTTTATATTTTATATTTTTATTAATTAAATTTCTACTTTTAAGTTCACTTTAATATTGACTTAATCCTTAATCTATTCATTTTCAACCTTTTCACATTTTTTATTTTTTTTACATATTTTTCTACTATCTATTTATTTTTTTTATTTATTTCTTCATCCTTTTACACTAAAAAATAGATTATTCATACTTTTTTAATTGTGCCTTTTTATTATTGTTGTTATTATTTTAATATTATTATTATTGTTTTTTATTATTTCTTCGATTATTTTTAATATCTTCATTTTACGTTTATGTTTATTTCTTTTTAAATTGTGCATTTTCCATTTCCATTTTCATTCTTATTGTTATAGGCCAATTTTGGCCCTTTCCAAATACAACCAACCCCAAACCCACCCAACCATTACAACCCGGTTACAAGCCCAAACACCCGTGGCCCAACCGAAACCCTAACCACCTAACCTAAGCAGCCTCTGACTCGGCACCTGCTTCCGAGCCACTTGCCTCTGACAGTCACTGTGCCACCGCCCCAAGTTGTCTCGTCCACCGCCCTCGCTCCTGCAAGCATTAAACGTGAGGAGACAGAAGAGAAAAAGAAAATAATAACTTGTAAAATATTAAGGCTATAAAAGCCGATTCGAAATACTTTGTAAGGATTCGGATTTTTGGTGTCAAAAGAAACTACAAAACAATATTCAGCAATAAAAACACATACCATTCTCAAAAACACTAAATCAGCGATAGTATATTACCAAAATCAGAAGTTCGAACGCAAACAGTCATTTTTCGAAGGTAAAAAAATCATTTTTCGATTCCGTCCTCTTTTATTTTTTTTTACCTATATATATATCTAAATGCATGCATATTTTTTTAAAAAAATAAAAGTATAAAAAAATAAAAAATTTTGAAAATCTTACCACGCGGTGGCCGGCACCGGCGCCGGTGACCGGACGGTGGTCGGACCGACCACCGGGAATCGCTCCGGTCACCCTCCCCTCTCCTTTCTCTCCCTTCTCTCTCTCTTCTTTTTTTCTCCTCCCCGGTCAAATGAATTTTTTTCATAAAATAGGCCTATTTATAGCCCCCTAAAACGACGTCGTTTTGGGGGCTGCATTTTAACCCCAAAACGACGTCGTTTCGAGCCGACCCGCACACGGACCCGACCCGCTCCAGAGGATCCGCGTGTTTTTGATTAATGGTTTTATTGCATTCTGGGCCCTTCCGCTTTTTCTACGGTTTGTAATCAGGTTTTTAAATTTTATAATTTGGCCCTAAAAGTTATGCGCGTTTCCCATCTGGCCCCGGTTTAAAACGCTGCGTTCGAACGAAAGGGATATTACCCGTTTTAGTCCCCGGATGATTCACCCGTGTTCACATAGGTCCATTCCCTCTGTTTTTCTTTCTAATTTGCCCCGAAATTTCATTTTACTTTTAATTTCGTCCCTCCAGTTTCGTTTTCATTATTTTTCTTTAATTTTAAGACTAGCAATATTATTATATCTTATATTATTATTATTATTATTATTATTATTATTATTATTATATTATACTATACTTAATACCATTATTTTTAATATTATATCATATTTAGCATTATTATATTATGATTTTACTACATACTACTAGTATTATTACCTTATTTTTTAAATATATTTACTAATATAATATATAGTTACTTTACTATTATTATTATTAAATATCTATTGTAATTGTTATTTTCATTATTATTGTCACCTATTTTGTACATATATTCACTAGCATAATAATTATTATTATTATTATTTTATTATGATTATATCATTTTAGTTATATATTAATACATTCATACATGTATATATATTTAATACTATTATTTGTTATGTTTTGATATCAATATTTCCAATATGTATATATATATATATTGTATATATATGTTTTAATCTACATATTATACATACATTCTTTTAATATATTCATTGTATATGTATACTAATGTTACATATGTATATAATTTTTCTTAATGCTATATTTTTATATTTTACGTATAGTTTTAACTATATATATATACTATATTTTTCTTAAATCTATATTCTTAACACTATATTACGCACATATTTTTTTATATTACACATATACATATATTTTTCATATCAACTTACGTATGTTTTCCGTCATCACATATATATTGCATATAGTCTAAATATGGTTTTTTAAATACTTTTAATATCACATTATTTCATATTCCGTATATATAATATCTTATAATACTAATTATTATCATCACCAATATATTATATTCATCGCACATTATTTATTTGCACGTTATATATATACATATACATACTTACATGTTTATTCACAATAATTGCTTCTTCACTATTATTCTAAAATATGCGCACTG
Organism: Gossypium stocksii; assembly: GCA_020496765.1. Taxonomy (NCBI): domain Eukaryota; kingdom Viridiplantae; phylum Streptophyta; class Magnoliopsida; order Malvales; family Malvaceae; genus Gossypium; species Gossypium stocksii. The sequence continues at coordinate 99,096,830 of CM035629.1, read as the reverse complement.
AATTTAGGCATTATTACACACATATACCTTAGCATTACGTCACATGTATTTTAAACTCTTGCTACTCACATGTTCTATCTCGCATATACACCTTGTTATAACTACATGCTCTTTTCTTTCACTGTAAACACTATTACCGTTATCGTTTTAAATATTGTGCTTTAATAGTTCTATTAATTTTACTATCATCCCCAAAATACATTATTCCATTCAATCCAAAAAGATTTTTAAAACGAGGCGATATTTTTGTATTTAGTGATCCGAGAAATAGTGCCCTAACGTGCTGGGTTGCGATTTCTCATTCGTCTAAATACCTAGAATACCCTCCTAAAATTTACAACTCGCGAGATATCTCTAGTTTCAAAGAATTCACGAATCTCATGTCCAATCGTGCTGGATGTGATATTCGTATTCTTCCGAGGCGAAGGAATCTCGACTTTTCTACTCAAGTCATCCCTGTTTCAAAAAGAAATCCCATTTTTACATCCTCCAAAACTTCAACTTAAGACAGAAAATTGCTCAATTTGGTACTAATTTTGGGCGTCGCGGGGGTGCTAATCCTTCCCCGCGCGTAACCGACTCCCGAGCCCGTTTTCTCTAATTTTTCGTAGACCAAAGAGTTTTATAAGGTGATCCAATCGCACCGAAAAAGGTTAGTGGCGACTCCCATTTTCCTTTTTTAGTCGACATCCGTTTTTTTTTTCAAAAAAATGGTTACGACAGCTTGGCGACTCCACTGGGGAGGTTAAGTGAGTCGAGCCGAAAATTGAACACTTTCTGTCTTAATGTTAGAAATTTCGAAATTTTTTAAATTACGATCTTTTACATGTATTTGTTGTATATGTCTGTTACCTTTCCTCGCACACATTGCATTTGCATGACCGTTGTGGTCACACCCTTAAGTGGGAGTGAGGAGCTACGCTTTCGTGAGGTTTTCACCTCCGCATGGGCTGGCGAATCGCTTCCGGGATACATCCGTACTTATGGTTTCGTGAGATTTTCATCTCCGCATGGCCATAGGGAAATGTGTCCCCCTGAACTGAACTTGGTCCATATAAGCCTATAATAGGTGAGGATCGAGGAATCTGCTAGTTCGGGTACCCTTCTCTCTAGAACCGAAACGCATATAGTGAGCCTTAAGCGCCTGCCCTAGGTAGTACGGAGGTAACCTTTAGTGACTACCCATGTAGGTGCTTGTTTATTGTCTTTGAATTGTATCTGTTATATATGACACTGACCCTTTTTTTGTTTTGTTATCATTGCATGTCATCCAATATTTAAAGGTATCGATTCACGGTTCTATTTCTAAGTTAGAAAGTTTTGTAATGGGGAATGAATATCTTGACAAAGTGGAAGACAACGCCAACATACGTGCATGGTCAGAGAAAGCCCAGTTAGAAAAAGGAGATAGTGTCGCCGAGGGGTATACGTCGGAGCTGTGGGAGTTTACTCGTATCAGTTTAGCACAGAATGAGCTTCAGGAATTGAGGGATATTTGGACCCAATGGGATGATGAAGCTAAACAGCTGTTCTATCAAAATTACGGAGATCTTCCCTATCTGCTAGACATTAAGGTGGATAAGCATCTGTTTCGGGCTATGGTACAATTTTGGAACCCCGCCTATAGCTGTTTTACATTCGGTGAGGTAGACTTAGCACCCACTTTGGAAGAATATACCGTCCTGCTCCGCTGTCCAAGAATTCAAGACAACAAAGCTTATGTTAGGGCTGTCAATCTCCCCACTTTCGTGAAAAGGTTAATGATTATCACGGGAATGAGTGAGCAGTGGGCTGCAGCTCGAATCCAACAAAAAGGCGATAGCAAATGTATTCCGTGGGCAAGTCTAAGGGATCTGATATTGACGCATCCCGACGCGAAGAGAATGGTAGATGTCTTGGCCTTATGTATTTATGGGTTGGTGATTTTCCCGAAGGCTATAGGGCAAGTAGACGAAGCGGTCACAGATTTGTTCGATCGACTCGGCAAGCAAGTCACACCAGTGCCTGCAATCCTAGCAGAAATATTCCGATCTTTGAGTGCATGCCGGAAAGCAGGTGAAGGCAGATTCATCGGTTGCGCGTAGTTGTTGTTGGTTTGGTTCCACAGTCACTTTTGGAGGGACGATAGGGGTCCATGCCGTGTATTATTTCAAGATTATTCTCCCTTAAAAGAAGCAGCAACATTGCCTAGAAGGGACGACATCACAGAAGAAAGATGGATAGAGATACTTCGGAATCTCCGGGAAGAAGATATTGTATGGAAAGCTCCTTGGATGGCTCCCAAAGAAATCCTTTATCGTTGCGGGACTTTCGATTGGGTACCTCTTCCTGGAATTTGGAGAGTTACCGGGTATGCGCCATTACTCGTTCTGAGGCAGTACAAAGCAGAACAGTTTATACCGGCAACACGAGGATTGGCCCAAAGTGACTTCTCATACAAAGGTGATCATTATAAAAAGAAGATACGAGAGATTTCTGACGCCTGAAAAAATATTTGCTCTATGAAGGTTTTGACCGATGGCCCGACAACGACCCCTGAGTACAAAGAATGGTTTAACAAAAGGATCAATGACAACATCCCAAGGCCGAGTCTGGAAACTGCTCGATCAATAGAGGAAAGCTTACGGGTGATTCCTTCAGAATTAGAACTCGTGAAGTCAGAGTTTGAGAGGAAGAATCTAGAGCTCGCGAAACGGATAGAGAAGTTAGAAGAAGAGAAGATGTATCTGAGCTTAGACGTGGGTGTCCAGAAGACTGAGGTTGAGAAGGTAAAGAAAGAAAAAAGGAAAATAGAAGAAGATCGAGATGACCTGAAGGAACGATATAAGAGAATGCAACTATCAAGGAAGAGAGCCGGATTGGGAAAGACTTCTGAACAATGGCAATTAGAGGTTCGAGAAGAAAAAGCCAAGGCCGACCGTTGGGAGAAAAAGTTCCAGGAAATGCAAACACAGAATCGAGCCCTAGAAAAGAACTTAGTCGAGAATCAGAAAGAGAATCAAGGGCTAAAAGCTAAAGTAACTGAACTCGGACGGGCTCTTCATCTTCACCAAAGGCGTAACTCCGCGGCCGAGTTGAAAGCTAGTCAAGACAAAATTGAGGAAATGAAACATCAAATTGAGGGGCTAAAAGCAGCCTTACAAGACTGCGGACTACAGATTGAGTAGCTCGAAGCACGAGAGGAACACCAGAAGGGAGAGCTTCAGCATTTCCAAAATCAAGTCAGAGATAGAGATTACCTTATGGGGGAGGCCATCGTCCAGATTCGAGAAGTCGCTGACCATCTGCAGGACCTGGCAGTGCGAGCCGATGTGTTAAGCATCAGGTACGAGCAAGAATCAGACCGAGGTCGAGAATTGGTGGCGTTGCTTAGGAAAATTAAGACTTTAGGCCTAAAGGCAAAGGCATATCTGTAATCAGCTTATTGTAAAAACTTTTTGTTCTTGTTATTTAAAAGTTGAAACTCTGGACCTAACGATGAAAGTGTCTGTAATCTGTTTTGTGTAAGGATTTTTGTTCCTTAAACAACGTTTTCTAAATTGAAACTGAATCGGAATCGATATCTTTTGCATTCATGCATTCGCATTGCATCACATCACATGCATTTAAACCAAAAAAACCCTGATTAGTGAAAGTTATTATAGAGAAGAAAAGAATCTGGAAACTCCACATCCCTACGGTACACGTGCTAAAACCAAGAATATGGATCAAAGATTCGAGCAACTCCAAAAGGAAATGCAGGAGCAATTGCAAGAACAATTGGTAAAAATGCGAAACGATATGCGTGAACAGATGATGGAAGCTCAGAGAAGTATGGTGGCTGAAATGGCCCAGCTGCTGAAAGGAGCAATGGACAAGGGAAAGGCCCTTATGGCTACCGCCGCAGAAGATAATGATGATTATCCTCCAGGTTTCACCCCACCCCGTACTCAAACACAGACGGAGGCTCCCCTGCGAAGGCCGTCTGTCACTGTTAGGCCTCAACAGGGGCAAATTGATATTGGAATGCCTGTGAACTTACAAGACGGCTCGGGGTCCAACCCGTTAGATAATCCCATCAATTCACTCACCCCTGATTTGGACTTGGCTGAGAAGGAGAGGGAAAGGACCGAATCCTCAAGACAATTAGAGGAACGCTGCAGGTGGTTGGAAGAAAAGTTTAGGGCATTAGAATGCGCTGATGGTCGATAAGGAATGGACGCCAAAGAATTTAGCTTGGTCCCAGACTTAGTCCTCCCCCATAAATTCAAAATGCCAGAATTTGAAAAATACAATGGGACTAGCTGTCCTGAAGCCCACCTCACTATGTTCTGTAGGCGAATGACAGGGCAAGTAAACAATGATCAACTTCTGATTCATTGTTTCCAAGACAGTTTAGTCGGTGCCGCGGCTAAATGGTACAACCAATTAAGTCGCGATAGGATCAATTCCTGGAGAGACTTGGCACACGCCTTCATGCAACAGTATAGCCACGTGGCTGACTTGACGGCCGATCGAATTACTTTGCAGAACATGGAAAAGAAGCATAATGAAAGCTTCCGACAATACGCACAAAGGTGGAGAGAGGTCGCCATGCAAGTTCAACCTCCACTATTAGAGAAGGAAACTACCATGCTATTCATCAATACCTTGAAAGCCCCATTCCTTACTCACATGATTGGAAGTACCACCAAGAGCTTTGCCGACATAGTTATGGCGGGAGAAATGATCGAAAATGCCATAAGGGGTGGTAAGATAGAAGGAGAAACCACTAAAAGGCCAGCCCCAAGAAGGAAGGATAATGAAGTGAACAACGCGAGCGGTTACAGCCCGAAAGCAATTACGGTTAGCCAGCCGAGAACAGCTACAGGTGGGCAACAGGGTTCCCAAAGGCAGGAATCTGGTACGAGACAGAACTCTGAAAGAATGCAATTCACACCCATTTTAGTGACGTATAGGGAACTTTATCAGAGCTTATACAAGGCACATGCAATAGCTCTCTTTCACTTGAAACCACTACAACCCCCATATCCCAAGTGGTATGATGCAAACGCCAAATGTGAATACCATGGGGGAGTACCAGGGTATTCAATCGAGAATTGCACAGGCTTCAAGAAAGCGGTAGAAAGACTCATCAAGATGGGGATCGTGAATTTTGACGATACCCCCAGCTCGAAAAACCCGATGCCAAACCATGGCGATCAAGGGGTGAATGAAATCAAAGAAACATGCATAAGAAGGGTCAAAGAAAATATTGTTGAGGTGAAGACACCGTTGAAAGTAATCTGAAAAGAGATGGTGAAGAGAGGAATATTGGTTTCCGAAGAAAAAAGTGAAAAAGCGGGGAACTACTGTGAGTTCTATCAAGTCAAAGGGCACGAGATCCAAGAATGTGTTGAGTTTAGAACTCTGATACAAAGCCTCATGGATAATAAGGAGCTGGAATTTTATGAAGAGGGCTCAGATGCAAGACACATATGCACCTTGGAAGGAGAATCGACGAATCAAGGAACCAACCGGCCAAGGATCATTATTTCTCTACCTAAGTATGGCGAGGCTGAAGCGCAAACAGCACCAAAAATCATTATTCGCAAACCTGTTTCCTTTCCTTATAAGGATAATAAGAGGGTGCCCTGGAATTATGATTGCAATGTAGCAATGCCGGAAGAAGAAGGAATAGCTAATGCTTCCAAAGAAACTCAGGCCGAAGGTTCTTGTACGCGTAGTGGAAAGCGTTATGACGCGAGAGGCATCGGGATCGAGCCCGTAAAGGCAAAAGCCTTAGGAATCGAGAAAGATAAAGGGGTTGAAGCACTCATTAATGAACCAGTAAAGGAAGAGGAGGCTAAAGAGTTTCTCAAATTCCTGAAACACAGTAAGTATAGCGTGGTTGAACAGTTACGTAAGCAACCAGCCCGTATATCAGTGTTAGCATTGCTCCTAAGTTCAGAAGTACACCGTGAAGCATTGATGAAAGTGCTTAATAAAACCTATGTTACAAAGGACATATCCGTCAATAAGCTGGATCGTCTTATCAGTAATATAAGTGCCGACAACTTCATTTATTTCAATGATGATGAAATCCCACCGGGTGGCATGGGATCAACTAAAGCCCTGCACATCACCACTCGTTGCAAGGGGTATACGCTGCCAAGTGTACTTATCGATAATGGGTCAGCCCTGAACGTCCTGCCATTGTCTACATTAAACAGGTTGCCAATAGATAGTTCTCACATGAAAGCATGCCATAACATAGTGAGAGCATTTGATGGCACGGAGAGAAAGGTGATGGGAAGAATTGACATCCCTTTAATGATCGGGCCAAACACATATGAGGTGGATTTTCTAGTAATGGACATCAAGCCCTCTTATAATTGTCTGCTGAGGAGGCCCTGGATACACTTAGCAGGAGCGGTGCCTTCCTCTTTACATCAGAAATTGAAGTTAGTGACAGACGGACGACTAGTGACCATAAATGCAGAAGAAGACATCATAGCAGCAGTTACCAGTAACGCACCTTATGTGGAGGCAGATGAAGAGTCAATTGAATGTTCTTTCTGCTCATTGGAATTTGTCAATGCAACCTTCATTTCGGAAGGAAATGAGATACCAGTGCCTAAGATATCCAAGACCACAAAGATGAGCTTGCAAATGACAGTAGGAAAGGGAGCTTTGCCTGGAAAAGGGTTAGGCAAATACCTCCAAGGTGGAATCCAAGTCCCCGAGATTAGGGAGAAAAGAGATCGCTTTGGCCTAGGATTTAGGCCAGATAACAGACAGAGAAAGAAGGAGATAGAAAAACGTCAAGAAAGAAGGAAGGCGCGTTTGAGGGGAAGAGAAATTGAGTGGGAATCGATGACGTTCCCTCACATATCCCGGACTTTTGTGTCAGGGGTGATAATTCACCCTGAGGTGGGGTCACTCGAGAAAGGAAGCTATCACATCAACGCCATACATGATGAAGAGACTGAGCAAAAGAATTTGGAAGACATCCGTCCTTACGAACCAGGGAGCTCTTTAAACAATTGGACTGCTGAAGAACTTCCTGTAACCTTTAGGAACTTTACAGAGTAATTTTCCAAAACACTCTTGTTGCTCTAAAGCCTAGCAGTAATGAGATTTCGTTTGTGAAATAGGCTTACGTTCGGATATTTTGGTTTCAATAAAGAACACTTTTGTCAAATTGAGCAAACTTCTTTCATTCTTCTATCGATAAACATTCTTTTGACCTTCTAATTTCATTCATTTTTTTAAACTCATTCATAACATAAAAGACAATCATTCTTAAATTCATTCATTCTTTGCACATTCTTTCACACCCCACAGGTCTCTGGATATCAATGACATGAGCGACGATACTGCAAATCATGAAGTTTCCTTTGAGCAGGACATGTGTTTACAGGAACCTCAGGATTTCGAAGATGATAGGGATTGTGATGTATCTCCAGATTTGTTGAGAATGGTGAAACATGAAGAGAAGCAAATTCTGCCCCACGAGAAAGAGACAATAGAGAGCATAACCTTGGAAGAAGGGAAGGAAGTGAAAATAGGGACGCTCATTTCAGAGGAAACTAGGCAAGATCTTGTTGAGCTACTGAGAGAATTTAAAGATGTATTTGCATGGTCATATCAGGACATGCCAGGGCTAGATACTGACATCGTAGTACATCGCCTTCCAATAAAACAAGATTACAAGCCAGTTCAACAAAAATTACGAAGAATGAGGCCTGACGTCGTGCTGAAGATCAAAGAGAAAGTCAAAAAGCAGTTTGATGCCGGATTCCTGAAAGAGGTCAAGTACTCAGAATGGGTAGCTAACATTGTGCCTGTTCCTAAGAAAGATGGGAAGGTACGAATGTGCGTCGATTACAGAGATTTGAACAAAGCTAGCCCAAAAGACAACTTTCCCTTGCCACACATTGACACCCTAGTAGATAATACAGCGGGTTATTCATGGTTTTCCTTCATGGACGGCTTCTCGGGGTACAATCAAATAAAGATGCATCCTGAGGACATGGATAAGACCACTTTCATAACATTGTGGGGCACCTTTTGCTACAAGGTAATGCCATTCGGCCTAAAGAACGCAGGTGCAACATACCAAAGGGCCATGGTGACTTTATTCCATGATATGATGCACAGGGAAATCGAGGTGTACGTGGACGACATGATTGCCAAATCTCGAACTGAAAAGGAACATATCGAAGCCTTGAGGAAATTATTCTTGAGATTGAGAAAGTTTCAGTTGAAACTCAATCCGGCGAAGTGTACCTTTGGAGTCAGGTCAGGGAAACTATTGGGCTTTGTAGTCAGTGAGAAAGGAATAAAAGTTGACTCAGACAAAGTCAGAGCCATACAGGAGCTGCCGCCACCACATACTCAGAAAGAAGTTCGAGGTTTTCTTGGAAGGTTGAATTACATTGCTCGATTCATTTCACAATTGAAGGAGAAATGTGACCCCATATTTCGCCTCCTGAGGAAACACAACCAGGGTACCTGGGATGAAGAATGTCAGAATGCCTTTGATAAGGTTAATCAATATTTGTCAAAGGCTCCAGTACTATCCCCGCCTAGTCCAGATAGACCGCTGATACTGTATTTATCGCTGTTCAGCAACTCTATGGGATGTGTGCTAGGTCAACACGATAAGTCAGGAAGAAAAGAGAAGGCGATATATTACCTCAGTAAGAAATTTACTGATTGTGAAATGAGATATCCGCCGATTGAGAAGTTGTGTTGTGCCTTGATTTGGACAACCCGAAGGTTGAGACAATATATGTTGTATCATACAACTTGGTTGATTTCAAAAATGGACCTATTAAAGTACATGATGGAGTCAGCAGCCCTAAATGGAAGAATGGCAAGATGGCAGATACTGCTTTCTGAGTTTGATATAGTATATGTGAATCAAAAGGCTATAAAAGGAAGTGCAATAGCTGAATTTCTGGCTAGCAGGGCTCTGGAAGAGTATGAACCACTGAGCTTTGATTTTCTTAACGAGGAGGTGATGTGCGTGGCAACCGCCGAAAGGTGTCCGTGGAAATTGAACTTTGACGTAGCGTCCAATGCAGTAGGAAATGGAATCGGGGCAGTCTTAATATCACCAGAGGGAGATCATTATCCATTCACATGCAAATTGGATTTCGACTGTACCAACAATATGGCAGAGTATGAGGCATGTATCCTGGGGATTCAAGCGGCCATAGAACGGAAGGTTAGAATACTGGAAGTATACGGAGACTCCGCATTAGTGATCTACCAGCTCAAAGGAGAATGGGAGACAAGAGACCCCAAGTTGATTAACTATCGAAGAGTGGTTTTAGGATTACTAGAGGAGTTTGACGATATCACTTTCAATTATCTCCCACGGGATGAGAACCAGATGGCGGACGCTTTAGCAACCCTGGCATCCATGATTAAAGTAAACAAAGAGGAGGATATGAAGCCGATTCAAATGAGCATTTCTGAAGCTCCAGCTCATTGTGGTAACATCGAAGGTGAAGAAAAGGATGACCACCCTTGGTACCAGGATATATTACGATATGTGAAGAATCGTGAATACCCTGAACAGGCAACGGAGAATAAGAAAAGAACCTTGAGAAGGTTAGCTTACGACTACGTATTGGATGGAGATATCCTTTATAAAAGAGGGAAAGATCAGGTGCTTTTGAGGTGCGTCGACGCTATGGAAGCTAGGAAAATCTTAGAAGAGGTGCATGAAGGTGTGTGTGGGACACATGCTAATGGCTTCACGATGGCAAGACAAATTATGAGATTTGGATACTATTGGTCTACCATGGAGGAAGATTGTATCAGCTATGCCAAGAAATGTCATAAATGCCAGATCTATGGGGATAAGATTCATGTACCGCCTTCACCCCTGCATGTTATGACTTCTCCATGGCCCTTTTCCATGTGGGGCATGGATGTAATTGGCCCAATTTCGCCAAAAGCTTCAAACGGGCATCGCTTCATCTTCGTGGTCATCGATTACTTCACGAAATGGGTAGAGGCTGGTTCGTATGCTAACGTCACCAAGTCAGCCGTGAGTCGATTTTTAAAGAAAGAAATCATCTGTCGATATGGAATGCCTGAGAGAATCATATCAGATAATGCCCTGAACTTGAACAATAGCACGATAGCAGAAGTCTGCAGTCAGTTCAAGATTAAGCATCATAATTCATCTCCGTATCGCCCAAAGATGAATGGGGCAGTGGAAGCGGCCAACAAAAATATTAAAAAGATAGTTGGGAAGATGACCGAGACTTACAGAGATTGGCACGAGAAATTACCGTTTGCACTATTCGCCTATCAAACGTCTGTTAGAACCTCTACTGGGGCAACTCCATTCTCGCTGGTTTATGGGATGGAGGCAGTGTTACCTATTGAAGTGGAGATACCTTCCATTCGAATCTTGTCAAAAATAAAGTTGGATGAGGCAGAATGGATTCAATCGCGATACGATCAACTGAACCTAATTGAAGAGAAAAGGCAAAGGGCGATTCGTCACGGTCAGATGTATCAGAAGCGGATGATGCGAGCTTACGATAAAAAGGTTCGCCCAAGAGAATTTTACGAAGGGGACCTTGTACTGAAAAAGATCCTCCCCATACAGAAAGACTTCAGAAGAAAGTGGATGCCAAATTGGGAAGGGCCATATGTTGTGACAAAGGCCTTCTCTGGTGGTGCGCTGATTTTAGCAGAAATGGATGGGAAAAGTTTGCCCAACCCAGTGAATTCGGACTCAGTCAAGAAGTACTTTGTCTAAAAGAAGGGAAGACAAGGTGAAAACCCGCCAAGGGCGCCTTGAGACTTCCATCCCTAAAAAAAAAAAAAAAAAAGAAGAAGGATGGAGAAGCCAAGGTGAAAACCCGCAAAGGGCACCTTGAGACTAAAGGGGTTTTGAGTCGAAAACCCGAAAGGGCGGCTCAGATTTCGAATGACACGCATCTCACTATACTGGACTTGACGAGAAGTGGAGCACATTAGATACCGGGGCATCAACAAAGTATTTTGGATCTTCTAAACACATGTCAAACCCAAAGTAGTCTGCACGGAGTTTGTATATAGAAGCTCAAGTTGCGATATCTAGGGCATCTGACCCTTTTTTGTCCTGCTCACTACCTTTTGATCTTCTCAAAATGTTGTCAGATTAATTTCCTTTGTATCTTTGATGACTTTGTTCCAATCTAACCATCCTCAAGATTTTTTGTCCTCCCTTTTCCACAAATGTGTTGCATTGAAATAATGATTGATGAACTAAAATACCTTTACAAACGAAGTTTTGCATATTACTCTAGAAGTCTCCTGATAATGCAGGAAACTAAAACAGAACGATTGTTTAAAGAACCCCCATGTGTAAAGGTTGGGGATGCCCAAAAGAAACTTCATTTTCAGTTCAAAGTGATGATTAGAAAATGCAAACAATTTGATCCGAGGAAAGGATTTCGGCAGGCCATAATAGAACCAACTTGATCTAGGGGCGTGCAAGCAGAACATGCATAACACCTCGGGTGAAACCTTGATGAACGAGTGATAACAACCAAATAGGCACCATTCTCATAGCATTTTGCATCATAATATATGTTCAATTAGGAAGCATTTGACTCATTTTGATCATGGCATCCTATTTCTATGCATGAGCATAAATCTCAGGAAATCGATGCTGCGGACGAATTCCCCAGTGGACGATGTAGCAGGATTGATTGAAATCGCAAATCGCAGCAGATCTTAACCCCCAAAATGATAGGGTTACAGATCAAAATTTCTAATTAGATTTGGCAATCTCTGTATTTGGCAGAGAGCAGATCGAGGAAAAACAGATTTGGCAATCTCTGTATTTGGCAGAGAGCAGACCGAAGAAAATAGATTTGGCGATCTCTGTACTTGGTAGAGAGCAGATCGAAGAAGGCAGATTTGGCAATCTCTGTATTTGGCAGAGAGCAGATCGAAGAAAAACAGATTTGGCAATCTCTGTATTTGGCAGAGAGCAGATCGAAGAAAATAGATTTGGCGATCTCTGTACTTGGCAGAGAGCAGATCGAAGAAGGCAGATTTGGCAATCTCTGTATTTGGCAGAGAGCAGATCGAAGAAAAATAGATTTGGCAATCTCTGTATTTGGCAGGGAGCAGATCGAAGAAAATAGATTTGGCGATCTCTGTATTTGGCAGAGAGCAGATCGAAGAAAACAGATTTGGCAATCTCTGTACTTGGCAGAGAGCAGATCGAAGAAAAACAGATTTGGCAACCTCTGTACTTGGCAGAGAGCAGATCAGAAAAGCAGATTTGACAATCTCTGCAGATAAGACTGGAGCTACGAATCTCTTCTTATGTCCCTGAGGTTGTAATGCGGCAGATCGAAGCTACAAGACATATCTCCGAAGTTGCAGTGGATTGAACCGAAGCTACAAGGGACGGTGGCCTGGAAAGAGACTACCTGAACAAGAGCAAGCACAAAACGAATCAAGGAACAACAAGACCAGCCAAAATTGGCCTTTTTTTGAAGTCTTTACTCTATTCCCGTTCCACGACAATGAGCAAAGAGGGGCAGCTGTTATAGGCCAATTTTGGCCCTTTCCAAATACAACCAACCCCAAACCCACCCAACCATTACAACCCGGTTACAAGCCCAAACACCCGTGGCCCAACCGAAACCCTAACCACCTAACCTAAGCAGCCCCTGACTCGGCACCTGCTTCCGAGCCACTTGCCTCTGACAGTCACTGTGCCACCGCCCCAAGTTGTCTCGTCCACTGCCCTCGCTCCTGCAAGCATTAAACGTGAGGAGACAGAAGAGAAAAAGAAAATAATAACTTGTAAAATATTAAGGCTATAAAAGCCGATTCGAAATACTTTGTAAGGATTCGGATTTTTGGTGTCAAAAGAAACTACAAAACAATATTCAGCAATAAAAACACATACCATTCTCAAAAACACTAAATCAGCGATAGTATATTACCAAAATCAGAAGTTCGAACGCAAACAGTCATTTTTCGAAGGTAAAAAAATCATTTTTCGATTCCGTCCTCTTTTATTTTTTTTACCTATATATATATCTAAATGCATGCATATTTTTTTTAAAAAATAAAAGTATAAAAAAATAAAAAAATTTTGAAAATCTTACCTTGTCTGGCCACCGCGTGCGGTGGCCGGCACCGGCGCCGGTGACCGGATGGTGGTCGGACCGACCACCGGGAATCGCCCCGGTCACCCTCCCCTCTCCTTTCTCTCCCTTCTCTCTCTCTTCTTTTTTTCTCCTCCCCGGTCAAATGAATTTTTTTCATAAAATAGGCCTATTTATAGCCCCCTAAAACGACGTCGTTTTGGGGGCTGCATTTTAACCCCAAAACGACGTCGTTTCGAGCCGACCCGCACACGGACCCGACCCGCTCCAGAGGATCCGCGTGTTTTTGATTAATGGTTTTATTGCATTCTGGGCCCTTCCGCTTTTTCTACGGTTTGTAATCAGGTTTTTAAATTTTATAATTTGGCCCTAAAAGTTATGCGCGTTTCCCATCTGGCCCCGGTTTAAAACGCTGCGTTCGAACGAAAGGGATATTACCCGTTTTAGTCCCCGAATGATTCACCCGTGTTTACATAGGTCCATTCCCTCTGTTTTTCTTTCTAATTTGCCCCGAAATTTCATTTTACTTCTAATTTCGTCCCTCCAGTTTCGTTTTCATTATTTTTCTTTAATTTTAAGACTAGCAATATTATTATATCTTATATTATTATTATTATTATTATTATTATTATTATTATATTATACTATACTTAATACCATTATTTTTAATATTATATCATATTTAGCATTATTATATTATGATTTTACTACATACTACTAGTATTATTACCTTATTTTTTAAATATATTTACTAATATAATATATAGTTACTTTACTATTATTATTATTAAATATCTATTGTAATTGTTATTTTCATTATTATTGTCACCTATTTTGTACATATATTCACTAGCATAATAATTATTATTATTATTATTTTATTATGATTATATCATTTTAGTTATATATTAATACATTCATACATGTATATATATTTAATACTATTATTTGTTTTGTTTTGATATCAATATTTCCAATATGTATATATATATATATTGTATATATATGTTTTAATCTACATATTATACATACATTCTTTTAATATATTCATTGTATATGTATACTAATGTTACATATGTATATAATTTTTCTTAATGCTATATTTTTATATTTTACGTATAGTTTTAACTATATATATATACTATACTTTTCTTAAATCTATATTCTTAACACTATATTACGCACATATTTTTTTATATTACACATATACATATATTTTTCATATCAACTTACATATGTTTTCCGTCATCACATATATATTGCATATAGTCTAAATATGGTTTTTTAAATACTTTTAATATCACATTATTTCATATTCCGTATATATAATATCTTATAATACTAATTATTATCATCACCAATATATTATATTCACCGCACATTATTTATTTGCATGTTATATATATACATATACATACTTACATGTTTATTCACAATAATTGCTTCTTCACTATTATTCTAAAATATGCGCACTGAATTTAGGCATTATTACGCACATATACCTTAGCATTACGTCACATGTATTTTAAACTCTTGCTACTCACATGTTCTATCTCGCATATACACCTTGTTATAACTACATGCTCTTTTCTTTCACTGTAAACACTATTACCGTTATCGTTTTAAATATTGTGCTTTAATAGTTCTATTAATTTTACTATCATCCCCAAAATACATTATTCCATTCAATCCAAAAAGATTTTTAAAACGAGGCGATATTTTTGTATTTAGTGATCCGGGAAATAGTGCCCTAACGTGCTGGGTTGCGATTTCTCATTCGTCTAAATACCTAGAATACCCTCCTAAAATTTACAACTCGCGAGATATCTCTAGTTTCAAAGAATTCACGAATCTCATGTCCAATCGTGCTGGATGTGATATTCGTATTCTTCCGAGGCGAAGGAATCTCGACTTTTCTACTCAAGTCATCCCTGTTTCAAAAAGAAATCCCATTTTTACATCCTCCAAAACTTCAACTTAAGACAGAAAATTGCTCAATTTGGTACTAATTTTGGGCGTCGCGGGGGTGCTAATCCTTCCCCGCGCGTAACCGACTCCCGAGCCCGTTTTCTCTAATTTTTCGTAGACCAAAGAATTTTATAAGGTGATCCAATCGCACCGAAAAAGGTTGGTGGCGACTCCCATTTTCCTTTTTTAGTCGACATCCGTTTTTTTTTTCAAAAAAATGGTTACGACACTTATTTTATTATTATTACAATCTGATTATTAATATTGTTATCATTGTTGTTATTTATTTTATTACCTATTTTATTTTTCTTTGATTGTCAATATTGGTATTAAAGTGATACGTATTATGCGATTTGTAGCTATTATATGTACTATGAATTGCTTATTAGTACATTTATATTCTTGTCATTCATTAACATAATATTTTATTCACATATCATTTTAAATATTATGTTTATTTTTACCCAAATTCGTAAAAAAAAAACTTTAAAAATAAAGGCAATATTCCGTATTTAAAAATTCAAGAAGTCGTACCCTAACTTACTGGGTTTCGATTTTTCTCGTTGAACCTAAATAAACAAATATTCTTTTAAAATTAAAACATATGAGTTTTAAAAATAAAAGGCAAGCTTATTCTCAAGGAATCGAGGTGTTGTGCCCTAACTTACTGGATGTGACATTTTGTTACCTCGAGATGAGAGGGTCCTTAACATACGTCTCGATTTACTCAAGCATTTTTTAAGTAAATGACATTGTATAAAAGAGATCGTATTTTACACTTTTCTCAAGTTTTCAACTTTCGACACTAAGACATTTATTAATCAACTAGGTACCAATTCTGGGCGTATCGAGGGTACTAATATTTCCTAATGCGTAATCGACTCTCTAACCTATTTTTTGGATTTTGTAGACCAAAAATTATCGTTTTAGTAAATTTAAACTTTTATTAAAATGATTGAATTACGAGATGACCCGATCACACATTATAAAAAAATATCGGTGGCAACTCTCATTTTTCGTTTTCGAACAAAAGTCGATCTTTTTCAAAAAAATGGTTTCAACACTATACATAAATTTTAATCTGTTGTGAAATTTGATACATGACTTTGATTTGGTGTAATTGTATATATGAAACTTTGATTGTGGTTTAAATGTATTAATAAAACATTAATTTTGATTCAATTATACATATTTAAAAAAATAAATTAGTCAATTTATATATATATATTAGATAAATATAATAACTTGTGTATGAAATATATAAATGTAAACGATTATATAATAATTTTTGAAAATTGAATTAAAGAAAATTTTGTGTATATAATATGGGAGAATCAAAGTTTACGTTAAAAGCATCATTGAACCTTGGGGGATTAAGCTAATAACTTTGATTGAGAGTGACACTAAATAGACAAAGTTTTTTCCGCGTAATGATTTTGTCCTTCAACTTAAAAAAAATTATTTTAGTTTTTTATTTATGTTTTTTGTCTTTATTTATTTATTTTAAATTTGAGTTTTTTTGTTGAATCATGCAAAAATGAATGTTCTTTCAACTTTGCTAACTTGTATATAAGTGGATGGCATATAAATATTTAATTAATTTTTAAAATAAAAAATTTTTAAAAAGTAAAAATAATTAAAATAATTAAAAAATAATTTTAATATTTTAAAATTAAAACAGTAATTAAATGTTTAGATAACAAAATATAAGTTGAATGATTAAAAGAAGTGAAAATTTAAATAGAGGATTAAAAAAATTATTTTTTTTGTAAAGTTGAAGGATGAACAAATCATTATGCCAAGTTTATCAAAACTCATGATTTCTAAGTTTATCAAAACTCATGATTTCTTGTCTCAGTAACGTTCTAGATTTCATTTTTGTGCTCAGCAGAAACCGAAATTTATCGGAACAACACTCGAACAGCAGATCACCATATGTTTGTCAGACCATAATATGTAGCAAAATAGATATCAACAAAACAGAGCAGATTGAAACCGGAATTTTGCTTGGAAACTTTTATTTGATCTTAAGAAAACATCAAAATTGCTGCAAAAGATAGCTTTTTCAAGGAAGAAAAATGAATTGCAGAGATACTCCAACAAGCCAAACATTATCGGGCTAAAAATCCCCAACAAAAGTACACTCAAGTTCCTTCTCTTCTCTTGTTCATTCGCTCAAATCCGTTTATTTGGGTATGCTTTTTCAGTTCTCACATCCGCTTTCATTCTGAAAGTTTTATTCTCGGTCTTTTTTTTTTAGGTCCGTATGGATTGATTTGAGACTCAAATGGCAAAAGAAAATCTCTCTTTGATAGACTTTGATCAAAACCAGGACCGTATTTATAATTTTTATGAACCAAAATTGCAGATGAACATGACTGCAATTCACTGTTCTCTGGAGTAATCATTTTGAGGTTTCCAATTGATTTTTGTGTTGGAAAAAGAATAAGTTAATTTCATCTTACCGTAAGTGAGTCTCAAGTCAAATAAATTTAATTGATTAGACTTATAAGAGTCTAAAAACAATGTTAACAATGGAAACCTTTCGCCTCTCCCCTAAAAATGTTAATAATGGATGATGGTATATATAGGGTATAGTAGATAGAGAGCCAAAACGAGCATGGAATCGGTAGGAATAGGAGCAATGTGGTTCATCACATTCCGTCGTTGAGGGGTAGAGGCAGCAAATAAATGGCCCTTCAAAGTCTCCTCCGTTCCTGATGCACATTCCTCTTTAAATATAGTCAAACCTCCAAAACTTCTAACTTAAGTACAATCTCTTTCAATGTCATTTTTGTCCTTCCATAACCCAAAAAAAACATTGCTCAATTTTTTTTTAAATTTTATTTTATACATGCAGCTTAGTGTTCAATTCATAAAGGAGAGAGCTTTCTCTACCACAGGATATCGGGGCAAAATAATGCTGTCAACAATTTTTTTTTTTTAAAAATTTGATTGGACTGTGAGATTAGATATATATAGTATGCCCAAATTATTTTTTTTTAGGGGAAACAATGCATAGGATTTTTCAGGTGTTGTTTTTGATACAAACTTGCAAAATGGAAAAAATGGGGTTCTTTTTTTGATCTTGCGAACGATAGGCTCATTATCAAGGTCAAGAATTTCAACATTCTATTGGTTTCTTGACGCAGAATCTCATTCTGGGTTTGTGGTGGCTTTCTCTTTCACTTGGATTTCACCTGCTTTTCGTTTGCGTGGGTGGCAAGAATCGATTGGCTGGTTGCTTCATTCCTCAAGAGGTTGATCATCGTTTGTTTGATGATGGCGTTGTTGATTGGTAATCCAAGGTAAGAGGGTTGAATAGCGTAAAAACCTGTTTGTATATATCTGTGGTGAGGGGGAAATTTGATTTATTGATTATCATTGGGTTGTTTTAATGAGGAAATGATATTTGGTTGAACATTGGGTTTTGTTTAATTCCGCCTGTGAGTTATTGATGAAAGATGGATGTGTATTGGTTCGTGAAAACGGGTGTGCTTTGATCTTAATTTGTAGTAACTGAGGATCAGTCTTATAATTTTATCCTTTATATTAAGGTCTGGTTTTCTTGCAATTTGTGATTTGGTTGGACAAATTGAAGATAGAAGAATTTTGACAAAAAAATTATTTCAGTTTAGGAGAAACACCGAGAGGATTGATTTGGATAAGGGTTTAATGAAGGTGGAAGCAGTTTCTTGTTTCTATCGTACCATATAGTCTTCATTGTTGGATTGAGATGAAGAAGTAAGAATTACTTAGATAGGTGGATTAGCGTCAATTATTTGTTGGTCGGATTGTGTCTTCAGGCTATGTAGGTTATGGTCTGTTACGGGTGCCAAATGAACATAGCATAATGAATGAGGGCAGTCGGATCATTGGTAGATGGATGATGGATGCTTCTAACAACATATTTTCTGAGCTAGTTAGTTTACTAAAGTCGTGGCTCCCTTGGCAATCAGAGGCTGCTAATGTATCACGGGATTTTTGGATGCCCGATCATAGCTGCAGGGTATGCTATGACTGTGATGCCCAATTCACATTATTTAACCGTAGACACCATTGTCGACTCTGTGGCCGAGTTTTCTGTGCCAAGTGTACAGCAAACTCAATTCCTGCTCCATCTTATGACCCACAGATCCCCCTCGAAGAGCAGGAGATGATGCGGGTATGCGATTATTGTTTCAAGCAATGGAGGCTGGGGATATATACCAATGATGGTCAAGTGTGGGTGCCCGACCAGGATCTTTGTTCCTCAATGTTGGCCACCAGTATTACCAGCTCAGTGGCATTTCGAGCCAGACGATTCCAACATTTGCATCGGAGGTCTATTCCCAGCCCTCGTTCTGCAATGAGGCAAGGCATGTGCAGGCCTAGCCAGAAAACACCGAAGTTTAGTGATGATCTTATTATGGATGCAGAAGATCCATCTTCCAGCCAATATGAGTTTTCATGGAGCAGGTCAGATGTTCTTGCATTTAATTGCATTTTTCTTAAAATTTTTAAAGTTTTGTCTACCGGCCAAGCGTAACTGATTTCTTTATATTTTGACTTGGGCCGTAGGGTATCTGTATGTACATATATATATTTGTCCATTTCTATTAGCGTTATTGTCATTTTTTTCATTAATATATTTTAACTAGTTCTGCCTATTGAATAGATCTCTAGAAAACAGAAAAAAGGAATGAAAAAGGAAGTAGCCATTGAAACCAATTGGAAGATTTGGAGAGATTCTATTCTTAATACTTAAACGTTGCTTGCTATTCTTTCAGCATTGGAATTGATGATGAGGACGATGACTACAGTTTATATATGGCCGGTTCTGATACAATGCATTTCTCTGAAGATAATGGCTACTATACGCCTCTTAGTTCTGATGAGATGAGCAATAATGATGGAGGAAATATTGACTCAAGAAGTTCTGAGCGAATATTGACTCAAAAGGTTTGGATTGATGATGAGGATGATGAGTACTGCTTATATCTGTCTGATTCTGAGACATCTCATTTCTCTGAAGATGATGGCTACTATACTCCTATTGACTTTGATGACATTAGCAATGATGATGAGTCACAGAAAGTTTATCCTGATAGAGGAAATATCGACTCAAAAAGTTTAAGCACTTCTCCTGTCAACCGTGTTCCTTCACCAGATGTGGAAGGAATATCACAGCTTGTGCAGAAAGATGAACACGATGGTGATGAACATGAAGCATCACCTACTTTATATGCTGCTGAGCCTGTAGATTTTGAAAATGGACTTCTTTGGCTCCCTCCTGAACCAGAAGATGAAGAAGATGAGAGGGAAGCTGCTATGTTTGAAGAAGAGGATGATGGTGAAGGTGCAAGTGAGTGGGAGTATTGGCGCAAGTCAAGCAGTTTCGGAAGTGGGGAATCTCGCTCTAGGGATAGTAGGTCGAATGAGGAGCAGAAGAAAGTAACAAAGAATATTGTTGATGGGCATTTTAGGGCTTTAATTGCTCAGCTTTTACAGGTCGAGAACCTTCCTTTGGGTGATGAATTTAGTAAAGATAGCTGGTTGGAGATCATCACCGCTCTTTCTTGGGAGGCTGCTTCACTTTTGAAGCCATACACAAGCAAAGGGGGAGAGATGGACCCTGCTGGATATGTTAAAGTGAAATGCATAGCTTCTGGGCTTCGCAATGAGAGGTAAATGTTACATCAGATAATAAATGTTTGTGTGGTACCATCCTTTATGCCATTTTGTTCTTGTGTAGATATCTGAATTAGATAAAATCACTGAGATGACCACTATGATTGCTTTGTAAAACAGATAACCTGTATTATCTGCATCAACCCTTTTCTTTAAGGTTTCAGCATATTAATATAGTGCATACCGGCTTAAGTTTGGCTGTTGAGTAGCAGGATCCTAATTTAATAACTCATGTGAATCTAACAAGTTTATGCTAGGATTTTCTTAATATGATTCTTAACAACATCAATTCAACTCTTCATTTTACCTGGTCTATGATGAATAAGAGATGATCAATCTACAATCTTATCTGAGTAAATAGCTATAGATACTGTTAAATCATGAGCCAAAAAAAAATTGTTGACTTGAATTGTTCTTCTCCATTTGTCCACATTGACATTTGGTGCAGCAACTTGAGAAAGTCATTGATTTCCGATTGAAAAGCAAAAGAATTAGATTATTATGTCAGGAGTGACTTGCCAATTAGATGGAGATTCCTCTCTTTTAAACTCCAAAATCTCACAGTTTGCCACTGCCTAAACATTGCAAGATCTGCTACCTCCCTTCAATTCTTTGTACTGTCTCATACTACAAGTAAATTGCAGGTTTTCATGATAGTACTTTCTGACATTAAACTATCAGTTGCAATAATTTGCTGCATCATACATTCTAATTGAAGTATAATACTGCATTGGTTATGAACCTTTTATATTTTATTTCATTTTATTTACTATTTCTGATTTTCCTATGGTTCTTATAGTATGGTTATCAAGGGAGTTGTTTGCAAGAAAAATGTTGCTCATCGAAGAATGAATTCAAAAGTAGATAAACCTCGGTTGATGATCCTTGGTGGAGCTCTTGAATACCAGCGGGTCTCTAACCTATTGTCAAGTTTTGATACTTTGTTGCTACAGGTGTTTCATGTTTTATGTGTTCCTTTCTATTTTGCTTCATTGATTTTTACTTCCATGATTTTTTTTTTTTCCTAAATTCTACTTTTTGTGGTTCTTTTACTGGTTTGACATCTTTAACCAGGAAATGGATCATTTGAAGATGGCTGTAGCGAAGATACATGCACATAAACCTAATATCCTTCTAGTAGAGAAATCAGTCTCTCGATTTGCCCAGGAATATCTTCTGGAGAAAAACATATCACTTGTTCTCAATATCAAGAGGCCATTATTAGAACGCATTGCACGCTGCACTGGCGCTCAAATAGTCCCTTCCATTGACCATCTCTTTTCTCAGAAGCTGGGCTACTGTGAAAAATTTCATGTTGAGAGGTTCAGGGAAGATCTTGGCTCTGCTAGGCAAGGAGGGAAGAAATTGGCCAAGACATTAATGTATTTTGAAGGCTGCCCTAAGCCATTGGGTTGCACTGTAAGTTTTTTAAACTAACCAAAAAAAAAAAAGACAATTGATACAGATAATATTCATGTTGCCCCCAGTGTAGATTTATATGAAATTTATTGCTATGATGGATCATTTCATTAGTCTAACCGAGTGTATATATATATGTTTGCTTCAGATACTGCTTAGGGGTGCAAATGGAGATGAATTGAAGAAAGCCAAGAATGTAATCCAATATGGAATTTTTGCAGCTTATCACTTGGCTTTGGAGACATCATTTCTTGCTGATGAAGGAGCCTCTCTGCCAGAATTCCCCAACTCTCCAATGACTGTGGCACTTCCGGATAAACCATCAACCTTGGCAAGGTCAATATCGACGGTTCCTGGTTTTACTACTCCTGCCAATGTAAAGCCCCAGGGACCTCAACATTGTAGTGGACCACAAAGAGCTAACAGTGTTCCATCAGCAATCATCAGTCGCAATATTCAGAAGATAGAAGAAACTCCAGCATCTTGTTTAAGTAAAGGTACAAGCTTGTGGTCTGTACAACCCACTGTGAAAAAGTCAACTGCCCTTCTATCAACTACTTCTGAGAAAATTTCGGATGCATTTTCCAAGAAAAGTGAAATGGGTACCAAAGAATCCTCAATGAGGGAAATTATGGTGGACAAAAGTAAGCCAGCTTTCATGAATAATGGCGTCCAGCCGTTAGAATCTTTGGCACACATTAACTCGGAGAACAATAACACAGTGGTTGAACTTCAGTCAGGTGGTTCAAAGGCAACATCTGTACAACAAGATGATAAAAACCATAATAACCAATCTGAAGTGTCAAAACCTTTAAATGAAGCATTTCCTTCTGCACCTTCTGATAATCAGAGCATTTTGGTATCTTTATCATCTCGATGTGTGCGGAAAGGGACTGTCTGTGAAAGATCCCATCTCTTTCGGATCAAGTACTATGGCAGTTTTGATAAACCTTTGGGTCGATTTTTGCGGGATCATTTGTTCGATCAGGTATACTTTCTCTTCCTCACATTTATGTATTTCTTTGTTTAGATGCAGTAATTCTTTCCAAACTAAGGAGACTGATGATTCTTTTCAGAGTTTTCGATGCAATTCATGTGACTTGCCTTCAGAAGCACATGTTCACTGTTATACTCATAGACAAGGAACACTCACCATTTCTGTTAAGAAACTCCCTGAATTTTTCTTGCCTGGTGAAAAAGAGGGCAAGATCTGGATGTGGCATAGATGCTTGCAATGTCCTAGGACCAATGGTTCTCCTCCGGCGACTCTCAGAAGAGTGATGTCTGATGCTGCTTGGGGCTTATCATTTGGGAAGTTTTTGGAGCTTAGTTTCTCAAACCATGCAGCTGCGAGCAGGGTTGCTAGCTGTGGCCATTCTTTACATAGAGATTGTCTTCGTTTCTATGGGTAATATTCTTTCCCTGTTGTTTTTATATTATTCACCGAACATCATGTGTGAGGACAAATAGTTGCCCTCAACAAGAATGTGCTAGAACATGGTTTTGTGCAGGACATTGATCCTTATGATTATAGTTCACCTCAAAGTGTCATTAATCTCTTTTTTTATTTTTGGCCATATAAACTCCTTGGTCATGATATTAATCATATTATATTTTTGAGTGATCTTAGGGACTTTTTGGTTGTTCTAGTGAACTGATTACAATTTTGATATATTATAATTGAACGATTTAGATCGTGATCTGGTTAGTGAAATATCAGGAATTGTTAGCCAGAAAAACTTCGTACATCATATCATTTCTCTCACTGTTTAAACACATGTAGATTTGGGAGAATGGTGGCTTGCTTTCGGTATGCAACAATTGATGTTCATTCTGTCTACCTTCCACCTTCAAAACTTGAATTTGACTATGAAAATCAAGACTGGATACAGAAAGAAACAGATAAGGTGTAATGATAATAGTTTTAGTTTTATGAAGGAGCCAGTTTGGATCTTTCTGCATTTGAGTAATCTATTTTTACCTTATTGTTATAAACAGGTGGATAACCAGGCAGAGATTCTGTTTTCTGAAGTACTAAAGTCCCTAAGGCAAATTGCTGAAAAACAAATGGGCTTGGGGCCACTTGATAGTAACACGGAAACATCTGAATCAAGACATCAAATTGCTGAATTAGAAGGAATATTACAAAAGGAGAAGCTGGAGTTTGAGGTGAGACCTCCTATGGTGTTGTACTTTTTCACATACTTCAGTTGAATTTTATGTCTAGGCCTAATTGTCAGTGGATTTTATGTCTGTTTCACCTTGGTTTAGGAATCATTGCAAAAGTCTTTGAAAAGGGAAGGGAGAAAAGGGCAACCTGTTATTGATATTCTTGAAGTTAATCGGTTGCGTCGGCAGTTACTTTTCCAATCTTATATGTGGGACCAACGCCTGGTTTTTGCAGCCAAATTAGAAAATTACAGCCCTCAGAACAGTTGCAGTAATTCAATTTCTGGACATGAGGAGAAACCTCCCACTGAAATTGAGAGGATCAAGGACATGGATATGTTGAAAGATGGAAAAGGCTCTGAATGCAGTGACTCTACTTGGGTGGATGCAAAGCTCAATACGGACTATGATCAAGGAAAAGTAAATGGAAACACAAATCAGTCAGATGCAGTCCATCGAGAACCAAGCATGAACAGAAATTCAAATTGTGAAAATGAAGACTACAATAATCTTTCTGTTAGCCAAAGCATGTTTGATCAATATGACAAGGATAAGCCTAAGGCAAATGTGCGCAGGGCCTTGTCTGAAGGCCAGTTTCCTGTTATAGAAAATTTGTCGGATACCCTTGATGCTGCTTGGACTGGCGAAATTCGGCGAGGACCTGTATTATCTAAGAAAAATTCATTTTCACTTCCTGATTTTTGTGCTGTAGATTTGCAAGGCGATTATGAAGAAAAGATTGTGCCAAAGGTTGTTCGTTCTGCTTCTCCTGCATTGTTCAGTATAGGTTCTGAAAATATGGAAGAATTTGTAAGCTGGTTAAAAATGCCTTTCTTAAGTTTCTACCGTTCATACAACAAAGACTTTTTAGGAAGTGCTTCAAAGCTTGATACATTCAGTGCATATGATCGGTTCAATGTTTCATCGTTTAGAGAGTTGGAACTGCAAGATGGTGCTAGGCTGCTTCTGCCGGTGGGTATTAATGACACTGTTATTCCAGTTTATGATGACGAGCTCACAAGTATGATATCTTATGCTCTAGTATCACCCGAATACCATTCCCAGCTAAGTGATGATGGGGATAGACCTAAAGACCAGGGGGATTCAACAGCCTCAGTACCTCTTTCTGATTCAGTGAATTTTCAGTTGAGCCATTCTGTTGATGATCTGGCCTTAGATCCTCATAGAAGTTTTGGTTCAGCAGATGGCCTTCTTAGAACTCGCAGCTCCCTGATTATTGACCCACTCTCTCGTACGAAGTCTTTGCATGTCCGGGTGTCATTTGGAGATGATGGATCAGATAAAGTGAAATATGTGGTGACTTGTTACTATGCAAAGTGGTTTGAAACATTAAGGAAAATATGTTGCCCATCAGAGATGGATTTTGTAAGGTCTCTGAGTCGCTGTAAAAAGTGGGGAGCTCAGGGTGGCAAGAGCAATGCTTTTTTTGCAAAGACCTTGGATGATCGGTTTATTGTTAAACAAGTCACAAAGACAGAGTTGGAATCATTTCTAAAGTTTGCACCTGAATATTTCAAGTACTTGTCGGAAGCAATTAGATCTAGAAGTCCAACATCCCTGGCGAAGATTCTCGGTATTTATCAGGTGCTTTTTTCTAGGGTTTAATATGCTCTAATGCTATATATCATAATCTCTAATCTATAAGACAAATGGTCAGTTATGATGATCATTAAAGAAGCTGGAGCTATCCCAAACTGACCTGTGTTTTCCATTAACTAAGTGCTCAAAAAATAAGGTTGTTTTGCATAAAAAAGGTATAAGCCTGCATGGTGAAGCTTTCCTGTTTATAATTTTTTTTCTGGGTGATTGATGCTAACTGCTGATACTTTTGATTGAAAATGATCTGAGGGGACTTAGAAAGGGCAGAGAACCTTTGCTTTTTCATGCTTTTAGGAATGAGATGGTGCAAACAGTGTTCATTTATTTATAATATTTATTTATTTCTTATTGTTGATGTCCCCCCCCTTTTTTCTTGGAAGGTTACGACAAAGCAACCTAAAGGTGGGAAAGAATCAAGGATAGATGTATTGGTTATGGAGAATCTTCTGTTTAGGAGAACTGTCACACGGCTATATGATCTCAAAGGATCTTCTAGATCTCGTTATAATCCTGATTCTAGTGGAAGCAACAAGGTTCTGCTAGATCAGAACTTGCTCGAACAAATGCCGACCTCCCCGATTTTTGTGGGTAATAAAGCAAAGCGTTTGTTGGAAAGAGCAGTCTGGAATGACACTGCTTTCCTTGCAGTAAGTTTTAAATCGTTGCTTGGAGTTTACATGACATGCATTTGCAAACTTATGTTAACTAGAGCACACATCACCAATTTTGCTCATTTCTTTTGTTATTTCCCTCCCTGCAGGCGAACGGCGTGATGGATTACTCATTACTGGTTGGAGTGGATGAGGAGAAGCATGAGTTAGTTCTGGGAACCATTGATTTCTTGAGGCAGTATACCTGGGACAAGCATCTTGAAACTTGGGTAAAGGCTTCAGGCATCCTTGGTGGGCCAAAGAATGCATCACCCACAGTAATTTCACCTGAACAATACAAGAAAAGGTTCAGGAAAGCAATGTCAACTTATTTTCTAATGATCCCAGATCAGTGGTCTCCTCCTTCCGTTCCAAGCAAATCTCAGCCGGATACAGGTGAAGAGACGGGCCAACGTGGGACCTCAGCTAAGTGATTCTCATTCAACATTCAAATTTATAATTTGGAAGTTAAACTCTACCATCCTTTTTTCCCTTTTTCATTTGATTCTTTCCATATTTTGAAGTCTTTTTGAAGAGCAATTTTTCTTTTACACCAGAAGAGATCCATAAAAATGTTTTTGTTAGTCGCATGCCAAACAAGGCTGTCTAAAGCCATTGGAATTTCTGTCAAAGATCTGATAGTTCTTGATCTCTGCAGGAAATTTTTGTACAAAATATTATATTATTTGATTTAGCATTCTATCATGTAGTGTATTTTCCTCCGCCAATATTTTTTTTTCATGTATCACAATGAAATAGAAGAATTCCCAAAGTCTTTCCTATGTTCATTATTTGTTTGTTCATCCTTAATTCATAATTGATTTGCTATTTAGTGTTCCTAGCATTCACTTTTTGCAATTTGGTTTGCAACTGCTAAACACATATATCAATTGAAAAATAACAACAAATCTAAAGGGGTTATTAGCTTTGATCATCAATATGAAGAAACAGAGTGATTACAAGGGAGAGATCTTGTAGCTATCTGTATACAATCTCTAATACTTGAAGTGTCTTTCTTGTAGAAACAATTATTTAATGAAATCTGTGGAATCTAGTAAGTGCCAAAGCTTTCTACTAGTGAACCTATTAAATTCGTTCCACTAGGAGTCATCTTTCACGATGATAACACCTTTATTAGCATTGCCGAACCCCTCACCATTAACAATTTGGAGCCATCTATGTCGGAGAAGATCAAGGATCTCAGCATCTCTGGTTTCAGAACATTGCCAAAAAGCTTCAACTTGGAGTACAGAGTTCACAGTAATTCGAATGTGGCTTAACAAGGAATCACAGTTCTTACCTCAGATGATAGGACTTCCCTGGAATCTGTCGAGGAAAACGAGGGCCTTCGTCGTACCCTTCACAAACTATTTCTCCATTTTCATCTCTATAGCAGATTACACCCTGGGACTGATCCTCGAAAACCTGTTAGAAGATGAAGCAGACATCAAACATTCATGATGGATAAGTAATCTAGATGAACAAGGAACATGGAATACAAGATACTGACCATGTTGTTGGAGAATGATCTCGTCTGAAATATGGAAGATTTCTTTCCAGGAACATGATTGTGTTTAAGCATAAAGATGTCGTTGGCATGTTTGATAACTGGATTTGATGTTCTAACTGGAACATGAAAAGGAGCAGAGCATGTTACGGACATTGATCTCATGCTACCCGGAAGGAGGGGAATGAAAGGAAGAGCAGACATGACCGAGTTTATGTTAACACTATGAAATATGACGAAGCATTAGTTATAAAGTATTGCGAAGAGAATTTTTATTACAACATCAAAATGAATATTATTTTTTAATTTTTGGGCGGTAAATGTCTTGTCATGGTTTTACAACCAGAAGTTTAAACAGGTAAGTAGGTCCCATGTTGCTTATCTTCAACTTGTTGCTGCTGGTGTGTGAGCCTGAGTCAACTTTGTTGTTGATTCTGCATCGTATTTTCCATACTATTTGATGGTCGGTACATATTATCAGTTTCTTAATTCCCTTTACTGAAATTGCAAGTTTGTTTGCATCAAATTTAATGACTTATTTTTTCCATGTAAAAGAATATGAAACGATATTTAAAACTTTTCAGTATGATTACTCAATATTTATCAAAATTTCAATCCACCTGTTACTATATATACGTTTTTATGTCGACTGAACTCCAATGATAAGGTTTAAGCTTTTCCTACGTGTATAATAATCCAACGTTATTTTTAATATATATTTTTTTATTTTAATATTGCATTTTTAATAATTTTTTAAATTAACGTTATTTTTAAAATATATTTTTTTTAAGATTATCTCAACATCAAATTCTTGAGAAAAACCAAAGTTTCATCATTTGATGATTATGACATGACCCTATAATGACCTTGACATCTATTGGTGTGGTGTCATATTAACTTTTTGGCTAAATGTTCAAATAAAAACCTAACTTTTTAGGGGTTGTTTTGCCAAAACTTTCAAAATGTGCACATACATATCTAATCTTTTTGAATTTATTCATATTAGGGCTTATACCTCACTTGGGCCACGCAAGAGAAACACAGGCTTAAAGAATGCTTATATGGCAACAATTAATGATGTGGCAAGCTAAGCTTGATTAAAATTGATACATACCTAATCTTAGCACGGTTGTTAGTTACTACGGTGGTTTTGGTTGATTCTTTTGCGACAAGTGATGTTTCTTGCTAGGGCTTTTTTGGTGGCGACTATGGAAGTAAACTTGGCGGCGTTGTCCTTGGAAGGTGGTGAAGATGATGCGTGGCGCATTCCTTCTGTCGAAGGGGGGAATGCAATCAATATTGGTCTTTGTTTGGTTGGAAATTTCTTGACTGCTAGTGGCATTCACTTTTAGGTTATGCACACGACTTTGGCCAATCTTTGGCATCCTCATGAGGGAATTAAAAATATGGACTTGGGTGAGAAATGATGCTTATTTGAATTCTTCTATGACATTGATATTAACAGGATGATAGATGGCAGTCCATGAATGTTCAATAATCATCTTTTGTTTTTCTATAAACTATAATCGGGGGAGGATCCATTTAGGGTGCCATTGCACTTTGTTGATTATTGGGTTCAAATTTATGATCATTTGGCAGGTTTGGTGTCTAAGAGTATGGCGAAACAGTTTGGGGCCTTCTTAGGACCATTTGTGGATTATGATGCGTAGTCGATTAGTAGGGGTGTCGGAGGGTATATGAGGATTCAGTGCAGATTGATATTAAGGCGCCTTTGAAACGAAGGAAAAAGATTGCCTTGTCACCTACTCATTCCATTTATGCTCAGTTTCAGTATAAACAATTGTCTCTATTTTGCTTTTTATGTGGTCGTCTGGGGCACAGTAAAGGTTCTTATCTTGTTCGAATTGACTATGGTAAGAATAAGATACCGTTTGAATAGGATCTCTCTATTAAAGCGATACCTCGATAGGCGTGGGCTATTACAAGGTGTTGGCTGAGGGAGGAGGGGGATACATCATTAGTTCGTGACAGTACTAAGGTAGTTGTTCCAGATGGATTGATTAGACAAGATCTCATCCAAGGGTTTTTCACAAGAGTGCAATCGGGTTAGTGTTGTACTTGGGATTAATTTGGATGGTCGTAGTGAGGGAGTGTGGGACACATATGATGCTGGGAATCCCCATAACCCTACTTTGGTGAAAGATTCTTTAGCGATAGGAGGAGTAAAAAATCGACTGCGCACATCTTTGTTCTCTCTTGTTTTTGCTGCGTCGAATTTGGAGAGGATTTCTACTGAGTTGTCTCATGCACAGTTTTTTTTAAACTTATCAGCTACTCTTGCAAGGTAGGGAAGTTGACTAGAATGAAGATCCTTAGTTGGACATTCGAGAGTTAGGGAGCCCCGAGCTATGTGTTGCCTTCAGCAAGTGCTGAGGGAGACAAACCCCATTGTAGCTTATTTCATGGAAACAAAGTTATAGAGTCGCATATGGAGAAACTACAAAAGAGTTAGGGTCTGTTCATGGTGTGGACATGGGTAGTGATGGCTTTAGAGGGGGTCTGTTAACCTGCCGTCAAATGCAATAGTCAATTTAGGTCAATTCCACACTTAAGGAGTTTGTTTTCTAAGAAATTTAAGATTTTAATTTACATTTTTAGTAATTAGGCATTAGGATTAAAAGTTAATAAAAAAGTATTTTTGACACATTTTGTAGGTGTTGTGACCCAATAGGCTGACACTAGCCTTAGGTTGTGCTAATTCGTTTAATTGAGTGTGTAGAATGGAGATATAAAGACCCAATTAACGTGGAAGCAAGGTTCGAGTGATGCACCAGCTTCCTAAGATGTCAAAGCACAGAACAAAGGAGATAAGGCAATATTGGGGTATCGTATCGTGCTATGCAAGGGGTGTGGCGCGATACAAGGCTGATGTGTAGCCCAAGTATTTCAGGGATATTTTCTCCCACACAATCAAACTTATACGAAGACCTAAGACATGCCGAAGACCTTATTTGGGCTACCAAAACCTTTATAAATAAGACATTAGGGGTTGAATGTAATCAAATAGTCTTAGGTGCCTTTAACAACCCTCGTAGTTTATAATTAGTTTTAGTTTATTTGCTTTTTGACTTTTTAAATACTTTTTTATTTTTCTTCTTGAATTAGTTTTGATTCAAGGACTTGTTTATTTAAGTAAAGTATTCAATTTATATTTTCCTTTGCATTTGTTTTATTTGGTACGATTATTCAAATCTCTTTTCTTCTTTGAATTGGTTGTGTTTCTCACATGGTTTATATAATTGAAGTTGATATTATAAATAACATGAGTGCCTCAATCCTTAGGAGAGATTAACAAGTGGATGAGGATGTGATTAATAGAGGATTTGGGGTTTCCAAAGAGGGATTAGTTGGTATAAATTATGTATTTTTAAACTGTTAGGCTTGATAACCTTAATAAGTTATCATAGGCTAGACGAGGTCGGAAGATGATTCGAATCAAGTAAATCATAATTTATCCTAGTTAAGAAAGTGAGGTCAGGATATAAGGGAGTATCAACCAATTGATTAGTTAATTAGAGGTTGGGAGGTCATAATTAGTTAATCGGTTACTAATCCATCTCATAACCCTAATATAAAGTTAGTTACAAACCCTAAAGCAAGTTAATCATCCTAATTGTTATTAATTTAATTCGTTTCTTTATTTCTCGTTATTTCTTTATTTATTTATGTTATTTATTTTTTTATTCGTTTTAATCTGTTTTATGGTTAATCGTAATATAGGAAATAATTACTACTACTTGTTATTATAGAAGTATTTTCATTATTTATTCCATCCTCCCTTGGGTACGATCCTCGAAATACTTCTAGTATTTCGTTGTACAACTAAATTATAATTTGAGCTGTGCACTTGCGGACACCATCATTCTTAAATCTTATATTTTTCGTGTTATATGTATTATTTAAACGATAACTCATTTATAGGCGGTCATCTAACTCCGTGTTGGAAATAGGGGTGTTTGGTTTCTTTTATTTCTTTCTCCTTGAATCACATTGATGTCTTGATTGAGGATGATTTGGATGGTAATAGGTGGTGGTTCACTGGTTTTTACGGCATTCTTGAAGAGGCTCATATTGGTAGTCTTGGGATTTATTACGTTGAGTTTTTTATAGGGACCCTAGTCTAAGGCTTGTTATTGGGATTTCAATGAAATTGCTTTTTCTCATGAGAAGCAGGGTGGCTGTCTTCGTGGTGAATGAGGGATGGCGGCTTTTTGGTTTGTCATTGCTAATTGTAGTCTCTCAGATTTTGGTTTTCTAGGTTATTGGTATACATGGGAGTGCAGTCGGTTTTCTCACACTAATATTAGGAAACATTTGGATTGGGGTTTAGCTACTACGGTCTAGCATGACATGTTTCTAAATTCCAGTATTTTGCATCATGGGCATTCCATTTATGATTATCTGTCCATTGTTTCAGGTTTGAGGTTGTATGGGTGCTTGAGCACTCATATGAGGCGGAAGTTCAGTGTCTTTAGACTAACTTGGAGGGTGACATCCTCCAATTGTTGAATCTGGTACCCTAAATGTAGTATTTTCGTCTAAGTGCACTTGTAATTTTTTCCGAACAGATTGGTTAATAAAATTATTTATAAATTACATTAATACTTTGTATATTGTCTTCACATGATTTTTGCACACAAAACAAAATAGAAGCAAATGTTGCTCATTGGTTATCTAATGTTTAATAATACTAAGCGGTATTATATGGTTGGATCATAATATGAAAAGACAGCTTGTATTAGTAGACTGACCGCGTTTATGAGTGTGCATAAAACAAATGATATTATAAAAAAAAATTTAAACCGCTGTTTTACTGCAAGCGTATAGGTTAGTTGTGATATTTGTAGTATTACAATACAATACTGGAGTATTCCAAGGATCGAACCCAAATGAGATAATGATTGAGTGATAAATAGCATACACTATAGAGTCTAAGTGACTATTGATATGATTTTATAGTACGGTGAATCATAACAAGAAATTTTTGCAAGAAAATAAATATGCTAATCTAGGGACCAAATTGTAAAGAGTGTAAACTAAGAGGTTAACTAAATAAATGGCTAACGATGGTTGGTTGATTTTGATGTGGTTCGTCAGTCCTCGAACGAGGGACTTAAATTGTTTAAATTACTAAGTGGCTCCATTTTATCTTTCGATCTTAATTTTACCAATTTAGATAAATTAATCCGACTTATCTCTTGACCTCATCGGTTAATCCAGGACTAATGAATTGGTGCACAACAAAATTACCTCTCGATCTCACTTGACTAGATATTCCCTTTGGGGTGTAAATTCCTAAGTTTTTAGGTCTATTCGATTTAGTCCAATTTATTACGATTTAGTCTATTGTCCAAAAAATCAACTTACCCACATCTCTATCAACCAACTCGCTTTAAGGTTTACCTACTCATGCTGAAAATAAAGATATTGGACATGGAAATGAAAAGCAAAGAAACCATCAAAGCAAAGCTTAATAAAAATATAAAATTTTGGATTTTTATGCAAGAAAACTTAAAGAGTATGAAACTAAAGACATTCAACTGGAAAATCTAAAATAAAAAACATAGAAGGAACAAACTTTAGCTGATTTAAAGTAAAAAAAAACTGAAATACATTAAACTAAAACTAGAAATGTCTTACAACCAAGGTACAGGGATTGAAAGTGCAAATAAACCTAAGCTACAGTGATAACAAACTTAACTAACACTAAGAGCAATAAGTAAGTACAGAAAAATAAACTCTAAAACTAAGAAAGAAGAAGAGAATAAAAACCCTAGAAAAGTTGCAAAAAAAACTAAGAGAAAACCTAGAAAAACTAGTGCTAAAAGCTAAACTAATGTGTCTCTCTCTCCTCCTCAACGAAAATTGGTTGTTTTAGGCTGAATGCTGATAAAATTTTGTTGCCAAAATTGCCCCTACATGGGCCTTGGGTGATTGGTGGATCGGATGGACAAAGACTATCTTTTTTGTCCAATTTTGTCCCCTTTACGATGTCGATGTAGTGATACTTAGAAGAAGATATCGCGATACCCCAGTCAGTCTTAAACTTGGAGGTCTTCTTTGAGGGTGGATACTGCAATACCATTGAAGGGTGGTCTCTAATCTTCAAGCCTGTTGGAGGTATCACAATTCCAAGGTATGTATATCGTGATACCCTTTCCTTTGGTGTCATTTTCGTTCATTTTCAACCTCCAACACGCCTCTACACCACTAAACCACACGTTAGGCCCTCAATGGAACTATTGGCCAAATTGGGTCACAAAATGAGTAAAAATGAGACATTTACACCTACTAACTTAAAATCTAAAAATTATAAAAAAACTATGAAAGAGACCCTACTTTGCTCGAGAATAAACTTCTTAAGTATACCGAGAAAGACTAATTTGCTATATAAAATTATGGCAGATCAAACTCCCCCACACTTAACTCTTTTCTTGTCTTTAAGAAAACACACCAAACACGAAAAGAAAAGATGACTCTTGGACTAAGTTAGACAATTAAGTCACATAACGGTAAAACATCAAACTCATAGGATAACTACCTCACATACAACTTAAGAGTGATATCTAGCTAACTTGTTTATTCCTAATGTAAACATAATTAGTTCACTAAGTTAAAATGTCAATAGATATAGAGGCAATGGAAATGAACATATGTATAAGTGTTATCCATCAAAATAAATTATGTGGACTGCTTATATATATTTAAAAAGAATTGGTCATATTCGTTCAAACAAATGCAAACTATATAAGAATTATTATGTTGGTGACTTATTTGGGTTCTAAAGGTCTTCTAGTCTTGTAACGTTCTAAGGCTTAGGATGGTTCGAAATTCAAACAATAGATACTCAAAACGCGTTCAAACACTAGAAACGGTTAAGCACATGACATTGTTCCCCACTCATCCCTAATTTATTTACAAGCTCACCTCTTCAATTCTCTTCTCTCTCACCTACCTTATTTCACCCAATTTATTTGCAAGGTTTTTGCTCATTTTCAACATCCAATACATCTTTACACCACTCAACTACACGTTAGCCCCTCAATGACACTATTGGCCAAATTGGGTCACAAAATGAGTAAAAATGAGACATTTGCACTTATTAACTTAAAATCTAAAAATTACGAAAAACTATGAAAAATATAATATTTTGCTTGAGAATAAGTTCCTTAAGTATATCGGGAAAGCCTAAATTGTCATATCAAATTATGGTAGATCATAGATGAATCTAAATATGGCTTTAGTCTAATCAGAAATTAGCAAACTGATTGAAAGATTAATATGTTGTCTATCAAGTCCAATCGGAGAGATGCCTTGTCTTGGGCAACAGAGTGAATGGCTCTTAGAAGATAGAAACATTGATGTGACTAGCTAGACTGATAGTATGTAAAATAGATCCTGAATTTGTTTATGAATCTATTCACTTGTGGTGTTTATAATGTGGCATACCTAAATCCTGAGTGGATGATAGATTATGTATGTGTGACTCATACACTTTAGTGTAAGTAAAAGCCCAAGTTCGAATAGATAAGGAACTGAAAGCTAGTGCGTTGGGTGTATTACTTTTGCAGTATGTAGCTTCATTCATAATAGTGGAATTTATAGCCCGAGACATGGGTAAATGATATCTTCTCATTGGCATTATATGGTTGATGAAAAGTACATATGACCACGAGTCTTTCGTCTTTTTTATGAATGACTTAATATCTATTTGATAGTAATTGAAGTTTCATGAAGAAAGATGTAATGGTTACCATGAGATCAAATAGGATCATATTGGGAGAACATATTTTATCCTAAAGAGATCAAGAATATACTATGAGGGTAACACACTTATGAGAAGGTCATTGGACGAGCATTAAATAGTTGCTTTTGTAATGGTATGTCGTTGAGGAGAGCTCAGTCATGATATTATAGTAGAATAACTTCATGACTAGATGAGTTTTTAATTAATAGACAAAAAGTCGGAACTTAATTATAAATCATTTGAGCCTTAATTACATATGTCCAAATGAATAGGAAAAGAGAAATGGAAAACACTCAAGAATAATTATGGTTTTTTTTTAAATGGAAAAATGGATGTAGGTTTCCAAAAATGAAAATGGACATAAATGGAAATGATTCATTTGCAATTCTATATGGATTACTTAAAAATGATTGGACGAATGAGTTTATTTTTTTGAGCTGTTTTGAATCTTGAAATGAAAATAAATCATTTAGTCACAGTGAACATGTTGAGTTATGAAATTTTAAACATATTTTCTCAAAATTTTATCATGGGTAAAATTGTCAAAATTTTATTGGAGGTAAAATAGAGATGAGAAAATTGTTTAATATACAATATTAAAGTATATTTTAGGAAATAGAAAAATTACATCTGGTTGGATCACATTACAAAGTACTAGATCAAAAAGGAAGGCCCATGAAGTACTCGTAATTGGACCCGATGTGATAGCGGTCCAAAACCCTTCATATAACATGAAAGGGGCAACAACCCTAGTAGAAATATTAGGGTGTGCCGTCCACCGCACTCTTACTCTAAGTCGAAAGTTGTTTTTCTATTTGAAATAAACCACTACAACTACAAGGGTTCTACCTTCTCTTCCTATAAATAGATGGCATCGGTACAACTATTTACACAACTTGAAGAGATTGTTACTCTATCGAAAAATAGAGAGAATTTATTCTCAACTATCAAATATATTTTTCCAGAATAGTAATTCTATCGGTTTCTATTAAGAAGAAAGAATTTTTGTTTTCACTCCACATAAAAGAGAGAACTTTTTCTAGTTTTATGTTTTGATTCAATTGGTTCGAGCCCACACTTGAAGTAGTTCATGGTATGAGAATAGCAAAGAGGATTGTTTGGTTGAAAGTTGGGGACAAGGAATGTCCACTAAATAAAAAACACAAGTATGAATTTGGTTAAGGTTTATCGCTATAAATATCACAAACCCGGTTGGTTTTTAAAATTTTAATTTTTCGTTATGCAAGAAAACTATTTTCAAATGGAATTTTTCTAACACTAGTGTCTAGGTTGTGTGTGTCAAGGGTTGTTCCAATGGGTGCGTACCTAACGCTGGCACTGTGGCTTATCTTCAGAGACATATTAAAGATTTAAGTAAGGAGGATCTAGGCAATGGTGTGCTTGAGGATTTGGTCATTACGGAGATGCATTTGAATATGGAAATTAACAAAAGAGAGCGATATTAGGAGTAGCGGACGTAAGCCAATTGGCTTTGTAACAGGGATCGTAACATGAAATGTTTTCATCGATATGCTGCACATCACTACAAACTTAATTATATCGAGCGGCTCGAGACTCAGGGTGGTCGGGTTTTTGAGGATGATGATGGCATTGGGATAATGGTGTGTTGTTACTTCTCAGACTTCTTTACTTCACATGGGTGGAGGGATCTAACTCACATTTTTTGGGGTATTCACTCTCACATTTTCGAGGGTATGAATGCATTTCTTTTAACTGAGTTTCAAGAAGAGAAAATTGCAGTTCTCAATGTTATGGGTCCTGACAAGGCATTGAGTGAAGGTGGTCTTCCTGCCTTGTTTTACTAAAATTACTGGTATATTTTTGGCAATGAGGTTATTCAGTTTTGTTTGGGTATTTTAAATAGTGAGATGTCCATGTCGACTATTAATTATACCAATCTTGTGTTGATTCTGAAACAGACCAAACCGAGGAGAATGGCCCATTTTCGGCCCATAAACCTTTGTAATGTTTTGTTTAAGATTATTTTGAAGACTATTGTGAACAGGTTACAGATTGTCATGCCTCATTGCATCGATGAGGCTCAAAGTGCTTTTGTATCTGGCAATTTGATTACTGATAATATTTTCATGGCATTTGAGGTGTTACATTCATTTCAAAATCATCAAGGAGGGCAACGGGGCTCGTTTTCTTTGAAATTGGAAATAAGTAAGGCATATGGCCAAGTTGAGTAACATTTTGTGGAGGCGATTGTGTTGAAGCTAGGCTTTGCCTTTTAATGGGTGGATTTTATTATGCACTGTGTGTGATCAATTAATTATTCTATATTGATTAATGGGATGATGTAGGGGCATATTATCCCATCGATAAGACTCCGACAGGGTGATTCGTTGAGCTCTTTTTTGTTCCTTTTCTATGGTGAAGGTCTGTCTTCTTTATTGTGGTTTGCTGTTTTGGACGGTTTCGTATAGGGTGTTCTTGTCTCTAGAACTGGTCTGATGGTGTCCCACTTATTCTTTGTCGATGATAGTTTAATCTTTAGGGATGCTTTATTGAGTGGGTGGTGAATCTTATGGTTATTTTAAACAAATAAGAGGGGTTTTCTGGGCAAATGTTTATTTTATTGTAACACCCCAAACCTGGCCTAGACGTTATAACCGAATTTGGTGTGTCACAATAAAGTGTTTTTTGAAAACCATTTCTCATTGCAAACCCTTTTTAAAAGTTAAAACTTTTTTTTATGTAAAACTGGTGTAAAACCTACAATAGTTTATTTTCAAAATATGGTTCAATGAAAAGTTATTCCCTTATTAAAACGTGGTTATTTTTAATTCTAAAACATTGTTTGTTTGTTTTTATCTTTGAAAACCAAAGAAGTTGTGAAAGCTTTTTGCAATATTTTGCAAAAATGTGATATTTTGAAACAGTTAACGTTTTTGGAAAAACCGTGTCCTACTTCTAACAGTTATAATTCAAAGTAAACCATAAAACCCAAATTAAAAATAAAATCCGAGAGGCCTTATTACAACCCAAATCAAAATCAAAATGCTTAAGAGTAAATAAATGTAAATAAAAATAAAAGCAGTGGTGTGGCCATCTCTGAGTCCCTCGCAGCACCAATCCTCCTAACGCTGGGGATTACCTAAAAAGTTAATAAATGGGGTGAGTTTACGAAAACTCAGTGTGTAATCCCTTACTATAATAAAATAACAATCAATCATACAGAAATAGTAACAATTTGGGCCTAGGCCCATTACAGATTTAGAAACAGAACACATGTGGGCCTAAGCCCAATACATTATCATTTGGGTCACAACCCATAGCAGAATAATTGGGCCTAGCCCGTATCAGAACAGAATCAAAATGCAGTATGTATGATGCATGTTATGTGTTAACCCCATCCAACCCTGCACTTGTCTTCGTCTAACCCTGCACTTACAGTGGGAATAAAATCGACCCACCCATCCCTGCACTCCATATGTTAGCACCGGTTGCGTCACTAACCAAAATCGCAGCAAAGCTACTGGTAAACAAAATGGCTTAAAGCCATAGGTACTGGCACAAAGCCATCAAAAACTGTAATATAATCAGCACTAAGCCTATCAATCACGGTAATACAATTGGCACAAAGCCATCCATCACGGTAATATGCTCGGTACAAAGCCATCAATTACGATAATATATCCGGCACAAAACTATCAATTGGCACAAAGCCTTAATTAGGTTGGCATAGAGCCATAATCAGATTAAGGGGCTTAAAGCCATCGGTAGGTCCACATTCGTCTCGAGAGACCCATGCGACCTTATAAAATCAATATGAATATGCAGCTTTTAAACCTTCGGTAGGTCCACAGTCGTCTCGCGCGACCCGTATGACCCTAATAGATTAAATCTTCCTCCGTACAATATCCCAACCCTTATGTATTATGTCATGTATGCAAAGTGTCATGTTCAAAATCCGTCATACAATCACAGTCAAATTAGTCCAATCATAGCATAAGTCGATCCTTTACC
The DNA here is from genome assembly GCA_020496765.1 of Gossypium stocksii. Taxonomy (NCBI): domain Eukaryota; kingdom Viridiplantae; phylum Streptophyta; class Magnoliopsida; order Malvales; family Malvaceae; genus Gossypium; species Gossypium stocksii. The sequence goes on along the minus strand of CM035629.1, from coordinate 99,056,963 downwards.
TTCGAGGGGCAAAACAGTCATTGTACCCTCCAAGGGTATTATGGTCATTTTACCTATTTGGTGTCCCAATACAAATAACCACCCCATTGAAGGTCTACAGTCACTTCGAGCAACTTAAGTAACCTAAATAGACATAACGGTCTAAATGGGCCTAAGGCCCACACTCAGCCCAAGTGGGGCTCACATACTTGTTTGGCCCGCTAAGCCCAAAATCAACCTTAGCCATGTAAACGATATAGCTAGGTCCAATATTTCCACATATCCATAACAAAGGCTCCTGTGGGGCCCATGAGCCCATCAGGCCCACACGGCCCGCTTCGGTCCAAAATCGGTCTAAGTCTATGAGATCGCTCATGGTGGCCTCTACTATCACATCGAATCCTCCATAAATGCATTCGCACACTCGTGTGGCAATAGTTGCTAAACTTTTAGCTTTTCGACATTTCGGCATTTCGCCGTTCTACGATCTATTAGTGTGAGTATACACCTTTCGGCTTTTTAGTCGACTATAATTTAAGGTATCCTATTACACACCTATTTGCGGAACGTGCATTCAACCCACTCGTACTGAACCTACAATCCAACAAAACCCTTGTTAGCCAAACATCGCTTAGGGTTAAACACTTCTCAACTCTTAGCCCACAACACAACCCTTCCACACCTTATCTCAACGAAAGTCCTAAAATCTCTTTAGTCCACTGACCATAATCGATCACCCTCCTTGGTCAAATTTTTGTAGTACCAAAAATGACTTATAAGAATATGACATAAAGTCCAATACAACAGTCATAGAATATTCGGCCAACAACACTTACCCCCCAAAAACGATTGGTTACCGAAAGAGGAATCCTAATTTTCCCGAGGACACTACTTACTAAAGAACTCCTACGAAATCGAGATAGAACAATTGAGAAAGTAGAAGAAGGTTACAATTGGCCAAAAGAACAGCCACTAAAGGCCGACTAAACTTTAAAGAGAAAGAGAAAAGTTCGACCTTTACCAGAAAATGCCAAAAATGGGAGGAAGATAGGCACTTACTGAGGTTTAGCCTTCGAATTCACGAAACTAAAAGAGAAGAGGTTCGCTTATGGATAAAGGAGTAGAGAGACAGAGAATATAGAAAGATTTGGTCACAACAAGAAAGAAAATAAGATGAAGAAGTCAGCTAGAAAAAATCGGTATATTCGGCCAAGCACAAAAGGGAAGTCGGTAAGATTGAAAAGAAAAGAAAGTAGAGGGAAAGAAGAAGACCCTATATTCGGATAAAAAAACAAAAAAAATGCATGAGAGGTCACTTTTTAGTGTAAAATCTGTAACACAAAAAAGAGAAGAGAACAAACAGAGAGAAAATAAAAAAAAGGCAAAGCAAAAGAAAGAAAACAAAGAACCCGAAAGTGACCATAAAAGATTCAGCTTCAGCACTCCTAAAATGACCAAACCAAAACTTTCCCCTCCCCTAAGCAATTCGGCACTACCCCTCTCAAATTCAAACTCCATATTTTTCTCCTCTAAACCACTAATCCTCATCCATATCCCTTGAATCACTCCCCCAAGACCAAGTCCACAACCACCTTAGCAGAATTCCACTACAACTCAAACACTGGCGTCACAGCTACAAAAATAAATACTCCTAAGCTCCCTCCAAGACTTGAACCTTAGATCTTCTGCCACACTAGCAACGCCCCTTCCACCAAACCACACTACTCCTTGTGATGCAAAATAGTTACAATTAAATATAAGCCCTACATGCTAGCATCCAAATCCACATAAGAGTAAACATTAAAATTTTTGCAAAAGTAAGGACTCGAACTAGGCTTCTCCAACACTCCTAAATCATTTAGCCACTAAAGCAACACACAACTTGTGATATTTCTTGCACACATAAACTTTTATGTGCAGCCTCCTAACGGCTCCCATGCACAAGGTCTATTCCTACTAGGCCCAAATTTAGAGCGTTACAATTCTTTTATTTGTTTCAGCTTGAATGTCGATGCGAGGAAGATGGATTGTATGGTGCTGAAATTTGGTGTGCATTGTTCGGTCGATCCAAAGAGGTATATTGGTATGCCAATTGTAAATGGTCATAATAAGAAGATGGCTTTCTAACACATTAAGGAATGGATCCAATGAAGGATTATTAGGTGGTGTATGAGGTGCTTGTCCTAGAGGGGTTGGGAGGTCTTTATCAAGTCTATTTTGCAAGTTATTCCTACATATATTAGTCACATATTCTTTTCTTTTGCTAAGATTTTTTTGCAATGAAATGGAGTCTATTATTGGTCGTTATTGTTGGTAGAAATCCCACTCGTAACGTGGCATTCACTTGTGCTCTTGGAATATTATTTTTGATTTGAAAGAGGTTGGGGATATAGGGTTTTGTAACCTAACCAAGTTTATATCGCTTTGCTTACTAAAAAAGGTCGGCATTTCTAAGGGTGAAGTATTACCCACATGTAGATTTTTTTGAGTCTGAGTTAGGGAATCAACCTTATGCTTTGTAGAGGATCATATGGTCTGTTAAAAGGTTTTTTTTCTAAGGGTTGTAGTTGGTTGATGGGTGACGGGACTTCAATTCCTCTTTAGGACGTACCATAGTTGTCGAATGTTCAACATTACATGGTGGAATTGCCTAGGGTCAGTGATGTTACCAGAGTTGCGAACTTAATTGATGCTCACACGTACATTTAGAATTTGGATATAGTGCTCTCGATATTTACTTATTAGGATACTCAGAAGATGCTTCGTCTCCTGTTGTTGCATCATGGTTCGGTGGATAGGTTGCAGTGGTGCCTCGAGAGTTTTAGAACTATTCAGTGCGAAATGGTTATCAACTTCTTCTACGTGGTTTTCCTGGTTTTGAAGACGATTGATACAATGGCATGAGTTTGGACACTAGAATTATGTAGAAACAACTTTGGCAATTACTGGCTCTAACGAATATTAAAATTATAGTTTAGAGCTTCCTACGAAATTTTATACCCTCTAACTCAAATTTGTTCCTTTACCGACTAGGGGGATTCGATGTGCCCCAAGTGTGGTACGGGTGCAAAAACCCCTCTTCATGTATGTCGAGAATATTTATACATGTTGCTTGTGTGGATGGACATAAGTTTGTACTGGCCACCGAACCCCTTTTAGGGGGTTTTGTAAAGATGGGTGTGGCGTCTCTTCTCTACTAGTACCCCTAAAATTCAATTAACAATTATATTTACCATTTAGGCATTGTGGTACTCGCGAAACCTTTTGATCCATAAACGAATTCGACAATCAATGCAGGATTTTATTACCTTTGGCTTGGGCCAAGTTCGATAATTGGAATGATTGTCCACAACTCCGAGTGTTCGACCTTCTCTAGTAGCGAGAACATTGAGGGCACTTATAGACCTATTTTTTAGTGTTAATTTTGATGCTAGTTTCTTTAGTCACTTGGGTTTTGCCAGTTTAGGTGTTGTCATTGATAATGATTCGGGTCTGCTTATGGGATTGGCTTGCTTCTAGAACACATATGCTTTATCTTCGTTGTGTGCGGAGGCCTGGGTTGGCTTACTAGCAACTCATTTTGCAAAAGACATAAGCTTTAGATCAGTAGAAGTTGAAGGAGCCTCTTGTGTGGTCATCTCAAAAGTCTAGTTTGCTAGTATTAACCAATCAAATATTAGTTCGTATATCTAGGAGTCACAACAGTTGGCTTTATCTTTTGAGAAGTGCACATATCAACATATTAGACATGGGGGTAATTGGGTTGCTCACTTGATGGCCAGAGAAGGTTTCACTCCTCGTTGTGATGCTTAGTGGGTAGAGGATGGCCCACCGGTGATACTGGATATTGTGGAAGAAGAAAGGGTGGTCGGTTGGTATGCCTAACTATAATTGTTGCGCAAGGGTGAGGGCTCCAAGAGGTGAGCAATACGGGTTGGCATGGGTGGTACAATGGATGGTAATTAGAGGTGGTCTCAATTTTTTGGTTTTCTCACATCCACCAATGGAGATTTGGGCCCTGGGTCGGCATGTGGGCATTTTGTTCTAGTTTCTCTTTTACTCTAGTGTGTCTGCGGCAGTGGGGTGTCAGGCTTGAATCTGTTCAGTGGTACATGGGGTTGTGGTGGATTGCGATTGGGTGGTTTTCGAGTTGGGTGCCTAGTGGATTGGCTTGAAATTTATCAATTGGGACGCTTGCTTTAGCCTTATCTTTTGCGGGTATCTATCTTCTCATTAGGTAGTTGGGTGCAGATGACGGGTTGCTGGTCCTGCCGATAGTGCTGATCGTTCGGTTTTCTTTTTATATTAACATTGACAGGTTGGTGTTGAGAGCTTGTCTTTTCCTTTGCATGGTCAGAGTTGGCCAGGGAGAGGTCATCAGAGGCGGCTGGGATTTTAGTGTTCCTCTCTATCTGTTTCTTTGTTCATTAGAGTTTGCTTGTTTCATTTTGCTGTTTTTATTTTTGTTATTTTATTTTTGTGTTGTTGTACGGTGTTGTTTTATTTTGTAACGCCTTATACTCGGTTTGGTCACCTAACCCGAGCTGTAAGGTATTATAGCTGATAAACGTTACTATCATACAAAGATTCGACATAAATAACCAACAAATATATTAAACAACTTTAATATAAGTATAAAGCGATTTACAATCAAAATCAGGCATTAACTAAACATACTAGATCTTTAAACTAAATCGGTAACAACTCAAGACTAAATTGAAACATTTATAAAAATTCAAGTAAAAAGTGTAAAGATTTAAGTGATGTTGCTTAAATGTGTAAAAAGTGTAAACATTTAAGTGATGTTGCTTAAATGAAATATTTAAAAGTGTAAAGATTTACAAAACATACTAGACCTTTAAACCAGAGTTAATGATTTAAGTGATGTTCATTTAAGCAACTTTTTTTAGCCTACTAAATTGAAACATTTACAAAAAATTCGAAATGTGTTGCTTAAAAGAATTTGGATCCATCTAAACATCATAATTCAACATTTAAAACAGAGTATTTAACTAGCAATACATCACCATTACATCAATAATACATGTGTTTAGCTAATGCACATTCGACCATCCATTAAACACCAAATCAGGCAACAACCATGCATGCAATCTGATCAACATTTTAACGCACTAAACCGAATCTTTTTAACAATGCACTTTCGAGTAGCCATATAATACGCATTTTTATCAATTATTTAAACATGCAAATTTGAACAATATTATAATACATTCCAAGTTGATTAGTAATAACTATAATTACAATAATTTATTTAATTCAAAACCAGCATTTAAATAGTCTTATATGTACGATAATAACACATCATCACACAAGTAATTATTAAAAATTTCAGGCACAATTATACTGAGCATTACGGTTGAGAAACATTTTTTTTTGCATTGTTTCAAACCAAACTAATCAGCAGCAAACCGATATTTAAATGTCCAAATTAAGCTTTCAAACACCATAAATTCATAGCAATTAAAGCTACCAGTTTACCATTTTCAAACATCATTTTAAGCTACAATCAGACACTATAATTTTCAGCAATTAAAATTTTCATTTAACAACTTTCAGACATCATTTAAATCACATTTAAGCATCATCAACACATACATTCGAACACCATAATTTTCGGCAATTAAAATGGCCAATTAACATCTTTTAGACATCATTTAAATCATCTTTGAGTATCATTAAAGCATACAATCAAACACCATAATTTTCATCAATTAAAATTGTAATTTAACCACTTTCGAATATCACTTAAATCACATTTAAGCAACACATTACGAACAACATTAAACCTCATTTAAAGCAGCCACATTCGAACACAATCAAGTGTCAATATGGATAGTTTAAAATCATTAATTTGGACAACATTATGACTCCAAATTCGGACAACATTGCAATTCATTTAAGCACCAAGATGGACCACTTATGCAACCTTAATTTGGACAATATTAACATAACATTTTCGAACATATTAAAGATTCATTTGGACAACCACATTGGACACATCAAGACACCTTAAATCAGACAGCATGTATTCACAATTTTAATAATATATAGTACTTCTAATATTTATTCAATTTAATCCTTATCACATACAACCAATCAAATCAAATCGATTTCACTCGATTTATCATTTATAACGCACCTTATGATCTTACCATGTAAATGAGTTCATAAATGAAACAACTGAAGAGGTTCGAGTAATAGAAATAAAATCAGAAAGCTCCCATCACCCGTTCTCGACTCCCGCCTTCCTTTTCTATTTTGACGATCTTGCGTCGTTTTTAGCTACGAATAATAATTCAGTAATGGTATAATATCAAAATATAGTCAAATCACATTCAATTTCAAGTCTTACATATTTTGCAAACTATTCAATTTAATCCTCTATCTCGATAATCAATCAAATTCATACCAATCATATTCAGTAAATCATAATCAAATATCAATTCATTAAATATATCAAATTATAATTTATCATATTCAATTTATAAATCATTTTATCATTAACAGAAATTTGAGGGACTAAACATTCAGTGGCTTAAAGTCTTGTTGTAAGAAGAATTATTAGTTTTATTTTTAGTATGTTTTATGGTAGTTAAGTCAGCAAATATTAAGAGTAGGTGAATCTGATCCATTTGTGACGCTCTTTACTTGGACCTGGCGGACGGATCGAGTTAAGGGTGGTACAATTGTAGCTCTTGCTTGTAAGCCTGTACATCGAGTTTCTTAACTCCTCATGCTTCATGAGTTGAATTGATATGGTCAATTAGGATAAAAAGCTCTCATTTTCCTTGATTCTAATCATGCACATGATTGTTAAGCATATACATGCATTAAAGTAACCAATTTAAGCGAGCAACAATGCATAACATCACGACAAATTCATAATTTCATCACATCATAATTTGTTAGGCTCAAAAATACCCGAAAAAGGTGAATTGAGATATTAAAAACTTTAAGGGTCTTACAAACTTTTTAAAATAAAAGAGAAAAGGTAAAAGAATTGTACAATCGATTTATAATAATTCGGCTAAAAATACCTACCTTTACTCGCTTAATATACCTCAACTAAAGAATTTTCAATTCTAAATTGTTAACTTTAAATTTTACCAATTCGCTACTAAGATAGAACATTTTCTCTAAATTTTATGGTTTAATTCAACATCATTTAAATATTATAATATTAATAAATTTTAACTTCATTTAAATATATATTTTTACTTTATAATATAATATTTAAAATGATTTTTTATTTCTCAAAATACTTTTTAATAGTAATTTGAGAAGCCCAGCCCAGGAAAGCGTCGATTTTCATTATGCTACGGCGTGATGCGGCGGCGTTTTAACAGCCTGCCTTGTTTTGCTTTGCAAGAGCAAACAAGGACCAGAACCGAAGGTATTTTTTTTCTACGAAAAATACCAGCATCGCTAAGCTTTCTCGTTGCTGAATCTCTCCCTTTTCATAAGTAAACCATCTCTCAGTTATTCTTTTCGAGTTAAGTTACTTTCCAGAAATAAACTATTTTTTCCTTTTTTTTTTCCTTTTTAGGTTTTGGTAGATCTAATAAGATCAAGGCGATCCAAACATGTTTCTCACCAGGTACCAAATCAAAGCAAATTTATTACTGCTAAACTTTAATTATTTCTTTTTTTTTTTTCCTTTTAAATGTTTGGTTGTTGGCCTTGTAGGACTGAGTATGACCGTGGAGTGAACACATTTTCTCCGGAAGGGAGATTGTTCCAGGTGGAATATGCTATTGAGGCCATCAAGGTAAAACCTTTTTCTGTTTGTTTCCTTTGAAAATCACCAAACTTAAGGAGTTTTCTCTAGGAAAATATTTTTTTTCTCAGATTAGCATATTTAGTCCTTTTGGGTGTATTTTAATGTAAATGGCTTCTTTTTTTTTTTGGGGGGGGGGGATTGAACTGCAGCTGGGTTCAACTGCAATTGGGTTGAAGACAAAAGAAGGTGTCGTTCTGGCTGTTGAGAAGCGTATTACTTCACCACTGTTGGTATGCACTGCACTCTTATTTCATTTAATGTTATTATAGTTACTTGTATAGTTAGATTTACTTGTTTGCAATCGAGGAAAAACTAAAATGGCTTTCTGCTTTGCTTTAATTGTCTTGGTTGCTTAACTGTGGTACTAGAGAATTCCTTTTTTTTTTTTTTAAGATGTGAACTTCTAGGGTCTTGAGAGTCTCTTCTAACAAATAAGTCTTCACTCTTCAGTTACATAAAAGTGAGTGTTGGTTGATTTTCATGACTCTAGAATTGAAGATCAGCGTGTGCCATCAGAGTTGTCAGTTGCTTATTCCTCCTGCATTCCCACTCTATTGTTGGCCCCCATATTGTGCTAACAGCTCCATGTGATTTAATGTCTAAGCCATGTTCGGTATTATATTCAACTAGCTTCTGCCTCTTTTTTCTCAGTATACTACCATACCCCCTAGAGTTCCTTTTCCTGTCACTTGTTTACTTTGATTAAATGCTTGTGCACTTGAAGCTGCACCCTTGTAAAAAGCTACCACAAATCTAGCTCATGGAATGTGTCACATATATTAGATTCTACGGAATGTAGATGGTTGCCATTTCTTTCAGGCCTAATAGGTACTGGATCCTCTTTCAGGAACCCGGCAGCGTTGAGAAGATTATGGAAATTGATGAGCATATAGGATGTGCTATGAGTGGGTTGATTGCTGATGCCCGTACACTTGTTGAACATGCACGAGTTGAGACTCAGGTACGGTACTTACTAGTGCCATTACACTTTGATATGAAGTCATGTGACTTTTATGTTGATATCTGTTTCATTCACACAGAACCACAGATTCTCATATGGTGAGCCAATGACAGTAGAATCCACAACACAAGCTCTTTGTGATCTGGCCCTTCGATTTGGTGAAGGAGATGAAGAATCGATGGTACACCTTAATATCTTTTCTGTCTAGTTGTAGCTACTTTAATTTCTTTGTCGATGATGCTTTTTAGTCATCTTGATAAGCAATAAACGGGGTGCATACCAAGTATGATTGTGTAGTAGTGCATTAACATAGTGTTTGGTTCATCGGAATAGAATAGAGGGGGAAATGAAATTGCTATGAGGTGGTAATAGAATAGAGTCGGAATATGTATTACTTGGTTTGGTTGATTAAATGGAATGAGGAATACTATTACTTAATTTGGTTGGTCAAAATGATGTTATCGAATAAGCAAAAAATAGCTTAAAAAAAAAAGATTTTTTGTCCTTAATATAAATAAGAATGTTTTATTTTAAAAAATAAAATTATTTCATTAAAATAATGTCATAAAATAATTTTTTTATATTAAATATAAAACATGCTTTATACGTTAATATGCTTTTAGATAAAATATTGATGTATCACATTTAAAATATAAATATAATAATTCAATATTTTATATTTTGTAATATATTAAAAATAAAATATGTTTTAAAATATAAACAAGTATTTTTTTCTCTCTCTATAGATATTTGTTTTCTCTCCTTCCGTTTCCCTATCTGCTCTACCCTCTCTCTAGTATCTCTCATTGTTTAGGAAAAGCCCAGACCCTAGCCAAAAGCCCAGTATTCAGTCAGGGCCATTGTTGCACTCTGCCGGCTGTCATTGCTGCCTATCTTCCCATTTTCTAATTATATATATTTGTAAAAATCAAATTAAAAGCATAGATATACTGAAATATTTGTTGGTTTACTTTCAACCTTTTTCTTGTCTGTAGCCAAAAAGAAAATTAGGATAGGGCCCTGTGGGATCCCCCCCTCAAAATCGGACATGAGAGTTTCCTCTCATCCGGCTCAAGTAGTTTCCTCACTTCTTGTTTTTGGTCATTTTTGGGTTGCATTTTTCTTGCTTTTTTTTTTGGTGGGGTAAAATGGGAGCAAGAAACAATTACAAGACTTCTGGGAATAGCCATTTAAAAAAGAAAAGGGGGGGGGGGGGTTGTGCCAAATGGCTATTCTGAGACTGGGAAATGAGGCTTGAACAAGCCATTCTGTGAATCAAATGGCTGTGTCATTGTAGTGCGCCATATAGACTCGTAATGGAATGGTTATTCCGTCAAACCAAACAGTTTGTAAGTTTCTTTTGCCATTTGATATAGAATTCTATCCATGGCACTACTTTTGATGTGTTTATTCTCACATATAGTCATGCTTTCCTGTGCAGTCCCGACCGTTTGGTGTATCACTTCTCATTGCTGGTCATGATGAGAACGGGCCTAGCTTGTAAGTATCAAATGATTTTTATTGCATTGGCTTTCTCTTGGAACAAAAATTCCCTTTAAACAAATGTGAAAGACTAATGAATTAATATCACTTGCACTTTTAGGATAATATTATCTCTATTGTGGTTGGTTAATACTCTTAGACATAGAACTACTATGAAGAATGTTATCTATTAACAATTACTGGCACTTTAATTAGAAACAGTCCTGTCGTCTGGTGAGCTGGTTTCCAAATATATTCATTTGCAACTAATATTTTATTACAGATATAAAGATACATGCTTATTACTCCTTGTTAGTTTTAGATTGTAAAATTTTAAGAATTTAGAACCGTAACAAGGCATCATGCACATGATATGGATTCCATGCCCCAACCAATTAATCCAAGGTTGCATTATTGCACATGAGAGACTGCATTCACTGAACTAACTTTGAACTAGGTCCATTCTCAGTTACTTCTGTCTTCTCTTTTATAGATACTATACTGATCCATCTGGCACATTTTGGCAATGCAATGCAAAAGCTATAGGCTCTGGTTCTGAAGGTGCAGATAGCTCTTTGCAAGAGCAATACAACAAGGTATCTCCACTTGTGTTTCTGTGTTGTTTTTTGTCCTTGGGAGCGTTTAACTTGGTAACTTGATTGATTTAGAAGTCAACTTATTGAGTTTTATGATGTCAGCAATGTCTAAATAACTAAAATTAACATGCCATGTTACAATAATAAGTTCCATTGTTTTGACTATTTCGAATATGCATGAGTTACTTCGTGCTGATTAACATTAAAAATGGATATTTTTTCTTCCCATGTAGGACCTAACTCTTCAAGAAGCCGAAACAATTGCTCTGTCCATTTTAAAGCAAGTAATGGAAGAAAAGGTGAAGTTTTACATCAGATCTTTGAAATTTTGAGATTGAACTGAACTGAACTGTATGTATATGTTTATTTTTACTAACAAAGTCTCGGTTATGGAACAATGTAATGTTATAGGTGACTCCCAACAATGTTGATATTGCCAAAGTAGCAACGACATACCATCTGTACACCCCTTCAGAGGTGGAAGCAGTCATCAGTCGGCTATGAGAGAAATGCTTTGTTATAAACTATCATCCCATGCAGCATGAGTTAAGGGGATTCAAACTGTGAACCCTTATTTTTTGGTGTTGTGCAAAATTCCAGTACGTCTTCACTCGGATATTTTAGTTACACCTCATCAGGAAAAGGAACCTTTGATTTTGGATTTAGTTTGCATGTGGGTTGCCTCTTTCATTCCTCATTGCTCGCATTTGTGAAATAACAAGAATGGTTAGTATAGACTAATATATTTTCTAATTATCTAAAGTCTAGTCAAATTTAAACTAGGAACCAGATATGGAAGCCTAAACTAGGAAACCTCAAAATCATATCTTTGATTGTTCTGAACAAAAAAAGAAAAATCATATCTAGTCAATGTAACCGGGTTTCAGGTCGGGTTAAACTAAATAAGTTGATTTCGATTTAAAGTTATCATTTTGGGTTTTATCATTTGAGTTTGACTTTTAAGTTCATGTCATTTGTTGTTTTAGCTTGATCATTCTAAAAAAAAAAAAAAATTCAATTTATTAATTTAAAATAAGATTATTAGAAAAGTTAAACAAAAAAATTTTGAAACAAAATCTACTAATGAATTATTATAAAAATAAATAAATTAATCTTATAAGATATATATGAGAATAAACGTTGAAAATACTTTGAATTGAAAAGAATAGTTATTATTACCATTAAATTGTTTTGTGAACAATATTTATTTAATTTAGAATTGAAAAATTATTCCATACTTAAAATTTGGTTTGAAGGTGTAATATGTATGTAGTAAAGAAAAATTCCTTGTTGAGCGTAATGGAATGAAATGATTAATTTGATATAAAATTTTGATATACTTCAATTCAATTCAAACTTCTTGAACCTTGGGTTATTAATCTTTCAATTGAGGTTTCATTTAGCTTGAATTTCATCAATCTCACCCCTGTTTTTCTTGAAATTTTAACTCCATTGTGCAATTCTTCCATCTTATTTTCAACTTGTTCAACTGGATCTTTCCATCTACTCTCCTACAATTTAAGCCCTTCTTCTCTCTCCACTTCACCCTTCCACTATATGTTAGAGTTCATCTCCAACTTCCATTTTATTTGCAACAATTTTACACGCCAGTATGCATGACATAATTTAACCATTCATGAGCTTATACAACACTATCCCAAAACAAACTACCCCAGAGACAAGTGCACGAAGCCTCCATGAGAACCGCTGCTTACAACCTCAAAATCCATCAGGTCCTGTCACATTTTATTTAATGGCATGCTTCTTTGGATCAATTTTATAAAGGAGGTAGCGTTTTGAGATTCAAATACCAGACCTAAACACCAGAATTTTAAAAATATTTGTTTCACTCAACTTTGATTTTTAAAGGCAAAATTTTGCATATTCTTTATGTGTTTTACATCCCTCCGCCGAGCAGACATGTGTCAGCCAAGAGATATCGTTGACCTCGTATTGACTTTCTGAGCCCGTCTTACTTCAAAGGGAGCTATCCACTCAAGCTTAAAGATGAATATTGTCTTAATGTGAACACACTTTCAAGGCAATAAGAAGTCTATTTAGGCTTGACATCTTCATATTGATATAGTCTCATGATATGTGCCAATGATTATCCATTATGCATTTAAGAAGGCTAAATATATATATCCCAACACAACATATAAGAAGATCTCTCCTATAAATATCCTAGAAAACAATGGATAGGGGATTGACCTATTGGCACCTTAAAATTACTCTGAGCACTTATCTTCGAGATGAGTCTCTCCTCGTCCCAACTCTAGACCTCTTCAGGTGAACTGGCTTCTATTACCCTACCTCGACCTCCTCCTTGCTCCGCCTAATTCTCTTCCCTTGTTGTATCTTGTATCAAGAGAACATATGAGGAAAAGAAAAAAACAGTTTTATCTAACAACGGACTACAAAGATACTAAGGATACATCCATCTCACCATAGTCAATGGACGAGGATCCTTTCCCCAAAGTAGTAAATTATTCGACTCTGCATGTCTAACATCTTAGCTTTGATATAAAAAAATGAAATTATATTAGTCATAATTGACTTTTCTGTCAAAAAGAAAACCGAGTTATACAGATGCAGTAGAATAAAGCGTATAAACTTTCTTTAGGACACTTCCATACCTTCTGCCTGATTCAATCTTTGGAATTTATACTATGGCGTCCAGATATTATATACTCAGCTGTTATCTGACATTGTAGCTTTGATATGGAATAAATGAAATATCTGCAGCCGTCACCATTTAGCTTTAATTCATTTAAGTTATATATAGTACATTCATATGGTTCTACAAACAAATTTTAATGTCAGAAAAAAAAAAAAAAAAAACCCCCTTATATCAGTTTGAGCTTTGAACATATCTCAACCCTAAGTTGGGTCAACTATCGGATTACAAAGCAGGCTCATAGGAGACAGTGGCATTAGGAAGCCAATCATGGCCTTGTATAAACGTTTCCACCGTGAACTTCCCAGCATCAACGTCTGAGAGAGTGGACCTGTAACCAGCCCATTTCACCCTATTATCCACGTTTGATCCAGGTCCACTGTTCTGATATTCTGCATAGAAGATTGAGATAGGTGGGTCAACATTGGCAACCCATCCTTTCCAGCCCACTGGGTCCAAGAACGCCCCAATCTTTGACTGCATGATAACAGTAGTGGAGAATAATTTCCAGGGCCTGCCAAGGTAGGTTTTAGCAGTAAGGTTGCCGAATGCAGTTATTGAGCATTTCTGGATACAAATGCCAGTGTTTTGGTTAGGGTCTTTTTTGCCTTGAGCTGTGATGGTATTGAACTGGTTAGCCAAAGGTTGCCTTGGCAGGATGTTGCAACTTTGGAAAACAACTGCTGCATTCCCAAAAATGAAGTCAATTGTGCCCAAAATGTCACATTCCCGGTAAAACTGACGATTGGAATGGGCATAGAGAGTGTCCTGGTAGGCATCAAATGCACAGCGGTAGAATACGGAGCAATCAGAACCCGACCGCAAAGCCACTGCTTGGTGCTTTGCTGCACCAGCTGTGTTAATGAACCCTATGCCCCTTGCAATGAATCCTTTTCCTGCCACAGCTGGTGATTCATACAAGAATCATCAGTAATTGACAAAATACAAGTGCATGAAACTATTGAGGTAGTATTCCTAGATTTAATAACTAGTAGAAAGTCAAGGCTTCAACTTATTCTATTTTAAGACACTTTCCTATAGAGTAGGCAACCTTCAACTACAAATGCACATGATCCAATGTGCAACATTTTCTCCCGGAAGAGCCATTTTACAGAAATTGAGGAGAAATTGTGTTCAAGCCTAAACAACATTGCACAAAACCGGCAAACATGTTGCACTGCAGGAAGTGAATTTATTCCCTGTCTTTAGGCCCTTTTATTCAACCGCTTGTGTAAGCTCTGTCCATTTCAAAGTCAAGTTCAAGCTTTTAAACTTGAAAATGAGAAAGGAAAACTAGGTTTTAAATTGGTTTTCCAGGAATGTTTCATCAAAACTAGCATCTCCAATAATTTTTTATTCCTTTCTTTATAGGAAACTCCAGGAAAAATGACATCAAGCTCTCAGAAACATGTTTTCCACATCCGCATCAATGCTAAAACCCATTTCAAACAACATAATACTTTTCACCACATTAAGAAATTACCTTTTTCCAGGTTTCAAGATCATTTTACTAAAACTTCTAGACAAACTTGCAATAATAAAACCATTAAAATTGAGCAATCCCCATTGACATCAGACAATGATCAGTTCAGGTCACCTTCTAAAAAATGAAGCTTCAGGGGAGCATTTAAGGACAATACCAAGAGCTAGTGAATTAGTAATTGTAACTCAGGTAGTATGGTAGTATCTCAGTTGCAGGCCTTCTAAGTTGTTTGGGATGACTGGGACAAGATACAAATATATTAGTAAATCACAATGTAGACAGAGGCTCATAAATGGGGCAATCTAGAAACTATTGTCAGGCTCCATTGAAACTACAAATCTAGAACTGATCAAAGTAAATGAGATTGAATATGACTTACCGACAGTAGCTGTAGCAAATGTGGGAGTCCCATCTACAAAGTTGTGGCTGCCGGAAATTAAAGTCTTTGCTTTGCCATCACCGTAAATCATCACATTCCACATGTGTTTATCAAGAATCACATTCTCAACATACTTGCCTTCCTTCACATATATAACGAACCTTGATTCATTCTTTTTTCCTACCAATTTGACCGCATCATTAATGGTCAAGACATTCCCGGAACCATCTTGAGCCACAATAACATTGGGGGTAGGCTTGGATTCCTGCAATAGTCTCCTTTCAGTGGGACTAACCCAAGCCGGGAACTCCGAACCTGCTTTCCCAAACCCAAGCAACCTCCTATGAATACGAATATTTAAATCAGTCAATAAACCTAAGATTCTGGCAACTATAGCCAAACTGTTGCTGGCATATTCAGTTGAGTTTTGCATGGCAGCTTTCATTTCTTCAACAACTGTGGCATTGAAGTGCTTTGTGGCGTTTAACTCCTCCAGGGAGTCTAAACATGTTTCCTGGTCAGTTATAGCAGTACTTAGCCAAGTCTTCAAGTCACCGATCTTGGAATCTGACAACAACTTCTCTCCTTCTCCAACTTCAAGGGAAGTTGCTGAATCATTCAATCGATCCAAGGCGTCGTCGAACATAGTTTCACATACTTGTAAAGCGGATTTCAGTTGGATATCATTAGTTTCAGCTTTGAGCTTGGTGGGATAGTGAGACAACCTGGAGAGCTCATCGATGGCTACTTTCAAAGACAGCTTGAAGAGGAGTTCCGGGTCGGTTGTATTCGAGGAAGCAATGGAAGATATGCTGGAGAAGCAGGAAGCCGGGTACTGAGTCACACTACAAACAGCTTTGAGTGAAGCGGCTGGAGTCAACACAGGCGGGGGAAGAGTCTTGGGGGAGGAGGAGCTTCGCTTGTGTAAAAAGATCCCAACGACGGCGGCAGTGATGAGTGTTAAAAGGAGGAGAATGAGGATGATAAGGGTGATGAGACGCCTTCGTTTCTTTCGCCTGAAAGCTAGTTCTTCCACTTCGTCAACTTTACCATACCCCTTGAATGAATTGATTGAATCCATCTAATTTCATGAATCCCACTTTGCCTGTTTGGGGGAGGATCTATAGGGTTTGAGAGTCGAGGAGAGGAGAGGAGAGAAGAGGAATTTGGGTTTTTGTTTATTTATGATTTATTGTTTCATCGGAACAAGTAATTAAATTATAAAATCCTTGCAAGTTTTTATTATTTTTTCTGAAATATTCTTGAAGGTTATTATTAATTGTATTGTTAATAATCAAATTATTAAAGCCAATATCCTATTTCTATCTGTAGTTTTACGGTGGTAAGACCCACCAACTTCTAATGTATAGCTCTATTTTACAATAAATTCTGGAAACTTATCGTGCCAGAAGATTAAACTACTGCTCTGCCGTGTTTAAAAGAATAGAATTTGTATTTTTTCAATTAAGTTATACTTTTTGTGTTGATGTAACATTTTTACGTTTATAGTAAACTATAAAAATAGTTATTTTTATTTATCTCAAAATATATTTTAATTATTTATGTTTAAAATATTATATTTTAGTCACTTACATTAGACTATTACGAAGTGATCATTCTGTCGTTAAGCTTCGTTACCTCTCTCTTGACAATCCTACATGACAGTTCAGATGAGTTTTAAATGCCAACTTGGGTGTCCAATTAGGATGAGAATAGATTTTTAATTAAATAACTTTAATTAATTAAAAATTTTAAATTAATTACACCTTGAACTGGAAAAGGAAACTTTTCATCTCTTTTTCTTTTAGTTTTTTTGTTTTCATTTTGATTAAAAAACTATTGTCATCTTTATTGAATCGAAACAAAATAAATCAAATTGAGTGCTTCATCAATCGATTGAATTTTTTGTTCAACATGGAAAAACAGAGAATGGACTCAATGGAGGCTCCAAGTATATCTTTTTCGCATCTATTTGTCTTTTTTACTTAATAAGTAGTTTTACTCTAAAACAACATACTATTTAATGACAACCTTAAATTAAAAACCTTGACATTTCCTTCCTTTACATCCATTTATCTTGGTATATCGCCCTTTTTAATATTTGATTCATAAAAGAAGAAACCCTTAAAAAGAACCCTAAAAGATCCAATCTTTAGTGTTTTATCTCTGAAACTCTATTTACTTTCTTTTCTGAAATCTTTTGCGATCCAATTTTTTCTTTCTTCAAACAGAAAGTCCATATCCAAAAATGCCATCAACAACCACCATTTACGACACCATCGCCTCCAACCCAACCACATTTTCCTCACATGCTAAGCACAAACACCGCTCGTGGCTAGAGCTATTCTCGCTCTTTTCTTTCTGTGCCCCCATCTCTCCCTCTCCTCTTTCGACCTCTCTATTTTCGCTTAACCCTTCTTTAGCACCCTACTTTAATGATAGATTTTAGTGGTGAATTGTTTGAATTTTTGTGAATTTTGCTATTAAAGACGATCCTTTTCTTTTCTTTGATTTCATTTATTTTGGTGGTGAATTGTTACAAATGTCGTGTTATAAGGGTTGATTTGAAGTTTGGATTTGTTGCTATTTAGGTGTGGAATTGGAATGGAGGAATTGCTTGTTTCATTTTTGTTAAACGGTCCTTTTTGTTGTTAGGATTTTGTTCGAGGTCTAGCTTGTAGTTAGGTGTTATTATTTTAATCTTTGAAGTGGATGGTATTTGAGTCCTTGCTTCTTTCATTCATGAATTCATCAATGATGTTGTTTGAAATTGAACTAGAGCTAATATAATGTTATTTTCAGGTTTGAATTGTTGTGGAATTTGTTTGTATTAATATAATGTTTTAATCTCCTTTTTTGGTTTAGAGTTGGATGTTGAACATAATACTTTAAATGGAGATTTTGGAGGAGAAACATTTGACTCAGATGATAGTTCATATAAAGCCTATGAGTCAGATACTTTTTATTTTAATTTGTTTGAGTCTAATGGTGATAGGGTAGATGAACTAGAGGTTGAAATAGTAGGTGAAATGATATAGAAGTAGTTAGACCATTTACTAGGCTAAAATTTTGGGGGTTTAAGAGATGATTTTGATAGTAACAGTGGTGAGGATTTCAACAATGACTTGGATTCTGTTGAAGATGGGAATGAAAAGTACCCTCTGTTCAATCCTCAAGCTGATATGAGGAACCTTATATTGATAAAGGATTTGGTTTTCTCTAGTAGAGACATTTTAAAAGATGTAATTAAACATTATGAGAGAAAAAATAGGGTAGTAACCAAACTAACTAAGAATGACAAGCTTAGGGGGAAAGCAGTCTATGTACCTGGTTTTCCGTGGACCTTTGGGCATTCAAATTAAGTCTTAAGGATCCAATGGATGGGAGTTGGCAGATTAAGACCTTATTCAACCACTATAAGTGTGGAAAGGTAATGAAAAATAGGAAAATTAGTTCAAAATGGATGGCTAGGCACGATTTACACAAATTTCAAGTTGATCCCAGTTATTCATTAACATATTTACAGAAGGATATTAGGGTGGATTTTGGAATAATAGTGTCTCAGACTAAATGTATTAGGGCTAAGAGTAGGGCCTTGAAAGTAGTTCAAGGGAATCAAAATATATGATTATTTACTTGAGTTAAGGATGAGTGTAACACCCCTAACTCCTATTCGTCGCCAGAATAGGGTTACGAGGCATTACCGAATAAGACACAACTTCCAGACATTCATATATATATATATATATATACACATATGCTATATTCACAAATTTAAAACTTAAGTCTATTTCAAAACATTAAATATACTCTTTTTTGCATGACTCATAATCACATAGTATATGCCTTAAATAAAATACACCAAATAAATGCTCATCATTGAAAATGGTATTCGAATACCTAATAATATCAAACATAATAATTCATAATTAAATACATGCACATATTAAACTAATAAGTCATGACATAAAACTTTATAACAAACATCATAAACGGCAACATTAATATTCTTATGCACACAAAATATACCAAGTTTATTCAAATCATTCATGGCATAATATGTATTACTAATTACGATCTTAAATAGCTAAATCATAAACAAGCTTACTTACAAATTCATCTAAGCACTTATGCGTTTGACTAAAGAGTCATATATCATTTAACCATGCTTTAAATAAATACCAAAATGCTTGTTTCATATATCAAACATTAAGCATACCATTTTAATAATTATGCATGTATGTATATTAAAACCAATTAAGTCATATCACACCACTTAAAGACCAAACTTACTCATTCTTTTACTTCATTAAATGCGCATAAATATGTCAAATGAACCTTCAGAACCAATTCACTAAAGGCCAACTTATACATTGCTTAATTATCAAACATAAATCATTTTTACCAGATTCTTAGCCAACTAAAAAATGTACCATTTCGTTTACCATAATTCAATCATTAACCATATCTCCGAAATAGACTAAGCACAATGCCGAACACATAATTCAAAACATTAGCAAACCATACCAATCCTATCACACATATATCCATAGCCAAGATTGCACATAAATTACTTAACATATTAGCCATTTTCACATGGCTTAATATATACAAACCCAAAATCAAACATAAACTGTAACAACCTAGACCCGGCCCAAACGTTATGACCGAATCTGGCGATGTCACATTGAAAGGACTATTTTTTTCAAAACGACTTTATTCATTTAAGAACATGTACGGTAGAAAATTTACTTATTTTTACAAACTTAAGTTTGAGATTTAGAAATTCAAGTTCATGATAAGTTCAAAAATGAAAGCCCATATTTAAACGAAAACGCCCACATAATAATGTTATTTCAAACCACGTTTAATTTGAGAAATTTATCTAAGTAAATATAAAACTGGGTAGTCGAAACATTAATAAACCCTAAATACAGTCGTATCGGAGACACAAGGCCTTATTACATCAATTGAAAATAAAGTAATAAAACTAAGTAATTAAAAGGAACAATTCATTTAAATCTATATTGAAAATTCCTAAGTAACTTGTAGTGTGGCTATCTCCAAGTCCTCTCCTGCGTCGAGCTGTCTATTGTGGATCACCTGAAATATTAATAATAAGGGTGTGAGTTTCGAAACTCAGTGTGTACGACCCTTGTCAATCAAATCAATTCAATATACACATGTCACATTGGGCCTAAGCCCTAACAATATCGGTGGTCTGGGCCTTAGCCCACAATGACCTCATATCATATCAGAATTTCATGAATGCAAATGTTCCCATCCCAAATCCAACCCTGCACTCCACTCATACCAACCCTACACTCCTGTGGGGATGTCTACATCAACCCACCCATCCTCTACACTCCAAAGGTAGAACCGGTTGCGGCACTACTCACGTTGCAGCAAGGCTACTATATATGTGCGGTGTAGGAAAGCTACTCGGTGACTTGAAAGCCTACGGTGGATCCACGGTCGTCAAGCGACTATGTGATCCTCAAAACACTTCCTCCGTATCATCAAACCCACCCAAGTGCAACATATAATTCATGAATGCAACATACACATTTGCACACATTTTCACATATTGTCACATATTAAGCACTTAGGGGTATTTTGGTCATTTCACTACCCAAGGGTATTTTTGTAAACCTACCCTACATGGGTATTTCGGTATTCCCACCCTACGAGGGTGTTTTAGTAGCTCTACCTTACAGGGCATTTTGGTAATTCTACCTTAGAAGGGTATTTTCGTAATTTTATCCTAGAAGGGTATTTTCGTATTTCCTAGTGATACAGATTTTAACTATGGATTTTGGCCCATCAACAAGTCCTCGCGGCTAAGATGAACGGATACTATGCACCAGGTAGGATTCAAGAGAAGAGGAGGTGGGTCACTCGGACCGCTTAAATACCAGGCTCTTCCATGATACAATTCTAGACATGCATATGTCGGTTGCCACACCTTAGTTTATTGACTTGTTCACAGACATGTTTATTACTTAGTTAAGTTTTATGAAAATTTGAGAGACCATTTAACTAGGCCTAAAGTCCATTAAACCCTAACATGCATTCCTACAACCCCACAAAGCCCAAACATGCTTATAAAGCCCATTAAGCCCAATCACAATCCAATCATACAATTCATGCTTATCATTTCAACATAATATCTCATATCACAATTTTGCCAATTTGGGCCCACAAATTCAGCAGGCCCATACGGGATTTCGGGATTTCGACTTTTGCTGATTTTCGTATGTGTAGTGTATGTACACACCTGATTGATGACCCGTATTACACTATTCTCAGCCTCGACCTACAATCAAAACCACTTTCGAATCAATTCTATACCTTAAACTATAACTTAATCAAATCTCGAAGCCTTACCGTAACCTTACCGTGTACCTTCGGCTTTTCTAGCCTTTCCTTAGCAAATATTCCCGAATATTTTTAGATCTGCACTAATACACACATATTATCAACATCAAGTGACTCGTATTCCACACGAGTCACCCTTATCAACCATATTTATATTTGGCCTATGAAACCGAAATTGAGAATGAGACACTTACCAAAACTCGCCTTCAAACTAACGGCCTAGATATCTGCTGTTTAAGCAATCGGCTTTTCAACTCTAACTTAAGGATGGTAATCAAAGACGAATAGTGATGAAGGAAAAGACATTGGTAAGGGAGATATGAGTATCGGCTTTCAAGAAATCAATGATGATATTCGGCTTTTTGAGAAACAAAGAAACTTAATGGAATTTGGTAAAAGAATGAAAAGGAAGAAGAAAGGTTGGCAATAGAATGAATTCGGCAAAATAAACCAAAACCCTCATGCACATTCGGCATTCCTTTAAATAGGCACAAGCCGATTCAAGCCTCCCTTGCAGTCCCATTCGGCACCAACTCCCTCTCTCTCTCAATCTCCTATTTTCTCTCCATTATCTCCACCTTAAAAAATCTCTCCTGAACACTTCCTTTAGAGTCCATCTTCACGCCACTTCCAACCTTCTAGAAGGCAAAAATTAAACTCCTAAAAATACTAAGCTAGGATACAAAACTCAAGGCCCAATATTTCTAGGCCCAAAATTCGGGGTGTTACATAAATACAAGCTAGCCTATACATGTCGTATGTTTTAGTTCAACTTTATAAAAATATCGAAATGGTCGATAGTATGATAGACTTCTCTGACAATCCCTGAGCCTGTAACTAGCTTCCAAAATCTATAAAATAGAGAACGAATATACACACATAGTAAGCTATCACAGCTTAGTAAGCCATAAGAAAAAAAAAGAATCAATGACATTATTAGCTCAATTTAGCCAAACCAATTTAAGCTACCATAATTACATATACTTTCAAGCTTTCAAATTCATATCCAATATATATATCTATGTATCAACTTTAATTAGGCCGAATTTCACATATATTCATGATCAAAATTATCATTTACTTCTAAGGTCACAATATCATCATATGGTCGAATATATATAAACATTCATATTTGTATACACATAATTCATATTATATTATCTCATAAATATGCCATTGGCCGAATATAAATTTTCATATACACATATACTTCCATTTGTATCATACATATTTTGTATCACATTTCAAATAACCAACTTATCTTAGTTTTATATAAGCATTTAACTATCACATGTCTGAACACTTTAGCTCGATTTTACATTCGATCATGACTTATCATTGCCCGTTGAACAATTCGAAATTAAAAAGGATACGCGGATAATCAGAAAGCTCGTACAATGCCAACGTCTCAAACGTGGTCTTACATGTAATCACATATCAATGCCACTGTCCCAGACAGAGACTAACTCGCACACATAAATCAAAATTACATATTGATGCCAAGGTATTAAATGTGGTCTTACTTGCACACATATATCGGAATCCTATGCATGACTTATGCATCCTATCTATTCCTAAGGCTCATACGGGGCTTACGGACGTCGTAACTCGATCGAATCGAACTCGTAAACATTGCTCCCAAGCACATACACATTCGACTATTACTCATATAATCTCATAAAATTCAATTCAGCATTTAGAGTTCATATATATTCAAAATTAACAACGTTTATTTGTTTATAAACTTACCTCGGGCAACGATAATCGAAATGGGACGACTTTGGTTTTCCCTCGATCCAAATCTGATTTCTTTGGTTCTTGATCTAAACATATTCAAATTAAGCTTATTCAAACACACATTCATTCAATTTAGTCCAAAAACACATAAATGGATAAATTACTATTTTGCCCCTAACATTTTACACTTTTCACAATTTAGTCCCTATTGCACAAAACACAAAATATGCAAAATTTCACTATACCATGCTTAGGCCGAATCTTACCCAAGTCCATAAAAGTCCATACATTTCATTTATTTCATATTTTAGTCCCTCAATTTATTATTTTCACAATTTAGCCCTAATTACACAAATTCATCAAAAATCCTAATACAAAACATATTAATCTAAAACATATCTTTCATAATTCATCAACTAACATCACAAGCTCACAAATTCATCAATGGCATAACTCAAAATATTCATTAAAATAAAAAATTAAAGCATGGGCTTTGTAGATTTCATAGCAACGATCTCAAAAACGTAAAAATTATCAAAAATCGAGCTAGTTACATACCTTAATCAAGCTACCAAATGGCCGAATATGGCTTTCTTTTTCTTTTTCTTTTCTTTTTTTATTTTTGGCCTTAAGAAAAGATGAATGCATGTTTAATTTTTAACTTATGTTTTATATTATAATAACATATTTAACATTTTACAAATTTAACCTTTATTATTTAATGTAAAGCCATTATAAAATAAGACCATAACTGTCCAACATTTATAATTATGGTCTAATTGCATCTTAAACACCCCAAATTATAAAGACAACAACAATTTATCACTTTTTCATTTTACGCGATTAAACCCTTTTATTAAATCGAACACCCAAACAGTAAAATTTTTAAACAAAAATTTTCACACACAAATTCACACATTATAAACACAGAAAATAATTTTAAAATATTTTTTGACTCGGATTTGTGGTCCCGAAACCACTGTTTCGATTAGGGTCTAAACCAGGCTGTTACAATGAGCAACCTTGGTACAAAAACCATTTGTAAATTAGACTATAGGCTATTTCAGAGGCTTTCTATATGCCTTGAAGCATGCAAATCAGGTTGGTTAACTAGTTGTAGGAGAATTATAGGGTTAGATGGGTGTTGGCTAAAGGGATATTATGGTGGGCATTTGTTTGCTGTTGTTGGGGTTGATGCCAACAGTTGTATATATCCAGTGGCCTTTGTTGTAGTTTAGAGTGAAAACAAATAATCATGGTTTTGGTTCCCCGAGCTATTAAAGAGGCACTTGGAGATTAACAACTCCTACAATATATGCTTCATGTTTGACAAACAAAAGGTACCATAAAGTTATATTGTTCCCTAATAGAAGCGATTTATGTGTTGTTCCCTAATGCTAAAGTAAGAAATTGTGCCATACATCATTGCAACAATTTCAAAAACATGAGAGGATTTAGAGGCCAAGCTATGTGTTTCACTTACTGGAAAGCTACTAAAGCAACTTTTCCATGACAAATTACAGAAGCAATGTCTAAAATGAGGTCACTATTAGAATCTACTGAGGCTTGGCTACGTAACAAGGATCCAAGGACTTGGTCAAGAGCCCATTTCTCAACCAAATGCAAGTATGATATGCTACTGAGCAACAATAGCAAACGTTTTGACAAGGTTAAAATTTTTTTTAATTTGATTGTTTATCACTTCATGTTGTAAAACTATTGCTGGAGTTACTCAAGGACTTATTCTCCTTGAAAATCATTTTAGAAGGTAAAGATAAACCTATCCTAACAATGTTGGAAATAATTAAAAGGAAATTCATGACTAGGTTGGTTTCCATAAGGGAGGCTGTTGAGAAGTATCCTGGACATTTGTGTCCAACGATATAGAATAAGTTGCCTGAAATTGTTAGTCAATCCAGGTAACTCTTTTTTTTTTTTTTTTTACTTAGCTTGAATTATGTTACTTGGATGCAAAAGTTTTAACTTTAAAATGTTACTTTATTTGTTGTGTATGGCCAATATATGTTGGAAATGAGAAGTATGAGGTAGATTGTGGATTACGCAACAAGCATGTGGTTGACCTCTTCAACTCTCCTATTTATGCAGAAAATGGGACTTGTCAGGAATCCTATTTAAGCATGTTGTTTCTCGCATGCAACTACTTACTCTTAGCCCTGAAACTTATGTCAATACATGCTATATTGTCACTACCCAGCTGGATATTTACACCCACTTGATTAACCTTGTAAAATGTTATAACAACTCATTTTTCAATAATGTCTGAAATAGTGGTTTTGGGACCATAAATCCAATAAGTAAGTTTGTATTATTATTATTTAATATTTATGAGCCAATCATAATATTATATGGTTTATTAATTTTCATAAACTGAATGAATAGATAAGTATAAGTAGTTCAGTCCAAAAGTCAAGTGGTTTTTGAAAATGAGGTATTGGGACCTTATTTTTGTAATTTAAGGAAATATTTACAGAGTCATATTATATGTGAATTGAAGTTTGGTTCAGTAATTTTTATGATTGATTGCTTAATTAAAGTAAAATGATTAAATTGCAAAAGAGGTAAAAGTTATCCATTATAGATTGTGAAATACCAAAGGGATTAATATGGCAATTAAACCATTACCAAAAGTTCAAGCGATGGTAGATTTTAATCATTCCACTAACTTTTGGGTTATTTATTCTTAGGTCCTAATACTTTAAGGTTAAATTGAAATAAAGCTTAATTAATTAATAATTAAAGATAATTGAGGAACTAATTGTATAATTTGACCATCTTTAAGTGGTCAAACAGTGGGAATGGTGTAGCGATCTGTAGAATTTTGATTATTCCTTTAGCTATTATTTAAAATGTTTTAATTAACTTAAGGTAAAAAGGTAAAAAAAAAGAATAAAAATAAATGAAAAAAAGAAGAAGTTCCATATCTTTCATTTCTCATTGTTGACCAAAACCTCCATGAATAGGACATAAAAGCATTCAGCTAAGCTTGTCTTTCAAGAATAGTAAGCTGAATTTAATCTGTTTCTTATAATTTTTATGTTTTTGAGATCGTTGCAACTACGTCTAGATAACCCGTATCTCCGTTTTCAAGACGGTTAAAGATTTTGGATTATGTCATCGATGAGTTTTGGATATTCTTGAAATTTTATAGTAGATTATTGAGTTTGGTTATTAGATAGGACTATTTTGTAAAGTAGTTTTTGATGATTTTAATGTTTAAGAACTAAAATGTTAAAGTGATAAAATTTCAAGGACTTGATGTGAAATAACAAGTATGGACTGTAGTGGAGTGTTATACTATTCAACTGAATTTACTTTTAGTTAAAATTGGTTAAATTGCAAGTTTTGAGCTTAGGGACTAAATTGCATAAAAGTAAAATATTGGGGGCAATTTTGTAAAAATGTCAAAAAGAACTTAATTGCATAAAATAGTTAATTATGTTGCTTGAAATTGATAATTGAGTGAAATTATTATTCTAGATCAAGAACGAGTGGAAAACCAAATAAAAGAGAAAATTGTAGAATAGTCCCTATACTTTTGTCATCGCTACAGTTTAGTCTGGTAAGTTCGTTCGATTTAATTTTAATATATTTTAAATTTATTATGTGAACTTAGTTGTATAATCTTGGATAACATTGATGCACGTAATTGAGAATGGAAATAATGAATTGATATGGTATCGCTTACTAACTGAAATACTCTGAGCCTATAAACGTAGGATAGAGTACGACTAGCATGTCAATAGGTTATTTTGTATGCGATACATGATTGATATGAGATGTGATGATGATTTTGTATATCCTCTATTCACTAAAAATTTGAGGTCCTACATTTGTTGTGGACTATCGAGTTATATTACAGTATTTCTAGTGTGTTACGGGGGCAGATGTTGGCCTACGGGCTAGGCACTTAGGTCGGGGTGTCTTATCAATTGGATTGGCTCGTATGAGCATCTGGTGTGTTCTGGATGGTTAACTGTGTACTCATATTCGTATATCATTCATCGGGCAAGGTTTTATTGATTATTGAATATTATTGAAATGTGAGAAATTGATTCGTACTATTGTTTGAGCATTACTCACCTTTTTTTGAGTTGTGATTGATAGGAATTCTGTTAATAACCTTGTTGACGGGAACTATGTTCATTAAACTTGTTATTTGAATTATTATTGTTTGGTTTTGTAAGCTTTATCGTTTAATCAGTGAACTTACTAAGCTTTATGTAAGCTTACTCGTGCCCTTGTCTTTTTCTTTGTTGATTACGTTTTGTGGAAATTGAGAGGTTAGATCAACTTGAAGAATCACATTATCTGGGGATCTTTTGGTAGATTCTAAATTCTATTAGGCTTTTATGACATGTAATAGGAGCAATTGATTATGTTTTGTAAAGGTCTCTAAGTGTTTGCAATGTCTATTGTTATGCATTGAGGTTATAGTATGAGTAACTATGTGTCATACATGTTTAATCCTAAGCATAAGTGGACAAACACAAAATGGTAAGTTTGGTATGACCTAGGTATGGTATGTTGGGATCGAATGTAAATCATTTTGAGCGTGTTATGGCTTGTATAGTGTAACTAAGGTAGTGATATGTTAAGTGATTGAATTGTGGTGTCATTGATGACACATTGGTTAGGTCTTAGGTTGATCGATTTGGAATGTTGTGGTTGTTCTTGGATGTGTTTTGAATGCTTTTTAAAGTCTTTAAAACATGTGTTAGTATGTTTAGGTACCTATGCATTTGAATGTGAATTGAGCATGTTTTGGGTCATTTTTGGGCACACATAGGTTGGGACATGGGCAGTCACATGGCAGTGTGTCACACATGGGCAACCCAAATGGGCGTGTGCCTTGAACGTGTTAGGTGCAGGGTTCACACGGGCTGGCGCACGGCCTACGGAACGGCCATATGACCCAAGTTAGTAAGTTACATGGGTAGATACACAGGCGTGTGGGATAGCCACATGGCCATGTTTGGAGCCACACGGTTTGGGCTTTGTCACACGGCCGTGTGCCTTTGTTTTGAAAATTTTTAGTTTTTCCCTGAATATTCTAATTTGTTTCAAATTGGTCCCTAATTGTTCCTAAACTACTTTAAATGAATCGTAGGCTCGATTTAAGACTTATAAGTGTAAGTTCTACTCTAATCTGAATTATTTATGAAATTTCATTAATTAATGTAGTAACTTGATGCTATCTGTTATTGATTATTCTGAATCATTAGGTAATACTCCGTAACCCTAATCTGGTGACAATAATGGGTTATGAGTGTTACTTTAGTGGTATCAGAGCTACAATTTAGTCAATTCTTGAACCAAACATAGTATGAATAAAATTTAAAAATTACATGCCACATAAACCTATGATAGTGTGATATTAATTGATCTAATCTAACCCTTGTTTTTCTTATAGATTTAATAAATGTTAATAGAATTTGGTAATACAACCTTGATGAGGTAAATGGTATGTAAGTTATAGTTTATCGGTTTAATAAATGCCTAATAGTGAAGTAAAAATATCTTTCCAACTTAATGAGTCAGTACTTTATAGAAATGGCGTGAGCCAATTCAGTGGTTGATAACTCTTAAAAAGAGTTATATTTCAAACCTCTAAAAATTGTTCATACTTGAGTAAATTACATTTTAGGAAATTATATTAGTATTTTTTATAACATTACATCATGAAGCTTGGATTGTGCTTTCAATGTTACTATATGCTACTTTTACTTGTGGGAGGAAAGGAATTGCTTGTTGTTTATAGTAGGTGTAAAAAGGAGGAAAACAAGTGAATGAGTGAAGTTTTGTCATGGTAAAAGGTTGGATGAATCGCCAGCACAAATGCCATACGAATTCCAGGAAGATGCTGACTGAACTAGTAATCTATACCAATCTCAGCCAGCTGTAAATGTACTAGAAATATCCACTTGAAAAAGAGGGAGAAAAGATTGTGTATTGAGAGGGTGACCTACTGTAACAGCCCGATTTAGACCCTAATCAGAACAGTGGTTTTGGGACCACAAATTTGAGTTAAAAAATATTAATATTATTTTCCGTGTTGATCATGTGTGAATTGATATATATATGAAATTTTTGTGATTTAATTTTATCATTTGTGTGATGATTTATGAAAAATGACTAAATCGCAGAAATTATAAAGGTTGCTTGCTATTTGATTTAGTCTATGTGGGAGTTTTTTTCAGTAATTTTGCTGACAGTGCATCCTGCTTAAAGCATTTTTTACACTATTTTTTCAGAACCGTCTTTTCAAAATTATTTTTTCAAGAACTGCTGTAGAAAAAAAATGTCATTGTGGGAGATTTTTTCAGTAATTTTGTTGACAGTGCATCCTGCTTGAAGCATTTTTTACACTATTTTTTAAGAACTGTCTTCTCAAAATTATTTTTTCAGGAACTACTGTAGAAAAAGAGCGTCAACGTGGGAGCTTTTTTCAGTAATTTTGAAAAAGAGCGTCAATGTGGGAGCTTTTTTCAGTAATTTTGCTAACAGTGCATCCTGCTTAAAGCGTTTTTTACACTATTTTTTCAGAATCATCTTCTCAAAATTATTTTTTCAAGAACTACTACAGAAAAAGAGCGTCACGTGGGATTTTTTTCAGTAATTTTGCTGACAGTGCATCCTGCTTGAAGCATTTTTAACACTATTTTTTAGAATCGTCTTCTCAAAATTATTTTTTCAGGAATTACTATAGAAAAAGAGTGTCCACATGGGAGTTTTTTTTCAGTAATTTTGTTGACAGTGCATCCTGTTTGAATCGTTTTTGACATTATCTTTTTAGAACTATCTTTTCAAAATTAATTTTTTTTGAAACTACCGTAAAAAAAATAAAATCCTTCTTGTCAATATAATTTTTTTCTAAACCCTTAACCTCAACCCTTTTACAAAAACCCTAAAAGATAAACACAAATTTTATTTTAAAAAAAAACTAAACCCTAATTTAATTACTATTTTTAAAAACTCTAAACCCTAATTTAATTTATTTATTTAAAATCCCTAAAACCTAATTTAATTATTTTTTTACAAAAATCTAAACCTTAATTTATTTTTTAAAATTCTTAAACCCTAAATAAATAAAACCCTAAATTATTTTAACAAAACACTAGCATACAACCTTAAAACCCTAAACCCACAAACCCTAGGCACTAAACATGCAAATACCCTAACCTAGAAAAACACGGGCTAAAATTCGTCCTGAGGGAGCGATTTTGCCACATTAGCAAAGCGCGTCCATGAGCGTTTTATGCTGACATGGCAAAATTGTTCCCTTAGGGATGCGTTTTGCTAGAATTTCCCCCTAAAATATTCCTACGTGGACATGTTTTGGTATTTTCGGGCCATTCCAGTAAATAATGAAAAAAGTGGCCTATTTCTGTAAATAAAGTTGGAAATGGGCCTTTATTGGTAAAATGGTCTAAAAATATTCATAAATTTAAAATCATACACAAGTATATTTGAAAAGCTAAAATAGTTGAATCTAGGCTCAATTTACAACTGCGTCACCTGGCTGTCAACACAGTATGTCTGGTGTGCCAAGCTGAAGAGGAATCGGTGGAACATCTTTTCAGAGATTACTCCTTTAGACAACAAGTGTTGGGGGGTTGGGAGTTCCAAATTTCACATGCAATAGGGATCCAAATTGGGGGAAATGGTTAGAAACAGAATATGATAGACAGAACGTTGATGCACGCAAAATTAGATCTATCACCTACTAGGCCATTTGGTACAATCGCAATAAGAAATTTCATGAAGGAGTTCAAGCACTAGTTGAGGAAGTTGTAAGTTTTGTTAAGGCTTATTATGCAGATATTAATATGTTGGGTCAGATCTTTAAAGGTACGCATGAAGGCCATTTCGCAATATGGACACCACCAGATAATGATTGCATAAAATTTAATTTTGATGCGTTCTTTAATCTAAATACAAGAAGATCTGTGTCAGGGGTTATCGCACATAATAGGGAAGGTTTAGTAATGGCGGCGTGTACCTTTCCATGGGAAAATGTGCTGGATCCACTTATTGCTAAAGCGAGGGCATGTCTGAGGAACTGGGATTCCGAGATATCTGCGTGAAGGAGATGCGCTTTCCATCATCCACAAGTTGAACTCTGAAGAGGAAGATAGATCGGGTGTTAGTAGTTTGATTCAAGATATCAAAAGGCAGAGAATTAGTTTCAGAAGCTTAAGGTTCCAGTACATACCAAGAGAAGCCAACTTTGCTACCAACGAGATGGCGAAGGAAGGATGTCAATACGAGGTTCCTCGTTACTGGATTGAAGAGGTGCCGCAAGCGGTGGAAGGAATAGTGATTCTTGAGAGAAGAATAGTTTCTGATGGAAGATAGTATAAGTTACAGAGTCCGGGCGTCGCGACTGTTTGCCGGAGGAACTCAAGAGCTAGAGGGAGGCTGAGGATTTGAAAGTTTAATCTTGGAAGATGGATAACCTCTTTAATGGCTGGTACATGAGTTTTGTTGGTTTGCTTTCAGAGAAGGAGGGTTCCAGGCTTGTTTTTTTTCTCTACTTTTATCTTTGTAAGTTCTGCCGTTTCATTTTGCCTTAATATTTTATGTTTCTAGTTTCTTTGAATTATTTCTTTTGGTGAGTCTCAAGGCACCGTTTGGATAACCATTTAGGAGTAGACAGTTGTTTTTTTCTTTTTTCAAGGCCTGTAATTGACTCATTTCAATTTTATCAGTAAATGCTAGTATCAGCTTTATTTTAAAAAAATAAATAAATAATTGAATCTAGATATAATTTTTTGTAATTAATTAAATGTATAATTACTTTAATTCTCATCTTTCTAACAATTAAAAAACGTCATTGAAATGTTCCAATTATACTATATTCAATAAAATACAGTAATTACCATAATTACCCCATCACACCATATATATATATATATATAGAAGCAATTACGATCAAATTTAAAATCCGTCTCAATTAGCCGGTGCCTTTTTATGCAGGAAGAAAATAGGTTATCTGTGAGTCGAGCTATACGGTATAAT
The DNA here is from genome assembly GCA_020496765.1 of Gossypium stocksii. Taxonomy (NCBI): domain Eukaryota; kingdom Viridiplantae; phylum Streptophyta; class Magnoliopsida; order Malvales; family Malvaceae; genus Gossypium; species Gossypium stocksii. Next base: position 99,024,451 of record CM035629.1, on the reverse strand, counting down.
GATGAACTGAAATGAAAACAACACTTAGCGGCGTATATTCTATCATGGGATTCGAGGGATTAATGCATAATTTGCTGCGTATGTTTTGGGGAGACTCCAATCTTATCTACTTTTCCAGGTTCTGGAGGGAAATGCCAGACCAGACTGACTAGCACTTTAGCGGCCAAGTTATGGCCAGAGATGAGTTCACCACTAGTTACCCTTATCCAAATCCCAACATCTGCAATCATTTCTCTTATTTCCAAATTATCACATCTTTTCTATCAAAAAACAAAAAGGAAAAATGAAAAGAAAAATATAGAAACCCGGTGTAGTACTTTTTAGCTTTGTAATTATTAAAAACCATGCCTACTGGTTAAAACACTAATATTTAATAATTTTGGTAATTTGATGGCCAAGCAGGGTACGCTAGCACCAAATAAGGAAAAGGGGTGTTGCACATTTTATCAATCAGTAGGATCGAGAGTAATCGTCCCATTGAGAGGAAAAAAGGTAAAGCTAATTCATAGTACACCAACAACGAACCGATGGTTTTAGGACTTAAAAAAGGAAGATATAAAGAAAAAGAAGAGTGGAGATAGACCTTACCATTGTAATTTCTATAATGCCAGCTCAAATTAGCATTAAGAAAAAAGCTTATGGTTCTTCAGCACGTCCTGGCTCGCAAAGTTGGTTCATGGGTTCGCCTCGTCCCAGACAGTTACTCAATTTCACAGCTAAGCCAAAATCTTTTATGTTTTCAATGCATAAATCTCTATTCCCAGTAGCAAACGACTCCAACTAAAATAATAACACAATGTTGCAAGCATGTAATATTTCGACATCAATTGGCCACCGACATGAACTTAACATAGTAGAAACATCAGTCAAGATCCAACTGACCCTCCTTCCAAGGAACCAAACCCCCTATACATAATTTCTAGTACAGAGCAAATCTTTGGAGCATTTAAAAGGTTTCCCTAAAGTAGAGACTGTTATAATCACTAACTACAATTTTTTTCCATGTTGTGACACCTATATCAAAGTTGAAGCAGTGGCAACGCCATTACAATACCAAAGATGGAAACAAGCAACAACATCATCCACGTCGGGAAAGACTGTTTCTGGTCTCTTCGTGTATTCCTGAGGGTATCTACTTTTTTAACATCTTCGCCTGAAGAGTTAACTTTTTCAGTCTCAGGTTTAGAATTTTCTCCTTGAGGTGATTCTGGTGATAAATGCTCTGACACAAGCTGCTGCTGCTGCTGCTGCTTGTGCTTATCCACATACTCCGGAAACAGTTTTCTGAATGTGGGGCTGCCAAAACAGACCTACGATGTAATTCTCAATATGGAAAGCAATGTGCACAAACAGTTTAGAAAACAAAACCAAGGCAAAATTTTCCTGATAGTAACTGGGCAAACACCGTTCAAAAAATAAATTGAAAAGAAGAAGGGAGGTACAATGGAAAATGTGCAAAGATTTAGATTGAAGCAAACTACTCAAAGCAACTTATTACTGTTAACATCATGTACAACCGTGTAAAATTTATGTATTTGCAAATACCAATAATAATCCAGCTGACAGAAATACATTTAGCTTCCGAAAGACTGCCAAAGCATATTCACAGCGGCAGACAATGGATGAAACTAAATTGGAGAGCCTTATATCATAAATAAACAGAAAAATGAAAAAAAAAAAAAAAAAAAAAAAACAATGCAGGTGAATCAGTAGACTTACTTTTTACAATTAAATGCAAGGGATGTCTTTGCCAAGCGTAGCTTCTCAGTAACAGTAGTGTTCACACTGCCAGTGGTAGGACTGCTATCCATCTGCACAAGAAATAAAGCAGCTAAGCATAAGGACATCCCCAATGCAAGCAAGAAGTATCCACAGCCTAACTGCAATCTAAATTATTTAAATGACAAGAAAGACACCAAGTCTCACCATGAAAGAGAGAAGCCCAGTAAGTATGCTGCAATATTAAAGAAAAAGATTTTTAGCAACAAGAGCTAAAGATGCAAATACAAGCTATGGCAACTGTAACACATTCAACAGCACCCTGTGACAGTTACATATTTGAACATATGATGCAACAACAACAAGAACTTGCAATTAGAATGTAATCTTTGTACCTAGATACAGACCACATAGGGTTCCAACTTTCTGGATGAACTGAAAAAGAACATGACCAAGATTAAAATGAAAACAGCTGTTAGAGATGCAGATAAAACAGGAATCTAATTCATTAAAAAATATTACAATCACTCATGGACAAGCATATTTTCTTCTGTGTCATAAACCGTCCATTGGGGGTGATCATCCTACATAGAAGAAAAATGCAGCTCAAAGTTACAAAGAGCTTTGTGCTTTCTATCATAAATTTTAAAAGGGTTAAAAAAGTAAGAAAGTGCATACGTGATTCCAGGAGGTTTGTAGGGGTACTCTGGAGGGAACTTGATCTTTCCATAATAATACCCACCTTAGCAAACCAAATTGAATGAATAAATAAATGTCAGTTAGCTTCTTCCAGAGTGTACAATGATCCAGAGAAAATCAACTACAAACATCATGGAGTAAACTAGCTAACCTGCAAAAGGCGTTCCTTCACTCCCTTCCAGCACATAATCTGAATGAGCGAAGCAGAAAAATTAAATCGATATCCGTAAAACCCACTGCATCAGTAATATAACTTAGACAAGAAAATCATAGCGATTCAATCAAATACTTAACCCAGTGCTGCAGCCTCATTTCAATGAAAAAAGACTAGGGTACTTGGATTAAAGGTCAAACAGAAGTAATATCCAGGAAACAAGTCAATTTTATAATGCAACTGCACGAGTAGAGGAACAATATGCCATTCCTTGGAAGGTATAATTGGATAAAGATTATAAGACAATAGAGATTGAACTTAGTTTTTGTACAATTATACCAGAAGTCTGCTATAGGTTCCATTTCCACATTCAATCACAAATTTACAGTCCACAACTTAGCTAGCATGAAGCATATTGCAAAACAACTACAATCCCCACACATAATTAACCAACAGTCAAGCCATGAATCATTTCTCAACAGCATTGGGCAACAGGAAAACACATTTTCCCGCTTTTACATAAGGTGTTTTCATGTGAGTGTTACAGAGTCTTATCCAAAGAAAGAAGATGAAAAAAAGAATTAATAAACTTACGCCACTCAAGAATGTCATTTGGGGATGGACGAGCAACAACATGAGAAACTGGTTCCTACAAGGTCATAGAAAAACTGTTAAAATTATCAAAAAATAGAATTAAGTTATAATAATACCAACAACTTCTTATTCTAGCATCAGTTTTCTAATATTTTCAATTTATTAGTGAATTGAGTGAAAAGATATCCAAAAATTTATTTGTCAATGGTTATGTAAGTTTAACAGAATGCTGAATTGTAGACTGATAAACTACTAAAACAGACAATAATTCCCAATTTGTCCACTCTTGATGCAAGTCATACACATGGTACCATAGGCATAAAATTTTCCTTGAATCAAAAGAAGAGTTATAAACCACACAGATACAAAAATACAAAAAAAAAATTACACTGAAATGAAAGGATAACTAGATAATATTAATGATTCAAGAACAGCTAAGCATATCCATCACCAATTCATATAAAAAGCATGAGTAACAATAAAAGGAACTGGATAAAATACAAGGATAAAACCACACCTTACAAAGTGCTCTATATTCTTTCTGAAGGCGCTTAACACACGATTTCTCCGCCATTCCTCTGAAACCTAAAAGTGGTCTGGGCCACAAGAAAATAAAACCCCACCCCCTGTTTCGTTTCTTCAAATTTCAAATTATAATTATTCACTGACCCAAGAAAGAAAAGAAAGAGTAAACTAAGAACAAACAGTTAAATGGAAGACAGCAATACGATAAATTCCACAAACATTTGCCTAAAATCCTCTACCTAAATATCCATATAAGCAGGCAAATTAGCTGATTAAAAGAAAACTGATCCAAAGAATTTATCGACTAATCAAAGACCTAAAAACTCCAAAAATAAATTTACGTACTCGAAACCAAGAATCATGAGAATAACTCAACAAAAGTAACATCCTTTTTTCTTAGATTACTTTAGTTAATAGCTGGTTTAATAATAAAACAAAGATTATCCTAAGGAATTGCCAAAATCATTGCAAAACAATTAACACATAAATTGCTAAACCTGTTTAGACTGATATAGATTGAATTATAAATTTTGATGATCAATTAATTAAATTTAAACTCAACGTCTTATCTAGGAATCACTCTTTTAAAAAAAATGAAAAATGAGATCGGACTTTTATTACTGAAATTCAAAGACGATAAGTTCAAAAATATCCCAAAATCGAGGGGGGAAATGAAACTAAAGCGAAAATTGAATTTTAAAAAGAGAGAGAAATTACCTGGGGATCGAGGCAGATAAAAGAAGGTGAAACTATAACTAAAAGAAAGAAGAAAGAGAGGAAAGGAAAGATGGAGCGAAAGCGAGAGAGGAGGATTCTTTTGACGCTGGGGATTTGTTTGTTACGCCTTATGTGATAGTACTGTAGCGTACTACTAATGCTGCCGCTGCTCCGTCCTTTCCTTTCCTTTCTCCAGTTATCGTCTCTCCTTCGAGATCGACTTGCCGGAGGATTTTGCTTTTGCTACTTTCTTGAAATGACATTATCAGCCTTCTTCAAATCATTTCATTTTCTAATATGTGGAAATAATTAATGGCTAATCTGGTAATATCAGATGCTTGTTTCCCTTTTGAATAACATTTGTTTTAGCACGGATGAATAGACTATTGGAAATGGAGTTTGACAACTGTATTTTAAATTGCCAAAAAAAAAAAAAGAGAAAAACTAAGTTCAGAATTTTCAAAAAAAAAAAATAAAAATAAAAATAAAACCAAAACAGAAGTACTAAAAAAAAACCTTAATTGGAAATTACAATTAATTGAGTCAAAATTGGACATGAATTCAGCAATTGAAACATAATTTTTCGTTGTGACAGGTCATATGTGAATGTTGCTGATTTGACGTAGAAAAATGTTAATACATGAGTTTGGTTTTTAATTATTTTATAGAATTTAATTGATTTTTAATTATTTAAGCTTAAAAATTGTAAAATATTATAATAAATGTAGAAATTTATAAAATTTACAAGAAAATAAAGGGTAAATAATATCTTTTTATTGACATTACATGATAGATAGAAAAGTAACGTAATCACGAGTTATTTGTCTAGAACAAAAGATTTAATTACTTTATGTTATGATTAATTTTTTCATGAAGAAAAATATAATGGTTATCATGAGATAAAATAGATTATATTGGAAGAATGAATTTTATCGCAAAAAGATCAATGATGTCCTATGTAATTAACACATATATGATAAGGTCATTGGACAAGCAGTTGATAAGTAGCTTTCGTAATAGTATATAATATGGAGAGCTCGATCATAGCACTTTAGTAGAATGACTCCATGACTAAATAATGTTATAATCAATAGACAATGACTCGAAACTTAATTACAAATTATTTGTACTCTAATTACATATATGTTCAATCGATCCCTCTACTAGCTTGATATAACCTTGATGGTTTGCATTTGGATCGATGAGATGAACTGTAACACCCTTCACCATCCCAACAAATAGTATGAATGGGAGATGCTATCAGAAACTTTCTTAGCTTGTTTGAAAATTTTCTTTTAATAAAACATCATTAGGAATGTTACAAAAAATACCATTTTACCAATAAAAGCTCATTTCCAACTTTATTTACAGAAATGGGTTACTTTATTCATTATTTATCTGTAACACCCCTTACCTGAGTTCAAAGCCGGAACGGGGTACGAGTTATTACCAGACTTATCACACGAATAACCATACGATTTTGGGTCATACATTTGCGTTCAAATTAAAACCTTATTTGCGTTCAAATTAAAACCTTTCACATTCAATTACAAAGTCCCTAATATGAGCAGACGAGGCCCAAAACATGCATTGGAGGTGATTCGGGACTAAACCGAGGACTTTGGAACACTTAGAAAATTTTTCTAAGAAAACAGGGTCACACTCCCGTGTGGCTTGGGACACACCCGTGTGGGTAGGCTGTATGGTCACACACGCCCGTGTCCTCAACCCATGTAACTCTCTGTTTATGATGTCATTAGCAAATGAAAGTCACACGACTACATCACACGCCCATGTGCTTGGGCTGTGTGAAGACACATGGCCGTGTCTCTGCCCATGTGGCCAATTCGAATCTAAGATTTAGGGTGCAGGGGACACACGGCCAAATCACACGCTCATGGGATAGACCGTGTGTCACACACGGTCTAGACACATGCCCGTGTGTCTACCCATGTGGACAATTTCAAGGCTATTTTCCAAGCCATTTACCACCCTCATTTGCACATACTTAAACATAACTTCAATGGCCCATTTCCTTGACATAATTAAGCTATCAATACATCCACAATTAAGACAATAACATGCCATCTCAATGCCAACTAACACATTGCTCATAACATCATATTTTATCATGTCTAAACATATCCAATCTCATGAAACATGACAACTTCCCACATATATCATTTAGCCTAATTTTATTAACATGTTAACAAACCAATTCTCATTCATCTAACATACAATTATAAACCACCTCACACATATATATTGGCATAGGCATATAAATAATATATATAGGCTTACAACCAATTAGCGAATATAAGCCAAGTTACATGGCCACACATAAATCAAACCTTTAACCATTACAAGCCAATACATTTGGCCAACTCATAATAACATATACACAAATAACCAAGTCCCTATGCATGCCATAGACTTAAAATGCTTAAGATCATTGACAACAATCAATAGCTCGATAGTGTGATGAAATCTTCGACGATCTCCAACCCCAGCTAGCATCTGTAACACTATAGAAAAAGGAAAAGAATAGGGTAAACTATATAGCTTAGTAAGTTGGCATATAAATTAATAAGCAACATTAATCATACAATATCATCCACATAACATAATGTAAAATTATCACGCAGTCATCAAGTATCATAGAGATTTTAGAATAATTACAGATAATTGTGAGATTTACTGTTCATAACAAAATTGTCCACTTGAGTCATAGTCACTAAATTATTTATATCTTGAGCTACAGAATTTGAAATTAAGATCTGCTTGATTTTTCAGAAACTAGACTCAAATATCTTCCTACCATAAAATTTTCAGAATTTATGGTTTAGCCAATAAGTATAGTTAATTCTTTAAATTCATCCTTGTTCTGCTGTTTGATAGTTTCAACCTTTCTTCACTAAACATTTATTATCTCTTAGTACAGGATTCGGATGATGTTCCCATTTGTTTATCTTGAAAATAGACTCATTAAAAATTTAAACATATAAATTTAAACCCCCAAGTACTTTTATACAATTTTTAATGATTTTTCAAAGTCAGAACAGGGGAACCCAAAATCATTCTGACCTTGCCTCACAAAAATTGAAATATCTCAAAAAAGGAAATTCTTTTTCTTACACCGTTTCTTCTATGCAAAACTAGACTCAATAGGATTTAATTTCATATTTTATTAAACCTCTAATTCGATTTCCATAATTTTTGGTAATTTTTCAAAGTTATACTACTATTGCTGTCCAAAACTGCTTCAATGCTAATTTTGCTCTTTCATGATTTCTTTGTATTAACTTTCATTTAGACATACATAACACCAAAGCATATCCATAACTAGCCATTCCAATAGCTAGTCATTATCAAATATTTACATGCCATTCATTGGCCAATATAACCTATACATCAACAACAAAGACTTAAACATATCATGTCTCAATTTAATTTGGCCTAAAAGCCTCACACATAATCATCAATCAAATTTACCACATATTTATTCATCATAAGTATAGACCCATAATCGCAAGGTCATCAAAAAATCATTCTCATAAGTATGACTTACTCATTTACATTCTTACCAAATGTCCAATATACATCGAGTTCATTACTCATGAATTTTTCGTACATACCTGTACCCTTTCAACATGATCATACCTTTTAACATCTTTGACATAATCTTTGAATTACCTGTTGAACCGATTGGAATACTAAAGGATACTCGGGAATCTCGTGCACATAGTACCTTACCAATGCCATATCCCAAACCTGGTCTTACATGGAATCTCGCATCGATGCCAATAGTCCAGCTATGGTCTTACACGAAGTATTACATCGATGACATATCCCAGATATGGTCTTATACGAAGTCTCATTTCGAAGCCATGTCCTAGACGTGGTCTTACACGAAATCACATGCCGATGCCATATCCCAGATATGGTCTTATACGAGATCTCAATAACCTTAATGTCATGACATTTGTATCCTATGTAACAGCCCGAATTTGGGCTTAGTCAGAAAAGTGATTTCGAAATCACTTACCCGAGGTTGGAGAAATTATTTTAGCATTATTTTGTGTGTTATAGTATTTTTATAAGAGTTCTTGATAATTTTGGTGAATTAATATACGCGATTGTGAGCTTAATTGCGAAAAAAGACTAAATCGCATAAAGGGAAAAAGTTATAAATTGATGGCTAATGGTGTTAAATAACCAGAGAACCTAAATTGGGAGTCTTTAATAAGCAAATACACCCATTTTATAGGCATGTTCGGCCAAGAGACAAAGAATTGAGAAAAAAAATCAATTTTTGTCAACATTTGGTCAAAATTAGGTGACCAAATTGGGATAAAATAATAGCCTATTAGTCTAGCCTTCATCTTTTTCATTTCTTTCCATTCTCCACTGAAAATATCAGCCATTAAAGGGTTTTTGAAGCTTTAAAATTTTTAGCAACTTCTAGTACTTTCAAGTAAGTGATTTTGATAGTTTTCTTGATAAATTTTGGTACTTTTGGGACCTTTGTAGCATGGGCTACCTATTAAGGGGACTATTTTGCAAAATGGTTAAAATTTTAAAATTTTTCCATGAGAACACTTGTGTGTTTTGCTAGAATTTTATGAAGGAAAATGAATGTAAGTTGTTAAATAAACAACTTTTGTGAAAGGGTGTTAATGGAAAACACCTAAATTGGGCTTAGTTGTAAAGTTGATAAATAGTTTGGTAATTGCATGAAATAATGGAAATTATTGGCTGCCATAAGAGTGAAAAGAATTCATCTAGGCTTGGTGAATAAGGAAATTTGATAAAATTAAATTTTCGGGCCTAGGGTAAAATGGTCATTTTATTAAAGTCTAAGGGAAAAATGGTCATTTTGCCAAATTATGAATTTTGAATTGTCTTAATTAATATAGTGATTAAATTAGTGAATTTTATTCATTTTAGATCAAGAAGTACGCAACCCAAACCTAGACCGGGGGAAGTCCAAGCAAATAGAGTAAATCGAGAAGTTGTTCGCATTTTGTATACCGATGTAAGTTGTAGGTAAATAATACAACTTTACTATAATTATGCATGAAATCATTGATTTGGCACAAAATGATTAATTGTGATTATGAGTTATGTATGAGAACATTTATTGAGCATGAATTGTTAAATGATAATTTTAGTAATGAAATGATGAGAATATATGCGATAGAACCTGGTTGAACCTTAAGAATAGACTGGATATCCATGCCGTAATACTAGGGTCGATATGAATGCTAGTATAAGACCATGTCTGGGACATGGCATCAACCTCGTTAAATGTTAGTGTAAGACCATGTCTGGGACATGGCATTGACACGGATATGTGCTAGCTAGTGTAAGACCATGTCTGGGATACGACATCGATGTTGATACAAGTCCTAGTGTAAGACCATGTTTGGGATATGGCATCGGCCTCAATATGCAAGCTAGTGTAAGACCATGTCTGGGACATGGCATCGGCTTGAGATGTGTCAATATAAGACCATGTCTAGGACATGGCATTGACACTGATAGAGGAGATCCAATGTAAGACCATATCTGGGACATGGCATCGGCCTCGATACTTGTGAGCCAATGTAAGACCATGTATGGGACATGGCATCGGCTTGATACCCTATGTTTGAGGCTCATTGAATATCCTTTCGTATTCTAAATAGTTCAACGGGAAAACTTAAGTTTGTATCTAGATTGAAAGATATTATGATGACCTTATGAGTGGTGCAGGTACCTATATAAAATGTATGATATGTGAGCTCGATATTATGTTGTTTGATTTGTAAAGATGAAAATGAGTAAGTGATGCCTATAGTCATTCTTTCATATCATGCACAATTTGTGATGAGTTGAGAATTTGTTATAGCATAGTAAATTGTTGTTATTTATTTACTTGTAACTTACTGAGCTTTATGCTTACCCCTATCCTTTCCATTTTCTTATAGTGCTACCTAAATAGCTCGTGGATCATCAGACGTTGGAGACTTTGCTCACACTATCAACAAAGCATTCGGTATAGTTAGTTCTAACATTTTGAGAAATGGCATATAGGGACTAGACATTGTTAAGTGTCATTTTATTTTGGGTCAAGTGTGTTGGCTTGTTTTGGAGACACAATATTTTGTATAAGGCCATGGATAATGGTTGATATTCATCATTGATAAATGCAAATGAGGTTTTTATAATGTGCAAAGTATTGTGGATGAATATGTGTACTAGGAGTAGTAATATGCATGCTTGGTTGGATTGGTTTTATGTGAATGTGTGTGGATGCCAAATTATGACCATTGGTTGAGTATTGGAGACTTATTGTCACACCCCTAACCCGAATCCGTCGCCAGAAGGGTTATGAGGCATTTCTGGAAATACACACCTATTTATAATAATCATAAGTAATCATTTTCATTCATTTTTTTCTTTAAAAAAAACATGCACGTTCGAAATATGCATCATCTTTATTTAACCTTATTCGGCACATGTATATTATTATTTGAAATATCTCAAAACACCAAAATCACAAACAACATATCAAGCATAGTCCAAACTTATATTATACTTTGGTTGATTCCTCAACATGTGTAACCATTATTTAATCAAAGTACTAAACTAATTTGACATAATAAACAAGCCATTTTCGCATAGCTTATATATGTACAAATCAAAATGAATCATCGAGACTAGCCTATACATGCCACATAACCAAAACTCAAAACATTTATTTACCTAATTGAAAACTGGATAGTGTGAAGACGTCTCCTCGACTTCCAACCTGAGCAAATCTCTGAAGCTCTATAGACATAGGAAAAATGCACAAAGTAAGCTTTGAAAGCTTAGTAAGCCATAAGCGAATAAATCATTTCAATGATATTTGATTCCATAACACTAAACTAAATTTCATAGTATAATATCACTCATATGTATACATATCCTACATGGCCGATGATACCAATTCATGTAAATGTCATTATACATCGAACTATAATTCCACTCATTTATGCAATCTCACACGACAATATTTAACTTTACATATACAATCATTACTTAATTGGCCGAATAATACATTGGAAACATTACTTTATCTTAGCTAAGTGAACTTGACCAAATCTACTTAGTTAATTTCAACATTACATGATCACTTACTCATAAGGTCAAATGTATAAAATTCACTACATTGTTTATATTCCAAAATGATGAATAGTTATACAAATATGAATTCAATATATCACCCCATGACACTTAATAATTCACTTCAGTAGATTATTTCACAAGGCCGAATATATAAGCCTTGTATAATCTCATGTATATATATATAATCGAATATGCCAATTCTTTATAAGTTCATACCAATTCACATATGCCAAATCACTTTAAAATCACATATAACTAATTATACCAATTCAATCTATTTGCTCATATTGATTCGTTTATGCTAAATGCATAATTTCATTCCATCCAATGCATACAATTTAATTTATACTTAGGTCCAAATTCTATAATACAACATCTCAAATGCATAAGCATAACTCACAAGGTCGGATGCATTAATTCAAATAGGCACCCCTTTTTATGACATATTTTCCTAATTTGTACCAACTGTTCATTGACAATCGAATTCGTATACATACTTATTTCACAAATATACACATTTTAACAATAAATATCGAAACACATAAGTACCTTATTTCAAGTAATTAATAATCCCATTTATCCAAACCTTTAGAGCTCGGTTACCCCATTTGATCTCACATCGATGCATAGCCTTCTAAACGTATATCTTAACACAATTCACTGGCTCAAGGCCTGCTAGGTTCAGAACCCGAATCAATTTCACCGGCATATAGCCTGCTAGGTATAAACCTGATTTAATCACTGGTACAAGACTTGCTAGGCTTTTAACCTGATTTAATTCACCGGCACGAGGCCTGCTAGGCTAGAATGCCCGAATATCTCAAACACATAGTTATTTTTTTATCAACCATCAACATTCGGCCACTTCTTTAGACATTAGCTAAAACCATTCATTACTTTATATCACCTTCAGCAAACTCAATTAATTTATGACAAAGACCAAATTCAATACTTCATATCACATTCGGCAATCACCTTTAAATCATAACAAATATCATTCACCATTATAAGTCACATTCGGCAATCACCTTTAAATTATAGCAAATATCATTCACCCTTATAAGTCTCATTCAGCAATGGTATAAACAATTTCTAAAATTCAATTCAACATTTATATTTAGTCTTTATCAAAATTTAGTGCATATAATAGCTTAAGGACTTACCTCGGTATTTTCGTACGATTGAATCGACTACTCAGCTAACTTCTCTTTTCCCCAATCCAAGTCCCGTTTCTTTGGATCTTAAACTAATTTAAAAACAAATTTAACTTACTTAATCAATTAACCACTTTATTTTCACTCAAAAATCATATAATATAATAATTTAAATAATACCCTTTTTTAAAAAAAAATTGGCTTTGACATTTCGGTTCAAGCATCCTTAATACATCAAAATAATTAAATCCGCATCACTACTCATAACATTTTCAAACAAAAATGTTAAGCTTTTATAATTTACTATATAACATAAATAAAATAAAATAAAAATCCAGAATATGTCAAAACAATTTAAACTTATACATGACATATAAGCCATCACTTTCTTCATAATTAAAAGTTAGGCCTGATCTTGAGTAAGCCATGTGCATATATAAGTTATACATTAAATGAAAACAAATTTCAATTCTAACTCTTCCATTAACAAGTGACATCAATATATTAGTCTGTATAAAATTCACATTCCATACATTACTATAATTTACTGCCTTTGAATCTAGATATCCATAAATAAAAGCTTCTAAGCATATTTTAATGAGGCATTATAACAAGTAGTATTTTCGGTTTAGTAATTATTTAACATATAAACGATGCAATATATGTCACACAGAGTTCAATCACTTTACAAAAACCATTTTTCAGGCAACAAATTAGCCTTTTACAGCAGCACATTAAGCATCTAAAATTAGCGTAAGTGAGCACATTCTTAAGATAACAAATTAGTACTTTGCAGCAACACATTAGGCAATCGAACGCAATTGAAGATATTTTTAATATAAAAACTCATCAATTGTACAGGACATTTAGTTTGTAAAATCATAAAAACATCAACAATGTAAATCACTAAATCAGCATAACAGCATCACAGTCAGACATTGTTGTTAGCCTAAAACAGACAGCTTAATTAACACCAATTGGCAATATAACAACATCTCAATTTGAATATGAAATCAACAGATTCGGTTAGCTACATTTACTGAATAAAACAACATAAATGGTAGTGCATTGAACAGTGAATTTAACACATTAGGACAGCTACATTCACTAAACAAAATAGCATAAATGATGATGCTTTGAACAGTGAATCTAACACATTCAAACAGCTTAATTTTAAGCTCATTATCAGTCAATTGGTGAGTGAATAGCATATACAAATGTTGCATTTACAGCATGTTTTAATCAGCCTAAACAAGAGGAATTAAATGCTGAAATTTCCAACATTCGGACCACAAATATCTCTTTCAAACAGAGACAAGGTTAACATTAAACAACTAATGTTTTTTTTTTCTTATTTACAACAGCAGCAAACCATTTACACCAGAATTTACTGCACTTTCAACACAATAACTACATGCTAAATCAATAAACAATTATATGGCAGATTTCAACAGCAACTTATGCATTTATTCATCAAAATTTTTTTTCATTTCTAACTGCAGTATTTTAAAAAAAATAACATGTATTTTAAGCTATTAATCTTAGCTTAACAACTCACGGCCGAACATCAATTATGCACCAAAACAAAAATTAACTAATCCCTTAGCCTCCACAAGTCCTTACAATCATTAAATTTCATAATTTATTCTCTTTATGTACGAATTTCTACAAATTAGTACTAATGGTTCACATTCACTGAAAACCCAATACTAAAATTCATTCATCTATCATATATCACTAATATTTTATCATCAACAACATTCATCTAAAACATTTAACCATGACCGCATGAACAATTGTCCATAATCTCAAAAATTAATACTTGGGCTTTGAGGATATGTTAACAACTAACTCAAAAATACAAAATTTATTGAAAATAAAATTGAACACTTACCTCAATTTGCTTAAGAAATGGCCGAATACATGAAGCTTGTTTCTTTCTTTTATTTTCTTTGCTAGCTACGGCTTGAAGATGAACATGCAAACTATTTCTTCTTTGCTTTTATTATAAATTCCATTATTCATAGTTTACTTATTTAGCCTTTCTAATTTAATAAACCCAACACTTGTATCAAGGACACAACCGGCACTCACCAAATAAAAAGGATTATTTGCAATCTAAATACCTCTTAATTATAAGTCAGTAAAATTTCTCTTTTACAATTCTATGCTATGCTGTCCAAGTATTTTACAATTGGTATATTTACCATTTAAAACCTTATGCTTTGTTTTTTATTAAAACTTCACTTAATTATAAATTACTAGTTTAACCTTTGAAAACAAATAACATAGCTTTATTTTTTTATAACCCATACCGTCCATATCAATTGTCTAAGGTTAAAAATCATCACAAGTACTCCAACTTACAAAAACAATTTCAGTTCAGTCCTAAAGATACAAACATGTATGGCTTTCCATTTTATGTTTTATAATACTTATAAAAAAAATAATTGTCTCACAAATAACTTTAAAATAAACATATAAAGACATCATGCATTAAGCCCTTACCATCCATATTTTTATTAATGATATAATTACCATTCAAAACCTCAATATTCTAAAGACATAACACTTTAGCATTTTCATGATAGCATGCTTATTAATCAATTGATGCAATTTAATCCTTTTTAATAATCAAGCACTCAAATCTTTGAATCTAAACACGAAACTTTAGCACACCTAAATTTATACATTAAAAAAATGATATTAAAATATTTTTCTAACTCGGATTCGTGGTCCCAAAACCACCGTTCTGATTAGGATCAAATTCGGGCTGTTACACTTATTATGTTTTGGCATGTGTTTGACCTTGTTTCAGGGTGGCAAAAAGGCTTGGTAGATAGCCTTATTTTGTCCACATGGGTAGACACACGGGCATGTGTTTAGGCCGTGTATACAGACGGTCAGCCCCACGGGCGTGTGGTTAGGCCGTCTGTCCTCTGCACCTTGAATTGGTAAAATTAAATGCCCAGCAGTAAACACATGGGCTGAGACATGGCCATGTGTCTCAACCGTGTAGAGGACACGGCCTAGCACACGGGCGTGTGCCATGGCCATGTGAACCTTGAAAGTTGCTGACGTCAGAAACAGAATACTAAGGTTTTCACACACGGGCTGCGACACGGACATGTCATGGCCGTGTAAGGGACACGGGCTGAGCACACGGGCGTGTGCCTTAGCCGTGTGAACCCAATTTGTTCATAGGGTACAAGTCAAAGAGTTACACGGGTGGAAGACACGGGCGTGTCAAGGCCGTGTGAGGGACACAGGCCATGAACTCGGGCGTGTGTCAGGCCGTGTGAAAACCCCTATAGGTTCGATATTAGAAAATAAATCCACACGGACGAGGGGCACGGGCATGTTCCTAGGTGCTTAGGCCGTGTGAGCCACACGGGCCATCACCACGGCCATGTTTAGAGGCCACGCGGGCGTGTTGCCCTTCCACATGGGCGTGTGCCCTGTTTTTAGTGAATTTTCTTGATAGTTTTCTAAGCACTCTGTTTGGTCTAGGATTGTTTCCAAACCATGTTTTGCGCCCCGTGGGTCCATATTAAGGGCTGTAAGACAAAGTTTGAAAATTTTTTAAACTGGGTCAGATTTCTTTGACTTGAGGTCGAATGTTTGCATGTGTTTTAATAAGGTAAAGCCTCGTACCCTGTCTCGACGTCGGATACAGGTAAGTGGTGTTACATCCTATCTATTCCTAATGTTCAACCGGGATTTCAGGTATCAAATCTTCATCGAATCATCATCGGGTCATCATTAATCAAATCCACAAAGACAATTATACAATTCATGCAATATTAAAGCATTAAATACATAATAATGTAATGTTGCATTATTTACACACAAACTTACCTTGACACAAAAACGACGAATGGACGTAATCGTCATATTCTTTGATTTTCTCACATTCTAAGTCCGAATCTCATTTTTCTTGATCTATAACAACACATTTAACTTATTTATTCAACATGCTACTAAAATTAGCCCAAATTCACATTTTGGAAAAATTATATTTTTGCCCTTAAACTTTGTCATATTTACATTTTAGTCCTTAGGCTCGTAAAATGATTTTCATTCAATTTCTTTATACTTTAGGCCTAATCAAACCATTTTCATAATTATAGCAGCCCACATTTTTCATTAAAACACACTTTTACTACACATTTCATAAACTTTTACAAATAGGTCCTTTTGGACGTTTTCATTGAAAATCACTTAGTGAAAGTCGTTTATTACACATCAAACGTTCATAATCTACCGTGAAACATCAAAACACATGCATTTCACACATGGGTAAATTTTTAAAAATCAACCCTAGCTCAAATAAATGGTAGAAATAGATAGATCGTGTTACGATGATTTCAAAAACATAAAAATCATTAAAAACAAGGCAAGGACGGACTTACTATGGAGCTAGGAAGCTTGAAAAACCCTAGCCATGGTTTCCCTTTGTGAAATTCGACCATGGGTTGAAGATGAGCAAAATTTGACTTTTATTTTGTTTATTTAATCATTTAATTACTAAATGACTAAAATGCCCCTAACTTAAAAATATTCTATTTCACCTATTTCATGTCCATTTTTGTCCAACCAATTAACCATTGATCTTATTATAATTTAAGGACCTCCAATTTAAAATTTCATAGCAATTTGACACCCCTACATTCTAGAACTCAAGTATTGCACTTTTTACAATTTAGTCCTTTTGACTAAATTGAGTGCCCAAATGTCAAAATTTTCAAACGAGATTTTCACAAAATCATTTTGTGAAATTGTAGACCATAAAAATATAATAAAAATAAATTTTCCTCATCGAATTTGTGGTCCCGAAACCACTGTTCCAACTAGGCCCAAAATCGGGCTGTTACATTATCGGAATGGGATGAAAACACCAAAATGCGTCCATGTAAGAGCGTTTTAGTGGAAAATTGCAGAAAAATGTGTCCTCGAGGGAGCGATTTTGCCACATCAGCACAAAACGTGCTGACTTGGATGCGCTTTGTTGATGTGGCAAAATCGCTCCCTCAGGGACGCATTTTAGCCCGTGTTTTTCTAGGGTTAGTGCTATTTACATGTTTAGAGCCTAGGGTTTGTGGGTTTAGGGTTTTAAGGTTGTAGTGTTAGTGTTTTGTTAAAATAATTTAGGGTTTTATTTATTTAAGGTTTAAGAATTTTAAAAAATAAATCAAGGTTTAAAGTTTTTTAAAAAATTAATTAAATTAGGTTTTAGGGGTTTTAAATAAATTAATTAAATTAGGGTTTAGAGTTTTTAAAAAAATTAAGAAAATTAGGGTTTAGTTTTTTTAAAAATAATTTTTGTGTTTAGCTTTTAGGGTTTTTGTAAAAGGGTTTAGGTTAAGGGTTTAGAAAAAATTATATTGACAATAAGGATTTTGTTTTTTTTTCTACAGTAGTTTCAGAAAAATTAGTTTTGAGAAGACGATTTTGAAAAGATAATGTCAAAAACGCTTTAAGCAGGATGCATGTTAGCAAAATTACTGAAAAAAGCTACCACGTGGATGCTCTTTTTCTACAGTAGTTCCTAAAAAAATAATTTTGAGAAGATGGTTTTGAAAAAATAATGTAAAAACGCTTAAAGCAGGATGCACTGTCAGCAAAATTACTGAAAAAAGCTCCCACGTGGACGCTCTTTTTCTACAGTAGTTCTTGAAAAAAATAATTTTGAGAAGACGGTTCTAAAAAAATAGTGTAAAAAATGCTTCAAGGAGGATGCACTGTCAGCAAAATTACTGAAAAAGCTCCCACGTGGACGCTCTTTTTCTACAATAGTTCCTGTTTGGCCTTAGGCTATAAATGAGTCAAAGTTCATTCTCATGTTGCATAAGTTACAGCAAGAAAAATTAAAGAGGCTAAGCAGAATAGAAATTGTAGATGAGTGAACATATTAGTGCTATTATTTACTATGATGGTGAGGTCTGTTATAACACCCCTTACCCGTGTTCACTGTCGAAGCAGGATACGAGGCATTACCGGACTTAAACATAAACATTCATGCAAAACTAGAACATAAAATTTCATCCAAATTTAAAACTTTACATACATATACATGTCGTCTCTTATACAAGCCTATGAGGCTCTAAACTTACATTGAGAGTGGTTCAGGACAGAACCAAGAACTTTCAGAACTTTTGGGAAATTTAGAAAATTTTCATGTTTTGGAGAGTCACACGCTCGTGTGGTTTGGGACATGCCTGTGTCCTCCACCCGTGTAACTCTTTGATTATGATGTAATCACCCATTTATGGTTACACGGCCAAGTCACATGCCCGTGTGCTAGGCCATATGGTGAATTTAATCTTCGCATTTGATGTACATACTTCACACGACTATCTTAAGGACGTGTCCTTCACACAGCTGAGACACACGATCGTGTCTCTACCCGTGTGTTTACTATTGGACATTCTGTTTTACAAAATTAGGGTGTAAGGGACACACAGCCTATTCATACGCCTATGGGGCTAACCATATGTCACACACGGCCTAGACACACACCTATGTGTCTACCTGTGTGAACAATATAAGGCTATTTACCAAGCCATTTGCCACCTTGAAACATCAACCCACTTACACCAATTCAAAGGCATGAAACATAACACATTTAAGTTATCAAAAATCTCAAAACCAAGTCATCCACACATCATTCACATACCACACCTATCAAGCCTATACATCACATACTTAGCAATTTAAACATGCAAGTTATCACTTCCATGAATAACATCATCATATGCATATCCACTAACCAATAATGTCCAATTTCATATAGCCTTATACAAAATGAATCAAGTATCATCATAAGCCAACATCTTTGGCTAAACCAATGTGACACATAACAAAAAGACCAAGTCCCTATACATGCCATACTCAAAATGTTAAAACTAGCTATACCCAAATACTTCAATTGATAGTGTGATCAAGTCTCCGATGTCCTTCGATCTCCAAGCTAGCTGGACGATTCTATAAGAAAAATGGAAAACAAAAGGGGGTAAGCAGACAGCTTAGTAAGCTTGCATGTAAATAATTAACAACATCAGTCATGCAATATCATACACATGACATAAATATAATTTCTCACAATGTCATCAAGTATCATAGATACATCTTAGATCATGTCATTTACATAATTACCATAAAACTCATGTTCATGATTCCTTTATTCACTTCTTACTAAGACCTTATCGATGCATAACTCAAGAATTATGAGCTTCGTGTACACACTTGTACCCTTTCAACATGTTCATACATTGTCATTTCTTTTACATACTCTTGAATTACCCATTAAACCACTTGAAATACTAAAGGATACTCGGGAAATCTCATACACATGGTAGGATGCCAATGCCATATCCCAGATATGGTCTTACTTGGGATTGCAAATCGATGCCGATAGCCCAGCTATGGTCTTACACGATATCTCACATCGATGCCATGTCCCAGACATGGTCTTACACGAAATCTCATAACTAAGCCATATCCCGGATATGGTCTTACACGTAATCACACAATCAGATGCCGATGCCATATCCTAGACATAGTCTTACACAGGATCTCATAACCCTAATGTCATGACATTTGAATCCTATCAATTCCTAAGGTTCAACCGGGATTTCGAAACATCAAAACCTCGTCACATCGTCATTGAGTCATTATAAATCAAAATTCATAGACAATTATACATATCATGCAATAATAAAGCATTAGATACACAATGAAGTAATGTTGCATTATTTACCCACAAACTTATCTCGGTAACAAAATATGACTAGTTATACAATTTAGTCACAACATTGTTCTTTCCTCGGTTTAGGTTCAAACTCCGTTCCTCTTGATTATTGAGCTTGAAAATGACAAAAACCCTAGCTATGGAACCCTTAGAAATTTTGACACTTGCTTGAGGAAGATGAGCACATTTTTGCTTGATTGTTCCCTTTTTAATCTTTTATTAACCAAATGACCAAAATGCCCTTTTGACTAAACTTTCAAATTTTACCCATGCATGCCCATTTTTGTCCAAAAATATAAAATTGGGAAAATTGCTATTTAAAGACCCCTAATTAATAATCCAAAGCTGTTTCATACTTAAAGCTTCTAGAATCTCATATTTTGCAACTTTTAAAATTTAGTCCTAAATGTCAAATTGAACACTTATTCACAAAATTTCTTCTTGAAACTTTCACACAATCATGCAAACATGTTATGGACCTCAAAATAATTAAAAAACAAATATTTCTACTTCAGATTTGAGGTCTCGAAACCACTATTCTGACTAGGCCTAATATCGAGATGTTACAACTCTCTCCCCTTAGGGATTTTCGTCCCGAAAATCTTACTGGTGAAAAAGTTTGCGTATTGGTTTTTCATAGCCTCCTCGGGCTCCCATGTAACCTATTCAACTCTATGTCTTTGCCATAACACTTTCACAAGGGCTATACTTTTATTCCTTAATTGCTTGACCTCTCGAGCCAAAATCTTAATTGGCTCTTCACCATAAGTCATATCCGGTCGAATCTCAACCTCTGTCGATGAAATTACATGTGACGAGTCTGATCGGTATCTTTAGAACATAGACACATATAACACATCGTGAATCCTTTCCAACTCATATGGCAAAATCGACTGATATGCTGCCGGCCCTATCCTTTCGGTAATCTCATAAGGTCCGATAAAGCATAGACTTAATTTGCCTTTCCGGCCAAACATCAGAACTTTATTCCACGGAGATACTTTCAAGAATACCTTATCACCCACTTCAAACTCAATCTATTTTCATTTCAAATCCTCGTAGGATTTCTGTTTATTCAAGGTAGCTTTTAAGCAATCACGAATTACTTTTACCTTTTCTTTGGTTTCTTTGTCTAAATCACCCCGTCAATCTGATTCTCTCTGAGTTCGGTCCAATACAAGGGTGTTCT
Organism: Gossypium stocksii; assembly: GCA_020496765.1. Taxonomy (NCBI): domain Eukaryota; kingdom Viridiplantae; phylum Streptophyta; class Magnoliopsida; order Malvales; family Malvaceae; genus Gossypium; species Gossypium stocksii. The sequence continues at coordinate 99,002,798 of CM035629.1, read as the reverse complement.
GCACTTACGCCCATACAATGCCTCATAAAGCGCCATTTTTAAACTCAACTAAAAACTATTGTTGTAGGTAAACTCAACCAGCGGTAAATACTTCTCCCAACTACCTTGGAATTCTAATACACAACATCGGAGCATGTTTTTGAGTATCTGAATCACTCTCTCCTACGGGCCGTTAGTTTGTGGATGGAAAGCGATACTAAAACTCAATTTCGTGCCCAAGGCTTCTTGCAACTTTTTCAAAACCTCAAAGTAAACCTCGGATCTCTATCCGACATGATTGACAAAGGTACTCCGTGAAGTCTCACAATTTTAGAAATATACAATTGGGCTAGCTTATCAAGTAAGTAGTCGGCACGTACCGGAATAAAATAAGCCAGCTTTGTTAGCCTATCAACCATAACCCAAACAACATCTTTCTTTCTCAGAGTCAAGGGCAACCCCGTCACAAAGTCCATAGTAATACAGCCCCATTTCCACTTGGAAACCATCATAGGTTGAAGTAAACGTGAAGGTACTTGGTGTTCAGCTTTTACTTGCTGACAAATTAAACACCTCGATACAAACTCTAAAATGTCTCTTTTTATTCTCGACCACCAATCTATTTTTTCAAGTCATTATACATCTTTGTATTAGCCGGATGAATAGACAAACAACTACTATGTGCCTCACATAAGATCTTCTAAATCAACTCAGTATTTTTAGGAACACAAATCCTGTCTCGGAACATCAAACATCCATTGGAACTAATGTAAAAATCTGATTCCATACCCGATTCACATTGGACTCTTTTGGCTTATAAATCACTGTCACATTTTTGAGCTTTACAAATCTCTTGGAGAAACATCAGTCTAGCTCATAATTGCTCGGTTTAAGTTGTTACCTGATAGAGAATTGCATCGCAAATGAAAGTAAGTGGCCGTCTATATCGCTTGCTCGGTTTAAGTTGTTACCTGATAGAGAATTACATTACAGACCTAAAGGTCGATCCTGCTCGAGTAGAATACGTGATAATATAGATATCTAAGAAAGAACGAACCAATAGAAGTTGTGTGGATGGTATAGGAACCCAGGCCATACAATTCGAACATGTCCAAATCAAAATAGTTGATAATTGCTTAAATAAAAGTATGCTGCATATAGATTATTGAACGTATGAAATTATTAAGTCCAAGGTTTATCGGACCATATGAAATTATTGAACGTATCGGGCCAATTGTGTATAGATTATTATTGCCACCTGAGCTAGAAAAGATTCACAATGTGTTTCACATATCGATGCTTCAACATTATAGATCCGATCCTTCGCATATAATTTCTTCATCCGAAATATAGATTTAGTCCTATATGACTTATGAAGAGGAACCGATCCGTATCTTAGCTCGTGAGGTTAAAGAATTAAGAAAAAAGAAAATTTTGTTAGAAAAAGTAATATGGTATCGGCACGGAGTAGAAGAGGCTACATGGGAGCCCGAAGATGCTATGAGACAACAATATTCGAATCTGTTCAACAGTAAGATTTTTAGGGACAAAAATCCCTAAGGGGGAGAGTTGTAACAGCCTAGTTGGAACACTGGTTGCGAGACCAGAAGTCCGAGTCAAAAATTTTTTTTGATATTATTTTCCGTGCTAAAAGTATGTGAAATGATATGTGTGAAATTTTCGTATAAAAATTTTATTAATTGTGTGCTGATATGTGAAAAAGGATTAAATTGCATAAAAGATAAAAGTGGCCATTTATTTGATTAAATGTCGAATTGTCATGTCTTTATAACTGTGAGGTCCTTATGTTGTAAATGGAACCGTGGATTAATGCATGGACAAAGTTAGACATGAATTAATGGATTATTAATGTTATAATGCAGGGGTAATTTAGTAAACTATGTTATAATATGAATTAAATAAAATAAATGCATGAAAATAAAGCCATTTTTCATTCATCTTGCCGAAAAACAAAAAGGAAAAAGAAAGTTTAAGACAAGTTAGGGTTCGGTCAAGAAATTTGGCAATCAAGGTATGTAATTTGCTCAGTTTTTGATGATTTTTATGTTTTTGAGATTGTTGCTTAGTATACTATCAAGCCCATGTCTTGATTTTTGAAATTGATGATGTTTTCATGAGATGATGTTGATGAAATGTGAGTTTTATGTTAATATTTGGTGAATTATGAAAGCTTGGTAATGATAAATATGTTTTGTATTAGGAGATTTTCTAAGTGTCCAAATATGGGAATAGGAGAAGATATTGTTGTCATTTTTTCTATTGGTTTGATCAACCTATGGCACATCGTGCAAAGGTGGTGCTAGTTAGACTGTTAAGAAAAGTGAGAAACTTTGAGAAGGAGAAAAGAAAGGAGAGAATGATTTAGATTGTTGTAATAGTTGTGTTTCTTATATTGCATTAGGTATGTAGGGTTTAGAGGTTGCTTTCTAGTAAAATGGAGTTTGTTTATTTTTTAATTGATTTTCTTTATTGGAACGTAATCTTGAATATTAGTGAAGATACAATAGATCTTTCCCCTCAATTATTCAAACTCGTGTAATATTTCAATTATCTTAACATTATTAGAATTCTTCTCTTGTAATACTTCTAGTTGGGAAATAAAATTAAAAAATTGATGTTTGTAACTAAAGCTCTTATCTGTAGCTATATTGGGGAAGAGGGTATTTTCTATGTTGTTCTTTGACCTGCCGCTAATTGTAATGGTAGTTTAGATACATTTCAGCATTTAAGGAGCTTGTTTTCTAGCTATTTTAATATTATTTATTGCATTTTTGGTACTTATTAGTTAATATTAAATATTAATAAAATAAGTGTTTTTACAAAATTTTGAGTGTTAGTGAACTATTAGGTTCACAAGGGCCTTAAGTAGTTCTAATTTGTGTAATTGAGTGTTCAAGATGCTGAATTTAGGGCCCAATGGACGTAGGAACTGGGGAAGAGTGATGGACAAGCTTCCTGAGCCCCTAAAGTACGACTCGGACTCAAGAACTCATAATTTTAGTGTCGTGCCATGCATGGCTTGTATATGATGTGACATAAGACCAATGTGAAGCCCAAGCTTTTTGAGGCTATTTTTGTCCACATAATCAACTTTATACAAAGACCTAGGAAGTGTTGAAGACCTAATTTGGGCTGTTGACACTTCTATAAATAATACTTGAGGGGTTTCATGTAACTAAGTTGTCTTTGACGAATCTAAAAACCCTCATAATTTAGGAGTAGGATTTAGATTATGTTTTTTTTCTTTTCTTAAAATACTTGTTCTTTTCTCTTGAAATCAATTTTGATCCAAGCATTCTTTTATTTAGTCGAAGTTATTCAGTTTATTTTTCTTTGCAAGCAATGAGATTTAATATCCTAATTGACAGATTCACTATTTTACTCTTAATTGATAAAAATCAGGATTATTTTATATATCTTTTCTCTTTCGGTTTATTCATGTTATTTACATGTCTATATAAATTGAGTTGGAGATTATGAATACTATGTGTAGCTCATTCCCTTGGGAAAGATTAATAAGTGGATGGGGAAGTAATTAATGGAGGATTAAGGGTTTTTCAATCGGATTAGTTGGTGTAAATTTTGTGTTCTTAAACCCTAGGCTTGACAATCCTAAGAAGTAATCAAAGGTTAAACAAGGTCAGGAGATAAGTTTACCGAGTAAATCTTAATTTCTCTTGGTTGAGAAAGTGAGGTCAGGAGATAAGCAAGTACCAACCAATTAAGTAATTTGTTAAAGGCTGGGAGGCAATAATTGGTTAGTTAATAGCTAATTCACCTTAAAACCCTAATTTGAAGTTAATTACAATCCTTGAAATGAGTTAATCTTCCTAATTGGTTTAATTGGTTTAGTTGTTTATTTGTTTTATTGTTTATTTGTCTTAGTTATTTGGTTTTTAATATTCATCTCTTTTATGATTTATCATAATATAAAATTTAATCATTACTATTTAGACTTGTTATTGTAAAGATGTTTTCAATAGATTTAAAACATCTTCCCTTGGGTATGATCCTTAGAATACTTCACTGTGTTTTGTTATAAGACATTACTATATTACAATTTGACTCGTATACTTGCCAACATCGCTACTTTATTTCTTATATTATTTTGGTGTAGTATTTTCTAGTCAAATATTTGCATGTTTGGCAGTGATCATTCTTCAGTAGAAAAGAACTTCACACTAATCAAACTTTGGGTTCTTTTTACACATTACAAAGCAATAATGCAATGAAAAGGTTACAAGACAACGTATTTGTTACAAGTGAAACAAATTAGAATGAAACAGATGTGTTTTGAGGGTATCCTTAGGACAATAGAAAATGATAAAACAGAAAGGACATATATATGTTGTTCAAAACATTAGTCATTAACATTATTTTATGTTGTCGGGATCTTTGGCAACTCTTCTATAGTCTTGAACCATGTCATTGGTAATCGACCCTCAAATTCATGGTCTCATAGTTTGTTGTGAGAGTAAAAAGATATAAAATAAGTTGAAATGTTGATTCCATTTAAAAGGTGGCAAAGTAATTGTTCAATAGTTTAACATTTAAAAAAAAAAAATATTTTGCTTGCAGACCTTAAACTAATACCAACTAGACCCTTCCTTTGAAAGGTAATTTGGCTCTACAATTTGTTGTACGCTTTGAGCTTTATTGGGTTAAAGGTGGTTGGCTTGAAGTTTTATCCATTGAAGTAGCTTGGTGTGAAATTTTTAGGCTTGATAGTTGGTTTGCCATTTGGTTTCCCCTAACAATCCCTTTGCAACTCCTTGTATTTTAACCTGGTTTGCCATCTAGTTTCCCCTAACAATCCCTTTGCAACTCCTTGTATTTTAACTTGGTTTGCCACATTTGGTGTAGTTAGCTTGTTTTCCTATCTTGCTTAGATCTTTCTTGCTTCATCAACTTCTTTCCTCCTTGTTTGGTTGAGTCTTCTTAAGGGCCTACTAATCATGGGAGGAAGAACAAGTTTCATGCCCCTCACATGTTCCCATTGCATAGGACCTATATGCAAAAATTTAACGATGTCAAACACATTGTACAAAGAAGTAATATTTTATAAAAGTTTAGGGTTTTAGGGATAATACCTTTGTAACACCCATAACTATTACTATTATCAGGTTAGGGTTACAGAGTATTATTGGACGATTCAAAACAATCAATAATAGATAGCATCAAGTTACCATATTAATTAATGAAATTTCGTAAATAATTCAAATCGGAGTAGAAACTACACTTATTGTAACACCCCAAACCCGACCTAGACGTTAAGCCCGAATCTGGCGGTCTCACATTGGAGTGCCTTTTTTAAAACCATTTTCTTGTTGATAAAACCCGTTTAGAAAGTGATAGCCTCTTCATTAAAATCCCAATTGTCTTTGTCATTTGTTAACCAATTTAAAACATCATTACTTTTAAAACATGGTTCGTTGTAGAAGCTTAAGAATTTTTGTTGCGAAAACATAATGTTTAGAAAATCGTTAATAATTTGGAAAACCATGTCCTACTTCTGACATATATAAGTTGTGATAAATAAAAACCCAAATTAAAAGTAGAAGTTTAGAGAGAGGCCTTATTACATCAAAACCCAAAATGAAATTCAAATGTAAATAAAAGCTCAATAAAAGAAAACGGAAGTAGTAGTATGGCCACCTCCAAGTTCCTCGCAGCACCGGTAAAACTAAAGCTAGGGATTACCTACACAATTAAAAGTGGGGTGAGTTTATGAAAACTCAGTGTGTAATCCCCTAATATAAAAACAAACAGTCAGTCAAATACATAAAATACAGAAGCAATTTGGGCCTGAGCCCATTATAGCAGACAGTATCGATGGGCCTTAGCCCATTTGAGTAGCAAACTTAGAAGCAGAACATATGTGGGCTTAAGCCCAATACAGTATCAGTTCAGAACAATAATGCAATAGTGCAACCCACCCCAATCTAGCCAACACACCACTCCGTACCACCAACACACCATGTGGGGATAAAATCAACCCACCCACCCAACACACCAATATCGCAGCAAGGCTGCCAGACAACAGAATCGTAGCTTAACTGCCAGTAAGATAAGTGGCTTTAAGCCATCAATACAACCTACTTTCGGTAAAATAAATAGCACTAAGCCATCGATAATATGCGTGGCACAAAACCATCGGTAAAATGGACAGCACTAAGCCATCGATAATATGCGTGGCACAAAGCCCTCGGTAAAATGGACAGCACTAAGCCATCGATAATATGCATGGCACCAAGCCATCGGTAAAATGAACGGCACTAAGCCATCGATAGTAGGAATGGCACAAAGCCATCGGTCGGTCCATAATCGTCTCGTGCGACCCATGTGACCTTAACAGATTAGTACGAATATACGGCTTTAAGCTTTCAGTGGGTCCATAGTCGTCTTGTGCGACCCATGCGACCCTAGCAGATCAGTACGAATATACGGCTTTAAGCCTTTGGTGGGTCCACAGTCGTCTTGTGTGACCCATGCGACCCTAACAGATCAGTACTTCCTCCATAACAATAACCCAACCCATGCAGCATGTCGTGCATGTATGCAAAACAGTCATTCTGCCCTACAGGGGTATTACGGTCATTTTACTCTATAAGGGTAATTCTGTCATTTTACCCTCCAGGGGTAATTCAGTCATTTTACCCTCCAGGGGTAATTCGGTCTTTTCACCCTCTAGGGGTAATTCGGTCATTTTATCCTTCAAGGGTAATTTGGTCATTTTACCCTCCAAGGGTAACTCGGTCATTTTACCCTCTAGGGGTAATTCGGTCAATTTCAACAGAATGAGTCTAAACTCACCTACCGACCCATCAGAAGGTCTACAGTCGCCTCGAGCGACTTATGAAACCCCGACATGCAAATCAGTGCATATGGGCCCAAGGCCCATTATCTGGCCCAAGTGGGCCCACATGCTCGTGTGGCCTATTTAGCCTAGATTAAGCCACGGCTATGCGAACTACATAAGCCAATCCAATCTTTCCCATGTAATGTGGACATTATCCGTGTGGGGCGCACAAGCTCATTGGGCCTACACGGCCCATTCAGCCCAAAACGGCCTCTATAGTCTTACACCCACGTTGTGGGCTCGATTTTACCACACGAGCGTTCGCACGCCCATGTGACCCAACCTTCCGGCTTTTTGGCTTTTTGGCTTTTACCGATCTACAGCCTATTCAATGTGTGCGTACACACTCTTTTGGCTTTTCAGCCGATTATTAGATACAGGGTACGGTTACACACCTTTTACGCAACCACTTCAAACTCCACAAGCGCCCAACCTACAACCGTCCCAACATATAGTCAGTCCATCATTTATCAGTGTTTAAAACACCTAACCTAAATAGACAATACAACAAACCTCGAATGTACGAACTACGGCTTGTTCCTTTAGATCGTAGTCTAAATTGATCACACCTTTCTTTGCTGAGAAACTGCGATAACGAAAGATCTTAATAGATGGAACCGATTATAATTGAGGCTTCAACTCATAAATAATAACTTTACAGAAAAATAGGCCTATTCGACCAATTCCCATAAGGCAGGGTACCGAAATTACCTTAATCGATTAGTGGATGACAGGGTTTCGATAGCTAGAGAATTCTTGCACCTTCACTCCTCGAAAACACCTAAGAACAACGAACACACATTAAGGGGAATGAGTCACCATTCAGCAATCCCAGAATACTAAGAGAAGGAGTATTCAATTTTTAGGAGAAGACAGCAGCAACAGATTTGTCAAATCACTTAATAGAACACTTACCAATTCGATAGAACACTTGCAGACCAAAACGATTTACCAATACTAGAGAAGAATAATATTCGGCCAACCACTACCCAAACTACTTGTGAAAGAACAAAGAAGAATAACTTTCGATTTAGAAGAAATAGAAGAAGAAGAGAGACCAAAGAAAAAAGAAGGGAAAAGAAGAAGGAAAGTTGGCTAAGAGAGAAAATTGAAAGAATAATGGGGATGAGGAGGAAGTTATGTTCGACAAAGTCAAGAAAGTAGAGGAAGAAGAAGAATAGTGTTTGGTAGAGAATGAGAAATGACTAAAAGAAGAACAATGTCGCGAGAGGCACAAACCCGAAACAACCAAATATTGAAATTGACTAAAGGAATGAATTGGGACTAAATCGATAACATTTGAAACTTTTACGGAACTTATAAAATTTTTCCTTTAAAACAGGGCACACGCCATTGTGGCTGGGCCGTGTGTCCCACACGACCATGCCTCACAACTCACCTTAGCACGTGTGCAACACTGACTGGGGTCACACGGTCACTGACACGCCCGTGTGTCCAGCCCGTGTGTCATCATGAGTTGGCCACACAGTCACTAGACATAGCCGTCTGTTTAGTCTGTGGGCCATACTATCTAACTTAGCTACAAAATAGGGTTACACGGTTGAGTCACACGCCCGTGTGCTCAGGTTGTGTGGCACGAAATAGGCTTGGTTTAAGCCACATTTCTTACCCAATTTGTTATGTACCTACAATCATCAAATATGCAATATCTACATTTCACAATCAGCCAATTTCATGCCGGAAACATACATCATTTTGACCAATTCACTATCGACCAATTCATTCACAAGATTCATGCTAAAACATACCATACCACAAACCATATCTATAGCAAAACACTTACATGATAACTCATTTATAAACCATCTCAATTCATGACTAAAACTTACCAAAATCACCATTTGGTTTATACCCAAAATGACCATTTCATAATAGGTGAAATATACACCATAAAACATATCAAATATGCGTCACAAAACACATATCAAATCCAAGCATATTCACAACCTATTCATTAGCCAAATCAATTGGCATAACATATAAATATCTCTAAATTTATTCAACATACCCCTAGCCTATACATGCCATCCTTTGCTATTTACAACCACAAAAGGTACCAAGTTAAGTTGGATATTGCGACGAAGATCCTCGACGATTCCCGAGCCTTCAGTAGCTTCCATAATCTATAAATAGGAATGAACACACCAAGTAAGCATTAAAGCTTAGTAAGTTATAAGCAAGTAATTCAATATGCAAACCCAATCATAAATCAACCATTTGCTCAATTCCAACATAATCATAGCATCATAAACCTTTAATGATGCCTTACAACATGGTTTATTCAATTACATGGACCTTTCTACCTTGATTCACATGAGTTCATCACATAGTTCCTCATGTATAAATATAAACATCATACGTACCAGCTCAATTCGTACAACCGTTTCTCATTTCACAATAATAGCTCATTCGTTGAACCATTTAGATTACGAGTCGAATATATATGAACATCACATCTGATAATTACCTATACTGTGGCCCGTAGCCAAATCAAGGTAACTTATCATGGAGCACTTATACCATGTCCCATAGCCAACTCAAGGTCGCTCATTTACCATACCTATACCATGGGCCGTAGCCAAATCAAGGTATTTCTCGCACCCATAGTGTCGATATCATGGCCCGAAGCCAATTCACTACTTAATGACATGCCATTAGCATTCCAAATATAAGCCTATGGTTCAACCGAGCTTTCCTACAAGTCGTTTTCATATTATCCCTTTCATCATAGCACATTTACTAATCCCATCTCATTCGAAATTTCATTCATCACATTCCATTTAATATCAATGCATTTAATATCATTTAAAATGAAATTACTACTTACGAACTTACTTCGAGTGTGATTTGTCGAAAAGAGTTGATTACTTGTCAACTTTTGATTTACCGCGATCCAAGTCCGGATTTCATTTTTCTTAATCTATATGTATTAAAATCAACTTATTAAATCACACACTCAATCAATTCAATCCAAAGACACATAATTAGGGCATTTTGGAAATTAGCCCCCATATTTTCACATTAGGACAATTTAGTCCCTAATTCACAAAATCATCAAATTCACCAAATCTCAAAACACCTATGCCTAGTTGAATTTTTATGGCATTCAAATAAGCCAATATATCACATTTATTTCACAATTTAGTACTCCAAAATATCATTTTCACAATTTAGCCCAAATTAGCTAAATTCACCAAAAATCCAAAGACAAAAGATAATAGTCTAACACTATCATCATAAAACTCACCATTTCATCAATGGTGCATCTGAAAATCATACTCAAATTCTAAAATTAAGGCATGGACTTAAGAGAAAACGAAGCAACAATCACAAAAACATAGAAATTATCAAAAACCAAGCTCAAAGTACTTACCAATTGGAGCTCTATAACACCTCAAACCCGGCCTGGTCGTTATAGCCAGATCTGGTGTGTCACATGGAAGTTACATACGAATTCAGGACATACAATAAAAAGTTTTCCTTTGTTTAAAAGCACCGTTTAGATTTGGAATGTTGAATGATTTTAGATTAAAATCGTTTTTATAAGTTTGAAAACGTTTTGGAAGAAATGATTGTCTTCTTTGTTAAGTTCAGTTACTTGAGGTTATAAAAGCTCTTTGACCTTTTTGAAAACATTACGCGCAGTTTTACTAAAAAATGTTCTGTTATTAGTTTTGAAAACCCAATTTTATACTTTATCGGTTGTTATGCTAAATCAACCTAAATGCAGAAAATTAAACCAAATAAAAATCCATAGTGGCCCTATTACATAACAGAAACCCAAAAAAATAATTATTAAACTAAAGCAAACCCCAAAAACAGAAAGCATGTGGCCACTCCGAGTCCCTCGCAACTCCAAATCATTTATATTTAGGGGTTACCTGCAGATTTAAAATAAAAAGTGAGTTTGCGAAAACTCAGTGTGTAACTTACCCTAACCAATAACAGAAAACAGAGATGCAGAATAGATGGGCCGAAGCCCTATTTAGAGGCAGATCAATCTAGGCCTTAACCCTATTTAGAAACGGAGTGGGCTTAAGCCCATTACAGATACAAAACAGTGTATGCATGAAACCCAACCTAGTCTTGCCATCACACTACCCGTACCAACCCATCACATCATATGGGAAATAACTTGACCCACCCAGCCCACACACCAATACGCAGCCCAGCTACTGATAACAGATATCATGGCAGTGCCACCAGGTACAGAATATATGGCGAAGCCACAAAGTAGAATCACATGGCACAGCCACTATAACAGAACTTCCTCCGATATCAAACCCAACCCCATGCAGACTAACAGAACTAATATCGCATGCATACATATTAACAGATACATATACCATCATACATATATCGAACAACCTATTCTTCAGGGTATAACAGTCTTTTGGGCAGTTAGGGGTAAAAGGGTAATTTTACCCTTCAAGGGTATTTTGGTCATTTTCCTAAGTTTCAGTGTCTCGACACCTAATACGACTTCATAGCAGGTCTAACATCGCTCTAAGCAACTCAGAAAGTCCGTTCAGTCCAATTTTACGTACATTATCACAATTCTTAACATCTATCATACCAATTATCACTTACTGAATAATTTACCCATATTGGCATGTAGGCCCATTGGGCCCATCGAGGCCCATAACAGCCCAAGTGCACAAAAACGCGCACAATAGCCTTCACAATCAATAGCCCATGGTTTGTGGGTTCGGATCAGCCCACAAGCGTTCGCACACCTGTAAGGCCTTGAAATGCCAGCATTTCGGCATTTCAGCTTTTCAGCTTTTACCGATCTACGCTAAGGATGGGTGTGGTTACACACCTTTTGTTTCGCGGTATAAAAGAATCCCTTAATACTGTTGATTAGAACCAACCGCCTACCATCCGACGATAACCTGAATCACATATACGAATATTAACAATCAACAGCCTAACTTGTGCACCTTAACTTGAAACTCTTACTACAATCAGCCAATCAACAACAAAAACCACAACAACTTACCTTTGCTGAAGATTAACCAATAGGCCTAGATTGCTTTAACAATCCTAGCGATCTCTCACCTTCTACGAGTTAATCCTCTACAAACGGCTAGAAAACAAAAGTAGACAGGAAAGAAAGAAAGAAACTTTAATCGATCACCAACTAAAGGATCAAGGCCGATCAGCGTAAGAAAGATAAGAGGATTTGGCTTTTCATCCAAACACTTAAAAGAAAGAAAGGAAAAAAAATAGAGCACTAACCCCGATTCAATCTTTGATGGTGCAACAGACACTTGGTAACTAGGGCATTTGGCTATCAAAATTATGACAAATAGCAAATGGGGTTTGGCAATGAGTGATTCGGCAACCAACATTGAAAGATATAATGGAGTAAATAAGAATTCGGAGAGAGGAAAAAAATATGAGAATGGTGAAGAACAATGTAAGGTTCAGCTAGGAGCAACAAAATGAGAAGCAAATGAGATTCGGCACAAGTGAGAGGAATGGCGAGAATGAATTAAGAAAAGGAAAATGAATAGAGAGATGGAGATGTAGGATTCGGCAATGATGAATGAGAGGAGAAAAGAAAATGAAGAAGTGGAAAAAGGTATATAGAAGACTTTCGGTTAGAGAGGAAATTGTGTACCAAATGTCAAATCAGTAGAGTAACAATGATGGAAAGAAAAGAAGATTTCTCTAAAGCAATTCAGCACTCAAAAGCACACACTAATCCCAAAAATGCATGAAACGTCCAAAGAGTAAAAACCCAAAAACTATAGAAAGGAATTCGGTACGTAGAACTCTCACAAATTGCCAAAATGACTAACCATTACCACACTAGCCGAATTTGCACTCCAAGAAACCCTACAATCGGCCAACTTTTCCCATACACCAATCCCTTAGAAATATCCTTGATTTCCTCCATGCTACACTAAACTTTGAATTTGAATTTCAATTCAAATTCTCAAGATTATCTTTTACCAAGTCTTCCATCATCTTGAAGACTTTGCATCCAAGTCTACCACTTGCTGCCCCAAACTAGCATAAAGAGCTCAGCTTGCTTGCACAGGGATTCGAACCTCAACTCTCCCCCTTGCAAATGATGCCACACCCTTGTCTCCCATAAGGCACCGACTTGCCATTCCAACACACACCTCTTTGTGTCATGAATCCCTCTCAAATTCCACTTTAAGTCCTATCAGCTAGCATCCAGGTTCCTATAAGCCCAAAAAAATTAAAAATCTGCCAACACTTGGCTTTAACCCAGGCCTTCTAAAGGCCCCCCAAACACACCAAAAACATCAATTTAGCACATCCAACCATGCAATTACCAATTCATACTAAAATTCAAAAACCCTAAAATTTGGGGCATTACAAGCTCAAAAGTGTTGAACCCTAAATGAGTATAAAAGCTTTCTTTTTCTTCTTCAAATTTGGCTAGATGATGATAATGGCCTTTATTTTTTTTGTTTTATTTTAATTTACATTAATTAAACAATTACCATTTTGTCCATTATAATTAAACATATAAAACATGTCCACTAAGGCCATTAATATCCACTCAAGAATCTTATGGTCTAATTTCCACTTAAGGCCATTATAATTAGAAGCCATTTCAAATTAGGCACTAAATCAAATACCAAGCAACCTTTATAATTTCTGCGATTTAGTCCTTTTTCATAAATCATACACAAATGATAAAATTAAATCACAAAAATTTCACAGGTAAAATTCACACATGATAAACACAGAAAATAATATTTAAATATTTTCTTACTAAGATTTATGGTTCCAAAACTACTGTTTCAATTAGGGTTTAAACCGAGCTGTTACAATAGGTCCCCCTCTCAGCACACAATCTTTTCTCCCTCTTTTTGAAGTGGATATTTCTAGTACATGTGCAGCTAGCTGAGATTGGCATAGATTGCCAGTTAAGTCCCCAAAAATCTTACCGTTTAATAGATTTGGGTATTGCTTTCTCATAACATCTTCAGGCTCCCACGTAGCCTCTTCAACACCGTGTTTATGCCACAACACTTTCACTAAAAAAATTTTCTTATTTCTCAATTCTTTGATCTCACGAGCTAAAACTTGAATAGGTTCTTTGCTATACGATAGATCAGACTGAATCTCAATTTTAGTAGGTAAAATCACGTGTGAAAGATCCGATTTGTATTTTCGAAGCATCGAAACATGAAATAAATTATGATTCTTTTATAGCTCAGGTGGCAACAACAGTCTATAAGTAACCGGCCCAATATGTTCTATGATCTCATATGGTCTTATGAACCTCGGACTCAACTTGCCTTTTTGGCCAAATCGCAGTACTTTCTTCCACGGTCACACTTTCAAAAATACCTTGTCGCCAATCCCAAACTCAATATCTTTTCGTTTCAAATCTGCGTACGATTTCTAACGATCTGTCACTGCTTTCAGACTTTCTTGAATCACTTTCACTTTTTGTTCAGTCTCTTTAATCAGATCGACCCCTTGAATCTTATTCTTACTGAGCTCAGTCCAATACAATGGTGTTCTACATTTACGACTGTAAAGAGCCTTATACAGTGCCATTTTCAAACTCGATTGAAAACTGTTATTATATCCAAATTCAACCAATGGTAGGTATCATTCCCACGTACATTAAACTTGAGAATGCAACATCTCAACATATCTTCGAGAACCTGAATGATCCGTTCAGACTGACCATTTGTCTGTGGATGGAAAGCAGTACTAAAATGAAGTTTAGTACCTAGTGCATCTTCCAATTTCTTCCAAAATCGTGATATAAACCTTGGATCTCTATCCAAAACAATAGAAATAGGTACCCCGTGCAATTTCACAATTTGAGAAATGTACAGCTCAGCAAGTTTATCAAGTGCATAATCTGTGCGTATCAGAATAATATGAGCTGGTTTAGCCAATCCATCCACAACAACCCATATTGTATCTTTTTTGCTCAGTGTCAACGGTAAACCAGATACAAAATCCATCGTGACTCGGTCCCATTTCCATTTAGGTATCATAATCAGCTAAAGCAATCCAAAAGGTACCTGATGATCGGCCTTTACTTGTTGACAGACTAAACATTTCGATACAAAGTCAGAAATGTCTCGTTTCATACTAGGCTACCAATAAAATTGTTTCAGATTGTTATAAATTTTCGTACTACCCAGGTGAACTGATAACCGACTATTATGAGCTTTAGTTAAAATCATTCGAATCAACCCTGGATTCCTCGAAATACATGTTCGATTTATGAATCTCAGACAACCCTCAGCGTCAACTCGAAACTCTGAGTCATTATTCAAATCACATTGAGCCTATTTTTCTAACAATTCATTATCAATTCTCCGAGCCTCGTAAATCTGTTGTATAAATAACGATTTTCCTTTTAACTTAGCTATTATCGCACCATCATCAGACATAGCCACATGTGCATTCATTGTACGTAACGTAAATAGTAATTTTTGGCTTAAAGCATCAGCAACAACATTAGCTTTTCCTGGATGGTAGTCAATTACAAGCTCATAATCTTTTAGCATCTCTAACCATCGCCTCTGTCTCCAATTTAGATCTTTCTGAGTCATCAAGTATTTTAAACTTTTGTGATCAGAATAAACATGACATTTCTCATTGAACAAGTAATGATGCCAAATCTTTAATGAAAATACAATAGTTGCCAATTCCAGATCATAAGTCGGATGGTTCTTTTCGTGTAGCTTTAATTATCTTGAGGCATAAGCCATGACTTTGCCTTCCTGCATCAAAACACAACACAATCCATTCAAAGATGCATCACTATAGATAATAAACTCTTTACTCGATTCTGGCTAAACTAATACCGGAGCATCACTCAATAAAGTTTTCAGCTGATCAAAACTTTTCTGGCACTTTTCTAACTACTCA
Source organism: Gossypium stocksii (assembly GCA_020496765.1). Classification (NCBI taxonomy): domain Eukaryota; kingdom Viridiplantae; phylum Streptophyta; class Magnoliopsida; order Malvales; family Malvaceae; genus Gossypium; species Gossypium stocksii. The sequence goes on along the minus strand of CM035629.1, from coordinate 98,987,032 downwards.
AACTTAACATCTTTCTCCAGTAGCTTTGTCATCTGGGTTGCAATCATAGAGAAACCTTTCACAAACCGTCTGTAGTAACTAGCAAGTTCTAGAAAACTTCAGACTTCAGATACATTTCTCAAAGGTTTCCAATCAAGTATAGCCAAAATCTTACTCGAATCAACCCAAATACCCGATGCTTATACAACATGTCCCAGAAAACTGACTTCTCGTAACCAGAATTCACATTTACTGAACTTTGCATACAACTGCTTATCTCGCAAAGTTTATAGCACTATTCTCAGATGTTCAGCATGCTCGGACTCATCACGTGAATAAATCAATATGTCATCTATAAACGCAACCACAAACTGATCCAAATACTGCCTGAAGATTCGATTCATCAAATCCATAAAAACAGTAGGTGCATTTGTTAATCCAAAAGGCATAACGAGAAACTCATAATGTTCGTACCTCGTCCGAAAAGTAATCTTTGGTACATCAGAGTCTTTAACTCGTAGTTGATAATATCCTGATCTCAAATCTATCTTTGAAAACACAGCAGCCCCTTTCAATTGATCAAACAAATCATCGATTCTAGGTAGAGGATATTTTTTTCTTTATAGTAACTTTGTTCAACTGACGATAATCAATACAGATTCTCATTGTTCTGTCTTTCTTTTTCACAAATAGAACCGAAGCACCCCAAGGTGCAATTGAGACTTTAATTCTTTTAATTATGTCAGTGCCATTCTATACAGAGCTATCGAAATTAGAGTAGTCCCTGGCATCAATTCAATGCCAAACTCAACTTCTCTAATCGGAGGTAATCCCAGAAGTTTTTCAGGAAACACATCAGGGAATTCACAAACAACAGGTACTAATTTAATTTTCTTGTCAGTCACTTTCGAATCTATCACATAAGCTAAGTAAGTTTCACGACCCCTATTTACATATTTTCAAGCTTTCATTGTAGATATTACAGCAGGCAACCCATTCAAGTCACTAGATTCAATCCGGACTATTTCATCATTCTTGTATCTCAAGTCTATAACTTTTCGTTTGCAATTCACAACAATATCATGCAAGGTCAACCAATCTATACCCAGAATTATATCAAATTTATCGAAACACAATAGCATCAAATCAGCTAGAAAATAGATATCGCGAATCATTAATGGGCAATTGTACACACTTTATCAACTAGGACACTTTTGCCTAAAGAGTTTGATACTCTAATTACGAATTCAGTAGACTCTACAGGTAGTGTCTTACTATGCACTAAATTTATACATATATAAGAATGCGTTGATCCAAGATCTATCAATGCAATCACAGAAGTATCGTAAAGAGTAAATATACCTGTAATAACAACCGGAGACGAAGCTTTCTCTCGAGCTCGGATAGCGTAGGCTCTGGCAGGTGCTCTAGCCTTAGACCTCGCTATCGTATCTTTCGTAGCCCCTCGACTCCGCTTACATTTCTAACACCTCTAGACTGTTTCCCTCTAGTCACAGCAGTATTCTATCTCACATTCTATATCATTTCTTGTTCAACTAATTCGGGACAATCTCGCTTAAAATGATCTAGCGATCCACACTTATAGCAAGCTTTATTACTTTTATTCCAGCATTCACTGAAATGTCGTCTCTCGCATTGCTGGCACTCGAGTTTATTATCCCAAACATTACCAACACTCGACACTGAAGTAGCTCGAGCTTTAGAACCAGAATATTGTTTTGCACGATCTTTGTTTGAACATCCCATTGAAGCATTCGAACGAGCATGTGAATCCTTGAATTTCTTCGAGGACGACTGTTGCTGTTTACTCATTGATCTCTTTCTAGTCTCATTAGCCTCAGAATCAGCTTCCTTCTTTTCTTTACTGAGATCCTCAGCTTTACAAGCCCTCTCAACTAAATCAACAAATTCTTTTAACTCAAGAATCCCCTCGACAAACCGTTTACACATAATTTCTTCAGTAGCAACATATTCCCGAGCATACTTGCTCAATCGTACAAATTTCGTTCATATTCTGTCACTATCATTCGGCCCTGTTTAAGCTCTAGAAATTATTTATGTGTCTAATCGAGAAATCGTTGACTGATATACTTTTTTTGAAATTCTGATTGAAAGAATTCCCAGGTGACCCGTTCTCTCGGAACCACGGATATCAAGGTTTTCCACCAATGGTACACATTATCCCGAGTAAGGATACCACACATTTGATACATTCATTCGGTATGCAAGATAATTCATCAAACACTCTCATCGTGTTTTCGAGCCAAAACTCAGCTTTCTCTGCGTCATCATCAATAGTGACCCGAAACTCTTCGGCCCAAATTTTTGAATTTTGTCAACTGGTAGCTTACTCGATCTCAGCGAATCAATAACTTGAGGAATAACAGAGGTTTGTTAAGTAACAGGTGGGGGTGGAGGTTGTTGGACAGCCGAATTCGTATGAACGAATTTCGTAAACCATTCACTCATCATCTGAAAGAAGGCTTGCTTAGCCTCTCCCTCATGGCTACTCGTAGTAACTTCACATTTAGGTGGCACTACCCCTTGAGCAAGAGCGGGTGCGTTACTTTGAACATCATCAGCTACGCCTCTTTTGGGATCCATTTACTATACAAAAACACATTTCATTTGTCAGGATTCATCACACTATCTCATTTCATAAATATGGCATGTATAGGTAGACTCAAACACTCTACGTTAGTCCTAGAATCAAGTAAACCTGGCTCTGATACCAACCAAATGTAACACCCCTAACTCGTATCCATTCCCAGACTAGGGTTACGAGGCATTACCAATCAATACACATCAATATACAATAACATTACGTACACATATCATCCAACAACTCATAGTTGCCATAAACAAACATAAGGCCCCATCAGAAGGTCTACAAGACCTTAAACATGCATAAGGAGTAAATCGGGACTAAACCAATAACATTTGAAACTTTTACGAAACTTATAAAAATTTTCCTTTAAAATAGGGCACACGCCCTTGCGGTTGGGCCGTGTGTCCCACACGACCGTGCCCCACAACTCACCTTAGCCCGTGTGCAACACTGACTAGGGTCACACGGTCACTAGACACACCCGTGTGTCCAGCCAGTGTGTCATCCTGAGTTGGCCACGCAATCACCAAACATGACTGTCTGTCCAGTCCGTGTACCATACTGTCTAACTGAGCTACAAAACAGGCGTTACACGGTCGAGTCACACGTCCGTGTGCTCTGGCCGTATGGCACGAAATAGGCTTGGTTTAAGCCACATTTCTCACCCAATTTGTTATGTACCTACAATCATCAAATATGCAACATCTACAATTCAAAATTAGCCAATTTCATGCCCAAAACATACATCATTTTGACCAATTCATTATCAACCAATTCATTCACAAGATTCATGCTAAAACATACCATACCACAAACCATATCTATAGCAAAACACTTACATCATAACTCATTTATAAACCATCTCAATTCATGACTAAAACTTACCAAAATCACAATTTGGTTTATACCTAAAATGACCATTTCATAATAGGTCAAATATACACCATAAAACATACCAAATATGGTCACAAAACACATACCAAATCCAAGCATATTCACAACCTATTCATTAGCCGAATCACTTGGCATAACATATAAATATCTCCAAATGTATTCAAAATAACCTTAGCCTATACATGCCATACTTAGCTATTTACATCCACAAAAGGTACCAAGTTAAGTTGGATAGTGCGATGAAGATCCTCGACGATTCCCGAGCCTTTAGTAGGTTCGATAATCTATAAAATAGGAATGAACACACCAAGTAAGCATTAAAGCTTAGTAAGTCATAAGCATGTAATTCAATATGAAAACTCAATCACAAATCAACCATTTGCTCAATTCCAACATAATCATAACATCACAAACCTTTAATCATGCCTTACAACATGGTATATTCAACTGCATGGACCATTCTACGTTGATTCACATGAGTTCATCACATAGTTCCTCATGGATAAATATAAACATCATACGTACCTGCTCAATCCGTACAACCGTTTCTCATTTCACAATAATAGCTCATTCATTGAACCATTCGGATTATAAATTGAATATATATGAACATTACATTCGATAAGTACCTATACCATGGCTAGTAGCTAACTTAAGGTAACTTATGCCGGAGCACCTATACCATGGCCCGTAGCCAACTCAAGGTCGCTCCTTTACCATACCTATACCATGGCCCGTAGCCAAATCAAGGTATTTTTCACACTCGTAGTGCCGATATCATGGCCCGAAGCCAATTCACTACTTAATAACATGCCATTAACCTTCCGAATATAAGCCTACAGTTCAACCGAGCTTTTCGACAAGTCGTTTTCATATTATCCCTTTCATCATAGCATATTTACTAATCCCATCTCATTCGAAATTTCATTCATCACATTCCATTCGATATTAATGCATTTAATAACATTTAAAATGAAATTACTACTTACGAACTTACCTCGAGTGTGATTTGTCAAAAAGAGTTGATTACTCGTCGACTTTCGATTTACCGCGATCCAAGTCCGAATTTCGTTTTTCTTGATCTATACATATTTAAATTAACTTATTAAATCACACACTCAATCAATTCAATCCAAAGACACACAATTAGGGCATTTTACAAATATGCCTCCATATTTTCACATTAGGACAATTTAGTCCCTAATTCACAAAATCATCAAATTCACTAAATCTCATAACACATATGCCTAGCCAAATTTTTATGGTATTCAAATAAGCCAATATATCACATTTATTTCACAATTTAGTACTCCAAAATATCATTTGCACAATTTAGCCTAAATTAGCTAAATTCACCAAAAAATCCATAGACAAAAGATTATAATCTAACACATATCTTTCATTTATCACCAACTATCATCACAAAACTCAATATTTCATCAATGGTACATCTTAAAATCATACTCAAATTCTAAAATTAAGGCATAGGCTTAAGATAACACGAAGCAACGATCACAAAAATGTAGAAATTATCAAAAATCGAGCTCAAAGTACTTACCAATTAAAGCATACAAGTGCCAAACCCTAAATGAGTATAAAAGCTTTCTCTATTAGGGACCAAATTGTAAAGTATGAAAATGTGTAGTAAAAATGTGAAATTATGAGCAATGTGGGCTTTTTTGGACACTAGTAAGTGTCAGCTAGGCTTGAGTAGCCAAGAGAATCAATACATTTCATTATACGAGCCTAGTAACTATTATGCAAATATGCAAAAGTTTAGGGGCAAAATTTTAAACTTTTCTAAAGTATGAATTATGGGCTATTTAGTCAATGTGGGTACTAAATAAGTCAAAAATTTCATTTTAGATCAAGAAACACGAAGCTCGGACCAAAACAGGGGAAAAAGTAAAGTTGTGGACTAAACCGTGCATTCGCCCACATTTTAGACTCGAGGTAAGCTATATGTAATAATTTAGCTCATATGTTATGTAAATTCATTATGATTTCTTTCTATGAAATTATGATATTCCATGAAGACATGGATATGATCTTGTATGAATTATGTGTAAGTTCTATGATGTTAATTTGTTAAAGTAATGTATAAAATTCATGAAATTTATTAATGTAAAATTTTACCAAGAAATGATGAAAACATGAAAAGAGAAATTACATGCAAGTTTAAATGATACGAACGATACCATAACCATGTTATGGGTATTGTAGGTTTTGTATAAGACCATGTCTGGGACATGGCATCGGCACCGAACTGAGATCCCATGTAAGACCATGTTTGGGACATGGCATTGGCAATGAGATGTGATCCCCTGTCTGGGACATGGCATAACATCTGAGATGAGGTCTCGTGTAAGACTATGTCTAGGACATGGTTTCGACACCGAGAGGAGATGAGGATCCTCTGTGAGATCGTGTCTGGGACATGGCATGGGCATCCTATATGAGATCCCGTGTAAGACCATGTCTGGGATATGACGTCGGCATCAAAGTACGATCTCATGTAATCAGGGACATGGCATCGACGTCGATGTGTGATCCCATGTAAGACCATGTCTGAGACATGGCATTGGCATCATTTCATGAGATTGAATTATGGGTATCCTTCGGTATTCTAAAAGAATCTTAAATGAGAAAAGTATTCAAGTTGATAAGTTTCAAGAGAAAGACTAAAGTTTCATGTCGAGTGTTGCAGGCATATACAAGTAAGTTATGAGAAATTGAAAGTACGTTGTTATGAGAAATATAGCATGAGAAGCATGAGTAAGTTATATGATTGAGTAAGTCATGAGGATGAGTATGAAATTAAATGAAATTCGTGATAAATTATTTGAGTGATGATTCATGATTTTTGTTGCTATTTTATTCATGCAGCTTACTAAGCATATATGTGCTTACTTCTTTCTTTTCCCTCTTCCATATAGATTTGCAAAACTAGCTCGGGATTGTTAAAGTTGGAGCTCGAAGTCACACTATCAACCCATTCTTTTTGGTGTAGTAAAGTTAGTTATTTTTGTTGTATAGCATGTATAGGAAATTTGATCACTTTGTTAAGTGTCATTTTGTGTAGCCAAGGGTGTTGGCTTTGATATTACTCAAGTAGTGTTGTAATGGCCTTTGGAAATGGCCTAATATTGCCTAATTTATATATTATACAATAAAGATGAAGTTCATGAATGTGCAACCTTGCATGTTTAAGTAGAGCAATGGTGGATGAGAATGATATGCATGATGGCAATTGAATGCCTTAGTTGTGAGTAATTAGAGAGTATATTAAGCTTGATGAGTGCTATAGAATGGGTTTTATGCTTGGTCATGTTTTTGGGTGGCATATGACTTGGAAAATAGCCTATTATTGTCCGCACGGTTGGGCATAAAGGTGTGTGCCTAGGCCGTTTGTGACGCACAGTCAGCCTCAGGGGTGTGATAACAGGTCATGTGTCCCCTGCATCTAATTTAGTTAACTCAGTATAGAACATGGGCTGAGCACACGGGCGTGTGCCTTGGCCATGTGCACCTCTGGTAATTATAGTGTTCAAGTCAGGATGCTCCACGGGACATTGACACGGGCGTGTTTTAGGCTGTGTGAGGGACACGGACGTGTCTAGGCTGTGTGAGGGACACGGGTCATAGACACGGGCACACACCCAAGCTGTTTCAAAACCCTTGTAGGTTGAAATTAAAAATAAATTCGGCACGGGTTGGAGACATAGGAGTGTAAGACTATATAACCTGCTTACACGGGCGTGTCCCTTAACATACGGGCGTGTGGCCCTGTTTTAGGCAAAAATTTTCTAAATGCTCGAAAGTTCTTAGATCGATTTTGGAATACGCCCAATATATATTTTGGACCTCGTAGGCTCTTGATAAGGTTATAAAGAGAATGAATGAAAATTTTTAGAAAGAAAAGAAATTTTTTATATAGCCCGAGATTACAAGATTTAGTATGATTCAGTAAGGTAACGTCTCGTATCCTGTCTCGACATCAGACTTGGGTAAGGGGTGTTACATTTAGTGGTATCAGAGCTAGTGTTTAGTCGATTCTAAGACTAACCTAGCACATGTATGATGTTTAGTTATACATGCCATACTTATACATATGTGATATGATAGTGTGATGACTTCTGACAATTTAAATGTGTTTTCTTATAGCGAATGGATCCCGAACGAGCTACGATAGATGATGTAGAAAGTAATGCGCCAGCTCCTGTAGAAGGAACGGTGCCAGTTGGAACCGAGAATAGGCCAGCTACTGTAAGTCAGGGAGGAGAGGCTTGGGAAGTCTTCTTCCAAATGATGAACGAGTGGTTCACTGAGTTCGTTCGAATGAACCCGGCCACTCAACACCAACTCCACTCCTACAATTCCCTCAATCTACCCTAGCAGCCCCTCAGATAGTAGAGGTAGTGAGGCGAGAGAAGCCTCTAGCTGATAGAATTCAAAAGCAAGGGGCAGAAGAGCTCCGGGCTACTAAGAATGATGACTTGGAACGAGCCAAATTTTGGCTAGAGAATACCATCAAGGTATTTGATGAGTTATCGTGCAACCCTAAAGAGTGCATGAAGTGTGTGGTATCTCTTCTACGAGATTCAGCCGTGGTGGAACACCCTTGTGTCGGTTGTACCAAGGGAGAAAGTCAATTGGGAGATTTTCCAGGAAAAATTTTGTAATAAGTACATCATTCTGAGGTTCATTGACTAGAAACGTAAAGAGTTTCTAGAGTTAAAGTAAGGTCGGATGACCGTAACTGAGTATGAGCGGGAGTTTGTGAATGTAACAGCCTAAATTTGGGCTTAGTCAGAATAGTGGTTTCGAGACCACAAATCCAAGGTATAAAAGTACTTTTCATGATTATTCTTAAGTTTATAATATGATTGCATGATTAGTGAGAAAATATCATGAAGGAGATTTTATGAAATAGGGATCAATTTGTGTTTAGGGCCTAAATTGCAAAGTAGGAAAATTTGGAAGGTTTAAGTATGAAAAATTATTAGAGAAAATTCTTTTAGTACTCTTTTATGTGTTTTGTTATTTTTATAAGAGTACATGAAAATTTTAGTGAGTTAATTCACGTGATTGAAGGCCCAATCGCGAAAAAGGACTAAATCGCATAAAAGTTAAAAGTTGCAAATTTCTAGTAAATGAAGTTGAATGGCTAGAGAACTAAATTGGAGGGTTTTAATGGGAAATTAAGCCCATAAATGAGAGGTTGGCCGGCCCTGAGATAAAGGATTTGGCAAAAGTCAAATTTTGTCACGTTTTGTCAAAGGTAGGTGACTTAAAAAATTGAGTAAAATAGTAGCCTACCATACTAGCCTTCACCTTCTTCTTCTCTTCATCTCTTCCACCAATTTTATCCATAGCAAAAGGATCAAGAGAGCTTGAAATTTTCAGCCATCTATTTCTTCTTCAAGTAAGTGATTTTAAGGTCCTTTCTTGAATATTTTTTCATATTTGTGACCCTCATGACATAAGCTTTCTATTGAGGGGTGTATTAAGCATTTTAGTTTGGAGTTCAAATTTTTTCCATGGATGTTTAGATGTCATTTTTTGGAGTTTTATGAAAGAAAATGAATGTAGGATATTTGATAAATAACTTTTGGAAATGGGTGTTCATAGAAACCACCTAAATAAGACTTATTTGCAAGTAAATAAGTTGTTTTGGTTAATGCATGATTGATGAATATTTGAAGTTGTTATATACATGAAAGGGCTTAGATAGGCATGAGAAAAGAGGAAATTTGATAAAAATCAATTTCTGAGCATAGGGGCAAAATGATCATTTTGCCAAAGCCTAGGGGCAAAATTGTCAAATTGCCAAATTGTGAGTTAGAGGTCGTCCAAATTAATATGATGATTAAATTATTGAATTTTAATTATTATAGTTCAAGAAACTCAAATCCCAAATCAAAACTGGGAAAAAGGAAAAGTGGTGGACTAAATTGAGCGTTTGTCACATTTTGGAGACTGGAGGTAAGTTGTATGTGATATTTTAGCATTAATTATTATGGAACTTTTATAGTGATTTGCTATGATAACTATGATGATACCATGAAAGTTTTCATTAAGAATTAATAAAGAGATAGTAGAATGTTAATGAATACAGAGGATACCGCTGCCACATCATGAGGATTTGTAGGTCCCGTAAAAGACCATGTTTAGGACATGGAATCGACACTGAATGTAGATTTCGTATAAGACCATGCATGGGACATGACATTGGTATTGACATGAAGTCCCGTATAAGACCATGTCCGAGACATGGCATCGGCACTAAGACGAGATATAGATTCCTTGTAAGACCATGTTTGGGACATGGCATGGGTATCTAAGAAAGGTCCCGTATAAGACCATATCTGGGATATGGCTTCGGCATCATTGTGAGATCCCATGTAAGAGCCTATTTGGAATACGGCCTTGGCATCTTAACAAGAGAATATCATTACGGTTATCCTTCGGTATTCCAAGTATATTAATAGAGAAAGAATTTAAGTTAATTAAGTTAATGAGAAGGACTAAAGTTTATGACGAGTCTTACAGGTACCCTCAATTATGATACGAGGTAATGATAATGTAAGTTACAAGATTGACTAATTCTCGAAAATGAGTAAGGTATGAGATTGAGTTAATATTGAGGTGGTGTAAGTCATGAGTATGAATAAGAAAATTAAATGAAGTATCAAATACTTTAAAATTTAGCTATGATTGTTGATTATAATTGCTATTTTTATTTCATGCAACTTACTAAGAAAATTGTGCTTACTCCCTTAATTTCCCTTTTCATGTAGATTTGCCGTATTAGCTCGGGGATCATTAAAAGTCGGAGCTCGAAGTCATACTATCAAGATTTTCATTTTGGTATAGTTATGTTGGTCATTTTGGATATGGCATGTATAGGCTTTTAGTCATTTTGTTGCATGATTCATGCTAATTAACCAATTGTGTTGGCCATTTATACTTATAAGTTTCATTTTGTAAATAACCTTTGGAATTGGCCTAAAACCATTCAAATTGCTTAATGAAATGTGATGAATTACATGGAAAGTGTGCAAAGTTTCTTAGTAGTTTATGCATGCATTTTGGATATGAATTGGTTGATGTATGAATACCTATTTAGGGACATTAAATGAGTATTGGTGCTATGATATGATGTATGAAGGTTGGGTTTATGTTGGTATGTGTTTCAGGTTGGCTAAGGGCTTGGTAAATAGCTCTATATTGCCCACACGGGTCGGCACACGGGCATGTGTCTAGGCCGTGTGAGACACATGGGTTGCACACGGGCATGTGGCTGGACTGTGTGTCCCCTGCACCTTGCATGATAGAATTAAATGTCATCAGTATTCTCCACGAGCATGAGACATGGCTGTGTGTCTCAACCGTGTGGAGGAAACGGCTAGCACACAGGCGTGTGCCACTACCGTGTGAGTGATTGCGTCAAAAAAAGAATACCCAAGTTTTTGCACACGGGTCACGACACGGGCGTGTCAAGGCCGTGTGAGGGACACGGGTTAGTCACACAGATGTGCACTAAGCCGTGTGAAAACCCCTATAGGTTGATGTTAAAAGTTAAATCCAAATGAGTAATGGGCATGGGCGTGTTGCCCTCTCACACGGGCGTGTGTCCTGTTGCTAGTTTTTGAAGAAATTTTCTTAGGTGTACAAAATGGTTCTGAGTTAATTTTGAACCATGATTTAGGCCTTGTAGGCCCATAAGAAGGCTTGTAAGACAATGTTTGGAAAATTTTTTAATTGGGACACATTTTCATGAATTTAAGTCAAAGGTTTACATGAGTTTTAGTACGGTAATGCCTCATACCCTATTTTGGCATCTATTACAGGTAAGGGGTTTTACAGTGAGACTCAGTAAATACACTCGAGAATGTATTTCCACCGAGGCCATCATGTGCAAAAGGTTTGAGGATGGATTAAACAAGGACATTAAGATGTTTGTTAGTATACTAGAGATAAAAGAGTTCGTAGTGCTAGTGGACAGAGCTTGTAATGCCGAGGAATTGGCCAAAGAAAAGAGGAAAGCTAAGATAGAGTCTCGCGACTCGAGAAAAAGACCATTTAATAAGTCGTTCCAATCCTCCTCCAAGAAATCAACGGAATTTTCTACACGATCAGCCACTTCGGCAAGATTTTCAAGTAAAGGCAAAGGTAAACAATACTCAGCCTCCAAAGCTCAGGCCACTTCCGTTGCGAGTGTGGGTAACACTCGACCTAATAGACTTGAGTGCCCCCAGTGTGGTAGATGCCACCTCGAAGAATGTCGAGCTCATGAGAAGGCCTATTTTAAATGTGGTTCTTTAGACCACTTCATTAGAGAGTGCCCCGAGATGGCGAAAAAAGACAAGGATCAGAGTGCGAGGTCGAGTAATGCTCCCTCCAGAGGTAGACCTCAGAGAAACCTGAGTACGGGAGCAAGTAGTAAAGAGCACCAAAGGAACAGACTGTGAAACCTGAGGGTAGAGTCCCAGCGAGGACATAAGCCATTCGCGCTCGTGAAGAGGCGTCATCGCCCGATATTATAATAGGTATATTTTCTCTTCATGAAACTTCTGTTATTGCTTTGATAGACCCTGGATCTACCCACTCGTATATTTGTATGAAACTAGTTTATAGCACGAGCATACCTGTAGAATCTACGGAATTTGTGATAAAAGTATCTAATCCCCTAGGCAAGTGTGTATTAGTAAACAAAGTATGTAGAGATTGCCCTTTAATGATTAGGGGTCATTACTTCCCAGCTAACCTCATGCTTTTGCCATTCGACAAATTTGATGTAATTCTTGGCATAATTGGTTAACCACGCATGATGTGGTAGTGAACTGTAGTAGAAAATCTATTGAACTGAGATGTGAGAATGGTGAAACTCTTCGAGTTGCAGATGAATCAGAGAGGTTGCCTACAGTGATTTCTTCCTCAGTTGCTCGGAGACGTATAAGGAAAGGGTATGAAGCTTGCCTTGCTTTTGTGATGAATACAAAAGAGTCAGAGTTGAAAATGGAATCAGTGCCAGTAGTGTGTGAGTACCAAGATGTATTTCCGGAAGAGTTGCCCAGATTGCCTCCAATTAGAGAGGTAGAATTTGGTATAGAATTGGCTCCCGACACCACACCCATTTCTATTACTCCTTATAGAATGGCTCTGACTGAGTTAAAGGAACTGAAGGCTCAGTTACAAGAATTAACAGATAAGGGTTTTGCAAGACCGAGTCATTCTCCATGGGGTGCTCCCGTATTATTCATGAAAAAGAAAAATGGTTCGATGAGATTGTGCATTGATTACCAACAACTTAATAAGGTAACCCTAAAGAACAAGTATCCTTTGCCAAGGATCGACGATTTATTCGATCAGTTGTGAGGAGCCACAGTGTTCTCCAAGATAGACTTGAGGTCTGGGTATTATTAGTTAAGAGTTCAGGAGTCTGATGTGCCGAATATAGCATTTCAGACGAGGTATGGCCATTACAAGTTTCTTGTCATGCCATTCGGCTTGACCAATGCCCTAGCAGTATTCATGGATTTAATGAACCGTATCTTTCGGCCATACTTGGATAGATTCGTTGTAGTCTTTATCAATGATATCTTGATCTATTCTCGTGATGAAAACGAACATGTCAAGCATTTGAGGACAGTTTTGTAGACCTTACGAGATAAGCAACTTTACGCCAAGTTCAGTAAAAGTGAATTTTGGCTTAAAGAAGTTGGATTTTTGGGCCAAATCGTTTCGGGTGATGGCATCAGAGTTGACCCAAAGAAGATCTTGGCAATTGTTGAGTGGAAGCCACCAAGAAATATATCTGAGGTCAGAAGCTTTTTAGGTTTGGCTGGTTATTACCAAAGATTTGTTAAAGGATTTTCCATGATTGCCACTCCAATGACGAGCATTTTGCAAAAATTTGAATGGACAAAAACGTGTCAGCAGAGTTTCGAGAAGTTAAAGACATTGTTAATTGAAGCTTCTATTCTAGTACAACCTGGACCCGGAAAGGAGTTCGTAGTGTTCAGTGATGCATCCTTGAACGAATTAGGCTATCTACTTATGCAAGAAGGCAAGGTGATTGCTTATGCCTCGAGACAGTTAAAACCTCATGAAAAGAATTATCTGACTCATGACTTGGAGTTGGCCGCAATAGTATTTGCGCTAAAAATTTGGACACACCATTTATATGGCGAGCAATGCCGAGTGTTCACGGGTCATAAAAGTCTTAAGTACTTGATGACGCAAAAAGACTTGAATTTACGGCAGTGACAATGGCTCGAGTTGTTAAAGGATTATGAGTTGGTCATTGATTACCACCCAGGGAAAGTAAATGTTGTTGCGGATGCTTTAAGTCGAAAGTCTCTATTTGCTTTGAGAGCCATGAACACACAATTGTCCCTAACCGATGACAATTCAGTTTTAGCAAAAATGAGAGCAAGACTAATGTTCATTCAAGAGATTTGTGAAGCATAGTTAAAAGACAGAGAATGGCAAGATAAGAAAGCTTGATGCGAATCGGGTACTGATATAGATTTCCAGATTGATACAGATGGTTATTTAAGATTTCGAGATCGAATATGTGTACTAAGAGATGATGAGCTTATTCAAAGAATTTTATGTGAGGCACACAGTGGTCAAATGTCCGTCCACCCCGGCAATACCAAGATGTACAATGATTTGAAGAAATGGTATTGGTGGCCGAACATGAAAAGAGATATCTTCGAGTATGTAACGAAATATTTGATTTGTTAACAAGTGAAGGCAGAGCACTAAGTACCCTTCAGTTTACTACAGCCTATCATGGTTTTTGAGTGCAAATGGGACCGTGTCACCATGGACTTCTTAACAGGTTTATTGATGACACCAAAAAAGAAAGACTCTGTTTGGGTTGTGATTGATAAGCTTACAAAGTCGGCCCATTATACCTATGCGTCTGGATTATTCGCTCAATAAGTTGGCCAACTTGTACATTTCAGAGATTGTAAGATTACACGGAGTACCATTGTTGATCATTTCGAATAGAGATATGAGATTCACATCACGATTTTGGAGGAAGCTACAAGAAGCTTTAGACACAAAGCTAAATTTCAGTACCGCTTTTCATCCTCAGACTGATGGATAGTCGAAAAAAGTAATACAAGTGCTTGAGGACATGCTTAGATGTTGCGTGTTGGAATTCCAAGGTAGTTGGGAAAAGTACCTACCTTTTGTTGAATTTGCATACAACAATAGTTTCCATTCGAGTTTGAAAATGAGACCTTATGAGGCTTTATATGGGTGTAAGGGTAGAATGCCTTTGTATTGGATAGAACTTAAGGAAAATCAGATTCACAGGGTTGATCTAGTTAAGGAAACAAAAGAGAAAGTAAAAGTGATTCGAGACTGCTTGAAAGCTACTTCCGATAGATAAAAATCGTATGCCGATTTGAAACAAAAGGAGATAGAGTTCCGAGCCGGTGACAGAGTTTTCTTGAAAGTTTCTCCGTTGAGAAAGATTCTTAGATTTGGCTGGAAAGGCAAGTTAAGTCCACATTTTATTGGACCTTATGAGATCACTGAAAGGATAGAACTAGTAGCCTATCAGCTAGCTTTGCTGCTGAATTGGAAAAGATTCATGATGTATTTCATGTTTCTATGCTACGACACTACCGATTGGACCCTTCACATGTGATTACCCCAGTAGAAATCGAGATTCAACTGAACATGACATATGGTGAAGAACCGGTTAAGATTTTAGCCCGAGAGGTTAAGCAGTTAAGAAATAAGAGCATATCTCTTGTGAAAGTACTATGGCAGAAACATGGGGTAGAAGAGGCAACTTGTGAGCTTGAAGAAACCATGAGGAACCAATATCCCAACTTGTTCACCGGTAAGAATTTCGGGGACGAAAATCCCTAAGGGGGAGAATTGTAACAGCCCAAATTAGGGCCTAGTTAGAATAGTGGTTTTGAGACCACAAATCTAAAGTAGAAAAATATAGTTCATGATTATTATTGAGTTATTGATATGCTTGCATGATAGTGAGAAAATTTCATGAAGGAAATTTTATGAAATAGTGATTAATTTGTCCTTTAGGACTAAATTCCAAAAGATGCAAATTATGAGTTTTTAGAAGTTTTAAGTATGAAATAGCATAAGAGAAATTAATAGGAGTCCTTGTTTGGCAATTAGACCAATTTTTGGCACTATGGACAAAAATGCCCATGGAAGGGTAAAATTTTAAAGAAAGGGTGTAAGCGCATTTTGGTCATTTGGTAAATAAATGAAATAAAAAGGGAAAAAGAAAGCAAAAAGCGTCCATCTTCTTCCCCTTGAGTGCCGTAAATCACAACGCCCTCCATAGCCAAGGTTTTCTTCATTTCCAAGCTCCAAATCAAGAAACACGAAGTCCAGACCAAAATCAGGGGAAAAGTAAAGTAGTGGACTAAACCGAGCATTCACCCACATTTTGAATTTGAGGTAAGTTGTGTGTAATAATTTAGCTCTATGCATGATATAAATTTGTGATGATGATATTCTATGTATTCTTATAAATTCCATGAATTTGTTTAACATGATTTTCATCAAAGAATGATGAAATATAGATGAGAAATCCCGATTAAAATGTTAAAGAATTATGAGGGATACTGAAGTCATGACATAAGTTATGTAGGTCCCGTATAAGACCATGTCTGGGACATGGCAGTGGCACTGAATCAAGATCTCATGTAAGACCATGTCTAGGACATGGCATTGGCATCGATATGTGGTCCCGCATAAGACCATGTCTGGGACATGGCGTCGGCACCGAGACGAGATTTAAATCCCCTGTAAGACCATGTCTGGGACATTTCGTTGGCATCTAAAGTGATCCAGTGTAAGACCATGTCTGGGACATAGCATTGGCATTAGTTTACAAGCTCGTGTAAGACCATGTCTGGGACATGGCATCGACATCAATATGAGATCCCGTGTAAGACCATATCTGGGATATGGCTTCAGCATCTACTTAAGATCCCATGTAAGACCATATTAGGGATATGGCTTTGGTATCCTATCATGAGAATAGCATTCGGATATCCTTCGGCATTAAAGTAAATCTTTACGAGAAAAGTATACAAATTAAAGAGTTATTGAAAAAGACTAAAGATTTGTGACGAGTGATATGGGTATGCATGAATAAGTTACGAGAAATTGAAAGTATAATGTTATGAGTAATACAACAAGAAAGGCACGAGTAAGTTACGAGTTTATAAGCTATGAGAACGAGTAAGCCATGTGAATGAGAAATTCATGAGATTTAGTAAGTTTTGAAATGAGTAAGAAAGTTTATGGCATTTTATGATATTTAAATTTGTATGATGTTTCATGATTTATGTTGCTATATTATTCCTTGCAACTTACTAAACATTTATGCTTACCCCTTTTCCTTCCCCTTTTTCTATGTAGATTTGCCGAATTAGCTCGTGGATCAATTGAAGTTGGAGCTCGAAGTCACACTGTCAAGCCATTCATTTTGGTATAGTATAGTTAGTTATTTTTGATGTATGGCATGTATAGGAATTTAGTAATTTTGATAAATGTCTTTTGGATACCAAATGTGTTGGCTATTGATGATACCCAGGTTTTGTTGTAATGGCCTTTGAAATTTGCAAATATTGTCAAGTTATATTTTATGAAATGATGGGGAAATTCATGATTGGGCTAGTTGCATGTTTAAGTAGAGTAATGATGGATGAGAACGACAGGCGTGATGGCATTTGGATGCCTTAGTTGTGAATGATTATAATGTATATTATGTATGGTTTTACGAGGTTGAATTTAATATGAGTTTGATTGTGTTTCAGGGTGGCAAAAAGGCTTGGAAAAATAGCTTATATTGTCCACACGAGTTAGGCACACGGACCAGAGGTGTGTAGTTCGATCGTGTGTCCCCTGCATCTTAAGTAGTTAGGTCAGTATTTCACACGGGCTAAGCACACGTACGTGTGCCTTGGCCATGTGAACCCTTGGTTGTTTATAGTAATAAGATCAGAGTACTCCATGATTTAATTGACACGAGCGTGTCTAGGTCGTGTGAGTGACACGGGCGATAGACACGGGCGTGTGCCCAAACCGTGTTAAAACCTGTAGGATTGAAGTGAGAAATAAATTCAACATGGGCTAGGGACATAGGCATGTATGACCACACGGCCAGCCAACACGGGCGTGTCCCATCTCACATGGGCGTGTGGCCCTGTTTTAAGCAAAATTTTTCTAAGGAGCCCGAAAGTTCCCAGATTGGTTTCAAACCACTCCCAATGTATGTTTTGGGCCTTGTAGGCCCATGTTAAGAATATTAAGAACATGTTTGCAAAAGTTTTAAATTGGAGTGAGAATCTAGGCCCAATTTAGTAAGTTTGAGCAAGTTTAAGTAGGTAATGCCTAGTACCTCGTCCCGGCGTCAGACTCGGGTAAGAGGTGTTACAATCTCACATAATTCCACCATTTTGATGGAAAGGATGCTTTTGTTATATGCCATCTTGACAAAAAAGTCCGTTAATGTTGGGAAAATTATTCTCAAGGAGATTTACGACTGTGCTAAAAAAAAAGACAGGAAGTGCTTATTTCCCATCATTAATCACTTCACTTTACTTAAAGGCCCGTGTTAAAACACAAGAAAATCTGAAGGGGTAGTATGTCCAAGGGTGCATTATAAGTCATGATCTTGAAAGGTTAGTAGAGAGGGTGCATGAGCTGAACCATGGCAAGCAAGAAGAACCAACTGAGCTAGAAACCAACAAGTCAACAAATAAAACTAAAACTAAAGCTGATTCAATTACAGATACTAAAGAAGATGAGTCTGATAAGGAACCGTATAGTCCTAAACCAGTTGAAGGATCTACAAACCCTGAACTTAGGGTTGAGCCAAAAGAAGAACCAGTAAGGCTGAGTGTTGAGCCTGAATTTACAGCTCCAATGCCAACTTCTGCAAGTACTTCAAAGAAACCGGAGTTGTCAATTTTGATGGATATGTGCAAGTTCATGCACAATCAACAACAAACTTACTGGAAATATGAAAAAATTAGAGATGACAAAAGTCGAAATACTTTTAAGAATATCTCTAACCCTTTTGTTCCTAAGTTCCCAAATGCTATCTTTGAGACATGGACGGAAGATACTGATTATACAAGCGGAGATGGAGCTAAAGAAGACAAAGGGAATAAGCCAGAAAAATAAAAGGGGGGATTCTTGTATTTTTATTTATTTAATTTAGGTCTTTAGGAATTTATTTCTTTAGTAATTAGGATTTAATTTCTGTAAAATAAAACATAGCAAGCATGAATAAATACTTATTTAAAAAGAAAAAGACTAAGTGATGTGGTAACGGAAATGAACATGTCTAGGATTGGATTATGAGGACATATTTGGTATTTAAGCAGTCTTAATGACTCACCTCTCTTCCTTTTTAACCCTTCCTGGTGTTCAGTTTTCATTCATTACTTTGTTCTTATAATGAGGACATTGCTTCTTTTTAAAGGGGGTAAGGCAAATAATTTCTCAAATTTTTGAAAATTTCTAAGTATGTTTCAATCATTTCTTTAATGAGTATGCTTTAATAAACGAATGTTTAGAGAAATTTCTTTCACTACAGCAAAACATGTTTTTAGCGGTGTTTTTTTGGGCCTACAATTTGTGAGGTTTTTGTAAGCGTCCCAAAAAACGCCGCTAAATTTTGCGGCATTTATGTGAAAAAATGCCGCTATAGAACATGACTTTTAGCGGCGCTTTCTGCAAAAACGCTACTAAAGAACATGACTTTAAGGGGCGCTTTCCGCACAAATGCCACTAAAGAACATGACCTTTAGCGGGGCTTTTCCCAAAAATGCCACTAAAGAACATAACCTTTAGCGGCGCTCTTTCCACAAACGTCGTTAAAGAACCTGACTTTTAGCGGCGCTTTCCAAAAGCGCCACTAAAGAACATGACCTTTAGCGGCGCTCGCTTTAGAAACGCCGCTAAAGAACTTGACTTTTAACGACACTTTCCCAAAAACACCACTAAATGTCACATTCTTTAGCGACACTTTTCCCAAAAACGTCACTAAAGGTCATGAAAAATAAAAAAATAAAAAATTATAAAAACGCCACAAATCCATTCCCATCCCGTTACCTACTTAAGCAAATCCTTTAGAAATGTTGTTATCAGTACATACATCACTCCATTCTTTGGTTAGAGAATGCAGTAGAAGTGAGATTCCACCAGTTTAGAAATGTATAATTTAATTTGAAGACGTATTAAAATGGAAATTCATGAATAAGAAGATCAATGTTTTTCATTATATCTCATGCAGCAAGTCAAATTGCCTTTGATTACATAAGATTCCTTTAAATTTTTTTTTTTAAATTCAAACTAGTTCATATCAACTTGCTCAAGTTGTATGTATGAATTGCAAGATCAACACCTTATTTGAACTTACAATTCAAGGAAAGCATAAAATGTAGTTCCATGAGCATGCTTTTAAAGTGGCAAAAAAATTTACTGATTACAGTAACAGTCTAAGCTCCAAATATAGCTTTTGTGTGTCGCGTGATTCTGAATTCTGACTAGTCGATCCCAATGAGTTGCTGCGATGTTTCTTGCTCCTTGAATGTGAATCCTGTAAGAATGTAAGGAACTAAAACAAGTTAAATTTTAAAACACAATCATCACATGGCACATAAACTAAATTTCAGCAACTAAACAATTCAATTTGTAGTACTTAAACACTTCAATTTACAACATTTAAACACTTCAATTTGTAGCACTTTAACACTTCAATTTATAGCACTTCAACATCTCAATTAACAACATTTATACACCTCAATTACAGCAATAAAACATCTCAATTTCTAGCAACTAAACACTTCAATTTGAATAGACAGATAAAATGTTTTTTGCAGCGTTTTTCAAAAAGCGTCGCTAATGCCACTAAAGCTTAACATAAAACGACGACATCTTACTGAACTTTTTTGCCGCATTTTTCAAAAAGCGCCACTAATGCTTAATCTATAGCGGCATTTTTCAAAAGGCACCGCTAATGCCACTAAAGCTCAACATAAAACGACGGCGTTGTGCTTAATTTTTTTCTGGTGTTTTTCAAAAAGCGTTGCTAATGGTCGACCTATAGCGGCATTTTTCAGAAAGCGTCGCTAATGCCACTAAAGCTCAACAGAAAATGCCGGTGTTGTGCTTAATTTTTTGTGGCATTTTTCAAAAAGTGCCCTAATACTCGATCTATGGCGACGTTTTTCAAAAAAGTGCAGCTAATGCTCAATCTATAGCTGTGTTTTTCAAAAAGCGCTGCTAATGCTATATCTATAGTGGCATTTTTTATCCAAACGCCGCTAAAAACACCACAAAAAACTTGTTTTGTTGTAGTGTTTGTTAATAAGATAGCTTGTGTGCAAGCATGAATGATGATTCTATTTGAGTGATTGTATGTTATCATGAAGAACAGAATGATTATATGATCTAAGTCTTAGGTAATGTTTGCCATGAAAACTTAGTTTCTTTTGATATTAGACATATATGAATGTTTATATCTTTAGAATTGACTTAGTATCTTTCTTGAGGCGAAATCCTAGGAGACATAAAAATCTAAGATGATATAGGCGCCATTTTTTTGGATTGTTTGAGCCTTTTCAAGCCCACCTTATGATATTAAACCCTTGAAACTATAATTTTGCGCTTAAATGCCTATTTATTGCAATGAACCTATATTACAAGCCATATGTCCATTTTTTGAAGTTATCCTGACTTTGTGCACCCATCTTAACTAAAGTTGTCTTGGTAATTAACATTTAAGGAAATTTTCAGAAGATGTATGTACTCATGCTTAAAAAAAAGACAAATAAAAAGGATGAAGAAAAGTTTACTCAGTTTCGCAAAGAAAAATGTAAGAGCACGAGTTCAAAATAAGTTTGGGGGTATTTCAAAGGATCACTTAAAAAAAAGGTTGAATTTTGAGAAATCTAAGACAAAAGTTAAAGGTTAAGATTTTGAACCCAAAACATCTCATGTCTTAAAATCCCTACCTCTAACCGAGCCCCATTACAACCTTATAAAAGACCTATTGATTTGATGATTATGTCACCTACATTAGTGGAGAGGAAGTGATAATTTCAACCTATGAAGATCATAAATAAACCTTATGATTGTTTTGCTTGATTGATGAGGAATTATGTTGAATGAAAAATATTATCTATGGCTATGACATACATACAAACCCTGATTCAAGTTGGCATATCTTGCAGTATAAAATTTTCAAATTATTTGCATATGATTTACTTGTTAATAAAGAAGATCTATGAGCATGAATTTATTGATGCATGATTATGAGACAGATTGATGCTACTTACACTTTTTAGCAATTTTGCCTTAGTGAGACCTTGTGTTGTGCATGAACATTACTCGGGACAAGCAATGGTTTAAGTTTGGGGGTGTGTAAACTGAAAAATATATAGGAATTTTCCTATATAATTCATCACCTTTTTACTTAAAATGGTTGTTAAAATCAAGTAATTATTTAATAAATTAATGAAATATGTAAAAATATGAAATTAGGACATAGAAATTATTAAAATGTGATTTTATGCTGTATTACATAGTTTTCATGCAGAAAATGGCTTCTTTTATATTAATTTGAGCATAAAATATTTTTAAGTATAAAGTGGGCCATGCATGATTAAATTAAATAATCAAATATAATGTTATATTTAATAATTTATTGAAATATATTTCATTAATAAAATTGGGTTTTAATTAATTAAATAAATTGATTAATTAAAGTGGTTAAATTGTATTCTTTGGTCCTCTAAAGTATCTATTATTTTTGGACAGGTCTACGAGCTTTGTTTCAATTACAAAACCGTCCAAATGAAGGACCAAGTCAACCCAATTTCGGCTGCACATGGATGTTCATAAATCAAATTTTGGTTTAATTACACAAGGTCCTTGAAGAGTTGAAGAAATTGGAGATTTACCTAGAGATTTGCAATTGACCGAGTCTTGATCCTGATGATGTTGTGGCACTTAAATCGAGCAAAAATCATCCACACTTCCACAAATCATGGCCGTCCACCCTTGGAAGGAATTTGAAATGTTGAATACTCCTATTTTTAGTAAATGAGCTCCCTTGCCTCACCTATAAATAGGAGCCCTTTCCTCACTTTTCAAATCATCCCTCAATCCCTCACTCATTCATCATTCTCTCTTCTCTCACTCTCTTAGTTTTCTCTTCTCCCCTGTCTATCATCATCCTTGGATAAGGATTTTCAGCAAATTAGCCTCTTAAAGAGCCCTTAGTCGGCCACCTTGGAGAGCCATCAACAAAGGAATAAAGGAGCCCTCACTGTTCAGAGTATTGTGTGACAGTCACTTTGAATTGGGTTGAATCTTTCTTTTCTTTAATTTAATTCAAGAATGTTTGCTATGTGTTCAATGCTCTTGTTTACAACTATGATAGCTTAATTTTATTTAAGTTGGGATAATTGCTTTGATTAAATAATATTTATTTGATTCATGCTTATAATGTTTGGGCCTCAATCGATCATGTTTTCAATTAAAATCAAGTCTGTATTTCGTTCATACATGATTGGAATGCACCTAAATTAGCTAAGCGATCCTAACCAGGCGACAGCTAGTGGACGCATAATTGAAATATGCATGCTCAATTTAGATCCTAATCCGATTAAATTGTAGGTTGCATAACAACCCTAATCTGGCTCTGTGATTTGCATAATTTTTAGATTTGTGATATGAAATTGTTTCATACCTAATCCGCCTTTGTTACTTCTCGCGAATACTAAGAAACCCTTTGTAAATAAGGATCAGTAAAATGCGTATTTACTAAGGATTTCGAAAGGACCTAATATGGTTTCCAAACTCATGAAAGGTCGAGTTGCCATGGAATGTTTTTTCAAATGTTATTAAGCATCTTGATAATAAATTGAGTTTGATTAAAGTAATTGTCTTAGCTTATTTATGTTATAATTGTTGCACACTGTGTTAATTTTGCTAAAATCTATTTCAATCATATAGTTTGCATACTTAGGATAATTTGCATTAGGGATCATTGCATTTAATTAATTATTTTTAAGTTTAACCAACACTTATAAATTAAATTGAGTTTTATTTCATTTACCAAGTTGTCAATATAATTTTCTAATTATGTGACTTAGCACGAACACTATCTCTATAGAGACGATAACTCGATACTTACTTATTACTTGATAACGATTATGTACACTTGCACAAACCTTAGCGTTACAAAAGCCTCTAGTGGATAGAATCCAGAAACAAGGTGCTGAGGAGTTTTGAGCTAATAAAGATGATGATCTGGAAAGAGTAGAATTCTGGCTTGAAAATACCATCAGGGTATTTGATGAATTGTCTTGCACACTTGAAGATTGTATGAAGTGCGTTGTGTCACTCCTACGAGACTCAGCTTACCAATGGTGGAACACCCTTGTGTTGGTTGTACGAAGGGAGAAAGTTAATTGGGAATTTTTCCAAGAAGAGTTTCGCAAGAAGTACATTAGTTAGAGATTTATCAATTAGAAAAGAAAGGAATTCATTGAGCTAAAACAAGGCCGAATGACTATAACTGAGTACGAGCGTGAGTTTGTGAGTCTTAGCAAATACGTTCAGGAGTGCATATCCCCTGAAGCCATCATGCGTAAGAGGTTTGAGGACGGTTTAAATGAGGACATCTAATTATTTGTCGGTATTCTAGAACTAAAGGAATTTGTTATGCTCGTAGAGAGAGCTTGTAAGGCCGAGGAGCTGGCTAAAGAGAAAAGAAAAGCTGAGTTTGAGTCCTGTGACTCGAGGAAGAGACAATTGGGTAAGTCATTTAAATCCTCATCTAATAAATTGAGAGAGTTCACTACTCGATCAACCGTTTCAGTTGGGTTCTCAAACAAAAGTAAAGGTAAACAGTACTCAGTTTCTAAAGCTTAGACCATTTCGATTGCTAGTATTGGTAATGCTCAACCAAGTAGGCCAGAGTGTCCATAGTGTGGTAGACATCACCCTGGTGAGTGCCAAGCAAATGAGAGAGCTTGTTTCAAGTGTGGTTCCCAAGACCACTTCATTAGAGACTGCCTCGAGATGGTTGAAAAAGATAGAAATTAGAGTGTGAGATCGGGCAACACTACTAGTAAAGGGAAACCACATAGAAATTCAAGAAAGGGAATGACTAGTAAGAATACACCTAGAGAGCAGACTGCAAGATCTAAGGGTAGAGCGCTTGCGATGACTTATGCCATTCGCGCTCGCAAAGAGGTGTCATCCCCTGATGTGATTACAGGTACATTTTCTCTCTATGATATTCATGTCGTTGCTTTAATTGATCCGAGATCTACCCACTCGTATGTTTGTATGAAATTAGTATCCAGTATGAACATGCCTGTAGAGTCTACAGAATTTGTGATAAAAGTGTCAAATCCCCTAGGCAAATGTGTGTTAGTTGATAAGGTATGCAGAAATTGCCCTTTGATGATTAGAGGTAATTATTTTTCGGCTAATCTCATGCTATTGCCGTTTGATGAATTCGATGTAATTCTTGGTATGGATTGGTTAACTACTCATGATGTGATAGTGAATTGTGGAAGAAAATTTATTGAACTCAAATGTGAAAATAGGGATATTCTTTGGGTTGAATAAGATGAACCGTATAGATTGCCTGCAGTGATTTCTTATATGACTACTGTGAAATGTGTGAGAAAAGGGTGTGAAGCTTATCTTACTTTCGTGTTGAATACCCAAGTGTCTAAGCTAAAGATTGAGTCAGTGCCGATAGTATGCAAGTATCTGGATGTGTTTCTGAAAGAGTTGCTCGGATTGCCTCCAGTTAGGAAGGTTGGATTTGGTATTGAGTTAGTTCCTGGTATGACACCTGTTTCAATTGCCCTGTATAGGATAGCTCCGATAGAGTTAAAGGAGTTGAAAGCTCAGTTACAAGAGTTAACAGGTGAAAGGTTCACGAGGCCTAGTTATTCTCTGTGGGGTGCTCCGGTACTTTTTGTGAAAAAGAAAGATGGTTCAATGAGATTGTGTATAGACAATCGACAGCTCAATAAGGTAACCTTAAAGAACAAGTATTCCTTTCCTAGAATTGATGATTTCTTTGACCAATTAAAGGGAGCCACCGTATTTTCAAAGATAGACCTAAGGTCCGATTACTACCAGTTAAGAGTGAAGGAGCAAGATGTACCAAAAACTGCATTTCGAATGAGGTGTGACCATTATGAGTCCCTTGTCATGCCCTTTGGCTTAACGAATGCTCTTGCAGTGTTTATAGACTTAATGAATCATATTTTCTGACAATATTCGGATAAATTTGTTGTGGTTTTTATTAATGACATATTGATTTACTCTCGTGATGGGGGCGAGCATGTTGAGCACTTGAGGACGATTTTACAAATTTAACGGGATAAATAGTTATATGCCAAGTTTAGTAAAAGTGAATTTTGGCTTAAAGAAGTCATATTTTTGGGCCACATTGTTTCGAGTGATGGCATTAGAGTTGACCCGGGAAAGATTTCAACCATTGTTGAATGGAAACTACCGAAGAACGTATTAGAGGTTAAGAGTTTTCTAGGCCTAGTTGGTTATTAGAGATGGTTTGTCAAAGGATTTTCCATGATAGCTACTCCAATAACGAGGTTTCTATAAAAAAGATGTTAAGTTTGAGTGGACAAAAAAATGCCAACAGAGTTTTGAAAAATTAAAGACATTGTTGACTGAAGCTCCTGTTTTAGTACAACCTGAACCGGGAAAAGAATTTGTGGTATATAGTGATGCATCCTTGAATAGATTGGGTTGTGTACTCATGCAAGAAGGCAAAGTAATAACTTATGCCTCTAGACAGCTAAAACCGCACGAGAAGAATTATCCAACCCATGATTTAAAACTAGCCGCCATCGTATTTACAATGAAGATATGGAGACACCATTTGTATGGCAAGAAATGTTGGGTATTCACTAACCACAAAAGTCTAAAATATTTAATGACTCAGAAAGAGCTGAACCTACGGCAATGGAAATGGCTAGAACTGATAAAGGATTATGAGTTGGTAATTGACTATCATCCTAGAAAAGCGAATGTGGTTGCCGATGCTTTGAGTAGGAAGTCATTGTTTTCCATGAGAGCTATGAATACTCAGTTGTCTGTACCTGATGATGGTTCGATTCTAGTAGTGTTGAGAGCTAGGCCGATGTTTCTGCAAGAGGTTGGCGAAGTTCAGAAAAGTGATAAAGAATTCCAAGCCAAAATGGCTCAATGCGAAATGAGTAATGAATTAGACTTTTGGATTAGTACCAACGGTTGTTTGATGTTTCAAGATAACATCTGTGTACCTAAAGACGATGAGCTTATTCAGAAGATTTTGCAAGAGGCACATAGTGGTTGTTTGTCTATCCATCTGGGTAGTACAAAGATGTATAATGACTTAAAGAAGTGGTATTGGTGGTCGAGTATGAAGAGAGATATTTCTGAGTTTGTGTCAATATGCTTGATTTGCCAGCAATTGAAAGTTGAACACCAAGTACCTTCCGGTTTACTTCAGCCTGTTATGGTTCCCGAGTTGAAATGGGACCGCATTACTATGGATTTTGTGTCAGGATTGCCTTTGACACCGAGTAAGAAAGATGTCGTATGGGTTGTGGTTGATAGGCTTACGAAATCAGCTCATTTCATAGCAGTACATACTAACTATTCACTTGATAAGTTGGCTGACTTGTATATTTCTAAAATTGTGAGACTTCACGGGGTACTGTTGTCGATTATTTCAGATAGAGATTTGAGATTTACATCACAGTTTTGGAAAAAGTTGCAAGAAGCCTTGGGCACAAAGTTGAGTTTTAGTATAGCTTTCCATCCACAAATTGACGAACAGTCGGAGAGGGTAATATAGATACTTGAAGACATGCTCCGATGTTGTGTATTGAAATTTCAAGGTAGTTGGGAAAAGTATTTACCGTTGGTAGAATTTGCCTTCAACAACAATTTTCAGTCGAGTTTGAAGATGGCACCTTATGAGGCATTGTACGAGCGTAAGTGTCAAACACCCTTGTATTGGACCAAACTCAGAGAAAATCAGATTCACAGGGTCGATTTAGTCAGAGAAACCAAAGAGAAAGTAAAAGTGATTTGTGATTGCTTAAAAACTGCTTCGGATAGACAAAAATCCTACGTGGATTTGAAATGAAAAGAGATTGAGTTGTAAGTTGGTGATAAGGTATTTTTGAAAGTGTCACCATAGAATAAAGTTCTTGTATTTGGTCGAAAAGGCAAATTGAGTCCGCGCTTTATCAGACTATATGAGATCACCGAGAGGATAGGGTTGGTAGCCTATCGGTTGGCTTTGCCATCAGAGTTAGAAAGGATTCATGATGTGTTCCATGTATCCATGTTAAGAAGATACCGATTAGACCCTTTACATGTGATTGTGCCGACAGAGGTTGAAATTCAATCGGACATGACTTATGGTGAAGAGCTGGTTAAGATTTTGACTCGAGAAGTCAAACAGTTAAGAAATAAAAGTATAGCTCTTGTGAAAGTATTATGGAAAAGATATGGGGTAGGGAGCCTGAGGAGGCTATGAGAATCCAATATCCAAACCTTTTCACCGGTAAGATTTTCGGGACGAAAATCCCTAAGGAGGGAGAGTTGTAACATCCTAATTTAGGTCCTAGTTAGAATAATGGTTGCGAGACCACAAATTTGAAATAGAAATATATGTTTTATGATTTTTTTAAGGCCTATGATATGATTGCTTGATTGTGTGAAAATTTCATGAAGAAATTTTATGATTAAGTGATCAATTTGTCTTTTAGGACTAAATTGCAAAAGTAGTAAAATATGAGGTTCTAGAAGCTTGGAGGTACTTAATTGAAATGCATGTGTAAATTAGAGGTCCTTTTTTAGTAAATAGACCATTTTATATCATAATGGACATAAATGGACATGGAAGGGAAAAATCTCAATGAAGGGCCTTAAAGGCATTTTGGTCATTTAGTTAATAAATTAATAAAAAGGGAAATATAAGTAAAAAATGTATCCATCTTCTTCCTAGATTGGCCAAAACTCTCAAGGGACACCATAGCTAGGGTTTTTCACCTTCAAGCTATATAGTAAGTGCATCCAAGCCCCGTTTTTAATGTTCTTTACATTTTTAAAGTCCTCGTAGCCTAATTTACCTATTTCTACCATTATTTTGAGCTAGGGTTCATGTTCAAAATTTTACCCATGTGTAACATGCATGTATTTTGATGCTTAATGGTAGGAAATGAATGTTTGAAGTGTGATAAACAACTTTTACTAAGTGATTTTTTATGAAATCTCATAAAAGGACCTATTTGTAAAAGTTGTAAAACATGTGTAGAGAATGTGATTTAGTGAAAAATGTCGGCTACTATAAGAGAGAATGTGAATTGACTAGGCTTAGGTAACAAGGAAAATGAGTACATTTCATCATATGAGCCTAGGGACCATTTTGCAAATATGTGAAAGTTTAAGGGCAAAATTATAATTTTTCCAAAGTATAATTCATGGTATGATTCATGGACTATTTTAGTCAATGTGATAATTAAATAAGTGAAATTTTTCATTATAGGTCAAGAAACACGAAGCTCAGACCTAAACCGAGGAAAGAACAAAGTGGTGGACTAAATTGAACAACTATCTATATTTTGATACCGAGGTAAGTTTCTGTGTAATAAATTAAAATTATGTTATTATGTATTTAAATGCTTGATATTGCATGAAAATGTATATTCTTTATGAAAGTGGTTAATGAGGTCTCGATGAAGAAATGATGAAGTTAAACTATATCAAAATCTGGGTTGAACTTTAGGAATAGAAAGGATACTACTATCATGACATTAGATTAATAAGATCCCGTATAAGACCATTTATGGGATATGGCATTGGCACCAAATTGAGATCCCATGTAAGACCATATCTGGGATATGGTATTGGCATTGTATAGTGATTCTGTGTAAGACCATGTCTGGGACATGGCATCGATATATAATCTCGTGTAAGACCATGTATGGGATATGGCATCGACATCGACATGTGATCCCGTATAAGGCCATATATGGGATATGGCATCAGCATCGACATGTGATACCATGTAAGACTATATCTGGGATATGGCATTGGCATCTTACCATGTGTATGACATTCAACAAGTATCCTTTGATATTCCAAGTGGTACAATGGGAAAAAGAATTGAAGTTTATGTTAAAGATGGAAAAGGCTAAAGCTATGTGATGGAGTGGTACAGGTACACATGCAAAACTCACGAGAAATGAGTCTAGTATGTGATATGTGGTTGGTAAGAATGAGCATGAGTAAGCCATGTCAATGATCACTTGATAATTATGTTTTAATTCAAAATGTGATATGTGGTTATTACTACAAGATTTCATGTTGTTATCTATTACATACAAACTTACTAAGCTTTATGCTTACTCCCTCTCTTTTCCCCTTTCTTGTAGTATCGCCAAGCTAGCTTGAGGATAGAAGGATGTCGGAGCTCGATTCATACTATCAAGCTATTTTTTTGGGTATAGTAAAGTTTGATTATTTTGGGTATGGCATGTATAGGAACTTGGTCATTTTGTTATATGTCATATTGGTTAGCCAATGTGTTGGTTAGTGATGTTACTTATTCCATTTTGTAAATGGCTTTTGCAATTGGCCAATACTAGTTAAGTTATATTTATTCAATGATGATGAAATTCATGAAAGTGCTAGCTTACATAATTGAATGAGTAATGTGTGAAGTATATGCATGATGAACGTAGTACAAAATTGAAGGTGAATGTCTTGATTGTGGATAATGGAAGTGTATTATTGTCATTCTATATGTTGGTGGAAATGATATAGATGTGGTTGCTTTTTAGGGTGGCAAATGGCTTGGTAAATAGCCTTATATTTGTCCATACGGGTAAACACATGGGCGTGTGTCTAGGCCACGTATGACACACGGCTAGCCCCATGGGCGTGTTGATAGGCCGTGTGTCCCCTGTATCCAAATTCAGCAAAATAGAATGCCCAGTAGTAAACACACGGGCAGAGACATGGCCGTGTGTCTTAGCCGTGTGAAGGACACGACCTTAGGACATGGGCTTGTGCCTAGGCCCCGTGAAGTCTGCACATTAATTGTAATAATTAAACTTGCCACATGGCCTAGCACACGGGTGTGTGACTTGGCCATGTGACCCTAAATGTTTGCTGACATCATAAACAGAATGTCAAGGTTTTGACACATAGGCTAAGACACGGACGTGTCATGGCCGTGTGAGGGACACGACCATGGACACGGGCATGTGCCAGGCCATATGAAAACCCCTATAGGTTCGAAATGAAAAATAAAATATGCACGGACTAGGGACATGGGCATGTGTGACTACATGTCTTGCCCACACGAGCATGCCCCTTTCCACACGGGCGTGTGGCCCTATTTTTATTAAGAATCTTCTAAGTGTTTGAAAGTTTCCGGTTCAGTCTCGAACCACTCTATACGTATGTTTTTGGTCTCGTAGGCCCATATGAGGGACGTTATGAATATGAATGAAAAGTTTTAAGTTGGAATGAAAATTTATGGCCTGATTTTGTATGATTAAGTATGTTTAAGTCTGGTAATGCCTCATATCTGGTTCCAACGTCGAATACGGGTAAGGGGTGTTACAATAAATCAATCATAGGTTAGAGGCTCACATTGTCAACACTAGGAATAGGAAATTCCATTAGGTTAATTTAAGTTTATTTAATTTAATTAGCTTAATTAATACGTTAATTTGGATTAACACTACTAATTCGTGACTCGATTACATTAGTAATTATATTTTGTAATTAATTTAATAATAGTTTCTCCAATCTACAATCCCTTGGGTACGACCCTCGAAATACTTATCGATGTTTCGTTGTAAACTTTACTATATTAGAATTTGACTTGTACGCTTGTAGATACTGCACTTAAATATTCGTATTTTTTTATTTGCATGATTTTAAATATAAATGATAACACGTTTATAGGGGGTCAATAACACTGAAGTAAACAAATTATACTCTTGAAAGTGTACAAAAACATCCATTTACTAGCTAAGTTTTGGACCTCACTTGTAAATTAATGCTAACCCATTTGATAATTCTTTTTCCTTGCAATGCAAGCCTCCTTAGTAAAAACAACATAATAACCATTTCAGAATCTCCAAACATCATGAGATTCATACTTTACTTACATGCAGAAACCATTTAAGCAACTATTCATAACCTCAACCTAGAACAAAATAGATTCGACAGTTAACTAACATTTTACTTTCTTTCCTTTCCTTGAATCCATGCATGTAGAAAGATTAGAAGACTTATCGTCTTGATAATTCATCCATTATTTGTGCACAATCTTTAACTTCTTTACACCATGCAGACATCTCCTTAATATTCCTTTCTTGTAACTCCCTTCGTAAGGACGATGAAGAAATAACAGAGAAAAAAAGAATCATCCTAAAGGTTAACATATCTCCCTTAAATAATACTCCTCTTCTTTCACCAATCTCAATTCTATCAACCAAGTCTACAAATCCATAATCATCTTGTCTCCCACTATTATATTTCTAGTTCATAACCAACCAGACTATGGCTGAAATCTAAATTTTCCTTAACCAGCATGCTACTTGTTCTTATTTTAAAAAAGAACCCACCATATTAGAGAACCTTTCAATTTATTACGCCAAACTCTTTTGTTACTTAGGACATTACAAATCTGGGTCTGCAACTCTCCCCTTAAAGAAAATTTTGCCCCAAAAATTTCTTATAATTGAGAAAAGAAAACTTACAGTAGGGTGATATGTATTAGCTTTATACAAGGTAATTAAGAAAATCTTTGTACGTTGATACCTGGTGGATTAATCATATTACAATGCAACTAGTGTGTAACACCCTTACCCGTATCCAACACCGGGACAGGGTTCGAGGCGTTACCGGACTTCAACGATAACATTCATACAAAACTGAACCATGAATTTTAGTCCAAAGTTAAAACTTTTCATTTAAACTCATTTTGTCCCTATTACGGGCCTACGAGGCTCAAAACATACTTTAAGAATGGTTTGGGGCTAAGCCGGGATCTTGGAACACTTATAAAAATTTTCATTAAAACAGTGTCACACGCCCGTGTGACTTGGGACACGCCCATGTGGGTAGGCCGTGTGGTCACACACGCTCGTATCCCAGCCCGTGTTAAAAATATTGAGCATTTTGTTTATGACGTTAGCAGACCATTAGGGGCACACAGCCAAGTCACACGCCTGTGTGCTAGGCCATGTCCTCCACACGGTTGAGACACACGATCGTGTCTCTACCCGTGTAGCCAACACGTAGGCTATTTTCTAATGCCTTTTTTGTTGCTATTAATTATTTACACTCTTATACACTTCCTAGGCACGTATAATATAATACTAACCATCCATGATAAACAAACACGATCACGTCACAAGAGATCTTGGCACATGTATGCATAAATAAACTTACATATTCTTAGTCAATATGAGCCACATCTCATAGCATATACAATGTAGCAAAATAAGCCAATACATTTGACCAAATCTTTAAGATACATATTACCAATAACTAAGTCTTTATACATGCCACTCACTCAAAAGCACTTAAGGTGTGACAACCCGAATTAGGGGCTAGTTGGAATAGTGGTTTCGTAACCACAAATCCGAAGCAAAAATTTTTAATTATGTGAATTTTAGATGATATCTGCTTGATTGAAAATTAGAGTTAAAATACTGATTGAGAATTTTACTGTATTGATGCTTAATTTCCCGATAAGTACTAAATGAGAAAAGTGCAAAATGTGCCTATTAGATGATAATTGGACTTGATTGAATTTCGACATGAAATAGGAAGCTTTTATGTAGTAATAAGACTAATAGTGAGTGTTATGGACAATTATGGGCATGCATGGGAAAATATCTAAGTAATAAATGGAAGGGCATTTTTGTCAAAAGTGAGTAAAAGACAAAATAGATGAAATAAAACATCATCTTCTCCCTGAAACACCCCATGTTCAGCCGAAAATCCCAAACTCCATAGCCAAGGGTTTCAAAATTTTTCAAGCTTCCATGTAAGTGCAATTTGGTCCCTTTTTCAATTATTTTTACATTTTTGGACTCCTTGAAGCTTGTATTTCATTATTCTACCATTTATTTGAAGAAAGATTGAGGTATAAAATTTACCATTTGTGGAATGAGTGTCTTTGGCTTACTAATGGTTGATAATGGAAGTTTTAAATGCTATATGCATGTTTTAATGGATGAAATTGAATGAAAGTTCATAAAGAGGGACTAATTTGTAGAGATTACAAATTATTCCTAAATGTGTGGAATAATGAATATTTGAGTGTTATATTTGTAAAAATGGGCTTTATAAGCCTATGGAATAAAGAAAATGAAATTTTGATGTCTAAGGGACTAATTAGTAATTATTATAAAGTTGAGGGGTAAAATTAGAAATTTGCCCCAAATGTGAACTGTGACCGTATTGAAATAGATAATTGATATCTGTGCTATATGTGTTAATTTAGATCAAGAACGGTTTGAAAGAGCCCGTGATTGGGGAAAAAAGAAAGCCCTCGACTAATTTTGAAAATTAGTCCTTTTTGGCAATCCAGGTAAGTTATATGTAATTCTAGCGAATTCGATTAGTTCTATTAGAATATTTGCTTATATGATGGTACATGGATAATTGCTCTATGAGGTGACTAAATGCATGGAAAATAGTATTGACTGTAAATTCCGATTGATCATTGTATGTGCTTCTGAAACTACTAATTTATGCATTATCTGTAAATTCCGACTGAGTAAGTAGGAATAGACATAGATATAGGTGACATCACTTGAGGCCTACTGTTCCGACTGTTATAGTTACCCAGGTGCTAGGTAGTCTTGCATGTGTTGCAAACACCTGTCAGCTTGTGTGAGCAGGCCCGTGGTTAACTTCTGTATTGTTACTGATTGTAGCTTCGGCTACCGCACTGATTGTAGCTTTGGCTACCACACTGATTGTAGCGTCAGCTACCGCACCGATTGCAGCTTTGGCTACCCTGCTGTTAGTAGCTTTGGCTACTTCATGGCTTCGCCATGTCTGTATGGCACTTATGTGCTAACCTCTGTATATCTGTTCATATTTTGAAATTGCTTAATGGGAATTAGATTAATTGTATTGCGATGAAGTGATTGTATAGGTAAACTGAAAATGGTACGATATACTGAGAATGTTATTGCTAATCATGTTCATGGTTGGTATGTGGAATGAGCTCAAAGAGTAAGCTAATTGTATAATGATATGTGATAGTATCTGTGATGCTAATTTAATGATATATTGAATTGTTTCATTGCTATGAATTTCATATAACTTACTAAGCTATTGTAGCTTACCCTCCCTTTTTCCATCCTCTGTAGATATTGAGCTTGTTAGATCAGGATCGTAAGGTTGGAGCCACGCAACACACTATCAAGCTTCTTTTGGTATATTTCATATTTTCAAGTGTAATTTATGGCATGTATAGAACAATTGGTGGTTGTAATTGGCTATTTTTGGTATGCCTAAGTTACATTACTCATATGATATTTTGTAAGTAATGTTATAAATGAAGTCCTTTTGAGTAAAATTTCTCTTGAACTGGTTGATTTTGATTTAGCATGTGCTTGAATGTGTTTTAGGGAGGACAAGGCTTGGTATATAGCCTGACACGGCCTGCGCGTTAGGGTACACGGGTGTGTGCCATGACCGTGTGGGATTTGGTAGAATACTCCACAAGTACATGGCATGGGCGTGCCTAGACCGTAGGCGACACACGATCTGATCCTATGGGTGTGCCTCTGGACCGTGCATCCCCTGCACCTTGAATTAAAATTTATTGAACCACATGAGTATGAGAAACGGCCGTGTGTCTCAACCGTGTAGGGTACCCGGCCTCCAAACAGTCGTGTAGAGTGGCCGTGGCATAATGGACAGTTTTGTCCACGGTTGCCGAGCATGGGCGTGTAAAGACCACACGATCTATCAACACGGCCATGCCAATAGTCACACGGGCGTGTGACGGTGTTTTAAAAGTGAAATTTTTCTGAGAGTCCGATATATTAGGATTCGAATCCTGACCATTTGTAATGTCCGTAATGTATTTGAAAACCTTTGATAAAGGTAATTCTGAGTTGAAGTGCATGCAAATCTGTAACTGTCCTCGAATAAATTTTGTAAGGTTTATTTTGAATCTGGTAACGCTCATTACCCGACTCCGGTGACGGTTCCGAGTAAGGGGTGTTACATAAGGTTTGTCATTACCCCGAATTTACAATTTGATAGTGTGATGCTACCTCCGACAATATCCAACCCCGAGCCAACCTAACA
Organism: Gossypium stocksii; assembly: GCA_020496765.1. NCBI lineage: Eukaryota > Viridiplantae > Streptophyta > Magnoliopsida > Malvales > Malvaceae > Gossypium > Gossypium stocksii. Next base: position 98,951,097 of record CM035629.1, on the reverse strand, counting down.
ACACTAAGAGGGATGGAAAGGAGGGAGTAAGCTTTATAGCTGAGTAAGTTGACATATAATAATAAGCAATTAATTAAAGTTATTTTACCAATCCTCATAATATATCCTTAAGATAATACAATATTTGTTTCACGTGATTCCACTATTTACTCATGTTCATTTTAGGTTGTCTTTCTTACCATAAAATTTTAAGAATTTTTGGCTTAGCCAATAAGTACAACTTATTCTTTAAAGTCTCCCCTATTTCACTGTTTGACAATTCTGACCCCTCTTTACTAAAAATTAATTATCTCATCGTACAGAGTTTGGATGAAATTTTCATTTATTTATCTTGAAATTAGACTCATTTAGAAATTTATGCATATAAATTATATCCCATGATTATTTTTGTGCGATTTCTAATGATTTTTCAAAGTCAGCATAGGGGATTCTAAAATCATTCTGACCTTGTCTCACTAAAATTCAAATATCTTATAATATAAAATTACTTTTCTTACTTTCCTTCTTTTATATGAAAATATACTCAATAAGATTTCATTTCATATCTCATTTAGCCTCCAATTCAATTCACACCATTTTTGGTGATTTTTCAAAGTCACATAACTGCTACTGTCCAATACTATTTGACAGCTAATTTCACTCTTTCATGATTTTATTATTTTTAGCTTCTCTTTAAACATACATACTATCAATCAAATTTATCACATTCTCATACATAATAGGTATCGACCTATAATCACAAGGTCATTTTAAGATCATCTTCATATGCATTACTTACTCGTTTATATTCTCACCAAAATTCGTTCACATACTGAGCACATTTCTCATAAGTTTGAGTACATTCCTATACTATCTCATAACACTTCATATTCACATTTATGTTCTCATCTTTGATCTACTCAATGGCTTACTCATTGAATTACCTGTTGAACCATTCGGAATACTAGGGATACTCGGGGAAATCTCATAAGTATAGGCGATGCCAATGCCATATCACATATATGGTCTTACATGGGATCTCAAATCGATGTCGATGCCATGTCCCAGACGTGGTCTTACACGAGATCTCATACATGTCATGTGATGCCAATGCCATGTCCCAAACACGGTCTTACATGGGATCTCATACATATCATGTGATGCCAATGCCATGTCCCAAACATGGTTTTACATGGGATCTCATACATATCATGTGAGGCCAATGCCATGTCCCAGACATGGTCTTACATGCGATCTCATCTTGATGCCGACGCCATGTCCCAGACATAGTCTTATATGGGATCTCATGTCGATGCTGACGCCATACCCCGGATATGGTCTTATACAGGATCTCACATCGATGCCGATGCTATATCCTAGATATGGTCTTATACGGGATCGTAATAACCCTAAAGTCATGACCTTCGTATCTTATCTATTCCTAAGGTTCAACCGGGATTTCTTTGAATACATTTTTCGTCGAACTCGTCTTTAAGACCAAATCACATATCTCATAATGATAACTAAGTTCATGATTTCACATAATGATATTATTCATAATAAGTACTTTTTAACACAAAATTTCAATTCATTACAATATCATCAAGTATCACAGACGTATTCTCAATTACTTCATATGCATAGCATACAATATGACTTTCATGGAGTACATCAATATCACGTACATATCCTCACAAATATTTAAACCAACATAGTCAAATTAACATACCAATTTAGGTTTCAAGCATAAACAACAATAACATTTCATTATTATCACACCAACTTACCTCGAATGCAAAAGCGGTTAATTATTCTAACTTAGTCCATAACCTCGTTCTTCCTCGATCTAAGCCTAAATTTCGTTTTTATTGATCTAACATATAAAATAACACTTACTTAACATTCACATGATTCAAATCAGTCCAAAAATCATACTTTGAAAATTTTACATTTTTCCCCTAAAGTTTTACATATTTACACTTTTGCCTCTAGGCTCATAAAATGATTTTTATTCAATTTCCTTATATTTCGGTCTTAGCTGAACCATTTTCATAACTATAGAAGTCCACATTTCCCACTTAATCACACATTTATGACAAATTTTATAACTTTACAATTTAGTCCTTTTGGATGTTTTGGCTGAAAATCACTTAGTAAAAACTGTTTCTCTAACCATAAACATGCATAATCTACCATAATTTATCAAAATGCACAAATTTCTAACAAGGGTCAAAACCTAGACTGTGCAGCCCTATTTTGACCCTAGTCGGGAAGTGGTTTCGGGACCGCTAAACCGAGTGGCAAAAATAATTGAATAATTAATTCATGTCTAATATGTGACCATGCATGTGTGGACTTTGAGTGCTTTAAATTTCTTTCTAAATTGAATGTGTTTTGAAATAAAAATGACTTGTGTGAGAAGATTTAATTATATGTGTGGCAAAATTCAAGAGATTAATTATAGAAAGATGTGAAATTAGATGAAAGGGATTAATGTGTGAAACTTTGGAAATGTGATAGGTTTTAATTAGAGGACCGAATAATACATGGTTGTATAATATTAGGACTTGCATGTCAATTTGTCCTTTTTGTTATTTAGTGGCCGGCCATGTGAGTTAATAATTTAAATATGTGTATTTTATGTGTATTTGCATAATTATGAATGTTTTATAATAAGAGATAATAAATTTATATTACAATTATATAATATGTCATGAAATGAATAAAATAATAATAGAATGGTGAAAAGAACAAGGTTGTTTACCTTTGTTCTTCATTGCTGAATTCACAAAAAGAAAAGGGGATAGGAGAAAACCAAACTTTCGGCCATTCTAGCATCCAATTTAAGGTATGTTTCATGTGATTTATTCAAATTCTTGTAAAGATTTAGTAAGTTACTTAGTTTCCTACTTAGCCCACGTTGAAACTTTGATTTTTGGTTGAAGTTTGAGCATTCAGCCATGTTCATGAGCTTAGTTAAATTGTTGTTAGTTGGATGCTAGTACTAAGGGAATGAATATTCGTGATTATAAGTGAGTTACATGTTGTTTAGGTGATGAATTAAGCAACGTTGCATTTGGACATGTTGGTGATATGCGAGGATTTTTATATTGGGTTGAAAATGCTAATTCGGTCATGATAGTTGATGTATTTCTTGTTGAATTTGATGAATTTGGTCATAAGAGAAATTAAGGATGAATGTAAGCTTCTAGCAAAATTCATGAAAGAATTTTTGAATTTATGCTATTGATAGTATTCAGCCATGAAACGAAATTTTAAAGTGACTGTGGTTTTTTCCATGTTTTTTATTTGTAATGGAGATTGATTGTTAATTGAGCTATTTTAAATGATATTATGAGGATTCAAGGATAGTTATGATTGGCTTGTGTGTTTAAGCCCTTTCTTATTAAAGCCGATTTGTGTTTAAAGAACTTGGTTAAGTCAATTTGATGTTAAAGCGTGTAATTGAGAGCTAAGAGTACCGTTTTGCATTTTAGGTTCGGTTTTAGTGAATATGAGTTAGGAAATTGAGTTTAAAGATAGAAGATAGTGAGTAATTATTTCATAGACATTTTGACACTAAAATTCACATGATTTTGAGTTTACTAAGTGATGACATGAAATTTTCTAAAGTTGTCGTATATGTTTGAGCCTAAACCGAATGTGAATTTGACCGAATAGGTGAATTATGTACTAAAAATGATGGAAAATGACTTATGGCTAAAGCATTTAGGTGATAACATATTTGGCTCTTGATGATTACTATGTCATGAAAAATGCGTTGGATTAAAAGATTTTGTATGCTTAATTTAATCAATAATTTATTTGTGACTTGTAATATAATTGTATTTGGCCAAATGTGTACAGTAAAGGAAGTATGTGTGTGTCTTGTTTGGAATGAAAGTGTAATTATCAAGTGAGAAGTATGAATAAAGTTTAATATAGTTAAACTTGTTTAACATAGCTCAAGAGCATAGAGGGACAATTTTGGATAAAGGGAAAGCTAAGGTGACGGAATAGCCAACCTGAAATTTGTTCAAAAAGATACGAGGTAAGTCTTGAGTAGTCACATTTAGTACGTAATTGAAAATGTCTTGATATGTGTATGATAGTTGTGCTGTGACCTATCGATTCTATTCAATTAAGAATTATGTGATAAATACTTATGTATATGGCTTATAGCCGAATGATTACTTTGAGTTAAGCTTGAATGGTGAATTGGATTTATGATGTTTGTGTATGACTTTTGAACCGAAATTGAAATGATGGTGTTCATATGATGCTTATATCCGAATGTAACAAATGATTACTAATGTGATATGTTATATGAGATGTGATAATATATAAATAACTATTCATGATACTTGATATATATATCCGGACTTGAGGTCCGCATGCCTTGTGCTGGAAAATATATCCGGACTTGAGGTCCGTAGGCCTTGTGCTAGATTTATAACCGGGCTAAGACCCGCAGGCTTCGTGCTGGACTTATAACCGGGCTAAGACCCACAGGCTATGTGCTGGAACCATTTCTGGGTTAAGTCCCACAGGCTTAGTGCTGGAATTAAATTAAATCGGGGCTGGAGTTCTGCAAGTAGTTGCGCTGGAAATATGTGATTTCGTCGTAACAATTACAATAATATGCTTAATATTTAAAGATGGTCAGGTACGTAATACCCACTTAATATGTGAGATAATTTCGAAGTGAATCATTAGCATTAAGGAATAATATAAACGTGATTGAGGATATATTTCTAAATATGTGAATGATCTATTTGGTTTTGTTATGTTGTATAAAAGTATGTTCTGAAATATATATGTACATGTGTATATGCGGCCAAGAGACCATATGAATTGAGAGTGAGTTTGTTTAATTAAATGTTTGATGGATGATAAGTCTTAAATTTGTTGTGATGCTCAAAACTTACTAAGCATAGAAATGCTTACTTTGTTGCCCTCGACTTTTCTGTTTTATAGATCTCGTTTGTTAGCTACGGTCTCGCGAATCTCAAAGTTGAAGTCGTCCACACTCTCTAAGCCCATTCGGTACTTTTAGTAGCTAAACTTTGATAATGGCATGTATAGGCTTGACTTTTGTTGTTAAACAAGCATCATTTTGGTGATGTAAATATGTATAGCCATGCGAAAATGGCTTGCTAAGTTACCTTATATCTATATATAGATTTAAGCTTGATAATGTTAGTTGTGGATGAATGTGATAGTTATGTGCATTTGGTTATTGATGCTTGATGTATTATGCATATTGAGATTGACATTTTGAAAAGCAAGTATGGTTGAATGAGAATGTGATGACTTTTATACATGAAAGTGTGTGTGTTATTTGGGTTAATGGCATCAGGCATTACCTATTTAAATAATGGACCTGAATGTATGAGATGTTACCTTTTAATTTGGGCTATGAACTTTCGACTAGGGCAAAAAGGTTGGTGAAATATGCATTGAAGAATGATTGACCAATACTTGAAATGTCATGAGAGTAGGTACCCGTGGGATGTTTTATATATGCATGCATATTCAGCTTGGTGGATAGGGTAGTGCCTTTGGCTAAGTTTCAAAATTTTTACCACATGAATAGTAACCCTTATATAAAATATATAGTTAGTTCAATGTATTTTTGTTTTGTTTGCGCATATGTTCTAGATTAAGAGTGCTTGAAATCTTATTGAATAAATAGTGACATTTACTCATACGTTTCTTTTTTTTTAATGTAATTATATTTTTTTTAAGTTATGATCCACAAGAGTTCATACATGAGTTATGCGAATAGAGTTCATTTAAACTTTGTGCTTGTTTAGTAATGCCTCATAACCCTCCAGCGATGGATACGGGTTAGGGGCGTTACATAGACCTTCATTATATCTCAAATAAATGGTAGAAATAGGTAGATTATGTTGCAAGAATTTCAAAAACGTGAAAATCATTAAAAAGGGGGCAAAGATGAACTTACTATGAAGCTTGGAAGCTCGAAAACCCTAGCCATGGCTTCCCCCATACAAGTTTCGACCAAGTAAGAAGATGGACAAGGATTTTTGGCTTTCATTTTTGTCTTTTAGTTCATTTAATTTCCAAATGACCAAAATGCCCTTCACTTAAAACTTTGATATTTTACCCTTCCATGTCCTTTTTTGTCCAAAATTTTAGAATTTGGTCAAATTTCTATTTAAGGACTTCTAATTAATATTCCAATTCAATTTCATGCTAAAAGCTTCTAGAACTCAACTCTTACAACTTATTCGATTTGGTCCCTAAAATCAAATTGGACATTTTTCACTTAAAATTTCTTCATGAAATTTTTACACAAGCATGCAAACATATTATAGACCTTATAATAATCATAAAATAATTATTTCTACTTCAGATTTGAGGACTATTCTGACTAGGCCCTAATTCGGCATGTTACATAGAGAACCATAATCCTTGTGTAGAATTCTCCACTAAATAATCACATGAGCAATTGCATTACAATCATATTTACATGAATGGTCACTTTGGCAGATAATCTTACTAAAGAATCATGAGATAAAATTTTGTGAAATACATGAATAGAAATCCTTAACAGATAATGGCTCTTCAACATCCATTCTTGACTGATGCATAATGGGCGAAGCCTACTTGGCAAATACTTATCTATATGGAAAGAATTAGCAGATATTCCAGCTTTTTGAATACCAAATTTTTAAGAAAAACCTTCATAAATAACCAACAATGATTAAGCGTTTATTAGGGAATGTGAAAATTTTATTACCATTTTGAACTTGAAACTTCCAGAAGAAGAGTGCTTTATATAACTAATTGCAAAGAAAGTAAATCGTTACTTAATCAAATTACTTTTCCCAAATTTTCTCATCCCTTGAATTCTTTCTAAGCCTTAATTTCTCTTCTTCTTCTTTCTCTTTCTTTCATTGTTCACATCAAAGCATTTCTACATTTTTTACTAGAACACAACCCATCCCAAAGGTAATAGTAATCCTCCATTCTCCAACTAGAGTTAGGATAGTTACAGTGGACAGAGTTAGTTGTCGTAGTGGCCAAAATATAAGGGGTTGGGGTAGAAGGTCTATTGTAGAAGGTGGAAATGGGCCACGAAATTGTAGAACTGATACACTAGTCAAATATCAATTTTATAGTTGTACGACCACCCAAGAGGAGATGGATAAACACTTGGCAGATAGGGGAATCAGGTTTCTCAACTTTGCCCACAATTTTGAGATTGTTGAAGGGGAATGTCGTTTGAGTAATTCAAATGATGGGTTTATCCTCCCACAATAATTGTTAAAGGTATACTTGTTAGAGGCAAGCTTCCACATTTCTCTACATCTTTTATTTTGCACAATGTTGAACAACTATGGAATTGTGCCAGAATAGTTTGCTGGCCTTTCTTTATGGACACTGGTGGCGTTACTCATCGACTACAACTAGCATTGTGAGCCTCCCTTCATTCATATTCCAACATATTTACCAATTAAAGCCCATCACCCAAGGGGTTTTAGTTGGAATGGTCCATTTCTGTACAAGCAAGGGCCACGAGCCCATTATTCAGAATTGGATTTCAAATCTTTACTTGAACCATCAAATATTCATACAGATAAGGAGGAAAATAGATGGTAGATTTGGCTTTCCTACTAGGTGGTCCACCCTCATGAATATACTTGTCTCTAATGGCAAGTATTTGATTCTGACATCTTCATGGCATAATATGATCAATTAATGTTGAGCCACACTAAACTAGAGAAACTACTGGTAGTTAAGAATATCTTTTGATACTATTTTGAAAGACAATGCCATAATGGTTTTAGAGAACCATACTTGATGGTGGGGGTAGATCTCCAAAGAGTAAAATATGCCAACGAAGCGTGGCTTTATAGAGCCATTGATGAATTGGCCTTATCGATGGTGGGGAGAAGAAGGAAACCTACTAACTTCTTTTATTCTACCTACAATATACATTCTTGCCATTGGTCTACTCTGATCAAAGGTGATAAAGGTAAGTCTTCTAGTAGATCTCTGGTTCTTAGTAGGGCTAACACTATTGTTCCTACTGTTGTAGGCCCTACTTCTTCTGATTCGTAAAACTTTTTACAACACGATATGGGTGTTGAAAAATTGATGGACTGTTCATGAAAGGAAGAATTTATTATCCTAAGACTAAAGGTCAACAATAGTGGCTACAAGAGGCCATCAGAGGAGGAATGGTCTCTAAGTGTCCAAGGTAGCAATGATGAATAGTTAGTTTGTTGCAGGTTTAGGAAGACTCCAATGGTAATTGAGGGAGGGCTACTTCTCTTCAAGTTCTTGAGTCTCCATCTAAGTTAGCCATTACGTGGATCCTCCCGTTCCTATAACTACGCCATCTCTTGTGGAGCTTACCTTTGGCACCACTCATTCCTTTCCACAGAGGTCCCTCTTCAACTTCTTGCAAATCACTACCTCATTTAGTGAGGTACAAGCCTTCTTCCTTTGGAGAGATCGTATCCAAGTAGGTCAATATCTTTCCTCCCCTAATGAAATCAGATAGAAATGGGAGAGCAACCTATCTCTAAAATTGAGAGAAAACATCTACCCTTCTTCTTTTTTTTAGAAACCTACATTGGAAGAGTTAGTGGGCTCTTTCTTGTTAGTGGTGGTAAAATGCGGACTTCTTGGCTATTGTCACACCTGGTTTGCTTGAGGGCTCTAACTTAAAGAAAAGTCTAAGAGCCAAATGTATAGGAACAACAAATTATGGACTCGAATGGGATATTTAGAGACTTAAGTAGTTGGTTGGGAATGATTGGATTCCAATCCTAGCTTAGTTAGATGGTAATTGGCTAGTTCCTTAGTGGGGGAAAAATGCTTATGATTTAGTGGCGATAATGGCCTGTGGAGATTGTGCCGATGGAGTATATATATGTTGTAACATCTCAAATTTTGGGCCTAGAAGTTTTGAATTTGGAGCATAGGGACAGTGAAGAGGTAGCACACAAATGATTAGTTGTGCAATTTAGTGACAAGAATGGGCTTGCTGGTCTAGTGGTTTAGTGGAGTGTTAATATGTTGGTGGTCTTGAGTTTGAATCCCTGTGTGGACAAGGGCGTTTTGTTTTGTTACATTAAGTTATTTTTGCTTAAGTGTTTTTTTTTAATTATTCTCTTTATTTTATTTTTATTTTGATTAGATATTTTTGGGGGAATTAGTCAGTTTTCACATTCTTTTTTCCTCTCTTCTCTTCAATACTTTTTGGCTTCCTGACGTTTTTATCTCGAAAATGATTTTTGTCTGCGAATTTTGGGATTGGCACTCCTCCTTCGGCTTCTTTGTCTTCGTAAATAGGTGTGGAATTTGAACTGTAACTACATTGTTATTTTTTTAATTGCTTAATGGTTTTGCAAACTTTGATTTTGGTTATCTTGAGTGATTGTTAAATTGGGAATTTTGATTTGTTAGTCGATGGAAGTGACGAAAAATCGCCCATTTTTGATGTATGTTGATAGGGTGAAGGTTAGGGACTGTTACGGTGGCTAAAACAGTGTTTTTAAGGCTATTTTAGAGAGGTTTCGTCGCTGCCCCAACTACTACACAGGCGTATCCCCTGAGCACACAGGCGTGTGGCTGATTTGGGGATTTTGTCGACTTCCACACGGTCATGTCCCCTAAGCATACAGGCGTGTGAGTTTGGGAATTAGGGATTTGGAGTGACACGGTCGTGTAATTGATTTGGGAAATTAGGGTTTCTACACGAGCGTGTGTTTCGGGACACACGACCGTGTGACTGACTTGGGGCCTAGGTATTCCAACGAGCATGTGTATTGGGACATATGACGGTGCTTGGTGGCCACTTGGGCGTGTGAGACATTCACATGGCCGTATCTGCCCTGCACCCTATTTTAGTGAAATTGGACAGTGAGTTACACGGCCTGTTCACACGACCGTGTCCCTGCACCACACAGGCGTGTGCCTCTATCCCATGGCCGTGTGCTACCCTGCATATGGGCATTTGGACCCCTACATGGCTTGAATGGCTCCACACGGATGGAGCTCATGGGCGTGTGGCCCTAACTCGCCAAATTTAGAATGTTAGGGCAATTTAAGTGTAATCACAATTCTATGTGTTCCAACCCTCGAGTAACCTTACGAAGGGTTGATATGACTCTGCTCTAACTGCGGTTTGAGGATTACTTGTGTTTGGTTGTATGGACTGTTTGGTATTGAATATGAGTGTATAAGTGCTCACGTTTCTATAACTGATTGAGTGGTTGTATGTGATTGCTTCTGAGTGATAGTCTGGATTTGCAATCTGAATTGGTACATCTGCATACATACATCTACATACACGTATCTGCATATAGAGCTTTTGGGTAGAATTTTGAAGAGAATGAAGACTTATCAGATCTGGTAGTTCAACTGCATAGATGATCATCATTGTCGAGTAACCCGGGATGACATCATATAGACGGTATAGTGGTTTACCGTCTGATCTAACAGTTCATACTGCATGTGTATACTTCGGTTTATCGCATTGCACAGTATAGCTTATACGCTAGCCTTGCTACGTGATATACGAGAGTGGCAATTTAACTGCATACTGTAGCCCCTAATACCCAGAGGGTTATGGGCTGTCCTAATACCCAGAGGGTCGTGAGCTTTACTGATATCGATATAGTAGATTACCACATTGCATAGTACCGCATGTACATTAGCTACGCTACGTAGGATTTTCTGATCTGGCAGCTCAGCTGTAAACTTCTGTTGATGTCACATATGGTACGACTTGTAAGTGTAGGGATCGTTAGGTTGATTAAATCCCTACAGTAAGTGCAGGGTTGGACGGAGATGGTGTGTTGGCTGGATGGGTGGGTTCATATTTTGTAACTTATTTGCACTCATATGCATCTGATTGAATCTGTGTGGCTAAGTGTGATACCGTGACAGAATATAATTATATTGTTCAACTGAAAGGCACTCGTGCCTAAGAGAAACTTGTAGACTTGACTGCGATTGTCTGACTAGATAGCTATTGTAGTGGGCGAAGGCCCAAACTGATACTGATTTTGGAAAGGGCTTAGTCACAGTTTGTAACTATTGAGAATTTTTACTACTGTATCTGATTGGGCCATATGACTGTAAAGTTGCATATGGCGTATGTCTGCTTTTGAGTGAGTGTAACGCCCCAATTTTTAGGGTTTTGAATTTTTGCATGAATTTATTTTTGCATGGCTGGATGTGCTATATTGATGTGTTGGGTGTACTTAGTGGACATTTAGAAGGCCTAGGTTTAAGTTTAAAGCCTGGCAAAATTTTAAATTTTAGGCTTAAAGGAGAAAGGGCTTTGCCTAAGTGGGCTTTTAATTAAATGTTGGGGTTTTTAAGCACAAGAAAGCCTGTGTTAAAGTGGCAAGGCAGCGCCATTTAGAGCTCAAGGAGTTGGCATGTAGAGGCTTGTGGGGGAGCTAAAGTTCGAATCCCTTGGTGAGCAAAGTGTTGTTTTATTTTGTTGTATGTGGATGGTAAGAGGTGGACTCCAAGTTAAATTCTGAAGGAAGGAGTTTGAAGTGTTCATGGGATTGGATTAAGGAGTGATAAGGGGAGAAAATTTAGGGATTGAGTATGAAGAGAGAGTTGGCTGAATGAGGGACTATTTGATGTGCAATTTCGGCTAGGGTCTGTTGGTGTTTGCATTTTCGGCATTGAGGGGAAAGGAGTGTGCCGAAATCCTTTAGGTCTATTTCGGGATTTGTTTTGGTCATTTGTTAGTGTCAATTAGGTAATTGTGCTGATCATACCTCACTTCTTATTGGCTTCTCCTCTTTTCATTTTACAAAAGCCGAATGTCCCTAGACCCTCAATCTTTTTGGCCGATTAACTAAAGAGCCAAACCTACTCTTTCTTCTTTCTTCTTCTTCTCCTTTCTCCATTGATTGAAGTGATCTCCCCCTTCTGGCCGATTTCTCCTTTGGCTGAAACCCTCAAACCTTCCATCTCTCTGTCGACCATCACCTCTCTTCTCATAATTTCTTCTTCTCCTTCCACATTTTCCTTCAAAACCGAAGCCTCCATACTCTCTAGTGTGTTCTTTTTGAAAGTCGAAACTCATCACCGATTCTCTATCGTTTCCCAACCGTCTATCTATTCATTCTCTCCCTAGTGCTTCAGTTAGAAACAAGTGCAGATTTGGGATTAGGCTAGTGATTGGAGGCTCTCTTCTGTCAAGACAAGCAAGTGAACCTTTAGGTAAGTGGCCTCCTTTCTTAATCTCTTCTTTCTAGTGATTGGTAAAGAGCCGAAATCCCTAATCTTTTTCACTTATCGGCCTTCCTCTTTGGTAACCAATTTAGAGTTTTCTCTTATTGTCTGCTAGTGATTCCGTAGCCGAACGTAGGGGTTGATCTCGTGAAGGGTGTTGGTGAGCAAGTGATCACAATGTGATCTAGATCTATTTGTTAGATCTTGGCCAAGGTAAGTGTTTATTGAATTATTTGGTTATGGCTGAATGTATAGGGTGTAAGTGTTGATAGTTGTAATCGGATTATGGAATAACATAGTGGGTAAACTGATGTAAGTTGTTCGCTTGAGGGATCTCGACGTAGTTCGTAAATAGGTGTGTAATCGACACCCTCTAGAAGATTAGATAGGCAAAAGTCGAAAAGCCGAAATGCCAAAAAGTCGGCATTTCAAGGGCTTATGAGTGTACGAGCGCTCGTGGGTCGGTACGAAATTGTGAAATTGGAAATAATAGACGGTAAGGCTGCTGTGCGCATTTTCATGCACTTAGGTGGTTTTGGGCCTCGATAGGCCAGAATCGGGCCCAATGGGCTTACGGGCCTATATGGGTAAAAATGTGCTGTAAGTATTTTCTAGTAAATTGGGTATTAATTTTGTAAAAGTATGTGTAAAATTTTGACTTAGTGAGCCACAGTAGCTTGTGGGCTAAAAATGTGCGGTAAGTGTTTTCTGGTAAACTGGGTATTAATTCTATAAAAGTATGTGTAAAATTTTGACTTAGCGAGCCACAGAAGCTTGTGGGCTCCCTCGGGCCAATTAGGGGTTTTCGGGCCCGATGGCACTGTATAAATGAAATGGGCTATTTGAGTCGCTCGGAGTGACGTTAGATCTGTTAAAAAATTGTATGAAGCATGAGACTTAAAGACATAGCAAAATTACCAAAATACCAATGAAGGGTGAAATTTACCGTTTTACCCCTAGATGCTAAATGACTATTTTACCCCTAGAAGTAGTTGACTGACTTGCATGTTACTGTATTTGATATTATGTATGCCTTGACATGTAATATTTTTAATTTGCATGGGGTTGGGTTATGGATATGGAGGAAGTGCTTAAGTGTCATTGCCACGTAATCTGTTAAGAGGCTCTGCCTCGTATTTCTGTTCTGGTGGCTCTGCCACGATTTCTGTAATAGCAGCACTGCTGCGACTGTCGTGTGTAGGGCTGGGTGAGTTGAGTTATTCCACACATGGTGTGTAGGGCTGGTACGGGTGGTGTGTAGGGCTGGACTGGGCTTGGGCTTTGCATACATGCATATGTATATGTATACTCTGTTCTGTTTCTGTAATGGGCCCAAGGACCACTCTATATCTAAAAAGGGCCAAGTCCCAGTTTAATCTGTATCTGAATAGGGCTTCCGCCCAGATTGAGCTTGGACTAGTCTATGACCTAGTTGGGTTTCTTTACACACTGAGTTTTCACAAAGTCACCCTCTCTTTTCCATCCATGCAAGTAACCCCCAACCATAGAGGACTTGGAGTTGTGAGGGATTCGGGGTGGCCACGTGAATTACCTTCTGGTTTATAGTTTTCTAAATTTACTTTATTAATGCTCTATTTTAATTTTGGTTTTAAGTTGTAATAAAGCCGCTCGGGTATTTTGTTTAGGTTTTTATTTATTATTTGTTTTCTTTACGGTAGACTAGTTCGCGCGGGCTTTTCAAATCTAATCAAACATTTTTTTAAAAACTTGCCATACATGACGAATGGATAGCTTAACGACGGTAACACAACAATAAAATCTATTGAATGTGAACTTTATTCGATAATAACTACAGTTTTTAAACTATAGATGATTCTTATTTACAAGTCTTAAATACAGCTCAACTACGAACACCATAACATTTTATTAAAAGAACAACAAAGTTTAAGTCAAGTGTCCATGTAACACACCAGATTTGGCCATAACGTCTGGGCCGGGTTTGGGGTGTTACAGTGAGTCCGCTCAACTATTATCTATCTATAAGAATGTTTTGTACTGAACTGCTTCTAGTTCCCGATTTCCGTTTCAGTAGTTTAACTGGTTTGATCTCACATTGAGCTCGAGTAGCTCACCCCTTCCTTTGTTTCCTTTCAGGTATAGTTCCAGATTCTATTGATGGACTCAGTACGCGGAGGTCTCGAACAGTCTCGATGGAATGGATTATTTGGTTGTGATTTTTAGATTTTATTATGTGGTTAAGTTTCAACTATAAGGATTCATAATGCTGTGGTGTAGTTTTTAACTTATGTTTTAATCGTATATTTTAAACGGGTTTACATTGAGTTACATTGAGTTTTATTGCAAACTGTTACCAGTTGGTTATTAAACATTTTTAAATAATTTTTTTCATTGAGATAAAATGTTTTGTAAAATTTTCCTACGATCACCTCAGTGATCAATGTAGCATTCTGAATTCGGACTAGACTTCTAGGCCAGGTTTGGGGTGTTACATATGTGTGTGTAACAGCCTGAAATAGGGGCTAAATAGAATAATGGTTTCAAAACCATGAATCCGAGGTCTAAAATAATATTTCGATTTAGTTTTGATGTTTATTGGGTGTTTAAATAATTATGTGAAATTTTGGTGTGTGAATTTTATTGGTTACATGTTTGATTTGGTATGTTGGACTAAATTGCAATAGGTGGAAAATATGGGTTTTAATCCATAAAGGTATGTGATTGAATTTGGCTTTTAAATTAGAGGCCTTTATATGGTAATTAAACCATTTTAACTTGGCTTAGACAAAAATGCCCAAGGAAGGGTAAACATAGCAAAGGTTTTAATGAAGGGCATTTTGGCCATTTGGATAATTAAGAAAATAAAACGGGAAAATGAACCAAAAACTTGTCCATCTTTCTCATATGTTGGCTGAACATAGCAGGGGACCATAGCTAGGGTTTCTTCAACTTTCAAGCTTGATTGTAAGTGATTTCTAGCCACGTTTTTAACTTTCTTCATATTTTTGGAATCCTCGTAGCTTGCTCTAGCTATTTCTATCATTATTTCAAGCTAGGGTTGATGTTTAAAATTTACCCATATATGAAATTCAAGTATTTTGATGTCTAATGGTGGAATATGAAAGTCTAAAGTGTGGTAAACTATGATTACTAGGTGAATTTTCATGAAAGCCCCTAATAAGGACCAAATTGTAAAGTTAATAAATTGTGTGGTAAAAGTATGAATTTATGAGAAATGTGGGCTGTTTTGGGTGCCATTGAGATTCGGCTAAGCTTGGGTAGCCAAGAAAATGGATACATTTCAATTTACGAGCCTAGGGACTTAGTTATAAAAATTGACAAAGTTAGGGGTAAAATGGTAAAAAAATTGTCATAGGATGATTTTGGACTAAATTGAGTAATGTGTGTATTAAACAAGTTAAATGTATCATTATAGATCGAGAAGATCGAGGAATCAACCTTGACCGGGGCAAGGGCAAGGTTTCGGATTAAATTACAAAGTATCACTTTTCATGTCGAGGTAAGTTTATATGTAAGTAATATGTCCATTTTATAGGTAAGTTTATATGTAAGTAATTTTAATGTATATTATGAGAGGTTGATGTTGAATAATTTCTAAGATGTTGAAAGTGTGGGAAATGGGAGTTCCCGGTTAAACCTTCGAAAAAACGGGAGATATGGATAAAATGTAGCTAGGTCACATGTGTGATAAAGTGAGCTTCACCATGTGTACACGAGAGCTACAGATCAAAGATAGCTATGTCACATGGGTGATAAGGTGAACTTCATCATGTGTACATGAGAGCAATGTTGTATACAGCTAAGTCACATGGGTAGATCCGAGGGACTAGACACCATGTAGACATGATATGCTACGGGATTTAATGGCTATGTCACATGAGTGATAAGGTGAACTCCACCATGTGTACACAAGAGCCAAGTTATGGGTTAGTAGAGCTATGAGCTGAAAATCCATCGAGTATCGGATGTTAATCCGAAGAGTTCAATGGGAAGGCTTACTAAAGAGATTTGGTGTGGTAGTATGATATGTCAGTGTAGGTGTATTCTTTTGGGCGAATGAGATTGTCAGTCATTGCATGTGGGTGCAAGAGTGCATGAGGGCTTGAGTAGGTGAAAATATTGTGCAGGGTTTGTATGGGAATGTTGGTAAGTTTAGGTGGTAAGTTGGTGTGCGAGAGATAACCTTTGGTATAGCTAAATGTTGCTATGATGTTAATTATTTACATATAGACTTACTAAGCCTTAAAAGCTTACTCTTTTCTCTTTTCACTTGTTTTATAGATTCAATCGAGCCAGCTCGGGATCAGGACGTGTCGAAAATCACCCACACTATCAACATTAACTTTTGGTATATTGAAATGAACTCCTTAGACTATGGCATGTATAGGGGCATAATGGTGTTGTAAATGTTGAGTAGGATTGGTAACCATGTGGGTACATGTCTCTTTGTGTGTTATTTTGTAACTAATGCCGTGAGATATGGCAAATGATAATGTTAGTTCTTATATATATATATATATATATATATCATTTTTAGGTAATTCATGAATTGATTGGTGTGTATGCATGGAAATGGGTTAGTTTATGTAGTTAAGCCATCACTTGTGGCCATTTAGTTGTCTATTATTGTCATGATATGTGGTGGTGAAAATAGTATAAGCTCGTGCTTGTATTTAGGGTGGCAATTGGCTTGGAAAATAGCCTGTAATTGTCCACACGGGTAGGCACACGGGCATGTGTCTAGGTCGTGTACGACACACGGCCAGTCCCATGGGTGTGTATTGGCTGTGTGTCCCCTGCACTTGAATTTATGAAATTTAAATGTTTTGTAATAAACACAAGGGTTGGAGACACGGCCGTGTGTTTCAACCGTGTAATAGACACAACCTAGCCCATGGGCGTGTGGTTTGGCCGTGTGACGAAGTTTTCACGATGACGTCATAAACAAAATACCCAGGAGTTTTCACATGGGCTAAGACACGGGCCTGTGCTCGGTCATGTGAGGGACACGGGCGTGGAACATGGGCTTGTGTTCGACCGTGTGAAAACCCCTGTAGGTTCAAATTGAAAATAAATTCAACATGGGCTAGGGACATGGGCGTGTAGGATTACACGGCCTACCCATACGGGCGTGTCCCTATCTCACACGGGCATGTACCCCTTAATATGTTAAATTTTCCAAAATTTTTCTAGGTTCTTGGTTCGGTCCCGGATCTCTTCCAAACTATTATGGATTGTATGATCCATTATGAAAAGTTTTAATTGGGAACAAAATTTTTATGGTTCAACTTTGTATGATTGGTTGAGTTATAGTCCGGTAATACCTCGTACTCAGTTCCAGCGTCGAAATCGGTAAGGTATGTTATAGTGTGGGTGGTGTAATAGCCCAAATTTTAGCGATGTTGGAAATAGTGGTTTGAGACCACCAAATCCTACAAATGAACTCGTAGATTATATTTTTTAATATTTATGAACCAAATGTAGCTTTTAAAAGATTTTTGAAATAGTTAATTGTGTTTTATAAAGATTTTTTTGGTCAAGAAACCGAGAAAAAGAGGAATCAAGATCTCGACATTATAAACCTAGCCATAAATATTTTTATGAATATCTACAGAGTGTCAATAAGGCAGTATTAAAATTTTGTTAGAAAATTTTGACGTTTGGGTGGTTAATTAAATAAAAATGACTAAATTGCAAAAGTAAGAAAAGTTTTGTTGCCCAAGAGTAAATACTCAAAATTTGAGGGGTCAAAGTGTAAATATAAAAAATTGAAGGACTAATAGTGCAAATATTTTAAGAGTGGGATGATCTAGAAACTAAGGAAAATTGATGAATTAGGACCAAATTGAATAGATGAAGAATTATGAGGGACTAAATTGCAATTTTACCAAATTAAGTGATGACTCAAGAAGGGAATTTTAAAAGATCACAAAGGGCAAAATGGTCAATTGGAAGAGAGAGAAATCTAGAAAGTAATGATGATGTTGTTGATATTTTATAATTATTTAATTAGATAATTATTATTTATTTAAAATTTTAATAAGATATTTTATTATTTTATTATTTTATTTAGTCTATATCTATGTATGTGTGTGTGGAAAAAAAAATACATCATCCTACCATTTCCCATGCACCAACGTGAGAGGAAGGAAGAAAGAAAGAAAGTTTTGCTTTCTTTACAATTTGGTCTTTCCACCAAAAACTCACCATTTTTACCTAGAAATCAAAAGAATTTCCATAACTACCAAGAGAGAAAATGTTAAGGAGACTATGGGGAGTTGGAATATCAAGTTTAATTCAAGACATAGAAGCTGGAGGAGAGAGAAAATTAAGTTAAAGATTGAGATCAATGGGACAAGATAACTACATCAAGATTTCAGTATATTTTTAAGTTTGATATTATTGAAAAAGCATGGAAATGATGTTAATGTAGAGTTTTCTTATATATAGTTTTATGTTCTTGATATATTAATGAAGGGAAGTAAGAGAAAGTTATGGAAAATATTGTAGAGAAAGGAAATAAGGGTGTTATAAACTTCGTAATTAATATCTTACACTAAAGTAGTTTTGGACAGCAGCAGTAGCCTAAATTTGAAAAATCACCAAAAATGGTAAAAATTGAATTATAAGTGAAGTGAGATATGAAATTAAATCTTGTTGTGTCTATTTTCATATAAGAGAAACAAGGAGAGTGAAAGAATTCTGTATTCTGAGATATTTAGATTTTTGTGAGACTAGTTCAGAATGATTTCGAGATCCCCTATTCTGACTTGGAAAAATCATTAAAAATTGTATAAAAGTAATTTTGGGACATAATTTATATGGTTAGATTCCTTCATGAGATACTTTTATAAGAAACAAACGAAAACATCATTTGGATTCTGTACAAAAATATAATTAAATTTTAGCAAAGAATGGTCAGAACTGTCGAATAGCAAAACAAGGGAGAATTTAATGAACAAACTGTACTAATTGGATAAATGGAAAATTCTGAAAATTTAATGGTAAGAAGATATGTGAGTCTACTTTTAGGGAAAATTAATAGATCTTAGTTTGGAGTTTTGTAGTTCAAGATAAAAATAATTTAGTAACTATGACACGGATGGACAGCTTGAATATGCATATAAGTAAATAGTAAAAATTATAGATAATGTTATTTACAAGTGTGTTATTTATATTAAGGATGTGGGATGGAGTGGAGGAGGAGGAAAAAAATACATGAATGACTTGTGTATAAATTGATCATATACCCGCTTATAATCGATAAATGTTGAATTAGAAATGAGTTAATGTTTTATTTAGAATATTTATTATGAAATTATGATTATTGTTATAATACAAAAATCGAACTTGTGAGTTTATATGGCTAAATTTTAGTGAATATTGAAATTGGACTCAATAAGTGATTTGTCAATTTAGATTATGATTGGCAGGAAGAGTTAGTGAATTACATGTTTATAAATTGGTACACATAATTGTTTGAAATACGAGAAAATGATGGTATTTGATACACAGAAATATGAGACAATGATATATAAACATGGAATATGTCTGATGAATGAGTTCATTTGTGATTATATATTTGTACACCTTGAGTTTACTTTCTGTATGAATTGGTATTTCAAATGAACTAATGAGAAAAGTTCTAATATGAAATAGTCTGAATTCGGAATGAAATATTATGAAATGTATTTGAAATACATTAATATGTCTTGTATATGTTTTTTGAGTTCATGATGTGGCAAGTAAGTTTGTATGTAAGTAATGTATCGTTTTTAATTACATTTTCATATTTTGATATAATTTATGAAATAACGTTGAATATTTGACGTAATTGATAAAGTATCGGAAAGCAAAATAATTTCCCAGTTGAACATTAGGAATAGAAAATGGATATTAGGGACCTGTGTGGAAATCTAAGTGAAACATGTCCATGGCATTGTGCTAAATGTGATTAGCTCGAGAAAGAGCCTATGTGATCTATGTGAAATAAAGTAGCTTTGGCTACAAGTGTGGCACTATGTGAGATGTCCCGATGTATCCATTATTATTCTGATGTGTTCAACGGGAATTGAATTAAAAATGACTAAGTGAAAATGAATGTGATTATGATGATGATGATGATGATATTTGTACATGGAATTTATTGATGGATACGTGCATCCATGATTATAAAATTCTATACCTTGAAAGTATTAAATGTATAACGATGATATTTCGAATGGCTTAATGAATAAAGTTTCGACATGGGATAATCTAAGCATGAGATAATTATGCATATTTAGGATTATGAATTGTCACACAAAATTCATGAAAATGATGGTACATGAAATATTGATACAATGAATTGAATGATTTATGTTTATGAAGAAACGATAAGGGAATGATATATGTAAATATGTGACTATCTCTAATATGTGATATATGGAAATTATGTAAGTTGTGATGAGCAATAAACTCAAATGTAATATGTTGATAAACTAGGTTTATCAATATTGAATTTATAGGAAATATGTTAAAGTATATTAACAAGTGTTATTGTTGTTGTTGTTGATGCTTAGACAAGTGCCAAATTACTGGTTAAATGGTAAAATGTTCATTATATGATGCGTTAAAAAGGGTAAGTGCTCAAATGAAAATATAATGTGTTCGTGGAATAGTGGTAAGTTTTAAGTTGTGAAATTCTCTTATAAAACAAACTATCTAAATTTATTCTAAAAAAATTTAGTAATGTGTCGTAACCCTATTCCGATGGCAAATTTGGGTTAGGGACATTACAAGTGGAAACAGAATTCCTTACAATTCTACTTCCCTAAATCTTTATCTTTAAACATCATCTTTAATTGCTCTTAAGAATAAGATGATGTAGCTAAAGAAAGCTCTGAATGTTACAGCCATTGTATGATTTGTAGTCTAAAAGTAGAAAGATTAGGAACTATTGCCAAGAAAAAGGAGGCTTTGGAGTTTGGGCACGCTAAACTACTAAGGATAAGGAAGTAAGGTGAGTTTATAGACTCGTTCTTTAGAAGTTGTATGTTTAGCATGAGTATGTGTTAATTTCAGAATGAATTCCATGATGAAGCATGACCTCTGTTGGATGAGAATGCTTGTCTGCTTAAGGTTGAGTAAGTTATGAGTATCCTCCAGCATGTTGTTATGAAATGATGCTACAAATTTCTTATAATGTTTGTTTATTTACGGTGGAACACGAAAAGAGATTATTGAAGGTTTTAGATAAAGTTAGGGTTTGGTAAGGGAAAATCCTATTAGATACCACCAAACAGTGTTGTTGTGTGAACTCGTGATGTGTGAAACTCTGGGCCTTGCGAAGGGGACACTGCGGTGTTCGAGCATCAATGTATAGGATGGTGAATAGAAGAATGGGCGGAGGAATAGGGAAAAAGGAAAATGGAATTCTATTAAGATTCCACCATTTGGGATTGTTGGGAGCAAACCATGATTTGCAAAGCTTTGAGCCCTGCCGAGGGGACACTTCGGTGTTTGATGTGTCATAAACTAACTAAAAATTTGATTAAGGCAAGTGTACCTATCAATTAACAGTATAGCTACGGTGAACAAAGATATCGTTCCCTTGAAGACTAAAAGTACGAGTAATTATTGCCTTTCTATTTTTTAACCAATAAATTCAAATAATTGATTGAAAACTAAAATTAACTAAATTAATTAACTAATGAACACAACAAAGAACAAATCAAGAAAATAAACGACTAACAACCAAGAAGCGAAACAATACCCAAGAAAGAATTCAACTAGATTTCATTTGTCATTATCAATCTAAATTATGCAATTTCTTTATTTAGTAACTTGATAGAAGTCCCTAAATTATGCTAATATCTCTTTCGAGAGTAAGAACAATTAACTCTAGGTTGTTTAATTGAATTTTCTTTCTAATTAAAAACCCTATTATTGCATTAACTCGATCTATGGATTCCCCTATTAAATTTGACTCTAATCCAATAGATTTATGTTGTCCTCTTTCTAGGATTGTATGCAACTCCACTCAATTACAAAAGATATACTCTTAAACAGGGTCTATTCATCCTCTAATTTAAGCACATTAAACATGGATCAATAATCTAGAAATATCAAACCAAGAACAAAGCACATATAATTGAGAGAAAGAAACTGCGAATTTATTGCATAAAATAAAAATTAAAAGATAGAATTCATCATAAGGTTCATTTCCCCTAGGTATTTAGAAAATTAGTTCATGCTTGACAATAGAAACATCCAAGATATAGTATGCCCACAAGAAACAAACAAACTCAAGATGGCTTCCTAAGAAATCAAATGCGAACCTTCAATCTTGATAGAAATCTTCTTTAGAATCGACTTCAATGGTGTTTTTCGAGTTATTTTCTTAAATATTCTATGACAGCTAACTCTTATCTTCTTATTTTTGACATATATACATTTTAAAATGCCCAAAAAAACCTAAAAAAATGATTTCTGGTAGTTTATGGTGCAAATTCACGAAATTGAAAAGGTCTACCACATGGCCGTGTGACAGGCCGTGTGGACACACTGTATGGAATGAGTTAACCCATGTGGCTCCTATAGCTAGCTTTGATTTTCTAATTTTCCCTCGTTTTTCACTCATTTTGCTCCCAAATGCTCTATTAAGCATAAAAACGTGAATTTAAAGGATTAGGAGCATAAAATTGACAATTAACATCAAATAATCAGCCAAAAATGCATTAAGAATGAGATTAAAACATGTTACCTTTAGCACTTATAAGTGTTCGAGCATCAAGGTGACATGTGAAAAGTGTTCTTCGGGATGACACTGTGACGATGATATTTAGGTTCCATAGAGCACCATCACGACGGCGGTCAGTAGGCTATATTAGGTGACATCGCGATGACGATAAGGTCCTTCGGGGCCACACCTCAAAAGAGGTCTAAAGTGTAGGACCATAGTTCACCTATGGCAACTAGGGTAGTCCGCCAGGACAGTAAACATCAGGTAGTCCATTGGGACAGTAAACATGAGGTAGTCCATCGAGACAGTAAACACGGGGAATGTTCACCAGGACAAAAGACATGGGAATGTCCACCAGGACAAAAGACAGAGGAACGTCTTCCAGGACATTTAATATGGGGAAAAGGAGTGAAAGACCATAGATTGATTATGTCATCATGAAGAATTAGCCAATAAGGTGAACATAAGGACCATAAGGCGTAAGATCTTAGCTAAGTGATGGATATGTAAATATCGCCTAATAGGGATGACCTCTAAGACTAACAGAACAAGGTAAACCTCCTTACGAGGTTTTACCATTTAAATTATGAAGTACTCACGAACATGAGGTTGCAAATCTTAGATGAGTAATTTTGTAACAGAGGATGTACTAGATGAAAGAGTGAAATTTAAGGGTCCACAGATAAAGGGAAACTATAGGCGGCTAAGTCCACCGAGGTCATACGAGGGCTAAATCCCTTAGGCTGGCTAAATATTGAGTTTGGCAAGGACTAACTTGGGGCAAGTAGTCCTCCAAGATGTGGGGGGATAAGAATATGAAACTCTAGGGAAGTTAATGTCAAATAGCCAATGACCGACATTGGGTCTCCCATCTCAGATTGCGAGGGAACAAAAATTTGGTTGAAGTGTGTTCAAGTCTGTGTTCCTAGAGAACACATATCTTGAAGAAAATTCATGAATACTACAAATAGAGGAAAAGTCAGTTAGTAGTGGACTTCAAGGGAAAAAGGGGAAGACAAAGACCACATTACTACAGTCTGCTAGTGGTTTGCAACGAAATGTGCAAGTATACATAATCATTATCAAGTAATAAGTAAGTAAGAAAAGAGTATCGTCTCCACAGGGACTATGTTTAAATCAATAATTGTAAAATTAATATTCACAAGTTGGTTAAGAAAATGCAATATTTTTAAGATGATGGATGTTAAAATTAAATTAATCAACTATATACAAATTAATTAACCAGTGAAATGAAAAAAAATGCAATGAAATGGCTTAGCAGCAATTCTCAAGTTTTAACAATAATAACATGAACAAGCTAGAACAATTACAACACTCTCCTCAATTCATTATTTATATTGTTTAACAAAGTTCCAAAAATATTCCATGGCAACCAGATTGTTCATTAACTTGGAATCTCATATAAGTTTTTTCAAATTATTATACTTAGGAAAACATGCATATTTCTATGTCAATATTTAACTAAGGATTACTTAGGATTTATGTGAAGTAGTTGAAAATATTTAATCACACAAACCTAAAGTTACGCAAGGTAATAGTATTCTTTTGGAATCATTGTAAACCTTTAATTTATCCTGGTTCAAATATAAATTAAGTATGCACCTTCCAATTATTTTGTCCATCAATCACCATCTGGGTCGGATTAAACAACTAATTGTAATGCATTCAAACATATTTTAATGCATGAATAACATGAATGATTTTAATTGGAAGCATGAACAATTAAGGCACTGAATAATAAAATCATAAATTTAATGAATTTATCAAATCATTTCAATTATTCTAGTTGAAACAATTTAAGTCATCATCATTATTGGAAAATGATCTAACAATTTGCAAACATAATTAAAAACTAAGAACAAATTAAAGATAAAGGAAGAAGAAACTCTTGATGAATTTGGTGATTCCCCGAAGATTGCTTGTGATGGCTTCCTCAAATTTTCATAGTTGCTCCTTTGCAAATTGTTCCTCAAGGTGCCGACCAAGAGTGTTTTTCTCTCAAAGAAATGCTACCTAAAAGAAAATGGAAAGATTGATACTTTAGGCGTGGAAGAGAGGAGAGAATAAGAGTATTGAGGGATGAGATAAAAGGTGAATGAAATGCCTATTTGTACTTGAGGGAGAGCTGGGGAGTTTGTTAAAAATAGCACGCACATCCTTGAGAATCTCCTAACCATGGTTGGCCATGATTTGTTGGGTGAGGGGTTGATGGTTGCTTGATTTATGACTGATTCTTCCTTGATTCAAGGCATGGGGTTGGACGGTAATCAGCGCAACTTGTTGGGGCCATTATATGATTTTTTAACACATGCAGGGACTTTAAATAGTTGTTCCAAAAGTCTTTTTGGGCTACTCTTCATGTCTCTGCTGAATTGTGGCTTTTCTTCCCGCTATTGGATGGTATGTCTACCCAATTAAAAAGCAAATTAATTCTTTTTAGTAACCATCTTCCAAGCTAGGTCAATTTAATTTTTATGAGCCAAATTCATCAGCTTGTTATCCACATTGTTGAATAATTAGCTCACTTGCATTTGTTTCCTAACTAGCTCCCAAAATTGAGTAATTTAGTGGTCCATATTGCAGTATTTTAAACAGGAAATTAACATGTAGCATAATAAAGTGAATTTATGTAAAATTACAAGTTTTACTAAAATTATGCGCCATGTCTCAATATGAACTAACATTACACAATTAACTATCTAAATGCTCGAGATATGCATAAATTCTAAGTAAAAAGTGTTAAACAAACCTATATAATTTAGAGTTATCAACTAGTGACCAGGGACTGAAAAAATTATTTCAAACCTACAATCGCTTAATTTTGAATTTTGTTATGTGAACATTATGCATAATCTTACTAAGTTCAATTGAACTTAAAAATGGTCTGCTTTATTGTAGGATAAAGTTGTTACCTAGAAAACCGAGTGGATGGTTGAGCTAGACAACGCCAACTTAAGAAAAAAAGGGACGATAGTCGTAACATGCATATAGAGGGGCACTCTTAAAGACCATGACTCGGGTTTACTCAATTCATAAAATTTTCAAGTCTTATAGTCAAATTTTGAATTAAATTGTAAGGCCGTAACTTTAAAAGATGTGTAAGCTATTACACGTTAATTTGTATAAATAATATTAAGAATTTAAATAATATTTAGAATTTAAATAATATTTAAATTCAAAAATGTTAACCAATTATTCAAGTCTTGTGTCATTTAGGACCTGAAGATCGGGTTGGGCCTAGGGTGTTACAACCGGGCATTTTCTAAAGCTTGTAGAAATAATAAGGCCAAGCAAATCAAGCTCGAAAATTCCATGAGTTCTCTTAATGAATCACTTGCTCAGCTTCGCCACATTCATGAAGGCACAATCCACCAAAATCAGGAGCTTTTTTATTCTGTCTCTGTTTGGGAGGCTAAGTACAATTCCTTGGAGAAGGAGATAAATGACAAGATCCACCAACTAGAGGCTAATAAGAAGGCTCTATAGGGACAACACCTCTGATACTTGGAGCAGCTCTAAAAAGAAAACCATGAGGCTCTAAAGAACTATAAGGTAAAGGCTAGAGCTAGCATTAAAAGGTATTTGCCTAAATTAAGATCAAATTTGATACTATATGCCTAAGTCACTGCGGGTCTATTTAATGTGAGTTTGGCAAATTTCCATTGCATATACAAACTCACAAATTTGGATCTTGCTTTCGATATTTTCAGTCCCTCAGTTGAAGAGTGGGAAAGTTTTAGAAGGAATGGAGAGAATGAGGTAAGCTCTTCTATTCTCAGGATTTATGGTTAACTAGCTCCACTCCCAACAAAGGAATTGGCCCTAAGGAAGAAGGTCCAAAAGATCTGGCCACTACAACTCCACCAGATGAAGAAAAAGATTAAAATTTTCTCTTTTTGTAATTGTACATGTATCTTTCTTTTATTAAAGAAAGTTTTATATTCTTCTCTAGCCTTCATGACTACTTACTCTTCTTGCTTACTTTCTTTTTTCCTTACAATCTTTTTAATATTCATACTCAACTCCTTGGTTTGTTGATTCTCTTTCGCATTTTACACTCCTCACCTTAATATGCCTACAGAAATTCAACTTCCCAACACACAACATAACAATCACACCCAGTTTCTTTGAACCTGAAAATTAGGAAATTTAGGGGTTAAATTGAAAGAGACCATAGCTAGAGGTCTCTACTGAAAAATGAGGAAAAGATAGTAATTAAAATTGGACAGGGTTGAGATCTAAATCTAGTTCGGTTGGATTAGAACTAGTCGATCTCTTAGTGGGATGCACAATGACTGTGAATGGGTGGATTTTACACGGTTGAAGACTCATTATGTATTCTAACCAATACTCAGACCAATACATAGCCCTAGACAAATCATCTTCTATCTTTCCCTAGCCAAATCATCTTCTATCTTTCCATGAAATTTTTTAGCCCTACATTTTCTAATTTTATCAATCAAGGACAGCGTGAGCTTTTAGTATTTCGAGGACAAAAAGGTGTCATCGGATACACAATAAGGGGCGGATGTTACGGAGACGTAGTGCTGGCTCCCACAAACTCGGTAAACCATTAGCTCATCATACCACAAAAGGTATTTCTTGCCTTCTTTACCAAAAATTACGGAATTGAAACACTATGACTTTCTCTCTAATTGGAAGCCGGAATGTTACTATCAACTTCATCAATGACAGAATGGTTTGATTCCACCGACATCTTTATATCTATAAGAAAACAAGATCATATCGAATCAAATAGCGTCACATTATCACAAGTTAATATGGCATGTATTTTCTAGACTTTGTACACGCTACGTTCAGTCTTAGAATGGACTAAATTGTAGCTACGATGCCACTAAGTGTAACACCCCTCACCAGGTCCGATCGTCAGACCTAAGTTATAGGATGCTACAACAGTTAATGGAGCAATTTAGATAAAGTTCCAACTTTAAACATTTAATTAAACAATCAAACAATTCATAATTCATGCATAATATTATTTACAAACTAATTCGAGTCTCAATCGAACTTACGAAAGCTCACAAGTTGACCCAAGTATAAATAAGGACCATACTAAAAAATTTTCAAAAAGAAAGGTAATTTTTGAAGCTAGGGTCACACGACCATATGCGCAGGCCATGTTACAAATGGTAACCGTGTAAAATTAGAGTCACATGACCATGTGGTTGGGCCGTGTAACAAACTAAGACCGTGTGAAAATTAAAAGACTACATCAATAGTACCCATATGGGCGTGTGGCCAGCCCGTGTGACAATTGAAGATCGTATAATACATAAATCTCTGAACTACCATAGAGCACACAGCTGTGTCACTTGTCTTTGTGTGACACACAACGTGTGTTAGCCCATGTATGCAAAATAAACATTTTCGTACAAGTCACCAAAACTAATCTTAAATAGGGTAACCAAATACATCTATCAACTTTTAAAATCTATACAAAACATACTGATAACGGCTCACGATATTAAGTAAAAAAATTTATAAAACTGATCACACCAAAACTAACTAATATCACGATAGTAAAGGCAAGCGCACCTATCGAACAGTAGTATAGTTTAGCGGTAAGACCGAGTTATCATGCCCAAGGGAACTAAAAGTACTAATACTTACTTCCTTTCTATTATCTAGCCTAAAAATAAAAGAGGTTTGTTTGAAACTAATTCTAAAACTAACTAAAAGTGCGCAAAAAGTGAATTGGGGAAAACTTTAGGGGAAAGCTGATTGATATAAACAATACTTAAGGGAGAATCCACCTAGATTTCACTTGTTATTGGTTCTTGAGCTAGACGATTTATTCACTTGACTTGATCCGTAGAGATCCCTAATTTATGCTAAACCATCTGTTGAGGCAAAGAGCAACTAGGCCTAGGTTGTTGACTAAAGTTTCTTTATTAATTAACACCCTAGGTTGCATTAATTTGATCTATGGTTCCCCATATTAGGTTTGACCCTAATCCGATAGATTTATGTCGCCCTATGTCTAGGGTTGCATGTAACTCCCCTTAATTATGGTAGATCTACTCTTATCACATGGACTTTTGCTCCTCTGCTTTAAGCACATCCGTTTCTTGAATTAATACCTAGGCTTATTAACACAAGAATTAAGCACACATAATTAAGAACAACTCAAGTATTTATCATATAACTCAAGAATAAATAATAATAAGATTCGTCTTAGGTTTCATCCCCCTCAAGTATTTGAGGGGTTTAGTTCATAATAAAGAAAGAAAACATCTCAGAAGAATTAAAATAACAAAACATAAAGAACCTGAAAACCCCTGAAGGAATTTAGGGAGATCCTCAGTCTTGATGTAGAACTCTGGCTTCTGGGATGAATCAATCGGCTTCCCTTAGAGTAATTCCTTACTTCCACTCCTTGTGTTGGCTGAAAGATGGCGCTCCTTTTTGGGAGAAAAGAGTACATCTTTAGAGTTACCTCTTAGGGTCTTTAGATAGAGTTTAGAATGGCTTTCTTAGCCCCTAAGTATCCAAATCCGAGTGAAATTCCTCTTCCTCATGACTAGAACACGCCCGTGTGCCACGACAAGAGGCCATGTGAGAGTCTGTCGATGGAGGCACGGCCGTGTGGCATGGCCGTGCTTGTCGGGGGCTAGACCGTGTGATCTTCGTGTGGCACGGCCGTGTGCCATGGCCGTGCGATGATCCTTGGGACGTGTCAATTACACATTTTGGCCCATTTTCTCCTTTTTTGGTCCATTTTCTGTTCTTTTCTCTTTCCTATGCTCTCCTAAGTGTAAGATATGAAAAACAAAGATTAAGAGCCCAATTCTCACTAATTTGATCATAATTCATCCTAAATAAAGGCTAAACATAGGGTAAAAATATGTATAATTTATCATTTATCACATACCAAATCATATCATATAAATAGACCTAATCATCTAACCAATATGCCTCAATGGCACCATCAAAATTCAAGGATTTCAAATCACTACAAATCATTCATCTAAATTTGTACCATTCATGCTATTCATGTTATGCACCAAATATACCATTTCACATACTAGGTCGTCCAAACCAACTTCATGCTTAGTTCACTTCCATGAACCAACAAGTGAACAACTCTTTAATAAAATCCCTATAAACAAATCATTAACCATTCAAAACAACATTAAACTTATAAGCCATTCTTATTGCCTAGCAAAGGTTTGACATATTAAACCCATTTTCAATTTATATATACATTCAAAACAAGTATCATTTAAAGACTATTTCACTAACTTTCAATATGAACACTTAACTATATAAAACCCTATTTACATGCCACATAATTGGATCTAAAACAATTCAAAAATATACTAAAACTGAAGTTGGATAGTGTAAGCTCCGAGTTGATCCAATCTTTACGTCCCTCAAAAGACAACTACAAGACAGGAAACATAATTAGGTAAGAATTATATATGCTTAGTAAGCTCGTAGGTGTTAACACATTAACTTACCTCATTCCATAAATAAATCTATCAAAATAACAAGTTTAACTAAGTCTCTTATCACAACATATCACAACTGTAAGGTGAGTATTTGATATTTAGTCATATAATTCGTAAATTTGCTCATACCATTCAGATTAGTATCATTTCATCAAAACTATCAAACGAAAATATGACTTTTGCTCAATTAAGCATAAGAACACATATAGTTGCATGAACACATTCATTTCCAATTGTTATACAAAGTCAGCCAATATATTTCCTTTTAAATAGTTAGCCTGATGAACTAAATGAATAGATACAAATACACATGTAACTACACCACACAATAGGCACCGAAGTGCTTTAATAGTAGGCACTGAAGTGCTGAATAGTAGGGAACATAGTGAAAATTCTGTACAAGTGCACAGCTAACCCTATTGGCATGCCAGTTGTATCCTATCCTATGCTCTTCTAGGCTCAATACACATATTAGAACAATTATTTACATTTCAATCCTTCTGGCCTTTTTGTACCATTTTGAATACATTTCAAAATCAATTTATATAACAAAAATTCATAATTTAAGCACAATCAATACATTTATAAATATAACTACACCATATGAACTTACCAAGAGCAAACAACAATAATAGAAGTGTCAAGGACTAGTCTGTAATTTTCTTTTTTTTCCTCGATTATCTTTCTATCGGTTCACTTCTTAATCTATAGAGTAATTCACTTCAAATTATCATTGCCAATTACCTTAAATCATCTTATTCAATGTACATGTCAACTTAATTTTTGTTTCATAATTTTCCTAAAGTTTCACACTTACTTCAATTTAATCCCTAAAACCAAAACTATCATATCTTTCCCATTTAAGCTTTGTTTTTCAATTCGTTTTCAATTTCATCCTTATTTAACCATATAGAAATAGTAATTACATAATTTTCATGTCAAATCCATAATATTCTTATTTTAGTCCTTAAACTCAAAATTAACCAAATTCACTTACAAATTAGTCCTTAATCATTTCTAAGCTTACAACCAAACCATTTAACATTCTAAACCTCAAGGTTCATCAATAAAAGAATTTTAAAACTTTGACACTTTTACAAATAGTCCCTGGTCTAGCTAAGATTAAGCTACAACGATATAAAAAACATAAAATTTACTAAAAAGGGCCAAAAGTACTTACATGCATGGTTGGAAGCTTGGCCAAAATTCTCTAAGCTTAAAAATGAAGTTTCGGTGAAGAAAGGGGGAAAATAAAAAGGAAATGGCCACATGCTTTGTTTTATGCTTTAACAAATTTTAATTATAAACTAATATTATAATTAACATAAATTGTCCATTTAAAACCATATATTCACTGTCCACCGTAATATATTATGGCATAATTGTCATCTAAATCCATTCAATTATATCATTTACCCCATTTAGCTAATATAAATTAAATACGATTGACTTTTATAATTTTTACAATTTAGTCCTTATACATTAACTACTAACTAATCAATAAAATTATCAAACCAAAAATCACCATAAAACTATAAATGACACGTAAATATTAATAAATAATATTTATTGACTCGATCATCAGAAAATAGGGTGTGAAACACACTATTTTTGGTACCACTAAAAACGAGTTGATACAAAAAGTTTATTGCTATAAATATAAAAAACTAGTTCGATTTTCAAAATTTTTATTTTTTGTTGTACAAAAAAAAAAACGTTTTCGAACCATATTTTTTTAGCAAAACATATAATCAAAAATATTTTGCATTTTATTCATTTTGGTCCCTTTATCTGAAATGCTCATATTTTTCAATATTTAACATCATATCAAAATTTGATTTCATATTAACATTGTACTTTTAATCTATAGCATAATTTTTTAACAACTTTCAATTTATTCATTTTAGTCTCTAATGTCACAAAACTAAATATCAAGCCTTGTTAAATTTCAAATATATTCCAATAGTTTTCTCTACTTTTCAACTTGGTCCTAACATGCTCAAAACTCATACTTCAAATTCTCTTCAAAATCAAACTCAATTTCATCAAATACCCATTAATGACAATTTGATAAACATTTAAAAATTGACAATTCCAAGGCATGGGTAAGCTTAATCAAAGCTTAGATGATCATGAATTAATCAAAGCTTAGATGATCATGAAAGCATAAAAAATTCAAAGAATGGACTTAAGTACCTTAGGGATTTTGGACCAATTTGTAAAGAAAGAAAAAGAGAAAATTCTTTCTTTTTCTTCCTATTTGGAGGACGCAAGCTTGAAAAAGATGAAGACTCTCTCTACTACTTGTTATTTATACTAAGATTAATGTTTTAATTAACTTAATTAATCATGATTGGTTTACTAAATTAAGACATATACTTGTTTATTAATTATAATTATGGAACTAAATGGATATCATCATGATTTTCCACTATCACACAAGAAACAATGGTTAAATAACCATTTAGGTCCCTTGGTTGATTACTAATTAGGTCCTTAAGCATTTTTAAAATTAAAATTCAATAGTGGTTAAACTTTTACAATTTAGTCCCTAAACTTTAATTAATGATTTTCTCGATTTAATTTCTCAATCATTTACTAATATATTATCATAGTAACTTTCTAAATCCTTCTATTCATATTTTCACTAACTCTATTTATCGAATTGGGTTCCAAAATCGCATTTTCCAACACCAGAAGAGTTGGATCATTACATAATGGATTTAACCCATAGAGATTAAGGATATCTTATAAGGGTAACACATATGACAAGGTCATTAGATGAGCACTTAATAAATAGATTCTGTAATGGTATATAGAAAGGAGAGCTCAATCATGATATTTTAGTGGAATGACTCAATGACTAAAAAATGTTGTAATTAATAGACAAAGAGTTAGAATTTAATTCAATTATTTGAGCCCTAATTATATATGTCTAATCAATTACTATACTAGCTTAATATAACATTGATGATTTGCATTTGAATTAATGAGATGAATAAATGAAAATGATGAATTAGAGAAATAGATCACATGTGTCACTATTTGCAGTGAATTTGTTTTCCCACTATGAGCAAGAGATGACTTGGAGATTAAAGTAATTTTCTCAAATTAGTGTCGAAACCATTTTTTTATTTTGAAAAACGGGGTCGACCTTTAAAAACGAAAATAGAGTCACCACCAATCCTTTTTTGAGGTGTGATCGGGTCACCTTGAGATTGATCATTTTAATAAAACATTTTGATTTATTAAAACAATGATTCTGGTCTACGAAATTCTAGAAAATGAGTTTGGGAGTCGGTTAAGCACGAGGAAGTATTAGCACCCTCGTAACGCCCAAAATTGGTACCTAATTGATTAATCAATGTCTTAATATAAAAAATTTGAGAAGATTTTAAAATACGATCATTTTTATTTTAAAAAAATATTTGAATAAATTGAAATGGATATTAAGACCTTCTTGTCCCGACATAATAAAATATCACATCCAGTACGTTAGGATACGACATTTTAAATCCTCGAAACTAAGCTTGTCTTTTGATTTTCAAAACTCATGCATTTAAATTTTAAAAAGATATTCGATTATTTAGGTTAAAAGAGAAAGATCGAAACTCAGTAAGTTAGGGCACAATTTCTCAAAATTCCAAACGTAGAACATTGCCTTTATTTTTAAAAATCATTATCTCGAGATAACAAAATGTCATATCCAGTGAGTTAGGACACAGTACTTCGAACTCCCGAGAATAAGCTTTTATTTGAAACTTATACGTTTTGATTGAAGAAGGGTATTTGGTTACTTAGATTCAACGAGGAAAATTGGAACCCAGTAAGTTAGGGCACAATCTTCTCGAAGATCCCAAATACTGAGTATTGCTTTATTTTCAAAACTTTTTCTTTTTGAATTTGGGCAAAAACAATGCAATATTAAAACAATTTATGAATGAGAAAAATGCATTAATGAATAATGGCAATATGAAAATTTGCAAAAGAGTGAAAATAAAATAAATCTCTATACAAAAATGATAAATAAACGAATAAAAACAAAAAGAATAATTAATAATTAAACAATTAAATGGATAAATAAAAAAAGTTAAAAACAGGCCTAAGCCAACCTCACTCCCACAATATGAGGATTCAACAAAATTCATCCACCAAAATCCAACTCAAACGAAAGCCACTAAAAAAAATGAAGATGAACGAAGAACAAAATAAGAACAAGCCACAGTAAATAAGAACGTAAGAGAGAGAAATTTGAGTGAATGCTCTTAAGAATTCTTATTGCTCCAAAAACTCAAGTGATTTACAATGAAGAGAGAGGCCTTTATTCATAGTTGAGCCTCCCCAAATCCAACGGTACAGATAAATTACATCAACGGCTAAGATTAAAGGGTATCTACAAATTAAATCTCTAAGATTACAAAATCATATATTCTAAGATTGCATATCATATATTCTTAAGATTGCATATCATATCTAAGATTGCAAATCCTTGAAGATTTTGTTTCCATATACGTCAAGCGTGTAGATGGACCTTCCATCTTCTCAAGTAATGGGCCATTCCGATCGGGCCAAATGATATATTTGTAATTTTAGACTGGACTTGGACTTTGTTTTATTATTTTGGGTTTATTATTTTTTTTATGGACTCGGGCTAAATTGGCCTATTACAGCTGCCCCTCTTTGCTCATTATCGTGTAACAAGAATAGAGCAATGACTTTAAAAAGGCCAATTTTGCCCGGTCTTGCCGAATCTTAACTTCTTGGCACTTCACTTCAAGTAGCTTCATTCCATCCCACTGCATCTTCAGGGGCATAGAAATTAGTGCTTCTATCCACTTTAATGTAATTTTAGGGAGAAGAGATTCGTAGCTACAATCTACTCTGCTGGAACTTCAAGGAGATAAGAATTGGTAACTTCAACCTGCTCCACTACAACTTCAGGGAGATAAGGTTTGTGTATTTTTATCCTGCTCCACTGCAACTTCAAGGAGATAAGGATGGTGGCTTAAATCTACTTCCTTGCTACCTCGGGAAGATAAGACTAGCTGTCTTCAATCTACTCCACTACTGCTTAGGGAGATAAGATCTACAATCTTCAGCCTGCTCCACTACTGCTCAGGGAGATAAGGCTAGTGGCTTCAATCTATTCCATTGCTGCTTAGAGAGATAAGATTTCCCATCTTTGATCTGCTCCACTATTGCTTAGAGAGATAAGATCTACAATCTTCAGTCTGCTCCGCTGCAAACTCAAGAAGGCAAGACTAGCGTCTTTGATCTACTTCACTACAACTTTAGGAAGACAAGATCTGTTATCTTTAGCCTACTCCACTGCAAATTCAAGGAGGCAAGGCTGGTGTCTTTAATCTACCTTACTATATTGTCCTCTAGAGGACATAACCTGTAGAATGGGTCTATGCTTATGCTGAATGATTAGGATGCCATGATCGAAATGAGTCAAATGCTCTTAATTAGACGTCCTATGAATGATATATGAATGCAAAATGAGAATAATCCCTTTTTAATGCTTACGGTTGTCACTGCTCATTTGTTCATTAGAGTTTTATTGCTGACGTATTACACTGCCATTTCGTTCGGCTGGTATCTTTGCCAGAAAACTCGAAGAAACAATCATATTTTGCTCAAATGGTTTGCCCCACTGCAACTCCAGGGTATATTCCACTGTACCTCTAGGACATAAGGTTTATACAATCTTCAAACCCTCCCACTGTAACTCAGGAATATAGGATCTAAATCTTTTTCAATCTATTCCCACTGCAATTCAAGGGTATAGGATTTCAATCTTCTTCCATCAATTTGGTTTGTTACACCATTCCCTAGGTGTCATGACCAGATGTGTATGCATGATATCATGAATACAGGATATCATATTTTTGAAAACGATCCCCTATAATGCTTGGGTCGTTATTCATCGAGGTCGTATCACCGACGTAATGTCTTTTCTTTTCTGTTCAATCAATATCTTTGACAGAAAATCTGAAGAGGTAGTCACAATTTAGACTTCTCTTTCTCAAATATTTCTAACCCTTAAGCATGGTGAGTTCTAAACAATAGTCCTATTTTAGGTTCTTGTATTATTTAGAAGCTTCCAGAGTAATATGCGAAACTCTTTTTATGAAAGTATTATTAGTCCATTAATCGTTATTTTAACGCAAAATGCTTGAAAATGATCATAACAATGGGCAAGAATGGAATTGATTTGGAGCATAGCTCAAAATGAATAAATTATCAAAAATTAATCGGGAATGCACCTTAAAAAGGAAAAGGTATTCAAAGATAGCAAATTCAATATGAGTAGGACGAAGAACCAGGTGCCCCAGATATCGCAGCTTGAGCTTCTCTGTACAAACTTTTTGAAGACCATTTTGAGCTCAATATATGTTTAGGGAATCCAAAGTACTTTGTCAATGCCCCAATACTTTGTCAATGCCCCAATATGTAACATACTTTCTTCTTGTTAATTCAGGTATAGTAGGATCATTGCATGCCCCATCTTTGATCAAAATTTGAGCTGCCCTCTTTGGGTTTTCAACTCAAAACCCTTTTGGTCTCAAGGCGCCCTTTACGGGTTTTTGCCTTAGCCTTTCCTTTTTTTTTTTGTTTTTTGTTTTTTTTGGAAAACTTTTTATTGAATCTGAATTCACCGGATTGGGCAAGTCCTTGCCATCCATATCAGTCAATATCAATGCTCCTCTAGAATAGGCATTCTTTACTACATAAGGTCCTTCCTAGTTTGGCATCGATTTCCCTCTAAAGTCCTTTTGTATAGAAAAGATCTTCCTTAATACCAGGTCCCTTTTCCGTCATAAGTCCACATCATCCATTTTTGGTACATTTAACTATGATGAATACTTCCAAACCTTTTTCTTCAGCCAAGTACATTGGAGACATTCTGCTTCATCCAATTCTTGACTCAATCAAAGCTTGGAGGAAAGAAATCTCAATTTCCATGAACAAGACTACTTCTATTCCATAAACCCATGAGAAAGGTGTTGCCTCAGCGAAAGTCCTGGCCGACATTTTATAAGCATAGAGAGTAAATGGTATATTCTTATGCCAATCTTTATAAGTTTAGGTCATCTTCCGCAATTTTTTTGTTTTTTGTTTTTTTCTTTTTTTTCGTACTTTTGTTTTTCATTTTTTGGCTGCCTTTGTTGCATTCCACTAGCCCATGCGGAGGTGAAAACCTCACGGAGGCATAGTTTCTCACTCCCACTTAAAAGGTGTAACCAAACGGTCATGCAATGCAATGTGTGGGAATAAAACTCAAAATAAAACAGAAATATGAATAAAACACAATGGATGAGATGCAGTGAAAGGATCGTATATTAAAATTAAATTTTCAATTTTCGATAAAAAGGCAAAAAATAATCAATTTATGGCTTGACTCTCTTAACGTCCCCAGTGGAGTCGCCAAGCTGTTGAAACCATTTTTTTATTTTGAAAAATAGGGTCGACTTTTAAAAACAAAAATGGAGTCACCACCAATCCTTTTTTGAGGTGTGATCGGGTCACCTTAAGATTGATCATTTTAATAAAACATTTTGATTTATTAAAACAATGATTCTGGTCTACGGAATTCTAGAAAATGAGTTCGGGAGTCGGTTACGCACAAGGAAGGATTAGCACCTTCGTAACGCCGAAAGTTGGTACCTAATTGATTAATCAATGTCTTAATGTCGAAAATTTGAGAAGATTTTAAAATACGATCCTTTTTATTTTAAAAAAAATATTTGAATAAATTGAATTGGATGTTAAGACCTTTTTGTCCCGACGTAATAAAATATCACATCCAGTACGTTAGGATACAACATTTTAAATCCTCGAAACTAAGCTTGTCTTTTGATTTTCAAAACTCATGCATTTAAATTTTAAAAGGATATTCGATTATTTGGGTTAAAAGAGAAAGATCGAAACCTAGTAAGTTAAGGCACAGTTTCTCAAAATTCCAAACGTAGAACATTGCCTTTATTTTTAAAAATCTTTATCTCGAGATAACAAAATGTCATCTCCAGTGAGTTAGGACACAGTACTTCGAATTCCTGAGAATAAGCTTTTATTTGAAACTTATACATTTTGATTGAAGAAGGGTATTCGGTTACTTAGATTCAATGAGGAAAATTGGAACCCAGTAAGTTAAGGCACAATCTTCTCGAAGATCTCAAATACCGAGTATTGCTTTATTTTGAAAACTTTTTCTTTTTGAATCTGGGGAAAAACAATGCAATATTAAAACAATTTATGAATGAGAAAAATGCATTAATGAATAACGGCAATATGAAAATTTGCAGAAGAGTGAAAATAAAATAAATCCCTATACAAAAATGATAAATAAATGAATAAAAACAAAAAGAATAATTAATAATTAAACAATTAAATGGATAAATAAAAAAAATTAAAAAAAAAGGCCTAAGCCAACCTCACTTCCACAATATGAGGATTCAATGAAATTCATCTACCAAAATCCAACTCAAACGAAAGCAACTAAAAAAAATGAAGATGAACGAAGAACAAAATAAGAACGTAAGAGAGAGAAATTTAAGTGAATGCTCTCAAGAATTCTTATTGCTCCCAAAACTCAAGTGATTTACAATGAAGGGAGAGGCCTCTATTTATAGTCGAGCCTCTCCAAATCCAACAGTACAGATCAATTACGTCAATGGCTAAGATTAAAGGGTATCTAAAAATTAAATCTCTAAGATTACAAAATCATATCTTCTAAGATTGCATATCATATCTTCTTAAGATTGTGTATCTGATAAACCGTATATTATACATATTTTTACCTCATGCTTAGCACATTTATGGATGAATTATTGCTTGATTTGTGGAATTTGATGCTCCTAAACCTTTAATTTCATGTTTTATACTCAGGAGAGCTTAGGGGAGTGAAAAGAACAAGAAATGGGCCGAAAATGGAGAAAAATGGGCCAAAGCAAGGAATCAACACGGCCTGGATTTCACCACACGGGCGTGTCACATGGCCATGCCCCATAAATAGGCTCGAGCATGACCTAAACTCGATTCACACGGGCAACCCACATTGACGTGCCACTTTAACAGGCTTGAACACGGCCTAGCATCGAATCACACTGGCATGTCCTTGTTGTGAGGAAGTTTAATTTCATGAGGAAAAAGCTACTTAGGGGCTAAGAAAGACTTTCTAAACTCTATATAAAGACTCTAGGAGGCAACTACAAAGGGGTGCATCATTCCCACCAAGGGAACAGTCTTCCTGCCAAGACGGAGAGCTAAAGGCAGGGAATTACTCGAAGGAAAGCCGATTGATCCATCTCAGAAGCCAAGATCTACATCGAGACAGAGGATCTCCCTTTAATCCTTTCAGGAGTTTTGGGTTTTCTTATGTTTTTTATTTTATTTATTCTGAGATGTTTCTTTTTATAATTATGAACTAAAACCCCAAATATCTAAGGGGGATGAAACCTAAGACGAATCTTGTTATTGTTATCTGAACTATATGATAAATATTTGTCTTGTTCTTAATTGTGTTTTTAATTCTTGAATTGATATTTCTGGGATATTGATTTAAGTCGAATGTGCTTAGGTAAAGGAGAAAAAGTCCCTGTTTAAGAGTAGATCCAACACAGTTAACTGGAGTTGATCGCAATCCTAGACATAGGACGATGAAAATCTGTCGGATTAGAGTCAAATCTAATATGGGATCCATAGATCGAGTTAATGCAAGACTAGGGGTTTTAATTAGAAAGAGATTTCAGTTAATCAACCTAGGATTAGTTGTTCCTATTCTCAACAGAGATATTAACATAATTTAGGGATCTCTACGAATCAAGTCAAATGAAGAAATCGCCTAGTTCAAAGTTAGATAACAAGTGAAGTCTAGGTGGATTCTTCCTTAGGTATTGTCTTTATCAATCAGTTTTCCCAAAGTAATCTCTCCCGATTGACTCTTTGTTGTTTCTTTAGTTTAGTTTAGATAGTTTACAACTAAACCCCCTTTTTATTCTTAGGTTAGTTAATAGGAAGAAAGTCATTACTAGTACTTTCAGTTCCTTGGATTCGATATTCCGGACTTGCCACTAGCTATACTACTACTCAATAGGTGTGCTTGCCTTTTATCGTGATAATAGTTACTCTTTATGTACGATCAATTTATTACTTCATCACATCATGAGATCAAGTTTTTGGTGCCGTTACCGGGGAACTAAGATATTAGGAACACTCGATTCCTATTACTTTAGCCATTTTTAATTTTATTGCAATTTATTTTCTATTTTTATTTTAGGTTTTTATTCACTAAAATTTTCTTTTTATTTTTTTTTCTCTTCCAAGTGTCTCTAGTTCATGACTAGAAGAAACCCAGGAGGACCATTATTGTTTGACAATGATTTAGAAGCCACAGTTCGTAGAACTCGCAGAGAAATAAGAAGAAGCTAGCAATACCCATAACAAGGACAAGAAGAAGAACCTGAACCTACTGAAGAGATGGAGGCAAATCAAGATAATCAGCTACCTCCTGTAGTAGCCACAAATCCTGTTGAGCAAAATCCTGTTCCTCGTATTATGTATGATTATGCTAAACCTAATTTGGCTGGTATTGAATATAGTATTGCTAGGCCTACAATTGCTGCAAATAATTTTGAACTGAAACCTAACACTATTCAGATGATACAATAGTTTGTTCAGTTTGATGGTTTGCCAGATGAAGACCCTAACGCTCATTTAGCCAACTTTTTGGAATTATGCGACACATTTAAAATAAATGGTGTTTCTGATTATGCCATTCGTCTTCGGGTATTCTCATTTTCATTGAGGAATAAAGCTAAATAGTGGTTAAATTCTTTACCACAAGGGGCTATCACTACATAGGAACAAATGACCGAAAAATTTTTACTCAAATATTTTCCACCGGCTAAAACGGTTAAATTAAGGAATGATATCTCTTCTTTTATGCAGATGGATTTAGAAACACTTTACGATGCTTGGGAGAGATACAAGGATTTATTAAAAAGGTGCCCTCACCATGGGTTACCCTTATGGTTACTAATTCAAACTTTTCACAATGGTTTGAACCCTTCAACGAGACAGATGATCAATGCAGCCGCCGGTGGAACAATCAATAACAAAATGCCAGAAGCAACTTACGAGTTTATAGAGGATATGTCACTAAACAATTATCAGTGGCAAGTCATGAGAACAAAGCCACAAAAAGCTACAGGGGTTTTTAATGTTGATGCGGTCACAATGCTTTCTAATCAGGTAGAACTTTTAAATAAAAAGATTGATGGTTTAGTTGGTTCTACGTAGGTACACCCAGTGATGCAATGTGACTCAATCCAAGGAAACATTAGCAATTCTAAGTACCCCACTTATGGATAT
Organism: Gossypium stocksii; assembly: GCA_020496765.1. NCBI lineage: Eukaryota > Viridiplantae > Streptophyta > Magnoliopsida > Malvales > Malvaceae > Gossypium > Gossypium stocksii. Next base: position 98,909,286 of record CM035629.1, on the reverse strand, counting down.
GGCATGGAAACTGAGCAAGCCAACTATATGGGTAATAATTCTAAATCTCAAAAGAACCCTTATAGTAATACTTACAATGCAGGCTGGATGAATCACCCCAATTTCTCATGGGGACAAGGGAATCAAGGAAATCAGAGACCACCACTGCTTCCGGGATTTCAGCAACCACCGTACCAGTAAGAGAAAAAGTCAAACCTTGAGGAGATGCTCACGAAATTATTCGTCGTGTCAAAAACCCGTTTTTAGAATACCGAGACGGCACTTAAGAACCAGCAAACATCCATTCAAGGACTTGGAACTCAAATAGGCCAGCTCGCTAAGCTAATTTCTGAAAGACCACAAGGTGGGTTACCGAGCAACACCGAGACCAACCCTAAGGAGCAACTCTATGCCATCGACACGATTGATGAAGAAGGGTTAGCTAAAACTAAACCAGAGCCAAGTAAGGAGACTGTCGTAAGTAGCTATAAGGATGAGGTAAGTCACAAAGAACTGATTGTTAAAGAATATAAGCCTCGTGTCCATATCCTAATGCGCTAAGGAAAGACCACACAGACGAGTAATTCAGTAAATTCCTTAAACTCTTAAAGAAATTACATATTAACTCACCATTTATTGAAGCTCTGTCGTAGATGCCAAATGCTGTTAAGTTTTTAAGAGAGTCCAGACGAACAAACAAAAGCTAGATGAAACATCTCACATGGAATTGAATGCAGTGTGCTCAGCAATTTTGCAGAATAAGCTACCTAACAAACTAAAAGATCCAGGGAGTTTTACAATTCCTTGTTTACTTGGTAGTTTAGATGTTAAAAATGGTTTAGCTAATTTAGGAGCCAGTATTAATGTAATGCCATATAAATTGTTTAAACAATTAGGTCTTAGGAAACCTAAGCAAACTAAGATGAGCATCCAATTGGCTGATAAAACCATTAACTTTCCTAAGGGCATAATCAAAGATGTGCTTGTCAAAATGGATAAATTTATATTCCCAGTCGACTTTGTTGTTCTAGACATAGATGAGGATAGCAATGTACCCCTAACCTTAGGGCGACCCTTTTTAGCAACTGCTAGAACCATAATTGATGTAGGCACAGGCGAGCTCACACTTCACGTAGGTGATGACAAGATTACTTTGCAAGCTCATAACTCTAATAAAACTGTTGACGATAAAGGTATTATTACAAGTCCTAATAATAAAAGTGATCTCACTGCCCAACCTTCTTTGCAGGATACTCTTCACATAGGCAAGCTCAAACAACAGACGAGTCCTTCCAAGGGACCACTCATGAAAAACGAATGCTACAGCTTGAAGAATTAGATGAGTGGCTGAACTATCGACAAGAGAAACCCAAAGTATGCCACATCACACCAGAGCATCATCATGATGACCCTAAGGTAAAAACGAATCAATTTAAGGTAAGGGATAAGGTCTACTTAGAGGAGGAAGATCCTCGAATCTCAAATTCAAAAGTTCATACAGGTGATACTCCTCCTTTCCCAATAATGAAAAATTTCCCCTATGGTACAGTTGAGATAACACATAAGACATTTGGCACTTTTAAGGTAAATTATACTCGACTCAAACCTTATTTTGTTAGTGAAACTAATAGCAAGTAAGAGGAGATCGAACTCCTCAAACCACCGTGACCATGCAAGCTTGAAGAAAGTCTAGCTTAGACTATAAACAAGCGCTTCCCGAGAGGCAACCCGAGCACTGACATAGTAAAGTACCTTTTTTTAAACTCTATAATATATCAACTAACCTTCTGCATGCAGGTTTTTCATGCCACACAGCCATGCCCACGGGCGTGCCTAAGGCCGTGTGGACACCATGTGCAAAGACACGGCCGTGCGATATGGCCGTCCACAAATAGGACAAAAATTTTCCCAATACGGGCTGCGACAATTTGCCACGGCCGTACGAGGCAGCCGTGGCCAATCCTGATAAATCAACACGGGCGTACGAGACGCCCGTGCCCCAAGGTCATGGTCGATCTTGTTAAATCAACATGGGAGTGCGACACACCCGTGTCCCAACCCCGTGGTCGAACCTACCAATTTAACATAGACATGTGACCCCCTACACGGGCGTGGGAGAAGCGAACATCGAAGGACATGGCCGTGCGACACGGTCGTGTGCCCTAACACGCTCAAAGAACACGTACGTGTGCCATGACTCAAGCACACCAAAACCCTTGAAATTCGAATCGCACGGGCTAAAAACGATTCACATAAGCGTGTGACACGCCCGTGTGCCCCAATTTCTATAAAAACCCCTCACTATTCATCATCATCTTCACTTAAAACCCTAAACCCTCTCCACCCACAACCCATGCTAGCTCTCCCTAGCACCGCCGCCGACCTAAGCCAGGCCACCACGCCCGTGCAAGCACCACTACGACCGTGTTCCGCTTTTAATCTCACATTTTTTATTCCCCTTTCTCCCTTTTCTCTTGGTTTTTAATGCTTTTAACTATTTATCTGTTCATGATTTCATTCTTTTAAGTTGTTTACGTTATTCTTGATGTTATTCTCATACATTTTGCATAATTAATCTAGGAAACCTATTGTTCCATTTAGAACCATCCTTTGGCTGCCACTTCTAATTATCTTGAGCAATTTGATTCTTAGTATAAATTGATACCCATGTTTCCATTATTTGACGCTATGATCAAGAATAAATTTATCTTTGAATTCAACTCGTGCATGAAAGTCTTTAGTAATGTTGGTTAGTCTAATTTGTCAATTAGTTTAGGAACTTATGAGTCCTCACGTCTTATTCTTTTTATTCTCATTTGTTCATTTTTTTCAGGAATCATGTCGTCCTCACGAGGAAAGAAAGCTGCAGTCCCCGCTTTAAAAAATGAAAAGGGCCCGATGGTTCCTCTTCTAGAGCCACAACCAAAATCAGACACCCTTTCCTCTAATTTCTGCAAAGTTCCCAAGAGGAAATATTTCAAATTTTAAGGGTGAGACCACTCGGAGTAGGAAGGTGCATCGATTGGGCCGCATTAGAACGGGTCCAACTAGCAGACGCGGTAGGAGCCTTCTTGATGACGGACCCGTGGGACCAATTCTTCCATATTGTTGAACCCACCTATCTCGAGCTTATCTTAGAATTATGCTCCACATTCCACCTCCAAACTGTCATGGCCCAACACGACGATCCAGGGACAATCCAATTCCGCCTCGGAGGCATTGTTCGACAGCTTAGTGTACCAGAGTTTGGTACCTGATATGCTCGCGATATTAAGTAATAAAATTTATAAAAACTGATTACACCAAAACTAACTAATATCACAATTTTAAAGGCAAGCGCACCTACTGAACAGTAGTATAGTTTAGCGGCAAGACCGAGTTATCATACCCAAGGGAACCAAAATTACTAATACTTACTTCCTTTCTACTATCTAGCCTAAAAATAAAAGAGGATTGGTTGAAACTAATTCTAAAACTAACTAAAGGTGCATAAAAAGTAAATTGGGGAAAACTCTAGGGAAAAGTTGATTGATATGAGCAATACTTAAGGGAGAATCCACCTAGACTTCACTTGTTATTAACTTCTTGAACTAGATGACTTCTTTACTTGACTTGATCCGTAGAGATCCCTAACTTATGTTAATACCTCTTTCAAGGATAAGAACAACTAATCCTAGGTGGTTAATTAAAGTTTTCTTATTAATTAACACCCTTAGGTTGAATTAATTTGACCTATAGATCCCCCTATTAGGTTTGACCCTAATCCGGTAGATTTATGTCACCCTATGTCTAGGGTTACATGCAACTCCAATTAATTATGGTAGATCTACTCTTAAAACAGGGACTTTTGCTCCTCTGCCTAAGCACATCAAGTTCTTGAAGTAATACCTAGGATTATTAAATCAAGAATGAAGAACACATAATTAAGAACAATTCAAGTATTTATCAAACAATTCAAGAATGAATAATAACAAGATCTGTCTTAGGTTTCATCCCCCTCAAGTATTTGAGGGGTTTAGTTCATAATAAAGAAAGAAAACATCTCAGAAGAATTAATATAACAAAACATAAAGAACCCAAAAAACCTTTGAAGGAATTTAGGGAGATTCCCTGTCTTGATGTAGAACTCTAGCTTCTACGATGAATCAATCAGCTTCCCTTGGAGTAATCCCTGCTTTCACTCCTTGTGTTGGCAGAATTATGGCGCTCTTTCTTGAGAAAAAAGAGTATATCTTTAGAGTTGCCTCTCGGGGTCTTTATATAGAGTTTAGAATGGCTTTCTTAGCCCCTAAGTATCCAAATCCGAGTGAAATTCCTCTTCCTCACGACAGGGACACGCCCGTGTGCCACACCCGTGTGCCATGACAAGAGGCCGTGTGAGATTCTGTCGATGGAGGCACAGCCGTGTGGCCTGGCCGTGCTTGTCGAGGGCTGGACCGTATGATCTTCATGTGGCACGGCCGTGTGGTGACTCCTTGGGCCGTGTCGTTTTTCCATTTTGGCCCATTTTCCTCGTTTTTGGTCCATTTTCTGTTCTTTTCTCTTCCCTATGCTCTCTTGAGTATAAGATATGAAAAAGAAAGATTAAGAGCACCAATTCTCACAAAATTAATGATAATCCACCTAGAAATTAAGCTAAACATAGGGTAAAAATATGTATAATTTATCGTTTATCAAATACCCCCACACTTTAGCCTTGGCTTGTCCTTAAGCAAAATCTCAATCCCTAATCAAGAATCATTCCTCTCAATTTACAATCGTTATTGATAATCTTTCAAACTAATCTACAGGTAATCATACAATGAAAATTCAATCAAAAGAACATTAAAGAATCAATTACTTTAAGTTGAGAATTTTATCATTGAAAACATAAGTTTTCTCCCTTTTCCTAAGTAATTATCTCTCCATCTTAATTAACAGAAGTTGACATCCTCACCAAAGATTCATTTTATCCACTCGAAGTGTTTAGGGTTCAAGAATTAAGTACTCTCTGGTCAACCTGAAAAGTTATTACCATTAGCTTGCAAGAGAATCACATCTCCACCACTTGTAGATTGATATGATACATTGATCAAAAGGTCTTTCAATGGTTGTAATGGGGCTTGGTTAGGGGTGTTGTTACAGGCTACAAAAGAGGGCTAGAATCGAGATTGAATTGAAAAATTATCTAGCTAGAAAAATCTCTATCATTGGAACATATTCTTCAGGCTAATTTTTATGATAACATCATTTCCACCTTGGTAGCTTTAAAATAGAAACATGCAAAAACTATTTGAACTATTATAGATTATAGCTGAATACATACGGTTTTTTTTAGAACAATTCAAATACAAAAAATTGGATAAAATTTTACATTCTGGAAAAGAGAATAAAGCTAGATGAAAATTTCAACTCAAATCTCGACAAAAATAGGGGTCAAATAATTGAATGGAATTCAACAAAATATGGTTGAAGGGTTAATATTAGAGGTAAGTCAAAGAAAAGGTTGTTAGGCTCAATGGGGTTCACTAGGGGTTAATTTATGGAGGTAGGCTTTTGTGGAGTAAGTGGGTTTAGTCCTAGGTGCCTTTATCATTTCAGTGTATCAAATCAATGATGTGGTCTCGACATGTATAATCAAAGCAAGTTCTAGAATAACAAATCAGTTTTGACTCACTTAAAGCAATAATAAAGTGAGCACGAAAGAATGTATGCTCAAAAGGCTCAAAAATCTCACCAGAATTATGGCTTTTGATGTCAATTCTGCGAATTTCAAATCTCAAGATAACACTTAGAATTAAGGAAAATAACTTATGAAAAAAGTGGGGTTCTCAAAAATTTCAACTTATCATGCTTGATTCCCTAATGTTTTAGAGTTTGAATAATCAAAGTACAAGCACCTATGCCTTGATTCTTAACATATCAATAAAAATCATAAATCAATCAGAATTAATTCGTAAAAGGAGATTGAAGATAATGCAGATTTGAGAACAATGCAAAAAGTTAGGGATTTCACAGATAATATAAAGATTTAAAGTAAGTTCCCCCCACACTTAAGATGTACATTGCCCTCAATGTACAAAGATAACATTAGTAGCAATAAAAGCACAAGATCATAAGATAGGGAGAGGTATGAAACTCCCTGTTTTGGATGGATTAGTGAGACGGAGATTGGAAGAGTTGGCAGTTGTGGCAAGGTGTTCCCTTTTTCGTAGAGATTTGAGCTGCGAAGCTCCTTTAAAACTGCGAAAGTGTTTATTAGTCGTGGGAAATTTGGATTAAGAGAGATTACTCATTAGGGATTAGCGGATATGAAAAATAGAAAAAGAAATAAAAGGTAAATAATAAACTAAGTTCTAAAAATACTAATATTCAAATAATGAAAAAGATAAAATAAATTAAAAATAAAAAAGAAAAGGAAAATAAAGTTAGAAGAAAGGAAAAGGTAAAAATAGGGATCAGAGTTAAAATAAAAATAAAAATTAAGATAAAAATAAAGTTAGGAGGAATAGACATCTCTAATCCTCATGTGGGTCACGCGGCGGCGGTGTGATGCGGAGGTGCTGGCATATCTGCTCTAAGGTGGCATCAATATAATCGAGGCGCTGAAAGCATTGCTGCTCAAATTGTGAAAAGCGCTCAGATAGGTCAGCGTGGGTGGCTGCTGCATGAGATGGGTGGCGAGGGCGTGGTGGCTCAGTAGGGGCATCCTCCTCCTGTGGTGGGACATCGTCAGGAATGTCCTCTGGCTCCTTGCCCTCCTGGATGAGGCAGAACTGTAAGGGGGTGCCTCCTGGCCTCTGCTCGATCATCCTCATATGAAGCATAGTCTGAATGCCTTGAGGAGACATCTGACCGATGAGTGTGTAAGAGGATGTCTGGGCTGAAGTGTTGAGGAGCCCGAAGTAACGGGCCAAGCGTGTAATATAGGGCCCCATGGATAAGACGCCTCTGCGGTGCCTCTCTGTCTGATGCTGCATGGCGTGCGTGATGAAGTATGCCAAGTCGATGACGTGTCCATTCGCCATACACCATAGGAAGTAGACGTCGTGAGTGTTGACAACGCCTGTGCTCTCCCGTTTACCTGTCAAAGTGTGAGCAAGGAGAGCATGAATGTACTTCAGTAAGGGAACGAGGGCGGTCGCCTTGCTGACACTGAGGTTATATGTCTGACGCCCCGGGGCGATTTTGTTCCAACAGTCGACTGGCCATATATGGATGCGGCGAGAAAGGTTGTGAAAGTCTTCGTCTGCCATGAATTGTTCTGTGTAGAGCCCGAGTGCTGAGCCGAACTCTGGAACATTGAGGTGTCGCACGAGACCTCCCAAACAGAACTGGACTGTCCTTGGATCATCGAATCTGGTCATCACGGTCTGCAGATGGAATGTGGAGCAGAACTCGAGGGTGAGTTCTAAGTATGTGGGCCCCACGATCTGGAAGAACTGTTCCCATGGCTTGGTCATTAATAGGGCTCGGACGTCATCCACTAGGTGTATCTGCTCGAGGTCAGCCCAATCTATGCATCGGCCGGTGGATATAGTGCAAGCTCGGAGTAATTGATAATGTTCCTCCTGGGAGGCTTGGGAAAAAGTGATGAATTTGTGTCGAGCCTCTGAGGTGGGCCTAGATAATGAACCCCCGACCCCTTACGTTTCTTTGAGGCGGGGACGGAGCCTTCTTACCTCGTGATGATAACATGTTACCTAAAATAGAGTTAGAATGATTAGTTCTAAAAATCGAAGTTTAATTGCAAACTATAGTAAAATTAAATGTGTAAATTAAAACGACAATGTGCCTAAAAAGAAAAAATAAAATGGGGACTAACCAAAATAGTAAATAGAATCAATTCTAAGTGGTAGCAAGAACAAACAATATGGGTATGTATTTATACTAAATTTTTGAGATAAATGGCAAGCAAATGAGCACTTAGATGGCATGCAATCCTAATATGTTCTCTAACAATCTAGATTATTCATCTTAATGTAACAAATTCTATGCTTGAAAGTAAAATTTGACTGAATAAAAATGAAATACAAATAAATAAAATGAGAAAAATGAGAAAATAGAACAAAATATAGGGTTGCACGGTCGTGGGTTGAGGTCGAACGGTCGTGGGGTTGGTTTGCACGAGTGTAGGTCGGCTGTGGACGAGCGTGGTGATGGTTTTAAGGTCGATGGCAGCGTTATGGTGGTTGAGGAGGGAGGATTTTAGGGTTTGAGTGAAAAAGAAAATGAATAGTGGCTTCCTATTTATAGTTTTTGGGTTACACGGGCATGTCACACGCCCGTGTGACTCAGGGGTTGCCCGTGCGTTTCAAAATTTGCGTGCCTGGTTCGAAGTACACTCTCGTGTTGCTATCCCGCATGGTCTTTTGCGATCGTGTTTGCTTTTCACACGGTCGTGTGATAAGTTCCATGGCCGTTTGCGATTAGTTTCGTTCTTCACACGGTCGTGTGGAATGGCACACGGCCATTTCCAAATTGACAGTGTTGGCCACGGTCTGGGGACACAGGAGTGGGGATTTATGCAAGCCCGTGTCTAAGCTACAGGGTTGCCACGGACATGTCGTACGGCCGTGGGGATTTTTTGGTAGCCCATGTTAAAGTTGGAAGGTTGCCACGGCCATATCGCACGGCCGTGGCTATTTATCGGCGGCCTGTGTTTTGGGAAAATTTTTTCTCTGGTTGTACACGGCCTCGGTACACGACCGTGTCTCTGCTTGAAGTGTTCACACGGCCTTAGACATGCCCGTGGGCATGGCCGTGTGGTCCTAAATCTCTATATTTAAAAAGGGTTAGTTGATGTATGAAGAATACTCAAATTTTAAAGAAAGAAAAGTTACTAAGTTAGTGCTCGGGTTACCTCCTGAGAAGCGCTTATTTAGAGTCTAAGCTCGACTCTACCTGGATGTGTCACGAAAGGATTTCGTTGAGCTGAAGCTCCTCCCTGTAATCTTTGAAATTCTCACCTCTGTAGTGTTTAAGCCTATGTCCGTTTACCTTGAACGTACCGTAGTCGGGGTGGGTTACCTTAATTGTGCCGTATGGAAAGACAATTTGAATAGTGAATAGACCTGCCCACCTTGACTTGAGTTTCCCAGGAAATAGTCTCAGCCTTGAGTTGTAGAGTAAGACAAGATCACCTGTTTTGAACTGTTTAGGTTGTTTCAGTTGTTTATCATGACATCGCTTCATGGCTTCCTTATATAGTCGTGAGCTCTCGTATGCATTGCAACGCCATTCATTGAGTTCATTTAACTGCATTAATCTCTTCTCACCTACAAGCTTAAAATCAAGGTTTAAAAATTTGATAGCCCAAAATGCTTTATGTTCAAGTTCAAATGGAAAATGACAATTTTTTCCATAGACAAGCTTATAAGGAGATGTACCTATGGGTGTTTTAAAAGCAGTTCTATAAGCCCATAAAGCATCGTCTATTTTCCTTGACCAATCCTTTCTATTTGTTTCTATTGTTTTCTCTAGGATGCATTTTAGTTATTTGTCACTTTGACTTGACCATTGGTTTGTGGGTGATAGGGGGTAGCTGTTCTATGGTGTACTCCATACCTTTTTAAGACTTTTCCAAACTGGGCATTGCAAAAATGTGTGCCCTTATCACTAATAATTATCCTAGGTGTTCCAAATCGAGAGAAAAGTTTCTTTAAAAATCGTACTACCATTCTAGCATCATTAGTAGGTAAGGCTTGGGCTTCCACACATTTTGACATATAATCTACCGCTACTAGGATGTACTTATTCCCAAATGAAGTAGCGAATAGACCCATGAAATCAATACCCCATACATCAAATATTTCACATGAAAATATATAGTTCTGAGGCATTTCATTATGCTGAGAAATATTACCTGTTCGCTGACATTTATCACAAGAGGTCACATACCTGTTGGCATCCTTAAAAAGTGTAGGCCAGTAAAATCCTGATTCAAGTACCTTATGAGCAGTTCTAGCTCCATTGTGATGTCCCCCTGTGGGTCCTGAATGGCAGTGATTTAAAATCTATTATGCTTCTGTTTCAGTAACGCATCTTCGAATAACCTGATCTGCATAAATTTGAAAAAGAAAAGGATCCTCCCAAAAGTAGTTTTTCACATCAGCGAAGAATCGCTTCTTTTACTAATGGGTCAACCCTTTTGGGGTTATGTTAGCTGCTAAATAATTTGCAAGATCAGCAAACTAAGGATCTGTTGCATCTGCTAAGGATAGGAGTTGTTCTTCAGGAAACAAGTCATTTATTTTGTCGAGGTACTTGGGTTGCGTGTTTTCTAATCTTGAAAGGTGATCTGCTGCCAGGTTTTCAGCTCCCTTCTTGTCCTTTATTTCTAAATCGAACTCTTGTAACAATAGAATCCATCTTATTAATCAAGGTTTTACATCAGCTTTAGTTAAAAGGTAACGAAGAGCAGAATAGTCAGTATAGACAATGACTTTTGACAAAATGAAATAAGATCTGAATTTATCAAATGTGAAAATAACAGCTAGCAATTCTTTTTCTGTGGTAGTATAATTTGCTTGAGCGGCTGTCAAAGTTCTGCTAGCATAGTGGATTGGTTGAAAGTGTTTGTCTCTTCGTTGTCCCAAAATTGCACCTACTGCAAAATCACTTGTATCGTACATTAGTTCAAAAGGTAGATTCCAATCAGGTGAAATCATAATCGGGGCATTGACTAACTTTTCTTTAAGAGCATTAAAAGAGTTTAAACATTCTTGGTCAAAGTTGAAAAGCACGTCTTTTTCTAGCAACTTTGTTAAAGGCTTAGCTATTTTAGAAAAATCTTTAATAAATCTGCGATAAAAACCGGCATGTCCTAAAAAGCTTCTTATAGCCTTAACTAAATTAGGGGGAGGTAATTTTTCAATGGTTTCAATTTTTGCTTTATCTACCTCTATCCCTTTACTAGAAATTTTATGTCCTAATACAATACCTTCTTGAACCATAAAGTGACATTTTTCCCAATTTAGCACTAAATTTGTCTCTTCACATCTTATCAAAACACATTTTAGATTATTAAGACAAAGTTGGAAAGAATTATCGAAAACTGAAAAATCATCCATTAATACCTCCATAATGTCTTCCACAAATTCATTGAAGATAGCTAGCATGTATTGCTAAAAAGTAGCAGGAGCATTACATAAACCAAAAGGCATTCTACGATAAGCAAATGTACCGTATGGGCATGTGAATGTCGTTTTCTCCTGATCTTTTGGAGCTATCGGGATTTGGAAGTAACCAAAGAGGCCATCTAGGAAACAATAATACATGTGACCTGATAATCTTTCCAACATCTGATCAATAAAAGGTAAGGGAAAATGATCTTTTCGAGTGGTGTCATTCAGCTTCCTATAATTAATGCAAACTCTCCATCCAGTGACTGTTCTTGTAGGTATTGACTTTTTCTTATCATTAGACACCAAAGTCATGCCTCCCTTTTTAGGAACAACTTGCACAGGACTTACCCAAGAACTGTCAGAAATAGGATAAATAATGCCTGCATCTAGAAGTTTAATTACCTCAGCTTTTACGACTTCCTTCATATTGGGATTCAATCGTCTCTGAGCTTGCACCGATGGTTTATATTCATCTTCCATTAAAATTTTGTGGGTGCAAAAGGATGGATTAATTCCCTTAATATCTAAAATTTTCCAAGCTATAGCATGCTTGTGTTCCCTTAACACATGGAGTAGTTCCTCTTTTTCTGCAGTGCTCAAATCTATTGCGATAATGACTGGTAAAGTTGAATCTTCCCCTAAAAAGGCATATTCTAAATGATCTGGCAGTTGTTTCAACTCTAATTTAGGGGGTTCATCAATGGAAGGTTTCTGTCTCAACTCATCATTCATCTTTATACTTTCATAACTTATGTGTCTCGTGATGATTTCATTAGAATCTAACTCCTTTCTTACTTCCTCAATTTCAGTGGTGACTTCGTCTTCTCCCCCACTTTGAACAAGACACAGTTCCAATATGTCTGCGATAGAAAGTTCCTGAAACTTATCTTGAACAAAGTAATTAATAATATCAACAAAATAACAGAAGTCATCTTGTTCTTTAGAAAATTTCATAGCATCATAGATTTTAAAAATGACTTTTTCTTCACCAACTCTGAGTACTAATTTACCATCCCCTACATCAATAATAGCTCTAGCAGTGGCTAAGAATGGACGTCCCAAAATTAAAGGTACCTCAATGTCCTCATCCATATCAAACACAACAAAATCAACAGGGAATATAAATTTATCTACCTTTATGAGCACATCTTCTATGATTCCCCTAGGATATTTAACAGATCTATCAGCTAGTTGAATACTCATCTTAGTGGGCTTTGGTTCCCCTAGACCTAGTTGCTTGAACATTTTGTAAGGCATGAGACTAATGCTAGCACCTAAATCAGCTAAGGCTTTATCAATAAGTAAACTACCAATTAAATAAGGAATAGTAAAACTCCCTGGATCTTTCAGTTTTGTCGGCAGTTTATTTTGGAGAATAGCTGAGCATCCTTCGTTGAGTTCCACTGTGGCTAATTCTTCCAACTTCCTTTTATTTGTCAGAAGTTCTTTAAGGAACTTCGCGTACTTCGGCATCTGAGAAATTTCTTCAACAAAAGGTAAGTTAATGTGTAATTGTTTAAAAAGTTCAAGAAATTTATCGAATTGGGCGTCTGTATGGTCTTTCTTCGACTTTTCCGGATATGGAATGGGCGGTTTGTATTCCTTGAGTGTTGGTTGAGTGTTTTCCTTGGATTCTTCTACCTTGTCTCTTGAAAATCCTAGAGTAGATTTCTTTTCTGGTTCAGCTAGTACTTTCCCATCACTTAGAGTAATTGCTTTGACATGTTCTCTAGGATTTGGCTCAGTATTACTTGGTAGCCCTCCTTATGGTCTTTCTGAAATTAATTTTGCAAGCTGACCAATTCGATTCTCAAGCCCTTGAATTGATGCTTACTGGTTTTTTAGTGCTATTTTAGTGTGTTGGAAACGGGTTTCTGATGCGGCCATAAATTTAGTGAACATCTCTTCAAGATTCGGCTTTTTCTCTTGTTGTGGTGGTGGCTGCTGAAATCCCGGAGGAGGCTGTTGTCTTTGATTTCCTTGTCCTCCCCATGAAAAATTGGGGTGATTTCTCCAACCTACATTGTAAGTATTACTATAAGGGTTATTTTGAGGTCTAAAATTGTTACCCATATAGTTGGCTTGCTCAGTTTCCATGCTGTGTCCATAAGTTGAATAGTCCAGATTCAACATATTTCCTGGGGTTGCGTCGCACTGCATCACTGGCTGTGCCTGCGTAGAACCAACAAAATTATCAAACTTTTTATTTAAAAGTTCTACTTGGTTAGTAAGCATGGCGACAGCATCAATATTATAAACTCCTGCAGCTTTTGTCGGCTTTGTCCTCATAACTTGCCACTGATAGTTATTCAGTGACATCTCTTCAATAAAATCATAAGCTGCTTCAGGTGTTTTATTGTTGATCGTTCCTCCAGCGGCTGCATCGATCATTTGCCTCGTTAATGGGTTCAAAGCATTGTGAAAGGTTTGAACTTGTAGCCATAAAGGTAGGCATGATGAGGGCATCTTCTCAAAAGATCTTTGTATCTCTCCCAAGCATCGTAAAGTGTTTCTAAATCCATCTGCACAAAAGAAGAGATATCATTTCGTAATTTAGCTATTTTAGCTGGAGAAAAATATTTAAGTAAAAATTTTTCGGTCATCTATTCCCATGTGGTGATTGAGCCTCGTGGTAAAGAGTTTAACCACTGTTTGGCTTTGTTTCTCAAATAGAATGGAAATAGCCTTAAACGAATGGCATCATCAAAAACGCCATTAATTTTAAAGGTATCACAGAGTTCCAAAAAATTGGCTATGTGTGAATTTGGATCTTCATCCTGTAAACTATCAAACTGCACTAATTGCTGTATCATCTGAATAGTGTTAGGCTTTAATTCAAAATTATTAGCAGCAATAGTAGGTCTAAGAATGCTAGTTTGGGTACCAACTATTGCGAGAGTTGGTGGAGTGTTTTAATTTGCTTCCATCTCTTCTATAGGTTTTGGCCTTTGTTCTTGATCTTGTTCTGGATACTGTAGGCTTCGTCTGATCTCTCTGCGATTTCTGCGAACTGTCGCTTCTAAATCTTCGTCAAAAAGCAATGGTCCTGCTGGGTTGTTTCTAGTCATAAACTAGAAATACCTAGAAGGAAAAAAGCTAAGAAAAATAAAAAATAATAAAAGAAAAATAGAAATAAAATAAAAATAAATAAAAACTGAAAATAAATAAATATAGTAATGGCTAAAGTAATAGAAATCAAGTTTTCTTAATATTTTAGTTCCCCGGTAACGGTGCCAAAAACTTAATATGCTCGCGATATTAAGTAATAAAATTTATAAAAACTGATCACACCAAAACTAACTAATATCACGATTTTAAAGGCAAGCGCACCTATCGAACAGTAGTATAGTTTAGCGGCAAGACCGAGTTATCGTGCCCAAGGGAACCAAAAGTACTAATACTTACTTCCTTTCTATTAGCTAGCCTAAAAATAAAAGAGGATTGGTTGAAACTAATTCTAAAACTAACTAAAAGTGAACAAAAAGTAAATTGGGGAAAACTTTAGGGAAAAGCTTATTGATATGAGCAATACTTAAGGGAGAATCCACCTAGACTTCACTTGCTGTTAACTTCTTGAACTAGATGACTTCTTTACTTGACTTGATCTGTAGAGATCCCTAACTTATGTTAATACCTCTTTCGAGGATAAGAACAACTAATCCTAGGTGGTTAATTAAAGTTTTCTTATTAATTAACACCCCTAGGTTGCATTAATTCGACCTATGGATCCCCCTATTAGGTTTGACCCTAATCCGACAGATTTATGTCACCCTATGTCTAGGGTTGCATGCAACTCCGCTTAATTATGGTAGATCTACTCTTAAAATAGAGACTTTTGCTCCTCTACCTAAGCACATCAAGTTCTTGAAGTAATACCTAGGATTACTAAATCAAGAATGAAGAACACATAATTAAGAACAATTCAAGTATTTATCAAATAATTCAAGAATGAATAATAACAAGATCTGTCTTAGGTTTCATCCCCCTCAAGTATTTGAGGGGTTTAGTTCATAATAAAGAAAGAAAACATCTCAGAAGAATTAATATAACAAAACATAAAGAACCTAAAAAACCCTTGAAGGAATTTAGGGAGATCCTCTGTCTTGATGTAGAACTCTGGCTTCTGGGATGAATCAATCGGCTTCCCTTGGAGTAATCCCTTGCTTTCACTCCTTGTGTTGGCAGAATTATGGCGCTCTTTCTTAAGAGAAAAGAGTATATCTTTAGAGTTGCCTCTCGGGGTCTTTATATAGCGTTTAGAATGGCTTTCTTAGCCCCTAAGTATCCAAATCCGAGTGAAATTCCTCTTCCTCATGACAGGGACACGCCCGTGTGCCACACCCGTGTGCCACGACAAGAGGCCGTGTGAGATTCTGTTGATGGAGGCACAGCCATGTGGCCTGGCCGTGCTTGTCGGGGGCTGGACCGTGTGACCTTCATGTGGCACGGCCGTGTGCCACGGCCGTGTGGTGACTCCTTAGGCTATGTCATTTTTCCATTTTGGCCTATTTTCCTCGTTTTTGGTCCATTTTCCGTTCTTTTCTCTTCCCCATGCTCTCCTGAGTGTAAGATATGAAAAAGAAAGATTAAGAGCACCAATTCTCACAAAATTAATGATAATCCACCCAGAAATTAAGCTAAACATGGGGTAAAAATATGTATAATTTAACGTTTATCAATACCACACTGCGTCTATACACCGAGCAGTTTTTGGACGAGGAGAACCTTTCAGAGCTTCACCGCTACATCCACTTCTCACCGTCTAAGTGTTGGCAAGCCCTAGTCCCTGCTCCGGCCACATACAACCCTAGTTGCTTTAAGGCGACAACTCTCACCCTATCTCTGAGGTACTTACATGCTCTACTCACACACACATTGACGGGTAGATGCGAGAGCACCAGTGTCGTCAACACCCACGATGCCTACTTTTTGTGGAGCATGGCATACATACACGTACTCGACCTCGCCTACTTCATCGCCCATGCCATTCAGCACCAAACCGAGTAGCATCGAATGGGTGTAATATCGATGGGCCTATACGTGACACGCCTGGGCCACTATTTTGGCCTCCTCAACATAAAGGCCCAGACATCCTCTTACACCCTCATCGGCCAGATGTCCCCATAGGGCATCAAAAGTATGCTTCATATGAGGATGATTCAGCGCCAACATGGAAGCGACCCTCCTCAGTACCAGCTAGCTCAATCCACCGAGTAGGATAACCTAGATGACATTACTGATGATGTTCCCCCATCCCACAAGGAGCCACAGCCTACTTGCCGCCCAATTCATGCGGCAGCTTTAGATTATGTCACTTCTAAGTAGTTCACACATTTCCAGCAACAATGTTTTCAGCGCCTCGATCACATTGATGCTACTCTATCTCAGATTTGTAAGCACCTTCATCTCGCACCGTCGTCCCCACCTTACGAACCATCTGAAGATTAGGACTCACGAGTCCTCTTATCTTCTCCTTTATTTTTCTTTTTATTTTACTTTTTCCTTTTATTTTATTTAAACCTTATCATTTTCATTATTTGAATTTTAGTATTTTAAGAACTTAGTTTATTTTATTTCAAATGTTTAATATTGGCTATTTCCTAATGAGTACATTGTGCTAACCCAAATTCCCTAAAATTGATAAATGCTATCGCAGTTTCAAAAGAGATTTACAGCTCAAATCCCTATCTAATGGGAAAACCCTGCCACGACTGCTGGTTCCTACACGACCACGACCCTCGCCACCACGGCCATAGCCACCACGACCCCTATCATCATATCCCTTGGCACAAAAATTGTGGATAGACACCCTTCCCTACAAATCTTCACACCTCCAACTCAAGGAATTCATCCAATATTCAGGGAGTTTCACTTCCCTCCCTATCTTATGATTTTATGCTTCTATTGCTACTAATGTATCTTTGTACATTAAGGTCAATGTACATCTTAAGTGTGGGGGGAATTCACTTTCATTCTTTGTATTATCTTTGAACCCCTGAAAATTTTGAAAATTTTTACTCCCTTTCACTCTCTGCATTATTCTCAATCCCCTATTAAAATGAATTCTAATTGATTTATGATTTTTATTGATATATTGAGAATTAAGACATAGGTAGTTATGCTTTGATTATTCAAACTTTAAGACACTAGAGAATCAAGCATGATAAGTTGAAATTTTTGAGAACTTAAATTTTTCTAGGTTGTTTTCCCTAATTTTAAGTGTTATCTTGATATTTGAAATTCACTGGATTGACATCAAAAGCCATAATTCTGGTGAGATTTTTGAGCCTTTTGAGCATACATCCTTTCGTGCTCACTTTTATTGTTTCTTTGAGTGAGTCAAAATTGATCTGTTATTCTAGAACTTGCTTCGATTATACATGTCAAGACCACATCATTGATTTGATATACCGAAATGATAAAGGCACTTAGGATTTAACTCACTTACTCCATAAAAGCCTACCTTTATAAATTAACCCCTAGTGAACCTCATTAAACCTAACAAACCATTCATTGACTTACCTTCAATATTAACCTATAACCCATTTTTTGTTGAATTCCCTTTAATTATTTTGACCTCTATTTTTGTCGAGATTTGAGTTGAATAATTATCTAGCTTTGTTCTCCTTTTTAGTTGTAAAGTTTCTAAATATTCAAATTGTTTTCTTAAATTAAAAATAAAAAAAGGAAAAAAGAAAGAAAAAAATGTATATTTTACTTGTAATTCAATATTTTGCATATTTCCATGTAATTTTTGAGCTTCTATTCTTAGACGATGTTATCCAAAAGAGAAAAGCTTTACTCTAGGACTATGTTTCAGTGATAGAGATTTTTCTAGTTAGATGATTTTTCAATTCAATCTCGATTCTAACCATCTTTTTCAGCTTGTGACCACACCCCTAACCAAGGCCACGTTACAACCCTTGAAAGACCTTTTGATCGATGTATCATGTCAATACATAATGGTGGAGATTTGATTTTCCTGCAAGCTTATGGTAATAACTTTTCAGGTTGACTAATGAGTGCTTAATTTTTGAACCCTAAACACTTCAAGTGGATAGAGTGAATCTTTAGTGAGGATGTCAACTCTTGTTGATTTCGAGTTCGAGGTAATTACATAGAAGAAGGGAGGAAACCTATGTTTCTGTGATAAAATTCTCAACTTAGAATGTTTGAGGCTTTAATTTTCTTTTGGTTGAATTCTCAATATATGATTACTTGTGGATTAGTTTGAAACTTTATTGATAAGGATTATAAGTTGAGAGGAATGATTTTTAATTGTGAATTGAGATTTTACTTGAGGACAAGCAAAGGCTTAAGTGTGGGGGTATTTGATAAACCGTAAATTATACATATTTTTACCTCATGCTTAGCATATTTATGGATGAATTATTCCTTGATTTGTGGAATTTTATGCTCTTAAACCTTTAATTTCATGTTATATACTCAGGTGAGCTTAGGGGAGTGAAAAGACCAAGAAACAGGCCGAAAACGGAGAAAAATGGGCCAAAGCAAGGAATCAACATGGCCTGGAGTTCACCACACGGGCGTGTCACACGGCCGTGCCACATATACAAGCTCAAGCATGGCCTAGACTCGATTCACACAAGCAACCCACACGGTCGTGCCACTTTAACAGGTTTTAACATGGCC
Source organism: Gossypium stocksii (assembly GCA_020496765.1). Taxonomy (NCBI): domain Eukaryota; kingdom Viridiplantae; phylum Streptophyta; class Magnoliopsida; order Malvales; family Malvaceae; genus Gossypium; species Gossypium stocksii. The sequence goes on along the minus strand of CM035629.1, from coordinate 98,890,549 downwards.
TAGCATCGAATCACACGGGCGTGTCCCTGTCGTGAGAAAGTTTAATTTCACGAGGAAAAAGCTACTTAGGGGCTAAGAAAGACTTTCTAAACTCTATATAAAGACCCTAGGAGGCAACTACAAAGGGGTGCATCATTCCTGCCAATGGTACAGTCTTCCCGCCAAGACGGAGAGCTAAAGGTAGGGAATTACTCGAAGGAAAGCCGATTGATCCATCTCAGAAGCCAGGATCTACATCAAGACAGAGGATCTCCCTTTAATCCTTTTAGGAGTTTTGGGTTTTCTTATGTTTTGTTATTTTATTTATTCTGAGATACTTTTTTTTTATAATTATGAACTAAAACCCCAAATATCTGAGGGGGATGAAACCTAAGACGAATCTTGTTATTGTTATCTGAACTATATGATAAATATTTGACTTGTTTTTAATTATGTTTTTAATTCTTGAATTGATATTTCTGGGATATTGATTTAAGTCGAATGTGCTTCGGTGGAGGAGCAAAAGTCCTAGTTTAAGAGTAGATCCAACACAATTAAGCAGAGTTGATTGCAATCCTAGACATAGGACGACGAAAATCTGTCGGATTAGAGTCAAATCTAATATGGGGATCCATAGATCGAGTTAATGTAAGACTGGGGGTTTTAATTAGAAAGAGATTTTAGTTAATCAGCCTAGGATTAGTTGTTCTTATTCTTGATGGAGATATTAACATAATTTAGGGATCTCTACGGATCAAGTCAAATGAAGAAATCGTCTAGTTCAGAGTTAGATAACAAGTGAAGTCTGGGTGGATTCTTCCTTAGGTATTGCCCTTATCAATCAGTTTTCCCAAAGTAATCTCTCCCAATTGACTCTTTGCTGTTTCTTTAGTTTAGTTTAGATAGTTTACAACCAAACCCCATTTTTATTCTTAGGCTAGATAATAGGAAGAATGTCATTACTAGTACTTTTAGTTCCTTGGATTCGATATTCCAGTCTTGCCACTAGCTATACTACTACTCGATAGGTGCGCTTGCCTTTTATCGTGATAATAGTTAGTCTTTTAGGTATGATCAATTTATTACTTCATCACATCACGAGATCAGTATCATATCTAAGATTGCATATCCTTGAAGATTATATTTCCATATGCGTCAAGCTTGTAGATGGACCTTCCATCTTCTCACGTAATGGGCCATTCTGATCGGGCCAAATGATATATTTGTAATTTTAGACTGGACTTGGACTTGTTTATATTATTTTAGACTGGACTTGGACTTAGTTATATTATTTTGGGTTTCTTATTTTTTTTGTATGGACCCGAGCTAAATTGGCCTATTACTATTAGCATTTGATTGATTGTGATTAAATAATTGAAAATCAAAGTGCAAATTAAATTAATTAGTCATTGCAGTCTTGTTGAGCAAGGAAATTAAATTAATTTACTCATTGATTCTAACATGATAAAGTGGTCATGACTTTAAAAGATTTGGAATTGGGGTTAAAAAATAAATAAATTATAAAATTAATTAAATTTAGTTTAATTAAATAATTAATTAATTTTTTGAGAGTAGAAAAATGATTATTAGGTAGGTTAAATTATATGAGATAGTTAAATATCTAAATAACACATATAATTGTACCCAACACACAAACGAGTCCAATAGACCTGATTAATACATGATGGGTGAAAAACCGTAGTCTTCATAGAGGAAGGTGTTGCCCCTTATTTAGTCCTAGTAAGAATGCATATTTTAAATTAGACTATTATTATTTTTTGGCTCCTTCTCGTTCAACTAATACTCTTGAGATTTTCTTAATAAATAAAGACCATTGGCAAGGTAAAAAAATAAACAATACTTAGAGTCAGTCCTCTATCAAAATTCAGTGACATTTATTCTTCCAAATATACTCTAATTTTGAGAGATTCTTTTTTTTCTATTTCTAGACTATGAGAATTATTAATATTCCCACTAAGTATCAATAGAAACTTTTCATAGTGTTCATCAGTTTCTAAATTAGAGCACACACTCTAAGCAAGCTAGGGTTTGAGAATAGAAGAGAATATCGTGTTGGTCAAAAGTCGAGAAACATCTTATATTGCCTATTGCAAAGCATGGGTACAAATTTGATAAAGATTTTATTACTATAAATAACACCATAATTTGGGTTTTAGTAAAAAAACATAATTTTTTGTTGTGCAACAAATCTATTTTATAAACTAAAATTTTCCAACAAAAACACAGGAAGCACATAAGTGTTGATCCTTCAAGTATACCAAAAAGCACCGAAGTGCTAAGCATAGAGGCATCATGGACTACATGTGAATGCAAGGCCCAAAGACAACAGAGAGTGCAGAAAATAGGTGTAAGGCTCAAAAGCATTAGAACTCCAACCATAACAAAACTTCATATTTAATCCATATTGGTGAGCCAATCATATCTTATCTATTTCACTAAGTTTACTAGGTCACATTATGTACATAAATATCTTAAATCAATTATGGCAAAAAACATATTCATCATTCATACAATACAAACCTTATAGAGTTTACATAGTTCTGAGTATATCAGACAAACTTTTGTCTAATTTCACATATTGGCACAATGAACTCCTTCACAAATACATTCAATTCCAATTTATCAATTTAGGTCTTATAGCCATGTTCGTTGTTCAAGTTATTATTTTCAAGCATCAAAGGTATTAAGTTTATTTATTTGTTAACATTTTCATCGTGATTTCAAAAAAGGGTCGTTATGACCTCACACATAATTGAACCTCTATTTTATAAGTTATACACCATTATCATGTTCCAAAAATTCTCTTATTAAACAAGATAGCTTATAAATACATGTTACTCATCAATATTACCAACCTACACTCACATATTCACATGCTAAATTCACATTCAAGCCAATGTGTCAACTCTATCGACATTCACAAAAGTTAACAAACTAATCTTTAGACTAAAATAGTAACATTTTAGCACATTTTCCTTAGTAATGAGATATTTCATATTTATTCATACTAATCAAATGACTTTTATATGCCATTCCATGGCAACCAAATTTTTCATTTCACATTATTAGTTGGTTTAGCACATTATAACTAAGGCTCATTAGGCTTAAACATTTCACAAGTCAATGTTTCAAACACACTTGTCTATGGAGATTCCATGCAATTATTACATAAACATTTTCAGATTCATTACAAAATTTAACTAATTTCATAAACATATTAGTATAGGAAAGTAAAATTGTAACAACTCGTTTTTAGCGAAATTGGAATAGTAGTTTTGGGACCACATATCCGATGTGAAAATATTTATTTTCTTATTATTTTTGAAGTCTACAGCATGATAGTATAATTTTGTGAAAAATTCGCTAAGAAATTTTACCGTTTGAATGCTTAATTTGTGAAAAAGGACTAAATCGCATAAAGTGTAAAAGTTGTGTTCTATTAGCTAAAGGTGTCAAATAGCTATAGAACCTTAAAGTAGAGGCCCTTACATGGAAAATAACCCATTAATATGTTAGTGGATGATAATGGCTCGGTAATTTTGTAATTTGAGTTAATAATAAAGGATAATTTTGGTAATTTATAACTTAAGGTAAAATAAATAAAACAAAAATCAATTTTTGTCCCCATTCATCTTCTTTAACCAAATTTTAGGGCAATAATAGCCATTGGAGAAGCTTTAAGATTCGTCTACACTAAGTCCATGCATGTAAGTATATTTTGACTTGGTTTTTGATGATTTCTATGTTTTCAAAATCTCTACAGCTTAATCTAGCTAGCTCAGGGACTAATTTGTGAAACTGTTAAAAGTTTAGGGTTTTTCCATTGATAAATATGCATGTGTTTTGATTTTTGATGATAGATTATGAATGGTTGTTGTGAATTAAATAGCTTTTGTTAAAAGATTTTTGATAAAAATGTCAATTAAGGATTTAATTGAAAAATGTGTTAAAATCCATGGTGAAATTGTGAAATAAATGAAATATATGACTTGCTAGGGACCTACATGAAATTCGGCTAGCATGGGTATGGGTTGAATTGCAAGAATTTGCATTTTTATGAGATAAGGACTAAATTGTAAAGTAGTTAGAAGTTGAGGGGTAAAAGTGTAAACTTGCAAAAATATGTATTTTGGGCTAGATTGAATTGAACGATAATTGAATAAGTTAAATTTGATTATATATAGATAAAAAAAAGCAAAGATCGGAATTAGATCGGAGAAAAAATAAAGTTCTCGAGTAGACGATCAAATTCGTCGTTTGAATACGAGGAAAGTTAGTATAATTAGAATTGAGCATTTATATATATATACTTATTTGAAATGTATGTTTGTGAATTGAGAAAACTAAAATACATGATTATTGAATACCGAATAAATGAGTTTGAATAATATCGATCCCCGTTTGAACCTTAGGAATTTGTAGGATACGAGTGACATGACATTATGGTTACCAATTTGGTTGAGATCCTGCATGTGTTGTGGACTCACCACAGCTCGTATGAGCTTACTAATATTTCATCTTGTAGGAGCTTACTGTTTCTTAGCTCATTAGAGCTTACTGTTACTTCAGCTCGGAAGAGCTAACCGTTTATAGCTTCAAAGAACATACATGTACAGGAATTGACGGATTACAGTTTGGTGCATCTGGTGTGTACTACCCATGTATTTGACAATATTCTAAGTGGTTCAACGGTACAGTTTTGTTTTAAGTTACATGAGATTGAAATGAGTTAGTACAAATGATACATGAACTATAAGGTAATGACATTATATGATCTATTGAAGTATGAAATGGAAGATATATGTATATGAAGTTTGAGTGAGTGTTGCATTCATCCATATGATTTGATGATTATATGTATTGTACATGACTAACCTATTGGTGAATTCATGTACATAGGCGTTTTACAAATTGATTGGAATATAATATGTTTAATTACCTAAATTGTGATTCAATGGTAAGTTTAATTCCATATTATATGAGCTTACTAAGCCATATAGCTTACTCTGTTTTCTTTTCCATGTTTTATAGTGATTCGAAAGCTCGTTTGGTTTGGAAGTCGTTGGAGATCTCATCACACTATCCAGCTATTACTTTGGTACTTTTGAACTTTGAATATATAGGTTATATGGCATGTATAGAAGTTGTGGTTAATATAGCCAATTGATTTGGCTTGTAAATGATGACGTTTTGGTTATATGTATAGCCATGTGATTTGGCTTGTTTTGGTATACTTGGTTATGAAAATATGTATAAATAGCCTTTTGATATATTATGTATAACTGCTTTGTGAAAGTCTTGTTGTGGATTGGTATTTTGTGAAGAAAATGGTTAGAATTGAGATGAGCATGTGTGCTATGTTAGGCACAAAGTTTAAAATAAGTAATTAATTATTTAGATATACTTTGTAAGCATCTTAATATGTTTAAAAGTGGTCAAATGGATGTGATTGTAGATATAATGTTGTATATGTGATTAGTACATGATATAATCTTGATATTGGTTAGTTTGAGGCTTATTTATGCCATGATTATATGCATATTGAGGCTTGGAATATTGTCTATTTTTGTCTACACGGGCAGAGACACGGGTGTGTATCTCAGCCATGTGTGACACATGGTCAGGTGACACGGCCGTGTGTCCCCTGTAGTTTTTAAAGGAAGTAAGTCAATGACTTACACGGGCTAGTCACATGGGCGTGTGGTTGGCCGTGTGACACAATTCAGTGAGTTACACGAGGTAGGACAAGGGTTGAGACACGGCATTGTGATCTCTTATCGAATGTCCACATGGCTTGTGACACAGGTGTGTCTTTTGGCCTTGTGAGACAAATGGCCTGGCCACACAAGCGTGTGTCTCTTGTATTTGAAAATTTTTAATGTTTTCCAAAATTTTGCATAAGTTCTCAGTTTAGTCCCAAATCTTTTTAAATGTCTGTTTCGAGCCTCGAGGGCTCGAATTAGGGACTATATGAATGTATGTGAATGACTTATGTTTAAAATAAGAAATGTATGTGAAATGTATGATGAATTATGTTATAAGTCCAGTAATATTCTGTAACCCTATTTTGGTGACGGATACGGGTTAAATGTGTTATATTTGTTGGTATCAGAGCTACAGTTTAGTCGATTTTAGGACTAGCGTAGCATATGTAAGTCTAGCTATACATGCCATATTTAACCTATGATAGTGTGATATCTCCTGACAGTTTCTAAATTGTGTTTTCATATAGTAATGGATTCCGACCGAGCTGGATCTGTTGAAAGTAACACACTGGCCTTCGTTCACATAGCAACGCCGTCTGAATCGAAACCCGTATTTGAAGGCTATGGAGAAGAGGCCAAAGAAGCCTTTATCCAAGTAATGAACAAATGATTCACTAAGTTTGTCCGAACGAATCCGGCTACTCAGTGACCTACACCCCCACATATTCCCTAACCGATCCTCATAGCTTCTCAAGGTTTGGAATTTATACATGTGAGTAAGCCACCTGTTGATAAAATTCAAAAGTTTGGGGCCGAAGAGTTTAGAGCTAATGTTGATGATAATCCTAAGAGAGCCGAGTATTGGCTTGAGAATACAATTTGGGTTTTTGATGAACTGTCGTTTACACCGACTGAATGTGTTAAATGTGATGTATCACTTCTGAAAGATTCAGCTTAACAATGGTGGAATACCTTGATATCGGTAGTGCTGAGAGAACAAGTCACTTAGGAATTCTTTCAGATCGAGTTAAAAAAGAAGTACATAAGTCAACGGTTCTTGGATCAAAAGCGCAAAGAATTTCTATAGTTGAAATAGGGTCATATGACCATAACACAGTATGAAAGAGAATTTGTGAGACTGAGCAAGTGCGCCTAAGAGTGTGTCTCCACTAAAGAAATTATGTGTAAACAATTGAAAGACAGGTTAAATGAAGACATTGAGCTTTTAGTCAGGATTCTTGAACTAAAAGAATTCGTTATGATAGAGCTTGCAAAGCCGAGGAGCTTAGTAAAGAAAAGAGAAAAGCCTAATTTGAAGCTAAAGATTTGAGAAAGAGATTTTCGGGAAAGTTTCATTAATCAGCATCGAAAAAATTTAAATAACATTATTACCGTCCTACTGTTTCTATGGGGCATTTTAGTCAAGATAGAGATATGAGACAGTTTACTCCTAAACCTCAGGCTACATCAGTAGCTAGTGTGAGTAGTGTTAAAAATGCTAGACCCAAGTGCAAACATTGCAATAGGCCACATTATGGCGAGTGTCGAGTGAAGAGTGGAGCATGTTTCATGTGTGGTCCCTTAACCATTACCTTAGAGATTGCCCAGAGAAGCCTATGAATTAAAAAGCTCAAAAAGTGAAACCAAGTAACACAACTACTAGAGAGAGGCCACCTCGAAACTCTGGAAATATGAGTGGTAATCGTGGTGCTACGAGAGATTCTACTGTGAGATTCGAAGCACGGATGGAACGATGGAAATGTACAAGTGTACACAATCGCAACAAGTAATAAAGTGACAAGTAAATGTCGAGTTATCGTACCCATAAGGACTGTAAAAAGGACTACTTATGAAATTAATTTTAAAACACTCTAGTGGTGAAAAAAAACTTTGGTTTTAAAAAGATGATTAAAAACTAATAATTAAAATAAAACAAAGAAATTCTAATGCACTATTTCAAATAAGATTTAATCAAGATGACATAATTGTGTTGGATTAATTATATTTCTTTAACTTAGAATTATTAAACTTATGTTTATACTGTTACGAATAGTTTCACGGCAACTCAGTAATTTGCTAACTTATGAACATATTTGCTTACCAAAACTCGTTCATCTTCTTAACATATCCCTATGTCAAGATGATTAAACAAATCTTAATAAACAAATAAAGACTATGTGAGGTAACAAAGTATCCCTACCTTGAAACAATTTAATCACAATACTCTAAGTTATGCAAGGCATATGTATCGCCAAATACAATGCTAATTTAATCTTTAGCTATCTTAGAAGAATAAACATGCACTGATTAAGTACTGTGTCCATTAATTACAATTTCAATGCGTTTAATAATTAATTCATTAGTTATCTAACAATTGTAATGCAAGAATAACTTAGGCATGATTTTACTTAATCAAGCACTTTACCGAGGCCTATAATAACATAAACACAATTTTAATAATTTAAGAGGACGAAATGCAATCAACCCAACATGAATTAAATTCAAGCTAAGTTGATTAAATTAACCATTCCAACAACATAAATATTCATAGATATGTTCATCATAAAAACAACAAAATTTAAAGAGATAGGGAACAAGAAGCAAATCCGGTGTTTCTTCGTGACTTGACTAGGTTGCTTTGTTCTTCTTGCTTTGTTGTCTCTACTGATCAAGGCCTCTACAAGCACTCACTTGCTGATCCAAATGGCTGAAGAAACACCTCTTTTCCAAGAGAAGAAATCGGCACAAGAACAAGGGGGAAATGAGTGGGAAAATGGAGAGGAAAAGTGAGAGAGGAAAAGAGAATTGTGAGAGAATGAGAGAGTGTTGAGGGATGCTTTGAATGGGCAGAAAAGGGGGTTTATATAGCTGAGGATGGCTGCTAAAAATAGCATATTTCAGCAGCCAAAGAGCCCCCTCTTGGCCAGCCACACACATGGCAAAGTTGGTGGCTTTCAACTTTGCTAAAAATAGCCTGAGGCAAATCCGAAAAGCCATAATTAAAGGAGGGGTATGAATGCAATTTGGAAGTCTTTCAAGGGTCTTTTAGCAAGTTCATTTAATCAGCTAAAATGCTGATTTGGATCAGCATATGGACGGTTCTGGGCTGCCCAATTGATGGCTGGTTTGGTTCACTTAATTCGATTCTACCGGTGCGGTTCAATTGGACCCTTTTCCCATAATTAATTAGAAATAATTTATTTAACCCAAATTAAATTTGGGGATAAATTAAACCTAATTATATTATGAATTAATGCACATATTTGGACCGTCTTAGGCTAGAAATTAATTCACCTTGATACTTCGAATTACTTTTCAATTTTGTTATTCTCGCAGTGTCTGTCGGGCTAATTTTCGCCCTTTGCGCGAATCTATCGAAAATAATTAAAATTCACCAAAAATAATTATAAAATTGACTAAAATTTAATATGTTCATATTTTTAATACAATTTATTTATTTTAATAAAATTAATTATTTTTCTACAAGAATTTTACCGAAACTGCACAATTTTAAGTAAAAATGGGTATGAAAAAGTCTATAAATTTTTTTGTTTCCAACGGGTGCCAACCAGAGCTTAGGGAATTCGTGCTTGTGAGGATGCGTCGTCACTAGATGTTATCACTGGTACATTTTTCCTTTATGACACTGATGTAATTGCTTTGGTAGATCCTGGATCAACTCATTCATATGTTTGCATGAATCTAGTATCTAGTAAGAGTTTACCTGTTGAGTCCACTGAATTCGTGATTAAAGTATCAAACCTCTTAGGCAAGTACGTCCCAGTTATAAAGTTTGCAAGACCTGTCCTTTGATGACTTGGGGTTATTATTTTTCGGTTGATTTGATGCTTTTACCGTTTGATGAATTTGACGTGATTCTGGGTATGGATTGGTTAGCTTTGCATGATGCAACTATGAATTGTAGATGAAATACTATTGAATTGAAATGTCAGAATGATGAAATTCTCTGTATTAAATTCAATGATTCGAGTGGATTACCTATTGTGATATTGTCTATGTTAACTCAAAAATATGTGAGAAAGGGTTGTGATGCATATCTTGCTTATGTACTAGATACAGAAGTGTCTAAATCGAAGATTGAATCAATACTAGTTGTTTGTGAATATCCAGATGTGTTTTTAGAAGAGTTACTCGGGTTGCCATCAATTAGAGAAGTCGAGTTTGCTATTGAATTAATACCAGGAACATCATCGATATCGATAGCTCCGTATAGGATGGCTCCTATAGAATTGAAGGAATTGAAAGCTCAGTTGCAAGAGTTAACAGACAGAGGTTTTGCACGACCGACTTTCTCACCTTGGGGTGCACCAATTTTGTTCATAAAGAAGAAAGATGGATCGATGAGAATGTGTATCGATTATTGACAGCTCAATAAAATTAGGATCAAGAATAAATATCCTCTACCGTGGATTGATGATTTATTTGATCAGTTAAAAGGGGCAACAATGTTTTCTAAGATTGATTTATGATCTGGTTATTATCAATTGAGAGTTAAAGATTCTGATGTGCCGAAAACTGCATTCAGAACCAGGTATAGACACTATGAATTTCTTGTTATGCCATTTGGGTTAACTAACACTCCTAAAGTCTTTATGGACTTCATGAATAGAATTTTCAGGCCGTATTTAGACAGATTTGTTGTTGTATTTATTAATGACATTTTGATCTATTCCCGAGATGAGTCAAAGCATGCTGAGCATTTGATAATTGTATTGCAAACATTGAGAGATAAGCAATTGTTTGCTAAATTCAGTAAATGTAAGTTTTGGCTCCGAGAAGTTGAATTTTTGGGACACAATGTTTCAACGGAAGGTATTCGAGTTGATCCGAGTAAGATTTTAGCTATTATTGATTGGAAACCTCCAAGAAACATATCTGAGGTCAGAAGTTTTCTAGGATTAGTTAGCTATTACCAAAGATTTGTAAAAGGGTTTTCGACGATAGCTACACCGATGACAAGGTTATTGCATAAAGATGTAAAGTTTGAATGGTCTGAGAAATGTTAGCAGAGTTTCGATTAGTTGAAAGCACTGTTAACTTAAGCACTAGATTTAGTTCAGCCTGAATTGGGTAAAGAGTTTGTGATTTTTAGTGATGCATCATTGAATGATTTGGGATGTGTTTTAATGCAAGAAGGCAAAGTGATAGCTTATGCTTCCAGACAGTTAAAGCCACATAAGAAGAATTATCCAACACACAACTTAGAATTGGCAATATAGTATTCGTGTTGAAAATTTGGTGACACTATTTGTTCGGTGAAAAATGCCATTGATCACAAGAGTTTGAAGTATTTGATGTCGCAGAATATTTGAATTTGAGACAGTGAAGATGGCTCGAACTTTTGAAAGATTATGAGTTAGTCATTGATTATCATCTGGGGAAAGCGAATGTAGTCACCGATGCTTTAAGCAGAAAACCCTTATATACATGCATAAGACTTCATACTTCATCAAGACCAATTTCACCACTTCGCATACAATTAAACTTTATTCACTTGATTGCATGCATTTTCATACCAATATATACACACATAAAACTATCATCTTTCATCAAATTCAAGTTTAGTAAATCACATGCAACATATCATCATTCAACCATCAATAACTATAGACAATATCACAATGGCATGGGCACTTGCATGAATATATGAATAGGTTTACAACCCAATAATCAATATGAGCCACATCTCATGGCTTATACAAAATAAATCAATTATCATTATAAGCCAACACATTTGGCTAAGCCAATATGGCATATAACAAAAAGACCAAGTCCCTATACATGCCATACTTAAAATGTTAAGACTAGTTATACCCAAATATTCCAATTGATAGTGTGATCAAGTCTCCGACATCCTTCGATCCTCGAGCTAGCTTGGCGATACTATAAGAAAATGGAAAAGAGAGGGGAGTAAGCATAATGCTTAGTAAGTTTGCATGTAAAAAATTAACAACATTAACCATGCACTATTATTCACATATCATAATATAATTTATCACCATGTCATCAAGTATCATAAATACATTTAAAATTATGTCATTTGCATAATGTACGATAAAACTCATGATCTTATTTCATTCATTCATTCACTTCTTACCGAGGTCTCATCAATTCATAATCTCATTATTTAAGAGCTTTATGTGCATACCTGTACCCTTTCAACAAGATCATACCTTGTTATTTCTTTGACATTATCTTTGGATTACCCATTGAACCACTTGGAATACTAAAGGATACTCGGTAAATCTTATACACATAGTAAGATGCCAATGCCATATCCCAGATATGGTTTTACATAGGATCACATATCGATGCCGATAGCCCAACTATGGTCTTACACGATGTCTCATATCGATGCCATATCCCAGATATGGTCTTATACGAAGTATCATTTTGAAGCCATGTCCCAGATATGGTCTTACACGAAATCACATGCCGACGCCATATCCCAGATATGGTCTTATAAGGGATCTTAATAACCCTAATGTCTATCAATTCCTAAGGTTCAATCGAGATTTTCGAGGTATCAAATCTTCATCGAATTGTCATTGAGTCATCATTAATCAAATCCACAAAGAAAATTATACAATTCATGCATTATTAAAGCATTAAATACATAATAATGAAATGTTGCATTATTTACAGATAAACTTACCTCGGTACCAAAATATGGCTAACTATTCGATTTAGTCCACAACCTTATTTTTCCTCGATTTAGGTCTGGACTCCGTTTTTCTTGATCTGTAATAGCAAATTTCACTTATTTAATTATCACATTGTTCAAATTAGTCCAAAAATCATACTTTGGTAAAATTATAGTTTTGCCCCTAAACTTTCACATATTTACAAATTAGTCCCTAGGCTCGTAGAATGATTTTCATTCAATTTCTTTGTACTTTAAGCCTAGCTGAACCCACGTTTTTTATTAGAACACACTTTTACTACACATTTTATAAACTTTCCCAAATAGGTCCTTTTAGACGTTTTTACTGAAAATCACTTAGTAAAAGTCATTTATTACACATAAAACTTTCATAATCTACCATGAAACATCAAAACACATGCATGTCACACGTGGGTAAATTTTTGAACATGAACCCAAGCTCAAATAAATGGTAGAAATAGGTAAATTGGGTTACGAGGACTTTAAAAATGTAAAGAGTATTAAAACTGGGGCTAGGATGCACTTACTATCAAGCTTGAAAAGTGATGAAACCCTAGCTATGGCTTCCTTAAAAATTTCGGCACCCACATGAGAACAATGATCAAATTTTGCTTGACTTTTCCCTTTATATTCATTTATTAACCAAATAACCAAAATGCCCTTTTTACTAAACTTTCAAATTTTATCCATGCATGCCCATTTTTGTCCAAAAATATAAAAATTGGGAAAATTTCCATTTAAGGACTTCTAATTAAGATTCCAATGCAATTTCATACTTAAAGCTTCTAGAATTTCAAATTTTGCAACTTTTGCAATTTAGTCCTAAAAGTCAAATTGGACACTTATTCACAAAATTTCTTCATGAAACTTTCACACAATCATGCAAACATGTAGACCTCAAAACAATCATAAAACAAATATTTTTAATTCGGATTTGTGGTCTCAAAACCACTATTCTAACTAGGCCCAAAATCAGGATGTTACATTGACTAATGATGGCTCAATTTTAGCTAAGTTAAAAGCTAAACCGATGTTTCTTTAGCAAATTTGTGAAGCTTAAAATTGTGATCATGAATTGAAAGCTAAATGAGTACAGTGTGAATTAACTTCTGATTAAGGGTTTTAGATTGGAATTGATGATTGTTTGTTGTTCCGAGGTAGAGTTTGCGTGCCGAGGAATCTAGAGCTTATACAGAAAATCTTGCAAGAGGCACACAGTAGTAGTTTGTCTATTCATCCGGGGAGTAATAAAATGTATCATGATTTGAAATAGTCGTATTGGTGGCCAGTTATGAAACGAGATATTTTTTACTTTGTGACCAAATGTTTGATTTGACAGCAAGTTAAAGCTGAAGATCAAGTACCTTTGGGATTATTACAGCCTGTAATGATACCTGAGTGGAAATAGGATAGAGTTACGATGGACTTCGTATCAAGATTACCCCTATCTCTGGAGAAGAAAGATGCTATATGGGTTATTTTTTATAGATTGACAAAGTTTGCCCATTTCACTCTAGTGCGTACGGACTTCTCACTTGATCGATTAGCTGAGTTGTACATTTCTGAGATTGTCAGATTACACGAAGTACCAGTTTCCATTATTTTGGATAGAGATCCGAGGTTTACATCATGATTTTGGAAGAAATTGCAAGAAGCTTTGGGTACAGAATTACATTCTAGCATAATTTCATCCTCAAACTGATGGCCAGTCTTAAAGAGTGATTCAGATTCTCAAAGATATGCTTAGATGTTGTGTTTTAGAGTTTGAAGGCAACTGGGAAAAATACTTACCATTGGTTGAATTTGCTTATAATAATAGTTATCAGTCGAGTATAAAGATGGCACCGCACGAAGCTTTATATGGTCGTAAATGCCGAACCCCATTTTATTGGACCAATCTTAGTGAGAAAAGGATTCACGAGATTGATTTGATCAGAGAGACTGAAGAGAAAATGAAAGTGATTCGTGATAGTTTGAAACTAGCTTCAGATCGACAAAAATCATATACGAATTTGAAATGTAAAGACATTGAACTCTAGATCAGTGGCAGAATGTTTCTGAAAGTATCACCGTGGAAGAATATTCTTCGATTTGATCGTAAAGGAAAATTGAGTCCATGTTTTATTAGGCCGTATGAGATTATCGAGAGGATAGGGCCAGTGGCATATCGTCTATCTTTACCGTAAGAACTTGAAAAGATTCATAACGTGTTTCATGTATCTATGCTACAACAATACCAATCAGATCCTTCACGTGTAATTTCACCAGCAGAGGTTGAGATTCAGTCTGATATGTCATAAACAAAGAACTGATCAGAATCTTAACTCGAGAGATCAAAGAGTTGTAACAGCCCGAGTTTGAATGCCCTAAACCCTAAACCCTATTTTTAGTGAAATCAAAATAGTGGTTTCAGGACCATAAATTCGATGTGAAAATATTTTTTTTATTATTGTAACACCCTGAATTTGGGCCTAGAAGTATTGGGCCTTGAGTCTGGGTTTGGATAGAAGACAGCCTGAATAATTTAGATGTTTTAAATATTATTGTTATTATTTTTATGTTTAGGTTAGTTTTTTTTTTAAAATAAATTAAGAGGGATTTATAGTGTGGGAAAAATCTTGGGTTCAATCCAAGACTCTAGCAAAAAAATTAATTTTTGCTTCTTTAAGGGAAGCTGGGCAATAGGCCTTATAATCAAGCTGGGCTAAGTTTAGGTACAAGGAAGTGCCTGGCCCAGTGGCTAAGCACGCTAGGAAGCAGGAGGGGGAAACAGGCTCGATTCTCAGCATGCGCAGGGTGTTTCTTTTTTTAATAATCAGGGGTGTAGTAAAATAGGCTTAAGATAAGTTGCGAGCAGAGTTTATTACAAAGAGCGCCTGTGGCGCAATGGCAGCAGCGCGCTAGAGGGTCCAAACAACGCGAGTTCGAGTCCAAGTGCAGGCAAAATTTTAGTTTTATTTTTAAATAGCAGAGGCTTCAGTGGATAAGCCTTAAAATTAAATGCGACACTATTATATCAAAAGGGAAATCACGTTGCAGTGACCAGCAGTGTGCATGGGTGCCTGGAGGTCCCGGGTTCGAGTTGCTGTGCGCGCAGGAGGATTGCCTTTTTGCTGCATGCGTGGGGGAGAGTAATTGTACAGAATTAAAACTCTTCCCAGCAGCAAACTGTGTCCGCCAAGCGGTGGGGGAGTGGATAAAGGTTGCTAAGCGGTGGGGAGAAGTTTGAATGAAATTCAAACTTTGTTTTTAGCTAAAATCATGGAATTTAATTTTAGGAAGGAATTTGGATGGAAATCAAATTGGGTGGTAGCTAAATTTAAGGAGCAAATCATGGGATTTGATTTTGGGGAAGGATTCTTTTGTGCCAAATTAAGGACTCATTCGGCTATAGGAAGATAAGTGTTGAATTGCACTTAAAAATTGTTGGCATTGAATCAGTTTTGTTCTTTTTATTATCTCTTTGCCCATATTCTTAATTTTTCCCTTTTGTTTTTTTCTTTCCATGATAGCCGAATATTGCTAAACCCAAATCTTTGTTAACCAAACTTCTTTTAGCCGAATCTCACAACTTCCATAGCTTTGTCAACTGATAAACGATAAATTATACATATTTTTACCTCATGTTTAGCCTATATTTTGGATGAATTATCATTAGATTTGTGAGAATTGGTGCTTTTAATCCTTCTATTTCATGTCTTATACTCAGGAGAGCATAGGGAAGAGAAAAGAATGAGAAACGGGCCAAAAATGGAGAAAATAGGCCGAAATGAGAAAATGACACGGTCTAAGGATTCACCACACAGCCGTGGCACACGGCCGTGCCATACAAGGTCCAACACGGCCCAGCCATGACAAGCACTACCAGGCTACACGGTCGTGCCACCCTCAACAGGCCCACACAGCCTCTTGTCGAAACCACACGGGCGTGTCCCTATCGTGAGGAAGTTCAATTCTACTCGAAAAAGGATACTTAGGGGCTAAGAAAGCCATTCTAAACTCTATATAAAGACCCTAGGAGGCAACTTCAAGGGTGTGCTTATATCCCGCTAAGGGAATACTCTTTTCTCTCAAGAAAGGGCGACATAATTCTGCCAACACAAGGAGTGAAAGCAAGGAATTACTCCAAAGGAAGCCGATTGATTCATCCCAGAAGCCAGAATTCTACATCAAGACAGAGGATCTCCCTAAATTCCTTCAGGGGTTTTTTGGTTCTTTATGTTTTGTTATCTTATTTCTTCTGAGATGTTTTCTTTATTAGTTATGAACTAAACCCCTCAAACACTTGAGGAGGATGAAACCTAAGACAAATCTTGTTATTATTTATTCTTGAATTATATGATAAATACTTGAATTGTTCTTAATTATATGTTCTTCATTCTTGATTTAATAATCCTAAGTATTACTTCAAGAACTTGATGTGCTTAGGCAGAAGAGCAAAAGTCCCTGTTTTAAGAGTAGATCTACCATAATTAAGCGGAGTTGCTTACAACCCTAGACATAGGGCGACATAAATCTGTCGGATTAGGGTCAAACCTAATAGGGGGATCCATAGATCGAATTAATTCAACCTAGGGTGTTAATTAATAAAGAAACTTCAATTAACCACCTAGGATTTGTTGTTCTTATCCTCAACGGAGGTATTAACATAAGTTAGGGATCTCTACGGATCAAGTCAAGTGAAGAAATCATCTGGTTCAAGAAATTAATAACAAGTGAAGTCTAGGTGGATTCTCCCTTAAGTATTACTCATATCAATCAGCTTTTCCCTAAAGTTTTCCCCAATTTACTTTTTGTGCACTTTTAGTTAGTTTTAGAATTAGTTTCAACCAATCCTCTTTTATTTTTAGGCTAGATAATAGAAAGGAAGTAAGATTAGTACTTTTGGTTCCCTTGGGTACGATAACTCAGTCTTGCCGCTAAACTATACTACTGTTCGATAGGTGCGCTTGCCTTTAAAATTGTGATATTAGTTAGTTTTTGGTGTGATCAATTTTTATAAATTTTATTACTTAATATCGCGAGTATCATCGACACCTTCTCTTTTCTATTGCAACTTCTACTTTCTCTTTTTCATTATACCAAAAGCCAAAATCTCCACATTCAGAGTAATTCGGGAATTGAACCCCAAGATTACTTAGATCCATTCTCTACTCAAGCCTTGAGGTTAGATCTGCGTCGAATCTGAGGTAGAAGCATTCTCGTCTAGTAGATTAAAATCGACAGAGGTAAGTAGTTTGGGGCCTTTGGGGATGTTGGCCGAATGTGGTAAGTGATTTCTACATTGGTTTTTAAGGGTTCATAATCTAATATGTCAGTGACTGATTGTACTTTAATCATGAGGGAGATCTCGTTAGCGTTCGTCACAAATCAGGTGTGTAAACGAACACCATTCTGTAGTCTAAATCAGCAAAAGCTGAAAAGCCGAAATGGCAAAATTTCGGCATTTCGTGGGCTTGTGAGCATGCGAGCGCTCATAATTCAGTTGGAAATAGTGAGATCTATAATCACAAATGGTAAGATGGATGAGTGCGTGATTATGTGCACCTCAGTAATTTGGGGCCTCGATGGGCTGAATTTAGGCCCAATGGGCTTACAGGCCCATATGGGTAAAATCGAGCGGTAAGCATATTTTGTCAATTCGCATCTTAAATCTGTAAAACCAGATATGGAATTTGGGCCAGACAGGCTAAAATAGCTAAAGGACACTGTAGGGCCCATTAGGGGTTTTAGGGCCTAATAACTTTAAATTGCTAAAATGGGCTAAATAAGCTACTGTGATGAAACTGGGATTGCTAATAACTGAAATATGCTTAAAACCGTAAAACTGGTATAATTACTGAAATACCCCTTAAGGGTAAAAAATTACTATTTTACCCCTAGGTGCAAAATGACTGATATACCCCTAGGGTTAAATTTGACTGAAATGCATGCTTTACTACTCTGTTCACTGTATGCCATGACATGATTATCTATTGCATGGGACTGGGTTTTTGATTGAAGTGTAAATGAGGGTCGCACGGTCGCTTGACGACTGTGGATCCAACGAAGGCTTCTGAGCCACGAGCAGCTCTGCTGCAATGATAAGTAGTGCCGCAATCGGTGCTACAACGAAGGCTTTTGTGCCACGAGTAGCTCTACTGCAACGATGAGTGGTGCCGCAATCGGTGTCACAACAGGTGTATAAGGCTGGATGGGTTGAGTTATTCCCCACATGGAGTGTATGGCTGGTACGGGTGGAATGTAGCGGCTGGATTGAGGCTGGGTTTGGGCATACATGTATTAATACTAATCTGTTACTGTAATGGGCCTATAGGCCGCACTGTTTATCTGAATAGGGCTAAGGCCCAGTTACTGATTACTGAATAGGGCTTCTGCCCAGTTATTACTGTGACTGGATAGGGCTTAGGCCTAGTGGGCTTAAGCCGACTTGGGCTCTAGATGGGCTTCTTTACACACTGAGTTTTCAAACTCACCCCCTTTTCTTCCATCCATGCAGGTGAGCCCTAGACTGGTGGACTTGGAGTTGGGAGGGATTCAGAGTGGCCACATAGACCACATTTATGGTTTAATTAAGTTAATCATTTTCATATTTATTTTAATTGTTTTATTCTGGTTTTGGGGTGTAATAAGGCCGCTTTAATTATTTTAATTTTGGATTTTCAACTATTTATTTACACTATATTTTAAATTATTTGAATAAGGCTGCGCTAGTTTTCTTCAAAATCATTCTAACGTTTTTCAAAATCAATCACACGTTTCAAACGAGTAACAAAGTTAAATTTTATAAATGTCTTAATGACTGGTAGTGGATAGGACGTTCACCAATAAATCAGGAATTTCTCTTAAAACTTTAATATCAGTTTTGTAAAGCTCGTCCTAATCTTAGTAACTAGGTAACAGGGTTAGTGGTAGGTTATGTGACACACCAGACTTGGCCGTAACGTCTGGGCCGGGTTTGGGGTGTTGCAATTGTTATTTTGAAGTCTACAATATGATAGCATTATTGTGTGAAAATTATGTTAAGAAATTTTACCGTTTGAATGCTTAATTTGTGAAAAAGGATAAATCGCATAAAATGTAAAAGTTGTGTTCTATTAGCTAAAGGTATCAAATAGCTATAGAACCTTAAAGTAGAGGTCCTTACATGGAAAATAACCCATTAATATGTTAGTGGATGATAATGGCTTGGTAATTTTGTAATTTGAATTAATAATAAAGGTTAATTTCGGTAATTTATAATTTAAGTTAAAATAAATAAAACAAAAATCAATTTTTGTCCCCATTCATCTTCTTCAACCAAATTTTAGTGCAAGAATAGCCATTGGAGAAGCTTTAACATTCGGCTACACTAAGTCCATGCATGTAAGAATATTTTGACTCGGTTTTTGATGATTTTTATGTTTTCAAAATTGTTGCAGCTTAATCTAGCTAGCCCAGGGAATAATTTGTGAAACTGTTAAAAGTTTAGGGTTTTTCCATTAATGAATATGCATTTTTTTTAATGTTTGATGATAGATTATAAATGGTTTTTATGAATTAAACAACTTCTATTAAAGGATTTTTGATAAAAATGTCAATTAAGAATTTAATTAAAAATGTGTTAAAATCCATGGTGAAATTGTGAAATAAATTAAATATATGGCTTGCTAGGGACCTACATGAAATCCGGTTAGCATGGGTATGGGTTGAATTGCAAGAATTTGCATTTTTATGGGATAAGGACTAAATTGTAAAGTAGTTAGAAGTTGAGGGGTAAAAGTGTAAACTTGCAAAAATATGTATTTTAGGCTAAATTGAATTAAATGATAATTGAATAAGTTAAATTTGATTATATATTGATCAAGAAAAGCAAAGATAGGAATTAGATCGGGGAAAAAAAAAGTTATCGAGTAGATGATCAAATTCGTCGTTTGAATACGAGGTAAGTTTGTAAAATTAGAATTGAGCATTTATATATATACTTATTTGAAATGTATGTATATGAATTAAGAAAACTAAAATACATGATTATTGAATGCCTAATAAATGAGTTTGAAGAATACCGAGCCACGTTTGAAACTTAGGAATTCGTAGGATACGAATGACATGTCATTAGGGTTACCGATTTGGTTCAGATCCTACATGTGTTGTGGACTTACCACAGCTTGTATGAGCTTATCGATATTTTAGCTCATAGGAGCTTACCTTTTCGTAGCTCATTAAAGCTTACCATTTCTTCAGCTCAGAAGAGCTTACCGTTTATAGCTCAAAAGAGCATACATGTATAGGAATTGGCAGATTATAGTTCAGTGCACCTTGTGTGTACTACCCATGTATCTGACAATATTCTAAGTGGTTTAATGGGCACAGTTTTGTTTTAAGTTACATGAGATTGAAATGAGTTAGTACAAATGATACATGAACTATAAGGTAATGACATTATATGATATATTGAAATATGAAATGGAAGATATATGTATATGAAGTTTGATTGAGTGCTGTATTCATCCATATGATTTGATGATTATATGTATTTTACATGGCTAACCTAATAGTGTATTCATGTACATAGGCATTTGACAAATTGATTGGAATATACAATGTTTAATTACCTAAATTGTGATTCAATGGTACGTTTAAATCTATATTATACGAGCTTACTAAGCTATATAGCTTACTCTATTTTTTTTCCATGTTTTATAGTGATTCGGAAGCTCGTTCGGTTTGGAAGTCGTTAGAGATCTCATCACACTATCCAGCTGTTACTTTGGTACTTTTGAACTTTGGATATATAGGTTATATGGCATGTATAGAAGTTGTGGTTAATATAGCCAATTGATTGGGCTTGTAAATGATGGCATTTTGGTTTTAGTGTATAGCCATGTGATTTGGCTTGTTTTGGTATACTTGGTTATGAAAATATGTTTAAATAGCCTTTTTGATATGTTGTGTATAACTGCTTTGTGAAAGTCTTGTTGTTGATTAGTATTTTGTAAAGCAAATGGATAGAATTGAGATGAGCATGTGTACTAAGTTAGGCACAAAGTCTAAAATAAGTAATTGAGCATTTAGGTATACTTTGGAAGCATCTTAGTACGTTTAAAAGTGGTCAAATAAATGTGATTGTGGATATCATGTTGTATGTGTGATTAGTACATGATATAATCTTGATTTTGGTTAGTTTGAGGGCATATTTATGCCATAATTATATGCATATTGAGGTGTATAGGTTAGAACCTCTTTGGGTGAGAAAAAGGCTTGGAAAATAGCTTATTTTTGTCCACACGGGCAGAGACGAGCGTGTGTGTCAGATGTGTGTGACACACGGTCAGGTGACACAGCTACATGTCCCTTGTATTTTTTAAAGGAAGCAAGTCAGTGAGTTACACAAGCTAGACACACTAGCATGTGGTTGGCCGTGTGACACAAGTCAGTGAGTTACACGGGGTAGGACATGGGCTGGGATACGGCCATGTGATCCTTTTCGAATGTCTATACGGCCTGTGACATGAAAGTGTCTTTTGGCCGTGTGAGGCACATGGCATGGCCACACGGGCGTGTGTCCCCTGTATTTGAAAATTTTCAATGTTTTCCAAAAATTTTGTAAGTTCTCGGTTTAGTCCCAAATCTTTTTAAATGTCTATTTTGGGCCTCGAAGGCTCGAATTAGAGACTATATGAATGTATGTGAATGACTTATGTTTAAAATGAGAAATGTATATGAAATGTATGATGAATTATGTTATAAGTCCGGTAATGTTCTATAACCCTATTTCGGCGACAGATACGGGTTAAGGGTGTTACAAAATTCAAGCCTCAAATCACTTGAATCCATCATTTTACTAGCTTGAAAAATAATTTCTCGTCATTCCTCATTCACCTATCCACAAACACATAACCAAATATTATTCGAAGTTTTCTCGTAGCGACCCATAACAAATATCAAGTTAAGGAAGATGGAAAACTTTATTACTAACCTTATTGAAGCTTTCTATCGCTAGCTTCAAGTTCCTCTCTCAAGAACCATAAAAAAACCTTGCTAAAATAATGGTTTTGAAGGTTATTCAAGCTTGATTATGAGTTTTCTAGTTGATCTACACAAGAACTCAATATGGGTGTTGATATTTTTTCAAGCTTCCCTTTGGTGAAGGAGAGGGGTCGATTGGTGGGTGGAGGAAGAGGATGAATTTTCATCCTTTTTTTTCCAAATTTAAAATACCAAAATAACCTAAAGTCAAAGTTGGTCAAAATTCATTTAAAATTTATGTGATCCACAATTCATCTCACAAAAATAATCACATCCAATGGTCCATAATGATTCTCAATATTAAATATCTTATCAAAATAATATTTCCAATATTGAATTCTTGATAAATGAACAAATGTCGTTTTGTAGCAAAATAATCATTTTGCATCTCTTTGCACAATTCCTTTACAACAAATAGATATTTGTCAACCTAAATATCATAATACATATTTAATCTTTAATATCAATCCATGGGTAAGGAAAATTACATATTTTCCCTTTTCTCGATAAAAATGAAAAATTTAATTTAGTCTCTATACTTTCAAATCTTTCCAATTTGGTCTTGAAAGTGACTTTCATTACTTCAATGCATATTCTAACTTATTCTTGTGTCAGTTAATCAATAATAACTTGAATTCCTCGTTCTAGTTAAAATGTGTACTTTAGTCATCAAACTTTTCAAAATTTGTAATTTAGTCTTTTTGTCACTTTTCCACATCTACAATACTTTTCATCAATCTTCATCACTCATGTCAATTTCTCTTCGTTTTTTTTAGCATTCTTTATTTGACTCAATTTCCAAATTTCTCAAAATTTCACCCTTTTTTTTTACATGTCTTATAAAAAATTTGGAGGGTTACAAAGTAAAAAAAAATTAATAATAGGATAAACTATAAAAATGGTTGTCCAACTATGCCTAAGTTACTGTTTCGATCATCCAACTTTAAAAATTTTTAATTTAGGCACTAATGTTTCGTTCCTATTTTGGTTACCTGCCATTAAATTGATAACAGAAAGCCTTTTTCTAACTAGTGTAATAACACATTTAGTCCTCAATATTTATTTGTTCTATTCATTTGATCCTAGTTTAAAATAATTCAATAAATTTAACCCTTCATGTTTACAAATTCTATCAATTTGAACCTCAAACTTTTTAGCTTTTAAAATAGAGGCATCCCACATCTATTAATTGCTTTATTTATGGTTAAAATTATCCAATTCAGTATATAACCCTTTTTGTTTATATTTTTAAGAAGTTGGTGCTAGAAATTAACTAAACACCATTAAAAATAATAGAAAACATAAATTTTAAAAATACAATATATAATAAAATTATGTAAATAGTTTAATATTTGGAAAAAATAATTTTTCATTCTTACTAGCATAATTTCAGTTTTTAATTAATTTGGTAAATGATTAGAAACTAAATCAGATTATTAGTGATACATATTGCTTATTATGGATTTAAAAAATAAAAAAATAATTAAAAATAAATAGAACACATAATAATATCTTAATCAAAATCATTATCAATGTAACAAAAGGAAATTCCATTAATTCTTTCACATTTTTATCTTATGAAAATTAAATGTTATAATTTTTTGCTTGTATAATTATTGATTGAACAATTGAACTTTGCAAAGCTATATTTTTTAACTCTAGATTTAATTTCCAATTTGAAGAACAAACTTCAAAGACTATTTCTATGCACCTTGAAGGAAATATCATGCTATTAACAATAAGAGTAAATCTAAAGTGTTTTTTTTAAGGTTTTTTTCATTTTCTTTAGCTAAAATTTTATCAATCAAAGGGTTATAAAATATTATATTTAGAAGAAAACCAATGAAAAAAAATGAAAACAAATAAGGTGTCAAGATAAACTCATTGGTATTAGGAACTAGCCCAAAAAACTTTGATTACGGAGTTTGATGATCAAATTGATAGAATTTGTAAATGTGAAAGGTTAAGTTATTAAATTATTTAGAGTTAGGATCAAATTAATAAAATAAGTATTGAGGATCAAATGTGTTATTACACCAGTTAGAAAAAGACATTCAATTATCAATTCAACAACATATGATCAAAACAAGAATGAATTCAAATGTCAATGGCTAAATAAAAAACAAGAATGAATTCAAATGTCAATGGCTAAATAAAAAAGAATTGTTGGGTGACCAAAGCAAGAACACAAGCATTGTTGGGTGGTCATTTGTATAGTTTACCGTTAATAATAAATAACGCAATTTAGTTAAAATTAGTATAAGTAATTTATAATAAACACTATATAATTTAACTAGATATTTAGTAGGTCAAAATATACGAGAAATTATCTTAGTCAATATTTTTTTGAAGTTATATAAATAAGTAGTAAAATACCATTATTTAAAAAAAAATAAAGATATGTACTAAATTAAAATATTGCTATTATTGTATAAAAATATGACCATTTTACCAATAAAGGCCCATTTCTAACTTTATTTATAGAAATGGGCCACTTTTTCTATTATTTATCGGAATGGGTCGAAAACATCAAAATGCATCCATGTAGGAGCGTTTTAGGGGGAAATTCCAGCAAAACACGTCCCTGAGGGAGTGATTTCGCCATATCAGCACAAAGCGCACTGATGTGGACGAGCTTTGCTGATGTGGCAAAATTGCTCCTTCAGGGGCGTGTTTTAGCTCGTGTTTTTGACCCCCAACAGTCATTTAAAATTTTGACCTTTGGGGGTCCAACGGTAGAAAAAAATATAAAAACCCTCCTATTTTTTTCACACAAACATTTCTTCCAAAATTCTCAAAAAAGCTCTCAAATTTCTCCCTAAATTTCTCAAGGCTCTCTTTAAAAAATTATTTCCTTTAATTTTTTTTTCTAAATTAGTAATTTTTTATAATTTCAAAAATATTTGATCGTGCTAGCAATGGCCGGGAAATTAATTTGTCTTGATCATAAACATATCTCCATCAAACAAATGAAAATGGTAATGGTTAATTTCAATTTTTGAATATTATTTAATATTTTTTTCATTTATGTAATTTTAATTAATTTTTATTTTATATTTTTTTATAATAGCCTGTAGATCGGGTGTTACGATATTATATTCGTAATATTTCTGGTCCTCCATCACCGTTGATAGAAAATTACTTAAGGGATGCAGATTTTTGTCACGAGGCCACTATAGGCTGGGGGTGCAAGTTGGACCCAAAACTCATTAGCTCGTTCATAGAGAGGTGGAAACCCAAGATGCACACATTCCAACTTCCATGCAGAGAGTGTACCATCACTTTGGAGGATGTGCACTTACAATTGGGATTGTCGGTGGATGGGTCCATACTCACCAAGTCCGTTCAATTTGTTAATTGGGGAGCCATATGCCATGATATTTTAGGTGTGATTCTGGATAATATTTACAGAGGTCGAATCAAGATGAGCTGGTTACGAGACATATTCCCAGAGCCGAGGAATAATTCGACTGAAGTAGAAAGAATACGATATGTTTGGGCATACATCCTTGAGATCATTGGAGGTTATCTAATGTCAGACTTGTTGCAAAACCTCGTACATCTGAGGTGGCTGCTGAAAATTGTTGATTTTAGAGCAGCTGGCGAATTTAGTTAGACGTCTGCCGTGTTGGCAATATTGTACTGGGAGAGGTGCAGGGCGATGAAACCAAATAAATCCAAAATCGAAGGTTGCCTATCACTACTACTATCATGGGCTCAGTTTCGATTTCTATTTTTATGTCTTCGAGTGAACCACCCATATACATTCCCACTCATAACGAGGTGAAATTTATATTAGAATTTACAATTATTACATATATTTAAAATATAATTTTATGCTAAAAATTTATTTAATTAGGTGGAACCATTCGACAAGTTATATTGGAATACCTATCGCTCTTGAAGATATACGACTTCTATTAGACCAACGGTTGGAAGCGCATGTAAGTATTAAATAAAATATATATACATAACATAGTCGTTTCATATTTAGTATTTAGTATTTAGTATTATGTATATAACTAATATTTTTATCACGTTCAAATAGTTTCAATGGACACCATACGAGGATCTGGCAATTTGGGCAGTAATTCTAGATGAATTATTTCAAAATCCAAACATTTGACATGTTAAGGTCCCATTGGCCAACTATACTACTGTCGAGATGCACCAGATGGATAGAATGTTGCGTCAATTTGGATTCTGACAACCAATTCCCATGACACCTGAGGTGCTCGATGATGAGCACAAAATCGACTTACGGTAATCGAATATGCATTTACCAGTATTATTCTTGGAATATATCAAAATTTGGGAAAATCG
The DNA here is from genome assembly GCA_020496765.1 of Gossypium stocksii. Taxonomy (NCBI): domain Eukaryota; kingdom Viridiplantae; phylum Streptophyta; class Magnoliopsida; order Malvales; family Malvaceae; genus Gossypium; species Gossypium stocksii. The sequence continues at coordinate 98,863,828 of CM035629.1, read as the reverse complement.
GTATGATCATATACCTACTCGCGAATCGATCATCGTTCTAAAGTTAGTGTGCACGTCGGGTTACATACCATGGTTTAAGATCCATGATTTGCTCTCAAAAGAGCAGAGGCATTGGCAAATCCGTGTCGAAAAGGAACGATGGAGCCCTTTAAATCCAATGAAAAGGTATGACATCATGAGCCCATCAATAGGGCCCACACAATCACCGGGCCCAATGCCTCAAGTGAGGACACCCACACCACAACCCCTTCAGATTATGCCAGGTGTGTATCCTAGCCCTTATATGTATCCTAACCTTTATATGTTTCCTTTTCCCAATCCTATGCAAAGTTGGAATGCATGGCCCGGTGCATCTCCTTTCTCGATTACTCTGACTCAATCGATGATATATAGGCCATCATCGTAGGAGGGATCGCACGAGGCATCGTCAGGGAGCTCATCTCATTTCCAATCCTCATCGTCTTATGGAATTCAAACACCTCCACCGTGGGTGATGCAAACACCTCTGTCGTGGGTGATGCAAACACATCCGCATTTTTTATTCTATCAAGGAGGGTCATCCTCCCAACACCCACAACTAGAACAACCACAACCCCTGCTGAAGCAACCACAACCCTAGCCAGAAGCTAAACCAAGAAGGAATCCAGCATGTAACCGTCGACCACCCCCATGTGGAACGGATTCCAACCGGCACATACATTGATTTTTTTTAAAATATTTGTAAAAACTATTTTTTATATTGTTTCATTTAATAAAATAAAAGTTGTTTTGAATATTTTAATAGTAAAATATTTTTATATTTTGTCCTATTTAATAAAATAAAAGTTCTTTTGAATAAGGAAATAGAAATAATGCAACATAGTTTCATTTAAGCAATTATCAACTATTTCGATTTAGACATGTTCAAATTGTATGACCTGGGTTCTACACCATCTGCACAACTTCTGTTGGTTCATTCTTTCTCAGATATCCATATTATCACATATTTTACTTGAGCAAGGTCGACCTTTTGGTTTGCGACGTAATTCTCTATCTGGTAACAACTTAAATGAGCAAGCAATACAGATGGCCACTTATGTTCATCTGGGACCGGTGGGAAGACGTGTCTCCACACATTGTACATGTATTTTATTTTGTACACTTCTTCGACATAGCTCATAGGATCCAAATGGATATTCTAACAAGCTGTAATTGCATGAGCACATAGATAACGAAGAGTATCAAAGGTCCCACATTTGTAAGTCTTATTTCAAGTGTACACGATATTGCCCACTGGTGATACCTTGGTTTGATCTGTCGAACTCCGACACACGAAACCATAGGTTGTCGTGATCATGACACACTGTGTGCATGGTGTTGGCCCGCACCTTCGCTTTGTTAATTTCTTGCAATACCTTTCAACACCATATATGGCCTCCCTACATTTGGACTTTATAACTCGCTGCTCACTTTGGAAATAGTGCCGCCAAACAAAAATATGTCTCTCGCACAACTGAGGTTATCGGCAAATGACGCGTTCTTTTTAGAACAGAATTTATGCATTCAGCTAGGTTTGAGGTCATATGACAATATCGTGGGCCACCGTCATATGTTTGTGTCCACTGATCGAAAGGTATGTTACAGAGGTACTCTACACCTTGATCGTTAACTAATAGAAAAATTGCCAACATCTTATGAAAATGATCCTTATTGATCTCGTACCCTGTCAATATAAGGTGATAGCAAAAAATACATACCACTATTTCATTCAGAATAAATTGAATATTACAAACGAAATTATATTAATAGAGATTAAATACCCATGTTGGTTACTTGTCGTCGTTCAGTGGTAGACCGATATTGTCCGTAGTAGTTGGACACAATGTGCCTTAAACAATACCGATGGTGTGCGTGATCCCATCAGCTTTCTTGTCACTCAATTATTGCTAGTATTCCAATGCCCCGATCTGATATAATACAAAAATCAGGTTAGGGGCAGACATGCCTCCTTAACCTAGAAAGAAAGAAATCTTAGTCATCACCTGACTCCCCTGGTGTTATTACAAATGTAATTGGAAGGATTCTCCCACCGCCATCCTATACCACAGCTAGCAATAGCCGATGGGTATATCTACCATACATAAAGGTAACGTCAATTTATACCAATGGCTTGCAGTACAAAAATGCATCCTAGCATTGCTTAAAGCTCCAGAACAGATACTTAAACACTTGGTATCCATGGAGCAAGTGGTTGTTGTAGTACACAGGGCCTGTTTTAAGGTCTACTATGCAACCTAGGATGTACCTCTCCAGCACCTGACACCACTACCACACCTCATTATTTGAAGCGTCCCACCCACTATGTATCTTTTCCAACACCTTTTTCTTAGCTATCCAAACCTTACAGTAAGAGGGTGTGTACCTCACTTGGTTACGAATATTGGTAATTAAGACCGACACAGAAGTCTTAGGATTCGCCTTCACCATCGTTAGTATTAAGCTAGCTATCATATTTGAATCCATATTGGGATGATCTTATGAAACACCTGTCAATGAAGTACGTTAAATAATGCAACATTAAGTAATAATAGTATTATTCAAAAACCCTAAACACCCAGTGATACTTTACTGACAACACAGGTATGTGGACCTTTGTACTTTTTTATCTCCCACAAGCCTGTCTTTCTCCTAACTGAAGCCATGATTTTTTATGAACATGTACCGTCTTGCACTGTACACTTGGCCTCGAACTTCTCAAATTTGGATTTAACCACATGATAGTTAACCCCATTCATGATGCTATGTTGTTTTAATGTACCAAGAAAACTATCCTTACTGAAAACTCCTTACCAGCTTCTAATTCACTTGAATCCAATGACAAACTTGTATGGTCACGCCTTCTGTGTGGTAGATCTAGAAACTCTAACGCATCATCTGCTGATAGATCGACATTATGCATGTGGGCTGGAGGCGAGTACGCCCTGAATCATGATATTCTTCTTCATCATCTGAACTTCATTCACCATCTTCAAGTTCAGTTAGAACAAGCTCCGGTTCGAAAAAAATACAATTTCTACATTATTGAGGTTAGGCTTTCAAGGTGTATCAACATCGGACTTATCATCCAACCCACCATCATTTGCAACGTACGAGGTCCCCTCGCCGATTGACATCGTAAGGAGTACATCATCCCTTCTTATAGAAATTTCGTAACGTCCCCAGTGAGATGTGGATTGCCAACCACTAGAAGTTGATGTCATTCCCCAGTACGTATTTTTAGCATCGAACATCGACCCACTGAGGTGTATGTCTCATCCACTAATCAAGTGTCTTGTAGGAGTTGTGTATTCCATACTACCATTAAACACGGGCTCTTCTGTGTTCTGCCTCCCACTAACAGAGTGTCGGGTAGGGGTCGTGTATTCCTCTCAAATAGTAGTAAATGTTGAAGTCGCAAATGCTTCATTTGGCAATGAAAATTCTACATATAACTCAAGATAAGGTGATCCGCTAGTGAGATAAGTCTGCACGATTGCCTCCAAGCTAAGACCACCTTTGATTTCAAATAAGTCATATGTCACGGGATCAACCAAAGCACAAAATTGATATTTAATAGATTAGGATATGATGATTTCAAAAATACGAAGAGCATGAAAAATGAGCTTAAAGTCACTTACTTGGAACTTGAAAATGAAGAAAACCCTAGCTGTGGAGGGCTTGTGATTTTTGGCACTTGCATGGAGAAGATGAGCCTATTTTTGGCTTATTTTCCCTTTTCATTACTTAACTTTATCAAATGACCAAAATGCCCTTTATGGCCTTTCTTTAAAATTTTACCCTTCCATGGGCATTTTTGTCCATAATGCCAAAAATTGGTCTAATTTCCAAATAAGGACTCCTATTAATTTCTCTTATGCTATTTCATAATTAAACCTTCTAGAAACTCATAATTTGCATCTTTTGCAATTTAGTCCTAAAGGACAAATTAATCACTATTTCATAAAATTTCCTTCATGAAATTTTCTCACTATCATGCAAGCATATCAATAATCAATAATAATCATGAACTATATTTTTCTACTTTGGATTTGTGGTCTCGAAACCACTTTCTGACTAGGCCCTAATTCGGGCTGTTACACTCTAAGTCTTTGTCCAATTAAAAAAATATAGCAATTGAACTTTTACAATTCAGTCCCTACACTTAAATTAACTATTTGATTAAGAAAATTGATGGACCAAACATCAATATACTTTTATATTAACCTCGTAAATATTCATATTTAATATTTACAGACTCGATTTATGGAAATAGGGTTTTGAAACTGCCTTTTTTTGTACCACTGAAAATTTGGTTGTTTCAAACGATAATTCTTACACCCATTGAAGCAAGTCAACTTGGGGCAATCTTAACCAACTAGTAATAACATGCAATTCCATCTAATTAATACCTAAATCTAATTCCTTAGGCATTCACATGTACTAATAATCATCTCACGTTTGGCCACCATTCTATCTTAAGCATATTTTCTTGGGAAACTACTTAACTAGAATAATCTTGAGTGTGTAACCATCAACTCAACACCTATCACATCATGTACCACAAATGAGTCAGCTTGGGACAATCTCACCAAGTGACATGCTATGACTAATTATCCTATTTAAATAAAAACTTCTTGTTATATCGCATGATAATACCTACAATGTGGTTGACCAACTATCATACGATTACAAGATAATTCTTCTTTCTTTTAGGAAATCTCCTCAGTGAAAGTCACATAACATCTACCTTAGGGTAGGTCCATTTCATGACATCAGAAGAGAACATCAATGGAGGCCATAGGTCTTGTTTAGGGATTTGCTCCCACTCAATCTTTTAAAAACAAGTAAGGTTCTTATGTCCAAATTCAATAATGAATGATTAATAAATACGTGACAAGTACAAGTGGCATTCTTTTCCTAAACTATATGGCATGCTTATCATACATATACATGAACATACTTTGCAGTCAATTTAAATATCATCATGCTATCACAAAAAAATCGTAAAATTAAATGACTCTAACCAATCAAAGTTTCCATGATTCCATTTTAGAAAATATTAAAAGATTAAAATTAAAATGGTTACCCCAAATTATACTTTGGGTATTTTGATTGAAAGCCAAATATCCTGATTTTTGGGAGGTTTCCCCAAAAACTAATATGCCTTGAAAAACATCAAAGGGATTTCTTGTAGCTGTTATGGCCACCATGAACTTTCTTTGTCATGTCAGTTGACATCACTGTCACCGAGTAGTCATCTTCCACTATTGTCAACCAATGCCATTCCACCATTAGACCAATGTTGACATCCTTCATTGGACCATCGACAACCTTCAATGTCGGACCACCATCTGTCTTTTTTTGGTTGGTTGGGTCAAGTTTTCATTGTCTAAACCAGTCTTAGATACGTCTTGGTTCTCTAAGATTTGTCAAAAAAATTCAGTTACATAATATTATGTCCGTTTTCAGCTCACATGAATTATTCTAAAAATAAATAAAATAAAATACTTCCTACATGGAGATGATAGTCTATGATCTAATTACATATCCCAAAAAATATTAAAATAATAATTACAACCATTTTAATTTTAAAAAATCACAACTTTGGCAAATTTACTTTATCATATAAATAATAAAATAATAAAAAAAACATTCACATGCATGACACAAAATATGTTAATAATTATAAAAATGTCACATATTATCAAAAAATTAACCAAACATGAAGAAGAGAGAAAATTGCGTTATCATTTTGTACCATAAACATAGCACAACTTGGCATTGACACCAATTGTTGGAAAAAAATCCGATTTTAAAATAGTTTTCTTGCACAATAGAAAAATAAAATTTTAAAAACTAACTTGTTTTGTGATATTTATAGTAATAAAATTTTCCTAAAAATTACATGTGCTTTTAACGAAGCGGGTCCTTGACATTCTCAATTTTCAACCGAATGACCCTCTCCACTATTCTCATACCACGAATTGCTCCGAGTGTGGGCTCAAACAATTTTGAATCAAACATAGAACCAAAAAGAATTTCTTACCAAAAATAGAATTTATACTTAGAAATAATTTATGATTATATGAGTTTGATTAAGTCAACCTATTTGTCAGATTTTCAAATTATCAAGTTTATCTTAGGTTTCCATTAATTAATTCTTGAAGAGATTAACCTTGAATATTGAGAATTGATGAATTGTAAGCTTTGATTATGTTCGGACCATGTTAGAAAATAGTGGGAAAGTGTGGGATTAAGTTAGAATTTAAGCTAAGTTTGATAGTTAACTTTATGACATTAGGGGCCAAATAGAATAAAATGGAAGCTATTGAAAAATTATGTCATGAATTGGAAGCTTGAGGTCCCTAGTGATTAGATACAAAGTTGGATTAGATTCGATTGGTAAAATTGAAAGATACAAAGTTTTCAGATATTAAGGTTTAGAGGGACTAAAATGAATAAATTGAATTTCATGAATCATTGGCATATTTCTATGAGTTTTGTATGAAAATGATATCATTTCTATAATTGAATTTTTCATACGTAGCTAAAGACATGTCGGGATGTCGCTTGATAAGGGAAATACAAAGGCCATAGATGAGTAGCTTTATTCTAGTTTGTGCTTTCATGACTTTGAGTTCAATTTACTAAGTACTAAGTTTATTAAGGTAACAAATGATACTTGTCTTGTGATTGGCAAGTTTTTGGTACTATTTTGAATTGTTGTAATGTGATGAAAGTTTATGTGATTGTTTGTATATTACGTTTTGATGCAAAATAATGGGTATGGATGAATGTAATGAATGATAAGTGAAAGTGTGATCCACTGTGTAAATGATAAGTGAAAGCATGGTAATGATATATAAATGATATGTGAACGATATGTATTTTCCATGTAAGCAATATATAATATGGGAAACATGTTTGCATTGAAATAATGAATACCCTATTAAATGGTTTCGTATAAAGTCAAGTATAATTGGTCTACCATAAGATTAGTTATACAAGGATTACTTCAGTTTATACTAATAAGGCACAGAATGCATATTACTTCGATGATGTACTAGGTGCAATGTATATTGGTGTGATGGTTGGTTGATCCTTGTATCCGTATTGAGCTTGTATCTAGTTAATAGGGGTTATCTATTGTACAATATGTGATTCAATATAATAATTGACATTGGTTAATGAAGCAAATCGTGTTGATTCAATTAAATGAATGTAAATGTAAACATGATAAATGATAAAATGTGAAAGATCATGTAGATTAAATATTATTAGTCTTGAGGGCCAATGACATTATGAAACAAATCAATATATTCAATTAGGGAAAAGTGTTATGAATACAAATATGAAATTATTTATGTGTCATGTAATTTAAGTTGACATTGTAATGGTATGAAATTTGAATTTAAATGTTAATAAATGACATTTGAACATAAGTCATGAAAGCATGATGCTAATAAGCATGGGACAAGGATTGTTGACATTGAATAATATGTATATATTAATTACATAACTAGTTTATTTGCTTAACTTAATTATGCTTTATTTTTTTTCTTTCAAATCATGTTTGCACCATTGAGCTCTATTGTTTAACGTACGGACTTGTTTGTTTCCATGCGTAGGTGATGTTTAGGTCTCAAGGACTTGAGAGGTTCAACAACATCGAAGACTCAATTTCTAGGCTCAATAGATTTTGTATAGCTTTTGTGCATTTTGTAGCAAGTTGACATGCACCTAATGTCCTAATTTAGTTTTGGAGTCCATTTTGTTGTTTTGGTATTTACTATGCTAGAGACTTGTAATTAGAGTGTGATCATATATGTATAATGGTGTTTATATGTATATATATGTTATTCTATGGATATGTTGGTATGCATGAAACTTTTTTTTTTTTAGCAAAGGTATGCATAAACCTAATGATATATTTATGCTATGTTGATGTGTTACTTGCATGCCAAGTAAGTGAAATTGATGCTTGAAAATGGAAATTTTGTGATTATGATTGTAATTATGTGCTTGAATGTGACAAAATAGAAATGTATGATGTTTAGGACTTGCTCTTGATGTCCTATAATGTTTGGAAATGAATTGGTGTTATTTTGGATCAAACTAGGTGAGTTTTGGGTCTTAACAAACATGTTTTGGTACAAGTGGAGTATTGGAACAAGTAAGTCAATAACCAAAAAAGAAAAATACTAGGTAGATGTATCGACACAAGTGGGTATTTGTGTGGATACAACTATGTCTGATAAGGGTCCCTCCCTTGTTTTGAGTTATTTTGACTTCTGGAGACCCGAACTTGGTTCTGATCACCCTCAAACACCTATAACTTGTTTAAAAAGATTTATAGTCTTTTAAATGACTTGAAAATGATTATGACCAAGATGAGTGCTTGGTTCTTGTGCTGAATTTTAATTAGAAGCTAGCTTGAGTTGCTTTCGCGATGAATGTAGTATCTCACACTTAGATCCGACGATTAGGTTGGATGTGGGGTGCTACAAAGACTATTGAATAGGCTCCAATGGTTCGCTTTTTGTTTAAAAAGGGTGAAAAATTACAAGGAGAAGAAAATGTAGACTTTCCTCTCCCTTCTAGTGTTGGTCGGCCAAAGAGGAAAATGAATGGGGGTTCTTCCCCTTTTCATTTATTATGGCATTTTAAAATACCACAAAGAGAAGTCAACAATCAAGACTTTTAGTTTGTGTGGTCAAAAATAAATCTATGAAAAAAGATGATCTAATGGTCCAAAATTTATCTTATCACCTCTTATACTTATAGAGTCAAGTATTCTAACATATTCTGTGAAAAATGTCTAAATACCCATTTTAAGGAAAAATTACCATTTTGCGAAAAAATTGCCATTTTGCCCCTATATATAAACATCTTGCTTGATCATGTCCAAAAATTTAAAAATGGATCTCAATACGAACTTATGGCTCTAAAATATTCAAATCAATATTTTGTGCCTAAAATGTGGCTAATATACCCGAAATCAATTATATGATTAATCAGGGATATTTATTGTGTTACAAAGCCTTTATCTCGTATCACTTTAGTTCACATATAGCATTTATAATTATAGGCAAGTTTTATTATCAAGATTTTAATCCATTTCAACCTTAATAAACTCTAGTAAAACATGACACGGATACTTAGACTCCCACCCAAGCTTCTTACATATTGCAGTAAATGTGTATCCAACCTTAACACCATACATATATACATATATATATATATATATATATAAGGCTCAAGAGTGCACCTAAGTGTTTTGCCAAAAAGCCATCATATCATATCATTGTTCCAGGGCATGCAATCTAGTACCTATTCGCATGCCCATTGTATCCTAACTATTCTACTAGGCTTACTAGAGCATTTTACTTATTAAGGCACTTTAAGCATTTAAGTATTCATGTAAGCATATATAACCATGTATACCATGTTTTCATGACATACAACACATATCATGTTCATGTAATTGGAGCTTATGAACTTCCACACAATATCTTACATCTTCAATTTCCACATCATATCAAATACCATTTTTAAATACTCATTGGGCAATTTCAATTGAAGATTACATATTTACTTAATAGGATGTTCAAGAACTTAATGCTTTCAAAAATGTTTTTCCCATGCAAAAATAGAAACATTAGACATTTCATTATTTCCTCATTCCCTGTTGTTAGGAGATTGTATTTTTAGCTCATTTTAGCATTGATTCACATTTTACCACATTATGCCATGTTTATGGACTCCACCAAGTTACACCCAACTATCACAACTTATTATCATTTTTCTCGTATATATACTACTAATCATATTTGAACTATACAAGGTCATTTTACTCTTTATTACACTATGTAAACTAATTTGTCATAAACAACTCATTTCATGCTTAACCCTATGTACTAAGTCACGTTTATAACTATTCCATAGCAACCAAGTTTCCATAGCACATTAATTATTGATACTTCACTTTATGACCAAGGCTTATCAAGCCACAATTTTTCAAACCACTTGTTTTCAACACATTGAGTCATGGAACTTAGACACATTCATTACACAATCATTTTCATATTTATTACACAAATTTATCAAGTTTCCTAAACATGTTAACATTGGAAAAGTAGGAGTATCCAAGGGTACTTACCTCTTGCATGTAAAAATACTCATAATCAAGCTTCCAACACTTGAATTAATCTTCCTACAAGCTTTAAATTTTATTCTCGTCATTTCCTCATTTTCCTATACATAAAAATAAAATAAAATAATTAACATATAAGGTTTCCAAGCTTTTTCGAAATAACCAAACACAAATATTAAGATAAGGGAGGTGGCAAACACCATTACTAATCTTATTGAAGCTTTGTCTCTCAAGCTTCAACTTCTCTCACTAAACTTATCCACACCTTAGGTTAAAAATTGAGAGATTGATGGTGAAAATGAGTTTTGGAGGTGATTTTCCAAGTAATTTTAACAAAAATTCAAGGTAGGTGTTGGTATTTTTTGGTGAGATTTGAAGAAAAGTAAGAAAGATGATGAAAATGAAGAAAGAACCTACGGAAGAGGGTAGTCGACTAAATGGGGGAGAAGAGGATTGGTTTCTTCTATTTTCTTCCATGTTTAAAATCACTCAAGTGGGCTAAAGGTCCAAATCCATAGTTTAATAATTTTAGTGCCTTCTTAATTCAAGATCCAATGGTCCAAAATTATTTCATGCATCATATATCATGAAAATAATATTTTCACTATATAATTTTGGGTAAACTACAAAAATAGTCACTTTTTTTCCTCATACTCCATTTTAATCACTTGTGTTTGAAATGTTATATTTTAGTCACTTATGTTCTCATTTTATTACAAAGTGGTCACTCTACCGTTAAACTCTGTTACCTCCCTAACGACAGTCCTATGTGGCAGTCCAGATGGGTTTTAAATGCCAACTTGGATGTCCAATTACTAGGATGAAAATAGGTTTTCAATTAAATAAATTTAATTTGGACTGCCACGTAGGTTTGCGATTAGGGAGGTAACGAAGCTTAAAAGTAGAGTGACTACTTTGTAACAAAATGATAACGTAAGTTACTAAAATGTAATTTTTTAAACAGAAGTGACTAAAATGTAATCTAAAGCAAACAAAAGTGACTATTTTTATAGTTTACCATATAATTTTTAATAAATGGCCAAAATACTCTTATATGGCAAATTTACCTTTTTGCCTTAAAACATATTTTCTTCATAAAATTAAACACTTAACCCCTTCCAAGCTCATAATTCATATTTTTTATTTAATACAAGTCTATGGGTGGTGAAAATTACACATTTCCCTTTTCTCGATAAAACTTAATTTACAATTTAGTCTCTACACTTCCAGATCTTTCCAATTTAATTCCAAAAGTGATTTTTATAACACCAATACATATACCAATTCATTCTCATGTCGAATAATCAATAATAATTCATATTTTTCTTTTTGGCTAAATTTGCACTTTATTCCTTAAACCTTTTAGAATTTAAATTTTGATCTTCTCTATCACATTTCCACATCCACAATAATTTTATGATTTCCTTCTCAAATAGCAATTTTCCTTTCATGAATTTTTTTTTATTGGACTCATTTTCCAATATCCTCAAAATTTCATTGTATTTGATCTTAAAACAGTGTGAGATGACATACCAAAAATTTTAAAGTGTTACATAAAAATCTCATGGATTGTATATCTTTTTCCCAACAAAAATAAATAACTTAATTAGACCATACTATAAACTATCATAATTTGTAATCTCTTATGGATGATATCATAATTTTTGTTTAAATAACAAGTTGATGAGAGTGATGGATAGCGTTGATTGAACTAATTTAATTTAATGAAATCCACCTATCATTTTGTTAGGTATTGGGTAGAGGATGAGGGCGAAAAGTTGTAGTGATATGGATCTTTAAACTTGCTTGCTACCATGACTTCAACTTAATTGCACTTTACATGTCTAACACTCCATCTCCATTTTAAGCAAATGTTGCAACCAACCTTCTTTCTTGGCCATTGAATTTATACATTCTTCTGCTCTTTTATATAATTTAATCAACCATTATTTTTCACGACTTAAGGGTACATTCTCAATTAATAAAGATGTAACTATAAAACGACCCCCAAATACGATAGTTTAGTTCCTACAACCACGTTCCCCATGAAGCTTTACTTGTTAGGTATTAAGATAATAAAATGTCGTAATGAAACTATTCATCGTGTTTTTTTTCCCTTCATTATAAGACAGGAATATTGACTCTCTTTCTTTTTGATAGATGAGATGGAATATTGACTTTTGGCATAATAACGAAAAATAAAGATATTTTTTTATTTAAATCCATATTTTATTATATTTTAATGAATGTTTATATTTGAAATCATTTTAAAAGGTTAAGTATGGACACGATTAGTTTGCTAGAATAAAATAGAGTTGTAATAAAATGATTTTATGGAAATGAAATAGAATATATAAAATAGTGGCCTGGTGGGATATAATGAAATAAACATTTTAACAATACTCATGTATTTGTATTAAGAAATAGCATAAGATAAAAAATGGTCAAATGATGAATATACCATTTAATTATTTTTTTTAAAAAACATAAAAACCGCAATTTATTAAAGTGCTTAAATGAGTAATATATCTTTTAATGTAAAAATCCAAAAAAGAAATCCACGTTATAAGGAATTGTCCTGGTGGGATTGTAGAGTACTTTGAACAATTCCCACTAATAATTTTTTTTGCAATATCTAGAATTGAAACAACTACTGTAAGAAACCCAAATTTCGAACAGTTTCAAATTACATTACTCAGGAAATTTTGGATGCATGTCAAGCAACACTTTACCAGCAATCATAGAATGCAAATGACATATAACCGTAGGTAAAGCACTCTAGCTATACTCCCAAAGATAACAAAACCCAAAGGGGGACAAGTCCAAACTAATTGTTGGGGATGAAGAGATAAAACTCTATTCACCAGAGATGCAACTTTGTAATCTCTGCATAAACTTTAATACACACCAACAATAATCATTACGAAAATACTATCTTACAAGAAATAAAAATACAAGTACAATCATATCCCAAGACTTATAATAATAATAATAACAACTTGTTATTAGATCTCGAGCCTTATAGGACATCTAATTAGGCACAGATGATCATTGACTTTTTCTGTTCAGAATGTCGTAAAAAATTACCTACAAAAATGAAACATAACATTTGTTCTACATAGCAGGAATCCAATGAGGAAAGGTTTAAAGCGAGAAAAAATCAATCCATACCACTTTCACAAAGAACAAATTCAAAGACTATTACAATCATATTATCAACCTTAATACTAAAGAAATAAATTTCATTAGAAAAACAAAAATAATCTTAGTTTAAGTTGATAAAATGGATATTGTCATAGAGACAATTGAAAGAAATGATAATAATTCATCACATGATATATTATTTTACCGCTCATAAGATGTTAAAGAATGTGCTCCATTCGTTCTACCAAATACTAGCCATCGGCTAATATAAAACAAGTTAGGCAAGCTCTACTTTGTTCTAACAATAAACAGAAACAACTTCTTCTAGATGCAAAAGAGAAACAAGCGGTTGAGAGAACTCAAGCTTTATCAATTTGGTTTTTTTATTTTATTTTGTCAATATTATAAACATAATCACGGTACAAATTGTTAAAATGTGTCCAAATTCAAATATGATATATTCAATTCTTTTTTTAAATGAAAAATATTATCTTTTAATGTTGATTTTAAGTTTTTTCTTTATAATTATCAACCTTTTGTCACACTTGGAATCTAGGTGGAATAAAATTTTAATATTAAAATTCTATTTATAAGAAAATTAATTATAGATAGAGTGATAAAGTATTTATGAATAAATGTTCGCATTTAAGTTTTGTTTTGACTTTGAAAAATATTTTCCATTTTTACTCTTAGACAAAAATAATTCATTTTTATTTTTTAATAAAAAATGCATTTTATAAACAAAAATATGTTTGTAACTTTTTTTTCTCACAATAGAATAGTGAGAACTACAGTAGAAGCAATTCTACATTAATATGGATTTAACAAGTAAAAAAAGTTTGATATTTGAAAATTGTTGGAAAAAAGAGTTTAAAAATGAATATTGTTTGGGAAAAAAAGTTAATTATAGCATATATCTCTAAATTATGAACCTAATTTTAAATTGGTCTTCAAAATGTTCTAATTACATTTTTAAAACTATTAATTTAATTATTGAATGACACATAAAATCTTTTTTGACATAATTTAAAATGAAATTTTTTAAGTAAAGTAAAATGTTGTCGTATAACTTTTAAATTAAAAACAGAAAAATAAAGTAAAACCGAAAAAGAGAGAATAAATTATAGTTTTTGTAAAAGCTTTAGAAACCTCAAAATTAATATTTTTTTCACAACACTTTTTTTTCTAAATTATGTCATATAAGATTTGATGTCTCATTTAATAGGTAAAACAACGATTTTAGTAATAAAATGACCTTACTTATATAACATCGATAGTTTGCGGATATAACTAGAATGTTTTCAAATTTGACAACCAATTTATATAAAGATTATAGTTTGAGAATATTCAGTGCAATTAACTTTGAAAAAAAAAGTTGCCATTTTATAAATCTCAACCAAGTGTCAAATTATCAAAGTTAAAAATAGCTGTTTTCAAAATTTTCCAATTTTACAAAATAATTTTAGTGAAAACAATAAAACCAACCTATTTTTTTATAGGTTTTATTGTTTTATAATCTTTCACGTATTTTCATTTATACTTTTAAAAATTTTTTAATCAAACAAGTTTTCTTTAGTGATTTTATTTTCTATCAAAATGAAAACAAAAAACAACTTATATTTTTTGAAAACAAATAGAGGTTAGTTTTTAGTTGTTTTATTTAAATATTTTATATAATGATAATAAAAAGAAAAAAAAATATTATATTAATATTCTTTATTTTATTAAAAAATAATTTTTAAATAATTTTACCAACGAATTTGATATTAAATTTATAACACTACTTCAATAAACTACATTATATATAATATGATAATTTAATTTGAGCCCTTTTTATCTTTTATTGATGAAAAATTACATTCTTAACCTTTCCTAAAAATTAATAATTTAAATTATCATTCAAAATTTTACAATTTTATCCCAACACAAAATTGTTGATCTCTTAGTCAAATCTCATAAAATAAACCCTATTTAAGTCGAACGCAAATCCTCCAACCCAAGCTCTTGCCTCTTAGTGCCCCTTCGTGTACTTTTTTTTCATTTTATATTTTATAAACTTTAATCAAAATTAAAATTTATCTTTTCAATGCTATTTTAATTATAAAATAATTAAAATTGATAAGAAATAAAAAAAGTAAATTGTAAAATTAAATAAAAATTTAAATCAATCCATCATGGATATATATTAATTTGTTGAAAAAAAATATAGATAATCAAATACATTAAATTCTAACAAGATGATTCTTAAATTAAATCTACAACAATAAACTAAAAATTATTGTTTTATTAATAAAAAACTCATATTAGTGGTAGTGTATAAATCATCAAAATTATTTGAATCTGACTAAGCTTGTGTGACCTAAGCCAATTCAAAAATGAAAGTTAAAGTACATAAAATTTTGATTTCAAGAAAAATCTAAGCCCTTGAAAGCTTGAGATCAAGCATATCGTGTTAGATAAAACACATCAGCGAATAAATTAATTAAATATAAATAAACACTTATAAAATAAAATAGAATAATTTATATTTAATTTATCAAATACAAAAAAAAAATTAAATTAAAATCAAATAAAAGTTTAAATCAGAAGGAAGAATAGGGATTTTACAAAACGTTAAGGCCTGCGATACACAATTTCCTTAAGATAGATTTGGCCGCTCCTACATTACTTGGAGAAATGTTGGTCGAATGTCTTTCAGGATACAACAACAACAATGATCAAAGTAGTAGCACCTCTACAATGATCAACGAACGACTTTGCCTTTTTCTATCACCGGAATGTTTTAAAAATATGAGAGACAAAAGAAGAATTTTGAAATCAACAGAATTTCGGTATAAGAAATTATTGAATGTAGGTTTAATCCTATAGAAAACACAGCCTTTTATAGGCATATGTAGGATGGCGGAAAATTTGGAAATAACTAAAAAATCTGCCATTAAGGAGCCAAAAAGTCAATTTGATTTAAAAATTAAATCAAATTGATTGGAATTAGATACTGTCCATATATAAGCAGATTATGTTTGTTAAGGAAAAATAAATTCGTGTTGGGCTAAAATATCTGCAGGCCCATTTGGGCACGATCGGTCCGAAAATTTGGCGTCGCCCACGTCGTGTGGGTGTGCCCCAACCCCGTCAGGTTTGGACTTGCACCTCCCCCCCTCTCGCGCGAGACAAGGTTATAAGCTTAGCCATTCAGTTACCCTTCAAGAGAGTTCACATATATAAACACATCTCACACTTGGTATTTAACCAATGTGGGATTTAAGCCTTTACTTTTCCTCAACAATATTTCCAAGTAGCTTACTTTGAGTATCAATTTCTCATTCATCATTCAACCATTTTAAGCATATGATATACAGTTGTATAGATCTCATGGAGTAGAATATGAAACCATAATTATATGATCCAACTCTCCACTTTTACCTATTGAGAATATGCCTCAAAGTTCCCATAAAATACAAATTTTCCAACAATCCCCCACATGAATGAAAATTGATAGTTTTATCGAAAAACATTAACTTGATGTGGTGATAGAATCTACGATCGATAGTTTCATAGGATAGGTAGGTATCCACTCTTAAACCTTTCTTTACGAAAGTATATTTACTTTTCTAGTTGACCAGTAGACATGATGTCCTTAAACTATTCCGCCTTTTGTGTAAATGATGATATACCTCACACAACTAGCTCCCTGGCAAGGTTTTAGTTCTCATGGGTATGTTCATATAGCCGTGAACATCTCCTGGTTTTGCAAGAGTTTGAGAGAACTATGCCCCAATTGTCTCCTTGCAATAGCCCCACTTTACTCTCACATAGGTGACTTATGTTGTTCGGCTCACTGAAACACGCAATGATCATTAAAAGCATTGGTTAACCTATCCCATTTTTAGACACTGTTTACATCATAGGAACAGACTTGGGATAAGCAACCCCATAGTGACATCATAAGGTCTATGCAATTAGGTTGTCCCTTTGAACCTAGATCTTGAGATCTCTAGTCAACTAGGTAGGGTTTTCCTTCATATAGTGCCTTTAATTGTTCATGGGCTTTAGTCTCATTCCTTTCCATGTTTATCAACCTGATCTCGATTCAAGCCTTTAGTTAGCGGATTCACAATGTTATCTTTTGATTTTACATAATCAATAGAGATACCTCTGTTTGAGATTAGTTGTCTAACAGTATTATGTCAATGACGTATATGTCTTAACTTACCATTATACATTATATTATGTGCTCTACCAATTGTTGCTTGGTTATCACAATATATGCATATTGTGGGCACAGGTTTTGGCCAGTCAGGAATATCCTCCAAGAAGTTTTGAAGTCATTCTACCTCTTCTCCAGATTTGTTTAGAGCTACAAACTCAGATTCTATTATGGATTTGGTTATAATCGTTTGTCTTGAGGATTTCCATAACACAGCTCTCCTCCCAATGTAAAGACATATCTACTTATGCCTTTGGCATCTTGAATTTCAAGTATCCAACTGGCATTGGAGAATCCTTCTAAAATAGCCAGATCTCTAGAATAATGTAATCCATAATCCTAAGTATATCTAAGATATCTCAGTATTCTCACAATTGCTTTCTAGTGGTTTTCCCCTAGATTGCTTATGTGTAACACCCTCTTACCCGAGACCGTTGCTGGAGTCGAGCTTGAGGTGTTACTAAACTTAATTTATCACTTAAAGAACTTTAAATCATTTATTCTAACTTTCATAATAAGCTGTTCATCTGCATCACAGTCGCTAAAAAATTCATATCTCGAGTTTCGAAACTCGAAATTAAGATCTGTAAATTTTCCCTGAAACTAGACTTATATACCTATCTACTAATGTTTTTATAGAATTTTTGGTTGGGCCAATTAGTACAGTTTATTAGTTAAATTTTCCCCTATTTTAGTGTTTGACTGCTCTGACCTCTATTCACTACGAATCATTTTTCTCCCTCTACAAAATTCTAATGACTATGCCATTTATTTCTCCTAAACGTAGAATCAATAAGGAATCTGTGCATTAAAGTATGACTCCTAATTAGTTTTGTACAATTTTTAGTGAATTTTTAAATTCAGAACAGGGGATTCAGAAATCGCTCTGACCCTGTTCCACCAAAACCCAAATATCTCATAAAATACAACTCTTTTCCCTGTTTCGTTTCTTCTACATGAAAATAGACACTATAAGCTTCAATTTAATATTTTGTTCACCACCTAAACTTGTCTCTACTATTTTTAGTGATTTTTCAAACTCACATCATTGCTGCTGAAAAATTCTGTTTTATAACAAAGTTCATCTTTTTATGGATTTTTATGGGCTAAGTAACACATTAAACATACATGACACCAAATATAATCTAGATTGGCCATTCCGATGGCTAATCATTTCTAAGCATTTCCTTACCAAACCATCACCATATCATAAGAGTATTTACACAAAATGATTACAATGCTATACATGCCATATTCAAAATACAAGCCATTATACCAATTTGTCCCGGATAGTGTGAACGTTCCTTCGACCCTTCCCGATTTCCAAGATGGCTTGTCAAAACTACAATGAATGAAAAGGAGGGAGTAAGCATAAATGCTTAGTAAATTCACATGTAAATAACAAGTAACATGACTATGCAAATCAACATAAACACCAATTGCATAAGTATCATTAAAACATTCATGGCACAAGTATACTTACTATCTTTCCACAATCTTATCTACCAAGTTCTCCACTTGAAGTTTAAGATCATACCTGTTTAATTTCCTCTTTCACCTTACTTTCCAACATACCTCGTTCGTTTAGGAGTTCTCACTATCCATTTAAAAATCTACCCGTTGAACACATCGGAATATAACTCGGATACACGGATTTTACATACATAAGTGTCATATCCGTAGCTAGACAACTCAATAGCCTACGGAATTTACGTAGCCAAGCTACTATGTAACCCGCCCATAAGCAAACTCGGACTCAACTCAACGATCTCGGGCGTTCACATCCATAAGTGAACTCAGACTCAACTCAACGAGCTCGGATGCCTAGTTACATATCACAAACTCGGACTCAACTCAACGAGTTCGGAACTCAACCATCCTAGTGACATGTCACTTGTATCCTAATCTATTCCCAAGGTTCAAACGGGATTTTCTTCAATCGCACATCTTTGTCGTCTTCCTCGAAATGTCGAAACCGATACTTGGTAGCATTTCATATTTATCAAGTAGCTCACATAATTTGTATATTACTAAATAATAATTCACAAAGCATAATATTTCATGATAATAAGTGTCATATCATATAAATAACATTAAATTGCTTAAAATAACAATTATGTTACCTTATTTACACATGAACTTACCTCGATACAAAATATAGAAATTTTGCAAGTTAGTCCACAATCTTTTCTTTTCCTCGATCAAGATCGATTCCACGTCTTTCTTGATCTAAAATAATACATTTAGCTTATTTAATACTCACATTTATCAAAATAGTCCTTAACTCTAACTTTGGCAAATTTACGATTTTACCCCTAAACTTTTACATATTTACACTTTTACCCCAAAGCTCAAAAATTAAAATTTTTCCATAATTCTTATGTTTTAAGACATGCTGATCATTTATTTACCAACAGCAACCTCAAATTCCCACTATAACATGTACTTATGAACAATAGGTATTTTTACTGATTAAGCCGTTTTACCCGTTTTTACTTAAAACTGAGTAGCACAAGTTGTTTAACATAATTTAAAACCTCATATTCTATCATAAAACATCAAAATACACAATTATTCAACATGGGTCAATTTTTGAAATCAAACCCTAGCTCAAATAAATGATAGAAATAGAGAAATCATGTTATCGGGATTTCAAAAACGTAAAAATCATTAAAAACGGGGCTAGAACGGACTTGCAATCGAGCTTGGTAGCTTGAAAAACCCTAGCCATGGTTTCTCTATGCTATTTTCGGCCTCGAGGAAGAAGATGAGCAAAAATTGGCTTTTAATTTGATTTTTAATTCATTTAATCACTAAATGACCAAAATGCCCCTAACTTAAAAATATTCTTTTTTTTCACCCATTTCATGTACATTTTTGTCCAATAAATTAACCAATGGTCTAATTACCATTTAAGGACCTCCAATTTAAATTTTCATAACAATTGGACACCTCTAACATATAGAACTCAACTTTTGCACTTTTTACAATTTAGTCCTTTTGACTAAATTGAGTGCCCAAACGTCGAAATTTTAGTACGAAATTTTTTTTTTAAAAAATAATTTCATAAAAATGTAAACCATAAAAATATAAATAAAACACATTTCAATTTAACACCTTTACCATTTGACAAAAATGCCCTTAATGCCTTTCTTTGTAATTTTTCATGTACAAGCCCATTTTTGTCCAAAATTTTAGAAATTGGTCAAATTGCTATTTAATACCTCTTAATTAATATTCCAAATCTAAGTTGTGAATTTTATCACAGAAACATAGGTTTTCTCCCCTCTTCTAAGTAAGTACCTTTAATTCAAAATCAACAAGAGTTGACACCCTCACTAAAGATTCACTCTATTCACTCGAAGTGTTTAGGGTTCAGAAATTAAGCACTCATTAGTCAACATGAAAAGTTATTACCATATACTTGCATGAAAATCAAATCTCCACCACTATGTATTGACATGATACATTGATCAAAAGGTCTTTAGAGGGTTGTAATGTAGCTTTGGTTAGGGGTGTGGCCACAAGCTAAAGAAGAGGGTTAGAATCAAGATTGAATTGAAAAATTATCTAACTAGAAAAATCTCTATCACTGAAACATATTCCTAGAATAAAGCCTTTTTCTTTTGGATAACATCGTTTAAGAACAGAAGCTCAAAATTACATGGAAAATATGTGAAACATTGAATTACAACTGAAATAGACATACGTTTTTTTAAGAACAAATCGAATACTTTACAAACTTCACTTACTAAAAGGGAGAACATAGCTAGATAATTATTCAACTCAAATCTTGACAAAACTAGGGATCAAAGTAATTAGGGGGATTTTAACAAAAAATAGGTTATAGGTTAATATTGAGGGAAAATAAAATAAAATGGTTCGTTAGGCTCAAGGGGGTTTACTAGGAGTTAATTTTGAAGGTAGGCTTTTATGGAGTAAGTGGGTTAAAACCTAGGTGCCTTTATCATCTCGGTATATCAAATCAATGATGAGGTCTCGACATGTATAATCAAAGCAAATTCTAGAATAATAGATCAATATTGACTCACTTAAAACAATAATAAAAGTGAGCATGAAAGGATGTATGCTCAAAAGGCTCAAAAATCTCACCAGAATTATGGCTTTTGATGTCAATCCTGCAAATTTCAAATCTCAAGATAATACTTAAAATTTGGGAAAATAACTTAGAAAAAATTTTAGATTCTAAAAAATTTCAACTTATCATGCTTGATTCTCTAATGTCTTAAAGTTTGAATAATCAAAGCACAAATACCTATGTCTTAGTCCTAAACATATCAATAAAAGTCATAAATCAATCAGAATTCATTCTAATTGTTAAGGCCAAGATTCAGAGATTTGAGAATAATGCAAAAAGTGAAAGTGAGTAAATTTCAGAGATTTTCTGATAGTGAACTTAAAAACTTAATAACCCCTCCACACTTAAGATGTACATTGCCTTCAATGTACAAAATTAAATTTATTAACAATATAAGCATAAATCTTAAGATAGGGAGAGAAGTGAAATTCCCTAAATATTAGATGAATTCCTTGAGTTGGAAGTGTGGAAACTTGTAGGAAAGAGTGTCGATCCATAATCTCTGTGCAAAAAGAGTATTATCGTGGTGGCTATGATCGTGGTCGAGTAGGACCCAGCAATCGTGGCAGGGGTTTCCCATTAGATATGGATTTGAGCTTTTAGGCTCTTTGAAGCTGCGATAGCATTAATAAAATTTTTAGGGAATGTAGACTAGCACAATTTGCTCGTTAGGAAATAGCCGATATGAAATGTTTAAAATAAATTAAGCTAAGTTCTTAGAATGCTGAAATTCAAATAATGAAAAAGATAAAGTTTAAGTAAAATAAAAGGTATAATAAAAATAAAAAGGAAAGTAAAAAGGAAAATAAAGAAAAAGATAAGAGGACTCGAGAGTCCTAATCTTCAGATGGTTCGTGAGGGGGGCGGGGGTGAGATGTGAAGATAATGACAAAGTTGATAGAGAGTAGCATCAATGTGATCAAGGCGCTGAAAACACTGTTGCTCAAATCGTGTAAAGCGCTCAGAGATGTCAGAATCTGAAGCTGCTGCATGAACTGGACAACGAATGGGCAGTGGTTCAGTTGGTGGCTCCTCGTGAGGTGGAGGGCCATCATCAAGAATGTCCTTTGGGTTTTCTTGCTCGGCGACCTGAAATAAGCGTTATTGAGGAGGCACAATCCCACGTTGGCGCTCGATCATCCTCATGTGAAACATACTCTAGATGCCATGTGGGGACATCTGGCCGATGAGAATATAGGAGCATGTTTGGGCTGTTGTGTTGAGGAGGCCGAAGTAGCGGGCCAGGCGAGTTACATATGGGCCCATCGATATCACACCCCTAAGATGCCACTCGGTTTGATGTTGAATGGCGTGGGCGATGAAGTAAGCGAGGTCGAGTACGTGCCTGTGTGCCATGCTCCACAAGAAATATGCGTCGTGGGTGTTAACGATGTCGGTGCTCTCTCGTCTGCCCGTCAAAGTATGTGCGAGTAGGGTATGAAGGTACCTTAGCGAAGGGGAGAGAGCTGTCGCCTTGGAGCGACTAGGGTCGTAGGTGGCCGAAACAAGGACTAGGGCTTGCCAACACTTGGATGAAGAGAAGTGGATGTGGCGGTGAAGCTCAGAGAGGTCTTTCTCTTCCATGAATTGTTCAGTATATAGGCCTAGTGTTGTACTGAACTCAAGTACACTAAGCTGTCGGACTAGGCCCCCGAGGCGGAATTGGACCATCCCTGGATCGATATATTTAGACATGACTGTCTAGAGGTGGAATGTGGAGCAGAGCTCTAAAGTAAGCTCGAGGTATGTAGGCTCGACGATCTAAAAAAATTGGTCCCACGAGTCTATCGTTAACAAGCCCGAACTACGTCTGCCAATTGGACCCGCTCTAATGCGGTACAATCAATACACCTCCTCACTCTAAGGGGTCTTGCTCTGAGGATCTGAAATAGTTCCTCTTGGGAGCTTTGCAGGAACTGGAGGAAGGGGTGTCTAATCTCTCTGGTGGCACTGAAAGATGTGCCACCAGGTCCCTTTTGCTTCTTAAAAGCGGGGATGTCGGCTTTCTTGCCTCGTGAGGACGACATTATTCTTGAAAGAAATAAGGATAATAGTTGTAAATGAAATAGGAAAAAAATGGATGTATACTATGAATATTTATAAGTTACTAAACTAAATGAAAAATTAAGCTAATCAAGACTACTAAGTACTCAATGCAAAAGGTAATTTCAAAAAATAAATTTGGTGTTTCGGGTTATTCTAAGCATAGAACAAAACAATGGAGATATTAATAGCTATGGTTAGCAATATATACTAAGAATCAATTGCTTAAGATAACTAAAAATGGCATCCAAAGAATGGTTCAAAATGGCATGATAAGTATTCCAAATCAATCATGCAAAATGTATGAGAATCATATAAGTAAATAGGTTAAATAACTGAATAATTGTAACAATGAAAATATAAGTAATTAAAATAAAGTAAAAATTAAGAGAAAAAGGGGAAAGGGGAACCGATAAGGTAGATGTTAGGGCGGAGCACGGTCGTAGAGGTGCTACACGGGTGTGGTAGCTTGGGCTAGATCGACGACGGCGCAAGGAGTGGTTGGAATGAGTGGTGGTGGGAGAGGGTTAGGGTTTTGAGTGAGGAAGATGATGAATAGTAAAGGGTTTATATAGAAATTAGGGCACATAGGAGTGGCACACACCCGTGTGAATCGTTTTTAGCCTGTGTGGTTCGAATTTTTAGGGTTTTGGTGCGCCTGATTAGCGTCACACGCCCGTGTTCTTCAGGCATGTAAGGGCACACGGTCGTGTTGCACGGCCATGTTCTTCGATGTTTGCTTCTCCTACGCTCGTGTGTGAGGTCACACGCCCGTATATGAATTGACAGGTTCGACCATAGGGTTAAAACACAAGCGTGTCTCTTGCCCATGTTAATTTAGCATATTTGACCACGCTCTAGGGACACGGGTGTGTTGCACGCCCGTGTCAATTTGTCAAGATTGGCCACGGCCATATCGCATGGTTGTGGCTAGTTGTCAAATACTGTGTCTTACCCATGGTGTGCCCATGGCCTTAGGCACACCCGTGGGCCTGGCCGTGTGGTCTTGAAAAACATGCATTTTAAGAAGATCAGCATATAAACTAAAGGTTTAAGAGCTTAAGTGAAAGAGCTTTACTATGTTAGTGCTCAGGTTAACTCCCGAGAAGCACTTGTTTATAGTCTAAGCTCGACTTTTCTCAAGCTATTCAGTCATGGTGGTTTGAGGAGTTCAAACTCCTCTCTCCTGCTATCAGTTTTAATATCAAAATAAGGTTTAAGCCGAGTATAGTTTACCTTAAAAGTGCCAAATGTCTTATGTGTTATATCGACTGTACCATAGGGAAATATTTTCATTACCGTGAATGGAGGTGTGTCACCTGTAAGAAACTTTGCATTTGAGATTCGAGGATCCTCCTCTAATAATACCTTATCCCCTACCTTAAATTGATTTTGTTTATCTGTGGGCTCATCATGATGGTGCTCTGTTTCAGTGTGGCATATCTTAGGTTTCTCCTGGCGGTAGTTTAGCCACTCGTATAGTTCTTTGATTTGTAACCTTCATTCTTCATGTATTGTTCCCTTGTATGGACTCGTATGTGGTTCGGTTGCACTTACGTGAAGAGTATCCTGCAAAGAAGGTTTGACGGTAAGATCATTCTTATTACAAGAACTCGTAATAATATCTTTATCATTAGTAGTTCTATTAGAATTACGAGCCTGCAAAGTGATTGTGCTATTGCCTACACGAAGTCTAAGTTTGCCTGTACCTACATCAATTATAGTCCTTGTAGTTGCTAAGAAGGGTTGCCCTAGATTTAATGGTACATTGCTATCCTCATCTATGTCTAAAACAACAAAGTCCACTGGGAATATGAATTTGTCAATTTTAACTAGCATATCTTCGATTATACCCCTAGGAAATCTAATGGTTTTATTAGCCAATTGAATGCTCATCCTAGTTTGTTTGGGTTTTCCAAGACCTAGTTGTTTAAACAATTTGTAGGGCATTACATTAATACTGGCCCCTAAATCAGCTAAAGCATTTTTAACATCTAAGCTACCAAGTAAACAAGGAATTGTAAAACTCCCTGGATCTTTTAGTTTGTTGGGTAGCTTATTTTGCAAAATGGCTGAGCAAATCGCATTTAGCTCTACATGCGATGACTCATCCAACCTCCGTTTGTTTGTCAGAAGTTCTCTTAAAAACTTCATGGTGTTTGACATCTGTGAGAGAGCTTCAATAAATGGTAAGTTAATATGCAATTTCTTTAAAAGTTTAAGGAATTTACCAAATTGTTCATCTGTATAGTCTTTCCTATCGCATTAGGATATGGGACATGAGGCTTATACTCTTTGACAATTGGTTCTGTGTGACTTACCTCACCCTTACCTCTACTTACCACAGTTTCCTTACTTGGCTCTGATTTGGTTTTAGTTAACCCTCCTTCATCAATCGTGTCGATGGCGTGGAGTTGCTCCTTAGGGTTAGTCTAGGTGTTGCTCGGTAAACGACTTTGTGGTCTTTTAGAGATTAGCTTAGCAAGCTGACCTATTTGAGTTTCAAGTCCTTGAATAGAAGCCTGCTGGTTCTTAAGTGTTGTCTCGGTGTTTTGAAAATGGGTTTCTGACACAGAGATAAATTTCGTGAGCATCTCCTCAAGGTTCTTCTTTTTCTCTTGCTGGTAAGGTGGTTGCTGAAATCCCGGAGGAGATGGTGGTCTCTGATTTCCTTGGTTGCCTTGTCCTTCCCATGAGAAATTGGGGTGGTTCTTCCAACCTGCATTGTAAGTGTTACTATAAGGGTTATTTTGAGATCTAGAATTATTACCCATATAGTTGGTTGTTCATTTTCCATGCCATATCCATAGGTGGGGTACTCAGAATTGCTCATGTTCCCTTGAATTGAGTCACACTACATTACTGGGTGTACCTGCATAAAACCAACTAAATCGTCAATCTTTTTATTTAAGAGTTCTACCTGATTTGACAGCATTGTGACTGCATCAACATTAAAAACTCCGGTAGCTTTGTGCGGCTTTGTTCTCATGACTTGCCACTGATAGTTATTCAGTGACATCTCCTCTATAAACTCGTAAGCTGTCTCTGTGTTTTGTTATTGATTGTTCCACCGGCAGCTGCATCGATCATTTGCTTTGTTGAAGGGTTCAAACCATTGTGAAAAGTTTGAACTTGTAACCATAAAGGTAACCCATGGTGAGGGCACTTTTTCAATAAATCCTTATATCTCTCCTAAACATCGTAGAGTGTTTCTAAATCCATCTGCACAAAAGAAGAGATATCATTCCTTAATTTTGTCATTTTAGCCGGCAGGAAATATTTAAGTAAAAATTTTTTGGTCATTTGTTCCCATGTTGTGATAGACCCTCTGGGTAGAGAGTTTAACCATTGTTTGGCTTTATTCCTCAAGGAAAATAGGAATAACCGAAGACGAATGGCATCATTAGAAACGCCATTTAGTTTGAATGTGTCACAGAATTCCAAAAAATTAGCTAAATGTGAGTTAGGATCCTCATCCTGCAAACCATCAAACTGAACAAACTGTTGTATCATTTGAGTAGTGTTAGGTTTCAGTTCAAAATTATTTACAGCAATAGTAGGCCTAACAATACTAGATTCAGTGCCAGATAAATTAGGTTTAGCATAATCATACATAGTACGAGGACCAAGATTTTGATTAACAGGATCTGCGGCTACTACAAGAGGTAGCTGATTATCCTGATTCACGTCCATCGCTTTAGTAGATCCGGGTTCTTCTTGTCCCTGTTCTAGGTACTGTAGGCTTCTTCTTATCTCCCTGCGATTTCTACAAACTATAGCTTCAAGGTCGTCATCAAAAAACAAAGGTCCTGACCGGTTTCTTCTAGTCATAAACTAGAGATACCTGTCAGAGAAGAGCAAAAAAGAACGAAAATTTTAGTAAATAAAACCTAAGAAGAAAATAGTAAATGAATTGAAATAAAAGAAAAGATGGCTAAAGTAATAGAAATCGAGTGTTCCTAATATTTTAGTTCCTCGGCAACAGCGTCAAAAACTTAATCGTGATTTCGATGAAGTAATAATAATGATCGTACCTGGAAACTAACTATTATCACGATAAAAGACAAGCGCACCTATCGAATAGTAGTATAGCTAGTGGCAAGACCGGAATATCGAATCCAAGGAACCAAAAGTACTAGTAATGACTTTCTTCCTATTATCTAGCCTAAAAATAAATGAGGATTTGGTTGTAAACTAACTAATCTAAATTAAACTAAAGACTCGACAACAAATAAATTGGGAAATTACTTTGGGAAGACTGAATGATAAAGGCAATACCCAAGGAAGAATCCACCTAGACTTCACTTGTTATCTAACTCTAAACTAGACGATTTCTTCAATTGACTTGATCCGTAGAGATCCCTGAATTATGTTAATATCTTCGTCGAGAATAAGAATAACTAATCTTAGGCTGATTAATTGAAATCTCTTTCTAATTAAAACTCCTAGTCTTGAATTAACTCGATCTATGGATCCCCATATTAGATTTGACTCTAATCCGGTAGATTTTCGTCATCCTATGTCTAGGATTACGATCAACTTCGCTTAATTTTGTTGGATCTACTCTTACACAGGGACTTTTGCTCCTCTGCATAAGCACATTCGACTTAAATTAATATCCCAGAAATATCAATTTAAGAATTAAAAACACAATTAAGAACAAATCGAATATTTATCATATAGTTTAGATAACAATAACAAGATTCGTCTTAGGTTTCATCCCCCTTAGGTATTTGGGGGTTTAGTTCATGTTCATAGAAGAAAACATCTCAAAATAAAGAAAATAACAAAACATAAAGAAAACCCAAAACTCCTAAAAGGATTGAAGGGAGATCTTTAGTCTTGATGTAGATCCTGGCTTCTAAGATGGATCAATCGGCTTCCTTCCAGTAATTCACTGTCTTCTACTCTTAGTCTTAGCGGGGACACTGTACTCCCTTATAGTTGCCTCTTAGGGTCTTTATATAGAGTTTGGAATGTCTTTCTTATCCCCTAAGTAGCTTTTTCTGCGTGAAATTAAACTTCATCACGACAGGGACACGCCTATGTGGCACGCCCGTGTGAGTCGAGGTTGGGCCGTGTTCAAGCCTATTAATGTGGCATGGCCGTGTGGTTCACCCGTGTGACGAACTTTAAGCCGTGTTGTTTCCTTACTTTGTCCCATCTTCTTTATTTTTGGCCCGTTTCTCATTCTTTTCACTCTCCTATGCTCTTCTAAGTATAAAACATGAAATTAAAGGATTAGGAGCATTAAATTCCACAACTACAATGATAATTCATCCATAAATGTGCTAAGTGTGGGATAGAAATATGTATAATTTACAGTTTATCAACCGTATCAGAGAGTGTCCATGGAGGCCTGATCAGATGCAAGCTCTAGGTTTGGGTACTGCACAGTCACTGAGGGGTGTTCAGCAGCCGCTGAGAGGCGTCAGGCTCGAGGTTGTAACGGGTTGGGCCGTAGGCAGAGAGCACCAGGCAGAGTTGCTAATCAGACTGAGCAAGGTAGCCAGCTCTCGTTTATGCTATATGTCATCGAGAGAATGGTGATGCTTCGGATGTTATTATGGGTACGTTCTTTATTTATAATGTACCTTATACTGCATTAATAGATATAGGATCCACTCATTCCTATGTTGCCTGCTCTATTACTGAAAACTTAGGGATTCCGGTTGAGAGTACTTTGAGTGGAATTACTGTATTAAGTCTATTGGGGCAGTCCGTCTAGGTTAATAAGTTATTTAGAGACGTCCCTTTAGAGGTACAAGAAGTTATCTTTCCGGCTGATCTTATGAAACTTCCTTTTGGAGAATTCAATTTGATATTGGGCATGGATTGGCTAGTTAAACATCGAGTGAGCTTAGATTGTGCCACTAAACGGGTAATACTAAGAACTAAGGAGGACAACGAGGTAGTTTTAATTAGGGAACGTCAAAACTATTTGTCGAATGTGATTTCTATATTAAAGGCTGAAAAGTTGGTTCATAAGGGATGTGAGGCGTATCTGGCCTACATCAGTGTTTCAAATTCTGGGGATTCTTCGGTTAAGGATAGCAGGACGGTTAAGAATTTTCTGGATGTGTTTCCTGAAGAGCTACCTAGGTTACCTCTAAATCATGAAGTAGAGTTTGGGATTGAGCTCCTTCCTGGTACAGCTCCGGTGTCCATCGCTCCATATAGAATGGCACCAAAAGAGTTGGTGGAGCTTAAGGCTCAGATTCAAGAATTATTAGACCGTGGGTTCATTTGCCCCAGTGTGTCTCCGTGGGGAGCATTAGTTTTGTTCGTGAAAAATAAGGATGGATCCATGGGAATGTGCATTGACTACTGATAATTGAATAAATTGACTACTAAAAATAAGTACCCCCTACCGATGATAGACGATTTATTTGATCAATTCCGAGAAGCTTCGGTTTTCTCCAAGATTGACCTTCGATAAGGGTATCACTAGTTGAGGGTTAAGGAGGCCAATGTGTATAAGACGACATTTAAGACTTGCTATGGTCACTACGAATTCCTAGTGATACCATTTGGACTGACGAATGCACCAGCAACTTTTATAGATCTGATGAACTGAGTGTTCCGTCCCTATCTGGATCGGTTCGTAGTGGTTTTTATTGACGACATTCTGGTGTCTTCGAGGACTGAGGATGAACATGATGAACATCTCTGAGTAGTTTTGCAGATTCTGAGGGAAAAATAACTATACGCTAAGTTCAGTAAATGTGAGTTCTGGCTATGAGAAGTAATATTTCTAGGCCATGTAGTTTCTGCTGAGGGGATTAGAGTTAATCCTCGTAAGATTGAGGTGGTATTAGATTGGAAATCGCCTAAGACTGTATTTGAGATCCGTAGTTTTCTGGGACTGGCTGGATACTATCGACGATTTCTAGAGGGGTTTTCTGTAATTGCAGCACCCTTGACTAAGTTACTATGTAAGGGTGTGTCATTTAACTGGACTGACGTGCAGCAGGAGAGCTTTGAGAAGCTCAAGAAGGTACTGACTGAAGCCCCTGTTTTGATACAGCTTGTGTCTGGAAAAGAGTTTACTGTGTATAGTAATGCATCACATGTTGGTTTGGGATACGTGTTGATGCAAGATAGTAAGGTAGTAGCATACGTGTCTTGACAACTTAAGACTCATGAGGCGAATTCTCCAATGCATGACTTGGAGTTGGCCGCTGTGGTATTCGCACTGAAAATCTGGAGGCATTACCTATATGGTGAAAAGTGTACCATCTACATTGATCACAAGAGCATCAAGTATCTCCTCACTCAGAAGGAGCTAAATCTTAGGCAGCATAGATGGATTAAGCTGCTTAAGGACTATGACTGCACTATTGAATACCATCCTGGTAAGGCCAATGTGGTGGCTGATGCACTGAGCCGTAGGGCTATAACTGATCTGAGGGCGATGTTTGCTCGCCTCAATTTATTTGATGATGGTAGTTTATTGGCTGAACTCCAGGTTAAACCGATGTGGGTTGAGTAGACAATCGCCCTTCTCATGGCTGACCCTTGATAGCAGGGAGAGGGGTTGAGATGACTTTGGTAAATTTAACTTAATGCCATAAATGAGAATGCACAAAAAGAGGAAGGTTTGGAATGGGTTCTGGGAGAAAGTTAAGGACTATTTTGAAAATATTATAATGAACTTAATTAGCTGATTTATGTAGAAATTGGGTTGGCATTGGGCTGCTGTTTCCTTGGTGGAACAATCCCTTCAATTTAATAAATTTGGGCCCTTTTCTCTACACTAGCTTTGGAGTTAATTCAATCCAATTTTTGTTGGATCAAAAATAAATTTTCAATGGGTCCAAGGAGTTGATTTGGAGTGTCCATGACTAAAAAATGACCAGCCTTCCTCATGTACCAAATGCTATGAAATTTTTTGAAAATTCGATCTTCTTAAGGTAACTATCGAGCTGATTTTTTACCCTTTGTGCAAAACTATCAAAAATTGGCCAAATCATGCAAATTTAGTATAAAAATAATTAAAATTCAGAACTTTTCATAAATTAAGTTCAATTTTCAATTTAATTATTTTATAATAAAAGTATAAAAGTTGACCAAAAATACTTAGAAACTGCATGGTTAGTGCTTAAAAAGTGTTGAAAAAGTCTATATATTTTAGTGGTTCCTGTGAAACAA
The DNA here is from genome assembly GCA_020496765.1 of Gossypium stocksii. Taxonomy (NCBI): domain Eukaryota; kingdom Viridiplantae; phylum Streptophyta; class Magnoliopsida; order Malvales; family Malvaceae; genus Gossypium; species Gossypium stocksii. The sequence goes on along the minus strand of CM035629.1, from coordinate 98,832,013 downwards.
AAAAAATGTGGTTAAAAAAAGTTATTGTACATAGGGTAGGGGGCCATGATCGATTGGTCATGTTGGCGAGAGGCGTCAGATCAGTTTTTAATTTACCTGGTACGCTCATATATGATGTTGGTCCGCCCTCTCACATACACACACAATTCAGGATTTAAGTGAAGTAGAGTGAAAAAGAAAGTTGGTGATATCACATACACACAATTTAGTATTGAATGAAGTAGAGTGAAAATAAAGTTGGTTGTTTTTGTTGGAGTTTTAAGAGGAAAAATTTGTTTGTGTTAGAGTTTTAAGGGAGATATTGTGATAGTTTTAAGGTGGATTTTTAGTGTTTGTAATAATAATTTGTATGTTGTATGTTTATATTTTAATTTATTATTAATCTTTAGATTTAATATTTAAGATTATATTTTTATTTGTAAAAAAATTGTTTGTATTGGAGTTTTAGAGATAGATTATGATAATTTTAAGGTATTTTTTAGTTTGTATAATAATTATTATATCATATGTTTATATTTTATTTTTAATATTTAGATTTGATGTTTTAGAATATATTTTTGTTTGTAAGTTTTTTTTTGTTTGTGTTGGAGTTTTGGGGAGAAAAAAGGTTGACTTGTCTTGTTTGTATTGGAGTTTTTTTTTTTTTTTTGTTTATTAATATCTTTTCATGTTTTTAATTTATATTTTACTAGATTATTTATGTTTATATATATTTAATAAAGATAAAGATACTTAAATTTCAATTGCAAACATACAAGTTAAGGTAATTTATTTTAATAATTTTTTGTTTAGTTTGTGGTTAATATTATTATGTGCATATTTTATTTAAATAAAAAAATACAATTATATACAAAAATGAGTTATGAGAAATATTATTATGTGGAAGCGTTTATGTTTTAAAATGGTATGTTTATTTAATTTTATTTGTACAGATATCGAAATGAATTCATTAATTAGAGCAAGTGAGCACACTGCCATGATGATTAATGTCTCGATAAAAAAAATGGCACTTACTATTCATAGGTATTTTATAAATTTGCACGTCATTAAATTTTAATTAACATATTTAACTAATATAGTAATTTGTTATAGATAGAGTGAGTATCACATCTTGAGAGCACATGTGTAACATCCCAAAATAGGGCCTAATTGGAATAGTGGTTTCGAAACCAAAAATCCGAGATAGAAATAATTATTTTATAATTATTTTGAGGTCTATATTATGATTGCATGATGGTGTGAAAATTTCTTGAAGAAATTCTATGCGTAAAGTGCTTAATTTAAAATTAGGGACTAAATCGAATAAGTTGCAAAACTTGCATTCTAGAAGTTTCTATTATGAAACTGTTTTGAAATATTAATTAGGAGGTCTTAAATAGTAATTTGGCCAATTTTAAGTTCATGGACAAAATTTGGACATGGATGGAATTTTTGAAAGTTTAGTAAGGAGGGGCATTTTGGTCATTTGGATATTAACATGAAATAAAAAGGGAAAAATAACACAAAATTGATCATCTTCTTCATTACCATGAAATTTCAAGGGTTCTCCATAGCTAGGGTTTGTTTCAAGCTTCCAAGCTCCATAGTAAGTGATTCCAAGCCCCGTTTTTAATGTTCTTTACGTTTTCGTAGTCCTGGTAGCTCGATAAAGCTTATGTTAGCAATATTTTAAGTTAGGGTTCATATTTGGAAAAATACCCATAGGTGAAATTTGTGTATTTTGATGTTTTATGATAGAATATAAGGTTTTAAATTATGCTAGACAACTTGAGCTACTCGGTTTTAGGTAAAAACGAGTAAAAGGGCTTAATTGGTAAAAATACCTATTGTACATAAGTGTATGTTATAGTAGGAATTTGAAGATGATGTTGGTAAATAAATGATCAGCATGTCTTAAAATACAAGAATTTGTGATAAGTTTTGCTTTCCGAGTCTTGGGGCAAAAGTGTAAATATGCAAAAGTTTAGGGGCAAAAATGTAATTTTTCCAAAGTTTGAGTAAAGGGCTGTTTTGATAAATGTTGATATTAAATAAGTTAAATTTTCTATTATAGATCAAGAAGAACAAAATTCGGGAGTAGATCGGGGAAAAGAAAAAGTAAAGGACTAAATTGTAAAGTTTAGTCACATTTGGTATCGAGGTAAGTTTACGGTAAATAAATGCAATATTCTGTTATTTTACATTACTATTGTCATTTTCCAGCATTTATATATTCATTTTATGAAAATAATCAAGTTGAGTATAAGGTGATGTGATAGAGAAAAGCAGTAGAAAGTCCCAATTGAACCTTAGGAATGTTAGGATACGAAATGTCATGACATTAGGGGTCGACAGGACAGGACAGGACAGAAATGAGCCATGTAAGTCCGTACTAGATATACGGCTTTGGAGACAGGATAGAGCCATGTAAGTCCATATTAGATAAATGGCATTGGAGACAGGAATAATTCATGTAAGTCCATGTCAAAGACATGGCATTAGCAGGATATTGTTGGACAGGAACGACCCTAGTATCCTTAGTATTCCGAGTGGTTCAACGGGCCATTATTCAAGTAAATGTATAGTGAATTATCAGCAAAGGAAAGGTAGATTGTAATCATGAATAATGAAAGGTCAGGTAAGAAAGAAGGTAAGTGAAGAAGAAGAAGGCAGAAAATGAGATGTAAAGAAAGCTTATAATGCTAATTGATAGTTTGCATACTTGTCCCATATGATGAATGTTGTAATTTATTTGCTTGTAAACTTACTAAGCCTAGTGCTTACCCTCTTTATTTCTTTCTTCTTATATTTCTTGCCAAGCCACTCGGGGATCAAAGGAAACGTCAGAGATCCGATCACACTATCAAGGAATCCTATCGGTATAGTTAGACGTTTCTTTTCGTGTATGGCATGTATAGGGACTTGGCTTCTTTTGATATGGATGTCTTATGACATGTTCAATGAATGGGATGTAAATACTTGATAGTGAATAGCTAATAAAATGACTAATGATATACAAGTATGATAGTATGCATGCTTGAGTGATAACTATCACATGGAAATTAAGGAAAAATGTGAAAGTAGCTTAAAAACAGAACATTGTAACAGCAGTGACGTGAGTTTGAAAAATCACTAAAAATAATAGAAACATGTTTTGATGGTGAATAATATATCAAATTAAAGCTTATTGTGTCTATTTTCATATGGAATAAACAAAACAGGTAAAGGTATTGTATTTTATGAGATATCTGAGTTTTAGTAAAATAGGGCCAGAGCAATTTCTGGATCCCCTGTTCCAAATTTGGAAATTCACCATAAATTGTAAAAAAATAATTAGGAGGATTACTTTATATTTTCATAATTCTTATTGAGTCTAGTTTTAAGAGAAATAAACGGCATAGTCATATGAATTTTTTACAGGGAGAAAAGTGGTTCGAAATAAGTAGAGGTCAGTGCAGTTGAGTTCTGAAATAGGGGAACTTTAACTAATAAACTGTACTAATCGGCCCAGCCAAAAATTCTAGAAAAAAATTAGCAGATAGATACATGAGTCTAGATTTAGTGAAAATTTACAAATCTTGATTTCAAGTTTCGTAACTCGAGATATGATTTTTCAAGCGACCATGATGCAGATAAAGTGATTATTTCGAAAATCAAAATAGATAATGTAAAGTTGTTTAAAATGGTAAATTATGTGTAGTAACACTTCAAGCTCGACTCCGGCGATGGTCTCGGGCGTGGGGGCGTTACAACATGTCCATGGTTCGAGCTACCAACCAGATGAACGTATTTTCCCCTATTTGGATGTCGGGGGATTTGGAATGATGATGTTAATTAGAATGTTTGGGCTTAGAGCTTACTTGATATCCACCTTGGCTGAGCGGTGGCACCTGGAGACCCACACATTTCATTTGCCGTGTGGGGAGTGCACCATCACCTTAGAAGATGTTGCATTGTAACTTGAGCTTTCAACTGGCAATGTTATGGTCATGGGTTCAAGTAAAATGATCAAACCTATGTCACTTTGCTATTAGTTGCTTGGATGAACGTTGGGTGGTGGTGTTGCTAAGTTTACCAGTTTGAAATTTTCCTGGTTAAAACAAAATTTTGAAACTTTACCTAGTGTTTCTGAGTAGGAGAAGATGTGTGTTACTTAGACGTATTTACTGGAGCTAATAATGGGGTTACTAATGTTGGACACATGTAATAATAAAGTCCACCTAATGTAGTTGCCTCTGTTGACTGATTTTCAAGCTACCCATTCATATTGTTAGGTTTCAATAGTATTAGTAACATTGTATAATGAGTTTTTTTTAGTGACAACGCACGATACACAATATATAAATAGGTGCTTGCTACCGTTGCAGCATTAGACATTGTACAAGATGTCATTTTTGGCATCACTGAATCACCAACAATGTGTTTTCCCACTTGTAAATAGGTAAAAAAATAAAACTTTGATTATGATTTATATTTTTAAGAAAATGTTATTTAACAATTTTTCTTTCTTTTAGATGGTATACTTGTTTGAGGATCGGGAAGTCTGAAACCATCGTTGTGTACATAAAAATTATTTAGACATATGTCGTGGAAGAGGTTTTTTTTCAAAATAAAATTATATTTATGTCATATAATTATTTTAATTATAGTATTTTACCCATCTCACTATTTCCATGATATAAATTATGCAGTACGTGTGGATTTTATATGTTCCATTAGATGTTGCGAGTGCAATTCCTAGTCGGTTCACCATTATTCATACGCGTGGTGCATTAATGCACTCATGTTGAACTTTTCAATCGTTGAGTGGTATAATAGAGATTGGGTTCTCTGGTAATTCAGGAGTATCGCACATTCCAATCAACTTCGACAATGTCCACAACATTAATAAAAGTGGAAAGGATGCCAAGAATTAGACAGTGGAGCATTTATTGGATTTGGTGCTCTAAGTATAGTATATTCATTTGTACACTTGTGATTTTTACGAATAGATTGGTTAATAAAATTATTCATGAATTAAATTAATACTCTTTGTATATTGTCATCATGTAGTTTTTACATATAAAGCAAAATAGAAGCAAAGATTAGGCCATTAGTTGTCTAATGTTTAACTAATACTATGCAGTATTACGCGGTTGGATCGTAATACGAACATGCAACTTATATTAGTAGATGAACCAAAACATGTCCTTAGTCTAATCGGAAATTAGCAAACTGATTGAAAGACTAATATGTTATCTATCAAGTCCAATTGGGGATATGTTTTGTCTTGGGTATTGGAGTGGATGACTCCTAGAAGATAGAGACATAGATATAACTGATTGGACTGACATTGCATCGGATTGGACCCAAGCATAATAGATCCTGGATTCATTTATGGATTTATCCACTTGTGACATTTATAGTGTAACATCCTAATTTTTGGGGCTTAGTAATTTTGTGTGATGTATTGTAAAATTTTTAAATGTTGAGATGTGGTTGTGGAATTCATGTTTAGAGTGTATAAGTGGGCCTATGGAAGGCCCATGAGTTGGCCAAAACCCGGTAGAATTTTTGAATTTTGGACTTAAAGAATTAGGGGCTCTGGTTAGAAGGCCTTATTAAAATATGTGGATAAAATGTATCACAAACGGAGCATTGGTAAAGTGGCTAAGTAACGCCACTAGTCTCCTAAAAAGGTGGCGTGAAAATGAGGAGAGGAAGCCAAGGTTCGAATCTTGGGGTAGGTACCAGTGGCGTTTATTTTTATGTCTTGTGTATGCAAGAGTTTGAAGTTGAACGGAACTCTGTTGGCTAAGGTTTGAATTGGTCATGAGCTTGATTCAAGGAGTGATAAGGGGGAGCATATCTTGGAGGGATTTTAGGAGAATTCAATTTTGAAAGGAGTGTGGCCGGCCAAGGGGTTTGCATTGTGCATATTCGGCAATTGAGTCTAGTTTTGGGGGGTCCTTGCATTTTCTTTGTTGTGCCGATTCACCTTAGTCAAATCCCTCTTCTTTCTTTTATTTTATTTTCCTTTTCCTCTTCTCCATCCTTTAGAAGAAAGCTGAACCATATTCCCTTCCCACTTCTTCTTGTTAGCCGAATACTCTAAAGCAAGCCAAATCCCGAAAGCCATCTTGTGCCGTTTTCTTTTAAGCCACAACCCTCAGGCTCTTTTCATCTTTTTGTGGCCGAATCTTACAACCTCTAAGCCTTCAATCCCCTACTGATTAAACCATCCCCAAAACACATTCTCCTCCCTTGAATCAAAAGCCGAAAGCACATCACCTTTGGAGGACATGTTGGCCGAATTTTAGGACCCCTAGGGAGCGATTTCTGATAGCATTTGGAAGTTTGGTCTGTTTCAAGTTTAAGGTGGTACGGAAGGGTTCTAGTGGTAAGTACTCGTACCCTATTCGATTCAGTATTTTAAATGCTTAGAAAAGCCGAAACCTCCTAAGGTTTAGGGAGGTTGCCGATTTGTAGTCTAGGCTTTATTAAGCCTTCTTCATTTGTTTTATGGTCTCTTGTAGCGAAGCAAACAACCTTGAAGGAGCAGTAGGTTGGGTGAAGCGGTGTTGGATAAGTTTGGATCAATAATCGACCCAGCGAAGGTAAGCTATCTACGGTAATAGGCATAGTGGCCGAATGTTGTTGAGAAGACTATAGTGATTATTCTTTTAGATTTGGATCTAATACATCAATTAAATGAATATAGGACGAGTGCGTGGAGGACTTGGAAGAGTCGGTCGTCTTTTAACAGGTGTGTAACATACCCCGTAATAGCCTAGGTTCATGTTGCATAAAAGCCGAAACATCGGATTATGTTGTTGATGTAACCTGTAAATACGAGATGATGTGTGGATGAGTTCAATTGCGATGAACACAGTAAACGAGAGTGATGGAACAGGTAAGAGCACGGTTTTGTGCAGTTTGGTACGTTAGGCCTCGATGGGCTAAAATAGGGCCCAATGGACTTGTGGGCCCATTTGGGTAAAAATTGGTAAAAATGGAATCTGATCGAATTGCATGTTAAACTTTTGGTACCGTTGCGTAACTTAGGCTAAAAAGGACCTAAATGACTAAATCAGCTACAAAGGGCCCATTAGGGGTTTTGGGCCCAATAACTTGAATGCGCGATAATAGGCTAAAAACTGTTGTCTAAACACTTGGAATTGGTGGATAAACATGGAAAATCCTAATAATGGATAAAATTACGTAATTACCCTTAAAACGTAAAAACGACTATTTTACCCCTAGGTAAAAATAACTATTATACCCCTAGGGTTGTAATATGTTTATGATGACTTTGATACTGTTGTTTTACATGCTATGACATGATATGCACATGATATGCTATGACATAAACATGATATGCACTATTTGATTCATTATATGCATGGGTTGGGTTTTATATGATGGAGGAAGTGATAAAGGGCTTTGCCCCAGTTTACCGAAAAGGGCTTTTGCCCCAGTTATTAAAAGAGGCTTGGCCTCCAGTTATATGATTAAGCAGCTATGCTGCCAGTGGAGAGTTTGGTTGGGTGGGTTGAGTTATTCCCCACATGGAGAGTTTGGTTGGTACGGGTGGAGAGTAGCGGATGGAGGGTTGAGTAGTCTCCCCAAATGGGTTTTTGCATACATGTATGGTTTAAGTTATGTAATATTGAAATGGGCCTATGGGCCATACCGTTTACAAAAAGGCTTTGGCCTAGCGATATGAGTAATATAAAGGCTTCGGCCCAGTAACAGTTAACCGAAAGGCTTCGGCCCAGTGTATGTTGAAAATTGAGCATGTACATGTATGGATTTGGGCTCTGAAAGGGCTTGTTATACACTGAGTTCCAAACTCACCCCCCTTCTTCAACCATGCAGGTGAACCTTAATGTGGAGACTTGGAGCCGGTGGGAATTCAGAGTGGCCATGATGTGCAGTTGGACTTTCTTTTAAAAGTTTTATTTAAATATGATTATCTATTTTTGGGTTGTAATAAGGCCATTTTAACTAACTTCTTTCTGGTTTTGGTTGGTTTTGAACTTTGAATTCCGCGTTAATATTTATATCTTAAAATGGGCTAGATCTAGGTTACGATTTTAAAACAACTCTCGATTTTTCATACAAAGATAAAATATAACATTTTAACTAAGACATCACTTTGTACAAACTCCATCTCGGGATATTTTCAAAATTATCAATAACCTAAAGTGTGGCAATGGTTGTGGGCATGTCGAGGATTGGATCCAATCAAGAGCTTGGTACTTAAGCAGCCTTCATGGCTCACCTCCTCTGTTTCGGATACCTACCTGGTGCACAGCTTCCATTCACTTTAGTTTCTTAAAAATTATCATTGAATTCTTTAAGGAAGGTTTAAGATCAGAACTTGTGTTTTTGTTTCAATGTGACACGTCAGATTTGGCCATAACGTTTGGGCCGGGTTTGGGGTGTTACATTTAGATGTATCAGAGCCAGGTTGCAACAACTCGGCTGTGGGTTTTTAACGGGCTTTTTAACGGGTTTCTTTTCCAAAACTTCAAATAATGACTTTTTAAATCAAATTTAAGGATTTCTAAAATACTAGTAAAATAAATAAAATCTTTTTAACCCATTTTTATGGATAAATATATGTTTTAAATGATTCAAAGGAAGAGGTGGCACACTGAATTCCCGGCCCCAAGTCTGTAAGTGTACTTTCTTTATCGTTTGATATTTAAATGATATTTGAGAATGATATGATATTATTGTTGGTCTTAGCATGATGCTATAGATAGAATCAAAGACCTTACTATGTTACTTTAGATAGGGTAGAGCTAAAAACATTTAGGATTGAGACTGTAGTTAGACATAATGTTGCGGAAACAACTTCTGAACTACTATACTTCCATAAGGTATCTTGTAATAAACAACTGAAATATTAACTAATGTCATAAAATTCGTAATCAGATAAGTCGATATGAGTACTAGAGGAACTCGTGGACGAGGTCGCGGACGTGGTCGCGGTAGAGCGTGGGCCGAATCTTCATCTTCAGGGCATAGGCCAGCTGAAGAGGCATCTGTGCCACCAACATCTGAGACTGGGTCACATGATCGAGCTGTAGGGGACGATGCCTTGTCCCAAGCAATGCTGAGGGTCTTAGAAAGGGTTGCTGGAGCTAGTACTGGGACAGTGAATAGAGGATCTATCTCTGAGCGACTGCGAGCCAACGGAGCAGAGGTTTTTAGGGGCGTATCTGGAGTAGCTCCGAATGTGGCTGAATATTGGCTTGAGGCAACAGAACGGATTATGGACGACTTGGATTGCTCTGTGGAGCAAAAGTTGAAAGGGGCTGTATCGTTGCTGCGAGACGAGGCTTACCAATGGTGGATCACAGTAAGAGAGAGTACCCCGGCTGAGCAGGTAACTTGGGATCTATTTAAGACTGCTTTTAAGGGCAGGTATGTGGGAGCTAGTTATGTGGATGCTCGTCGTAAGGAATTCCTAAATCTAACCCAGGGTAATAAGACTGTTGCCGAATATGAGGCGAAATTCTTGAGATTGAGCCGATATGCTAGTGGGATAGTGGCGACTGAATACGAGCGTAGCGTTCGGTTTGAGGATGGCCTTCGAGATGAGCTTAGGGTGCTGATAGCTCCACAAAGGGAGCGTGACTTTGCTGCGTTGGTAGAAAAGGCCAAGATAGCCGAAGAGGTTAAGCGGGTGGAGCAACAGAATCGTCAGAAGGATCGACTTAGAGTTAGGAAGGATTCTGGACCCTCGGGTGCTGCATACAGAAATGTTAAACGAACCAGAGTAGAGAAGCCGATTCGGGCCATACCAGTGAATACCGTCAGACCTCAAGTTTGTAGGGATTGTGGTAGAGCACACTTGGGTGAGTGTTGGAAAAGAACTGGGGGTTGTTTCCGATGTGGGTCCAAGGAACACAAGTTTAGGGAATGTCCTAAGAGAGCAGTTCAGGACCAAGTTGCTGAGCCAAGGGTTGTGCAACCAGTGCGAGGAGGACCACCACCACAGAGAGGCCGTGGGCAAGGTAGAGGTGGTAATGGTAATGAACGAGGACGTGGGGCACCCGGCAGGGGTGCTGGGCATACTGAAGCTCGTCAGCCGGCGTTGGTTTATGCCGCACGACGTCGAGAGGAGGGTGATGCTCCTGATGTTATAACCGGTACGTTTTTCATTCATAACACGCCTTATACTGCTTTGATAGATGTTGGTTCCACTCACTCGTATGTTGCCTGTAACGTATCTGGGGCATTGGGCGTGCGTTCTGAGAAGACTGTGAGTGGGGTATCAGTGATAAGTCCTTTGGGTCACTCGGTTAAGGTCGATAAACTTTTTAGGGAAGTGCCTCTAGAGACTCAAGATAAAGTATTCGTAGGAGACTTAATGGAATTGCCGTTCAGAGAATTTGATCTTATCTTAGGAATGGATTGGTTAACTCAGCATAGGGCGACATTGGATTGTGCTGCTAAGAGGATAGTATTAAGAACTGTCGAGGATGAGGAGGTATTAGTTATAGGGGAGCGAAGAAATTATTTGTCTAATGTGGTGTCAGCCTTAAAAGCTGAGAAGTTGATTCGAAAAGGTGGTGAGGCATATTTGGCCTTTGTGAGCCAAGCTGAGCCTGAAAAGATGACCGTAGAGTCAGTCAGGACTATCAAAGAGTTTCAAGATGTCTTTCCTGAGGAGCTTCCTGGATTACCTCCAAACCGCGAGGTTGAGTTTGGAATTAACCTGTTACCTGGAACAGCTCCGGTGTCCATTGCACCGTATAGGATGGCACCAAAGGAGTTGGTGGAACTGAAGGCTCAGATACAAGAACTATTGGACAGAGGATTTATAAGACCAAGTGTTTCTCCGTGGGGCGCACCAGTTTTGTTTGTAAAGAAGAAGGATGAAACCATGCGCATGTGTATCGATTATCGGCAGTTGAACAAACTGACAATCAAGAACAAGTACCCTTTGCCTAGAATCGATGACCTGTTCGATCAGTTGAGAGGAGCATCGGTATTTTCAAAAATCGACCTTCGGTCCGGATATCACCAGCTGAGAGTCAAAGAGGGGGATATTCATAAGACGGCATTCAGAACTCGATATGGTCATTACGAGTTCCTAGTTATGCCCTTTGGACTGACTAACGCACCTGCAGCATTCATGGATCTGATGAATCGTGTATTCCAGCCATACTTGGATCAGTTCGTAGTTGTGTTCATCGACGATATTTTGGTGTATTCGGAAACAGAAGAAAAGCATGATGAGCATCTTCGTATCGCTCTACAAGTATTAAGAGAGAAGCAACTCTATGCTAAGTTTAGTAAGTGCGAATTTTGGTTGAGTGATGTGACCTTTTTAGGGCATGTTGTTTCTGCCGAGGGGATTAAGGTGGATCCTCGAAAAATTGAGGCGATTCTAGAATGGAAGCCACCAAGGTCAGTGTCAGAAATTCGAAGTTTTCTAGGGTTAGCAGGTTATTATAGAAGGTTTGTGGAAGGGTTCTCTGTGCTGGCTGCACCATTGACAAAACTCATAAGGAAAGGAGTACCGTTTGTTTGGGCTGAGAAGCAGCAAGAAGCTTTTGAGAAGTTAAAGAAAGTTTTGACCGAGGCACCAGTGTTGATTCAGCCAGAGTCTGGTAAAGATTTCACTGTGTACAGCGATGCATCACATGTAGGTTTGGGTTGTGTGTTGATGCAAGTGGGAAAGGTGGTTGCATATGCTTCAAGGCAGCTTAAGCCTCACGAGAGGAACTATCCTACGCATGATTTGGAGCTGGCGGCTGTGATCTTCGCGCTTAAAATTTGGAGGCATTACTTATATGGGGAGAAGTGCATCATCTATACAGATCATAAGAGTCTTAGGTATTTATTGACTCAAAAAGAGCTGAATCTTAGACAGCGAAGGTGGATAGAGTTGTTGAAAGATTATGATTGTTCGATTGAGTACCATCCAGGCAAGGCAAATGTGGTGGCCGATGCGTTGAGTCGTAGGACTATAGCAGATTTGAAAGCAATATTTGCTCGTTTAAGCTTATACGATGATGGGAGCTTGTTGGCAGAGTTGCAAGTGAAACCAACTTGGGTAGAACAAATTAAGAGGCAGCAGCTGTTGGATGAGTCTTTGGATTCTCGGTTTCAGCAAGCCAAGAAGGAGGAGAATTCAGACTTTGGGTTAAACAGTGAGGGAATTCTTTGTTTTAGAGGAAGAATTTGTATTCCAAAGGACTCTGAATTAAGAATGATGATTTTGAAAGAGGCTCATAGTGGACCTTGTGCCATGCATCCAGGAGGGAATAAGTTGTATCGAGACTTGCGAGAATTATATTGGTGGCCTGGACTGAAGAGAGAAGTGACCGAGTTTGTGGGAAAGTGTTTAACGTGTCAACAAGTAAAGGCCGAGCATCAACTGCCCTCAGGATTGTTGCAGCCAGTGAAAATACCACTTTGGAAGTGGGAAAGGGTAACCATGGATTTCGTAAGTGGGTTGCCTTTGACGCCTTCCAAGAAAGATTCGATTTGGGTGATTGTGGATAGGCTGACGAAATCTGCCCATTTCATACCTGTTCGAACAGATTATTCACTTCAGAAGTTAGCCAAGTTATATATAGCAGAGATAGTACGGTTGCATGGAGTGCCAGTGTCAATAATTTCTGATCGAGACCCAAGATTTACATCTTGGTTTTGGAGGAAATTACATGAGGCGTTGGGAACGCGATTGGATTTTAGCACAGCTTTTCACCCTCAGTCAAACGGGCAGTCAGAGAGAGTTATTCAGATTTTAGAAGACATGTTGAGGGGTTGTGTGATCGACTTTAGGGGCAGCTGGGAGGATTACTTGCCGTTGGCGGAATTTGCTTATAATAATAGTTATCAAACGAGTATTCAGATGGCTCCATATGAGGCACTGTATGGGAGAAGATGTCGTTCGCCTGCTTGTTGGACTGAGTTGGGGGAGAGACGAGTATTTGGACCAGAATTAGTGGCTGATACTGAAGACAAAGTCAGGGTAATCAGAGACCGCTTGAAGGAGGCAGCAGATCGACAGAAGTCCTATGCAGATCTTAAGCGTAAGGATATTAAGTATGCAGTAGGAGACATGGTCTTTCTTAAAGTTTCGCCTTGGAAGAAGATATTGAGATTTGGTAGAAAGGGCAAGTTGAGTCCGCGATTCATTGGGCCTTATCGGATTGTGAAGCGAATAGGACCGGTTGCTTATCAACTAGAATTACCTCCGGAGTTAGATCGTATTCACGATGTCTTTCATGTTTCAATGCTAAGGCGATATCGTTCTGATCCTACTCATATCATGCCAGTTGCAGACATTGAGGTACAAGCAGATTTAACCTTCGAAGAAGAACCAGTGCAAATACTTGATCGTGACGTTAAAGTGTTGAGAAGAAAATCAGTCCCATTGGTAAAGGTACTTTGGAGGAACCATGGCAGAGAGGAGGCTACTTGGGAGCCCGAGGAGGCGATGCGTCGACAGTATCCTTAACTATTTTAATAAGGTAAATTTCGAGGCCGAAATTTCTTTAAGGAGGGTAGAGCTGTAACATCCTAATTTTTGGGGCTTAGTAATTTTGTGTGATGTATTGTAAAATTTTTAAATGTTGAGATGTGGTTGTGGAATTCATGTTTAGAGTGTATAAGTGGGCCTATGGAAGGCCCATGAGTTGGCCAAAACCCGGTAGAATTTTTGAATTTTGGACTTAAAGAATTAGGGGCTCTGGTTAGAAGGCCTTATTAAAATATGTGGATAAAATGTATCACAAACGGAGCATTGGTAAAGTGGCTAAGTAACGCCACTAGTCTCCTAAAAAGGTGGCGTGAAAATGAGGAGAGGAAGCCAAGGTTCGAATCTTGGGGTAGGTACCAGTGGCGTTTATTTTTATGTCTTGTGTATGCAAGAGTTTGAAGTTGAACGGAACTCTGTTGGCTAAGGTTTGAATTGGTCATGAGCTTGATTCAAGGAGTGATAAGGGGGAGCATATCTTGGAGGGATTTTAGGAGAATTCAATTTTGAAAGGAGTGTGGCCGGCCAAGGGGTTTGCATTGTGCATATTCGGCAATTGAGTCTAGTTTTGGGGGGTCCTTGCATTTTCTTTGTTGTGCCGATTCACCTTAGTCAAATCCCTCTTCTTTCTTTTATTTTATTTTCCTTTTCCTCTTCTCCATCCTTTAGAAGAAAGCTGAACCATATTCCCTTCCCACTTCTTCTTGTTAGCCGAATACTCTAAAGCAAGCCAAATCCCGAAAGCCATCTTGTGCCGTTTTCTTTTAAGCCACAACCCTCAGGCTCTTTTCATCTTTTTGTGGCCGAATCTTACAACCTCTAAGCCTTCAATCCCCTACTGATTAAACCATCCCCAAAACACATTCTCCTCCCTTGAATCAAAAGCCGAAAGCACATCACCTTTGGAGGACATGTTGGCCGAATTTTAGGACCCCTGGGGAGCGATTTCTGATAGCATTTGGGAGTTTGGTCTGTTTCAAGTTTAAGGTGGTACGGAAGGGTTCTAGTGGTAAGTACTCGTACCCTATTCGATTCAGTATTTTAAATGCTTAGAAAAGCCGAAACCTCCTAAGGTTTAGGGAGGTTGCCGATTTGTAGTCTAGGCTTTATTAAGCCTTCTTCATTTGTTTTATGGTTTCTTGTAGCGAAGCAAACAACCTTGAAGGAGCAGTAGGTTGGGTGAAGCGGTGTTGGATAAGTTTGGATCAATAATCGACCCAGCGAAGGTAAGCTATCTACGGTAATAGGCATACTGGCCGAATGTTGTTGAGAAGACTATAGTGATTATTCTTTTAGATTTGGATCTAATACATCAATTAAATGAATATAGGACGAGTGCATGGAGGACTTGGAAGAGTCGGTCGTCTTTTAACAGGTGTGTAACATACCCCGTAATAGCCTAGGTTCATGTTGCATAAAAGCCGAAACATCGGATTATGTTGTTGATGTAACCTGTAAATACGAGATGATGTGTGGATGAGTTCAATTGCGATGAACACAGTAAACAAGAGTGATGGAACAGGTAAGAGCACGGTTTTGTGCAGTTTGGTACGTTGGGCCTCGATGGGCTAAAATAGGGCCCAATGGGCTTGTGGGCCCATTTGGGTAAAAATTGGTAAAAATGGAATCTGATCGAATTGCATGTTAAACTTTTGGTACCGTTGCGTAACTTAGGCTAAAAAGGACCTAAATGACTAAATCAGCTACGAAGGGCCCATTAGGGGTTTTGGGCCCAATAACTTGAATGCGCGATAATAGGCTAAAAACTGTTGTCTAAACACTTAGAATTGGTGGATAAACATGGAAAATCCTAATAATGGATAAAATTACGTAATTACCCTTAAAACGTAAAAACGACTATTTTACCCCTATGTAAAAATGACTATTATACCCCTAGGGTTGTAATATGTTTATGATGACTTTGATACTGTTGTTTTACATGCTATGACATAATATGCACATGATATGCTATGACATGAACATGATATGCACTATTTGATTCATTATATGCATGGGTTAGGTTTTATATGATGGAGGAAGTGATAAAGGGCTTTGCCCCAGTTTACCGAAAAGGGCTTTTGCCCCAGTTATTAAAAGAGGCTTGGCCTCCAGTTATATGATTAAGCAGCTATGCTGCCAGTGGAGAGTTTGGTTGGGTGGGTTGAGTTATTCCCCACATGGAGAGTTTGGTTGGTACGGGTGGAGAGTAGCGGATGAAGGGTTGAGTAGTCTCCCCAAATGGGTTTTTGCATACATGTATGGTTTAAGTTATGTAATATTGAAATGGGCCTATGGGCCATACCGTTTACAGAAAGGCTTTGGCCTAGCGATATGAGTAATATAAAGGCTTCGGCCCAGTAACAGTTAACCGAAAGGCTTCGGCCCAGTGTATGTTGAAAATTGAGCATGTACATGTATGGATTTGGGCTCTGAAAGGGCTTGTTATACACTGAGTTCCAAACTCACCCCCCTTCTTCAACCATGCAGGTGAACCTTAATGTGGAGACTTGGAGCCGGTGGGAATTCAGAGTGGCCATGATGTGCAGTTGGACTTTCTTTTAAAAGTTTTATTTAAATATGATTATCTATTTTTGGGTTGTAATAAGGCCATTTTAACTAACTTCTTTCTGGTTTTGGTTGGTTTTGAACTTTGAATTCCATGTTAATATTTATATCTTAAAATGGGCTAGATCTAGGTTACGATTTTAAAACAACTCTCGATTTTTCATACAAAGATAAAATATAACATTTTAACTAAGACATCACTTTGTACAAACTCCATCTCGGGATATTTTCAAAATTATCAATAACCTAAAGTGTGGCAATGGTTGTGGGCATGTCGAGGATTGGATCCAATCAAGAGCTTGGTACTTAAGCAGCCTTTATGGCTCACCTCCTCTGTTTCGGATACCTACCTGGTGCACAGCTTCCATTCACTTTAGTTTCTTAAAAATTATCATTGAATTCTTTAAGGAAGGTTTAAGATCAGAACTTGTGTTTTTGTTTCAATGTGACACGTCAGATTTGGCCATAACGTTTGGGCTGGGTTTGGGGTGTTACATATAGTGTGGCATACCTTAAATCTTGGCTGGATAATGGAATATGTATGTGTGACTCATATACTTTGATGTAAGTAAAAACCTGAGTTCAAATAGATAAGGAATTGAAAGATGGTGCACTAGGTATACAACTTTTGTAGTATGTAGCATCATTCACAATAGCGAAATTCATAGCCCAAGACAAGGGTAAATGATATCCTTGACCTACCGACAAAAATGGTGACAGTTTTAGTACATTTCAACACTTATGAGGCTTACTTTCTAGTCGTTCTACATTTAATAATTGTATTTTTAGCTTTCGTAGTTTAGATTTAATTATTTGCAAAATAAGCATTTTTACACGAAAATTGATGTTAGTTGACCTATTAGGCCAATTTGAGCCTTAGGTAGTTTTAACGTGTTGAATTTCATGTGTAGTATGTATATTTAGCAGCTCGACAGCCTTCTGGACGAAACCCAAGTGTAGCACAAACTTTCAGAGACACAAAACATGAAGTTGGAACTCCTAGCTAGGGAAATCGGTGTCATGTCGTGGCACACCTTGGTAGTGTCGTGACATAGGTCTGAACGTGGGGTAGAAGACTCGAAAGGGATAAAAACATCCACACAATAAATATTTTTTGGGATTAGGGCTTGTAATAGACCTAATTAGGGTTTCTAAACGTTAGTGTAAATAGAAAGGTTATTGCTAATATGAAGCAAGCCTTTAGGAGTCGTAGTTAGTATATTTAGGTTTCAGTTCATTTTCTTTTCCATTATGAAACGATGTTTTTCTTTTCGACTAGGTTCGGTTTGAACCTAGGTCTTTTATATTGAAGTATTTAAAAATTTATTTTATTTTTGTTTTGCAAACATTGAATATCAGTTAATTTTCAAGAGATTACACAATTTTGAGCACATCCGATTCAATTAATTAAGCAATTTCTTATTTGTTTAGCAAACATCGAAGATCAGTTAATTTTCAAGAGATTGCACAATTTCGAGCACATCTGATTCAATTAATTGAGCAATTTCTTACCTTTCTCTTATTTTAATTTATTCATGTTCTTTTGCATGTTTAAATTAAACGTAAGAGTTATGACATCTAGATCCATGAGAGGCTAAGTCTCTAGGAAGATTAACGAGTGGATGTAGGAGTAGTTAACGAAGGAATACGAGTTTTCTATAGGAATTAACTTGTTTTAAATTATGTGTGCTTAAACCCTAGGATTGACGACCCAAGGAAGTTATTTAGGTTAAACGAGGTTAGGAGATAAGTTTGCCGAGTAAATTGGAATTTATCCCGATGGGGAAATTGAGGTCGAGAGATAAGTGAATACCTATCAATTAGTTAATTAATAGAGGTTTGGAGGCAATACTAGTTAATTAATAGTTAACTCCATTTAAACCCAAATTTCGGTGTTAACTATTACCACTAAAATGAGTTAATCTTCTGCCTGTTAACCTGGTTTAGTTGTTTTTTTATTTTCTGTTATTTAATTTAGTTAAATTTAATTTATGAGTTTTATCTCTTTCATTAGTTGCCGTAATATAGATTTTAATTATTACTATTTAGACTTGTTAGTGTGGAAGTAGATTTTGGGTTTAATTTGTCCTCTATTGGGTACGATTCTCAGAATACTTCCCTGTGTTCTGTTGTAACACTTACTATATTATAATTTGACCCATATAATTGTGGACACTGCTTACTTAATTTTATATATTTTGGCGTGGTATTTTCTAGTCAAACGTTCGTACGTTTGGCTACGGTCAAGTTGATGGCGCCATTGCCGGGGAGGTTTCGGCATTAAATCGAAATTTTATTTTATGCAATTAACAAGTTAAATAGGAAAGTTAAATTTTTTAGATACAAATTCTTTTCTATTTTAATTGATAACTTTTATTTTTCTTAGGGTTTAGTCCATGACTCTTAGTGGAAGCATCCAAATCGAGTCGTACCTTGATCTGGAGCAACTCCTAAGGCGTAACCATCAAGTAAGGAAATACAATCCAGCCGCGACAATTGATTTGCCTTGAGAGAATCTATTGTTTAACAATCCACTCGAACAACAAGATCAACAATCAACACCAATAATTTTGAGATAATACGTCTACAATTTAGAACACATTGTAGTTCAAGGGAAATATGATAGAGGATCCAAATCAACATTTGTAGCAGTTCCTTCACCAATGTGACACCTTCAAATATAACGAAGTAACTGATGATGTTGTTCATCTTCGGTTATTTCCATCCCTATTATTCGATAATGCGGCTAAATGGTTAGATCCATTGGAACCTGGCTCAATAATGACATGGGACGAACTAGCAGAAAAATTTCTTCATAACTTTTTCCTATAAGCCGAACCATTCAACTCAGATGTGATATTGCCAACTTTAAACAATTCAAAGGTGAATCACTATACAAAGCATAAGAGTGATTCAAATAAATGATACGAAAGTGCCTTTACCATGTATTGCAAGAGTGGCTCTAGGTTCAAGTTTTTTACAATGGTGTGGACACTAACATAAAGGCCAACAACAATAGAGAGGCTGAAGGATCTCTTATGCCCACACATATGAGAGAGCATATCAGGTCATAAATGATATGGTAATGAACTCGTACATGTGGTCAAATAAGAGATTCATGTACAAATCAAAACCTCCAACTGTGTAAACACTTATTGAAGAAGATAAATATTAACAAATTTTGGAGAAGTTAAACCAGTTGCATACAACAATCAAACATACAAGAATAGATCCATACATGGAGAACCAACTGGAGGATGTTAGCTATATCGATAATATGGGTAGAAATCCCTATTCAAATACATATAATCTCAGTTGGAAGGATCATCCGAATCTCCAGTGAGGAGGTAATCAAGGAAGAGAAAATCATGTGAAGAATAGACTGAACCCTTCATACCAACCACCACATGTGCAAAGAACTCAAGAAAGATCCATAGGGCACGACCATACTGCATATGGTCAACGATTTGATCGAATCGAGGGGGAGATGCAAGCCATGTGTGTAGATATGAATGACATGAAGGAACAAATGCGCCAAACAATGGGTTTATTACAAAAAAAATTGGCCAAGGCACCCCAAGTAATATGAAGAACAACTGTTGGAGAGATGGGAAAGAACATGTGAATGCGACCACCTTACAATCAAGTAAGAAGCCTGACAACCCAAGTGCACCCATACATAAAGAGGAAAAATTACTTGAAGTTGTTGATAAGCTTGTGGAAGAAACCGAGAATGAGAATCCGATCAAAGAAATAGTGGAACTAGTAGTTGAACCAGTAATATCAAAATCAAGCATGACGAAGGTACCATTCCTTTTTAGGTCAGACGACAAAAAAAAGGAAAGAAAAAGGGATGAAGTTGATTTTAGAAGGTTGCTTAATTTATTTAAATCCATCAATGTTAGTTTGCCACTATTGGAACTCATAGATAAAATTCCTAAATATGCCAAGTACCTAAAGGAAATCAGGGTAAGACATAAAAAATTGAAAAAGGGTGAAGAAATTGATATTAGTTCCTCATGTAGTGCCATTATTGCAAAAAAAACATACCCCCTAAATTAAAAAACCCGGTGAGTTTTACAATCCCAGTGAAGATAGGGGATAAGTATTTCAGCAAAGCAATTTGTGGCTTAGGTGCTTGCATTAACCTGATGCCTCTATTGATCTACCAAAAACTTAGATTAGGTTAGTTAAAAAATACTTCGATAACACTACAGTTAGCCAATAGATCTCTAGTATGCATGAAAGTTGTGCTAGAAGATGTATTAGTTAAAGTGAGGCGGCTTCATAATACTAGTAGACTTTGTAGTCCTCGATTTTGAGGAGGATCAAGAAATTCCCATTTTTTGGGTAGGCCATTTTTGGCCACATCTTAAGTGACCACTGACCTTGAAAAATGAATTGATAATGAAAATCGATGGCAAAATAGAAGTATTCAAATATGGTCATGATTCCTAAAGTGAGGAATTATTAGGGAAGGAATGTTTTTTATTTGATTTAACCCCTAATGAGCTTGATCGAAGGTACGTGTGTAGTTGTGTAAGTGCATATGAGTCAAATTCGAGGAAACAAGACAAATGGAAAGATATTGATTGGAATGAACTCTATTGGATGGATGAAGATGATTGACAAAGGTTGTATAGGTCGATGGTGACACTTGACAAATTACTAGATGACTCCAGTAGCAATACATAATTAAAACATCAAAAATTAAATTACACTTATACATATTGTAAATTGATTTTCATTTTTAATTTTTAGGATTTTTGTTTTAATTGTTTGATTTAGTAGGTACAAGTTTCAGGAAACAAGATACGAAGCACGAAGCTGTCCAAGGTAACAACTGACAACCAGAGGGCTCCAAATTGAATCGAAAGAAGAAATTTAGCTCGTTCAAGGTTGTGTTGCAACACATGCACTCCTATGTTGTGATACAACATCGTATTGGAGATATCGGAGTCGTGTTGTGACACACAACCCATGTGTTGTGATACAAAAAAATTGAACTAACCAGATTAGGGAAATATTGTGTCACGACACACCAACTAAATTTGACAACTTTCATTTTTTCAAACCAAACAAAATCTTTCAAGATTTCACAAAGATCACATGGCAAAGTTGCCCTAAAAACCCTTATAAATTCCCCTTAGTCAGCAGCCAAAGTCCCAAGCCATCCTGAAACACCAATGTAACACCCCTCACTCGTTCCGATCACTGGGACCAAGCAATAGGATGTTACGAACAAAATATTATCTAATACAAACAATTTATAATTTATAATTTAATTCTAATTACTATTAATACATAAATAGTAAGTTTATACATAATTCACTAATTTACATATCATACAAACATAACAATTAGGAATCAATAGCCTAGGCATGAAATGGGTTTAAAAAGTAAAATCTCAAAGTTTTAAGTTGGTATCAATAATTCATAGTTGGTATCGATACTGTATTGGTACCTTATGAAAAATCAATACGAAATTATGATTCTATTAATTACCACAAAATATAAGTATCAATATTTATTAGGTGGTATCAATATTTAATGAAAAAGTATTGATACTCAAATAAAAAATCGATACCATTTTAGCATTCTGTTTATTTTAAAACTATTCATATGGTAAGGTATCGATACTAGATTCTAAACTATCGATACATAATTTCGAAGTGATAAAATTTCAACTTTAAAAGGGTCATTTCATGCCAAGTTTACCTATCCAACAAAAAACACTAATATCACCTATCCAAACACTTAATGTCTAGCCAGTGTGTCCTCATTGACATAATAATTCAATATTCAAATC
The DNA here is from genome assembly GCA_020496765.1 of Gossypium stocksii. NCBI lineage: Eukaryota > Viridiplantae > Streptophyta > Magnoliopsida > Malvales > Malvaceae > Gossypium > Gossypium stocksii. The sequence continues at coordinate 98,810,174 of CM035629.1, read as the reverse complement.
AATTTCACATTTCACACCAACAAATGACATTCAAATTCATATATTCATACATAATGCATGTAACAAACTTACCAAATTTCAAATGCCATAATGAGATTTTATCAAATGGCCAAATACAAGTTCATATAGACATGTATATACAAAAACTATAAACATATATGCAAGTACTTATCTAACTTTGTACTAACCAAAGTTATATCACATGAAATCATTATTCAAATTATACACATAACATACCTGTGAAGTTCATACTAACATATATAAACACACAACTTATATATGTTTCCAACCAAAACACAAAATGTCCATTAAAAAAAAAAAGAGCTTTATAGCTGAAAAGACTTCCTAGGTACATGCTAAGAACCAAGATAAAAACATCACCAAGAAGTTGAGTCTGAAATTATCATTAGATGTTGAGTTAACGTACCAACCAAAAATTACCGAACCTGTACATGAAATTTAAAGGATATAATTAGTATTACTTAATTGCATTTCTATAATTCAAACATTACTAGAAAATATTATGCCTTTAAATATTCAATGTAAGACAAAAAGATACTATGCCATTATCAACTCAAACGTGCAAATTCATAAGATAGTATTTTTTTATATGTATTTTACTAATGTTAATACATAGCAAATTCCATTCATACACATCCATTTCATATATGAATTTCCAATACACATGTCATTTCATATTACTTTCCATTTCAAATTGATACTCAATTTTATCATTTACTTCCCTTATTAACACGAATCAGACCAGGATGAATACGTGGATCCAACCAACACACCAGTTTGGCACCTAGTACCTCATCGGATGAATCTAAAGAAAATAATTGCGCCTAGTGCTATAAATAAATTTGACACCTAGTGCTTCATCGACTAAACCGAAGCAAATTGATACCCAGTGCCTCATTGACTCGTGGTCAAAGTAACCCTAAACTTTTCCTATTCTATGGCATGCTAATTATACCCAACCCTACCCGAATAGTTAATATGGTAATAATGTTTCCTATTCAATTTTTGATCTCATTTCATATAAAATCCAATATTACATTCATTATATAAAATTCTTACAACTATGTAATTTAACAACTTGTAGCTCATAATCATTCAATCATCTCATTCCAATTCAATTTCACATCTCAATAATAATATTTCAAAGAACCAACTTACCTTATACATGTATGCTTACCAATTAATGCAGTGCATAAATGCAACATTTTAAATAGTTTGGATTATAGAAACACAAACTATAAAATTTGAGTTATTCATTGACGACCTTGTCTTTTCCCTTATTTTATGAGGAATCCGAATTGCTGTTAGCTACGGAATAAAAAAAAGAACACATTCCATCAATAGACAACCAATTCCAAATTCAATTGTTAAATTATGCAACTTTTATATTTTATTTAATTTAATCCCTAAAACTGGGACTAGCTTAACTTTCACATTTAACCCTAAATTTATATACCAATGTTACTCTAGGCCAAATTTAAATCTCTCAATTCTACCCTTAAATTTTGAAATGTTCACAATTTAGTCCCTAATGCTCAAAATCAACAATTAACTTTATAATTTAATCATTCTCCACTTCTAACTTAAAAATCTATCAAAATAACATCTCAAACATTAATTATTCACTAATGATAAGACTTACAATCTCTAGGTATACTAAAAATTATAACATGGGTCGGGTAGTTCTAAGTACCGAGATTCTGAAACATAAAAATTACAAGAAAAGAGACTAAATTGACTAACCAATTGAATCTTGAATGCTTAAAACCCCTTAAGGCCGTTCTTTGTTTCTTTTCGTCTCCCCCCATGCATGAACAAAAATGGGAAAAGAATGTGTTTTCATTATTTTAATCCTACTAACCAAAATATTTATTATTATAATTATAACTTAAGTTTTAAATTAAGTTTTATAATATATATTACATATACTATAACTTAACTTGTCACTATCATGACTATATATATATAAGGGTTTATATATTTATTTAGTCCTACATATTCAACTCTAATTATAATTTCTTTAATAATTAAACTTTTGATACTTTTATAAATTAATCCCTGAGCTTTAATCAAACATTATTTCATTGAAATTACTTAACTGAAATTCAATTAACTTCATAAGTAACTTCGTAAATATTTAATAAAAATATTTACTAGTCTGATTTATGAAAATGGGATCTCGAAACTACATTTTCCAACACTACTGACTTTTGGGTCGTTACAACCAAAATAACTCTGTAGTCAATTTTTTCGTACAATTGTTTGTGTTTTTCATCCTTGAAAACATGCACAACCACTTTCTCGATGATAAATCCTTTTCTAAAAACTTCATGCAAATCAAAGAAAAAGAAGGAGAGTTTGAAAGTTATCTCTGGGAGATCAAGAGAAAAACACCTCCTTAAGAAAGAGGTTTTGAATCCTTATTCGCACTAAATGACGATACTCAAGAAAGAGTTCGTTACAATATATGGGAAAAAATTTGTAAACTCCCAATCGAATCTGCTAGCATCCCGTGTAACACCCTGAATTTGGGCCTAGAAGTATTGGGCCTTGAGTCTGGGTTCGGGTAGAAGACGGCTTGAATAATTTAGATGTTTTAATTATAATAAAAAATATATATTATTGTTATTAATTTCATGTTTAGTTTAGTATTTTAAATAAATTACGAAGGACTTATAGTGTGGGAAAAGTCCTGGGCTCGGCCCAGGGCTCTAGCAAAAAAATTAATTTTTGCTTCCTTAGGGGAAACCGGGCATTAGGCCTTATAAATAGGTTGGGCTAAGATTAGGCACAAGTACGTACCTGGCCCAGTGGTTAGACGCGCTAAGCAGCAGGAAGGGAGGCTGGGGTTCAACTCCTAACATGCGCAAAATGTTTTGTTTTTTTAGTAATCTGGTTGCATTAAAATAGGTTTTAAAAGAAGTTACGAACGGAGCTTAACACAAAGAGCGCCTGTGGCGCAGTGGCAGCAGCGTGCTAGGGGGTCCGAGCGGGCGTGAGTTCAAACCCAGGAGCAAGCGAAATTTTGGGTTTTTTTTTTAAATAGTCGAGACTTCAACGGATAAGGCTTATAAATAAATGCAACTGTATTATAACAAGAGCGAAGACGCGTCGCAGTGGCCAGTAGCGTGTGTGGGTGCCTGGAGGTCCAGGGTTCGAGTTGCTGTGCTCGCGAAGGGCTGTGTTTTTGCTACAGGCGTGGGGAGAGTGTTTCAATTGGACCGAAACTCTCACGAGTGTAATTTGATTCGGCCAAGCGGTGGACTGCTGCTGACAGTGCTAGCTAAAAATAAGGTGATAGGCATGGGATTTAAATAGGGATGTTCTTAGCCATTAGTCGGTTTTGTTTTTTCTTTCAATTAGGTTTATTTTATTTTATTTTATCTATTTTCTTTTGCTTACCTTCTCTTTTATTTTCACCCAAAGCTGAATCAACTCTTTCTTTTCTATTTTTTTTCTCAAAGCCAAATCCTATTAAAACAACCTTTTCTTCTCAAGTCTATTTGTCGACCAACACCAAAAGCCAAAAGCCGAAGTTGTGTTGTTATTTTCTCCCTTGATCGAAACCCCATTCCTTCTTCAATCCACTTAGCTGAATCTTACACTCCTATAGCCCTTGTCGACACCTTCTCTTTTCCATTAGAACTTCTACTTTCTCTTTTTCATTATACTAAAAGCTGAAACATTCGTATTCATAGTGATTCCGGATCTAAACTTCTAGATCTATTCTCTATTTGCACTTTAAGTTGATCTGTATCAAATCTAGATTAGAAAGGTGATTGGGGTCGATTTTCTGGCAAGAAGACCTATGGTAAGTTATCGAAATCCCTCTTCCATTCATTATTTCGGGATTTAAGAAAGTTGAAGGTCCCTAAATACTTTAGGGAGGTTGTCGACTTTGGTGATAGGTAATGCTAGTCTTTCTAATCGATTTATGTGTTCTAGTTTGCAAGAAAGGGCGATTTCGTAAGGAGAAATAAAGGCTAGGGACGTGGAAGTGATATAGATCTAGATCTAGTAGTTAAAGATTGACAAGGTAAGTCGTTAATAATGCCTTATTTTGGCCGAATGTGGTAAGTGAGTATTACGTTGGTTATCATCGATTTGTTATGTGTAATGTGGACTGAAGATCAAGGAGCAGTGAAAGGTTAGGGCTGTTGGAGCAACTAGATTTAGATCTAGTCACTGTTCTCAGCAAAAGGTGAGTATTCAAGTGATTTATGGGTGATTGCCGATTGTATATGGATTAAGGTAATGATAATTTCAGTTAGATGATAGATTAACTGTATGGTTTCAACCGATTGTAGGATACCCATAGGAGATCTCGTTAGCGTTCGTCGCAAATCAGGTGTGTAAATGAACACCCTCTAGTAGTCTAAATCGGTAAAAGTCGAAAAGCTAAAATGCCAAAATTCTGGCATTTCGCGGGCTTGCGAGCGTGCGAGCGCTTGTGGGTCGGATGGAAGCGGTAAGATTGGTAATCAAAACTGATAAATTTGGTGAGTGTGCAGTTTCGTGCACTTCAGTAATTTGGGCCTCAATGGGCTAAATATGGGCCCAATGGGCTTACGGGCCCATTTGGGTGAAAACTAGTGGTAAGCGTATTCCGGTATACTGTAGGTTAAAACTGTTAAACTGGACATAGAATTTGGGCTAAACGGGCCGAAATAGCTAAATGACACTATATGGCCTATTAGGGGTTTTAGGGCCCAATAACTTTAAATTGCTAAAATAGGCTAAATAAGCTACTGAGATGGAAAATTGGACTGTTAATAACTGAAGTATGCAACAAACCCTAAAAACTAGTATAATTATTGAAATACCCCTTAAGGGTGAGAAATTACCATTTTACCCTTAGGTGCAAAATGACCGTTATACCCCTAGGGCTAAATTTGACTAAAATGCATGCTTTACTGTTTTCTGTTCACTGTATGCCATGACATGATTATCTGTTGCATGGGACTGGGTCTATTGATGGAGAAAGTGCAAGTTGCATTGCCACATTTACTGAAAAGGGGCTTTGCATCAGTTTACTAAAAAGGGGCTTTGCCTCGATTTACTGAAAGGGGTTTTGCCTCGTATTACTGAAAGGGGCTTTGCCTTGTTATACTATCAGTGGCTTGGCCACATTATCTAAGCATCTATGCTGCGACTGTAGAGTGTAGAGGATGGGTGGGTTGATGTAGACATCCCCACAAGTGTGTTGGGCTGGTACGGGTGGAGTGTAGCGGCTGGATTTAGGCTGGGTTTGAGCATACATGCATTATTACTGATCTATTACTGTAATGGGCCAATGGGCCATACTGAATTTGAATAGGGCTTCAGCCCAGTTAAATTGATATTTGAATAGGGCTAAGGCCCAGATTAACTGATTACTAAATGGGGCTTCGACCCAGTATTTACTGAGACTGGATAGAGCTTAGGCCTAGTAAGCTGGAGCTAATTTGGGCTCTAGATGGGCTTTCTTTACACACTAAGTTTCCAAACTCACCCATTTTCTTCCATCCATGCAGGTGAGCCCTAGACTGGTGGACTTGGAGCTGGGAGGGATTCAGAGTGGCCACGTGGACTGCATTGCTAGTTTTTAATTAAGTTACTTATTTTCTTACTTATTTTTAATTATTTTTATTCTAGTTTTGGGTTTGTAATAAAGCCGCTTTAATTATTTTAATTTGGGTTTTCAATTATTTTTTTACACATTACTTTAAACGTTTTGAATAAGGCTGCGCGAGCTTTCTTAAAATTAATCAACATTTTCAAAATAAATCACACGTATCCAACGAGTAACAAAAGTTAATCCAAGATTTTATAATAAGAAATCCCTAAAATTTGGTAGTGGATAGGACGTTCACAATTAAATCGGGATTTTCTCTTTAAACTACAATAATGGTTTTGCAAAACTCACCCTAATCATAGTAATTAAAGAACATGATTAGTCCATCGTTGACGTGACACACCAGACTTGGCCATAACATCTGGGCTGAGTTTGAGGTGTTACATCCTGATTGTTCAAGAGTTCTATGTGATGCATCATGAACTAACTAAAAATTTGACTAAGGCAAGTGTACTTATCAATTAATAGTATAACTATGGTGAGCAAAAGTCTCGTTCTGACGAAGACTAAAAGTACTAGTAATTACTGTATTTCTATTATTTAAGCGATAAATTCGAGTGATCAATTAAAAACTAAAATTAATGAAACTAATTAACTACGGATGTGACAAAAATCAAATTAGGAAAATAATCGAATAGTAACCTAAAAGAAGAACAATACCTAGGAAAGAATTCACCTAGATTTCATCTGTCACTATCAATCTAAATTATGCAAATTCTTTATTTAGTATCTTGATCCATAGAAATCCCTAAATTATGCTAATAACTTGTTCAAGAGTAAGAGCAACTAACTATAGGTTGATTAATTGAAATTTCTTTCTAATTAAAACCCCAATTATCGCATTAACTCGATAGATGGATTTCCTTATTAGATTTGATTCTAATCTGGTAGATTTATGTCATCCTATGGATTGCATGTAACTCCACTCAATTATGCAAAATCTACTCTTAAATAGGGTCTATTCCTTCTCTGATTTAAGCACATCAAACATGGATCAATAATATAGAAATATCAAACCAAGAATTAAGCACACATAATTAAGTACAAGATCTAAGTATTTATTGAGTAAAATAAAAATCAAATGACAAAATCCATCATAGGGTCATCTCCCTAGTTATTTAGAAAATTAGTTCATGCTTGAAAATAAAAGCATCCAAAACACAATGTAATGGAAAGAAACAAAAAAAAAAAATCATGATATTCTCCTAAGAAATCAACTAAGAATCTTCAATGTTGACAGAAATCTGCTTCAAAATCAACTTCAATAGTGTTTTTCAAGTTGTTTTCTTCAATAGTCTATGACGACCTACTCCTATCTTCTTATTTTTTTTTTGTCATATATACGTCTTAGAATGCAGGAAAACCTAAAAACACGATTTACTATAGTTTAGGGTGCAAATTTGTGAAATCGACACGACCTATCACATGGCCGTGTGACAGGCTGTCTGGTTCACATGGTAGTGTGGCTAGGCTGTGTGGCTCCTGTAATTTCTGGTTTTCACTCATTTTCTCGCTCCTTTTTCTCACAAATTCTCTCCGAAGTATTAAAACAAAAATTTAAAAGATTAGGAGTATAAAAATTCATCATTAACATTGAATAATCATCCAAAAATGCATTAAGAATGAGATTAAAAAATATTACTTTTATCACTTATCAAATATCCCCACACTTAAGCGTTTTCTTATCCTTAAGCAAAATCTTCAACCCATATTTAATTTAACTTCCTTTAATTTATTTTTCTCACCCATAATGTCTTAGTATTGTAATAGCCTAGTTTAAAGCCTAGTCAGAATAGTGGTTTTGGAACCACAAATATGACGTTAGAAAATTATTTTAATATTATTTTTAATGCTTACAGCATGTGATAAGGTATGTGTGAAAGTTTCGTGTGAAAATTTTATCGTTTGTGTGCTTAATTTGATAAAAGGACTGGATCGCATAAAATGTAAAAGTTATGTGTTAATCATATGAGTGTCAAATTGTTTTGTCTCCTTACAGTGGGGTCCTTATGATGTAATTGGACCATTAATAATGCTAGTAGACATTTATGGACAACCATTATATGATTTAAATGTTTATTAAGCACGGGTAAAATGGTAAACTAATTATTAATGTGATAATAATAATAATAATGAACATGAAAATTTGTGATTTCACTCATGCATTCACTGAAAATAGAGAAAAGAATAGGTTTTTGAGCTTTAAAGCATTTGGCTCTCTCTTTGCTTAATTAAGGTATGGTTTTTGATTCGTTTTCGATAATTTCTATGTTTTTGAGATTGTTGCTTTGAGTACTAGCTAGCCCATGCCCTGATTTATGAAATTGTTGATGATTTGATGAGATGCCATTGATGATTCATGTGTTTTGTGTTGTTAAATGATGAAATGTAGAAGTTTGGTGATAGATATCCATGTTTTGCAAAATTATTTTGAGTAAAAATGAATTTTAATAACTAAATTGTGAAATGTGTAAATTATGGGGTTAAAATGTGAAATAAATGAAAGTTCAAGGCTGCTAGAGACACTATAGAAATTCAGCAATCATGAAATTAGAAAGAATTTGTGTAATTTTTTTGTGTTTTATGAAATAATGACTAAAGTGCAAGAAATGTAAAAGTTAGGGGCTAATGTGTGAAAATGCACTAATTGTGTTTGTGGATTGAATTGAATGATTGTGTGATTAAATAAGTCAAATTTGAATTTATTTAGATCAAGAACAAAAGAAATCAGAATTAGATTAGGGGAAGTCGAAGGTTGTCGAATAATTGACTCGTATAGCCGCTCTCATTTCTGAGGTAAGTTCATATGCAAATAAATGTATTTAAATTGGATTATTTATGTTTATATGGTATTGAATTGTTTTGGATAATGAATGATCAAATTTGAGAAGTATTGACAGACTTACGACGTCCGAAAGCCCCATACGAACCATAAGAATAGTATAGGATACAAATGTCATGACATTAGGATTCCGATATGTAATATCGTGTAAGACCATGTCTGAGACATCGACATCGTATATGATTTCGTGTAAGACCCTATCTTGGATAGAGGCATTGATATTTAATAACATGTGAGACCATATATGGGATATGGTATTGTACGAGCTTTATGAGTTATCCGAGTATCCTTGTTAATTTCAAACAGTTCAACGGGTAATATCAAGAAATGAACAAATATGTGAATGAGTATTTGATTCAGGTATGTATAAATGACATATGAAATATAAGGATGAATGGATTTTAATTATGATTGCACAAATGTATGATTTATATTGTAGTTGATCGATAATGCCTCATAACCCAGTCCGAAAGCCCCATACGAACCATAAGAATAGTATAGGATATGAATGTCACGACATTAGGATTTCGATATGTAATATCGTTTAAGACCATGTCTGAGACATCGACATCGCATATGATTTCGTGTAAGACCCTATCTTGGACAGGGGCATCGATATTTAATAACATGTGAGACCATATATGGGATATGGTATTGTACGAGCTTTATGAGTTATCCGAGTATCCTTGTCAATTTCAAACGGTTCAACGAGTAATATCAAGAAATGAACGAATATGTGAATGAGTATTTGATTCAGGTATGTATGAATGACATATGAAATATAAGGATGAATGGATTTTAATTATGATTGCACACATGTATGATTTATATTGTGGTTCATCGATAATGTATTGCATCGACACAAAGTCGAATAACTTATGTGGGAACCTGATGATGCCATGAGAGAGCAAAATCTGATCCTATTCACTGGTAAGATTTTTGGGGACGAAAATCCCTAAGGGGGAGAGTTGTAACAGCCCGATTTAGAGCCTAGTCAAAATAGTGGTTTCGAAACCACAAATCCAAGGTCAGAAAAATAATTTAATTTTATTATGCTTACAGCATGTGATAAGGTATGTGTGAAAGTTTCGTGTGAAAATTTTATCGTTTGTCTCGCATAAAATGTAAAAGTTCTATGTTAATCATATGGGTGCCGAATTGTTATGTCTCTTTACATGTGGGGTCCTTATGATGTAATTGGACCATTAATAATGCTAGTGGACATTTATGGACAACCATTATATGATTTAAATGTTTATTAAGCAAGGGCAAAATGATAAACTAATTATTAATGTGATAATAATAAAACAAAACATGAAAATTTGTGATTTCATTCATGCATTCACCGAAAATAGAAGAAAAGAATAGGTTTTTGAGCTTTAAAGCATTCAGCTCTCTCTTTGTTTAATTAAGGTATGGTTTTTGATCCGTTTTCAATAATTTCTAAGTTTTTGAGATCGTTGCTTTGAGTACTAGCTAGCCCATGCCCTAATTTCTAAAATTGTTGATGATTTTATGAGATGCCATTGATGATTCATGTGTTTTGTGTTGTTAAATGATGAAATATAGAAGTTTGGTGAAAGATATCCGTGTTTTGCAAAGTGATTTTGAGTAAAAATGCATTTTAAGGACTAAATTGTGAAATGTATAAATTATGGGGTTAAAATGTGAAATAAATGAAAGTTTAGGGCTGCTAGAGACCCTATAGAACTTCAGAATCATGAAATTAGAAAAAAATTGTGTAATTTTTTGTGTTTTATGAAATAAAGACTAAAGTGCAAGAAATGTAAAAGTTAGGGGTTAATGTGTGAAAATGCCCTAATTGTGTTTGTGGATTGAATTGAATGATTGTGTGATTAAATAAGTCAAATTTGAATTTATTTAGATCAAGAACGAAAGAAATCAGAATTAGATCGGGGGAAGTCAAAGGTTGTCGAATAATTGACTCGTATAGCCACTCTCATTTCTGAGGTAAGTTCATGTGCAAATAAATGTATTTAAATTGAATCATTTATGTTTATATTCTATTGAATTGTTTTGGATAATGAATGATCAGATTTGAAAAGTATTGATAGACTTACAACGTCCGGAAGCCCCGTACAAACCATAGGAACAGTATAGGATACGAATGTCATGACATTAGGATTCCGATATGTGATATCGCGTAAGACCATGTCTGGGACATTGGCATCGATCTGAGATTACATGTAAGACCATGTTTCGGACATCGACATCGTATATGATTCGTGTAAGACCCTGTCTAGGATAGAGGCATCGATATTTGATAACATGTAAGACCATATCTGGGATTTTGCATTGTACGAGCTTTATGTGTTATCCGAGTATCCTTGTCAATTCCGAATGGTTCAATGGGCAATATCGAGAAATGAATGAATATGTGAATGAGTATCTGATTTAGGTACGTATGAATGACACATGAAATTTAAGGATGAATGGATTTTAATTATGATTGCACAAATGTATGATTTATGTTGTGGTTGATCGGTAATGCCTCGTAACCCTATTCCAGCGACGGATACGGGTTAGGGTTGTTACAAGTATAATTTATAGATAATCATGCATTAAAAATTCAACTAAAATGAAACTAAAAAATACAAGCATTCTAAGCAGAAATATTGAGGACATAAGAACAAAGGTGTCTCCCCTATCACAAAAATTACCTAAAATTCAAACTCAACAATAATGAACACCCTCACTTAGGATCACTCAAAGGACTTAAAATATTTAAGGTTCAAGTAATATGCACTCAAAAGTCAAACAAGAAATGTTATTACTAAATGTTTAACGCCCCAAAATTTTATGTTTTGATTTTTTTTTTTTTGTGTTTAATGCAAATAATGGACTGCTTGATTGGATTAGGAGTGTTTGGGAGTCTCTGAGAAGCCTTGGGTTCGAGCCTTGGCTTTTGGAAAAATTTTTATTTTCTTGCTTGTAGGAGCCCTGACTCTAGTATGTAGTCTTTTAAATTATTGTGTGTAATTATGACACAAAAGAGCTTAGTGGTTCAGTGGTTGTGGCGTGATAATACTGCTAGGGAGCTGGAGTTTGAATCTCATGATGAACAAAGGAGTATTTATTTTACTTCTTTGTTGTATGAGAAGTGGAGTTTGACTGAAACTCTACAAGGAGGAGTTGACTTGGTCATGGAGGGATTTCTGGAGATTATCTGGGTTGTTAGGAGGAAATCAAGGAAATTTTGAAAATAGGAGAATTGTATGGGAGGAGGTCTTTGTGCCGAACATGGATTGTTGTGAATGAGAATTCGACTAGGGGAAAATTGTGGGCATTTTTGGTTTTGGGTGTTGTTTTTTGCACATTTTTAGGTTTTGTTTTTTTGGCAAATTAGTTTCAGTTACTACCAACTTCTCTTCTTATGTGCCAAATTCTTCATTTTGTTTTTTCTTTTGCTCTCTATTTCCCTATTTTTTTTGGCTAGTCTCTATTTGGGCCCGATTATAGCAAAGAGTTTGTAGGGTCTTGTTTTTGGTTGAGGTCGCATTTAGTAGCTTCTTTTTCTACTCTCTCCTCCTTTTCGCAAAGTTTCACTTCCCATTACTTCTTCCTTGGTCGAACATACTTTCTTTTCCTCCCTCTTTTCTCTTTATCTATTTTGTGAACCGATTTACTTTCTCCTTCTTTGGCCGATTATACATTTTCCTTTACTCTCAGCGTAGTCAATTTCTTCCCTTGCTAATTCTTGTGTTGGTCGAATACTCTCTAGCCATTCTCTTAACTCCTTTTATTCGTCCTTCTATTTAGGACACTATGGCCAACTTCCCTATCATCCTCTCCTTACATAAGGCTTCGGTGTAGCAACTTTTCTTTGACGGATTAGTAAGTGCGCTCGTTACCTTTTTGTCTCCTCTTAGCAGTTATCAAATCGTTTCTTTCTTACATTGTTTAACCGAATAAGCTCTTCTTTATTGTCGAATTCTCCCCCTTTTCTCATAAAGTGATGTTCATTTGGTTCTTAGAATTCCTCGAAGTGTGAAGGGGTTGTTTAGGAGACAGAAGAGCGTTCAAAAGCTTCCTTTCGTCTTTTGATTGAATATTTGGAGTAAGTGGCTTGTTTGGCCGAATGCTACTTTCCCCTATTTGGGGGTTTCATGTGCTTCCTTTAGATTAACAAATGTTTAACTTTATTGGTTATAAGACTGATTGTATGCCTTGACAAAATCAAGGTTCAGAGTTGTGAATCTTAGCACGGTCTTGCAAAACAGGTGTGTACTCACACTGATTAACCGTAGAACGGTAAAAGCCGAAAAGTCGAAGAGTTTGGAGATTAATGCCACACGGGTAGGCAATTGTACGTGTGGTAAACCGAGCCCACAAAACATGAGCGTATGACTGTGAGGCCACCATGAGCAATCTCATGTGTTTGGGCCGCCTTGGGCCACGTGGGGTCGAAATGGGTCGTGTAGGCCCAATGGACTAGTGGGCCCTACACGAAAAAATTTGAATATGTGGGAATATTAGACTTGGCTGTGTCGTACACATGGTTAGGTCATTTCTAGGCTTGGTGGGCCATACGAGCGTGTGGGCCCACATGGGTCGCATAATGGTCCTTGGGCCTATGCACACAGTTATGTATGTTGAGGTTACAAGAGTTGCCCGAGAAAGCTGTGGACCTTCTGATGGGTCGGTAAATGTGCCTAGATCCATTCTGAAGAAAATAACCGTTATGCCCTAAAGGTAAAATGATTGATTTGCCTGTGATATGTATGTCTATAATCGAGCTTGACATGTTGCATATACTTATGATATTATGACATGACATTCTGCATGGGGACAGGTTTTTATGGACGGAGGAAGTGTTTTGTAATTATGGCTTTTAGCCATCCTGTATATGGCTTATAGCCATCCTGTTTACTGGCAGCTTTGTTGCAATACTGATTGGTGCCGCAACCGGTGCTAATCTTAGTTTGTTTGGCTAGGTGGGTCAGTTTTATCCGCACAAGGTGTGACTGGCAAGACGGAGTGGTGTGTTTGGCTGGATTGGGGTGGGATTTCTGTTTGCATTTCTACTCTATTATTGATTTTGTAATGGGGCTTAGGCCCACATATATATTGTTTCCGACTCTGCTATTATTCTGAGCTAAGGCCCACCTGAAATAGTTACTGTAATGGGCTCAAGCCCAGACTGTTACTGCATTCTGTATGTTTGACTGGTTTTATATTAGGGATTACATACTGAGTTCTCGTAAACTCACCCTTTCTATTTAACTATACAAGTAATCCCCAGTTATAGGCAGGTCGGTGCTGCAAGGGACTCGATGGTGGCCACACAACTGCATTTGCTTCCATTTTCAGCTTTTGATTTATAAGTAGATTATTGTGGCTATTTTTATTGTAAAAAGGCCTCTTTTGGATTTTATTTTTAATTTGGTTTTATTACTCTGTTTTTATAAACTGCTAGATGTATGAAAAAAGGGGTTTCTCAAAAGGTAACTATTTTCCAAAGACACCACGTTTACACAACTATTTTCAAAAGATAAGCTTTCGCTATAAATGAGATCTTAATTGATAACGTTTAAAAGAAAGTACTTTTGACAATAACGCAAGATTTTTAATTGTTCTTTTAGATCACACAAAGAGGCTAAATAAAGATTTGGCTTTTCAAATGATATCACATTTTAAAATTAAATAACTCTTCAATGCCGCGTGTTTTGGAAATGAACAACCTGTTTTGAAATCATTGTTTGACTAAATAACTTCAAGGTTTCCAACATCATCGAGGCTTTCATTTCACACTCCAATGTGACACCGCCAGATTTGGCCATAACGTCTAGGCCGGGTTTGGGGTGTTACAAAATGATTGCTTAAAAAATCAAATCATCACAATAGAATGAGATGACACAACAATCAATAAGTCTTTACAAGTTGGAAAGAGGCTTAGGTTAAAGGTATGATAAATGACAGAAAAGTTTGTTACAATTGAGAGTCGAGTTGATAAGTTACCAAACTACAAAAAAATCAATTGCTGAATTAAAGGAATTTACATCAACAAGAAATAAAGAATGAAACCGAGCTTTTCAACAGAATATGAATCTAACAATTCAAGCTCAATCAATTTTTTTTCAGTTTTTTGAGAGTAATGTAAAATTTAGCAATGTAGATAATGAAACATAGTCAGGTAACTAAGCAAATCAAATCTCGACAAAAAGGTAGTCAACATAGATGTGGGTTACAAGTTAATATTAACGAGTTACAAAATGGGCCAGGATCAAAAAAATTTAGTAAGGGTTAATTTAACAGGTAAGTTGTTTTAAGATTAAGTGGGTTAAACCCTAAGTGCCTATATCATCTCAGTTTATCAAATCAACAATGTGGTCTCGAAATGTATAACCGAAACAAGTTCTAGAATAAAAAATCAAGTTGACATACTCACAACCAAAAATAAAATGAGCACAAAATAATAAACATGCTTTATAGGTTCAAAAGCTCACAAAAAATTTATGGTTTTGATGTCAAACTTGCAAATTTAAAATTTCAAAATAAATTTTTAGTTCAGGGTGACAAACTAAAACAATAATATTTCCAAAATAGCTTATCATGCTTGACTCTCTCATGTCTTAGAGTATAAATCGAATAATGCACAAAAACCCGCAAATTATTCCAAAACAAAATCAATAAAAACTCTAAATTGAAAAAAAAATATCTTCAATGATAGGTGTGAGAAAATTACTTAAACATAAACAATAATACAGAGACATCATCACATAAGCATATAAACATCCTCCTCACACTTAAGATGTACATTGCCTTCAATATACAAACAAAATAAGCAAAATATCATAAGGGAGAGAGAGAGAACTAAAACTACCTTGAATTTGGATGAATTCGTCGAAATAGTGAAATATGGAATTGTAAGCGATTCGAAATGAAGTACATGCTTCCTACCAAACTAATAAGAAAATAGACAAAAATAACTAAGATAAATGGATAAAAAACTAGAAAAAACAACTGAAAAATAAAAAAATAACAATGCATAACAAAATAGAATAAAACATATAAGTCCGAAAGATAAAATAAAAACAACTAACAAACAAAATATAATTACAATTGAAAATAAAAATAACAAAAACCAAAAAATTGAAGAAAATTAGTGACTGGGATGCAAGGCACATGATTGAGTAGGGAAATATGGAAATGCTGGTAAATTTGTTGTAGATATGCCTCAATGCTTTCGATCCGTGCTGGCTGCTACTGCTGAAGGCAATAGATATAATTGAGTGTGACTGATTGTGCAGCAATAAAGTGACTCAGTGAGGAGAGGATCAAGCTGGGTTCACAGAGTGAGGGGGATCATCATCCAAGATCTCCTCGTGCTCATCCTAAGGATTCATATTGAAAATTTTAAATCGATAGGGACCCGCTTGGTGCTGGCACTAGATTATCCTCATATGACTTATAATAGATATTCCCTATGGGACCATTTGCCTGACTAAGGTGAACGAAGATATTTAGTCTATGGTGTTGAGGAGTTCAAAGTACTTCACCAGTCGAGTCATGTAAGGACCCATACAAATAGGGCCCTTCCTACTCCGATCAGACTGGTGGCAACACTAATAACGCCTGTGCTCTCCCTCCGACCAGTCAATATGTGTGCCAGAATTGCATGAATATAACGCAAGGCTGGAGGTAGATAAGTCACCTTAGACTGGCTCGAGTTGTACTGTACCGCAATCTTGACGATCTCTGACCAACAGAGTGGAGTTGGTATATAGATGTGCTTGGATTAGGTCGGGAACTCTTGGGTACTCATAAACTCCTTGGAATAAAGTCCAAGGGAGGCTCTGACGCCGAAGAAACTCAGATAACGTGTCGTACCCTAGAGTCTAAAAGAGACAATGCGTGGCTCATCCCACTATGACATAGCCTACTGCAGAAAGAATGTCAAATAGAACTCTAGTGTGAGTTTTGTATATGTAGGCTTTACGATAGTGAAAAAATGGTCCCACAAAGCTGTATCAACTAGAGGCCGAACTCTGCTAGCTAAATTGACCAACTGCAAGGCCTCCCAGTCAATGCAACGACCCAAACCCAAGGGTCGCTTCTTTAATTGCTGATACTAGTCCTCATGTGGACTTGGAGGTGATGTCCACGAAACCAACTAAAAATTCGAAAAATGCAAATGCACCAATCAATTAATAGTATTGCTACGATAAGCAAAGATACCATTCCCACGAGAACTAAAAGTACTAGTAATTACCATCTTTCTATTATTTAACCGGCAAATTGGAGAGATTGAGTACAACTAAAATTAACGAAAATTATTAACTAAAGAACACTACAAATAACAAATCAGCAAAATAAATTATTAACAATGAAGAAGCAAGACAATATCCAAGAAAGAATTTACCTAGACTTCATCTGCCATTGTCAATCTATATTACGTAATTTCTTCACTTAATACCTCAATCCGTAGAAATCCCTAAATTATGCTAATATATCTTTCGAGAGTAAGAGCAACTGACTCTAGATTGGTTAATTGAAATTTATTTCTAATTAAAACCCTTATTATCGTATTAACTCAATTTTTTGGCCCCCTATTAGATTTGGCTATAATATGGCAGATTTATGTCGTCCTATTTCTAAGACTACTTGCAACTCCACTCAATTATGCTAGATCTACTCTTAAATATGGACTTTTCATACTCTGATTTAAGCACATCAAGCATGGATAAATAATCTGGAAATACTAAACCAAGAATTAAACAAACAAAATTGAGAACAAGATCTAAGTATTTATTGTATAAAAATAGAAATCAAAAGATATAATTCATCATAAGGTTCATCTCCCTTAAGTATTTAGAAAATTAGTTCATAATCACAAATAAAAACATCTCAAAGACAGTAGATCCACAAGAAACAAAGAAATCAAAAGAAGATCTTCAATCTTGGAGGAAATTTGCTTCAGAGTTGTCTTTAATAGTGTTTTTCGAGTTGTTTTCTTCAATATTCTCTTTTGACTTTCTTCTCTCTTCTTATATTTGTCATATATAGGTCTTGGAATGCCTGAAAAACCTAAAAGTTGCATTTTTTCGTGTGTTTGAAGTATGAATCGTGAAATCCACACGATCTGGCACATGGTCGTGTGGTAGCTTGTGTGGCTCACATGGCCGTGTGTCTAGCCTATGTGGAATGGCCCAACTTGTGTGGCTCCTGAAACTTGCTTCAATTTTCCAATTTTCACTTCTTTTGCTCTCAAATGCTCTCCTAAGTATAAAAACATGAATTTGACAGATTAAGAGTATCAACTTCACCATTTTACCTCAAATAATCATCTAAAAATGCATTAAGAATGGAATTAAAACATGTTAATTTTGGTATTTATCAAATATCCCCACACTTAAGCATTTACTTGTCCATAAGCAAAATTCTCAACCCACAATCAAATTAACTTTTCTCAATTTTTCATTTGCATCAATAATGTCTCAAGATAATTCGCAAACAATCATGCATTGGAAATTCAACTAGAGAGAACACTAAAGATTGAAGCAGTCATGCATTAGAAATTCAACTAGAGAGAACACTAAAGATTGAAGCAATCCAAGCTTAAATTTTTAAAGCGCAAAAATGTAGGCGTCTCCCATTATCTAAATAATTACCTTAAATTCAAAATCAGCAAGAATTAACATCCTCACAAAGATTCACTCAAGCACTCAAAGTGTTTAAGGTTCATGAAATATACACTCAACAGTCAAATGAGAAATGTCATGATCATATGCTTGCTTGAAAATCAAATCTCCACCACTATAACATGAAATGATACACCAATCAAGATGTCTTTAAAATGTTGTAATGGGGCTTAAGTTAAGGGTATAGAAAATGATAGTAAAGTTGGTTACAATTGAGAATTGAGTTGATAAATTGCAAACTAGAAAAAAATCAAATGCTAAATTAAAAGAATTAACATCAACAAGAAATAATAAATAAAAATGAGCTTTTCAACACAATATGAAACAAACTATTCAAGCTCAATCAAAATTTTTTCCTATTTTTTTTTATTTTTATCCTTCTTTATTTCTTTTTTTTATTTTGTTTTGGAAACAGAAATTAAAATTCAGCAATAAAAAAACATGAAATAGAGTTAGGCAATTAATCAAATCAAACTCAACAAAAAGAGAGTCAATAAAGAGGATAATTTTACAACATACATATGGGGTATGGGTTAAATTAACGGGTTAGAAAAAATGTGTTAGGATCAACGGGGTTTACTAGTGGTTAATTCAGTAGGTAAGCTTTTTACAGGTTAAGTGAGTTAAATCCTAAGTTCCTCCATGATCTCAGTATATCAAATCAATAATGTGGTCTTGACATGCATAATCGGAGCAAGGTCTAAAATAACAAATCAAGTTGACATACTCTCAACCAAAAATAAAATGAGCACAAATAAATATATGCTTTATAGGCTCAAAAGCTCACAAAAATAATGGTTTTGATGTCAAACTTGCAAATTTAAAATATGAAGATAATACTTCAATTCAAGGAGACAACCTAGAACATTTATTTATGAAAAACAACTTATCATGCTTGACAATCTCGTGACTTGAAGTATAAATCAATCAACGTACAAATATCCACAAATAAATCCAAAACAACATCAATAAAAATTCCACATAGAAAACATTCACTCTAATGGAAGGTATGAGAATATTATTTAAACACAACAAATAATTTAGGGATTTTTTCACAAATATATAAACAACCTCCCTACGCATAAGATGAACATTGTCTTCAATGTACAAACAAATATAAACAGAATAAGCACAATATCAAAAAAGGAGAGAACTGAAACTACCCTAAATGTGAATGAAATTGCCAGAGTAGTGAAAACTAGAATTGTGGGTAAATAAATGTTGTGCATATTTCTGAGTAAACTAATAAGAAGATAAAAAAAAATATAAGAATATAAAGAGATTACAAACTAAAATAGAAACAACCATCAAAATAAAAAATAACATTTTAGTTCAAAATAAAAATAGAATAAAGTAGTCGCACCAATAAAAATAAAACAACTAACAAAACACAAAAACAAAACAAAAATAAAATAAAATAAAAATAAAAGTACAATTGGAAATAAAAATAAAGAAAGAAAAAAAAGTAGATTAGTGATCGTCGTTGTGAGAGGTGTTGGGATCGTGCGGCGTATAATAAAAATGAGATATATGAAGGTGCTAGTGAATCTAGTGCAAAGCCACATCGATGCTATCGAACCGCTCAAAGCATAACTGCTCAAATTGGTTGAACTACTTGGAGAGGTCCTTGATTGTAACAGCAGAGCAGTGGTAGTATGACTCAGAGGTAGAGAACAAGGTAGGTCTGCATGGTGAGGAGGATTATCGTTAGGAAACTCCTTATTCTCATCTTGACGGTTGAAATAATATAATAGGTATTGACGTGGACCCATTCCACGTTGTCACTCGCTCATCTTCATGTGACTCATAATTGATAATCTCTATAGGATCATCTGTCTGACTAGTGTAAAGAAGGATGTCTTCTCCGGAGTACCAAGGAGGTCAAAATACCTCGCTAGGTGAGTCACATAAGGGCCCAAATAGATAGGACCTTTCCTATTGTGGTCAGACTAGTGGTGAAAAGATAGGGCGATGAAGTAGGCAAGATTGAAAGGTCATCGCATTGCTATTCTCTAAAGAAAGTAAGCATCATATGTACCTATGACACCGGTGCTCTTCCTCGACCGATCGAAGTGTGTGCCAAGATGACATGGATGTAGCACAGTGCCAGAGGTAGAGAAGGAACCTTCGATTGGCTTGGGTTGTATGGTGTACCAGTCGCAGTAATGTCTGTCCAACAGAGAGAAGGTAACTGATGGATGTTTTGGTATAATGTGGGGAACCCTTTAGCACTCATGAACTCCTCAAAATATAAGCCAACTGCGGCTCCAAAACCCAAGACACTCAAATAACACGTCGTACTATCGAGACTGAAGTAAATAGTGCTCGACTCATCCCACTGCGACATAACTTGTTGTAGAGAAAATGTCTAACAAAAATATAGTGTGAGATCAGAATAAGTAGGCTTGATAATGGTGAAAAATTGGTCCCATAGAGCTATATCAATCAGTGCTCGCACTCTATCAACTAAGCGGATCACCTTTAATGCCTTCTAGTCTATACAACAACCTAAACACAAGGGTCACTTCCTAAGGTGTTGATATTGGTCCTCATGTGGACACGAAAATGATTGGAGACATGGGTGTCTCATAACTAGAGGAGGTGTAGAGGACGAGGTCGCCCCTGGTGTCTTCCGCTTTTTGAAGCGGGGACAACAACCTTAGTCTTAGCTCTGGTATTAGTCATAATGTACTTGAAAGAACATATAAAAACAGAATACTGCAACATCAGTACAAATGAAATAACACATAGACAAATCAACATGAAAAAATAGAACACAAGAACAAACCGATCCAACCAATGACGAAAGCTAAATCACATAACCAAAATTAAAGTCTACTACTAATATCAACTAGAACTAATACTAATTAGAATCAAGTAGAGATAAGATAACTAACAACCTAAAACTAACAATTATAATACTAACTAATATAATTCAAGAATAAACACCACACTAATAGTAAAAAATAACAAAACAAATAAATAAAATAAAAACTAACTAAAAGACTATAATATAATATATATACACTACTTCTACTCATAGTACTGATAACAATAAAAAAAACTAAAATTAATAATAATAATAATAAATATAATAATAAACAAAAAGGAAAGGGAAGGGCCAAATAGTGGGGGTTTGCGTAGGTGTATGGCGATGGCGTACACTGCTAAGGTACTAGTCGATGGAAGAAAATAGTCAGAATGGTGCAAAAGGAAGAGGAGGGGGAAGGAGTGTGGAGGTGTGGTGAATAATGGATGAACAAGGGATAATTTAGGGAAAGGGACAGGGGAGGTTTTGCAAGATTAGATCTAAAAATTAGACAACGATGGTAGGCTACGCGAGTGAAGAAGATAGTGAGGAGTACGTGCGAGAGTGGGTGTTGAACAGCGGTGCGAAGGATAGAACGACGAGGGAAACGATGGAAGGATGGATCAACGAAAGAGAAGAGGAAGGGGAATTGAGGGATACAGTTTTGAAGGTGGACGGGGGTTTGAAAGCGGGTGGTGATAACGACTCGCGATATTAAGTAATAAAATTTATAAAGAACTTGATCACACCAAAACCAACAATATCACGACGTTGAGGCAAGCGCACCTGTCAAACAGTAGTATAGCTTAGTGGCAAGACCGAGTTATCGTACCCAAGGGAACCAAAAGTACTAGTACTTACTTCTTTTCTATTATCTAGCCTCAAAATAAAAGAGGATTGTTTAAACTAATTTTAAAACTAACTAAGAAAGTGTAAAGAGTAAATTTGGGAAAACTTTTAGGGAAAAGCTGATTTATATGGACAATACTCAAGGGAGAATCCACCTAGACTTCACTTGTTATTATTTTCTTGAACTATATGATTTCTTTACTTGACTTGATCCGTAGAGATCCCTAACTTATGCTAAACCCTCCGTCGAGGTGTAGAGTAACTAAGCCTAAGTTGTTAATTAAAGTTCCCTTATTAATTAACTCCCTAGGTTGCATTAATTCTATCTATGGCTCCCCATATTAGGTTTGACCCTAATCCGGTAGATTTATGTCGCCCTATGTCTAGGGTTGCATGCAACTCTGCTTAATTATGGTAGATTTACTCTTATCACAGGGACTTTTGCTCCTTTGCTGTAAGCACATCTAATTCTTGAAATAATACCTAGGATTATTAAATCAAGAATGAAGAACACATAATTAAGAACAATTCAAGTATTTATCAAATAAATCAAGAATAAATAACAAGATCTATCTTAGGTTTTATCCCCCTCAAGTATTTGAGGGGTTTAGTTCATAATAACGAAGGAAAACATCTCAGAAGATATAAAATAACAAAACATAAAAGAAACCAAAAACCCCTGAAGGAATTTAGGGAGATCCTCTATGTTGTTGCAAAATTCTGGCTTCTAAGATGAATTAATTAGCTTTCTCCCTTGGAGTAATCCCTTGCTTCTACCCTCAGTATGGTAGAAAAACAAGAGGAAGAGTATCTAAAAAAATCTTTATGCTTCTGCCTCATGAGGTCTTTATATAGAGAGCTTATGGGGAGCCTTTCTTATCCTCTAAGCATCCCAATTCGAGTGAAATTCCCCTTCCTCATGACTAGAACACGCCCATGTGCCACGCCCGTGTGACTTCGACAGAGGCCGTGTGCTTTTATCGGTGGAGGCACGGCCGTGTGACCTGGCCGTGCTTGTCGGGGGCTTGACCGTGTGATCTTCATGTGCACGGCCGTGTGGTATTTCTTTGCCAGTGTTGTTCGCACATTTTGGCCCATTTTTCATCGTTTTTGGCCCGTTTTCTGTTCTTTCTTCTTCCCTATGCTCTCTTGAGTATAAGATATAAAAAGGAAGGATTAAGAGCACCAATTCTCACAAAATTGATAAGAATCCATCCAAAATATAGGCTAAATATGAGGTAAAAATATGTATAATTTAGCATTTATCAAGTGGCTAGTGATGGTTGTTGACACAGGTAGATCGATGAAGGAAACAACAGTGTGCGATGGGGTTGCATAGTGGACGGACTAGCGAAGACAGTTATTGTTGTTGCATGGGGAAGGTTGTAGTTGCGTGGTGGTCTGACTGGCAAGGGGAATTCTAGAACGAAGGATAGGGTTTTACGAAGGGAATGAACAACATGTAAGGACAAAATTAAAAAAATGTAAAAAAATGAAATCCTAAAATTTAATAAAGGGCATGTTCATGTGTTGGCCCTTGTTGGGCCACACGGCTGTGCCACATGCCCATGTGGGTAGTCTCAGGCCATGTGAAACTTTAAAATTTAAGAAAATGTAGACCTAGGACTGACACGGGTTGAGACACATTCGTGTGCGAGGCCGCGTAGGGAACTCGGTCTCACACATGCCCGTGTGATAGGTCGTGTGTCTCACATGGCCGTGTGTATAGCTCGTGTAACTCACTTTTTAAAATAAAATTAGAAAAAAGTATTCCAGTATGCACAAGGCTTGAGATGTACCCGTGTGTCCAGGCCGTGTGTCACACATGGCCGTGTGACCTCCAATTTATTTTCAATTTTTTAAATTTTTCTTTTTTTTAAAAAATGAAACTAAAATAAATAAATAAAAATAAAACACTCGGGTTGCCTCCCGAGAAGTGCTTATTTAGAGTCTAAGCTTGACTTCCCTTTATAAGCTCACGGTTAAAGTAGATCTTGGAGCCGAAGCTCCTCTCTCTTGTTATAACTATTATCACTAAAATAAAGTTCGAGGCAATGACTGTTTATCTTGAATGTACCGTTATTAGGGTGTGTTACCTTAATAGTTCTGTATTGAAATAAGAGGTAGATCCCATTTGTCTAATAGCATTTTGTCCCCAACTTTGAATTGGTTCATTCTCTTTGCATGCATATTATGGCATTGCTTTGTTACTTCCTTTTACTTTCTCGGTTTCTCATCAACCTTCATTCACCATTCATCTAGTTCATTGAGCTTCACCATTCGCTCTTCACTTGTCCCTCGAGTTATGTCACTATGAATAAAATATAGTTCCAACACATTTTCATGAGGGATTTCCTGGAAAGAATGTTGAGCCACATGATTACCAACATTAACAGAACAGTTAGTATCATCTCACTCACTAGGGACTCTTATAAAATCACATACTTGAAGAGTAATATTCTCATCACCTACATGAAGCACAAGTTCACCATAATCCACATCGACAACAGTTCTAATAGTGGCTAAAAAGGGTCAACCTAAAATCATAGGTACCTCAATATCCTCATTCATGTCCAATACAACAAAATCAACAAGGAATATAAAGTTATCTACTTTTACAAGTACATCTCAATAATACCCTAATGATATCTGATTGATCTATTAGCTAATTGAGTACTCATCCTAGTGGGTTTTGGTTCCTCAAGATCAAGTTGTTTGAACATTTTATAAGGCATAACATTTCTGTTAGCCCCCAAATCAGCCAAAGCTTTTTCAAAATTTAAACTACCAATGAGATAAGGAATAGTAAAACTTCCTGGATCTTTACATTTTTTAAGTAGTCTGTTTTGGAGAATGGCCGAATAAATTGGATTGAGCTCCACAGTTGACAAGTTGTCTAACTTCCTGTTATTTGTTAATGGCTCTTTCAAAAATTTGACATGCTTTGACATCTTTGAAAGGGCTTCAACAAAAGGTAAGTTAATATGCAATTTTTTAAGAAGTTTAAGAAATTTACCAAATTGTTCTTTCGTGCGGTCTCTCTTCAATGTTGTTGGATATGGAATTTGATGTTTGTATTCTCTAATTACTGGCTTATCCCTTTTCTTACCTTCTTCAACCTCATCACTTTTCACAATAACTTCTAGCTTTAGCTTTTGTTTAGGCTCAACTAACCCTTCCACACTTTGAACAGTGGTTATGTGGACTTGCACCTTTGGGTTAGTTTCAGTGTTGCTAGGTAAGCTACCTTGTGGTATTTCTAAACAAGTTTGGCAAGCTATCCAATTTGATTTTTAAGCCCATGAATTAATGTTTTCTAATTTTTCATTGTTGTTTCGGTGTTTGAAATCAAGTTTCTAACGTCGAAATAAATTTAGCCAACATCTCCTCAAGGTTAGGTTTCTTCTCTTGTAGATAAGGTTGCTAAAAACTCGAAAGGGGTTGTGACCTTTAATTTCCTAGATCACCTCAAGAGAAATTTGGATGGTTCCTCCAACTTGCATTATAGTTATTGGTATATGGGGTTATTTTGAGGTTTAGAATTGTTACCCATAAAATTGACTTGCTCATGCTTTATGACAGAATTGAAGGGTAAACATTCTAAATTGATCATCCCTGTTCCATTCGCATCATATTGCATTACTAGGTTCACCTGCGTAGAAAAATTGAAACCATCAATTTTCTTATTCAGTGCTTTCACTTGACTTGACAGTGATAGTTATTAAGTGCTATTTCCTAAATAAACTCTTAAGCTACCTCGAGTGTTATATTATTCAGTGTTCCACCAATTGTTGCATCAATTAATAACCTAGTTGAGGGATTCAAACCGTTGTAAAAAGTTTGAACTTGTAAAAACAAAGGTAACCCATGATGAGGGCACATTCTCAAAAGATCTTTAAATCTCTCCCATGCATCATATAATGTCTCCAAATCAATTTGAGTAAAAGAAGAGATATCATTCCTCAATTTAGCTATTTTAGTCAATGGAAAGTACTTCAAAAGAAACTTCTTAGTCATTTGATCCAAAGTTGTAATAGAACCTCATGGCAATGAATTTAACCACTATTTTGCCTTGCTCCTCAAAGAGAATGGGAACAACCGTAAACGTATGGCGTCATTAGTAGCGCCATTGATCTTAATTGTGTCACAAATCTCTAGAAAGTTAGCCAAATGAGTATTCAGATCTTCATCTTGCAAACCATCAAACTGAACATATTGTTATACCATTTGAATTGTATTCGAATCCAACACAAAATTATTTGCAGCAATGGTAGTCTCACAATACTCGATTCTGCCCCAAAAGAATAGGCTTAGCATAGTAAAATATAGTACATGAGCAAGAAGTGTAGGAAGCTGCTAATTATTTTCATTATCACCCATCTCCACAGTAATATCCTTTTCCTCTTGATCGTATACTATATTCTATAGATTTTGTCTTGCTTTCCTAGCCTCTCTATGATTTTTGGGAGCAACCTTTTCAATCTCACTATCAAAAAGTAATAGATCCAACGGGTTTCCTCTAGTTAGAAACCAAAAGAATCTGTCAGAAGCAAACAAATAAAAAATTAGAAAGTAAAAATTAAATTAAAAACAAAAAATATTAAAATAAAAAAATGGCTAAATTAATAGAAATAAAGTTTTCCTAATATTTTAGTCCCCGACAACGGTGCCAAAAACTTGGTGTCCATGAAACCAACTAAAAATTCAACAAAGGCAAGTGTACTTATCAATTAATAGTATAGCCACAGTGAGTAAAGATATCATTCCCACGAGGACAAAAAGTACTAGTAATTACTGTCTTTCTATTATTTAACCGGCAAATTGGAGAGATTGAGTAAAACTAAAATTAACTAAAATTATTAACTAAAGAACATGACAAAGAACAAATTAGAAAAATAAACGATTAACAACAAAGAAACAAGACAATACCCAGGAAAGAATCCACCTAGACTTCATCTGTCATTATCAATCTATATTACGCAATTTCTTCACTTAGTACCTTGATTCGTAGAAATCCTTAAATTATACTAATATCTCTTTCGAGAGTAAGAGCAACTGACTCTAGGACGTTGGCATTGTATGATATGTGCGACTATCCGAGTATCCTTTTTAATTCCGAGTGGTTCAACGGGCAAATATAAGTTATGATCGAATGTGTAATCGAGCTAAAGTATTCAGGTATGTGAAAGTTAAATGTTTATATGAAATAAGGTAAGCTTGATCTTTGAAATGGTGAAATATATTATACATGTTATACTATTAATTTTATGTAAATTTGAATGCATGTATTCGGCCAAATTAATGTATCTATGATGTTAAAAGTGAAAGTTGAATATGTTAGTGAACTTATGTATATTCGGCCAAATGTCAAGTATATGTGATATTATATTTGTGATCTATGTGCATACATATATCAGTGATTACATCCAGCCATGAATGTATATATGACCTTAGAAGTGAAAAATAATTATATTATTAACTACAAGTGTATTCGGCCAATTTGAATTGATGTATAATTATATATTTGATAAATGCATTTTGCAAGTTTGAAATGTATATGAATATAATAACATGATTTGATTTTGTTGTATTGAATTATAAATGTCATTGAGTTGTCTATTTTCTTAAGACTTACTAAGCTATGATAGCTTACTGTGTATGTATATTTTCTTCTGTTTTATAGATTTTGGAGACTAGTTACGGGCTCGGGGATCATCAGTGAAGTCTATCACACTATCGTCTATTTATCTGTACTTTTAAAAGTTAAATTTTGATACTATGGCATGTATAGGCTATACTACTTGTTGAATATATTTGAAGTTGTGCATATATATAAGTCATGTGAAAATGGCTTGTTTATTATGTTAAGTTCGGTTTCTTGCTTTGATTAAATTATGGTTATGTTTGGTTTTGGTTTTGGTGATTCGGCTATGGCTTGTACATAGATAAATAAATGTGAACCTTATTGATATGCTTTGTTATGGTGTTGTTATGTGATTTGGTATTTAAGTATATTCGAGTATGGCATAAAGTTGAAATGATGTTAAAGTGGTTTACTAATGTTTAAGGTTCAGTATTTTTGGATGAGATGAATATGAAATGTTATGGTGGGATCCATGATATATGTGAATGGTTTAGTAATTCGGCAATAGCTTAATTAAATAATCAATGTTCGTGCATAAGTGGCTATGATTAATGTCCAAGTTTATGTGTTTCGATCATGTTATATACATATGATTTCTTGATATGTTTGCTTATGGTTTGAGAGTTCGGCTAAGTTATGTATATATATATATATATATATATATATATTTGTGATGTGTTTAACATGAAATGCAAATTATGATTGATATATATATTGGTTCGGTTCTAGGAATGTTATATATGTGTAACACGATTGAGTAAAATGGAAGTAAACATTGAAATAAGTATATGTTTTCAACATGTTTAAATTCGGCTAATGCATTGGAAATTGACCAAATGAATAGTAATTCATGTTATAATAGATTATTACAGTTATATGTGTAATAGGTAAGTTTGGTTTGTTATTTGTACTTTGATGAATAAGTGTTTTGGCTTTTGAATAAAACATGGTTAAAATGATATGATCCATTAGTCATGCGCATGAATACTTAGATGACTTAGTATGTATACTTGTTCATGTCTTAACTATTTAAAACCGTGTATAGTAATGCACATTATGCCATTATTGATTTGATTAAATTTTATATATTTATATATTTATATTGTGATGCTGAATGGATAATGCCAATAATGATATGTATTTTAATATGCTCGCTTTATATGATTCATGCATGTAATAATAGATTAATTTATTTATAATATTCTTGATATGTGCATAGGATTATGTGGTAATATGCTATACTTGTCATTATTTGCTTATGATTTACATAATTAGTTGATGTTCGAAAAATGCCATGAAATGATTCGTACAAAGTTTAAATTAGAGATATATGTTAACATTTGGTTGGTTTAAGAGTTTGAGCAAGTGTAGCATATGGTTGTTCGGCACTTGTGTCTCGTCTGGTAATACCTCGTAACCCTATTCTGGCGACGGATACGAGTTAGGGGTGTTACATGCTGTGAGTGTGCTCATTGGATTATTATGCAATAGTCACAACATTGGGCGTTACAAGAACCTATAAGATCACACTCTATGGTTAAAACAAACAGACTTCACACAAATACATTAGGCGTATGCCCTCCCACATACATCTTTGGTGAACTGTATCGCTTGTTGGATAGTATTATTTGGCAGATTGTATCACCTAATGGATAGTATCGTCTAATAGATTGCCTGGCGGACAATATCACCTAGCAAATATGATTCGCAACTACTTTTCAGAGTTAATATTTATGGAAGTCTTTATTCTTTTGGAAAGAACATAAAGTTTTAATACCTTCCATGATTTCTCTAAAAGTAGAAAGTGAATTATATTGTTTTATTATATGTGATTAATGAAAGGAAAAAGATCCCAAAAAAATATGTGTGGGGGAAGTAAGAAAATTCAAGAGGTCTAGCAGCTAATTTTGAATTCTCTGAAAAAAAAGTTCAAAGAGTTCTGTTGTTCGTGATTAATTGTATGAAATATGTAGGGGCCGAAACGATTCTATTACAGCTTGGAATTGACACCTCGAAGGAAATCAAATATCAGGAGAGTAGCTAAGAGGTTGGCAGGGGCTCCAGCCCCCCTAAAATGGAAAAATTTTCATTTAGGCTCTTTAAATTTTTTAAAATTTTAAATTAGTAAAGGTAAAATTTCACTTTGGCCCCCTAAAAATGATAAAATTTTGATTTATTCCTTTAAAAATTATAAAGATATAGGCTATTCAAATGGTGAAAATGTATTTTTACTATTGTAAATATTAAATTTTAATTTCAGCCCCCTTAGAAGAATTTTCTGCCTTCACCCCAGTCAGATATTTAAAGGTATATCTTACAATCCTGTTTCAACCCGATTCGTTCTGTTTACATGGATCCTTAGTTGGTGATCGCCAAAATAATTTTTTCGCTACACCATGAGGTGCACCGACGATCCAACAAATCCTAGATACGTTCATGGATTAATTCACTTGGAATATTCATAGTGTGGCTTACTTAAATTCTAACTAAATGAATAACTGTGTGTGTAACATATATACTTTGACGAGTTGAAAACTTATGTGTCTCAAAGTAGTAAGTTGAAAGTTGGTACGTTTAACATATGACTTATGCATGGCATAACTTCATTTACAATAGTGAAATTATAATTCTACAAGGGTAAATGGCATTGTATATCATTGATCATTTGTTTTTGACAAATGATTAATTGTTACTGGTATAATATTTTTGTTATAATAAATATAATGATGACTATTAGTTAAATGTGATCAAATTTTAAAGTATTACAAATATCTTATAAATATATATATATATATATATATGACTAAATCAATGAACTAAATCATGTACTTTCTCATGATTTGTCTAGCAATCCAATTTGATTTTAGAAAAACATATAGTTGGTCTGTTATAATTATTTCATGCCTTCATGCTTCCGCAAGTAATGGTACCTAATTGCCAATTATACACGTCTCCTGAATGTAAGTTTTAGCAGTAGCATTTATTATAATTTGGCGAAAGAAGTTAGGCTATTTCTAGACTGCTGTTGATAGCAGCCATGTTTTAAGTAGTCAAACCGAGGACTTAAAAGCATAAATATCCAGACGATCGAGAATAAGATTATGGTAGCAAGTTTCCAGTTTAGCTTCTCTTTCCAGGCAATTTGGTCAACTTATTGGCCACTTGCAACTAGACACGGCAGTAACCGCCCCCTTGCTTACCAGTCCAAGAAATAGAACCATTGGATTTGACCCGAAACAGACCAAATAAATCCCCCCCCCCCCCGCGCTAAATAACACAATAAATTGAGCTTCCACTTCCATATCATATTCAGCAAGATGCTCCCAATAATCTTGGTTTTCATGGCTTTCCTCGTTGTCATCAGTTGCCGCCGTGTTTACGTCAAATTGTTTGGAAATAGATGTGACTTTGATTGCGTGGTCTGTCTAAGCAAGGTCTCCAAGGGAGAAAAACGCTGGTCATTACCGATATGTCACCATAGTTTTCATGTTCACTGTATTGATGCCTGGCTCAAAGTTCGTCCAAATTGTCCACTGTGCAGGATTAACGTAGCCCCTCGACAAGACTTTTTCATTTCTTTTAGCTTGCTTTCTGATTTTGCTAGAACACTCGGAATATGGATTGAAAACCCACTTTCTTTGGAGCTTACATCTGCAGTTTGTGAGAGTTTAGTCTATATTTAATGACAAAGCTGGGTTAGCCTAGCCTGCAAATCATGATTGTTCTTTTATGCATATATAGGCTCTTCTTAAAGAGGAGGCCAATACCCCCAATCGTATTATATTCTTTTACTCATCATTTGCTTTTGTTTGAAACATGGTAGCCTGAGATATGATTCAATTGGTGAGAAAGAAAAACAATCCAATATGTTGTTTACTTTGTTTTGTTGCTTCGAAAAATCTATCATGTTTGATTACTTGCAAACGGGAATCCTCTGCCCCAAGCGCCTCCCCCCCCACCCCCCCTTTATATATATATTGGTTTAAATTAGTCAAAAGTCCCTGTACTGTTTTCAAATTTAAAATTCAGTTTCTATACTTAAATTTTGATACATAGAGTTATTGTACTTTTTTGTTTAAAAATTTTGTTCCCTCCATTTAATTTTACTGTTAAAGTTAAAAATGCCAAAACTAAAATAACTTTTTTAGCCTTCAAAATTTACTGCTTTTGTCAATTTTTATGTACTTTTAAAGGGTAAGGACCAAATTGACAAAAACTATAAATAATGAGACATAAAAAAATTATTTTATCTTTGACACTGTTAACTTTAACGGAAAAATTAGACAATGGGACCAATATTTTTAAATAAAAAAGAACAAAAACTCAATGTCTCAAAAATAAAATATAAGAACTAATAAATTTCCAAAGAGTATAAAGATCTTTGGCATATTTAAACCATTTTTTCATTTTATATCTTATAAACTTTAATTAAAATTAAAATTTAATTAAAATTAAAATTTATCTTCTCAATTTTATATTAATTATAAAAGAACTAAAATTTATAAGAAATAAAAATAACAAAATTTGTTAATAAATGAGAAATAAAAAAATTAAACCAACTCTTCAAATATATATATATATATATATATATATTTTTATGTGATTCTGTCGGAACTACTCTTTTGGAACTCGTGTCTATTGTTAATAATGATTGTACTAATAAGAAAATAAGATGCTAGGACCAAGTGTATGGGATAAACCTGATCACTTAAGTTATAGTAACCCTCCCCTTATTTGCTCTTATTGTTCTTTTTTTGGTAATTTATTGCAAGTTGCATTTTCCTTTAAAAAAAAAAAAGTCTACAACATTAAACTAAATACTAAGTCTTTTATTAATAAAAAAAACTCATATCAATAGAAACGATTGCTTTTTTAGGATATAATGAGTTTATTAACATTGAAATAAAAATATTTATAATTTAAAAAACATCAAAATCATTAGAACCAAACTAATCTAAGGTGGCTTAATTTGAACCGATTCAAATACAAGAAAATCATAATTTAAAAAATTGAGTTCAAGAAAAACATGAGTTCAAGAAAGCATGGACATCAGAATATTCAAGTTCGAGCTAATATAAGCTTAAAATAATCCAAATCCGAAGACAACCAAATTCGAACCTACGATAATTTTTTTTTTACTCTTGACACTAAAATGGAGCATATAACCCTTTTCAACAAAAGCTTGCCTCAATATTAACTTTTTAAATATTTGCTATTATTTTTCCTCAACTTATGTAACACCTCGTTACCTGACTCGATCGTAAAGTCTGAATTACAAGATACCACATTTATTGCTGAAGCAACTACAATCAATAATATTAAATCCAACATCATTATACATTTAAATATAAATAAATCATGTGTATTAAATAGTACATAGTCATTTTTGGGTCTTATACGAGCTTACGAAAGCTCTTTTGCTAACCTGGGGTTGAAATGGATCAAATTGTTCAGGGTTTTCTCTTCGTGACGTGACTTTCTGAATTAGGTTCGACGTGACCTTGAGGCTATGTCGTTGCAACATGAGCCTTGCACTATTTCTTGTCGCAACATCGAGAGTACATTGTTGCGACATGACAAACTCTTACCTCAAAAATTAGTTTGTTACAAGTTTGAATGACTTGAAATTACACATACATACTCCCATACAACTAAATCATTAACATACCAAATGAAATCAAGTCAAAATATACCAAAATTTTAATTCACAATAACATCAACTACCAACTCTAACTTCAACCATCTACAATCCAAAAACCAACCAAAAATCTTAGGCACATGCCACATTCAATTCAAAAGGTAAATTACAAACTTCGTTGAGTTAGAGAATCAATTCTTAGATGTTGGGCAAGGAGAAAACAAATTGTATGTTGAACAATAGGCCTCAATGATACAGTTACAATTTAATATATATAAAACATAAACATTAGCATTAACTTCAAGCTAAAAGATGCAATTTGCACATAACATATTTGTACCAATACCAAAATAACATATCCAATTTACCACAAATATGATAAATTCCAACTTATCTATCAATATTCAACCATATTTCAATTGTCAAACTTTTCATCATCAATCCAAGTACACAAGTATACATATAATGCATACTAAATCATCCTACTCCAATTACATGTATAAACACTTCAATTAATGATGGTCACTAAACTAACTATAATTACAACAAAGGCAAGCGCACCTACTGAACAATAGTATAGCTATGATGAGTAGGGAATATCATATCCACGAGGACTAAAAGTACTAGTAATTACCGTTTTTCTATTATTTAGCCGATAAATTGGAGTGATTGTCTTTAATCTAAATTTACTAATCTAATTTAACTACGACCGCAATAGAGAATGAAATAGAAAAATAATCGAATATACTCAATGAGATAGACAATACCCAGGAAAGAATCCACCTAGACTTCACCTATTATTATGAATCTAAATTAAACGATTTATTCACTTGTACCTTGATCCGTAGAAATTCCTAAATTATGTTAATAGCTCTTTTGAAAGTAAGAACAATTGACTCTAGGTTGATTAATTGAAATCTCTTTCTAATTAAAACCCCTATTTTCGCATTAACTCAATCTATGGATTCCCCTATTAGATTTGACTCTAATTCGGTAGATTTATGTCGTCTTATTTCTAAGATTGCATGCAACTCCACTCAATTATGGTAGATCTACTCTTAAATAAGGACTTTTGCTCCACTGAAATAAGCACATTAAACATGAATTAATATCCTGAAAATATTAAAACACAAATTAAGCATACATAATTGAGAACAAGAATCAAGTATTTATCATGTAAATCAAAAATCAAATAATAAGATTCATCATAGGTTTCATCTTCCTAGGTATCTAGGGAATTTAGTTCATAATCTGGAATGAAAACATCTCAAAATTAGGATAACAACAGGACATAAAGAAACTCAATAAAACTTCGAATGGAATTAAATAGAGATCTTCAATCATGAAGGAAATCTACTTCCGAGTTGAATTCGGTGGCGTTCTTCGAGTCTTTTCTTCAATCTTCTCTGCGTCTCCCCTTAAGTCTTCTTCTAATTGGTATTTATAGACTTTAGAATGCTTACAAAGCCTAAAATTTGGGTTTTTCCACATATTTGGGAAGCAGGGTGTGCTATTGACACGAGCTATTACATGGGCATGTGCCAGCCCCTGTGGGAATGCCCAAGCCGTGTGGACCCTGAAAATAGTTTTATTTATCCAAATTTGGCTCGTTTTTCGCTCCTTTCACTCCCAAATGCTCTCCTAAGTATAGAAACATGAATTTAAAGGATTAGGAGCATCAAATTCACTCATTTACATAATTAATCATCCAAAAATGCACTAAGGATGGTATTAAAATATGCTACTTTTACAGCTTATCAATTAACTTATAAATAGCCAACTCTTCACAAGTAATATCAATTCGATGTTATTCAACATCAAGCATACAATTATAAGTCTTTTCCACATACCACTTATAATATGCCGTTTAAGTTTCATGACATATAATTTATTCTTGATATTACATTTTCAACTCGTTTTTGGATTCTACAGACTCAGTTTGTATTCGTTTTGGCCCCCAGGCCTCAATTTCATCAAGTTTACATACTCAGCCATATGTTTTCAACATTACATTTACATTTGAACACAATCCTTTCTAATGGTATCAAAATTATAACCTGACTGGGACTCTAAAGGATACTTGGATCGTTCAACCAACACATCAAATTTGCACCGAAGTGCATTATTGGATAAACAAAGGTAAGGTAACTGGCTCGTAAAGTGCATACTACTGTACAAAATGCATCCTAGCGCACAAAGCACATACTGGCGCAAAAAGTGCATCGTGACGCACAAGGTACATATTTGGCACACAAGGTGCATCTTGGCACATAATCCCATACAGAACTCAATCTTATGACATGTCAACTATATCTAACACAACCGAACAACTAATAGGGTACCATAATCAACTTATTTACAAATTTAGTACAATTTTCATTTATCAATTATACTCATAATCACAATCCAATCAATTAACATATCACATAAGCTTCATGTCATTTGATACATTTTCATCAAATCTTATAGCACACATCATATTTCAAGCAATTCATACTATTTTACAACTTATTTAATTTAGTCCCTCATTTCGGCAAATCCATAATCAAGCTTAATTCAATAGCTTTTATTATCACAAAGTACTCACCTTAATATTCATAAATTTAGTTATCATGAAGATGCAACCAATTAAAACAACCTTAAATCGTAAATGTACAAACTGTGGTCTTGCGTCACTTGTCAACAACTCTCGCTTTTCCTTTCCCTCTCGAATGTTCTGCGTCAATGTTAGCTACGTATAGTCACAAAGCATATCACATTATCAAATTTCAGCCAAATTAGAATCAAATATCAAATTAAACATATTTTTTAATTTATTCAATTTAGTCCTTAAAACCAAGACAAACATAACTTTCAATTTAGGGATTCATATTTGATTTCACCAAAATTCATTAGGGACCTTTTATTTTCTAATCCTATCAATATTTCATAATATTTTTTAATTTTATTCAATTTGGTCTTTAATTAACGAAACTAACAACTAGCTTTACAATTAAGTCATTTTTTCAATTAACTTAATTTCTAATACTTTCACACCAATTTCATTCAATTCTCAATAATTAAAACTTTGAAAAACTTTAACAGTTTTACAAATTAGTACATGAGCTAGCTATATCAAGCTCCCATGATTTAATTTTCATAAAAATCAAAGAAAAATTACTAAGGACTTACTTGAAATCAAATCTAAAAGTTTAAAACTCTTAGCAATGGCGTTTTCTTCTTCATTTTTCTCTTATGGCTGGTTGAAGAAGATGAACTATCCTTTCTCCTTCAACTAGCTTCTTATATATATATAAGTAATTAAGTTTTAATTAATCTAAATTAGCTTCTAATTAATCATTTCTTATAATTATAACTTTAATTAATTAATTTAATCACCAACTATCATTACAATCCACTATGAGCTATTTTAAAATGGTTTATTAATCATTTTGACACTTTGGATAATTGTAATTTAAGTCCCCAAGTCATTTTCTAATTAAAAATCTATAGCGATTGAATTTTACAATTTAATCACTAGGCCTTGATTAATAATAATAATTTTAGCTAAATTACTTATCCAAATTTTAGTTCATCTATACACTAATTTTGTAAACATCTTTATTTAATATTTACAGACTCGATTTACAAAAACGGGATCCTGAAACCATATTTTCTGATACCATTGGAAACCAGGTCATTACAACTTATTAATGGTGACAAACTAGTGGGTTTAGGTGGGTTCAGAACTGACTATTTTTGAATTTGAATTATTTTAGGTTTGAATTATCTCAGGCTCAAATTAGATCGTCTTCGATATGTTGGGAAAATTACATTTTATGGAAACTTTGAGGCATATTCTCAATAGGTAAAGGTAGAGAGTTGAATCATATAATTATGGTTTCGTCTTCTACTCCATAAGACCTTTACAATGGTATATCATATGCTCAAAATGGTTTAGTGACGAATGAGAAATTGATGCTCAAAGTAAGCTACTTGGAAATATTGTTGAGGAAAAGTAAATGCTTCGATCCCACATTGGTTAAATACCAAGTGTGAGATGTGTTTATATATGTGAACTCTCTTGAAAGGTAACTGAATGACTAAGCTTGTAACCTTGCCTTGCGTAAGGGGGGGAGGAGTAAGTTTAAACCTGACGGGGTTGGGGTGCACCCGTACGACGTGGGCAACGCAAAATATCCAGATCGGTCAAGCCCAAATTGGCTTACAGATATTTTAGTCCAACACGAATTTATTTTTCCTTAGAGACTGATATGCTCGCGATATAAGCAATAAAATTTATAAAAACTGATCACACCAAAACTAACTAATATCACGATTTTTAAAGGCAAGCGCACCTATCGAACAGTAGTATAGTTTAGTGGCAAGACCGAGTTATCGTACCCAAGGGAACCAAAAGTACTAATACTTACTTCCTTTCATTATCTAGCCTAAAAATAAAAGAGGATTGATTGAAACTAATTCTAAAATTGACTAAAAGTGCACAAAAAGTAAATTGGGGAAAACTTTAGGGAAAAGCTGATTGATATGAGCAATACTTAAGGGAGAATCCACCTAGACTTCACTTGTTATTAACTTCTTGAACTAGATGATTCCTTTACTTGACTTGATCCGTAGAGATCCCTAACCTATGTTAATACCTCTTTCGAGGATAAGAACAACTAGGCCTAGGCTATTAATTAAAGTTTTCTTATTAATTAACACCCCTAGGTTGCATTAATTCTATCTATGGATCCCCCTATTAGGTTTGACCCTAATCCGGTAGATTTATGTCGCCCTATGTCTAGGGTTGCATGCAACTCCGCTTAATTATGGTAGATCTACTCTTAAAACAGGGACTTTTGCTCCTCTGCCTAAGCACATCAAGTTCTTGAAGTAATACCTAGGATTATTAAATCAAGAATGAAGAACACATAATTAAGAACAATTCAAGTATTTATCAAATAATTCAAGAATAAATAATAACAAGATCTGGCTTAGGTTTCATCCCCCTCAAGTATTTGAGGGGTTTAGTTCATAATAAAGAAAGAAAACATCTCAGAAGAATTAAGATAACAAAACATAAAGAACCCAAAAACCCCTGAAGGAATTTAGGGAGATCCTCTATCTTGATGTAGAATTCTGGCTTCTGGGATGAATCAATCAGCTTCCCTTGGAGTAATTCCTTACTTTCACTCCTTGTGTTGGCAGAATTATGGCACTCTTTCTTGAGAGAAAAGAGTATTCCCTTAGTGGGAAATAAGCACACCCTTGAAGTTGCCTCCTAGGGTCTTTATATAGAGTTTAGAATGGCTTTCTTAGCCCCTAAGTATCCTTTTTTGATTAGAATTAAACTTCCTTATGATAGGGACACACCCGTGTGCTACACCCGTGTGGTTTCGACAAGAGGCCGTGTAGGCCTGTTGAGGGTGGCACGGCCGTGTAGCCTGGCCGTGCTTGTTGGGGCTAGGCCGTGTTGGACCTTGTGTGGCACGGCCGTGTGCCACGGCCATATGGTGAATCTCTAGGCCGTGTCATAATTAATAATAATTCATCCAGAAATTAGGCTAAACATGAGGTAAAAATATGTATAATTTATCGTTTATCAAATACCCCCACACTTAAGCCTTTGCTTGTCCTCAAGCAAAATCTCAATCCCTAATTAAGAATCATTCCTCTTAACTTACAATCGTTATCAATAATGTTTCAAACAAATCCACAGGTAATCATACAATGATAATTCAATCAGAAGAACATTAAGGATTCAATTACTCTAAGTTGAGAATTTTATCATTGAAACATAAGTTTTCTCCCTTCTCCTAAGTAATTATCTTTCAATCAAAATCAACAAGAATTGACATCCTCACTAAGGGTTCACTCTATCCACTCAAAGTGTTTAGGGTTCAAGAATTAAGCACTCTCTAGTCAATCTGAAAAGTTATTACCATAGGCTTGCAAGAAAATCAAATCTCCACCACTATAGATTGATACGACACATCGATCAAAAGGTCTTTCAATGGTTGTAATGGGGCTTTGGTTAGGGGTGTTGTCACAAGCTAAAAAAGAGGGTTAGAATCGAGATTGAATTGAAAAATCATCTAGCTAGAGAAATCTCTATCATTGGAATATATATCTAAAGCTAAGCCTTATGATGACATCGTTCTGGATTTGGAAGTTTGTAGAAATATGTAAAAACTATTGAACTATTACAGATTACAACTAAATTAACTGTATATACACATTTTTTTTTGTTTTTTTATTTTTTTAAGATCAATTCAAATACAATACTTTGAATATTGACAAACTGTACAACTGAAAAAGAGAACAAAGCTACATAATAATTTAACTTAAATCTCGACAAAAACAGAGATCAAAATAATTGAATAAATTCAACAAAAATGGGTTATGGGTTAATATTAGAGGTAAGTCAAAGAATGGGTTGTTAGGCTCAATGGGGTTTACTAGGGGTTAATTTATGGAGGTAGGCTTTTTATGGAGCAAGTGGGTTAAACCTAGGTGCCTTTATCATTTCGGTGTATCAAATCAATGATGTGGTCTTGACATGTATAATCGAAGCAAGTTCTAGAATAACAAATCAGTATTGACTCACTCAAAGCAATAATAAAAGTGAGCATGAAAGAATGTATGCTCAAAAGGCTCAAAAATCTCACCAGAATTATGGCTTTTGATGTCAATCCTACGAATTTCAAGTCTCAAGATAACATTTAAAATTTAGAAAAATAACTTATGAAAAAAATTAGGTTCTCAAAAATTTCAATTTATCATGCTTGATTCCCTAATGTTTTAAAGTTTGAATAATCAAAGCATAAACACCTATGTCTTAATTCTCAACACATCAATAAAAATCATAAATCAATCAGAATTAATTCCTAACAAGATATGTGAAGATAATGTAGAGAATTCGAAATTTGAGAGCAATTTTTAGGGATTTCAAAGATAATATAAAGAATGAAAGTGAGTTTTCCCCCACACTTAAGATGTACATTGCCCTCAATATACAAAGATAACATTAATAGCAATAGAAGCACAAGATCATAAGTTAGGGAGAGAAGTAAAACTCCCTGAATATTGGATGGAACCTTTGAATTGTGAAAGTTGTCATGGAGGAAGAAATACTTGAAGTTCATGGTTTTGAAACTGCGGTAACACTTAAGGGATTTCAGGTATTTCAAGATTAGAACAATTACTCGTTAGGAAATAACTGATATAAAATAATTGAAATAACATAAACTAGTTCTGAGAATACTAAAATTCAAATAAAGAAAAAGATAAAATAAAATAAAATAGAAAAACAAAAATCTCAGGGATTTTGGCGCGCCTGGCTCGAGACACACGCTCGTGTTGCGAGAGCGTGTTGAGGCATACGGCCGTGTCCTTCGATGTTCGCTTCTCCCACGATCATGTATAGGGTCACACACCCATGTTGGAATTGACAGTGTTGGCCACTGCTATATCGCACGGCCGTGGCTATTTATCGTAGCCTGTGCCTTAGGGAAAATTTTACCCTGCTTGTACACGGCCAAGTTGCACGACCGTGTCTCTACTCAAAGTGTACACATGGCCTGAGGCACGCTCGTGGGCATGGCCATCTGGTCCTAAATTTCTGCATTAAAAAGGGTTAGTTGATGTATAAAAATACTAAAATCAAAAATAAAAGAAAAGTTACTAAGTTAGTGCTCGGGTTGCCTCCCGAGAAGCTCTTATTTATAGTCTAAGCTCGACTTTGCTTGAGCTTGTACGTTCACGATGGTTTGAAGAGTTGATACTCTTCTATTCTGCTTACAATTTCATTATCAATGTAAGATTTGAGTCGAGTGTGATTTACCTTGAAAGTGTCGAGTACTCATGTTTTATCTCGACTGTACCATAGGGAAAGATTTTCATTACCGTGAAGTAAGGTGTATCACTTGTATGCTCTTTTGAATTCAAGATTTGAGGATCGTCTTCCCCTAAGATTACCTTATCCCCTACCTTGAGTTGATTCGTTTGTACTTGAGGATCGTCTTGGTGATGCTCTGGGTTGGTTTGGTATACTTTGGGCTTTTCATGATAGTTCAGCCACTCATCTAGTTCCTTGATCTGAAGCATTCGCTTTTCAGGTGCATCTCCCTTGGATGGACTTGTTTGTGATTGGGTTGCCTTTATGTGGAGTGTATCCTGCACAGAAGGTTGGGTGGTGAGTTTAGTGTTTTTACAAGGACTCGTGACTATATTATTATCAACAGTCTTAATCGAGTTTCGAGCTTGTAAGGTAACTTGGTCATCATCTATACGTAGTGTAAGTTCACCTGTTCCTAAATCAATTATTGTTCTGGCAGTTGCTAAAAAGGGTCGCCCTAGAATTAAGGGTATATTGCTATCCTCATCAATGTCTAAAACAACAAAGTCAACTGGGAATATGAATCTATCAATTTTGACAAGCACATCTTCAATTATTCCCTTAGGAAACCTAATAGTTTTATCAGCCAGTTGAATGCTCATATTGGTTTGCTTAGGTTTTTCAAGACCTAGTTGTTTAAACAGTTTATAAGGCATGACATTTATACTAGCCTTTAGGTCAGCTAAAGCATTTTTGGCTTCTAGGCTACCAAGTAAACAAGGAATAGTAAAACTCCCTGGATCTTTTAGTTTGGTTGCCGGTTTATTTTAGAGAATAGCTTAACATTCCTCGTTGAGTTCCAACTTCCTTTTATTTGTGAGAAGTTCTTTTAAAAAATTTGTGTACTTTGGCATCTGCAAAATTGCTTCAACAAATGGTAAGTTGATATGTAATTTCTTTAAGAGTTTAAGAAACTTACCGAATTGCTCATCTGTGTGGTTTTTCTTTAGCGCATTTGGGTATGGGATACGAGGTTTAAATTCTTTGGTAATTTCATCTTTGTAACTTACCTCATTCTTTCCTTTACTTACCACAGGCTCCTTGCATGGCTCTAGGTTGGTTTTGGTTAACCCCTCATTATCTATCGTATCTACGGCATTAAGTTGCTCTTTGGGGTTAGTCTCAGTATTGCTTGATAACCCACCTTGCGGTCTTTCAGAGATTAGCTTGGCAAGCTGGCCTATTTGAGTTTCAAGTCCTTGAATAGATGCTTGCTGGTTCCTTAGTGCCGTTTCGGTATTTTGGAAACAGGTTTCTGACATGGCCATAAATTTGGTGAACATCTCTTCTAGGTTCGGCTTTTTCTCCTGTTGTGGTGGTGGCTGCTGAAATCCTAGAGGAGGCGGTTGTCTTTGATTTCCTTGTCCTTCCCATGAAAAATTGGAGTGACTCTGCCAACCTGTATTATAAGTATTACTAT
Source organism: Gossypium stocksii (assembly GCA_020496765.1). Taxonomy (NCBI): domain Eukaryota; kingdom Viridiplantae; phylum Streptophyta; class Magnoliopsida; order Malvales; family Malvaceae; genus Gossypium; species Gossypium stocksii. The sequence goes on along the minus strand of CM035629.1, from coordinate 98,767,796 downwards.
AAGGGTTATTTTGAGGTCTAGAATTGTTACCCATATAGTTGGTTTACTCAGTTTCCATGCCATGTCCATAAGAGGAGTAATATGGATTGAACATATTTCCTGGAGTTGCGTCGCACTGCATCACTGGTTGTGCCTACGTGGAACCAACAAATTTATCAAACTTTTTATTTAAAAGTTCTACCTGATTAGTAAGCATAGTGACAACATCAATATTATAAACTCCTGCGGCTTTTGTCGGCTTTATCCTCATGACTTGCCACTGATAGTTATTCAGTGACATCTCTTCTATAAACTCATAAGCTGCTTCAGGTGTTTTATTGTTGATTGTTCCCCCTGCGGCTGCATCAATCATTTGCCTTGTTGATGGGTTCAAACCGTTGTGAAAGGTTTGAACTTGTAACCACAAAGGTAGTCCATGGTGAGGGCACCTTCTCAAAAGATCTTTGTATCTCTCCCAAGCATCGTAAAGTGTTTCTAAATCCATCTGAACAAAAGAAGAGATATCGTTTCATAATTTGGCTGTTTTAGCTGGAGGAAAATATTTAAGTAAAAATTTTTCGGTCATTTGGTCCCAAGCAGTGATTGAGCCTCGTGGTAGAGAATTCAACCATTGTTTAGCCTTGTTTCTCAATGAGAATGGAAATAGCCTAAGACGAATGGCATAATCAGAAACGCCATTTATTTTAAAGGTATCGCATAATTCCAAAAAGTTGGCTAAATGTGAGTTGGGATCTTCATCCTGTAAACCATCAAACTGCACAAATTGCTGAATCATCTGAATAGTGTTAGGTTTTAATTCAAAATTATTAGCAACAATAGTAGGCCTAATAATGCTAGTTTGAGTACCAGCCAAACTAGGTTTAGCATAATCATACATAGTACGAGGAGCTTCATCTTGATTCACTAGTTGCACGGCTATTGTGGGAGGTGGTGGAATGTTTTGGTTTGCTTCCATCTCTTCTGTAGGTTCTGGCCCTTGTTCTTGATTTTGTTCTGGATAATGTAAGCTTCGCCTGATCTCTCTGCGAGTTCTGCGAACTGTCGCTTCTAAATCTTCGTCAAAAAGTAATGGTCCTACTGGGTTGTTTCTAGTCATAAACTAGAAATACCTAGAGGGGAAAAGCAAAGAAAATTAAAATAGAATAAAATGAAATAAAAATAATAAAAAAATAAAAATAAATAAAAATAAAAAATAAATATATATAGTAATGGCTAAAGTAATAGAAATCGAGTTTTCTTAATATTTTAATTCCCCAGTAACGGCGCCAAAAACTTGATATGCTCGCGATATAAGTAATAAAATTTATAAAAACTGATCACACCAAAACTAACTAATATCACGATTTTTAAAGGCAAGCGCACCTATCGAACAGTAGTATAGTTTAGTGGCAAGACCGAGTTATCGTACCCAAGGGAACCAAAAGTACTAATACTTACTTCCTTTCTATTATCTAGCCTAAAAATAAAAGAGGATTGATTGAAACTAATTCTAAAACTGACTAAAAGTGCACAAAAAGTAAATTGGGGAAAACTTTAGGGAAAAGCTGATTGATATGAGCAATACTTAATGGAGAATCCACCTAGACTTCACTTGTTATTAACTTCTTGAACTAGATGATTCCTTTACTTGACTTGATCCGTAGAGATCCCTAACCTATGTTAATACCTCTTTCGAGGATAAGAACAACTAGGCCTAGGCTATTAATTAAAGTTTTCTTATTAATTAACACCCCTAGGTTGCATTAATTCGATCTATGGATCCCCCTATTAGGTTTGACCCTAATCTGGCAGATTTATGTCGCCCTATGTCTAGGGTTGCATGCAACTCCGCTTAATTATGGTAGATCTACTCTTAAAACAGGGACTTTTGCTCCTCTGCCTAAGCACATCAAGTTCTTGAAGTAATACCTAGGATTGTTAAATCAAGAATGAAGAACACATAATTAAGAACAATTCAAGTATTTATCAAATAATTCAAGAATAAATAATAACAAGATCTGTCTTAGGTTTCATCCCCCTCAAGTATTTGAGGGGTTTAGTTCATAATAAAGAAAGAAAACATCTCAGAAGAATTAAGATAACAAAACATAAAGAACCCAAAAACCCCTGAAGGAATTTAGGGAAATCCTCTGTCTTGATGTAGAATTCTGGCTTCTGGGATGAATTAATCAGCTTCCCTTGGAGTAATTCCTTGTTTTCACTCCTTGTGTTGGCAGAATTATGGTGCTCTTTCTTGAGAGAAAAGAGTATTCCCTTAGCGAGAAATAAGCACACCCTTGAAGTTGTCTCGTGTCTTTATATAGAGTTTAGAATGGTTTTCTTAGCCCCTAATTATCCTTTTTCGAGTAGAATTGAACTTCCTCACGATAGGGACACGCCCGTGTGCCACGCCCGTGTGGTTTTGACAAGAGGCCGTGTGGGCCTGTTGAGGGTGGCACGGCGGTGTAGCCTGGCCGTGCTTGTCGGGGCTGGGCCGTGTTGGACCTTGTGTGGCACGGCCGTGTGGTGAATCCCTGGGCCATGTCATTTTCTCATTTTGGCCCATTTTCTCTGTTTCTGGTCTGTTTTTCGTTCTTTTCTCTTCCCTATGCTCTCCTGAGTATATAACATGAAATAGAAGGGTTAAGAGCACCAATTCTCACAGAATTAATAATAATTCATCCAGAAATTAGGCTAAACATGAGGTAAAAATATGTATAATTTATCGTTTATCATAGACATAATCTGCTTATATATGGACAATATTTGATTCCAATCAATTTGATTTAATTTTTAAATCAAATTGATTTTTTGGTTCCTTAATGGCATATTTTGTGGTTATTTCCAAATTTTCCACCATCCTACACTCCTATAAAAGACTGTGTTTTCTGTAGGATTAAACCTATATTCGATAATTTCTTATATCGAAATTCTATTGATTTCAAAATTCTTCTTTTGTCTCTTTGTATTTTTAAAACATTTCGGTGATAGAAAAGGCAAAGTTCGTTCGTTGATCGTTGTAGAGGTGCTACTACTTTGATAACTGTTGTTGTTGTTGTATCTTGGGAGACATTCAACCAACATTTCACCAAATACCGTAAGAGCAGCTGAATTTGTCTTACAGAAACTGTGTTTCATAGGCCTCAACATTTCGTAAAATCCCTATTCTTCCTTCTGATTTAAACTTTTATTCTATTTTAATTTTGAATATTTTTGGTATTTGATAAATTAAATATAAAGTATTCTATTTTATTTTATATTTTATATTTATATTTAATTTAATTTGTTTGCTAACGTGTTTTGTCTAACAATATTAAGACAGATCCTTGTTATTTTTGCAATTATTTAATCCGAGACGAACGAAGCACCAAGGCGAAAAGAAAAAAATCATTTCTAAAATAATATTTTAAAAGTGAATAAAATCTGTTTTGGAGTTTATTCTCGTCGCTCAATGGATTTTATTTTTATTTTTATTTTATTTCCAAAAATGAGGAATTAATTTGAATAAAATCTGTTTCGAGATTTATTCCCGCCGTTTAACAAGATTTTATTCAATATTAATTTGTTTCCAAGCAAAGTCTTAATCAAATAATTTTGTTTCGGGATTTACTCCCACCGTTTAACAGAATTTATTTTGATTTAAATGCTTAATTTTGTTTTAGGATTTAGTCATGTCGTTTAACAAAATTAATTTTGATTTTGTTTCAAAACTTTAATTCTGTCGTTTAACAAAATCAAAGAGAAACTTTCTTCTTCTTTTTTTTGCCTAATTGTGGCTTTAAATTACGAATTAAAAAGGAAATTTATCAATGGTGAAATTAAAATGACAATATGAGAATGCATGTCTAGGATTGGTTCTTTGAAAGACTTGGTATTTAAGCGTGCCGAGTGCACCACCTCTCTTTTAAGGTTACCTACCTGGTGCATTACTTTATTGTATTTTTTATTAAACCGCATAAACTTTTGTTTCGAGTTTATTAGATTTTTGACGTCTAACAAAAGTTGATAATTTTCTAATTTTGATTCTGTTTCTTAACAAAAAATAAAAACTCCCATCAATGCTGTGGAAGATATGAACTTATGTGTTATAATTTCTGAAGTCAACATGGTTGATTCAAATCCAAGATAATGGTGGCTTGATACAGGTGCCACACATCATATCTGCTATGATGAAGACTCTTTTTTTGAGTTGGAACCTAGTGAAAATGAGGATAAGCTCTATATGGGCAATGTTGTAACTTCCAAGATCAAGGGGAAGGGTACTATGGTTTTGAAGATGACTTCTGGCAAAGAACTCAAGCTTCAAAATGTGTTGTATCTTGTTTCTGGGACACTCCTTAGTGTACACTGCTTTAAGATAGTGTTTGAATCCCAGAAGCTAGTTTTGTCTAAGGGAGAATGTATGTGGGAAGGGGATATGTATTAAATAACATGTGGAAACTTAAATTCAATCTCTGTAAAAACAAATTCAATGAATAAAAATATCGCTTCTTCCTCTGTTTATATGCTTGAGTCATTTATGTAGATTAATTAACTTGGAGCACATTCCTTCATTTCATATTAATTATAAACATAAATGTAAAACTTGTGTTGAGATAAAATTAACAAGGTCTTCACTTCAACCTGTTGAAAGAAGCACAGAACCACTTGATCTAATACATAGCCATTTGTTCAAACAAGAAGAGGGAATAAATATTTTTTTTACCTTCATTGATGATAGCACTAAATATTGCTACGTGTATTTGCTTAAGAGCAAAGATGAAGCTATAGAGAAATTTATTCTCTATAAGCAGGAAGTTGAAAACCATCTTAATAAAAAGATTAAAACGGTGAAAAGTGATCGTGGTGGTGAATATGTTGAACCATTCAATGAATATTGTGCATAACATGGTATTATTCATGAAGTAACACCACCATATTCTCCTCAATCAAATGGAGTAGTAGAGAGGAAAAATCAGACTTTAAAGGAAATGATGAACGCATTGCTTGGAAGCTCTAGTTATCACAAAACATGTGGGGGGGGAAGCTATTCTATCAGCTAATTACCTTTTAAATAAGGTTCCTTGCAAGAAAAGGGACAGGACATCATATGAGTTATGGAAAGGTAGAAAACCTTCTAATAACCACTTGAAAGTGTGGGGGTGTCTTGCAAAGGTAATGTCTTCATTATCAAAGCAAATGAAAATAGGTCCTAAAATGATAGATTGTATTTTTATTAGCTATACAGATCATATAAATGCATATAGGTCTCTTGTGTATGAATCGAAAAATTCTAACATTGACAAGAATACCATAATGGAATCAAAGAATGTTTCATTCTTTGAAAATATCTTCCATTGTAAAGCTAGAAAAGTTTATTCAAGTTCAACAATAACGAACTTCAAAGACTATAAATGAAAATAGTCCTGACAAGGCTGAAACTGAGATAGAGCCAAAGAGGAGTAAACGAGGAAGGGTAGAAAAGCCTTTTGAATCGGATTTTCTAACCTTTAAGCCTTTTGAAACTTTATGCTATATGATCATCCAAAAGCACCTCATGGAAATATGCTATTAAAAGTAAAATTGATTCCATCATGTAAAATCATATATGGGAATTAGTGGATCTTTCTCTGGGAATTAAAACACTAAATTCCAAATGGATTTTCAAATGGAAAATGAAAGCAAATGGAACAATTGACAAGTACAAGGCTAAATTGGTTATAAAAGGTTATAGACAAAAAGAAGACCTTGACTACTTTGATACTTTTTCTCCAGTATCTAAAATAACTTCCATAAGAATGATACTTGAATTGCCACTTTGTAGAATCTAGAAGTACATAAAATAGATGTTAAAACAGCTTTCCTAATAGAGATCTTGATGAAGAAATTTACATGGTACAACCTGAGGGTTATGTAGTTCCAGGACAAGAAAGGAAAGTTTGTAAATTGATGAAGTCTTTATATGGACTTAAGCAAACACCAAAACATAAGCAAACACCAAAACAATGGCATGAAAAGTTGGATAATGTCATGATAACAAATGGTTTCAAAATTAATGAGTGTGACAAATATGTGTATGTCAAAACTACCGATGCTGGATATATAATCCTATGCTCATATGTTGATGACATAATCATTGTTGGAAGTAACAATGAAATGGTAAAAAGTACTAAAGACATGTTAAATTGAAGATTTGACATGAAAGATATAGGACTAGCTGATGTAATTTTGGGTATCCAAATTAAAAGGTTATCTAAAGGTCTCATATTGATTCAGTCACACTATGTGGACAAGATTCTTGGGAAATTTAGTAAGAATGATTCCGGTATAGCCATAACTCCAATAGATACGACCAACATCTATCCAAAAACAAAGGTGAAAGCATTAACCAAATGGAATATGCCAAGGTCATAAGCAGTCTAATGTACCTTATGAGCTGCACTAGAACGGCTATTACGTTCACCGTGAGTAGTTTAAGTAGATTCATAATGTAATATCCCGAATTGGGGCCTAATCAGAATAGTGGTTTTGTGACCACAAATTTGAGATAGAAATAATCATTTTATAATTATTTTGAGGTTTATGATATGATTGCATGATTGTGTGAAAATTTCGTGAAGAAATTCTATGCATAAAGTGCTTAAGTTGAAATTAGGGACTAAATTGAATAAGTTGCAAAACTTGCATTCTAGAAGCTTTTAGTTGAATCCTCAATATATGATTACTTGTGGATTAGTTCAAAACATTATCCGTAAGGATTATAAGTTGAGAAGAATGATTTTTAATTGTGAGTTGAGATTTTGCTTGAAGACAATCAAACGCTTAAGTGTGGGGGTATTTGATAAACTATAAATTATACATATTTCTATCCCACATTTAGCCCATTTATGGATGAATTATCATTGAATTTGTGGAATTTGATGCTCTTAATCCTTTAGTTTCATGTTTTATACTTAGGAGAGCATATGAGAGTGAAAAGAACGAGAAACAGGCCGAAAACGGAGAAAATGAGCCAAAGCAAGGAAAAAACACGACTTGAAGTTCGTCACACGGGTGAACCACACGGCCGTGCCACATTAACAGGCTTGATCACGGCCTAAAATCGACTCACACGGGTGTGCCACATGGGATATTAATTTAAGTCAAATATGCTTATACAGAGGAGCAAAAGTCCCTGTGTAAGAGTAGATCGAACACAATTAAGCGGAGTTGATCACAATCCTAGACATAGGACGACGAAAATCTGCCAGATTAGAGTCAAATCTAATATGGGGATCCATAGATCGAGTTAATGCAAGACTAGGGGTTTTAATTAGAAAGATATTTTAATTAATCAACCTACGATTAGATGTTCTTATTCTCAACAGAGATATTAACATAATTTAGGGATCTCTATGGATCTAGTCGAATGAATAAATTGTCTAGTTCAGAGTTAGATAATAAGTGAAGTCTAGGTGGATTCTTCCTTGGGTATTGCCTTTATCATTCAGTCTTCCCAAAGTAATTTCCCAATTTATTCTTTGTCGTGTCTTTAGTTTAATTTAGATTAGTTAGTTTACAACAAAATCCTCCTTTATTTTTAGGCTAGATAATAGGAAGAAAGTCATTACTAGTACTTCTGGTTTTTTGGATTCGATATTCCGGTCTTGCCACTAGCTATACTACTATTTGATAGGTGTGCTTGCCTTTTATCATGATAATAGTTAGTTTCCAAGTGGGATCATTATTATTACTTCATCAAAATCACGATCAACGGTGCTCCAATGAACCACACCTCAAATATCCCCTAGTCCCTTTCCAGCACTCGCCTTGATGGCACCTGCCACAATAAATACATGGTTGTTGTCCAGTAGTAGCAACAGGGGCCCCAACTCTGACCAGCCCATCAACTCTGGCCTTTTTCTTAGGCCTCAGAATAGAACTCGAGGGCTTCGAATCCCTCTTATTCCTACCTCTCTCTCTGTTCTAGCGCTCAGTGCGCTTCACTTCCTCAGCAATCTTCGCCTTATCGACTAGTGCAACAAAGTCTCGTCCCTCTGTGGAGCTATCAGTACCCTCAGATTGTCCCTGAAGCCATCCTCAAAGTGAACACACCTCTCATACTCAGTCACCACCATACCACACGCATAGCAGCTTAGTAGTAGAAATTCGACCTCATACTTGGCCACTGATCTATCCTTTTGAGTCAGATTTAGGAAACTGGCACCCATATACTTTCCCTGGAAGGCTGTTCTGAAGAATTCCCAGGTCAATCGGTCGGGCTGAGTGCCCTCCTTAACAGTAAGCCACCACTGATATGTCTCATCTCATAGCAGCAATCAGCACCATTTAATTTTTACTCGGGGGTGTAGTCCAGGTCGTCCATAATTCTCTCTGTGGCCTCTATCCAGTATTCAGTCATGTTAGGGGCAAATCTAGCAATACCCCTAAAGAGCTCAGCTCCGTTAGATCGGAGTCGTTCCGTAACTGACCCTCAGCCTCCAACTCCAGTATTGGGCCCAATGACCCTCTCCAAAATCCTTAACATGGCTTGGGACAATGCATCGTTCCCAGCCGCTCGATCATGAGACCTAGTCTCCATCATAGGTGAAGCCGGCGTCTCACTAGTTTCCAAATTAGGTATGTGACCAGATAACGAGGACCCAGCTCGAGCACCTCTACGGCCTCTACCATGACCTCTTGTACCCCGTCGCGAGTACCTTTGGTGCTCATTGTCGAATTCTATTTTATCTGTATTAATAGTTTTATACATCAGCTTACAGTTCCAGTGTTTATTAACAGATATTTTATAGAAAGCAGTATCAGTAATTTAGAGTTCGTTTTCGTAGATCGCAGTCTCACTACGAACTCTAGCTGTCCATATCTGCAAAAATTTAATCCCTTCGCGCATACAAGGATTCGAACTTCAGACCTCCAACTTATTTACACTCAACTTAACCACCAGACCAGTAGGCCCATTTTGACATGTTTCACCAACATTTATTTATAAGCCTACTAATTAGAGATAGCGGTTTACTCAATTAAAAACAAAATTCTACCCAAGCTAAGGCTTGAACCTAAGACTTCTTAGACACTCCCAGAACACTTAACCACTGAAGTAGACAAATATTTTTGTCACAAACATATGAGAATAATTATAAAGGATTTTTTTTGGGTGTTACAAAATACCCCCTTCACCTCCTCATTTCTCATCCCTCACTCATCTCTTCATTCACCACTCACATCTCCCCTTCACTCACCTTTGCCTTTTCATTTTTCTTTCCTTCCCTTGCCAATTTCCCCTCTTGTAAAAGAGCTACTAAACCTTTTGAAGCAATAGCCATCAAGCATCTTGAAGGCTTTTGATTGACAAAACAAGCAGAGGAAGAGAAGTACACTAGACTGACTTCGAAGAATCACTGAGATTTGTCTTCTAGTTTCCTTCTCTTAATCTTTTTAGTTTATTTTGTGATCATAAACAAGAATTCTTATTGTTTTGGTGCTCCTAATTTAATAAAGGAGACTTAAATATTTTTTTTATTGATTGCATTTTGTTCACTCTGTAACGCTAGGGTTTGTGCAAGTGTACACAGTCATTATCAAGTAATAAGTAAGTATCGAGTTATCATCTTCATAGGGATTGTATTTGTGTTAAGTCACTTAATTGTAAAATTATAATAACAACTTGGTAAATAAAAACACAATATGATTTGGAAGTGTTGATTCAAATTAAGTATATCAAACTAAATGCAATGATCCTTAATGCAATTTATCCTAAATATGCAACTATATGAATGAAATAGATTTTAGCAAGATTAACCACAATTTGGAACAATTATAACATAAATAAACTAGGACAATTACTTTAATTAAACTCAATTTATCATCAACATGCTTAATAATTTTCGAAAAAACATTCCATGGCAACTCAATCTTTCATGAGTTTGGAAACCACACTACGTACTTTCGGAACCCTTTACTTAGTAAATAGGCATTTTACTGATCCTTATTTACTAAAGGTTTCTTAGCATTTGTGTGAGGTAACAGGGACATGTCAGGTTTGAAACAGTTTAATCACACAAATCTAAAAACTATGCAGATAATTGAGCTTGGTCAGAGTTGTTATGCAACCTACAATTTAAACAAGTCAGGATCTAAATTGAGCCTGCACATTTCAATTATGTGTCCATTAGCTGTCATCTGGTCAAGATTGTTCAACTAATTCAGGTGCATTTCAATCACGTATAAACAAAATACAGACTTGATTTTTTGAAAATATGATCGATTGAGGCACAAATATTATAAGCATGAATTTAATAAATATTATTTAATCAAAGCAATCATCCTGGCTTAAATAAAATTAAGCTATCATTGTTGTAAATAAGAACAAAGAACAAATAGCAAACATTTTTAGATTAACTTAAAGAAAACAAAGATTAAACCCAATTCAAAGCGGCTATCACCTAAGACTCTGAACGATGAGGGCTCTTTCATTCCTTCGCTTTGCTCCTTTGCTGACGGCTCTCTATGGTGGCCGACCAAGGGCTCGTTAAGAGGCTTAATGCTTAAATCTCTATGAAGAGATGATGCTAGGCATGGGAAGATGGAAGAATAATGAGAGATGATTGATGAAATGATGAATGATGAATGATGAGGGATGAGTAGAAATGTGGGAATGAGGTCTTATTTATAGGTGAGTGGAGGAGGATAGTTTACTAAAAATAGGAGTTTTCATCTCTTCAAGTATCTTCACTATGTGGCCGGCCATAAATTGAGGAAGTTGAGCTGATTTTTGCTTAATTTTTTCTTAATTTAAGTGCCACAACAACTCCAGACTGAGACTCGATCAAGTGCAAATCTTCAAGTAAATCTTTAAATTCTTCAACATTGCAACGACCTTGTGCAATTAAACCAAAAATTGGTTTATAGACAGCCATGTGCAGCCGAATTTTGGGTTGGCTTGGTCCCCAATTTGGATGGTTTTGTAATCAAATAAAGCTACCAGACCATCCAAAGTAAATCAATAAATTAGAGGACCAAAGAACAAAATATATCCAATTTAGTTAATTAATTAAAATTCAATTTATTAATGAAATATTTACAAATGAATTATTAAATATAATCTTATAATTTATTATTTAATTTAATCATGCATGGCCCACTTTATATCTTAAAAATATATTATGCTCAAAATAAATATAAAATAAGTCATTTTATGCATGAAAACTATATAATAAAGCACAAAATCACATTTTAATAATTTTTATGTCCTATTTTCATATTTTCACATATTTCATTAATTTATTAAACAATTACTTAGTTTTAGCAACAAATTTAAGTAAAAAAGATGACGATTTACATAGGAAAAATCCTATATATTTTTCAGTTTACACACCCTCAAACTTAAATTATTGCTTGTCCCGAGTAATGTTTATGCACAGCAAAAGGTCTTGCTAAGGTAAATTTGCTAATAGTATAAGCAGCATCAATCTTTTCCCATAATCATGCATTAATAACTTCATGTTCATAGATCTTCTTTATTAACAAGTAATTCATATGCAAACATTTTGAGAATTTTATACTGAGTTTCAAAATGTGCCAACATGAATCATAGTTTGTCTGTATGTCATAACCACAAATAATATTTTTCATTCAACATAATTTCTTATCAATCAAGCAAACAATCATAAAGCTTATTTATGGTCTTCATATGTTGAACTTTGTACTTCCTCTCCACTATTGTAGGTGACATAATCATCAAATCAATAGGTCTTGGATTCCTTGAAATACATCCTTTTTCTTTAAGTGAACCTTTGGAACACCTCCAAACTTATTTTGAGCTCATGCTCATACATGTTTTATTTTGCAAAACTAAATCCTAATTACGAAAGAAATAAATTCTAATTATGAAATAAATAAATTCTTAAAGACCTAAAAATAATTAAATAAATAACAAGGCAAGAATCCCCCTTTTTATTTTCCTGGCTCATTCCCCTTGTCTTCTTCAGCTTCATTTTTGCTTGCATAGTTAGCATCCTCCGTCCATGTCTCAAAGATAGCATCTAGGAACTCAGGAACAAAAGTATTCGAGATATTCTTTAAAGAATTTCAAATTGAATCATCTCTAATTTTTGCATATTTCCAGTAAGTTTGTTGTTGATTATGCATGAACTTGCACATATCCATCATAATTGACAACTCCGATTTCTTTGAAGTATTTGCAGAAGTTAACATTGGAGTTGTAAATTCAGGTTCAACACTTAGCTTGATTGTTTCTTCTTCTGCCTCAACACTAAGTTTAGGATTTACAGATCCTTCAGCTGGTCCAAGACTACTCGGTACCTTATCAGATTCTTCTTCTTCAGTTTCTGTAACTGAATTAGCTTCAGTTTTAGTTTTAGTTTCATTTGCTAACTCTTCAGTATTTGGCTTAGTTGGCTCTTCTTGTTCACTTTGATTCAACTCATGCACCTTCTCTACTATCTTTTAAGGATCATGATTTGTAATGCACCGTTGAACATATTGCCCCTTCAGATTTGCTTGTGTTTTAACACAGGCCTTTGCTACTGGTTTTAAGTATTCCCTTCAACAAGAATGGCTCCATACTTTCCTATAATCCATTCGAATCCCAAATTTGTCACAACATCAAGCACTTGTTGGAGAAAATCCCAATTGGTATTGTTCATCATAGGGTAGTACTCATCTTCTTCAACATCAGGTAAGTTAAACAAATCATTGATAGACTTAGAAGTAAGAGGTGCCTTTTTCTTTCAAATGATGACCTCAATAGCATCTTGTGTAGTCAAAATCAAGTAGAACTCTCGAACTAGTTCATCATCAGAAAGTGAACAAGCATCACAAAATCATTCCCACTTAAGAGCATTGATTATCTCTCTAATCAACACAGGAACAACCATCAAATCATTACTTTTCAAGTTAAAACCTTTTCCAGCATCATCGGTTCATGCTTGAAATTTGAGTCAAATCTCTATTTCACTTCTTCATCAATCAAAATCAGGTTTTCAAGAGTAGTCTTTGACGATTTAGTTTTTTGCGAGACATGGTATCTTTTCCCAAAAATTTGGCAAAGTTTTGGCAAAAGGGGAAAAAGAGAAATTGGCAAGGTGGGTGGGATTTGCTACGGCAAACACCTTGTGATGGTAAAGAGGGTACAGCGGGGACGAAAATGTGCGACAGCAACGACGGTATGCGGTAGTGATGACGGTGCTTCGGTAATCTTCTTGCAGTGGCTCTAGGTGATTTCGGTAAACAAAAGGAAGAGAACTAGGGGTTTCTTTTGGGATTTGAGGCTAACGGAACAAGAAAGAGATTTAGGGATTTTTAGGGCTTAATGAATTGCTTTAAGGGGTTAAAAAATAGTAGAATGAAGAGGGATTTATATAGGGAAAAATTAGGGCAACATGTAGCAAAAATTTATCTACATTCGGGTTACTTAGGCAGTAAGTAATGGAAGTAGCGACAATAGGTATAGAATTTCCCCTCCTTTTTGTTGTCATGGGCCTCAAACTCAGACTATATCTACAGACTTACTCAAAAAAAATTGATTAGTGCTTGGGCCAAATTTTGACCCTCTTCATTAACATAAAAATTTAGAATTAAAACAAAACAAATTAAACTTAAAAATTTTAAATCTTAATTAGAAAATTTCTTCTTTAACAAATTACATTAAATTAATTCCCAAGAAAGGTTGGAGGGGTCGCAGCGGTCCCGCTTAAGTTCCAATCTCCTTAGACAAAATTAATTAAATGTACTAAATTAAGAAAAAAAATTCTAACTATTTATTTATTTACAAAACAAGTTCATGAAAAATCAAGGGTTTGTTAATTTGAACGAGATTCAACTTGCTCAACTTCACCATCCTAATAATGTTTGAGACGTTGACCATTAACTTTAAACGTACTTTAAACGTACCTCTAAAATTGTTGTATAATTCAACAACTCCATAAGGATACACTCAGTAGATGGTATACTTCCCAGGAAATAACTTCAACATCGAATTAAACAATAAAACCACTTGACCTTTTTTAAACTCGCGAAGTTGTATATACCTATCATGCCATCTTTTTTATCTTTCTTTACACATCCTAGCATTCTCATAGGAAAACAACCTCAGCTCTTCCAACTCATCAAGTTGTAATATTCTTCTCTAACTGGCTTGCTTAAGATCAAAGTTCAACTGCTTCAAAGCCCAGTGAGCTCTATTTTCCAACTCTAATGGCAAATGACATGCCTTCCCGAAAACTAATCGATAAGAAGTCATTCCTAACAGTGTCTTAAATGTTGTTCGATAGGCCCATAATGCATCATTGAGCCTTCGAAACCAATCTTTCTTGCTAGGGCATACTACCTTTTCAAGGATACCTTTGATTTCTCGGTTCACTCTTTCAATTTGCCCATTAGACTGTGGGTGATAAGTAGTAGCAATCTTATGCTTTACATCATATTTGTCAAGCAACCACTTAAGCCATTTTTTTGCAAAGCGAGAACCTTCATCACTAATAATAGCTCTTGGTGTCCCAAATTGTGTAAACACATGCTTCTGTAGGAATCACATGACTACTTTAGCATCATTTGTAGGGTATGCTTCAGCTTTAACCCACTTAGATACATAGTCCACAGCAACTAAGATGTATTTGTTCCTATAAGAAGAAGGAAACGAGCCTAAAAAATCAATGCCCCATACGTTGAATAATTCAATCTCTAAAATTTTTGTTAAGGGCATCTCATTCCTTCGTGATATATTTCCATTCCTTTGGCATTTATTACTATTCTTCCCATAAGCATAAGCATCTTTAAATAGCATAGCCCAAAAGAAACCAGCTTGTAAAATCTTTGTTGCAGTACGTGAACCACCAAAGTGTCCCCCACTTAGAGATGAATGGCAATAATACAAGATCTCAGCAATCTCACTTTTAGCTACACACTTTTGGATTATATTATCTGCACACTGTCTAAACAAAAACGGATCCTCCAAAAATAATACCGACTATCATGAAAGAATTTCTTTCTTTGTTAGTATGTCACTTCTCAAGGAATTATTCTACATG
Organism: Gossypium stocksii; assembly: GCA_020496765.1. Classification (NCBI taxonomy): domain Eukaryota; kingdom Viridiplantae; phylum Streptophyta; class Magnoliopsida; order Malvales; family Malvaceae; genus Gossypium; species Gossypium stocksii. The sequence goes on along the minus strand of CM035629.1, from coordinate 98,752,791 downwards.
CAAGATAATTGGAAAAATCAGCAAACCAAGGTATTTCATGAATTCGGCTTACCTCAAATAAGTGTTCATCTGGGAAGTTCTCGTTGATAGGCATACATAATCGAGTTGCTTCATCTTGTTCTAACCTCGACAAATGATCAGCTACTTGATTTTCAACACCTTTTCTATCTTGGATCTCAAGATCAAATTCTTGGAGTAAAAGTATCCAACGAATTAGCCTCAGTTTTACATCTTTCTTCATGAGCAGGTATTTAATAGCCGCATAGTCAGTAAATACTATAACTTTGGTACCTAATAGATATGAGCAGAATTTGTCAAAAGCAAAAACTATAGCAAATAGTTCCTTTTCAGTTACCGTATAATTGAGTTGGGCTCCCGTCAAAGTTTTACTTGCATAGTAAATAGGGTGAAACACTTTGTTACTTCTTTGACCCATCACAGCTCCAACAACACAATCACTTGCATCGCACATCAACTCAAAAAGTGAGTTCCAGTCGAGTGTAACGATTATTGGGGATGAGATTAACCATTTTTTTAGATCTTCAAAAGCTTCAAAATATGCTTTGTTGAAATCGAACACTGTATAAACACAGTGGTTTAGAAATTTTTGAGAAATCCTTGATAAACCTTCAGTAAAAACCGGCATGGCCTAAGAAACTTTTAACTGCTTTCACATTAATATGGCTGGTAATCTTTCAATAACGTCCACCTTTGCTTTATCAACTTCAATCCCTCTCTTTGAAATTTTATGCCCTAAGACAATCCCTTCCTTAACCATAAAATGGCATTTTTCCCAGTTAAGGACAAGATTCATCTCTTCGTATCTCTTCAGTTCTTTAGCTAAATTACTCAAACAATTATCATACAAGTTACCTAAAATAGAAAAATCATTCATGAAAACCTCAACAAAATTTTCAATCATATTAGTGAATATTGCCATCATGCATCGTTGAAATGTTGCAGGTGCATTGCATAAACCAAAAGGCATTAGCCTAAAAGCAAATGTACCATGCGGACAAGTAAAAGTTATTTTATGTTGGTCTTCTAGAGCTACAACTATTTGGTTATATCCCAAATAACTATCTAAAAAACAATAGAATTCATTACCTGCCAGTCGATCTAACATTTGATCTATAAAAGGTAACAGAAAATGGTCCCTCCGAGTAGCTTTATTCAACTTTCTGTAGTCAACACAAATATTCCAATCAGTAATAGTTCTCGCTGGAATCAACTCATTACGGTCATTTTCAACAATACTGATTCCACCTTTTTTCGATGCACACTGTACCGGGCTTACCCACGAACTATCTGAAATAAGATAGATAATTCATGCATCTAACCATTTGATCACTTTCTTTCTCACAACTTCTTTCATAATAGGATTGAGCCTCCTTTTCCTATCAATTCGAGATTTTCACCTTCCTCTAAAATAATTTTGTGCATGCAAAAAGAAGGGCTTATACCTTGAATATCAGCTGTGGTCCAAACAATTGCTTTCTTAAATTTATCTAGAATAGCAATTAGTTGCTCCTCTTAATCTTTCGTCAGTTTAGCCGAAATAATCATAGGCAAAGTATAGCAATCACCTAAATAAACATATTTCAAATAGAAAGGAATTACCTTTAGTTCGAGTTTAGGTGGTTCTTCAATTGACAACTTGGGTCGCACAACGTCTCTGACTTCTAACTCCAACGGTTCAAACCGTGTGGATTGAATAAAATTTCTCAGGTTGGCTTCCATCAAAGCCATGTTTTCTTTACCTTCTTCACCCTCCAAAGAGTCAAGATCTAAGGCTTTCTCCAATGGATCTTCTTCAATATTATTTTCCATAGAAACCAAGGTTTCTATCTCTTACATAACTGAACACTCTTCTGTCAGATCAGGAAATTTCATCGCTTTAAAAATGTCAAAGGTTACTTGATCGTCTTGAACTCACATGGTGAATTCCTCTTTCTGCAAATCAATTAACTTTCTTCCCATGGCTAGGAAAGGTCTCCCAGGAATAATCGGCACTTCCTTATCTGCTTCAAAATCTAAGACAATGAAATCAGCAGGAAAAATAAACTTATCGACTCTTACCAAAACATCCTCGATCTTTCCCTCGGGATATGCTAAAGATCAATCCGCTAGCTGAAGCATCACAGTTGTAGGTCTTACTTCACCTATCCCTAGCATCTTGAAAATAGACTTAGGCATCAAGTTGATACTTGCTCCTAAGTCACTCAAAGCTTTGCCACAATAAAATTCACCAATGTTACAGGGTATCATAAAGCTTCCTGGGTCTTTCAATTTTGATGGCCGCTTGTTCTACAAGAATGCACTATACTCCTTTGTCAAGGCAACAGTCTCATACTCACTCAGTCGATTCGTCTTGAATTGGACAACTCTTCTAAGTAGGTAAATTTGCATCCAAAGAAGAAGTTAATGTATCTGAATTTACTAAGTTAGGATTTACCTTATCAGTCTTTGTAGATTCTGACTCTTTTGATGTAGGAACTTTAACAGTGGGTTGACTTTCCTCCTTCTGGACAGGCTCATCTTCAACATCAATCAATCGGGGCTACAGAATTTTACCACTTCGCAAACGCCACTACCTTGATATGCTCTTTACCCAAATTTCTTAAATTCTCAGTACTGCTCGGCAAAGTTCCGTATGGTCTATTACAAAGCTTCGTTGCTCGCTGACGCATTTGGTTTTCCAAATTTTTTAGTGTTGCTGCTTGGCTCTAGATCAAAGCGTCATTCTTTGCCATGTACCCTTTCAACAAGTTCTCCAAATTGTTTGATGACTTAGCTTGAGGTGGTTTTGGAGCTTGCTGATTAAACCCTTGAGATTGGTTGGGTCTATGCTACATAAAATTGTTGTTCGATCCATTTCCTTGGTTGCTCCAAGAAATGCTAGGATGATTATGCCATGAAGGATTGTAGAAGTTGGATTGGGGTCCTTATCCACTCCTATTTTGATATTGATTCCCCACATAGTACACTGACTCGGGATTCAATAGACAATTCTCAAAAGAATGACCCTCCTCACAGTACACATAGGAAACTACTTCAAATGGACTCAGTGGCTAAGCTGCAAAATTATTAGCACTATTAACGGTAAATTATTTTAACATAGAGGAAATAGATGGTACCTGAGCTGATAACGAAGTGATGGAGTCAAATTCATGAACACCAGCTACACGTCTTCTTGAAGCTATTCAATTTGTTGGCCATTGATAGTTATTGCTTGCGATCCTCTCGATGATCTTATAAGCCTCATTATAAGACTTAGACAAAATTGTACCATTCGTAGAAGCATCTACCATCAATCTTGTATCCGCATTGAGACCATTATAGAATATTTCCAACTGGATGCAATGAGGAATCCCATGATGAGGACACTTCCTAAGTAACTCCTAGAATCGCTCCCAAGCCTCATACAAAGACTTGTCATCTAATTGTTGGAAAGTTGTGATCTCATTGCTCAACTTAGCATTTTTGCTAGGCGAGAAATACTTAAAAAAATTCTCTCTGCTAATCCTTGCCATGTAGATATGGAACTTGGTGGCAATGAATTGAGCCATCTCGTGCTCGATCTCGCAACAAGTACAGAAACAACTTCAACCTCAATGCATCTTTAGTCATATCGGCTATCTTGAATGAATCACTCACCTCCATAAATAATTAAAGGTGGAGATGTGGATCTTTTGTGGGCATACCACTGAATTGGCCCACTGTTTGGAGCATTTGAAACATCAATGGTTTCAATTCAAATTAAGTTGCCTCAATTTCTGGCCTTCTAGTTCCTGGATTTAACTCACTGAAGAGTGGCACAACATATTATTTGATGCATCGATCCCTATCATCGGCAATGAGGATGGGCTTTCGTATATGATCGGCTTCATTACCTTGGTCTTCATTCTGATTTCCAAGGTCCATCTCGACTTGTCTTTGAGCTATTCGTTCACGTCTTCTTTGTCTGAAAGTTCGATCAATTTTACGGTTTACAGGGAGTAAGTCAATAATCCGATCTATGCTCATAAACACCTCAAAAGAAAATCACAAAATTAAAAAGAATAAGTTAGTAATGTTAGAAATAAACCAAATTGAAAGTAAATAATTTCACAAAAAAAAATAATGACTATGGCAACAGTTAACAATCCCCGGCAACGGCGCCAAAACCTTGAAACGCTAGGGTTTGCGCAAGTGTACACAGTCATTATCAAATAATAAGTAAGTTTTGAGTTATCGTCTCCACAGGGATTATATTTTGTTAAGTCACTTAATTGTAAAATTATAATAACAACTTGGTAAATAAAAACACAATATGATTTGGAAGTGTTGATTCAAATTAAGTATATCAAACTAAATGCAATGATCTCTATTGCAATTTATCCTAAATATGCTACTATATGAATGAAATATAGTTTAGCAAAATTAAACACAATTTTCAACAATTATAACATAAATAAACTAGGACAATTACTTTAATTAAACTCAATTTATCATCAACATGCTTAATAATATTCGAAAAAACATTCCATGACAACTTGATCTTTCATAAGTTTGGAAACCACACTAGGTCCTTTCGGAATCCTTTACTTAGTAATTATGCATTTTACTAATCCTTATTTACTAAGGGTTTCTTAGCATTCGTGTGAGGTGACAATGACGTGTAAGGTTTGAAACAGTTTAATCACACAAATCTAAAAACTATGCGGATAACAAAGCTTGGTCAAAGTTGTTATGCAACCTACGATTTAATCGAGTCAGGATCAAAATTGAGCATGCACATTTCAATTATGTATCCATTAGCCGTCGTCTGGTTAGGATTGCTCAACTAATTCAGGTGCATTTCAATCACGTATGAACGAAATACAGACTTGATTTTAATTGAAAACATGATCGATTTAGGCACAAACATTATAAGCATGAATTTAATAAATATTATTTAATCAAAGAAATCATCCTAGCTTAAATAAAATTAAGTTATCATTGTTGTAAACAAGAACAAAGAACAAGTAGCAAACATTTTTAGATTAAATTAGAGAAAACAAAGATTAAATCCAATTCAAAGTGGTTGTCACCCAAGACTCTGAACGATGAGGGCTCCTTCATTCCTTCACTTTGCTCCTATGCTGATGGCTTTCCAAGGTGGTCGACCAAGGACTCTTTAAGAGGCTTAATTGCTAAAATCTTTGTGAAGAGATGATGCTAGGTGTGGGATGATGGAAGAATTGAGAAAAGAGAGAAAGATGAGAATGAGAGATGATTGATGAAATGATGAATGATGAGGGATGAGTAGAAATGTGGGAATAAGGTCTTATTTATAGGTGAGGGGAGGAGGATAGTTTACTAAAAATAGGAGTTTTCATCTATTCAAGTATCTTCACTATGTGGCCGGCCATAAATTGAGGAAGTTAAGCTGATTTTTGCTTTATTTTTCCACAATTTAAGTCTCACAACAACTCCGGACTGAGACTTAGTCAAGTGCAAATCTACATGTAAATCTCTAAATTCTTCAACATTGTAAGGACCTTGTGCAATTAAACCAAAAAGTGGTTTATGGACAGCCATGTGCAGCCGAATTTTGGGTTGACTTGGTCCCCAATTTTGATGGTTTTGTAATCCAATAAAGCTACCAGACTGTCCAAAATAAATCAATAAATTAGAAGACCAAAGAATAAAATTTATCCAATTTAATTAATTAATTAAAATTCAATATATTAATGAAATATTTAGAAATGAATTATTAAAATTAATCTTATAATTTATTATTTAATTTAACCGTGCATGGCCCACTTTATATCTTAAAAATATATTTTGCTCAAAATAAATATAAAATAAGTCATTTTATGCATGAAAACTATATAATAAAGCACAAAATCACATTTAATAATTTATATGTCTTGTTTTTTTTTTATTTTCACATATTTCATTAATTTATTAAACAATTACTTAGTTTTAGCAACAAATTTAAGTAAAAAGGTGATGATTTACATAGGAATATTTTTTAGTTTACACACTTAAATTGTTAAAATATTGTTTATGTTATTATAGGCCTTGGTAATTTGTTCAATTAGATAAAATCGTGCATATGTTATGCTTGCATTATAATTGTAAGGTAACAAATGAATTAATTATTATCTGAATTAAAATTGTAATTAATGGAAAGAAATCTAATTGGTGCATGTTTAATCTACTAAGTGTAAAAATGGGTTAAATTAGCAATAGTATTAAACAATATTCTTGCATTGCATAACTTGTAAGATTGTTGTGATTAAATTGTTTCAGTATAGGAATATATTGTTACTTCACTCTATCTTATACTTACTTATAATCCAACATAGAAGTATATTTGAAAGATTGATTAATTTAATAAGTATGTATGTACAATAGTTAACAAAAGACCAAGTTGCCATGAAATTATTCGTAACAACATGAACATAGTTTTAATAATTCTAAGTTAAAGAATGAAATTAATCTAACACACTTATATCATATTAATTAAAACCTTTGTTATAAATTGTGCACTGGAATTTTACTTTTTCTTTTAGTTGATTACTTAATTAATTTTTAGTTTTTAGATCACCTCTTTCAAATCAATATATTTTCCTCTACCAATTTGCTTAATTTTACATTTCACAAATACTTGCTTGTATAGTCCTTGTGGGAATAATAACTCGATATTATTGCCAATTTATTACTAGTTACTATTGTGTACACTTGCACATTTCTGTTGTTCCAAGTTTTTGGCGTCGTTGCCGGTGACTATTTTAAAAGACATTACTTATGAAATTGTTAATTTTGCATTTTGGTCTATTTTTTTGTAAAATTTATTTCCATTATTTTATGTGATTATTTCATGTGTTTATGAGTATTGATCAAATCATTGACTTACTCCCCGTAGATCCTGGAATTCAAAGGACTTTTAGACAAAGGAGAAGATAGATAGTTCAAAGAAAGACTGAAGAGATAAACCTTGAAAACCAGAATCAAGGAAATGAATCATGCTCAAAATCCCATCGTTGTTGTTGATGACAGGGATAGAGCCTTAAGATAGTATGCCATACCAATTTTTCATCAACTTAATCTGGGAATTGGAAAGCCCAAGATTGAGGCACAACAATTTGAGCTGAAGCCTGTTATGCTTCAGATTCTTCAAAGAGTAGGCTAGTTCAGCGGAATGCCTACTAAAGATCCTCACCTTCACCACAAGGCGTTTATGGAGGTGAGTGATTCCTTCAAGTTAGCCGAAGTACCCAAAGATGCACTAAGATTATATTTGTTCCCATATTCTCTAAGGGATAAAACTCAAGCCTGGTTAAACTCATTGCCACCAAATTCCATAAAAATATGGCAAGAGTTGGCGGAACGATTCCTTATGAAATATTTCCCACCTAGAAAAGAATTGTAAATTGCAAAATGAGATCACTACCTTCGAACAAATGGATGACGAGTCTTTGTATGAGGAGTGGGAAAGATTTATAAAAATGTTACGAAAATACCCTCATCACAGAATCCCGTATTGCATTCAGTTAGAGACATTCTATAAGGGTCTCAATGCTCAAACGAGGATGGTAGTAGACATTTTTACTAGTGATGCTCTCCTTTCTAAGTCTTATAATGAGGCTTATGAAATTATTGAGAGAATTGTCAACAATAATTACCAGTGGTCAACCAATCGAGTAGTTTCAAGATAAGTCGTAGGAGTACATGAAATGGATTCCATCACTTCACTTGCAGCTCAGGTATCTTCGATATCCTCAATGCTAAAAAATTTTACTACTAATGGGTTTAACAATGTTACAGCTCAACTACCAAGTCAATTTGAAGATATAGCCTATGTATATTTTGGGGAAGGGAATTTGTTTGTAGATTGTCCATCAAACCCAGAGTTTGTAATATTACATAGGTAGTCAAAGCCAAAATAGAGGTAGGATGGGATCGCAATCCAATTTTTATAACCCATCTTGGTGAAAGTACTCAAATTTTTCTTGGAGTAACTAAGGATTTGGACCCAATAACACTTACAAACAACCTAGATCAACTCAGCCACCTAGATTTAGCCAACAAGTTCAAAAACCAACTCAAGCTAGACCTTCAAATGGCTTGGAAAACATACTAAAGGCTTACATGGTGAAAAATGATGCATTAATCCAAAGCCAAGCAGCCTCGTTGAAAAACCTAGAGAATCTAATGGTCCAGCTTACTATTGAACTTAGGAACTGACCACAAGGCACTTTGATCAGTGATATGGAAAATCCAAGAAATTTGTTGTAGGAACATTGTAAAGCATTAAATTTAAGGAGTAGAAAGACTTTAGAGCCCAATACTGTCAAATTTGAAAAGGAGCCAGCTAATGCTTGAAATAAAGTAGAAGTTCAATCAAGTATTGAAAATCCAGCTTCACCATAACCAGAATCTGTAAATTTTGATAAGGTAACTTCTAAACCAGACAATTCTAATAAACTAACATCTTTCTTAGATGTAGTAATACTGTCACAGTAGTCAAATTGCCCAATTCAAGTAAAGAATCCTCCACCACCCTACCCTCAAAGGCTTCAGGAACAAAAGTAGAAAGTCCAGTTCATAAAGCTCTTAGACGTACTCAAACAACTTCATATCAACATCCTGTTGGTAGAAGCTCTTGAATAAATGTCGAATTACGTCAAGTTAATGAAGGATATCCTATCCAAAAAGAGGATACTTGGAGAATTTGAGATGGAAGCTTTGATGAAGGAGTGCAACGCGTTCCTACAAGATAAACTACCCATTAAGATGAAGGACCCTAAATGGTTTACCATACCTTACAACATTGGGGCATCTTATTGTGGTAAGGCATTGTGTGATTTGGGTGTGAGCATCAACTTGATACCCATGTCCATATTCAAAAAATTGAGGATAGGTAAAGTTAGACTTACGGTTATTCTTCAATTAGTAAATCGATCCTCACCACATCCGGAAGGAAAATTCGAGGATGTATTGGTACATGTAGATAAATTTATTTTTTTGGTTGACTTTTTTTTCTAGATTTTGAAGCAAACAAGGAGGTTCCAATCATTATAATAAGGCCTTTCCTGGCAACCGAAAGGACTTTAATTGATGTGCATAAAGGTGAGCTTACCATCCGTGTTCAGGACGACTAGGTAATGTTCAATGTTTTTAAATCTGTGAGATTTCCTAACACAATTTATGAGTGTTCTGCAGTATCTGAGTTAGAGGAGTTAGTCGCAAAATGGGAACTCAATTTTGTTGAGGACCCATTAGAATGAATCTTAATGACAAACCTTTTAAGTGAAGAAGAACGGGAAGAGTACTTGGCTGTGCTTGAAGTTAACCCAAAGGGTTTTTGTAATAGCCCGTTTTTAGTCAAATCAAAATAGGGGTTTTGGAACCACAAATCTAAAGTCAAAATAATTATTTTATTACTATTTAATGCCTACAACATGATAATATGATTGTGTGAAAATTTTGTTAAGAAATTTTACTGTTTGAATGCTTAATTTGATAAAAAGGACTAAATCGCGTAAAATGTAAAAGTTGTGTTCTATAAGCTAGAAGTGTCAAGTAGCTATAGAACCTAAACTGTAGGTCCTTAAGTGGTAAATATACCATTTTTATTATGAGTGGACAATTATGGACATGCATTAAGTATTTTTAATGTTTAGTAATAAGGTTATATTTGTAAATTAATAAAAATATGATAGAAAAATAAATAAAATAAGCCATCAACTTTTTTATTTCTATCCACCACCGATTTTAGACTAAGGAAACTCCATTGAAGAAGCTTGAAGCATTCGACCACTATTCAAGCTTGCATGTAAGTGAAATTTGTCTTGTTTTTAATGATTTCTATGTTTATGAGATCGTTGCAACTAGGGCTAGCTAGCACAGGGACTATTTTGCAAAACTGTTAAAGGTTTAAGGTTTTTCCATTTATGAATAGATGTGTATTTTGATGTTGCATGATAGATTTTGAATGGTTGTTGCTAGATAAACAATATTTGTAAAGTGATTTTTAGTGACATTACAAATTAGGGATTAAATTGAGAAATATGAAAATTTTGTGGTTATAATGTGAAATAAATGAAAAATATGGGCTGCTATGTCAATAAGAGAGATTCGACTAGCATGGGTAGGGACCTAATTGAATGAATTTGTATTTTTATAAGTTAAGGACTAAATTGTAAAGAAGTTGAAATATTAGGGGCAGAAGTGTAATTTTGCCAAAATAGATGTTTTGGATTAAATCGAATAGAATGGAAGTTGAATGAGCTAAATTTGATTATATATAGATCAAGAAAAGTGAAGTTCAAAATTAGATCGGGGAAAAGGCAAAGTTGCTGAATAGACGATCGTTTTCATCCGAGCTATATCGACGTAAGTTCATATAGTTAAAATTGAGTTTTTAGATATGTATTTACTTGAAATGTAATTATATGAACTGACAAAATAGATCATATGATATTTGAATGCCTAAGTCTGAATCATACCGGGCCCCGTTTGAACCTTAAGAAATCGTGGGATACGAGTGACATGTCACTAAGGTTATCGTTTGGTTGAGATTCCTGCATGTGTTGCGGACTCACCACAGGTCATATGAGCTTACTGATATTTTAGCTCGTAAGAGCTTACCGTTTCTCAGCTCACTAGAGCTTACTGTTACCTCAGCTCAAGAGGAGCTTACGGTTTATAGCTCAAAAAAGCTTATATGTACAGGAATTGATGGATTACCATTTAGTACACTTCGTGTGTACCACCCATGTATCTATTAATATTCTAATTGGTTCAACGGGCACAAATCTATTACGGGTTATATGAGTTGATATGAACTAGTACAAGAGTTATATGAATTATATGAAATTGATGTTATATGATATATCGAATTATGAAATGGAAGATTTAAATACATGAAGCTTGAATGATTGTGGAATTCATCCATATTGATTGATGATTATATGTACATTACATGACTAACCATTTGATGAACTCATGTGCTTAGGCATTTGACAATTTGAATGGATTTACTATGTTTACTTATAAATTGTAAATAAATGGTAAGCTTAATTCTATATTATACGAGCTTACTAAGCTTTATAGCTTACTCTTTTCCATTGCTATGTTTTATAGTGATTCGACTCGCTCGATTCAGAAGTCATCAGAGATCGCATTACACTATCCAGCTATCATTTTGGTACTATTCAATTTGTGTACTTGGTTATATGGCATGTATAGGAGTAATGGTCATTTTGATCTAAAGTTTGGTAATGGAATGAGCCATTTGAATTAGCTTGTAAGTGATGAATGTTTGGTATGGGTATAGCCATGAGATTTGGATTATTCTGACATATTTGGTGATGTGTATATATTATGGAAATGACCATTTTGTTATGTGGTTGTTAGTTGCTGTGTAATGTTTGTTATGAATTGCTAATTGAGTATCATGTGGTTGGAATTTGAGATTGGCATGATTAGGATTTTAGGCAAACTAATGCATATTTGAAAATGTTCATATTAATTAATTGGGAATGTGAATTTGGTATGAAATTGAATGGTTAGTTATGTTACTATATGCCTTGTGAAAGTGGTATGTTATAGACTTGAAATGATTGAATTGAATGCCTATTTTGGTTGTGAATGTATGCCTTTGGATTCTATAGGTTGGCACCAAAATTGGGTGAGAAATTTGGCTTGTAACCTAGCTTATTTTCGTCCACATAGGTAGAGACACGGGCGTGTGTCTCAGCCATGTGTGACACACGGTCAGGTGACACGGCCATGTGTCCCCTATAGTTTCTAATAGAAGCAAGTCAATGAGTTGCACGGGCTAGTCACACGGGTGTGTGGTTAGCCGTGTGACACAAGTCAGAGAGTTACACGGGGTAGGACACGGTCTGGAACACAACTATGTGATCCCATTTCGAATGTCTATTGGGCCTATGACATGGGCGTGTCTTTGGCCATGTGAGACACACGGCCGGGCCATACGGGCGTGTGTCCCCTGTATTTTGAAAATTTTTTCTTTTTTCCAAAAAGATTCTTGAGTTATCAGTTTAGTCCCAAACCACTCCCAATGCATGATTTGGGCCTTGTAGGCTCATATTAAGGACAATGTGGATGTATTTGATTGATGAGTATTTAGAAATGGAAAATGTATGTGAAATGTATAACGGTTCATGTAATTAGTCTGGTAATGCTCCGTAACCCTATTCTAGCGACGGATACGGGTTAAGGGTGTTACATCTGTTGGTATCAGAGCTACAGTTTAGGCGATTTTAGGACTAACGTAACATATGCGAGTTTAGCTATACATGCCATATTTAATATGTGATAGTGTGATATCTCCTAACAGTTTCTGAACTATGTTTTCATATCGTAAATGGATTCCAATCAAGCTGACTCCAATAGTGTAGAGAGTAATACGCCAGCCTCTGTTCATGGAGCCATGCCATCTGAATCAAAACCCGTATCTGAGGGTCGTGGAGGAGAGGCCAAAGAAGCCTTCTTCCAGATGATGAATGAGTGGTTTTCTGAGTATGTCTAAATAAGTTCGGCTACTCAACAACCTCTACCCCCACCTATTCCCTAACCGATCCTTGTAGCATCTCAAGGTTTAGAACCTGTACGTGTAAATAAGCCACCCGTTGATAAAATTAGAAAGTATGGGGCTGAAGAGTTTAGAGCTACTATTGATGATGATCCTGAGAGAGCTAAGTTTTGGTTTGAGAATATTATCCGGGTATTTGACGAATTGTCCTATACACCGGTAGAATGTGTTAAATGTACCTTGTCTCTCCTGAAAGATGCTACATACCAATGGTGGATACTTTGATATCTGTGGTACCGAGAGAAAGAATCATGTGGGAATTCTTTCAAACCGAGTTCATAAAGAAATTTATAAGTCAGCGGTTTATTGATCAAAAGTGTAAAGAATTTCTAGAGTTGAAACAGGGTCGAATGCCTGTATCAAAATACGAGAGAGAATTTATGAGACTTAGTAAATATGCTCGAGAATGTGTTTCTGCTAAGGCAATAATGTGTAAGCGATTTGAAGATGGGTTAAATGAAGACATTAGACTTCTAGTTGGGATTCTTGAATTGAAAGAATTTGTCGTGTTAGTCGATAAAGCTTGTAAAGCCGAAGAGCTTAGCTGAGAAAAGAGAAAAGTCAATTTTGAAGCTAGAGATTTGAAAAAGAGAATCACGGGAAAGTCTCATCGGTCAGCATCTAAGAAATTTAAAAAACATCACTACCATTCTGTTGTTTCTACGGGGCATTCTAATCGAGACAAAGATGCGAAACACATTACATCTAAACCTCAGACTACATTAGTAGCTAGTGGGGTATTGTTAAAAATGCTAGACTCAAGTGCAAACATTGCAATAAACCACAGTATGGTGAATTTAGGGTGAAGAGTGGAGCATGTTTCAAATTTGGATCCGTTGATCATTATCTCAAAGATTACCTAGAGAAGCCTGTGAATGAAAAAACTCAAATGGCGAAATCGAGTAATACAGCTACAAGAGAGAGACCATCCCGAAACACTGGAAATACGAGTGGTAATTGTAGAGCTACGAGAGATCATGCAATGAGATCTAAGGCACGAAACCTATCCAGAGCTTATGCCATTCGTGCACGAGAAGACACATCGTCACCAGATGTTATCGCTGGTACTTTCTCTCTTTATGACACTAATGTAGTTACATTGATTGATCCTGGATCGACTCATTAATATGTCTATATACATTTAGTGTCTATTAAGAATTTACCTGTTGAGTCCACTGAATTTGTGGATAAAGTATCGAACCCCTTAGTTCAGTATGTCCTAGTTGATAAGGTTTGCAAGAATTGTCCTCTAATGACCCGAGGTTACTATTTTTTTGCTGATTTGATGTTTTATCAATTGATGAGTATAATGTGATTTTGGGTATGGATTGGTTAACTCTGCATGATGCGGTTGTGAATTGTAAACAAAAGACTATTGAGTTGAAATGTTAGAACAGTGATATTATTCGTATTGCATCTGATGATTCAAGTGGGTTTCCTATAGTGATATCGGCGACGTTAGATTAGAAATATGTGAAGAAAGGTTGTGATGCTTACCTTATGTATGTACTAGTGATAAACCATAATGTGTACTTATTTTTACCCCATGCTTAGTACAATTTTGGATGAATTATTCCTTAAATTGTGGAATTTGATGCTTCTAATCCTTTAATTTTATGTTTTATACTTAGATGACATAGGAGAGTGAAAAGAACGAGAAACGGGCCAAAAACAGAGAAAATGGGCTGGAGTGAGAAATCAACACGGCCTGGAGTTCATCACACGGGTAAACCACACGCCCGTGCCACATTAGCAGACTTGAACACGGCCTGGGCCCGATTCAAACAGGCTTGCTACACGGGCGTGCTACACGGGCGTGTCCCTGTCGTGACTTGTTTCAATTTCACGCGAAAAAGCTACTTCTATATAAACAACCTTAGGAGAGGACTAAAAGGACACACAGAGTAGAGAGCAAGGAATTACTCAAGGAAAGCCAATCGATCCATCCTAGAAGCAAGGATCTATATCAAAACTGAAGATTCTCCTAAATTTCTCTCAAGAGTGTTGGGTTTTCTTTATGTTTTATTGTTTTCCTTATTTTGAGATGTTCTCTTTTATTATTATGAACTAAATCCCCTAAATACCTGAGGGGGGTGAAACCTAAGACGAATCTTGTTATTGTTATATGAATTATATGATAAATATTTGATTTGTTCTTAATTGTGTTTTTTAATTCTTGAGTTTATATTTCAGGATATTAATTCAAGTCGAATGTGCTTATTTATAGGAGCAAAAGTCCTTGTTTAAGAGTAGATCCAATGCAATTAAGCGGAGTTGATCACAATCCTAAACATAGGACGACGAAAATCTACCAAATTAGAGTCAATTCTAATAGGAGGATCCAAAGATCGAGTTAATACAACACGAGGGGTTTTAATTAGAAAGAAATTTCAATTAATCAACCTAGGGTTAGTTGTTCTTAGTCTCAACAGAGATATTAACATAATTTAGGGATCTCTATAGATCAAGTCGAATGAATAAATCGTCTAGTTCAGAATTAGATAACAAGTAAAGTCTAGGTGGATTCTTCCTTGGGTATTGTCTTTATCGATTAGTTTTCCCAAAGTATTTCCCCAACTTATTCTTTGTCGCGTCTTTAGTTAGTTAGAATTTTAGTTTACAAACAACTTTCATTTATTCCTAGGCTAGATAATAGGAAGAAAGTTATTACTAGTATTTTTAGTTCCTTTGGGTTCGACATTCCAATCTTGCCACTAACTATACTACTATTCGATAGGTGCGCTTGCCTTTTATCGTGATAATAGTTAGTTTCTAGGTTTGAACATTATTATTACTTCATCACAATCACGATCAAGTTTTTAGCGTCGTTGCCAGGGAACTAAAATATTAGGAACACTCAATTTCTATTACTTTAGCTATCTTTACTTTTATTGCAATTTATTTTCTATTGTTAGGTTTTATTTCCTAAAATTTTCTTTTTGTTCAAGGTGTCTCTAGTTTATGACTAGAAGAAAACCGTCAGGACCACTATTGTTTGATAGCGATTTAGAAGCCACCGTTCGTAGGAATCAAAGAGAAATAAGGCGAAGCTTACAATACACAGAAGAAGAGCAAGAGGAACACTACTGAAGAGATAGAAGCAAATCAAAATAATCAGCTACCTCCTGTGGTAGCCGCAGATCCTATGAATCAAAATCCTGTCCCTCATACTATGTATGATTATACTAAGCCTAATTTAGCTAGTACTGAATCTAGTATTGTTAGGCTTGCTATTGTTGCAAATAATTTTGAACTGAAACCTAACACTATTCAAATGATTCAACAGTTTGTTCAGTTTGATGGTTTGTAGGATGAGGATCCTAACGCACATTTAGCTAACTTTTTGGAATTCTGCGACACATTTAAAATCAATGGCATTTCTGATGACGCCATTCGCCTTCGGTTATTTCCCTTTTCTTTGAGAAATAAGGTAAAACGGTGGTTAAATTCTCTACCTAGAGGGCCAATCACTACTTGGGAACAAATGATCGAAAAGTTTGTACTTAAATATTTTTTGCCGACTAAAAGGGCAAAGTCGAGGAATGATATCTCTTCTTTTGTGCAGATGGATTTAGAGACACTCTACGATGCTTGGGAGAGATACAAGGATTTATTGAGAAGGTGCCTTCACCCTGGGTTACCTTTGTGGCTACAGGTTCAAACTTTCCACAACGGTTTGAATCCCTCAACAAGACAGATGATTGATGTAGCTACCGGTGGAACCATAAATAACGAAACACCTGAGGAGGCTTATAAGTTTATAAAGGAAATGTCACTGACTAATTATATGTGGCAAGTCAAGAGAACAAAATCACAAAAGCTGCCGGTGTTTTTAATGTCGACGCAGTCACAATGCTGTCAAATCAGGTAGAACTCTTAAATAAAAAGATTGACAGTTTAGTTGGTCCTACGCAGGTACATCCAGTGATGATGTGCGATTCAAATGAAGGAGGAATGTACAACACAGATTATTCATCCAACGATCTTACCACAAAAAATGAACAAGCCAATTATTTGGGTAATAATTATAGATATCAAAATAACCCTTATAGTAACACTTATAATGCAGGTTGGAGAAACCACCCCAATTTCTCGTGGGGTGGTCAAGGAAATCAGAGACCACCACACCCTCCAAGCTTCCAACAATCACCTTACCAGTAAGAGAAAAAGCCGAACCTTGAGGAGATACTAACGAAATTTATCTTAGTATCAGAAACCCGTTTTCAGAATACTGAAATAGCACTTAAAAATCAAAAAGCAACAATTCAAGGCCTCGAAACCCAAATAGGTCAACTTGCTAAGCTGATCTCTGAACGACTACAAGGTGGTTTTCCATGTAACACAGAAACTAACCCAATGAAGCAACTCCATGCCATCACGGTGCATGATATGCTCGCGATATAAGTAATACAATTTATAAAAATTGATCACACCAAAACTAACTAATATCATGATTTTTAAAGGCAAGCGCATCTATCAAACAATAGTATAGTTTAGTGGCAAGACCGAGTTATCGTACCCAAGGGAACCAAAAGTACTAATACTTACTTCCTTTCTATTATCTAGCCTAAGAAAAAAAGAGGGTTGGTTGAAACTAATTCTAAAACTAACTAAAAGTACACAAAAAGTAATTTGGGAAAACTTCAGGGAAAAGTTGATTGATATGAGCAATACTTAAGGGAGAATCTACCTAGACTTCACTTATTAATAATTTCTTGAACTAGATGATTTCTTTACTTGACTTGATCCGTAGAGATCCCTAACTTATGTTAATACCTCTTTCGAGGATAAGAACAACTAAGCCTAAGCTGTTAATTAAAGTTTTCTTATTAATTAACACCCCTAGGTTGCATTAATTCGATCTATGGATCCCCCTATTAGGTTTGACCCTAATCCGACAAATTTATGTCGCCCTATGTCTAGGGTTGCATGCAACTCTGCTTAATTATGGTAGATCTACTCTTAAAACAGGGACTTTTGCTCCTCTGCCTAAGCACATCAAGTTCTTGAAGTAATACCTAGGATTATTAAATCAAGAATGAAGAACACATAATTAAGAACAATTCAAGTATTTATCAAATAATTCAAGAATAAATAATAACAAGATCTGTCTTAGGTTTCATCCCCCTCAAGTATTTGAGGGGTTTAGTTCATAATAAAGAAAGAAAACATCTCAGAAGAATTAAGATAACAAAACATAAAGAACCCAAAAACCCTGAAGGAATTTAGGGAGATCCTCTGTCTTGATGTAGAATTCTAGCTTCTGGGATGAATCAATCGGCTTCCCTTGGAGTAATTCATTGCTTTCACTCCTTGTGTTGGCAGAATTATGGTGCTCTTTCTTGAGAGAAAAGAGTATATCTTTAGAGTTGCCTCTTGGGGTCTTTATATAGAGTTTAGAATGGCTTTCTTAGCCCCTAAGCATCCAAATCTGAGTGAAATTCCTCTTCTTCACGACTAGAACACGCCCATGTGCCACGCCCGTGTGATTTCGACAAGAGGCCGTGTTTGGGACTATTAAGGTGGCACAGCCGTGTGGCCTGGCCGTGCTTGTCGGGGGCTAGACCGTGTGATCTTCATGTGGCACGACCGTGTGCCACGACCGTGTGGTGACTTCTTAGGCCGTGTCGATTACACATTTTGGCCCATTTTCTTCGTTTTTGGTCCATTTTCCGTTCTTTTCTCTTCCCTATGCTCTCTTGAGTGTAAGATATGAAAAAGAAAGATTAAGAGCACCAATTCTCACTAAATTAATAATAATTCATCCAAAATATAGGCTAAACATAAGGTAAAAATATGTATAATTTAACGTTTATCAAATACCCCCACACTTAAACCTTTGTTTGTCCTCAAGCAAAATCTCAATCTCTAATTAAGAATCATCCTTCTCAACTTATAATTTTTATCAATAATGTTTCAAACTAGTCCACAGGTAATCATACAATGAAAATTCAATCAAAAGAACATTAAAGACTCAATCACTTTAAGTTGAGAATTTTATCATTGAAACATAAGTTTTCTCCCTTCTTCTAAATAATTATCTCTCCATCTTAATTAACAGGAGTTGACATCCTCACTAAAGATTCACTCTATCCATTCGAAGTGTTTAAGGTTCAAAAATTAAGTACTCTCTAGTCAACCTGAAAAGTTATTACCATAGGCTTGCAAGAAAATCACATCTCCACCACTATAGATTGACATGACACATCGATCAAAAGGTCTTGTAATAGTTGTAACGGGGTTTGGTTAGGGGTGTTGTCACAGGCTGCAAAAGAGGGTAGAATTGAGATTGAATTGAAAAATTATCTAGCTAGAAAAATCTCTATCACTAGAACATATTTCTTGAACTAAATCTTAAGATAACATCATTTCCGCCTTGGTAGCCTTAAAATAGAAATATGCAAAAACCATTTGAGCTATTACAGATTGCAACTGAACATACTTTTTTTTTCACAATTCAAGTAGGATACACTATATTGAATAAAACTTTACAATCTGAAAAAGAGAATAAAGCTAGATGAAAATTTCAACTCAAATCTCGACAAAAATAGGGGTCAAAATAATTGAATGGAATTCAACAAAAATGGGTCATAGGTTAATATTAGCGGTAAGTCAAAGAAAATGTTGTTAGGCTCAATGGGGTTCACTAGGGGTTAATTTATGGAGGTAGGCCTTTGTGGAGTAAGTGGGTTAAATCCTAAGTGCCTTTATCATCTTGGTATATCAAATCAACGATGTGGTCTTGACATGTATAGTCAAAGTAAGTTCTAGAATAACAAATCAGTGTTGACTCACTCAAAGCAATAATAAAAGTGAGCACGAAAGAATGTATGCTCAAAAAGGCTCAAAATCTCACCAGAATTATGGCTTTTGATGTCAATCCTGTGAATTTCAAATCTCAAGATAACACTTAGGATTAAAGAAATAACTTATGCAAAAATTGGAGTTCTCAAAAATTTCAACTTATCATGCTTGATTCCCTAATGTTTTAGAGTTTGAATATTCAAAGTACAAGCACCTATTTCTTAATTCTCAACGTATCAATAGAAATTACAAATCAATCAGAATATATTCCTAATAGGAGGTTGAAGATAATGCAGTTAAGAACAAAGCATCAGATTTCAGGGTTTTCATATATAGTATAAAGATTTAAAGTAAGTTCCCCCCACACTTAAGATGTACATTACCCTCAATGTACAAAGATAACATTAGTAGCAATAGAAGCACAAGATCATAAGATAAGGAAAGACATGAAACTCCCTGAATTTTGGATGGATTTGTGAGACGAATATTAGAATTGGAAGGGCCGACAGTTGTGGCAGGGTGTTCCTTTTTTCGTAGAGATTTGAGCTGTAAAGCTCCTTTGAAACTGTGAAAGAATTTATAAGTCGTGGGGAATTTGGAGCAATAGAAATTACTTGTTAGGGGTTGGCCGTTATGAAAAAGAAATAAAAAGAAAATAATAAACTAAGTTCTAAAAATACTAATATTCAAATAATGAAAAAGATAAAGTAAATTAAAAATAAAAAGGAAAAGAAAAATAAAGTTAGAAGAAAGGAAAAGGTAAAAATAGGGATCAGAGTTAAAATAAAAATAAAAATAAAAATTAAGATAAAAATAAAGTTAGGAGGAATAGACATCTCTAATCCTCATGTCGGTCACGCGGCAGCGGTGTGATGCGGAGGTGCTGGCATATCTGCTCTAAGGTGGCGTTGATATAATCGAGGCACCAAAAGCATTACTGCTCAAAGTGTGAAAAGCGCTCAGATAAGTCAGCGTGGGCAGCTGCTGCATGAGATGGGTGACGAGGGGGTGGTGGCTCAGTGGGTGCATCCTCTGCTGGTGGTGGCGGTGGGACATCATCAGTAATATCCTCTGGGTCCTCGCCCTCCTGAACAAGTCGGAACTGAAGGGGGTGCCTCCTGGCCTCTGCTCTATCATCCTCATATGTAACATAGTCGTGATGCCTTGGGGAGACATCTGACCGATCAGGGTATAGGAGGATGTCTGGGCTGAAGTGTTGAAGAGCCCAAAATAACGAGCCAGACGTGTGATGTAGGGCCCCATGGATAAGACGCCTCTGCGGTGCCTCTCTGTCTGGTGCTGCATGGCGTGCGCGATGAAATATGCCAAGTCGATGATGTGTCCATTTGCCATGCACCATAGGAAGTAGACGTCTGAGTGTTGACGACGTCTGTGCTCTCTCGTCTACCTGTCAGAGTGTGAGCAAGGAGAGCATGAATATACCTCAGAGATGAAACGAGGGCGGTCGCCTTGCTGGTGCTCGGGTTATACACTTGACGACCTGGGGCGATCTTATACCAGCAATCAACAGGCCGGATGTAGATGCGACGCGAAAGGGTGGGGAAGTCCTCGTCTGCCATAAATTGCTCTGTGTAGAGCCTGAGTGCTGAGCCGAACTCTAGTACGCTGAGGCGTCGCACGAGTCCTCCTAGACAGAACTGGACCGTCCCTGGATCATCGAATCTAGTCATCACGGTCTGTAGATGGAATGTAGAGCAGAACTCTAAAGTGAGTTCCAAGTAGGTGGGCTCGATAATCTGGAAGAACTGCTCCCATGGCTCGGTCATCAGTAGGGCCCTGACGTTGTCCACTAGATGTATCTGCTCGAGGTCGCCCCAATCTATGCAGCGACCCGTGGATATAGGGCGGGCTCGAAGTAGTTGATAATGCTCCTCTTGCGAGGCTTGGGAAAATGTGATGAATGGGTGTCGAGCCTCGGAGGTGGGCCTCGCTGATGAACTTCCTGGCCCCTTACGTTTCTTGGAGACGGAAACGCAGTTTTCCTACCACGTGATGACGACATAGTATCTGAAATAAAATAACAAGCATTAGTCTTAATATTAAAAATAAACTAGATAGATAGTAATTAAAATTACGATGACAATGTTCCTAAGAAAACATAAAATGAGGATTAACCTGAATAGTAAAAATTAATCATTTTGAAGCTTGTAACAAAACTAAGAAATATGAGTATGTATTTAAACTAAATAAATGAGAAAAATGGCATGCAAATATGAATTTCAGTGGCATACAATAAATGAATTTAAATGGCATGCAATCCTAATATATTCTATACTATTCTAGATTATTCATCCTAATATAACTAATTCCATGCTTAAATTAACAAAGTAAAATTTAACTAAATAGAAAAAATGAAATATAACTGAAAATAAATGAGAAGAATGAGAAAATAGAACCAAATATAAGGTTGCACGGTCGTGGGTCAGGTTTGCACCGGCGTGGGTCGGTTGATTTCGAAGGTGGTGGTGTTTTGGGGGTGTGTCACTGCACTTATGGTGGTTAGGGAGAGAGATTTGAGGGTTTTGAGTAAGGAAGGAAATGAATAGTGGCCCCTATTTATAGTTTTTGGGTCACACGGGCATGTCACACGCCCGTGTGAGTCGTGTTTTGCCCGTGTCTTTTGAAATCTGGGGGTTTTGGCCCGCCTGGTTCGGAGTGCACGCCCGCGGGAATGTTTGACACGGCCGTGGGAGATCGGTTCCTCGTCATTCACATGGTCGTGCGATGGTATACATGGCCATGTGCGATCGTGTTCGTGTGTCACACGGTCGTGTGATATGTTCCATGGGTGTGTGAAATTTGATAGTGTCTTCCATGGGCTAGGGACACGGGTGTGAGGATTTGTGCTAGCCTGTGTTGATACAGCAGGGTTGCCACGGCCATGTCGCACGGTCGTGGGGTGTGGTTGGTAGCCCGTGTTGAAGTCGAAAGGTCGCCAGGCCATATCGCACGGCCATGGCTATTTATCGATGGCCCGTGTTTTGGGAAAATTTGTGCTCTGTTTATATATGGCCTTAGTACACGACCGTGTCTCTGTTTAAAGTGTTCACACGGCCTGGGGGCACGGCCGTGGGACTGGCCGTGTGGTCCTAAATCTCTGCATTTAAAAAGGGTTAGTTGATGCATGAAAAATACTAAAATCAAAATAGACGAAAAATTACTAAGTTAGTGCTCAGGTTGCCTCCCGAGAAGCGCTTATTTAGAGTCTAAGCTTAACTCCTCCTGGATGTATCACGAAGGGATTTCGTGGAGCTGAAGCTCCTTCCTGTAATCTTTAAAATTCTCACATTTGTAGTGTTTAAGCCTATGGTCGTTTACCTTGAACGTACCGTAGTTGGGGTGAGTTACCTCAATTGTGCCGTATGGAAAGACAGTTTGAACAATGAATGGACCTGACCACCTTGACTTGAGTTTTCCAAGAAATAGTCTCAGCCTTGAGTTGTAGAGTAAGACAAGATCACCTGTTTTGAACTGCTTAGGTTGTTTTAGTTGTTTGTCATGACGTCGCTTCATGGATTCCTTATATAGTCGTGAGCTTTCGTAGGCATTGCAACACCATTCATCTAGTTTATTTAACTACATTAATCTTTTCTCACCTGCAAGCTTGAAATCAAGGTTTAAAAATTTGATAGCCCAAAATGCTTTATGTTCAAGTTCAAATGGCAAATGACAACTTTTTCCATAGACAAGCTTATAAGGAGATGTACCTATGGGTGTTTTAAAAGCAGTTCTATAAGCCCATAAAGCATCGTCTATTTTCCTTGACCAATCCTTTCTATTTGTTTCTATAGTTTTCTCTAGGATGCATTTTAGTTCTCTATTTGTCACTTCGACTTGACCACTAGTTTGTGGGTGATAAGGGGTAGCTGTTCTATGGTGTACTCCATA
Organism: Gossypium stocksii; assembly: GCA_020496765.1. NCBI lineage: Eukaryota > Viridiplantae > Streptophyta > Magnoliopsida > Malvales > Malvaceae > Gossypium > Gossypium stocksii. The sequence goes on along the minus strand of CM035629.1, from coordinate 98,729,483 downwards.
CCTTTTTAAGACTTTTTCAAACTGGGCATTGTAAAAATGTGTGCCCCTATCACTAATGATTATCCTAGGTGTTCTAAATCGAGAGAAAAGTTCCTTCAGGAATCGTACTACCATTCTAGCATCATTAGTAGGTAAGGCTTGGGCTTCCACCCATTTTGACATATAATCTACTGCTACTAATATGTACTTATTCCCAAATGAAGTAGGGAATGGACCCATGAAATCAATACCCCATACATCAAATATTTCACATGAAAGTATATAGTTCTGAGGCATTTCATTATGTTGAGAAATATTATCTGTTCGCTAACATTTATCACAAAAGGTCACATACCTGTTGGCATCCCTGAAAAGTGTAGGCCAGTAAAAGCCTGATTCGAGTACCTTATGAGCGGTTCTAGCTCCACTGTGATGTCCTCCTATGGGTCTTGAATCGCAGTGATTTAAAATTTGGTATGCTTCCATCTCAGTAACGCATCGTCGAATAACCTGATCTGCACAAATTCGAAAAAAAAAAGATCGTCCCAAAAGTAGTTTTTCACATCAGCAAAGAATCGCTTCTTTTGCTGATGTGTCAACCCTTTTGGGGTTATGTTAGCTGCTAAATAATTTGCAAAATCAGCAAACCAAGGAGCTGTTGCATCTGATAAGGATATGAGTTGTTCTTCAGGAAACAAATCGTTTAATTTGTCGAGGTACTTGGGTTGCGTGTTTTCTAATCTTGAAAGGTGATCTGCTGCCAAGTTCTCAGCTCCCTTCTTGTCCTTTATTTCTAAATCGAACTCCTGTAACAATAGAATCCATCTTATTAATCGAGGTTTTGCATCAATTTTAGTTAAGTGGTAGCGAAGAGCAGAATGGTCAGTATAAACAATGACTTTTGACAAAATCAAATAAGATCTGAATTTATCAAATGCGAAAATAACAGCTAGCAATTCTTTTTCTGTTGTAGTATAATTTGCTTGAGCGACTGTCAAAGTTTTGCTAGCATAGTAGATCGGTTGAAAGTGCTTGTCTCTTCGTTGTCCCAAAACTGCACCTACTGCAAAATCACTTGCATCGCACATTAGTTCAAAAGGTAGATTCCAATCAGGTGAAATCATAATCGGGGCATTGACTAACTTTTCCTTAAGAGCATTAAAAGAGTCTAAACATTCTTGGTCAAAGTTGAAAAGTACGTCTTTTTCTAGCAATTTTGTTAAAGGCTTAGCTATTTTAGAAAAATCTTTAATAAATCTACGATAGAAACCGGCATGTCCTAAAAAGCTTCTTATAGCCTTAACTGAATTAGGGGGAGGTAATTTTTCAATGGTTTCAATTTTTGCTTTATCTACCTCTATCCCTTTACTAGAAATTTTATGTCCTAATACAATACCCTCTTGAACCATAAAGTGGCATTTTTCCCAATTTAGCACTAAATTTGTCTCTTCACATCTCATCAAAACACATTTTAGATTATCAAGACAAAGTTGGAAAGAATTACCGAAAACTAAAAAATCATCCATAAATACCTCCATGATGTCTTCCACGAATTCATTGAAGATAGCTATCATGCATCGCTGAAAAGTAGCAGGAGCGTTACATAAACCAAAAGGCATTCTACGATAAGCAAACGTACCGTATGGCATGTAAATGTCATTTTCTCCTGATCTTCTGGAGCTATCAGGATTTGGAAGTAACCAGAGAGGCCATCGAGGAAACAATGATACATATGACCTGATAATCTTTCCAACATCTGATCAATAAAAGGTAAGGGAAAATGATCTTTTCGAGTGGTGTCATTCAGCTTCTTATAATCAATGCAAACTCTCTATCCAGTGACTGTTCTTGTAGGTATTGACTCTTTTTTGTCATTAGACACTGCAGTCATGCCTCCCTTTTTAGAAACAACCTGCACAGGACTTACCCAAGAACTGTCAGATATAGGATAAATAATGCCTGCATCTAGAAGTTTAATTACCTCGGCTTTTACGATTTCCTTCATGTTGGGATTCAATTGTCTCTGAGCTTGCACCGATGGTTTATATTTATCTTCCATTAAAATTTTGTGGGTGCAAAAAGAAGGATTAATTCCCTTAATATCTGAAATCTTCCAAGCTATAGCCTGCTTGTGTTCCCTTAACACATGGAGAAGTTCCTCTTTTTCTGCAATACTCAAATCTGAGGCAATAATAACTGGTAAAGTTGAGTCTTCCCCTAAAAAGGCATATTCTAAATGATCTGGCAGTTGTTTTAGCTCTAACTTAGGGGGTTCAGTAATGGAAGGTTTCTGTCTCAATTCATCACTCATCTTTATATTTTCATAACTTATGTGTCTTGTGATGATTTCATTAGAACCTAACTCCTTTCTTACTTCCTCAATTTCAATGGTGTCTTCATCTTCCCCCTCACCTTGAATAAGACTTAGTTCCAACGTGTCTGCAAGAGAGAGTTCCTGAAAATTATCTTGAACAAAATAATCAATAATATCAACAAAATAACAGGAATCATCTTGTTCTTTAGGAAATTTCATAGCATCATAGATTTTAAACACGACTTCGTCCTCACCAACTCTAAGTACTAATTTACCATCCCCTACATCAATAATAGCTCTAGCAGTGGCTAAGAATGGACGTCCCAAAATTAAAGGTACCTCAATGGCCTCATCCATATCAAGCACAACAAAATCAACAGGGAGTATAAATTTATCTACCTTTTCTAGCACATCTTCTATGATTCCCCTAGGATATTTAACAGATCTATCAGCTAGTTGAATACTCATCCTAGTGGGCTTTGGTTTCCCTAGACCTAGTTGCTTGAACATTTTGTACGGTATGAGATTAATGCTAGCACCTAAATCGGCTAAGGCTTTATCAATAAGTAAACTACCAATTAAACAAGGAATAGTAAAACTCCCTGGATCTTTCAGTTTTGTCGGCAGTTTATTCTGGAGAATAGCTAAGCATTCCTTGTTGAGTTCCACTGTGGCTAATTCTTCCAACTTCCTTTTGTTTGTCAGAAGTTCTTTAAGAAACTTTGCGTACTTCGGCATCTGCGAAATTGCTTCAACAAAAGGTAAGCTAATGTGTAATTGTTTAAAAAGTTCAAGAAATTTACCAAATTAGGCGTCTGTACAGTCTTTCTTCAACTTTGACGGATATGGAATGGGCGGTTGGTATTCCTTGAGTGTTGGTTGAGTGTTTTCCTTAGGTTCCTCTGCCTTGTCTCCTGAAGATTCTGGAGTAGATTTCTTTTCTGGTTCGGCTAAGACTTTCCCATCTCTTAAGTAATTACTTTGACATGTTCTCTGGGATTTGGCTCATTATTACTTGGTAGTCCACCTTGTGGTCTTTCTGAAATTAATTTTGCAAGCTGACCGATTTGATTTTTAAGCCCTTGAATTGATGCTTGCTGGTTCTTTAATGCTGTTTTCGTGTTTTGGAAACGGGTTTCTGATGCGGCCATAAATTTGGTGAACATCTCTTCAAGAATCAGCTTTTTCTCTTGTTGTGGTGGTGGTTGCTGAAATCCCGGAGGAGGCTGTTGTCTTTGATTTCCTTGTCCTCCCCATGAAAAATTGGGGTGATTCCTCCAACCTGCATTGTAAGTATTACTATAAGGGTTATTTTGAGGTCTAGAATTGTTACCCATATAGTTGGCTTGCTCAATTTCCATGCTGTGTCCATAAGTTGAATAGTTCAGATTCAACATATTTCCTGGGGTTGCGTCACACTGCATCACTGACTGTACCTGCGTAGAACCAACAAAATTATCAAACTTTTTATTTAAAAGTTCTACTTGGTTAGTAAACATGGCGACAGCATCAATATTATAAACTCCTGCAGCTTTTGTTGGCTTTGTCCTCATGACTTGCCACTGATAGTTATTCAGTGACATCTCTTTAATAAATTCATAAGCTGCTTCGGGTGTTTTATTGTTGATTGTTCCTCCTGCAGCTGCGTCAGTCATTTGCCTTGTTGATGGATTCAAACCGTTATGAAAGGTTTGAACTTGGAGCCATAAAGGTAGGCCATGATGAGGGCATCTTCTCAAAAGATCTTTGTATCTCCCAGGCATCGTAAAGTGTTTCTAAATCTATCTGCACAAAAGAAGAGATATCGTTTCGTAATTTAGCTGTTTTTGCTGGAGGAAAATATTTAAGTAAAAATTTTTCGGTCACCTGTTCCCATGTGGTGATTAAGCCTCGTGGTAAAGAGTTTAACCACTGTTTGGCTTTGTTTCTCAAAGAGAATGGAAATAGCCTTAGACGAATGGCATCATCAGAGACGCCATTAATTTTAAAAGTATCACAAAGTTCCAAAAAATTGGCTATGTGTGAATTTGGATCTTCATCCTGTAAACCATCAAACTGTACCAATTGTTGTATCATCTGAATAGTGTTAGGCTTTAATTCAAAATTATTAGTAGCAATAGTAGGTCTAAGAATGCTAGTTTGGGTACCAACCAAACTAGGTTTAGCATAATCATACATAGTACGAGGAGCTACTTCCTAATTTACTGGTGGCGCGGCTATTGCAGGAGGTGGTGGAATGTTTTGATTTGCTTCCATCTCTGCTGTAGGTTATGGCCTTTGTTCTTGATCTTGTTCTGGATATTGTAGGCGTCGTCTGATCTCTCTGTGAGTTCTGCGAATTGTTGCTTCTAAATCTTCGTCAAAAAGCAATGGTCTTGCTGGGTTGTTTCTAGTCATAAACTAGAAATACCTAGAAGCAAAAACAAAAGAAAAATAAAATAAATAAAAGAAAATAATAAATAACAAGAAAAATAAAGAACAATAAAAATAAAAATAAAAATAAATAAAAACTGAAAATAAATAAATATAGTAACGGCTAAAGAAATAGAAATCGAATTTTTTTAATATTTTAATTCCCCGACAACGGCGCCAAAAACTTGATATGCTCGCGATATAAGTAATAAAATTTATAAAAACTGATCACACCAAAACTAACTAATATCATGATTTTTAAAGGCAAGCGCACCTACCGACAATAGTATAGTTTAGTGGCAAGACCGAGTTATCGTACCCAAGGGAACCAAAAGTACTAATACTTACTTCCTTTCTATTATCTAGCCTAAGAAAAAAAGAGGGTTGGTTAAAACTAATTCTAAAACTAACTAAAAGTGCACAAAAAGTAATTTGGGGAAAACTTTAGGGAAAAGCTGATTGATATGAGCAATACTTAAGGGAGAATCCACCTAGACTTCACTTATTAATAATTTCTTGAACTAGATGATTTCTTTACTTGACTTGATCCGTAGAGATCCCTAACTTATGTTAATACCTCTTTCAAGGATAAGAACAACTAAGCCTAGGCTGTTAACTAAAGTTTTATTATTAATTAACACCCCTAGGTTGCATTAATTCGATCTATGGATCCCCCTATTAGGTTTGACCCTAATCCGGCAGATTTATGTCGCCCTATGTCTAGGATTGCATGCAACTCCGCTTAATTATGGTAGATCTACTATTAAAACAGGGACTTTTGCTCCTCTGCCTAAGCACATCAAGTTCTTGAAGTAATACCTAGGATACTAAATCAAGAATGAAGAACACATAATTAAGAACAATTCAAGTATTTATCAAATAATTGAAGAATAAATAATAACAAAATCTGTCTTAGGTTTCATCCCTCTTAAGTATTTGAGGGGTTTAGTTCATAATAAAGAAAGAAAACATCTCAGAAGAATTAAGATAACAAAACATAAAGAACCCAAAAACCCCTGAAGGAATTTAGGGAGATCCTCTGTCTTGATGTAGAATTCTGGCTTCTGGGATGAATCAATCGGCTTCCCTTAGAGTAATTCCTTACTTTCACTCCTTGTGTTGGCAGAATTATGGCGCTCTTTCTTGAGAGAAAAGAGTATATCTTTAGAGTTGCCTCTTGGGGTCTTTATATAGAGTTTAGAATGGCTTTCTTAACCCCTAAGTATCCAAATCCGAGTGAAATTCCTCTTCCTTACGACTAGAACACGCCCGTGTGCCATGCCCGTATGATTTCGACAAGAGGCCGTGTTCGGGATGTTGAGGTGGCACAGTCGTGTGGCCTGGCCGTGCTTGTCGGGGGCTAGACCGTGTGATCTTCGTGTGGCACGGCCATGTGCCACGGTCGTGTGGTGCCTTCTTAGGCCGTGTCGATTACATATTTTGGCCCATTTTTTCCGTTTTTGGTCCATTTTCCGTTCTTTTCTCTTCTCTATGCTCTCCTGAGTGTAAGATATGAAAAAGAAAGATTAAGAGCACCAATTCTCACTAAATTGATAATAATTCATCCAAAATATAGGCTAAACATGAGGTAAAAATATGTATAATTTAACGTTTATCAGTGCACGACAAAGAAGGGTTAGCTTCACATAAATCTGAAGAGAGGCAAGGAAATGTGGTAAGTAATGGTCAGATTGAGGTAAGTCATGGTACACAAAAACCGGTAAGTAAGGAGTATAAACCTCGTGTCCCATACCCAAATGCGACAAGGAAAGATCATACAAATGAACAATTCGGTAAATTCCTTAAACTCTTAAACAAATTACATATTAACTTACCGTTTATTGAAGCTCTTTCGCAGATGCCAAACGCAGTTAAATTTTTAAAGAAATTTCTAGCAAACAAACGAAAGTTGGATGAATCGTCGCATGTGGAGCTGAATACAGTTTGCTCAACCATTTTGCAAAACAAGCTACCCAACAAACTAAAAGATCCAAGGAGTTTTATGATTCCTTGTTTAATTGATAGTTTAGACGTTAAAAATGCCTTGGCTGATTTAGGGGCTAGCATAAACGTAATGCCTTAAAAAATGTTTAAACAACTATGTCTTGGGAAACCCAAACAAACTAGGATGAGCATTCAATTGGCTGATAAAACCATTAGATTTCCTAGGGGTATAATTGAAGATGTACTTGTTAAAATTGATAAATTCATATACCTAGTGGATTTTGTTGTTCTAGACATGGATGAGGATAGCGATGTGCCTTTAATTTTAGGACGCCCCTTTTTAGCAACCGCTAGGACTATCATTGATGTGGGCACAGGTGAACTCACACTTCGTGTAGGCAATGACACGATTACTCTTCAAGCCCGCAATTCTATTAGGACTTTTAATGATAAAGATGTTATTACAAGTAATCTCACTGTCCAACCTTCAGTGCAGAATACTCTTCACGAAAGTACAATTGAGCCACGTTCGAGTCTATGCAACAACAAGGGAGCAATCCATGAAGAACGAATGCTACAAATCGAGGAACTAGACGAATGGCTAACACAAGTTAAGCCAATAGGAAAAGAAGAACAAAAGCATCTCCATGATAAGCCTACAGATAAATTGAAGCAATTCCAGATTGGGGACAAGGTATTATTAGACGAAAAGGACCCTCGAATTGCAAATTCAAAACTTCATACAGATGACGCACCTTCCTTCACGGTAATGCAAACCTTCCCTTATGGTATAGTTGAGATAACACATAAGACATTTGGCACTTTCAAGGTAAATTATACTCGACTTAAACGTTATTTTGAAAGAATTGATAGAAAGAAAGAGGAGTTCCAACTCCTCAAACCACAGTGACCATGTGAAATTAAGGTAAAGTCGAGCTTAGACTCTAAATAAGCACTTCTCGGGAGGCAACCCAAGCACTAACGTTGTTAATCTCTCTAATTTCTGTTTTTAACATCTCAATCATTAACTAAGCCCTGAAATGCAGGTCTCTCAGAACCATACAACCAGGCACACGGGTTCCAACAAAATGCCACGACCGTGTGACGTAGCCGTGGCCGAACCTGCTAAATCAACACGGGCGTGCGACATGCTCGTGCCCTCAGACCATGGTTAAAGTTGAGAAATTAGCACGGGCGTTTGACACACACGTGCCTGTGGGTCGTGGTCAAACTTGCTAATTAAACACGGGCTTGTGACCTCTAACACGGGTGTGGGAGAAGCGAACAAAGCAGGACACAGACGTGTGGCCGTGTGCACTAACACGCCTAAAGAACATGGGCGTGGGTTAAGTATCAGATGCTCCAAAATTTCAAATTACGAATCACACGAGCAAAAATCAGGGAACACGGGCGTGCGACACGCCTGTGTGACCCAATTTCTATATAAATCCCTTCCAAAATTACTATTCACCTTCTCAAGCTTTGCCCTAACCCTAGCCGCCGCTCCACAACTCCGGTGACCGCACTCATAACCGCCCCTTTTCACTCCTCTTTTCTCCTCCTACCCCTCTCTCTTTTCCCCCTCGGCTCAAATACCCCAAACTACCTCCTCCTCTATTCTCTTCCTCCCCTCCCCACCCATAGTCAAAACCACTAACCTCCTCACCTCTCTAGCTCCATCCTGCCTCTAACCACCACAGTCCACCCTTGTGCGCCCTCACCACGCCCGTGCACCGCACACCTCCAGACTTCAATCTTTCTCTATCGGTTCCCTCTTTTTCTCACCTTTCTTTTAATTGTTACTTTTATTTTTATTTATTTATTTATTTATTTAGTTATCTATCTTCTTATTATTTTTCATTATTTATTTACTGCTCATATATTTCTCATACTTAGAATTTATTCACATATCCTGCATTTTTCTTTTACCAGTCGTGCTAACTATGTCACAAGAAATGAATGAATAATCATGCTATTCCAATGGCTACCATTAAAATTGCTCTTGGTTGATTTTTGTTCTAAATCGATTATTTCTTGGATTAGCTAAGACCATTGATTTATATATGCATTTTTCTAATAAACTTTCAAGCAAGATTACACTCATATAGGTTGTCTAATGTTCTTGCTAGTTTCCACTATTCCATTGATTAATTCCCACCGACTTTAGGAGTAAAACTCTAGGAATCCTTCAACTATTGGTACCCTATTACTCTAATGCCTTAATCTTATCATACAGGTACCATGTCAAACCTTTGCGGCAAGTCCAAAATCGTTGTCCCCGCTTCTAAAAAGCGTAAGGGACCCGGCGCTACCTCCTCTAGTGCCACCACCGAGATTCGACACCCATTCCTCTAGTTCTCACAAGGTTCCCAAGAGGAACTATTTCAGATACTTAGGGCGAGGCCACTCGGAGTGGGGTGATGTATTGATTGGCAGCCCTTCAACAGGTCCAACTCGCAGACACGATTCGGGCCCTACTGATGACTGAGTCGTGGGACCGATTCTTTGAGATCGTTAAGCCCACATATCTCGAGCTCACTTTAGAGCTTTGTTCCACCTTCCACCTACAGACGGTCATGTCCCAGTATAATGATCCCAGAACGGTCTAGTTCCGTCTCGGTGGTTTGGTACGCCAACTAAGCCTACCTGAGTTTGGTGTAGCTTTAGGCTTATATATTAACAGATTCATGGAGAAAGAAGACCTATCCAAGCTCCATCGTCACATCCACTACTCTCCATCAAAATGTTGGAGGGCCCTAGTCCCTGCTTCAGCCACCTACGATCCCAGTCACTCTAAGGCAACAGCTCTCTCCCCATCACTAAGGTACTTACACGCCATCCTCACACACACCTTGACAGGTCGACGAGAGAGCACCGACGTCGTCAACACCCACGACACCTATTTTCTGTGGAGTATGGTGAACGGACATGTATTTGACCTTACTTATTTCATCACCCTCGCCATTCAACATCAGACAGAGCGACACAAGAATGGGGTAATTTCCATGGGCCCATATGTGACGCGCCTCGCGAGATACTTCAGCCTCCTCAACACAATGGCGCAACCATCCTCCCTCACTCTTATCGGCCAGATGTCCTCACAGGGCATCTCAAGCATGCTTCACATGAGGGTGATAAAGCAACAATGTAGGACCAATCCTCCTCAGTACCGTCTACCTCAAGCTACCGAGTTAGAGGACCCAGAGGACATTACTAATGATGTCCTTCCATCTCACAAGGAGCCACCGTCTCAACCACTGCCCATTCATCATCCAGTTCATGTAGCAGCTTCACTTTCTGACATCTCTGAATGCTTGACACGATTTGAGCAGCAGTGTTTTCAGCACTTTGATCACATTGACGCTACTCTCCATCAAATTTGTCAGCATCTACACATCTCATCACCGCCCCCACCTCACGAACCATCTGAGGATTAGGACTTTCGAGTCCTCTTATCTTTTTCTTTATTTTCCTTTTTATTTTGTTCTTTCTTTTTATTTTCCTTTTTATTTTTCTTTTTAGGTTTCTTAAGCTTTATCTTTTTATTTATTTAAACTTCAATATTCTAAAACTTTCGTATAATATATTTTAAACATTCTATATCAGCTATTTCTTATCGAGTAACCATGCTAATTTATATTCCCTAAAGTCTTGTTGATGTTATCGCAGTTACACAGAGCCTAAAAGCTCAATAGTACTCTACCAAATCCAACTCTAATAGGAAAACTACTCCACAACTACCATGTCCTACTCAACCACAGCTATAGCCACCAGGTTTTTGACACAGCAATTGTGGATAGGCAATCTCTACAAACCCGGAATACCCTCATCTAACCTCACTGTTGCCCTAGCCTTCGATTCAAGTTTCCACACTTCCATCATCTAATTTTTAGGGAGTTTCACTTCTCTCCCTATCTTATGATTTTATTCTTATATAATTCTATCCTTGTACATTGAGGGCAATGTACATCTTAAGTGTGGGGGGGATTCACTTTCACTTTTTGCATTATTCTCAAATCCTTGAATTTTGTCTTGTCTCTCAAGTCACTTTCTCATATCACTATTAGAATGAAATCTAATTGATTTATGATCTTTATTGATATGTATCAGATTAAGACATAGGTATTTGTGCTTTGATTATTCAAACTTTAAGACATTAGAGAATCAAGCATGATAAGTTGAAATTTTTGAGAATTTAAAATTTTTCTAGGTTGTTTCCCTAAATCTAAGTATTATCTTGAAATTTGAAATTCACAGGATTGACATCAAAAGCCATAATTCTGGTGAGATTTTTGTGCCTTTTGAGTATACATCCTTTCATGCTCACTTTTATTGTTGCTTTGAGTGAGTCAATATTGATTTGTTATTCTAGAACTTGCTTTGATCATACATGTCAAGACCACACCATTGATTTGATATGTCAAGATGATAAAGGCACTTAGGTTTAACACACTCACTCCATAAAAGCCTACCTTCATAATTGACCCTTAGTGAGCCTCCTTGAGCCTAACATACCATCAATTGATTTACCCTCAACTTTAACCTATAACCTATTATTGTTGAAATCCCGTTAATTACTTTGATCCATATTTTTCTCAAGATTTTGAATTGAATAATTATCTAGCTATGTTCTCCTTTTCAGTTAATTAAGTTCATAAAATATTCGATTTGTTCTTATAAAAAATTTAGTTGTAATTTGATGTTTCACAAATTTCTATGTAATTGTGAGCTTTTGATCTTAAACGATGTTAACAGGAGGAAAAGCTTAATTCTAGGAATATGTTTCAGTGATAGAGATTTTTCTAGTTAGAAGATTTTTTAGTTCAATCTCAATTCTAACCCTCTTCCAGCTTGTGACTACACCTCTAACCAAAGCCCCTTTACAACCCTCTAAAAACCTTTTGATCGATGTATCATCTCAATCTACAAGTGGTAGAGATTTGATTTTCATCCAAGCCTATGGTAATAACTTTTCATGTTGACTAATGAGTGCTTAACTTCTGAACCCTAAACTCTTCGAGTGAATAGAGTGAATCTTTAGTGAGGATGTCAACTCTTGTTGCTTTTGAACTCAAGGTAATTACTTAAAAGAGGGGAGAATACATATGTTTCTATGATAAGATTCTCAACTTAGATTGTTTGAAACTTTGATGTTCTTTTAGTTAAATTCTCAATGTATGATTACTCATGGATTGATTCAAAACATTATTGATAAGAATTATAAGTTGAAAAGAATGATTTTTAATTGTGAGTTGAGGATTTTGCTTGAGGACAAGCAAATGCTTAAGTGTGGGGGTATTTGATAAACCATAATTTGTACATATTTTTACCCGATGCTTAGCATAATTTTGAATGAATTATTCCTTGAATTGTGGAATTTGATGCTCCTAATCTTTTGATTTCAAGTTTTATACTTAGGTGAGCATAGGGGAGTGAAAAGAACGAGAAACGGGCAAAAAACAGAGAAAATGGGCCAGAGTGAGAAATCAACACCGCCTGGAGTTCATCATACGAGTAAGCCACAGGCCCCTGCCATATTAGTAGACTTGAACATAGCCTGGGCCCGATTGACACGGGCGTGCCACACGGGCGTGTCCCTGTCGTGACTCGTTTCAATTTCACGCAGAAAAAGCTACTTAGGGGCTAAGAAGGGTGTTCCAAAGTCTATATAAACACCCTAAGGAGAGGACTAACGGGACACATAAAGTAGAGAGCAAGGAATTACTCAAGGAAAGCCAATCGATCCATCCCAGAAGCAAGGATCTACATCAAGACTGAAGATTCTCCTAAATTTCTCTCAGGAGTTTTGGGTTTTCTTTATGTTTTGTTGTTTTCCTTATTTTGAGATGTTCTCTTTTATTATTATGAACTAAATCCCCTAAATACTTGAGGGGGATGAAACCTAAGATGAATCTTGTTATTTTTATCTGAATTATATGATAAATATTCGATTTGTTCTTAATTGTGTTTTTAATTCTTGAGTTGATATTTCAGGATATTAATTCAAGTTGAATATGCTTATTCAGAGGAGGAAAAGTCCCTATTTAAGAGTAGATCCAACGCAATTAAGTGGAGTTGATCGCAATCCTAGACATAAGACAACAAAAATCTGTCAGATTAGAGTCAAATCTAATAGGGGGATCCATAGATCGAGTTAATGCAACACTAGGGGTTTTAATTAGAAAGAGATTTCAATTAATCAACCCAGGGTTAGTTGTTCTTAGTCTCGACGGAGATATTAACATAATTTAGGGATCTCTACAGATCAAGTCAAATGAATAAATCGTCTAGTTTAGAGTTAGATAACAAGTGAAGTCTAGGTGGATTCTTCCTTGGGTATTGTCTTTATCGATCAGTTTTCCCAAAATATTTCCCCAACTTATTCTTTGTAATGTCTTTAGTTAGTTAGAATTTTAGTTTACAAACAACCTCCCTTTATTTCTAGGCTAGATAATAGGAAGAAAGTTATTACTAGTACTTTTAGTTCCTTTGGGTTCGACATTCCGGTCTTGCTATTAACTATACTACTATTCGATAGGTGCGGTTGCCTTTTATCGTGATAATAGTTAGTTTCTAGGTTTGATCATTATTATTACTTCATCACAATCATGAGCAATTAGATACAACAGTGTCTGAAACAAAGATTGAATTAGTGCCAGTGGTTTGTGAATATCCAGATGTGTTTCCAGACGAGTTACCTAAGTTACCACCGATCAGAGAGGTCAAGTTTGCTATTGAGCTAGTCCCTGGAACTTCATCGATATCGATAGCTTCGTATACAATTGCTCTTACAAAGTTGAAAGAATTGAAAGCTTAGCTGCAAGAATTAATAGATAGAGGTTTTGTACGACCTAGTTTCTCACCCTGGGATGCGCCAATTCTGTTTGTAAAGAAGAAAGATGGAATGATGAGAATGTGTGTTGATTATCGATAGCTCAATAAAGTTACACTCAAGGATAAGTATCCACTGCCACAAATTGATGATTTATTTGATCAGCTAAAAGGGGCAACAATGTTTTCGAAGATTGATCTAAGATCTAACTACTATCAGTTGCGAGTTAAAGATTCAGATGTGCCGAAAACTACATTCAAAACTAGGTATGGACACTATGAATTCCTTGTTATGCCATTTGGGTTAACTAATGCTCCTGCTGTCTTTATCGATTAGATGAATAGAATTTTCAGACCGTATCTTGATAGATTTGTTGCTGTATTTATTGATGATATTCTGATTTATTCTCAAGACAAATTTGAACATTCCGAGCATTTAAGAATTGTATTGCAAACTTTGAAAGAAATTGATTGCTAAATTCAGCAAGCGTGAGTTTTGGCTTCTAGAAGTTGGATTTTTGGGACACATTGTTTTAGTGGAAGGCATTAGAGTTGATCTGAGTAAGATTACAACAATTATTGACTGGAAACCACCAAGAAATGTATCCGAGGTCAAAAGTTTTCTAGGATTAGCTGGATATTACTGAAGATTTGCTAAAGGGTTCTCAATGATTGCCACACCGATGACTCGATTATTACAGAAAGATGTTGATAAACTATAAATTATACATATTTCTAGCCCACATTTAGCACATTTATGGATGAATTATCATTGAATTTGTGGAATTTGATGCTCCTAATCCTTTAATTTCGTGTTTTATACTTAGGAGAGCATAGGAGAGCGAAAAGAACGAGAAATGGGTAGAAAACGGAGAAAATGGGCCAAAGCAAGGAAACAACACGGCCTAGAGTTCGTCACACGGGTGAACCACACGGCCGTGCCATATTAACAGGCTTAAACATGGCCTAAACTCAACTCACACGAGTGTGCCACACGGGCGTGTCCCTGTCGTGATGAAGTTTAATTTCATGCGAAAAAGGCTACTTAGAGGCTAAGAAAGACATTCCAAACTCTATATAAAGACCCTAGGAGACAACTACAAGGGTGTACAGTGTCCCTGCCAAGACTAAGAGTAGAAGACAGGGAATTATTCGAAGGAAGCCAATTTATCCATCTCAGAAGCCAGGATCTACATCAAGACTGAATATCTCCCTTCAATCTTTTCAGGAGTTTTGGGTTTTCTTTATGTTTTGTTATTTTCTTTAGTCTGAGATGTTTTCTTTTACAAACATGAACTAAACCACCAAATACCTAAGGGGGATGAAACCTAAGACGAATCTTGTTATTATTATCTAAACTATATGATAAATATTCGATTTGTTCTTAATTGTGTTTTTAATTCTTGAATTGATATTTCTGGGATATTAATTTAAGTCGAATGTGCTTAGGCAAAGGAGCAAAAGTCCCTATTTAAGAGTAGATCTAACACAATTAAGCAGAGTTGATCGCAATCCTAGATATAGGATGACAAAATATGCCGGATTAGAGTCAAATCTAATAGAGGGATCCATAGATCGAGTTAATGCAAGACTAGGGGTTTTAATTAGAAATAGATTTTAATTAATCAACCTAAGATTAGTTGTTCTTATTCTCGATGGAGATATTAACATAATTTAGGGATCTCTACGATCAAGTCGAATGAAGAAATCTTCTAGTTCAGAGTTAGATAACAAGTGAGGTCTAGGTGGATTCTTCCTTAGGTATTGTCTTTATCATTCAATTTTCCCAAAGCAATTCCCCAATTTACTTTTTGTCGCATCCTTAGTTTAGAGTTAATTAGTTTACACAAACCCACTCTTTACTTTTAAGCTAGATAATAGGAAGAAAGTCATTACTAGTACTTTTAGTTCCTTGGATTCGATATTCCAATCTTACCACTACCTATACTACTATTCGATAGGTGCGCTTGCCTTTTATCGTGATAATAGTTAGTTTCTAGATACGATCAATTTTATTACTTCATCAAATCACGATCAGATGTGATGTTTGAGTGGTCTGAGAAATGTCAACAGAGTTTTGATCAGTTAAAAGCACTGCTAATTGAAGCACCAGTTTTAATACAGCCTGAGTTGGGCAAAGAGTTTGTGATATTCAGTGATGTATCATTAAATGGTTTGGGATGTGTTCTAATGCAAGAAGGCAAAGTGATAGCTTATGCTTCCAGACAGTTAAAGCCACATGAAAAGAATTACCTGATGCATGACTTATAGTTGGTTGTTATTGTTTTTGCATTAAAATTTTGGAGAAATTCTTTATTCAGTGAGAAGTGTCATATCTTTATCGATCACAAGAGTTTGAAGTATATAATGACCTAGAAAGATTTGAATTTGAGACAACAAAGATGGCTCAAGTTGTTGAAAGATTATAGTTCTAGTGATTGATTATCATCCGGGGAAAGTGAATGTAGTCGCAGATGCTTTGAGTAGAAAATCTTTATTTGCTTTACAGGCAATGAACACACAGTTGACATTATCTGTTGATGGATCGACTTTAGCTGAATTGAGAGCTAAAGTAATATTTATTCAGCAAATCTGTAAAGCTTAGAAATGTGACAATGAATTGCAAACTAAAAGAGTTCTTTGTGAGTCGACTCTTGGTTCAGAGTTTCAGATTGGAAATGATGATTGTTTAATGTTCAGAGGTAGAATATGTGTACCAAAGAATTCCGAGCTTATTCAAAAAATTTTACACGAAGCACACAGTGGTTATTTATCTGTTCATCTGGGGAGTACTAAAATGTATAATGATTTGAAACAGTTGTATTGGTGGTCGAGCATGAAACAAGACATTTCAGAGTTTGTGTCGAGATGTTTGATCTGTCAACAAGTCAAAGCCGAACTTCAAGTGCCTTCAGGACTGTTATAGACTGTAATGATACCTAAGTGGAAATGGGATAAAATTACGATGGATTTTGTATCGGGACTGCCCTATCTCCGAAAAGAAAGATGCCATCTCGATTATCGTTGACCGTTTAATGAAAACTGTACATTTCCTTCCGATACGTACAGACTTTTCACTTGATAGACTAGTTGAATTATACATCTCTAAGATTGTCATATTGCACGAAGTGCCAGTTTCTATTATTTTAGATAGAGATCCGAGATTTACATCCTAAGAGGCATTGGGTACGTGGTTGCACTTTAGTACTGCTTTTCATCCTCAAACTGATGGTCAATCTGAGAGAATAATAAAGATTCTTGAAGATATGCTTCGTTGATGTGTTTTAGAGTTTGAAGGTGGTTGCGTGGTATTTATGATGGTCAAGTAATAATATGATCGTACCTAAAAACTAACTATTATCACAACAAAGGCAAGCGTACCTATCGAACAGTAGTATAGTTTAGTGGCAATACTGGAATTCGAACCCACAGGAGCTAAAAGTACTAGTAATAACTTTCTTTCTATTATCTAGCCTAGAAATAAACGGAATTTGTTTTAAACTAATTAAATTAAACTAATTAAGTAAGAACACAACAGAGAGTAAATTGGGGAAATTACTTTTGGGAAAACTGATTGATTAAGACAATACCCAAGGAAGAATCCACCTAGACTTCACTTGTTATTAGACTCTGAACTAGACAATTTATTCACTTGATTTGATCCGTAAACATCCCTAAATTATGTTAATAACTCTTTCAAGACTAAGAACAACTAACCCTAGGATGATTAATTGAAATTTCTTTCTAATTAAAACCCCTAGTGTTGCATTAATTCGATCTATGGATTCCTTTATTAGATTTGACTCTAATCCGGTAGATTTTCGCCGTCCTATGCCTAGGATTGCGATCAACTCCGCTTAATTGTGTTGGATCTACTCATAAATAGGGACTTTTGCTCTACTGAATAAGCACATTCAACCTGAATTAATATCCTAAAATATTAACACAAGAATTAATAACACAATTAAGAACAAATCAAGTATTTATCATATAGTTCAGATATTAATAGCAAGATTCATCTTAGGTTTCATCCCCCTCAGGTATTTAGGGGATTTAGTTCATAGTTATAAAGGAAAACATCTCAAAATTGGGAAAACAACAAAACATAAAGAAAACCCAAAAACCCTGAAGGAAATTGAAGGGAAATCTTCAATCTTAAGGTAAATCCTACTCCTGAGATGGATCAATCAGTGTTCTTTGAGTAATTCCTTGCCTTATACTCTGTGTGTCCTCTTAGCCCTCTCCTAGGGTGTTTATATAGACTCTGGAATACCTTTCTTAGCCCCTAAGTAGCCTTTTCCACGTGAAATTAAAACAAGTCACAACAGGGACACGCCCATGTGATTCGGGCTCAGGCCGTGTTCAAGGCTATTAAATTGACACGGGCGTGTGCACATCTCATGTGTGGATGTCCAGGCCGTGTTGCAGACTAATTTTGGCCTATTTGGTCCATTTTTGGCTCTTTTCTCGTTCTTTTCACTTTCCTATACTCACCTAAGTATAAAACATGAAATTAAAGGATTAGGAATGTAACACTCCAAACCTGACCCAGACGTTATGGCCAGATCTAGTGTGTCACATAAACAATTTATTCGCAACCGGTTACTTTGACAAACTGCTATGTTATCTATTGTAAATCCATGTCCAGTAAATTGTAAGTTTTGAGTAAAATCAGTTTTAAAACTATTTTTGTTATCTTGAATTATTTAGACAAACTCCCATTTGTTGTCGTTTGTTATCATATCAACCAACCATTACGTAAGGTTTGTTTAAAAACATTTGGTATTAATTTTGAAAACCCGAGTACCCTAATTATCCCTTTAAAGCAAATAGTAATGTAACCAAAATCAAACACCCATAGTGGCCTTATTACAAAATAATTTCGACATTAAAATAATGATAAGAATAAAGTAAAGTGAAATCCAGCAGCAGAGATCATGTGGCCACCCCGAGTCCCTCGCAACTCTAAATCCTTTATGGTTGGGGGTTACCTGCATAGGTGAAAATAAAAGGGTGAGTTTGTGAAAACTCAGTGTGTAATTTCCCTAACCAACTACAGAGATCAAGCATACAGAACAGTCTGGGCTGAAGCCCTATTTAGATACAGATCAATCGGGGCCTGGCCCTATTCAGAAACAGAGTGGGCCTTAGGCCCATTATAGATACAGAACAGAACATATGCAAAACCCAACCCAGTCTAGCCCATCACACCACCCGTACCAGCCCATCACACCATGTGAGGAATAACTCAACCCACCCAACCCGTACACCAATTCGCAGCCATGCTGCTAAAATCAGATATCATGGCAAAACCACCAGAATAGAATTACGTGGCGGAGCCACTAAACAGATTACGTGGCACTGCCACTTTACAGAACTTCCTCCGAAATCCAAACCCAGCCTTATGCAGACTAATAGTACTACATATCACATGCATACAGATTAATAGATACAGATTAAACATACATAAATTAGAAAATCTATTTTTAGGGTTTTAACAGTCATTTGGTAGCTAGGGTTAAAATGGTAATTTTATCCTTTAAGGGTATTTTGGTCATTTGACTAAGTCTCGGTGTTTTATCACCTACTATGACCTTCTAGCAAGTCTAACGCCACTTCAAGCAACTCAGAATGTCCATATGTCCAAACAGTGTATACGGGCCAAAAACCCTTAATGGGCCCGGGTGGGCCTACACACTTGTGTGGCCCGCTCAGTCTAAACTTATGCTTAATATCACAGATTTTAATATCTAACGAACCATATATCATTTTACCGAATAACTTACCTATATGGGCCTGTAGGCCCACTGGGCCCGTTTTGGACCATTGAGGCCCAGAAAAGCCCTAGTGCACGAGAACGCACACAACAGCTCTTACCGTCAGACACCCGCGATTTGTGGGTTTGAATCGGCCCATGAGCGTTCACACGCCTGCAAGACCTCGAAATGCCTGCATTTTGGCATTTCAGCTTTCGACTTTTGCCGATCTACACTATTAGAGGGTGTCGTTACACACCTGGGTTACAAATGGAGTCGTACAAGCCCTCGAGCAATCTACCTACAATCGTTCAGACCAAACATTAAATAACAATTCAGCTTGCGAGCCACCACCACAAAACCCATATTACATTCAACCAAAACCCAAATAGCGATATGAAACACTTACCTTAGCGACAACACTACCACAAAGCCTAGATCGATCCCACAATACAGCAATCCAACACCCCTTGTGACTTCGATCTCCTTGAACCCCTAAGAAACCAAAGTGGTCAAGAATAAAAGATTTGAATCGGTTCCTAAAGAAAGATTAAAGGTCGATTTCCCTATAAGAGGAAAAAGGGGATTTCGGCTTTTATAAGAACAT
Organism: Gossypium stocksii; assembly: GCA_020496765.1. Taxonomy (NCBI): domain Eukaryota; kingdom Viridiplantae; phylum Streptophyta; class Magnoliopsida; order Malvales; family Malvaceae; genus Gossypium; species Gossypium stocksii. The sequence continues at coordinate 98,709,640 of CM035629.1, read as the reverse complement.
TTGAAAGGGAGAAAGAAATAACGCACTTACCTTGATTCAGATCCGAAAGAAGAAGAGTGTATGAGCACGCATAAGAGAGAATAGAATTCAGCCAATAGAAACATGGGAAGAAGTAACAAGATTCGTCACAGGTAAGGATTTGAGAAGAAGAATAAGAGGAAGAATAAAGATGAGAAAGGTACGAGAGGAGCAATCGGTTGGAGAATAAAGAAAGTGAGAAGGGAATTTTGATATTCGGCTAGAGAAGAGATTAGAGTAGAGAATGCCAAATCAAGGGTACAAATGAAGGGGGAGGAAGAACAATAGCATTCGGCCAAACAAGATTCAAGAAAGAGGAGAGGAAAATGAAAAAGGTAGACTTCGGCAACTGGCAAAACTGATATTAGAGAGAAAAGAATTACGAAATTTTAGTTTCTAAAGAACAATAATGCCTAAATGGTCAAAACACACTATGTAAAAACAAAAAGTGCTTAAACTGACACACCAAAGAATGTATTCGGCATACTACTCCCTATTTGCCGAAAATGCCAAATGCCCAAAGACTCAAGTCGATTTGCCTACTCCAGCTTACCTACATTCAGCCAACTCCTCCAATCCCTTGAAAATCTCCACAATTTCCTCCATGATTTACTTCAATTTTCTCTTTGGATATTAGCTCACACCCTCCAAATCAAGTTATCCTTATCTTTCCACCAACCTGAAGAGTTTACCTTTAATTCCATCCCTTGCCGATTCCAGCTAACAGAATAATAGCTCTCTATTTACAAGGAGACTCGAACCTCAGCTCTCCCACCTGCTAAATCACGCCACACCAAGCCGCACCTCTGGCGCCCCTTGCCACTCCAACACAGGGCTTTTTGTGCTAAGAAACATACCATTAATTTAAAAATCCTACCTACTAACGTCCAGATTCACTGAAGGCTAAAATATAAAAATTTTATTAGGGGTTAGGCCTAAACCTAGGCCTTCTAAAGGCCCCCTAGACACACTTAAAACATCAATTTAACAACCCAAGCATGCAAATGTCAATTCAGGCAAAAATCCTGAAACCTCCAAATTTGGAGCATTACAAAGAGCATCGAATTTCATAAATCTAATGATAAATCATCCATAAATATGCTAAGCATGGGGTAAAAATGTATATATATTATGGTTTATCAAATACCCCCACACATAAGCCTTTGCTTGTCCTCAAGCAAAGTCCTCAACTCACAATTAAGAATTCATTTTTCTCAACTTATAATTTCTATCAATAATGTTTCGAAATAATCTATAAGTAATCATACCTTGAAAGTTCAACTGAAAGAACATCAAAGTTTCAAATAATCCAAGTTGAACATTTTATCACGAAAACATAGGTATCTCCCCTTATCTAAGTAACTATCCTTAATTCAAAATCATATAGAGTTGACATCCTCACAACAGGTTCACCCTATTCACTCAAAGTGTTTAGGGTTCAGAAATTAAGCACTCATTAGTCAACATGAAGAGTTATTGCCATAAGCTTGCAAGAAAATCAAATCTCCACCACTATAAATTGACATGATATATCAATCAAAAGGTCTTTAGAGGGTTGTAACATAGCTTTGGTTAGGGGGTGTGGTCACAAGCTGTAAAAGGAGGTTAGAATCGAGATTGAATTGAAAAATTACCTAACTAGAAAAACACTTATATTGAGAAATTACATTCCTGAATAAATGATCCTAAAATTGAACTTTTCCTCATAAATAACATCGTTCATGCTCAAGTATAGCTTTATAATGCTAATGACAAATCAACCAACTGAACAACTTCATTTTTTTTAGAACAAAATTAATTATGAAACTTTACTAGAGAACAGAAAACATAGCTAAGCAATTTATTCAAATCAAGTCTCGACAAAAATGGGGATCAAATTAATTAAGGGGATTTCAACAATAATGGGATGTTGGTTAATATTGAGGGTAAATCAATAAATAGGTTATTAGGCTCAAGGGGGTTCACTAATGGTTAACTATGAGGGTAGACTTTTATGGAGTGAGTGGGTTAAAACCTAGGTGCCTTTATCATCTTGGTATATTAAATCAATGGTGTGGTCTTGGCATGCATAATCGAAGCAAGTTCTGGAATCACAAATCAATATTGACACACTCATAGCAATAATAAAAGTGAGCAGGAAAGAATATATGCTCTAAAGGCTCAAAATCTCACAAAATTTATGGTTTTTGATGTCGATCCTGTGAATTTCAAACTTTAAAATAATACCTAAACTTGGGGAGACAACCTAGAAAAATTTTAATTCTCAAAAATCAACTTATCATGCTTGATTCTCTAATGACTTAAAGTTTAAAAAATCAAAGCACAACTCCATATGTTTTAATCTAAGACATATCAATAAAAATCATAAATCAATCCAAATTCTTTCTAATAGTGATATGAGAAAATGACTTGAGAACAAAACAAGATTCAGGGATTTTCTGAAAATGAAATTAATAACTCCCTCCACACTTAAAATGTACATTGCCCTCAATGTACAAAGATAGATCTTTTAACAAAAATAAAGGCAAAGTATCATAAGACAGGGAGAGAGGTGAAACTTCCTGAATATTAGATGGAATCCTTGAGTTGGAAGTGCGGAAACTTGATTCTGAGGTGTATCTGTAGCTAGGGCAAAAATGAGGATTCTCTGGTGGTGCTAGAGGGTGCCAATCCATAATTATTGTGCCAAAAGAGTATTATACTTGGTGTTACGGTGGCTATGGTCGTGTTCGAGCAGGACATGGCAATCGTGGAGTAGTTTTCCTATTAGAGTTAGATATTCCTACGTAATCGTGAGCTTTGGAGCTCTTTGTAACTGCGATAGCATCAATAAATCTTTAGGAAATATAAATTAGCACGGTTACTCATCAAGATATAGCTGTTATAAAATGTTCATCAAAGACTATGCTAAATTTTTAGAGTAGAAAAATTGAAATTGAAATAAAAAGAAAAATAAAGCTAAAGAAACCTAAAAGTTATAAGAAAAATAAAAATGAAAATAAAAGTAACGATAAAAACAAAAATAAAGACAAAGATAAGAGGACTCAAAAGTCCTAATCCTCAAATGGTTCGTGAGGTGGGGATGGAGGCGAGATGTGGAAATGCTGACACATATGCTGTAAAGTAGCATCAATATGATCGAATCATTAAAAGCACTACTGCTCGAATCATGTAAATCACTCAGAGAGATCTGTCAATGAAGCAGCCGCATGAACTGGGCGATGGATCGATTGTGGCTGTGATGGTGGCCCCTCGTGTGTGGGAGGGACGTCGTCAATGATGTCTTCTGGGTTCTCCTACTCAGTGGATTGAACTAGACGGTACTGAGGAGGATCATACCCACGGCGTCACTCAATCATCCTCATGTGTAGCATACTCGAGATACCCTGTGGGGACATCTGGTCTATGAGAGTGAGTGAGGATGATTGATAAACCGTAATTTATACATATTTTTACCCCATGCTTAACATAATTTTGGATGATTTATCCCTTAAATTGTGGAATTTGATTCTCCTAATCCTCTAAATTCATGTTTTATACTTAAGTGAGTATGGGAGTGAAAAGAACGAGAAACGGGCCAAAAACGGAGAAATTGGACCAAAGAAAGAAATCAACACAGCCTAAAGTTCCTCACACGGGTAAACCATATGCCCGCACCACATTAACAGACTTGAACACTGCCTAGGCTCGATTCACAAGGGCGTGCCACACGGGCGTGTCCCTGTCGTGACAAATTTTAATTTCACGCAGAAAAGGCTACTTAGGGGCTAAGAAAGGTATTTCAGAGTCTATATAAACACCCTAGGAGCAGACTTAGAGGAAGGGGGCCCGACACGAAGAGTATAAAGCAAGGAATTACTCGAAGAAAGTCGGTTGATCCATCTCAGAAGCCAGGATCTACATCAAGACTGAAGATCTCCCTTCAATCCTTTCAGGAGTTTTGGGTTTTCTTTATGTTTTGTTGTTTTCTTTACCCTGAGATGTATTCTTTTATAAACATGAACTAAATCCCCAAATACCTGAGGGGGATAAAACCTAAGACGAATCTTGTTATTGTTATCTAAATTATATGATAAATATTCAATTTGTTTTTAATTGTGTTTTTTAATTCTTGAGTTGATATTTCAAGATATTAATTCAAGTCAAATGTACTTATTCAGATGAGTAAAAGTCACTGTTTAAAAGTAGATCCAACATAATTAAGCAGAGTTGATCGCAATCCTAGATATAGGACGACAAAAATCTGCCAAATTAGAGTCAATTCTAATAGTGAGATCCATAGATCGAGTTAATGCAAAACTAGGGGTTTTAATTAGAAAGAGATTTCAATTAATCAACCTAGGGTTAGTTGTTCTTATTCTTGACGGAGATATTAACATAATTTAGGGATCTCTACGGATCAAGTCGAATGAAGAAATCATCTAATTCAGAGTTAAATAACAAGTGAAGTCTAGGTGGATTCTTCCTTGGGTATTGCCTTTATCATTTAGTTTTCCCAAAGTAATTCCCCAATTTACTCTATGTCGCATCCTTAGTTTAGTTTAGAATTAATTAGTTTAAACAAACTCCCCCTTTTATTTCTAGGCTAGATAATAGAAAAGAAGTTATTACTAGTACTTTTAGTTCCTTCGGGTTCGACATTCCGGTCTTGCCACTAACTATACTACTATTTGATAGGTACACTTGCCTTTCATCATGATAATAGTTAGTTTCTAGGTACGATCATTATTATTACTTCATCAAAATCACGATCAAGTTTTTGGCGCCGTTGCCGGGGAACTAAAATACTAGGAACACTCGATTTCTATTACTTTAGCTATCTTTATTTTTATTGCAAATTATTTTCTATTTTTTTTAGGTTTTATTTACTAAAATTTTCTTTTTTGTTTTTCTCTAACAGGTGTCTAGTTTATGACTAGAAAAAACCCGTCAGGACCACTATTGTTTGGTAGCGACTTAGAAGCCACAGTTTGCAGAAACCGAAGAGAGATAAGGCGAAGCTTACAGTACCCAGAACAGGGACAAGAGAACGCACCCGCATCTACTGAAGAGATGGAAGCAAATCAAAATAATCAACTACCTCCTATGGTAGCCGCAGATCCTGTGAATCAAAATCCTGTTTTGCGCTCTATGTATGATTATGCTAAGCCTAATTTAGCTGGTATTGAATCTAGTATTGTTAGGCCTGCTATCGCTTCAAATAATTTTGAACTGAAACCTAACACTATTCAAATCATACAACAATTTGTTCAGTTTGATGGTTTGCAGGATAAGGATCCTAACTCACATTTAGCTAACTTTTTGGAATTCTGTGACACATTTAAAATCAATGGCATTTCTGATGATGCCATTCACCTTCGGTTGTTTCCCTTTTCTTTGAGAAATATAGCTAACCAGTGATTAAATTCTCTACCCAGAGGGTCTATCACTACTTGGGAACAAATGACCAAAAAGTTTTTACTTAAATATTTTTCGCTGACTAAAACAGCAAAGTTGAAGAATGATATCTCTTCTTTTGTGCAGATGGATTTGGAGACACTCTACGATGCTTGGGAGAGATACAAGGATTTGTTGAGAATGTGCCCTCACCATGGGTTACCTTTGTGGCTACAAGTGCAAACTTTCCACAACAGTTTAAATCCCTCAACAAGACAAATGATTGATGCAGCTGCCAGTGGAACCATCAATAACAAAACACCTGTGGAGGCTTATGAGTTTATAGAAGAGATGTCACTGAATAATTATCAGTGGCAAGTCATGAGGACAAAGGCGCAAAAAGCTGTCGAGGTTTTTAATGTTGAAGCAGTCACAATGCTATCAAATCAAGTAGAACTCTTAAATAAAAAGATTGACTTTTTAGTTGGTTCTACACAGGTACATCCAATGATGAGGTGCGATTCAAATGGAGGAGGAATGTATAGCATAGATTATTCATCTCACGATCCTAGCACAGAAAATGAACAAGCCAACTATATGGGTAACAATTCTAGATCTCAAATTAACCCTTATAGTAACACTTATAATACAGGTTGGAGAAACCACCCCAATTTCTCATGGGGTGGTCAAGGAAATCAGAGACCACCATCACCTCCAGGATTTTAGCAACCACCTTACCAGTAAGAGAAAAAATCGAACCTTGAGGAGATGCTCACGAAATTTATCTCAGTATCATAAACCCATTTTCAGAGTACCGAGACGGCACTTAAAAACCAACAAGCTTCTATTCAAGGACTTGAACATCAAATTGGTCAACTTGCCAAGATGATATCTAATAGACCACCAGGTAGTCTGCCAAGTAATAATAAACCCAATCCTAGGGGACATGTTAAGGCAGTTACGTTAAGGAATGGGAAGATGCTAACTGAACCTGAAAAGAAGATACCATAAGAACCTGACAAGGAGAATATCGAGGAGACTAAGCCCAAAGAAAAAGCCCCATCGATACTTAAGGAATATAAGCCACCCATTCCATACCCAGCAAAGTTGAAGAAAGACCGCATGGATGCTCAATTCAGTAAATTTCTTGAACTTTTTAAACAGTTACATATTAACTTACCTTTTGTTGAAGCCATTTCGCAGATGCCCACGTATGCAAAGTTTTTGAAAGAGCTTCTAACAAACAAAAGGAAGTTTGAAGAACTATCCATAGTGGAACTTAACGAGGAATGTTCAGCGATCCTTCAGAACAAACTGCCAACTAAATTGAAAGATCCAGGAAGTTTTACTATTCCCTGTTTAATTGGAAGTCTGGATATTGAAAGGGCATTAGTAGATTTAGGCGGCAATATTAACTTAATGCCTTATAAAATATTCAAGCAATTAGGTCTAGGGGAACCAAAACCTACTAGGATGAGTATTCAACTAGCTGATAGATCTGTTAAATATCCTAGGGGTATCATTGAAGATGTATTAGTTAAGGTTGATAAATTTAAATTCCCTGTTGATTTTGTTGTACTTGACATGGATGAGGATGTTGAGGTACCCTTAATCCTAGGGCGTCCATTTTTAGCTACTGCTCGAGCTATTATCGATGTAGGGGATGGTAAACTAGTGCTTAGGGTAGGTGATGAAGAAATTATGTTTAAAATTTATGATGCCATGCAATTCTCTAGGAAACAAGATGATTCCTATTATTTTATTGATTCCATTGATTATTCTGTTCAAGACTCTTTTCAGGAAATCGCTTTTAAAGACATGCTGGAACTGTGTCTCGTTCAAAGTGGGGGAGAGAACGAAGTCACTATTGAGATGGAAAAGGTTATAATCGATTTAAACTCCAATGACCCCTCCCCTAGACAAACCAATTGTGAAGGTATTGAGATTAATGAGGAATTAAGACAAAAGCCCTCTGTTGATGAACCTCCCCAACTAGAATTGAAGCAATTACCCAAACACTTAGAATATGCATTTTTGGGGAACAATTCTACATTACCAGTAATTATTGCTTCAAACATGCAACCTAAGGAAAAAGAGGAATTAATCCAAGTGTTAAGAGAACATAAAAGAGCCATAGCTTGGAAAATCTCTAACATTAAAGGAATCAGCCCTTCTTTTTGCACCCACAAAATCTTGATGGAGGATGAATATAAACCATGTGTGCAAGCTCAAAGGAGATTGAACCCCAACATGAAAGAAGTAGTCAAGGCTGAGGTAATTAAACTTCTAGATGCTGGAATTATTTATCCTATTTCTGACAGTGCTTGGGTAAGTCCTATGCAGGTTGTTCCTAAGAAAGGTGGCAGGACTGTTGTTGCCAATGAAAAGAACGAATTAATCCCTACAAGAACGATAATAGGTTAGAGAGTTTGCATTGACTACAAGAAATTGAACGATACCACTAGAAAAGATCACTTCCCATTACCCTTCATTGATCAGATGTTGGAAAAATTGTCAGGACATATGTACTATTGCTTCTTGGATGGACTTTCTGATTATTTCCAAATCCCGTTAGCTCCTGAATATCAAGAGAAAATGACATTCACTTGTCCATACGGTACGTTTGCTTATCGTAAATGTCCTTTGGATTATGTAATGCTCCTGCTACTTTTCAGCATTGAATGCTAGCCATCTTTGACGAACTCGTAGAGGACATCATGGAGGTATTTATGGATGACTTTTCGGTATTCGGTAACTCTTTCCATCTTTGCCTTAAGAATTTAGAATGAGTTCTAATAAGGTGTGAGGAAACAAATCTTGTTCTTAATTGGGAAAAATGCCATTTTATGGTTCGAGAAGGTATTGTGTTAGGATACAAGATTTCTAGTAAGGAAATAGAAGTTGATAAAGCGAAAGTTGAGACGATTGAAAAACTACCTCCCCCTATTTCAATTAAGGCAATTAGAAGCTTTTTAGGACATGCTAGTTTCTATAGAAGATTCATTAAAGATTTTTCTAAAATAGCTAAGCCTTTAAAGAAATTCCTAGAAAAAGATGTACCCTTTAATTTTGATCAGGAATGTTTAGAAGCATTTAACACTCTCAAAGAGAAACTTACTAATGCTCCGATTATAATTGCACTTGATTGAAATTTACATTTTGAGCTAATGTGTGATGCAAGTGATTTTGCAGTAGGTGTAGTTCTTGGACAGCGAAGAGACAAGCACTATTAGCCAATCTATTATGCTAGCAAAACTCTAACAGTCGCACAAGAGAACTATACTACCACAGAAAAAAGAGTTGCTAGCTGTGGTTTTTGCGTTCGACAAATTTAGACCATATCTTATTGTCTAAAGTCATCGTTTATATTGATCACTCCGATCTTCGTTATCTTTTAACTAAGTCTGATGTGAAACCCCGATTAATAAGATGGATGTTATTGTTGCAGGAATTCAATTTGGAAATACAAGATAAAAAAGGAACTGAAAACTTGGTAGCCTATCACCTTTCCAGGCTTGAGAATCCACATCTCAAACTTGATGAGGTCGAGATAAAACACTCGTTTCTTGAAGAACAACTCTTAGTCATATCTGATCCTAAGGTACCTTGGTTTGCTAACATTGCAATTTACTTAGCTGCTAATATAACACCAAAAGGGTTGACACATCAGCAAAAGAAGCGATTCTTTACTAATGTGAAAAACTACTTTTGGGAATATCCTTTTCTTTTTCGTACATGTGCAGATCAAGTCATTCGAAGATGTGTTACAACAACAGAAGCAAACAAAATCCTGGCACACTGCCATTCAGGACCAACAGGAGGACATTACAGTGGAACTAAGACTGCCCATAAAATACTTGAATTAGGTTTTTATTGGCCCACATTATTTAAGGACACCAACAGTTATGTTACTTCTTGTGACAAATGTCAACAAATAGGTAATATCTATAAACATGATGAAATGCCTCAAACATATATGCTTGAATGTGAAATATTTTATGTATGGGGCATCGATTTCATGGGTCCATTCCCTAGTTCGTTTGGAAATAAATACATCTTAGTAGCAATTGATTACATGTCTAAATGGGTAGAAGCCCAAGTGTTACCTACTAATGATGCTAGAATGGTAGTGAGATTCCTTAAAAAACTCTTCTCTCAATTTGGAACACCTAGAGCAATTATTAGTGATAAAGGAACTCATTTCTGTAATGCTCAGATTGAAAAAGTCCTAAAGAAATATGGAGTGCACCATAGAACAGCTACCCCTTATCACCCCCAAACCAGTGGACAAGTCAAAGTAGCTAATAGAGAGCTGAAACGCATCCTAGAGAAGACAGTAGAGTCATATAGGAAAGATTGGCCGAGAAAAGTAGATGATGCTTTATGGGCTTATAGAACTGCATTCAAAACTCCCACAGGAACATCTCCCTATAGACTCGTTTATGGAAAAAGTTGTCATTTACCCTTTAAACTAGAACATAAGGCATTTTGGGCTATCAAATTTCTAAATCTCGATCCTAATCTTGCAGGTGAAAAGAGACTAATGCAGTTAAACGAGTTGGATGAATGGCGTAGTAATGCATATGAAAACTCACGCTTATACAAGGAAGCCACAAAGCGGTGCTATGATGCTCGTCTAAAGTAACCCAAATAGTTTAAAACTGGTGATCTTGTCTTGCTTTACAACTCAAGGCTTAGATTATTCCCTGGAAAGCTAAAATCGAGATGGTCAGTCCCGTTCATAGTTCAAAGTGTTTTTCCCTACGGCACAGTTGAGGTAACACATCTAACTCACGCCTTTCAAAGTAAACGGTCATCGACTCAAACTATATAATGGTGAGATTTTAAGAATGATAGGGAGGAGCTTAGGCATCATGAACCCTCGTAAAGGAGAAAGCAAGATACGTCGAGCTTAGACTCTAAATAAGCACTTCTCGGGAGGCAACCCGAGCACTAACGCTATTGATTTCTTTAAATTCAGTCCTTAAAATGCAAATTTCTCGAAGCCACACGGCCATGCACAAAGGTGTGCCTAAGGTCGTGGCCATACCATGGATGGAAACACGGCCGTGTCGACAGAGGGAAATATTTCCCAAGACACGGGCTTTGACAAATCAGCACGGCCGTGCGATAGAGCCGTAGGCGAACCTGCCAATTTAGCACGGGCGTGCAACAGGCCTGTACGAGTAGACCATGGTTGAAACTGAGAAATTAGCACGAGCGTGTGACATGCCCGTGCCTAACATCCATGCCAAACCATAAGTCCACGAAACACACGGGCTAGACCTAGGACACACAGGTGTGTGCCACAGCCGTGTGCCCAATCTCTCATCTTGAATCACTCACTATTAACCACCACCACCACCGCCACCTCATGATTCATCTGCCTATAAGGACATTTAAGTCCAGTTTCTCTTATTTTTACTTTTATTTTTATTTTTTATTTTTAAGTCACCTGCCTTCTTAATTTTCTTTACTTTATATTTTTCCTTTTCCTTATAAATACTTATATTCTGCACTTTATCGAGTAATACTTTAATTCTTCCCACAGTTGTGTTTATTCTCCTCAGTAGCCCAGAATCATGAACTTCAAGTAGTTCTTTCTCCAATTCAGCTTTCACTATTCTAAGGAATTCATCAAGAAAATTTAGAGAGTGTCGCTTCTATCCCTCACTTATGATCTATGCTTATATTCTTACCTATTCTTGTACATTGAGGGCAATGTACATCTTAAGTGTGGGGGGAAAACTCCCTTTCAAATCCCTGAATTTTGTCTTGTCTCTCAAGTCACTTTCTCATATCACTATTAGAATGAATTCTGATTGATTTATGATTTTTATTGATATGTTTAGAATTAAGACATAGGTATTTGTACTTTGATTATTCAAACTTTAAGTCATTAGAGAATCAAGCATGATAAGTTGAAATTTTTGAGAATTTAAAATTTTTCTAGGTTGTTTCCCAAAATTTAGATATTATCTTGAAAGTTGAAATTCATAGGATCGACATCAAAAGCCATAATTCTAGTGAGATTTTTGAGCCTTTTGAGCATACATCCTTTCATGCTCACTTTTATTGTTGCTTTGAGTGAGTCAATATTGAGTTGTTTTTCTAGAACTTGCTCAGATTATGCATGTCAAGACTACACCATTGATTTGATATATCGAGATGATAAAGGCACTTAGGTTTAACCCACTTACTCCATAAAAGCCTACCCTCATAATTAACCATTAGTGAACCCCCTTGAGCCTAACAAACCATTTATTGATTTACCCTTAATATTAACCCATAAACCTATTTTTGATTCTTTGAGAATTTCCCTCACTCTAAATTTGATCCCTATTTTTGTCGAGATTTGGATTGAATAATTACCTAGCTATGTTCTTCTTTTTAGTTTGTAAGTTCATATTCGATTTGTTCTTTAAAAAAAGCTTAAATTTAAATGTTTAGCGTATTATTATAAAATTATGTACTATGGATCTTAAACGATATTATTCATAAGGAAAAATCTCAAATTTAGGAATTTAATTCAGTGATAGAGATTTTTCTAGATAGATGATTTTTCAGTTCAATCTCGATTCTAACCCTCTTTTTCAGCTTGTGACCACACCCCTAACCAAAGCCCCATTATAACCCTCTAAAGACATTTTGATCGACGTATCATCTCAATCTATAGTGGGGGAGATTTGATTTTCATGCAAGCTTATGGTAATAACTTTTCATGTTGACTAATAAGTGCTTAATTTCTGAACCCTAAACACTTCGAGTGGATAGTGAATCTTTAGTGAGGATGTCAACTCTTGTTGATTTTGAATTCAAGGTAATTACTTAGAAGATGGGAGAATACCTATGTTTCCGTGATAAGATTCTCAACTTAGATTGTTTGAAACTTTGATGTTCTTTTAGTTGAATTCTCGATGTATGATTACTCATGGATTGATTTGAAACATTATTGATAAGATTTATAAGTTGAGAAGAATGATTTTTGATTGTGAGTTGAGGATTTTGCTTGAGGATAAGCAAAGGCTTAAGTGTGGGGGTATTTGATAAACTATAATTTATACATATTTTTACCCCATGCTTAACATAATTTTGGATGAATTATCCCTTAACTTGTGGAATTTGATGCTCCTAATCCTTTAAATTCATGTTTTATACTTAAGTTAGCATAGGGGAGTGAGAAGAACGAGAAACAGGCCAAAAATGAAGAAAATGGGCCAAAGTAAGAAATTAACACAGCCTGAAGCTCCTCACACGGGTAAACCACACTCCCATGCCACATTAGCATACTTGAACATGGCCTAGGCTTGATTCACACGGGCGTGCCACATGGGCGTGTCCCTGTCGTGACGAATTTTAACTTCACGCGGAAAAGGCTACTTAGGGGCTAAGTAAGGTATTCCGGAGTCTATATAAACACCCTAGGAGCAGACTTAGAGGAAGGGGGCCTGACACGAAGAGTAGAAAGCAAGGAATTACTCAAGGAAAGCCAATCGATCCATCCCAGAAGCAAGTATCTACATCATGACTAAAGATTCTCCTAAATTTCTCTCAGGAGTTTTGGGTTTTCTTTATGTTTTGTTGTTTTCTTTACCCTGAGATGTATTCATTTATAAACATGAACTAAATCCCCAAATACTTGAGAGGGATGAAACCTAAGATGAATCTTATTATTGTTATCTAAATTATATGATGAGTATTCGATTTGTTCTTAATTGTGTTTTTTAATTCTTGAGTTGATATTTCAGGATATTAATTCAAGTCAAATGTGCTTATTCAGAGGAGCAAATTTCCTTGTTTAAGAGTAGATCCAACACAATTAAGTGGAGTTGATCGCAATCCTAGACATAGGACGACGAAAATCTACCGAATTAGAGTCAAATCTAATAGGGGAATCCATATATCGAGTTAATGCAAAACTAGGGGTTTTAATTGGAAAGAGATTTCAATTAATCAACCTAGAGTTAGTTGTTCTTATTCTCGACGGAGATATTAACATAATTTAGGGATCTCTACAGATCAAGTTTAATGAAGAAATCGTCTAATTCAGAGTTAAATAACAGGTGAAGTCTAGGTGGGTTCTTCTTTGCGTATTGCCTTTATCATTCAGTTTTCCTAAAGTAATTCCCAATTTACTCTTTGTCGTATCCTTAGTTTAGTTTAGAATTAATTAGTTTAAACAAAACCCCCTTTTATTTCTAGACTAGATAATAGAAAGGAAGTTATTACTAGTACTTTTAGTTCCTTTGGGTTCGACATTCCAATCTTGCCACTAACTATACTACTATTCAATAGGTGCGCTTGCCTTTCATTGTGATAATAGTTAGTTTCTAGGTACTATCATTATTATTACTTCACCAAAATCACGATCAATGATTGCGCCATTGTGTTAAGAAGGCTGAAGTATCTTGCGAGGTGCGTCACATAAGGGCCCATACAAATTGCCCCCTTCCTATATCGCTCTGTCTGATGTCGAATGGAGAGGGCGATGAAGTAAGCAAGGTCCAAGACATGCTCGTGTGCCATGCTCCATAGGAAGTATGCGTCGTGAGTGTTGACAACCCCGGTACTCTCTCGTCGGCCTGTCAATATGTGTGCGAAGATGGCGTGAAGGTAACGAAGTGATGGTGAAAGAGTTGTCACCATGGACTGACTAGGTCATAAGAGGCTGAAGTAGGGACCAGGGCCATCTAGCATTTGGAAGAAGAGTAATGAATATGTCGACGAAGCTCAGATAAATCTTCTTAATCCATGAATTCTTCGGTATAGAGGCCCAGAGCTATACCAAACTCAGGCACACTTAGTTGGCGTACCAAACCACTGAGACGGAACTGGACTGTGCCAGGATTGTCGAACTGGGATATAACTGTCTGGAGATGGAATGTTGAACATAGCTCTAGAGTGAGCTCTAAGTATGTCGGTTCGATGATCTCGAAGAATTGCCCCCATGGATCAGTAGTCAGTAGGGCTCAAACCGCATCAGCCAATTGGACCTACTCTAAGGCAGCCCACTCAATGCATCGCCCCACTCCGGGGGGCCGTACCCTAAGTATCTCAAATAGTTCCTCTTGGGAACCATGTGGAAAATGAAGAAATGAATGTTGTATTTCAGAAGACGCGCTCGCAAATGTAGTACCGAGTCCTTTTTGCTTTTTTGAAACGAGGACGGTTGTTTTGGACTTACCACATGGAGGCGTCATCGTATACCTACAAAAAGAAAACTTAATTAATAAAAAAGATATTATCTAAAATGCAAATTAAATTTCAAAATAAAGCGAAATTGTGGAATTAGTACAAATTAGCATGATAAAAGTAGCAGTATGGGTAGATCATGATACAAAAATTTGAATAAATGCAAGTGACCTAATATTGGCTAAGAATAAATGAATCTACTGGAAGGAATCATCAAGTAATATAGACATTAGAAGCAAAACCCACCAAATGCCCAAAACTAAAATGAAAATGAATTGCAAAATGAAGTAGTGAATGTATGAATAGAAAATAATAATAGAGCAATCAACTAGTAAATAGATAAGAATAATAAAAGAAAATAAATAAATAATTTTAATGGACAAGGTGTTGAAGAGGGTAGACCGACGGTGGTGTTAAGGTGGCGCACGGGCTTGGACTGCGAGGGATAGTGTTCGTGGCAAGGAAGAGAAAAACAAGGGGAGGATAGAGAGGGAGAAGATGGGAGGGAGGTTAATTCGCCGGTGGGCCGTCGGGGCTGGTGGCCGGACTATGGAAAAAGGAAATTTGGGTGAGAGAGCAGCTAGGGTTTGGGGGAATGGGGGAGATGACTAGTGATTAGGGTTTTAGGGGGTTTAAATAGATATTGGGGCACACGGTCATTGCGCACGCCCGTGTGCTCCCATTTCAACCCGTGTGTTTTGCAATTTTACATTTTGGGCGCGCCTGATACATGGCCCACGCCCGTGTGTCATGGGCGTGTTGGTGCACACGGCCGTGTCACATGGTTGTGCCCTGCTTCATTCGCTTCTCCCATGCCCGTGTATTAGGTAACATGCCCGTGTTAATGTAACAGGTTCGACGACGAGCCTCAGGCACGAGCGCGTCACATCCCGTGCTAATTTCTCAGTTTCAACCACGGCCTTTGCTCACGAGCGTGTCGTACACCCGTGTTAATTTGGCAGGTTCGTCCAGGGGGTATAGGCACTCCCGTGTGAAGGTTTGCACGCCCATGTTATGGTGCCCACGCTCGTGTTTGATTAGTAGGTTCATCCACGTCCACATCGCACGACTGTGGTTATTTGTCGAAACCCGTGTCTTGGGAAAAATTTTGCTCAAGCACGTCCACCCGTGGTGTGTCCACGGCCTCAAGCACGCCCGTGTGCCTGGCCGTGTGGCTCTATAAAACCTGCATTTTAAAGACTTAGTTAGATGTTATGAATTGAAGTTAAAGAAATCAACAATGTTAGTACCCAATTGCCTCCCGAGAAGTGCTTCTTTAAAGTCTAAGCTAGACTTTACCTTGCATGGTCACGGTGGTTCGAGGAGTTGAAACTCCTCTCTCCTGTTATCAATTCCATCAAAGTAAGGTTTGAGTCGAGTATTATTTACCTTAAAAGTACCAAATTCCTTGTGTGTTACCTCGACTGTACCATATGAAAAGATTTTTATTATCATGAAGGGCGTCAGACTTTGTTCGTTGGATTTTGTCGTAACAATTCGAGGATCTCTTTCATCCAATAGTACTTTGTCTCCAACCTTAAATTGACTCGTTTTATCTCTAGGCTTGTCATGGTTTTCTTTTGGTTTCGCGTGGCATATCTTAGATTCCTCCTTGCTATAGTTCCGCCATTCGCCTAGTTCATCAATCTGTAGCATTCGCTCTTTGTGGATTGCTCCCTTGTTGTTGTATGAACTTACATGTGGCTCAATTGTATTCTTGTGAAGAGTGTCCTGCAAGGAAGGTTTGACAGTGAGATTACCCTTATTACAAGAACTCGTAATAACATCTTTATCAGAGGACATCTTAATAGAATCACGAGCTTGGAGAGTGATCGTGTCATTGCCTACACAAAGTGTGAGTTCACCTGTGCCCACATCAATGATAGTCCTAGCAGTTGCAAAAAAGGGCCATCCTAAAATTAATGGCACATCGCTATCCTCATCCATGTCTAAAACAACAAAGTCTACTGGGAATATAAATTTGTCAATTTTGACAAGCACATCTTCAATTATACCCCTAGGAAATCTAATGGTTTTATCGGCCAATTGAATGCTCATCCTAGTTTGTTTGGCTTTCCCAAGACCTAGTTGTTGAAACATTTTATAAGGCATTATGTTTATACTAGCCCCTAAATCAGCCAAGGCATTTTTAATATCTAAACTACCAATTATACAAGGAATCGTAAAACTCCCTGGATCTTTCACTTTGATGGGTAGCTTATTTTGCAAAATAGCTAAGCAAACTGCATTCAGCTCCACTTGTGATGACTCATCAAACTTTCGTTTGTTTGCTAAAAGCTCTTTTAAGAATTTTACGGTGTTTGGCATCTGCGAAAGTGCTTCAATAAACAGTAAGTTAATATGTAATTTTTTTTAAAAGCTTAAGAAATTTACCGAATTTTTCATCTGTGCGGTCCCTCATTGTCGCATTCAGGTATGGGACACGAGGCTTATATTTGTTACTAATTGGCTCTTTGTGACTTACCTCAACATTACCTTTACTTACCACAGCTTCTTGCCTTGGTTTTAATTTGTTTTGAACTAACTCTTCTTCATTAAGCATAGTAATAGAACGGATTTGCTCCCTTAGGTCAGTTTCTATGTTACTTGGCAAGCCACCTTGTGGTCTTTCAAAGATTGTCCTATCTGGGTTTCGAGCCCTTGAATCGATGCTTGCTAGTTTTTAAGTGTTGTTTCGGTATTTTGAAAAAGAGTTTCTAATATTGATATAAATTTCTCCAACATCTCTTCAAGGTTCGGTTTCTTTTCCTGTCAATAAGGGAGTTGCTGAAATCCTAGAGGAGGTGGTGGCCTTTGATTTCCTTGATTCCTTTGGCCTCCCAATGAAAAATTTGGGTGGTTTCTCCAACTTGCATTATAAATGTTACTACAAGGATTATTTTTGGGTCGAGGATTATTACCTATATAATTCAATTGCTCGTTATCCAAGCCATTTCCACAGGGTAGGTACTCAGGATTTGCATCACACTGCATAACTAGATGTACCTACATAGAACCAACTAAACCATCAATCTTTTTATCCAAAAGTTCTACCTGACTAGAAAGCATAGCGACTGAATCAATATTGAAAACATCGGCAGCTTTTTGTGACTTTGTCCTCATGACTCTCCACTGATAGTTATTCAGTGACATCTCCTTTATAAACTCATAAGCCTCCTTAGGTGTTTTGTTATTTGTGGTTCCACCGGCAACTGCATCAATCATTTACCTCGTTGAGGGGTTCAAACCATTATGAAAAGTCTGAACTTGAAGCCATAAGGGTAACCCATGGTGAGGGCACCTTCTCAATAAGTCTTTGTATCTCTCCCATGTATCATAAAGTGTTTCTAGATCCATCTGTACAAAAGAAGAAATACCATTCCTCAACTTTGCCATTTTAGCCGGCGGAAAATATTTAAGTAAAAATTTTTCGGTCATTTGTTCCCAAGTAGTGATAGACCTTCGTGGTATAGAATTCAACCACTGTTTAGCCTTATTTCTCAAGGAAAAGGAAAATAACAAAAGGTGAATGGCATCATCAGAAACGCCATTAATCTTAAAAGTGTCATAGAATTCCAAAAAGTTTGCTAAATGTGTGTTAGGATCCTCATCCTGCAAACAATCAAACTGAACAAACTGTTGAATCATCTATATAGTGTTAGGTTTCAGTTCAAAATTATTTGTAGCAATAGCAGGCCTAACAATACTAGATTTAGTACCAGCTAAATTAGGCTTAGCATAGTCATATATAGTACGAGGAGTAGGATTTTGATTCACAGGATCTGTGGCTACCATAGGAGGTAGTGGATTATTTTAATTTGCCTCCATCTCTTCGGTAATGTTCATCTCATTCTCTTGCTCTTCCCCTATGTACTGTACACTTCGTCTTATTTCTCTTCAGTTTCTATGAGCTGATGCTTCTATCTCACTCTCAAATAATAGTGGTCCTGACGGGTTCCTTCTAGTCATAAACTAGAGGCACCTGTCAGAGAAAAAAAGAAAGAAGTTAGTAAATAAAAAACAAAAATAAAAAGTAAATTGCAATAAAAATAAAAATGGCTAAAGTAATAAAAATTGAGTGTTCCCAAAATTCTAGTTCCCTGGCAACGGTGCCAAAAACTTGATTGCGTGATATTTATAATGGTCAAGTAATAATATGATCGTACCTAAAAACTAACTATTATCACGACAAAGGTAAGCTCACCTATCGAACAGTAGTATAGTTTAGTGGCAAGACCGAAATGTCGAACCTATAGGAACTAAAAGTACTAGTAATAACTTTCTTTCTATTATCTAGCCTAGAAATAAAGGGAATTTGTTTTAAACTAATTAAATTAAACTAATTAACTAAGAACATGACAGAGAGTAACTTGGGAGACTACTTTTGGGAAAACTAATTGATTAAGATAATACCCAAGAAAGAATCCACCTAGACTTCACTTGTTATTAGACTCTGAACTAGACGATTTATTCACTTGATTTGATCCGTAGAAATCCCTAAATTATGTTAATATCTCTTTCAACTAGGTTAATTAATTGAAATTTCTTTCTAATTAAAACCCCTAGTGTTGCATTAACTCGATCTATGGATTCCCTTATTAGATTTGACTCTAATCCGATAGATTTTCGTCATCCTATGTCTAAGATTGCGATCAACTCCGCTTAATTGTGTTGATCTACTCTTAAATAGGGACTTTTGCTCCACTGAATAAGCACATTCAACTTCAATTAATATCCTGAAATATTAACACAAGAATTAATAACACAATTAAGAACAAATCAAGTATTTATCATATAGTTTAGATATTACTAACAAGATCCGTCTTAGGTTTCATCCCCCTCAGGTATTTAGGGGATTTAGTTCATAATTATAAAGGAAAACATCTTAAAATTTGGAAAACAATAAAACATAAAGAAAACCAAAAAAACCCCTAAAGAAAATTGAAGGGAGATCTTCAGTCTTGAGGTAAATCTTGCTCCTGAGATGGATCAATTGACGTTTTTCGAGTAATTCCTTGCCTTCTACTCTGTGTGTCCTCTTAGCCCTCTCCTAGGGTGTTTATATAGACTCTAGAATACCTTTCTTAGCCCCTAAGTAGCCTTTTCCGCGTGAAATTAAAACAAGTCACGACAGGGGCACGCCCATGTGACACGCCCGTGTGATTCGAGCTCAGGCCGTGTTCAAGGCTGTTAAATTGACATGGGCATGTACACATCCCATGTGTGGAGGGCCAGGTCGTGTTGCACTCTAATTTTGGCCCATTTGGTCTGTTTTTGGCCTGTTTCTCGTTCTTTTCACTTTCCTATGCTCAGCTAAGTATAAAACATGAAATTAAAGGATTAGAAGCATCGAATTCCATAAATCTAATGATAAATCATCCATAAATATGTTAAGCATGGGGTAAAAATGTGTATATATTATGGTTTATCAGAAGGTAAATGGGAAAGATACCTACCGTTAATTGAATTCGCGTATAACAATAGTTTTTAGTCGAGCATAAAAATGGCACTGTATGAAGCATTATATGGTTGTAAATGTCAAACTCCATTATACTGGACTGAGTTTAGTGAGAAAAAGATTCACGGGGTTGATTTGATCAGAGAGACTAAAGAGAAAGTAAAAGTGATATGTGATAGTTTAAGAGCAGCTTCTGATCTACAGAAGATATATGCGGATTTGAAACGTAAAGACATTGAATTTCAAATTGGAGATAGAGTATTTGTAAAAGAATCACTGTGGAAGAAGATTCTCCAATTTGGTTGCAAAGGAAAATTAAGTTCGCGTTTTATCAGGCCATACGAGATTATCGAGAGAATAGGACCAGTGGCATATCGACTAGCTTTACCATCAGAATTAGAAAAGATCCATAATGTATTTCATGTGTCAATATTATACCGATATAGATCAGATCTGTCACATGTAATCTCTCCAACAGAGATTAAAATTCAGTCTGATATGACGTATAATGAAGAATCGATCAAAATTCTGACAAGAGAAATTAAAGAGTTGAGAAATAAAAGCATAGCTTTAGTGAAGGTTCTTGGGCAATGGCACGGTATCGAAGAAGCTACGTAGGAACCTGAGGAAGCTATGAGAAAATAATACCCTAACCTATCCATTGGTAAGATTTTCGGGGACGAAAATCCCTAAGGGGGGAGTTGTAACAGCCTATTTTTAGTCAAATCGGAACAGTGGCTTTGGAACCACAAATTAGAAGTCAAAATAATTATTTTATTATTATTTTAATGTCTACAGCGTGATAATATGATTGTGTGAATATTTTGTTAAAAAATTTTACTGTT
The DNA here is from genome assembly GCA_020496765.1 of Gossypium stocksii. Classification (NCBI taxonomy): domain Eukaryota; kingdom Viridiplantae; phylum Streptophyta; class Magnoliopsida; order Malvales; family Malvaceae; genus Gossypium; species Gossypium stocksii. The sequence continues at coordinate 98,688,751 of CM035629.1, read as the reverse complement.
TGAATGCTTAATTTGATAAAAAGGACTAAATTGCGTAAAAATTAAAAGTTATGTTCTATAAGCTATAAGTGTCAAATAGCTATAGAACCTTAAAGTGGAGGCCCTTATGTGGTAAGTATACCATTTTTATTATGAATGGACAATTATGGACATGCATTAAGTAATTTTAATGTTTAGTAATAAGGTTATATTTGTAAATAATAAAAATATGATAGAAAAATAAATAAAATAAGCCATCATCTTTGTTCTTTCTATCCACCACTGATTTTAGACTAAGGAAACTCCATTAAAGGAGCTTGAAGCATTCAGCCACTATTCAAGCTTGCATGTAAGTGAACTTCATCCCGTTTTTAATGATTTCTATGTTTTTTGAGATCGTTGCAACTAAGTCTAGCTAGCCCAGGGAATATTTTGCAAAATTGTTAAAGGTTTAAGGTTTTTCCATTTATGAATAGATGTGTATTTTGATGTTTCATGATAGATTTTGAATGATTGTTGTTAGATAAACAACATTTATAAAGTGATTTTTAGTGAAATTGCAAATTAGGGATTCAATTGAGAAATATGAAAATTTTGTGGTTGAAATGTGAAATAAATGAAAAATATGGGTTGTTATGTCAATAAGAGAAATTCGGCTAGCATGGGTAAGGACCTAATTGCATGAATTTGTATTTTTATAAGTTAAGGACTAAATGGTAAAGAAGTTGAAATATTAGGGGTAGAAGTGAAATTTTTTTAAAATAAATGTTTTGGATTAAATTGAATAGAATGGAAATTGAATGAGCTAAATTTGATTATGTATAGATCAAGAAAAGAGAAGTTCGAAATTAGATCGGGGAAAAGGCAAAGTTGCCGAATAGACAATCGTTTTCATTTAAGCTATATCGAGATAAGTTCGTATAGTTAGAATTGAGTATTTGGATATGTATTTATTTGAAATATAATTATATGAACTAAGAAATAGATAATATGATATTTCAATGCCTAAATGTTGAAGTCTGAATAATACCGAGCCTCGTTTGAACCTTAAGAAATCGTAGGATATGAGTGATATGTCACTAGGGTTACTGTTTGGTTCAGATTCCTGCATGTGTTACAAACTCACCACATCTCATATGAGCTTACCGATATTTCAGCTTGTAACAACTTACCGTTTCTCAGCTCACTAGAGCTTATTGTTCCTCAGCTCAGAAGGAGCTTACTGTTAATAGCTCAAAAGAGCTTATATGTATAGAAATTGATGGATTACCGTTTAGTACACTTCGTGTGTACCACCCCTGCATCTATTGATATTCTAATTGGTTCAACAGGCACAAACCTGTTACGGGTTATATGAGTTGATATGAACTAGTACAAGAGTTATATGAATTATATGAAATTGATGTTATATGATATATCGAGTTATGAAATGGCAAATTTAAATACATGAAGCTTGAATGATTGTGGAATTCAACCATATTGATTGATGATTATATGTACATTACATGACTAACCATTTGATGAACTCATGTGCTTAGGCATTTGACAATTTGAATGGATTTACTATGTTTACTTATAAATTGTGAATAAATGGTAAGTTTAATTCTATATTATACGAGCTTACTAAGCTTTATAACTTACTATGCTTCCATTTCTATGTTTTATAGTGATTCGGAAGCTTGCTTGATTCAGAAGTTATCAAAGATCGCATCACACTATCCAGCTATCATTTGGGTACTTTTCAATTTGTGTACTTGGTTATATGGCATGTATATGAGTAATGGTCATTTTGATCTAAAGTTTGGTAATGGAATGAGCCATTTGAATTGGCTTGTAAGTGATGAATGTTTGGTATAGGTATAGCCATGAGATTTGGATTATTTTGGCATATATGGTGATGTGTATATATTATGAAAATGACCATTTTGTTATGTGGTTGTTAGTTGCTATGTAATGTTTGTTATGAATTGGTAATTGAGTACCATGTGGTTGGAATTTGATATTCGCATGATTGGGATTTTGGGCAAACTAATGCATATTTGAAAATGGTCATATTGATGAATTGGAAATGTGGATTTGGTATAAAATTTAATGGTTAGTTATGTTACTATATGCCTTGTGGAATTGGTTTGTTATAGGCTTGAAATGATTGAATTGAATGCCTATTTTGGTTGTGAATGTATGCCTTTGGCTTGTGTAGGTTGGCACCAAAATTGGGTGAGAAATTTGGCTTGTAACCTAGCCTAATTTTGTCCACACGGGCAGAGACATGGGTGTGTGTCTCAGTCATGTGTGACACACGGTCAGGTGACACGGCCATGTGTCCCCTATAGTTTCTAATAGAAGCAAGTCAGCGAGTTACACGGGCTAGTCACACAGGCTTGTGGTTGGCCGTGTGACACAAGTTAGAGAGTTACATGGGGCAGGACACGGTCTAGGACACGGCCATGTGATCCCATTTCAAATGTCCAAAAGGCCTATGACACGGCCATGTCTTTGTCTGTATGAGACTCACGATCGGGCCACACAGGCGTGTCTTCGGCCGTGTGAGACACACGATCGGGCCACACGAGGCGCGTGTCCCCTGTATTTTAAAAATTTTCTATGTTTTCCAAAAAGATTCCTGAGTTATTGATTTAGTCCCGAACCATTCCCAATGCATGATTTGGGCCTCGTAGGCTCATATTAGGGACAATGTGAATGTATTTGATTTATGATTATTTAGAAATGGAAAATGTATGTGAGATGTATAATGGTTCATGTAATAAGTTTGGTAATGCTCAGTAACCCTATTCCAGAGACGGATACGGGTTAGGGGTGTTACAGTTTTATTCCTCAATTCTATTTTGAATCTTTGGAATTAGAGAACCGGGATTTTGTTCAACCAAAAGAATAGATCAAAGAGCTGCCTAAATTACAACTTAAGGTAAGAGCTGCCTAAATTACAACTTAAAATACTTCCTTCACATTTAAAACTTGTTTATTTAGGTGACGTCTCCATTTTTCCTGTGATTATTTCAGCTAAGCTAACTAAAGAACAGGAAGAGAAACTCATTCTAATGTTGAGACAATTTAAAAAGGCTATTGGATGGACCATAGTCGATATCCTATGCATTAGTCCATTTGTGTGCATGTACAAGATCATCTTAGAGGATGGCCAAAAAGGAAAAATTGGTTGACAATGAAGATTAAACCCCATTATGAAAGATGTGGTGAAAAAATAAATTATTAAGTAGTTAGATGATGGTATAATTTACCCTATCTCAAATAGTTCAGGCGTAAGTCTAGTCTAGTACATGCAAAGAAAGGAGGCGTTACGGTTGTGAAAAATGATATCAATGAGTTGGTACCAACCAGGATGGTCAAGGGTTGGAGAATCTATATAGATTATCAGAAATTGAACAAAGCAACTCGGAAAGACCACTTTCCTTTGTTGTTCTTGGATCAGATGGTAGTTTGAATCGCAGGGCGAGACTATTACTACTTTCTTGATGGATACTCAGGATATGACCAAATCATGATAGCACACAAGGATCAACTTAAAACAACATTCACATGCTCGTACGGTACATTTGCTTCAAGATATATGCCCTTTGATTTATGTAATGCACTTGCTAAATTTCAAATATGCATGATGGCAATTTTTACTAACATGGTTGAGAAGTTTTTGAAAGTTTTTATGGGTGATTTTACAGTTTTCAGAGACACTTACAATGATTACTTAGACAATCTAGCCAAGGTACTAAGGCAAAAGTGTAAAGAAACAAACCTTGTGCTTAATTGAGAAAAGTCTCATTTCATGGCACTAGAAGATATTGTTTTGGGACACCGAAAATGATACAAGAGATCGAAGTAGGTAAAGCAAAGGTAGATGTTATTAAGAAACCCTCACCTCCAACATCTATAAAAGGTGTTAGGAGATTTCTAGGACATGTCGGGTTCTATCAGATATTCATTAAAGACTTCTTCAAAATTGCTAAACCTTTACACAAATTATTGGAGAACGATACAACATTCAATTTTGATGAAGAATGTTTGAAGGCTTTTGATGATTTGAAGAATCGATTGGTTTCGACACCAATTATAGTCACACCATATTGTGAATTTCCATTTGAATTAATGTGTGATGCAAGTAACTTTCCGGTAGGAGCTGTAATAGGCTAAAAAATAAATGAAGTTTTTCATCCTATCTACTATGCAAGTCGGACTTTGATGGGAGCTCAACTGAAGTATACGATAACGAAAAAAGAGTTACTTGCCATTATTTTTTATTTTGACAAGTTTTGATCTAATCTTGTAGGTACCAGGGTGATTGTTTTAATAGATCATTTAGAAATTAAATCCTCACTTGTGAAGAACAATGCCAAGCCGAGACTGATCTTATAACAGCCTGGTTTAGACCCTAGTTGAAACAGTGGTTTTGAGACCGCAAATCTGAGGTCAAAAATTTTTTTTATTATTTTTTTATATTTATGATATGTGATAGAGTATGTGTAAAAGTTTTGTGTGATGATTTTATCGTTTAAGTGTCGAATTGAGAAAAAGGACTAAATCGTAGAAAATGCAAAAGCTGTGTGCTGTTTGTTAAAAGTGTTTATTTGATGTGGTTTATTAAACCAAAGGTCCTTAAGATGATATTATACCTTTAATAGGATTAATAGACATATATGGGCTAGTATTAAATAGTTTTCATGTTATATCATTAAGGTATTAAAGTAAATTGTGAAAAACATTAAATTGTTCATCTTTTTACCACCATTGCCAAAAAATTTGAAGAGAAAAGAGAGGTTTTTAGGGCTTTAAGCATTTGGCACTTACAAAGCTTGATTGAGGTATGTTTCGAGTTCAGTTTTTGATGATTTTTACGTTTTTCTGATCGTTGTCAAGTATTTTAGCAAGCCCATATCTTAATTTATGGAATTGATGATGATTTTGAGTAATGCCATTGTTGAATATGTGAGTTTTAAGTTGTTAAATAGTGAAATATGAAAGCTTGGTGTGAGATTAATATGTTTTACATTTGGATTTTTGATGAATTTGAGTATTATGGACTAAATTGTGAAAATGAGAAATTAAGGAGTTGAAAAGTGAAATAAATGAAATATTTGGGCTTCTAGGGACTCAATAGATATTCTACTAATCTTATGTTTGGTGGGATTACGTGAATTTTGTGTATTTGTGAATTAGGGACTAAAGTGTCGAAATGTGAAAATATAAGGGCTAATTTGTAAAATGCCCTAAATATATGTATGTCGATTGAATTGAATGAGATGTGAGATTGAATGGTTGAATTTAAATGTATTTAGATCAAGAGAGGAGAAATTCAGAATTAGATCGAGGGAAGAATAAAGTGCTCGATTGATCGACTAGTGTCATCATTTCTACGTTTGAGGTAAGTTCATATGTAATACGTGTTGTTTGGTCATGTTTATATGTGAATAGATGAATGAAAATGCAATTGGGAAGCATGAGTAGATGTGAATGTGATTTGATGATATTTGGTACTAAGTGTGCGTGTATGAAATAGCTATAGCTATAAAAAAGGCACTAAGTGTGTGAAATTAAAACAATGGTAATTGAATAACGGGCACTAAGTGTGAGATACCGAAACCAATTTGGTTTAATATGAAGGCATTAAGTGTGCGATTCCATTACAGCTTCGGCTAATTATTTAGCACTAAGTATGCGAATCCATCAAGTGAGTAAAGCTGATCAAACGAGTTAATACATCAAGCTTTGAAGTGGTAAATGAGATAGATAAGTACGCGATGGTACAGGTATGTACGGAACCTATGTGGTTGATGATATTGAGCTTAAACCTATGTGCTTGATATTAATGGATGTGAAATAGATGAAAGAGTATGAGAATGAATGAGAAATGAGTTGATTTGAATAGAATTATGAATGTTTGTTATAAGTTGAATGATATGGTATAAAAGTGTGCTAAAGTCTTGAAATGAGAATGAGTAAATCCATGAATTATACTAAGTGTATTTAATTGGTTGAATTACATCTATTTTTTGATTTAGTTCTGTTACATTATGAACTTACTAAGCTTTTAAGCTTACTGTGCAAAGTGTTCTCTGTTTTATAGTGTTAAAAAGCTAGCTCGGATCTGGGGATTATCAGCGACTAAATCACACTATCGGACTTCTATTTTGGTACATTTTGTAAAGTGTATTTACTAAAGTATGGCATGTATTGGCTAATAGTAATATGGTATGTTTGAGTAATGTAATCTTTCCATGTGATATGGCATGATAGTGAAGGGGATTTTGACTTATGTTGGTCTATATCTTTGTGTTGATAATTGGTACTTTATAATGTGTATATATGGCTTAGCATGAAATGGTCATGTTAAGAAGTTTGGTATGAAATTTGGTTGTGGTTTTGGTTTGATTATAGTATGAGTATTGGATGTTTAATTTGAGATGATGTTTGAGATGAATGAATGGTTTTGGCATGTAGATTTGGTGTGTTTTAGTATGGATAATAAGTATGATATTGGTTGATTGAGAAATGGTTATATTAATGATTATTTTGTGAGTGAATTTGGCTAAAATTATGGCTTATTTGATACTGATATGATGCCTGTAGGTATAAAAGAAATGGTCTGGGAAATGTAGCTTAAACCAAGCCTATTTTCGTGCTACACAGCCTGAGCACACAAGTGTGTCTCTTGACCGTGTGACCCCTATTTTGTAACTAAATTGGACAGTATGGCACATGGGCTGGACACACGGGCGTGTCTGGTGACCGTGTGGCCAATTCAGGATCACACACGGGCTGGACACACAGGTGTGTCTAGTGACCTGTAACCTAGTCAGTGTTGCACATTGGCTAAGGTAAGATTTGGGGCACGGTCGTGTAGAGTACATAGCCTAGCCACACGGGCGTTCCCCTATTTTAGAGGAAAAATTTTCTAAGCCTCGTAGAGGTTTCAAATGTTATCGATTTAGTCTCGACCCCTTTCTAATGTATGATTAAGCTCTCGTTAACCTTCTAAAAGGATTTAGTGATAATGTATGATGGTGAATTAATGTTGTATGTAGAATGCTTGTATGATGATGTGTATTAATCGATAATGCCTCGTAACCCTAGTCCAAAGACAGATACGAGTTAGGGGTGTTACAAATCCGGTGGGTACTTCTACTTCAAGAGTTCGACCTTGAAATTCAAGATCAAAAGGGGGTAGAAAACCAAGCAGCATACACTTATCCAGATTAGAGCAACAAGGAGAGACTTCTTCTCTTGTTCCCACTAACAAAAAATTTTCGGACGAGCACATACTTAAGGTAAATCACATCCATAAAACCCCTTCATTTGTTGATTGTGCTAACTATTTAGTTTGTGGTGTGATGCCCCTCGATAAGGCATACCAGAAAAGGAAGAAGTCCTTTCATGACATAAAGGACTACTTTTGGGAGGAGTAGTACCTATTCAACAATATGCAAATCAAATGATTAGGAGATGCGTGGCAGAAAATGAGGTAAATAATATTCTATATCATTTCCATTCATCTCCAAGTGAGGGACACTTCGGAGGTTTACATACTGCAACCAAATTATTACAAGCCAAATTCTTTTGGCCAACTTTATTTAGAGACACATATTCTTACGTACAAAATTGTGATTGATGCCAACAGAAATGAGATGTCACGAACAAACATTATTGAGGTAAAATTATTTGATGTTTAGGGTATTGACTTTCTTCGTCCTTTTCCTCTTTCTTATGGTAACAGGTACATACTAGTAGTAAGAGATTATGTGTCTAAGTGGATTAAGGTTGAGGCATATTCGACGAATGATGCCAAAGTAGTAATGATGTTTTTTATAGAAACATGTCTTCACAAATTTTGAAACTCCTAAAGCTATCATCAATGATGAAGGGTCCCATTTTGTGAACAAATGGTTGAAATAGTTACTCGATAAACATGGAATGAAGCACAAAATTTCCACAGCTTACCATCCCCGAACAAATGGGCCAATTGAATTGGCGAATAATGAAAGAAGAGGTATATTCGAAAAGGTAGTTTGTCCAAACCGATGAGACTGGCCTAAAAAACTAGATGATGCTTTATGGGCCTATAAGACAACATACAAAATACCCTTAGGGATGTCTCCTTATAGGTTGTTTTCTGGGAAAGCTTGTCATTTACCCTTGGAGTTAAAGTATAAAGCTTACTAGGCTCTTAAGTTGCTCAATTTGGATCTCAAGCTTACTAAAGAGAAAAGGATGCTTCAGCTTAATTAGTTAGAAGAATTCTGAATGTTCTCATATGAAAATGTCAAATTGCTCAATGAGAGATTGAAAAGATGGCATGACAAGCACATCCGATTCCAAGAATTTGAAGCAGGCTAGCAAGTTTTGTTGTTCAATTCTAGATTGAAGTTCTTTCCAAGTAAGTTAAAATCTTGTTGGTTCGTCCATTCACTATTCATCAAGTCCTTCCATACGGGGTTGTTGAACTTCACCATAAGAAAGGTAATTTCAGAGTTAACACTCAACGTTTGAAACATTACTTGGGTGATATAATTGAGCGAAATAAAACCTCGCTTATTTTATCAGATTTTTACTTTTTTTTTCATTCTTCTTTTCAAATAAATGACTTAGTTATATTTTCTAGATTATTATGTTAAAAATAAATTATGTCTAGAAGATTGGAATTTAAGCGGGACTGCTTATGACCCCTCTAATCTTTCCTGGGAATTGATTTTCACATAATTTTCTGAGAAAATATTTTCTAAGTGACAAAATAAGTTTTAATTTGTTGAATAAAAGTGTTAATTTTCTATTTTCTTTTCAAATTATTTTTCAATACAGGAACTTAATTGAATTGTTTCAATAATTAGTTTTGTTTTCTGTAAATATTTTAAACAGCTAAAATAAATTTTTTTAGTTTTTAGCTTTAATAAATAAGATAATGAAAAATAATATATTAATATATATTATATATTATATATTAATTGTTATTAACTTTGTATAGCATTAGTAGTAGTAAAATTTTAATAGTATTTTACTAAAGAGTTTAAGTTAAACACCCTCCTACTTGCACTTTGAATACCATCACCTCTCTACCATCGGCCCTAACACCCTCCATCGTAGTACCCTTCCTCTAACTGAACAACACCAAACACCCTACTGCACCTAGTGCCACATGCCTTTAGCCATCTTCAGCAACAACCGCACGCTCTTGCTTCCCACACCCCAAGCTGTCACAGCCTTCAACTCCTTAACCCACCACCCCAATTACCTCCCTTCAAACCTACACTGCACCATCACCAGCCCTTATCCCTTTTAACCACCAATCGTCATCACCCCAATCCTTAAACCCAACACCTCAAATTTTGCTACATCTTATAGTTGATATTTTTGTTTCCTTTCGGTAACAACAAAGGTGGTAACAATTCGTGCTCCCAAATTTTTAATTAAAATTATAATTTAACTTTTTAATATTATATGAATTGTTAATATTTTCTTTTTCTAATTAAATTTTGGGAAATTATTACTTGTCTCCATCTTTTGTCAATTTCAGGTTCAAGAACTCGAGCCTTTGTGCAAATCGAAGAATTACAAGAAAAGTTTCATTCAGAAGTAGAAAAAGCAAGATATGAAAGTATCTTCAAGAAACAACAAATGCTTCCAGAAAAATGCTTTACTTTGAGGGGAAGTAACCACACTCACTTCATGGCGAGCATTCAAAAATTGCCAAAGCATTGAATTGGGAAGTGTTTTGTGAAAAGAAATCGACTCCATATCCTAAGTTAGTTTGAGAATTTTATGCAAATATAACATCTTTTACTGCAACTATTAATGATCTCTTTAACTTACCTAACTTTAAAGAAAATGATTGTTCCTTTATAATGAAAAACATCGAAAAATAGATGTTGCAAGAAATTCTACGAACACTGTAACACCCCAAACCCGGCCCAGACGTTACGGCCAAATCTGGTGTGTCACACCAACGACGAACTAACCATGTTTCCTAGTTACTACGATTAGGGTGAGTCTTGCAAAACCATTATTAAAGTTTAACGATAAAATCCAGGTTTGATTGTGAATGTCCTATCCGCTGCCAATTTTTAGGGGATTTCTTATTATAAGATCTTGGATTAACTTTTGTTACCCGTTCAATATGTGTGCTTTATTTTCAAAACATTGATTAATTTTGGGAAAACTCGAGCAGCCTTACTCAAATCATTTAAAGTATAGTATAAATAAATAATTGAAAACCCAAATTAAAATAATAAAAGCGGCCTTATTACAAACCCAAAACCATAATGAAAAATAATTAAAAATAAATAAGAAAATAGATAACTTAGTTAAAACTAGCAATGCAGTCTACGTGGCCACTCTGAATCCCTCCAGCTCCAAGTCCACCAGTCTAAGGCCCACCTGCATGGATGAATGGAAAAGGGTGAGTTTGGAAACTCAGTGTGTAAAGAAAGCCCATCTAGAGCCCAAATCAGCTCAAGCTCACTAGGCCTAAGCCCTATCCAGTCTCAGAAATAACTGGGCCAAAGCCCGATTCAGTATTCAGATAACTGGGCCGAAGCCCTATTCAGATATCAGTGCGGCCCATAGGCCTATAACAGTAACAAAACAGAATAATGCATGTATGCCCAAACCCAGCCTAAATCCAGCCGCTACACTCCACCCGTACTAGCCCTACACACCATGTGCGGAATAACTCAACCCACCCAGCCCTACACTCCACAGTTGCAGCATAGCTGCTCAGATAACGTGGCCGAGCCACTAACAGTATAACGAGGCAAAGCCCCTTTCAGTAATACGAGGCAAAGCCCCTTTCAATAATCATGGTAATACCACTGGCACTTCCTCCATCAATAAACCCAGTCCCATCCAACAGTTTAATCATGTCATGGCATACAGTGAACAGAAACAGTAAAGCATGCATTTCAATCAAATTTAGCCCTAGAGGTATAACGGTCATTTTACACCTAGGGGTAAAATAGTAATTTCTCACCCATAGAGGGTATTTCAGTAATTATACCAGATTTTAGGGTTTTAAGCATATTCCTAGTTATTAACAGTCTCGTTTTCATCTCAGTAACTTATCTAGCCCATTTTAGCAGTTTAAAGTTATTGGGCCCTAAACCCTTAATGGGCCCTACAGTGTCACTTAGCTATATTGGCCCGTTTAGCCCAAATTTTATGACTAGTTTAGCAGTTTTAACCTACAGTATACCAAAACACGCTTACTGCTTATTTTTACCCATATGGGCCCATAAGCCCATTGGGCCCAATTTTAGCCCATCGAGGCCCAAATTTACCGAACTGCACGAAATCTCACATTCACCAATTCTACTGCTTCTGGTTACAAATCTTACCACATCCAACCAACCCACGAGCGTTCGCACGCTTGCAAGCCCATGAAATGCCAGAATTTTGGCATTTTAACTTTTCAGCTTCTGCCGATTTAGTCTACTAGAGGGTGTTCGTTTACACACCTGATTTGTGACAGATGTTGGCTCCCACACGTCTATCCTACAATCAGTCACTAAAATATTAGGCTACGAGTCAATGATAACCAACGTAATACTCACTTACCACATTCGGCCAACATCCCTTAAGGGATTAACTACTCACATTTGCCGATTTTGATCTACTAGATCTAAATCTAGATCACTTCCATGTCCCTAGCCTTTATTTCTCCTTGTGAAATCACCCTTTCTTGCAAACTAGAACACATGAATTGATTAGAAAAGACTAGCATTACCTATCATCAAAGTCGACATCCTCCCTAAAGTATTTAGGGACTTTTGGCTTTCTTAAATCCTGAAATAACGAATGGAAAGAAGAGATCTGAGTACTTACCGAAGATCTTCTAGACAAAAATACTTCCAATCTCGTTTCTAGCTGAGATCTGACGCAGATCTAGCCTCCAACGCGAGCAGAGAACGAATCCCACTATTTCGGCTTTTGGGATCTATCCTAGAATGTCTATTTTGGCTTTTGGTGTATGAAGAAGAGAAAGATAGAAGGTGTATGTAGAAGAGAAGATTCTGATAAGAATTTTAGGAGTTGTGAGATTCGGCTAAGTGGATGGTTTCAGTCAAAGAGAAAACGGCAACACAGGTTTGGTTTCAGCTTTTGTGAAAGTCGACTACTAGTCTTTGAGGAGTGACTAGTTGATGAAGATGGAAGGAGAAAAGAATAGGAAGGAGAGATTGGTTCAGCTTGAGAAAAAAGTAGGGGAGAAAGGAAGAAAAGAAAGGAAGAGAGTTGAGATGGAAAAAGAGAAGAAATGAGAGGTTCAGTTATGGTCAAATCGGCACAAGGAGAGTATAGAGGCCTAGGTTTTGGTTTCTAGCAAAAAGGAGAAACAAAAGAACCCTAAGGCACTATACCCTAAATCGGCAAGACAGAAGAGAGATCAAAACAAATCCCGAAAGGTCCTAACCTCTACCAATGTCGGCACACACCCTAATTGTCAAAAGTGTAACCCCTAATGCCCTAGCCGAATACACCTCCCCTTCACAAATGCCGATTTGCTCTTCCAAGACTCCTACATTCGACCACCACTAGCTCTCTTTCAAAATCCCTGAAACTTCTCCCCCTTATCCTCTTTGATCACCTCCTATGAGCATCTCAAACTCCCTTCAGCAGAGTTCTACTTGGAAACCATCACATGACTGGCACATGCACAAAAATAATTAAAACACACAATGCTTACCTTGTGACTTGAACTCTAGCCCTTGCACACCCATCCATATGCCACTTTTCTAGGCACTTAAGTGGCGCCACATTGCCACTTTACCAAGGGTTCTTTGTGTCTTGATTTACCCACTTTTTCTTAAAAGCCCACTTAACCAAGTCCCCTTCACTTTAAATCTAAAATTTGATATTTTAGCTGGGTTTTATCTTAGGCTTGAGCCTTCTAAAGGCCTACTAACACACTTAAAACATAAATTCCATATTTTAACAACAGAATTTCAAAATTTCACCAAAATCACAAAAATCCTGAAAATTGGGGCGTTACAAACACTTACATTTTTGGGTCTAAATGGACTATGTTGAGCTACAGGAGTCATGCTTGTCACATAGAAAATTTGACTTTGTTATCGAAGGTATGGTTTTATTTCGTATGGTTTAGCCTAATGCATATCTCACATGGTACCACAATTTCTGTGGAAAGAATGGTTTTGTTATATTCCATTATGACAGCAAAGACTACCAATGTAGGAAAGATTATCATAAAGGAAATTCGAGACTGTTCTATAAGACACTCTAGCTCAGCATATTTTCCTTCTACCATAACGAACTTGTGCATGAAAGCTCGTGTCCGTCCAACTGTAAAGATGGTAGGGTATAATTAAGGGACAATTACTAATTGGGACTTTGCCAGAGTAGTTGGAGATGATATCTTTCAACAGCAATCGGAACAAGTTGATGAAGCTGAAAACGACTACATTCCTGCAGAATCAGAACCAACAGAGCCAGTTGAAATTCTTGACGTGGCAAAACCCACTAACACAATTCCTGAACCAAAGAAGGAAACCCCAACACTTTAAGTTCCTTCATCGAGCACCAATCCAAAAAGTGAATAGTTAAATATAACGGACATTCTACAGCACATGCAATGGTAACAATAAGCTTTTTGGAGATACTAAAAAATACAGTATGATTCATTCAGAGATATATTTCATAACCCATTTGCTTTCGTGTCTGAATTTCCAGACTTTATACTCAAACCATGAACTCTAATTTCAAGGAAGGAACGAGGCAATTCAAGCAAAGATAAGAACGATGAAGCAAAAGATAGGTTGGATTCTAAAGAGTCTACAAATAAATAAAAATGGGGGGATTTTGTCTTTACTTTATTTTGCTTTTTAGGATATTTTTATTTTTTAGTTTTAATTTCTTTTAGGATATTTCTATTTTTCACATAATAAAATCATTAAAAAATTAAACAAATTGCAAAATAAGAAGTGTGGCAATAAATATTTACATGTCTAGGATTGGATTTGTCTAAGAAAAGCTTGGTATTTAAGCAATCAAATTGACTCACCTGATTTTCCTGATATCATACCTCGTGTACAGTATCTATTCACTTCTATATTTTAGTCCATTCTATCTATCGTTTTTAACAATGGGGACATTGTTCATCTTAAGTAGGAGGACCAAAAATTGATTTTTTTTCAAGAATTCATTTTTCCTATCAAATTATGATTAAGTTATATTTTGCTCAAAAATTTAAATTGTTGTCGATTATGCTAAACTTTAGTGTAAATAAAGTTCTACTATCTCAATAGTTGTTATGTTAGATTAATTATGACATAAATATTAGTCTTAATAAAATATATAAATCAAACCATGAAATTTTTAATTCCTTAGAAAAGCTAAGCATGCATGAAAGTTTAAGTCTCTAGAATTGATTTAGTAATTTCTTGAGGTGAAACACTATGAAGCATGATATTTTGGAAATGATTTAGGCAAACGTTGTTTGGACCGTTAAAGCCTTTCAAGCCAACCTTAATGAGCATTTATCCCTTGAAACCTGACTTTGAGACTATATGCTCTGATTTTATTGGAACATTGCGTACATGAGTCATCCATTCTTTAATATTTATCTTTAAATTGTCCCAAACACTAGACTCAATCTATCCAAAATTTTCTCTTAAAATAAGTTTGGGGGCATTGAAAAGAAGTATCAAATGCTCAAAAACATTGTAGGACATGTAGTGATATACTCTAGCCTAAAAAAGAGAGCATATTTACTAAAAAAAAATAGATGTACAAGGAGCATGTGTACTCAAGTTTAAAAACAATTAGTGATTTTAAGGGTATTAATTCCGAAGGTTCGATGCAAGCTGAGTCTAGGGTTTTTAGCTTAAAATTATCTATCTTTTACCTTCCCCTAGCCAAGCCACATTACAACCTATTTAAAAGTATTGATCTATGCAAACTACATTAGTGGAGAGAAATTGCTAAACTCAACTTATGAAGGTATAATTAAACTTAGGGATTGTAGTTTAGTCTTAAATAAGGGAATAAAAGTTAATTAGTAAGAATTTAGCATATATTTATTAAAAAAGCATTTAGTTTATTCTTGATGTCATGATAATAATTGAGAATAATTTGAACACTATGTATACTTAAGTTGCATAATTTCAGAATTTTTATTCTTGAGCATAATTGTGGGAAGAAATGATTTTTGAAGAAATTTTTCAAAGATGATTTTCTTAAAATTCTTTTGCAATTTGTGTATTACTCGGGACTAGTAATGAATTAAGTTTGGGGGTGTGAAAACACTAAAATATATAGACTTTTTTAGCACCTTTTGAGCACTAATTTATGCAGTTTCCAAGTAATTTCTGTTGCATTTTATACTTTTATTATAAAAATAATTAAATTGAACTTTATTTATGAAACCTTTTGAATTTTAGTTATTTTTATACTAAATTTGCATAATTTGGCCAATTCTCGACAATTCTACATAAAAGGTGAAAAATTAGCTCAGTAGTCACCTTGAGAAGATTGAATTTTCAAAGCATCTTTCAAAGCATTTGGCACATAAGGAAGGATGATAATTTTTCAGCCATGGATGCCCCAAATCAACTCCTTGGACCCATTGAAAATTTATTTTTAATCCAACAAAAATTGTGTTGAATTTAATCCTAGTCTGATGTAGAGAAAGGGGCCTAGATTTATTAAATTGAAAGGGATTGATCCACCAAGGGAAGAGCAGCCCAATGCTGACCCAATTGCTACCCAAATTAGCTAATTAAGATGATTATAATATTTTCAAAATATCCCTTAACTTTCTCCCAGAACCCGTTCCAAACCCTCCTCTTTTTACGCATTTTCACTTGTGGCATTAAGCTAAATTTACCAAAATCATCTCAACCCCTCTCCCTACTATCAAGGGCCGACCATGAGAAGGGGATTGGCTGCTATTTTTAGTCAATTCAATTTGTCATCTCCATGTATAAATACCCCTTTCACCTCTTCATTTCTCATCCCTCACTCATATCTTCATTCACCTTTCACTTCTCTCATTCACTCTCCTTTGCCTTTCCATTATTCTTTCCTTCCTTTATTGATTTCCCCCTTTGAGAAAGAGCTAGCAAGCCTCTTAAAGTAGTAGAAATCAAGCATCTTGAAGGCCTTTGATTAACAGAACAAGCAAAGAGGAAGAGAAGCACACTAGTTGGCTTCGGAGAATCACCGAGATTTGTCTTCTAGTATCGCTCTATTAATCTTTCAGATTATTTTGCGGTCATAAACATGAATTTTTATTATTTTGATGCTCCTAGTTTAATTAAGATGACTTAAATCTTATTTGTGTTAGATTGATTACATTTTGTTCACTTAAATTGTTAAAATCATGTTTGTGTTGTTATAGACCTAGGTAATTTGTTCAATTAGATAAAATCATGCATATGTTATGCTTGCATTATAATTGTAAGATAAAAAATAAATTAATTATTAACCAGATTGAAATTGTAATTAATGGAAAAAAAATCTAATTGGTGCATGTTTAATCTACTAAGTGTAAGAGTGGGTTAAATTAGCAATAGTATTAAACAATATTCTTGCCTTGCATAACTTGTAAGATTGTTGTGATTAAATTGTTTCAGTATAGGAATATATTGTTACTTCACTCTGTATTATACTTGCTTATGAAAATTGATTAATTAATCTAATATGGTAATATGTTTGAAACATTGATTAATTTAATATGTACGTGTAATAGTTAACAAAAGACCAAGTTGCCATGAAATTCTTCGTAACAACATGAACATAGTTTTAATAATTCTAAGTTAAAGAATGAAATTAATCTAACACACTTATTTCATATTGATTAAAACTTTTTTTAGAAATAGTGCATTGGAATTTTACTTTTTATTTTAGTTGATTACTTAGTTACTTTTTAGTTTTTAGATCACCTCTTTCAAATTAGTATATTTTCCTCCACCAATTTGCTTAAATTACATTTCATAGATACTTACTTGTACATTCTCTGTGGGCACGATATCTCATCATACTTATTATAATTGTGTACACTTCCATATTTTCGTCATTCCAAGTTTTTTGTGTCGTTGCTAGGGACTGTTTTAAAAGGCATTATTTGTGTAATTGTTAATTTTGCATTTTGGTCTATTTTTCTGTAAAATTTTAATTCCATTATTTTATGTAATTGTTTCAGGTGTTTATGAGTATTTATCAAATCATTGACTTACTCCTCGTAGATCCTGAAATTAAAAGGACTTTTAAACAAAGGAGAAGACAAGCAACTCAAAGAAGGGCCGAAGAGATAAACCTTGAGAACCAAAATCAAGGAAATAAAGCAAATCATGCTCAAAACCCCATCCTTGTTGCTGATGACAGGGATAAAGCCTTAAGATAGTATGACATACTGCTTTTTCATTAACTTAATCCAGGAATTAGAATGCCCAAGATCAAGGCACAACAATTCAAGCTGAAACCTATTATGTTTCAGATGCTTCAGACAGTGAGCCAATTCAGTGGAATGCCTATTGAAAATCCTCACCTTCACCTCAGATTATTTATGGAGGTGAGTGATTCCTTCAAGTTAGTCGAAATACCTAAAAATGCACTGAGATTAAAGTTGTTCCCATATTCTCTAAGGGAAAGAGCTTGAGCCTGGTTGAACTCATTGTCACCAGATTCCATAATAACATGGCAAAAGTTGGCAAAACACTTCCTTATGAAATATTTCCTACCTAGCAAGAATTGTAAGATGTGGAATTAAATCACTACCTTCCAACAAATGGATGGCAAGTCCTTGTATGAGGCATGGGAAGATTTAAAGAACTGTTACAAAAATGCCCTCATCATAGAACCCCGTATTGCATCTAGTTGGAGACATTCTATAACAGTCTTAGTGCTCACACAATGATGGTAGTAGATGCTTCTGCCAATGGTGCTCTCCTTTCTAAGTCTTATAATGAGACTTATGAAATATTGAGAGAATTGCCAGCAACAATTACCAGTGGCCAACCAATCGAACAACTTCAAGACAAGTCACAGAAGTACATGAAGTGGATACCCTCACTTCACTTGCAGCTCAGGTATCTTCGATATCCTCAATGCATAAAAAATTTACTACTAATGGGTATGACAATGTTGCAGCTCAGTCATCAAGTCAATTCGAACATATAGCCTGTGTATACTATGAGGAGGGGCATTTGTTCGAAGATTGCCAATCAAACCCAGAATCTTTGATTTTTTATGAATAAAGTAATAAAAATGAAATATGTGCATTACTACTAATGGGTTTAACAATGTTGCAGCTCAGTCATCAAGTCAATTCGAATATATAGCCTGTGTATACTATGGGGAAGGGCATTTGTTCGAAGATTGCCAATCAAACCCAGAATCTTTAATTTTTTATGAATAAAATAATAAAAATGAAATATGTGCATAGGGGTGAAGACAGAACAATTTTTTAGGGGGCCCAAATAAAATTTGAATTTTTTATAATCTAAATCTTTATAATTTTAAAAAGAATTAAATCAAAATTTTATAATTTTAGAGGGATCAAAGTACTATTTTACCTTTACTAATTTAAAATTTAAAAAAATTTGAGGGCCTAAATAATAATTTTTTACTTCAAGAGAAACCGGGATCCATGCCAATCCCCTAGAATCTCCTCTGTATATGCACCTTTTCTTTTCCTAGTTTCTATCGTAACTTTGCCTGCCTTTATCTTTTAGTATTTATTATCATTTTTATTTATTTTAATATTTGAATAAATTAAACTCATCAAATTGATTAAATTAGAAATTAATAATTTAACCGATTTCATCATCCTTCTCCTTTTGAAAATATAGTTGGTAAGCGAGGTTTATAATTACTTTTCACATTTCTCATGTAGATTCAATACGACGTCGTTTGCTTGTCGACAAAAACATATTATCGGGTTCGGGTCGTACCCAAGACAATGGTGGGACGGCACAGAGTCATTTTCTTCCACCGACCTGTTTCTTTTTTCTACTGCTTCGGTAATTGACATTCTTCCTTACGCCAGCTCCGCTCAACAAAAATTCTATCGTTTTTAACCAAACCCTAAATTTTTAACCAATCTCAGTCTCCATTTTAATCAACAAAGGTATTTTTTTGGAAGCTATCATCACTGACTCAGCCATTCCATCACTCGCAGACTCACTGCTCCACTCTTAAGCAAACAAATGGACCGACATTCATCCGACGAAGACGACGATTGCCAAACCTTAATACACCAAAACGACACCAAGCACCTCCCACGCCAAATCCCAACCAGCCCACGCGCTTCCACCGCTCCAAGATCCGGTTTCCACATCGAAGAGCTGGAATCTCAAATCCGACGACGTTTCAAGCTCACCTTCAACAAGCGTTACCTCTTCGCCATCTTCCTCCCTCTCCTCCTCATCCCTATCTTCCTCTCCACCGACATTCGTTCCCTCTTCTCTTCCAACATCTCCTCCCTTAAATTCAATAAGGTGTCGGATCAACTCAAAGAATCCCAACTCCAAGCTCTCTACTTGTTGAATCAACAGCTAACTTCCCTTCTTTCTCTTTGGAACCACACTTTCGTCAACTCTAACGACAATGTCTCAGCCGTTCAGTTTGACGACATCAAAGCCTCATTGCTCAATCAGATCACCTTAAACAAACACATCCAGCAAACCCTCTTATCCCCTCACAAAACCGGAAACACCCTCCAGAACGCCACCGTTTTAGACCCCGCCTATGCCGGTTACAGTTTCGACCGTTGCAGAAAAGTTGACCTGAAATTCTCTGAAAGAAGAACAATCGAATGGAAACCTAAACCCAATAAATTCTTGTTTGCCATTTGCTTGTCGGGTCAAATGAGTAACCATCTGATTTGTTTGGAAAAACACATGTTCTTCGCGGCGGCTCTAAATCGGGCATTGGTGATTCCCAGTTCGAAATTTGATTATCAGTACAATCGAGTTTTGGATACCGAGCACATTAACGATTGTGTTGGGAAAAAAGCTGTTATCCCATTCGAAGACTTCATGGAAATGAAGAAGAATCACGCTCACATTGATAGGTTCATTTGCTATTTCTCCAGCCCGCAGCCGTGTTATGTGGACGAAGAGCATTTGAAGAAGTTGAGGTCATTAGGAATTTCGATGGGGAAATTAGAGAGTGCTTGGAAGAATGAGGATATTAAGAAGCCGAGTCAAAAAACGATTAAGGATCTGGAAGAGAAGTTTGCTTCGGATGATGATGTGATCGCAATTGGGGATGTTTTCTTTGCGGAAATGGAGAGAGATTGGGTGACGCAACCGGGTGGTCCTATCGCGCATAAGTGTAAGACTTTGATCGAACCAAGTAAGCTTATCTTATTGACTGCTCAACGGTTTATTCAGACGTTCCTGGGAAGTAATTTTATCGCTCTTCATTTCCGGCGACATGGATTCTTGAAGTTCTGGTATCTTCTCCATTTTGTTGTAATTTTTTGCTTTAATTGTGTAGGAAAGTTAGAATCTTTACTTTTAAGCCACAATGTTAAGCTAGAGAACAGAACTCTAAGGCTTTACTTGGTAGGGTGAAAGAAAATTGGGAGGATAAAAATTGAAAAGATAGAAACTAGAATGATGGAGAAATATTTTCATTTCCCCCCATTGTTTGGTAGAGATCAAAAATGGAAGAAGAAAAAAAAATGCATAATTTTGAACTAATATGCAGATCTTTTATTTTCTCTGCTCTCATCATTCTCAATTTTGAAGAACTGATTTTTATGCATTAAAATAGAAAATTATCTGTACTACTATTTTCTTTCCTCTCACTTTTCTTTCCTATCAATCACACTCAAATCCATTTTCTTTCGACTTTTCCTTTCTTTCCTCCTATCCTTTCACTTTTCCACTCAACCAAGCACAGCCTAAAGGTTAAAGTGATGGCATTAGCCTTATCTTGCTTTGATTATCAAAATGTCAACTTTATTTGTTTTAGTTGAGTACATGGCATAGTTCTGAGATAAGCTTTGATTTCAAAGCGTTCTGAATTTACTAGCATAGAAGTGTGTGTCCATAGTTATCGAGAATTTCATGTATTTGAATCTTAGATGTTTTGAACAATGTGGAATACTGGAATCGGATACAGAGATTCCCATCCTACCAGAAAGGGCTCTTCTTAACAAATGGGTTTTGGCGATTGCCATTTTAGTTAAATCTTGGGTCAGTTTGTATGGTCTTATGCTTTTGAGGGCGGGGTTTGTGTAATATGCCACTAACATTACTTTCTTATTCCCCAGCAATGCTAAAAAGCCAAGTTGCTTTTACCCTATTCCTCAAGCTGCGGATTGCATCACTAGAATGGTTGAAAGGGCCAACACTCCAATTATATACCTTTCAACAGATGCAGCAGAAAGCGAAACTAGTTTGCTGCAATCGATGGTTGTACTGAATGGGAAGACTATACCAATGGTTAAACGGCCTCCTCGTAATTCAGCTGAAAAATGGGATGCATTGTTATACAGACATGGCATTGAGGATGACCCCCAGGTGAGATTTTTATACTACTTTAGTGTTAGGAGGAAGAACCGTACGGGCCGGTTTTGTTTCTTGAACAATCCTGTGTTCTAGTCAAATGTTAGAATGGTCTACATGACCAGCAATAGTTCTCTCATCATTCAAGCCCTCAACCCAGATGAGTTCAGGATTTTCTAGATTTCAATTCCAACCTGTTGAAAAATAAAGTTGACTTATCCATTTGGCTTGTCAAGTAATGAGGCTTGTTTTCCTCTTTCTATACCCTGTTTTTTTATGACGTTGCACCTGTAAGATCCTCAGTTCTAGGTCTATGTATTAGATGTTATAAATGTGTTAGATCCACGGCATGAAGATTTTTTTCAAGGCGTGCACCTTGGCATGCCTATGCCGTGTACCTGAGTGCTAGACAAAAGCGCCTCTGACTCTTTCAGGTGAGGCGCTTTTGATTAGGTGCATGGCTGATGCCCTTAGGTATGCTCTTTTTCAAGGCAAAAGCTCATTTAATTGAAATTCTCTCTGATTTCTTTAGCTTTTAACTTTTTTCATTATCTGTACCTCACTAGAAAGAAAGGGGATAATTTCAAACTCTCTACTTCTCTGTTTTTGGGTATTCATGCATATTGACCAACAAAAAGAAAATTGCATGTTTCATAGATATAAACTAGACCACTCTTTAAAGTTTATTATCAGACACAAGCACATATACCTATTGCGCCTTACTTCAACAAGTGAGCACTATGTTTTTGCCTTGCACTTAAGGCAATGTATGTGTTCTAGCGTCTAAGTTGTGCCTTGCATTCTTGACAACACTGGGCATGAATCAACATATTTTGAGTTTAAATTATTGCAAAGGTTTCCTTGCATTTTCCATGTCTTTGTTGGAGTTCATCCTTATGAGTAATGATAATCAACCTGTGCTTGGTTATGAAAAGCACAAATTTGCCCCTATATATATTTGTCCATGGTTACCGAGCCAAGTTTTTGAAGTTTCTGAAGTATTTGATATACATTATTATTCAGTCAGTTTGAAGGTTTGTTTATGGGTGATCAAGCTTCCCGAACTGCATTTAACCTGCAGTGTCCGTACAATTACTATTTTACTAGGATCAATCTAAATTTTTGCTCTAATTGATATTTAAAGGTGGAAGCTATGTTGGATAAGACCATCTGTGCGATGGCGAGTGTGTTCATTGGAGCCCCAGGCTCAACTTTCACGGAAGACATTTTGCGACTACGAAAGGACTGGGGAACAGCATCTTTATGTGATGAGTACTTGTGCCAAGGTGAAGGGCCAAACTTTATAGCTGGTGAGGAGTGAAGAATATGCAGAAATGGCAGGCTGTAAAATTATCATAACTCAAAGGGTCTCGAAAGATGCTCCGTTGCAGAGGATGGTAGGTATGGTGTTACTGAATTGTAGTATATTATACGAGCATTTCATTGATTTGATTACTTAATAGTTTTACAACATTCATTCTTACACTGATGGAGTGTGTATGATGTGATCCACTTCGGGGTTGAAACCCCTAAAACCTGAATTCTTTTGTTGTATTTGTAAATCAGTTAACCATCCATCTGTAATTGATGCAGGGCTTGGTCGCCCTTTTCTTCTTGATTAGGAACATACTTGAGGGTTTGTTTGGTGACTGATTGAAAATATTCAATTCATTGAAAAATTAAAATTTTCGGTGGTCTTACCATTTTTTTCTCTAGGCATTGGAAAAGATAGATTAGAGGAATGGCATCAAACTTTTTTTTATTTTAATAGTATATTATCCTTTAAATACAAAGTTAAATCATAATAATTGAACTTAATTACTTTTATTGTCAGTTAGGATATTGTTAAAAATACATGCACAGTGTAATTGTATGTATAAATATTTTAAAATATATGATATCTTAATCAACGTTTGATAACCTTTAAGATGTTTTTCATTTATTATGTCGTAATTTTAATTAATTGATAAATTAAAATAATGGGCTTATATATCTATTACAGATGTATAAATAATATGGTTGCATTTATATTATTATTTAAGTCCCTAATTGAGTTGGTGTCACGAGTCAATTGAGCACCAATTCGATTAGGAAAATTAAACTGACGGAATAAATCTATATTACATGAAAGTATTTTAGTTTGTTTTAATTAAAAAATAAAAAAAATATGTATATGGTGGAATTTGAGTTTCTATCAATTGCATTGGTAAAACTTATCACTTAACCAAAGTTTTATTTTAAATTTTACACATTTTAAGTTTATCATACACACTTTATTACTTTCATATATATTAATAATGTTAATGTCACAAATTAATTTGACACCAACTTAGGATCGATGATAATATCATAATAAATAATGATATTCTTAATATGATCTATTCATATGTTTAAATTTCATTTTAATTATAATTTAATCTAAATTTTTTATTATGTGTTATTATTAATTAATTCTGAATCATACATTTCATTATTTATTGTATATAATTTTTAAACACAAATATATGTTTTAAATACATAATTTCTATACACATATGCTTAATATGACAAGAAATTATAAAAGACTACAAATTATATAAATGTTTTATAAATGAAATTAATCATTAACAAATTTAATAACTTCAGGAATATAATCTTAAAAAGTCTTGGTGAAAAATTGAAATTAAAATCAGTATGAGAAATAAACTTTTGTTTTCAACATTATGAAAAAGTTTTGGTGAAAATCTGAAATAAAAATCAGCTAGAAATTTTGTTTTCAACATTATGAGACGATGCAACCCCTCTTAATACAAGTTTTTGATAAATTTCAAATTTACAACTAACTCTAATTTAATGTATAAATTTTGATTTGACATAATTATATACGTGAAATTTTTATTGTGATTCAAATGTATGTATGAAATTTTAGTTTTGATTCAACTTTATATATTTAAATAAATATATCAATTTATTTATGTTAAATAAATATGTATACAATATGTAAACATAATTCATATATGAAAATTGAATCAAATGAAAATTTCATACATGAAATATACAAAATCGAAGTGCACATTATTACACTCATAATCACTCTAAAATAAGATTTGTCCCATTTCAGTCACTCAATATTTTTTATAAATTCAATCACTCTAAATAAAATAATTTTTATGAATAGGTCACTACCATTAATTTTTTCGTTTTCTTCTAACGAATTGCACAGCAACAATCCACCTAATATTTTTTTTCACGTAATTAATATTTTAGACTGCCAACACCACCGAAAGAAAGCACATCCCTTCCTCTCTCAAACTACTCACCATATCAAATTGGTGAAGGTGACTAGAAGCCACTTGCAATGGATGTTTGGTGCAGAAAAATCTATACTAAGGGATTTTTTTAATCAAACTTAAACCTCATTCTTTCATTAACACGAAAATTATCTCAACTATATCTTTGCAATAACATAAAAACCCCTTGTATCAACAAATCTATTCATGCAAAATTGATGTAATGTAAAGTTTCAATATTTTTTAAATTGTCACATTGTAAAAGTAGGGCTAGAAGAAATAGGGATAAAATTTAGATTTTATTTATTTAAGCAAAGGGAAAGAGAATTTAGTATGCCTTATGTTAGCTCTAGTTTTGCAAGTATTTTGATATAACAAAAAGTATATTAAAATTCCCTACTTAAATATGCAAAAAGTGTTTATAAATCCTTCAAATTATTTTCAAAGTGTTAGACAAAATAAACTTTTAAAAAGTCTTGAATTAACTTAATTTTTAACGAGATTTTGAAGTTTGAAGGACTTCTACCGATACTTAGGTGGACAAGTATCAGTAGAACTTAAGATGGAAAGATCTTGAAAAGGGTACAGAATTCTAGCCATAGAACTTCAAGTTTTACTGATACAACACGAACTTCTATCGGTAGAATGCACTCTTGTGTGCAAGGTAGTTGTGGCCTGGGATCTTTATCGATACCCTGGTCCAATCTTCCGATACAATCAGAGCTCTACCGATACCTTGAGCACTTCTACCGAAACAAGTCAAGACAATAGCCAAAGTTTAGCCTCCCCTGCACTTCTACCGATACTCTACTGGGTTCTACCAATAACAGTTGAAACCCTCAGAGTTCTACCGATACAAGAGGACATCTACCAATACAACAAGCCCAACAGTCATATTTTAGAAAGACTTCTTTAACATCCCAAATTTTAGGGTTAGAAGTTTTGAGTTTTGTAGTTAGGGTTAGTGAGTATGTTGTACTATCATGTTTAGTTGCACGTTTTGATGTCAGAATGGGACTACTACCCTGGTGGTTGGTTGAGTATTAGTGTATCTCAGGGTCATATGTTCGAATCCTTATAAGTGCGTTTTGGAGAAATATATTTTTTATTTGTTAAATAATAGATTTGATTTAAGTTAAAAAAATAACTATTTAGTTTGATTTTTATTATTATTTTATTTAAACGGTTTTTTTTCTTTTGTCACGTTCTCATCTCCCTCTTCTTTGTTTCTTTTATTTCTCTTTTTCTTTTTTTTTTTCTTCTTTTGGGAAACGGTTTTGCTTGCGGATTTCGGATAGCTTCACCCCTTTGTCGTCGAGTCGATGTCTAGACGTCATTGATTATGAATCAAGTATGGGATTCAAACCTTATCTAATTTATTTACGAGTTGTTGATTCAGCAATTCTTGTGTATGCTCTAAACCGTTGATTTTAGATATTTAGTTGTTGAGGAATATGGGGAATACTACGTATTCCGATATATTTTTGTTATTGCAAAGCTTGGAAACTGATTTGATGGCTAAAATGGCGATTCTAGCCTTATCCGATGTGGTTTCGTGACCACATGGGTCCACACGGGCGTGTGCCTATTTACACGGCCGTGTAGAATTAGAAATTAAGGTTTCCAAGTAGGATTAGGTGTCACATGGTCATGTGGCTGATTTGGGAAAATTAGTCAATTTTCACACAGCCATGTCCCTTAGGCACATAGGCGTGTGTGTTTGAGAATTAGGGATTTAGTGATTTGGTACCACACGGCCATGTGGCTAATTTAGGGATTTAAGGATCCCACACAAACGTGTGTTTTGGACACATGGCCGTGTTTGGTGGGCACATAGTGTAGCACCCCCACGCCCGAGACCGTCGCCGGAGTCGAGCCTGAGGTGTTACCGAACATAATTTATCATTTAAACAACTTTACAAAATCTATTTTCATTTTCGGAATAAACTGTTTTCTGCATCATGGTCGCTCAAAAATTCATATCTCGAGTTACGAAACGCGAAATCAAGATCCGTAAATTTTCCCTGAAACTAGACTCATATGGCTATTTACTAATTTTTTTCTAGAATTTTTGGCTTGGCCAATTAGTACAGTTTATTAGTTAAAGTCTCCCCTGTTACACCGCTCAACTGCTCTGACCTCTGTTCACTACGAACTAATTTTCTCCCTGTACAAAATTCAAACAGGCATGCCATCTGTTTCATTAGAAACTAGACTCAATAAGGAATCTAGGCATATAAACTATAATACCTAATTATTTATGTGCAATTTATAGTGAATTTTTGAAGTCAGAACAAGGGATCACAGAGTCAGTCTCACTCAACTGAAAATTTCTCATAATATACAACTCTTTTTCCTACTCTGTTTCTTCCACATGAAAATAGACCCATTAAGTTTTAATTTCATACCTTATTCACCTTTTAATTCCATTCCTACTATTTTTAGTGATTTTTCAAATTCACGTCACTGCTGCTGTTTGCATCTGTTTTCAAGCTACTTTTATACTTTTCATAGTTTTCATGTGATAGTTACCATTTAAGCACACATACCATTAAACACATGCATGGTTAGCCATTTCATTAGCTACTCACTTCCAAGCATTTATACACCATATATTGAACATATCATTCCATAAAAGACTAAGTCCCTATACATGCCATACACAAAATGAAACGTCTAGTTATACCAAAATGATTCCTTTGATAGTGTGATCTGAACTTCGACGTTTCCTTCGATCCCCGAGTAAGCTTGGCAAGAACTATAATAAGAAAGAAAATAAAGGGGTAAGCACTAGGCTTAGTAAGCTTACAAGCAAATAAATTGCAACATTTAACATATTGAGCAATTATACATAATATCGTCTAGCATCATAAACTTTCTTTACTTCTCACTTACTACCTTCTTTCTTACCTGACCTTTCGTTATTCATAAACATAATCTAACTTCCCTTTGCTGATAGTTCACTGAATTTAACTTGTACAATGACCCGTTGAACCACTCGAAATACTAAGGATACTCAGGTTATTCCTGTCTGATAAAATACTGCCAATGCCATGTCCTTGACATGGTCTTACATGAAATATTCCTGTCTCCAAAGCCATATATACGATATGGACTTACATGGCTCAATACTGTCCTCTCTCCAAGGCCATATACACGATATGGGCTTACATGGCGCAATACTGTCCTGTCTCCAAAGCCATATGTTTAATATGGACTTACATGGCTCATTACTGTCTGTCTGTTAACCCAAATATCCTAGCATTCCTAAGGCTCAAACGGGGCTTTCTAATGCTTCTTCTCTGTCACTTCTCTTTATATTCGACTTTGAATATTTCCATAAAATAAATATATGAATGCTGGAAATTGACAATATCAATGTAAAACAATGAAATATTGCATTTATTTACCGTAAACTTACCTCGATACAAATTGTGACTAAACTTTACAATTTAGTCCTTTACTTTTTCTTTTCCCCGATCTACTCTTGAATTCCGTTCTTCTTGATCTATAATAGCAAATTTAGCTTATTTAATACTCACATTTATCAAAACAGCCCTTTTTCAAATTTTGGCAAAATTACATTTTTGCCCCTAAACTTTTGTATATTTACACTTTTGCCCAAGGCTCGGAAATCAAAACTTATCACAAATTCTTGTATTTTAAGACATGCTGATCATTTATTTACCAATATCATCTTCAAATTCCTACTATAACATACACTTATGTACAATAGGTATTTTTACCAATTAAGCCCTTTTACTCGTTTTACCTAAAACCGAGTAGCTCAAGTTGTCTAACATAATTTAAAACCTCATATTCTATCATAAAACATCAAAATACACAAATTTCACCTATGGGTATTTTTCCAAATATGAACCCTAACTTAAAATATTGCTAACATGAGCTTTATCGAGCTACCGGGATCTCAAAAACGTAAAAATCATTAAAAACGGGGCTTGGAATCACTTACTATGGAGCTTGGAAGCTTGAAACAAACCCTAGCTATGGAGAACCCTTGAAATTTCGTGGTAATGAAGAAGATGATGATTTTTTTTGTCATCTTTTCCCTTTTTATTCATGTTAATAACCAAATGACCAAAATGCCCCTCCTTACTAAACTTTCAAAAATTTCACCCATGTCCTATTTTGTCCATGAGCTAAGAAATTGGTCAAATTACTATTTAAACCCTCCTAATTAATATTCCAAAGCAATTTCATAATAAAAACTTCTAGAATGAAAGTTTTGCAATTTATTCGATTTAGTCCCTAACTCCAAGTTAAGCACTTTACGCGTAGAATTTCTTCACGAAATTTTCACACTATCATGCAATCATAATATAAACTTCAAAATATTTATAAAATAATTATTTCTATCTCGGATTTGTGGTTACGAAACCACTATTCCGATTAGGCCCTATTTCGGGATGTTACATTTCTCCCCCCTTTAGGGATTTTCGTCCCCGAAAATCTTACCTATAAAGAGATTTGGGTACTGTTTTCGCATGGCCTCTTCGGGTTCCCATGTAGCCTCATCCACCCCATGTCTATTCCATAAGACTTTCACAAGAGCAACACTTTTATTCCTTAATTGCTTTACCTCTCGAGCTAGAATTTTTATTGGTTCCTCATCATAAGTCATATCTGGTTGAATCTCAACCTCTGTCGGAGAAATCACATGCGATGGATCTGACCGATAACGTCGTAACATTGACACATGGAACACATCATGAATCTTCTCTAACTCAGTCGGCAAAGCTAATCGGTATGCTAATGGCCCAATTCTCTCAATCACTTCAAACGGTCCAATAAAACCTTAACTTACCTTTCCTGCCAAATCTGAGAACTTTCTTCCACGGGGATACCTTCAAGAATACCTTTTCGCCAACCTGATATTCAATCTCTTTTCTTTTTAAATCTGCATATGACTTCTGCCTATCTGAAGCTGCCTTCAAACAATCTCTGATAACTTTCACTTTTTCTTTTGTTTCTTTAACTAGATCAACCCCGTAAATCTGGCTTTCTTTAAGCTCTGTCCAGTATAAAGGCATACGACATTTGCGTCCATACAAAGCTTCATAGGGTGCCATCTTCAAACTCGAATGGTAACTATTATTATAGGCAAACTCTACCAATGGTAAGTATTTTTCCCAACTGCCTTGAAATTCCAATACACAACATCTAAGCATATCTTCAAGTACCTGAATAACTCTCTCTGACTGACCGTCGGTCTGAGGATGAAAAGCCGTACTGAAACTTAACTTTGTGCCCAAAGCTTTTTGCAACTTTTTCCAAAATCGTGAAGTAAATCTCGGATCTCTGTCTGAAATGATTGATAATGGTACTCCATGTAGTCTGACTATCTCTGAAATGTACAACTCAGCCAACTTGTCAAGTGAATAATCCATACGAACTGGGATAAAATGAGCCGACTTAGTTAGCTTATCAATTACAACCCAAACTGCATCCTTCTTTTTCGGTGTTAACGGCAATCCCGTCACAAAATCCATAGTAACTCTGTCCCATTTCCATTCCGGAACTAGTACAGGCTGCAATAAACCCGAGGGTACCTGATGTTCGGCTTTTACCTGTTAACAAATCAAGCATCTGGAAACAAACTCTAAAATATCTCTTTTCATTCCTGCCCACCAGTACAATTTCTTCAAATCATTATACATCTTTGTGCTACCTGGGTGAATAGACAAGGAACTGCTATGTGCTTCCTGTAAAATCTTCCGAATAAGCTTATCATTCTTTGGTACACATATTCTGTCTCTAAACATCAAACAACCATCCGAACTAATCCGGAAATCTGATTCTATGTCTGACTCACATTGAACTCTTTTAGCTTGTAACTCATTGTCATCTTTTTGAGCTTCACAAATTTCTTCAAGAAATACCGGTTTAGCTTTCAGTTCAGCTAAAATAGAACCATCATCCGACATGGCTAAATTAGTATTCAAAGCTCGCAATGTAAATAAGAGTTTTCTACTTAAAGCATCAGCAACTACATTTGTCTTACCCGGGTGATAATCAATCACTAGCTCATAATCTTTAATCAACTCTAGCCATCTTCTTTGCCTCAGGTTCAAATCTTTTTGAGTCATTAAGTATTTCAAACTTTTATGATCGATGAATATCCGGCACCTTTCACCATACAAATAATGTCTCCAAATCTTCAATGCAAATACAATAGCAGCTAACTCTAAATCATGTGTCGGATAATTTTTCTCATGTGGCTTTAGTTGTCTAGAGGCATAAGCAATTACCTTTCCTTCCTGCATGAGTACACAACCGAGCCCACTCAAAGATGCATCACTATAAATTACAAATTCTTTACCCGGTTCTGGCTGTACTAAGATAGGAGCTTTAGTCAACAATGCCTTTAACTTGTCAAAACTCTGCTGGCACTTCTCAGTCCATTCAAACTTAACATCCTTCCGTAGCAGTCTCGTTAACGGGGTAGCTATCATGGAAAATCCCTCCACAAACCATCTGTAATAACCAGCTAAACCAAGAAAACTTCTGACTTCCGAAACATTCTTGGGAGGCTTCCAATCGACAATGGCTAAAATTTTGCTCGGATCAACTCTAATACCTTCACCTGAAACAATATGTCCAAGAAATCCAACTTCTCGGAGCCAAAACTCACTTTTACTGAACTTAGCATACAACTGATTATCTCTCAAAATTTGTAGAACTGTTCTCAAATGTTTTTCATGTTCAATTTCATCAGGAGAATAAATCAAGATATCATCAATGAACACAACTACAAACTTGTCCAAATATGGTCTAAATATTCGGTTCATTAAGTCCATAAAAATAGCAGGGGCATTGGTTAAGCCAAAGGGCATCACAAGAAACTCATAATGACCATACCTAGTTCGGAATGCAGTTTTCAGAACATCTGACTCCTTAACTCGCATCTGATAATATCCGGATCTCAGATCGATCTTGGAAAACACAGTGGCTCCCTTCAACTGATCAAACAAATCATCAATTCTGGGCAATGGATATTTGTTCTTGATAGTTACCTTGTTAAGCTGTCGATAATCTATGCATAATCTCATCGAACCATCTTTCTTTTTCACAAATAGCACTGGTGCACCCCATGGTGAACTACTGGGTCTTACAAAACCTTTATCAGTTAATTCCTGCAACTGAGCTTTCAATTCTTTCAATTCTGACTAAGCCATTCTATAAGGAGTAATGGAAATAGGTGTGGTACCTGGAATCAGCTCAATACCAAACTCAACTTCTCTAATAGGAGGCAAACCTGGTAATTCTTCCGGAAATACATCTGGATACTCGCACACTACGGGCACTGATTCAACTTTCAATTCTGAATCTTTAGTATTCAATACAAAAGCAAGATAAGCCTCACACCCCTTTCTCAAATATTTTTGGGCTGTCATAACAGAAATCATAACAAATGAACTATCTGACTCATCTGAATTAACCTGAAGAATCTCACCATTTTCACATTTTAACTCAATGAATTTCCTTCCACAATTCACTACCACATCATGTGCCGTCAACCAATCCATGCCCAAAATAACATCAAACTCATCAAACGGCAATAACATGAGATCGGCCGGAAAACAGTGACCTCTAATCATTAAGGGACAATTTCTACATACTTTATCTACCAATACACACTTGCCTAGTGGATTTGATACTTTAATCACAAATTCTGTGAATTCTATAGGCATACTCATTTTAGGCATCAATTTCATACAAACATAAGAATAGGTCGAACCCGGATCAATCAAAGCAACAACATTAATATCATGTAGAGAAAATGTACCCGTAATCACATCGGGGGAGGATGCCTCTTCACGAGCACGAATAGCATAAGTCCTTGCAGGAGCTCTAGCATCTGGTCTCACAGCCGAATCTCTAGAGGTACCTCTGTTACTTGCTCCTACTCCCGGTTGCCTCGGTGATCTGCCTCTAGTAGGAACATTTCCGGATCTAGCACTCTGTGGTACTTCTCGTTGAGTCACCTCTGGACAATCTCGCACAAAATGATCCGAAGCACCACACTTATAACAAACATTTTCACCTGCTCGACAAGGGCCATAATGAAGTCTACCACACCGTGGACATCCTGATCTCCCTGATCTAACATTACCTACACTTGCGGTCGAAGTAGTCTGAGCTTTCAAATCTTTAAATCTACTACGTCTATTCTGACTAGATTGCCCTGCCGAAAAGCTAGATCTGGTAGAAAACTCTTTGGGCCTCTTAGATGTAGCCTGAAATGATCTGCTCATCTGTCTTTTCTTCGTGTCTCGCGTTTCTGTTTCTGTTTTACCTTTTCTTTTTAACAATTGCTCTGCTTTACAGGCTCGGTCAACTAAAACAACAAACTCTTTTATTTCCAGAACCCCCACTGATAGTCGGATATCATCATTTAACCCATCCTCAAACCTTTTACACATAATAGCCTCTGTAGATACACATTCTCGGGCATATTTACTAAGCCTGAAGAATTCATGCTCGTAATCAGTCACTGTCATATTACCTTGTTTCAACTCTAAGAACTCTTTTCTCTTCTGATCAATAAACCTCTGGCTGATGTACTTTTTACGGAATTCCTCCTGAAAGAAATCCCAAATAACCCTTTCTTTCGGTACAACTGATACTAATGTCTTCCACCAGTGGTAGGCTAAGTCTCTAAGGAGTGATACTACACATTTCATACATTCCTCAGGTGTACAGGATAATTCATCGAAAACTCTGATGGTATTTTCTATCCAAAACTCTGCTCTTTCTGCATCATCATCTTTTGTTGCTCGGAACTCTTCTGCCCCATATTTCCTGATTTTATCGACTGGTGGCTTTTCTCTTATCACTGTACCTGTGGCTAGGGGAGCTTGAGCTATATGGGTTGCCTGAGAATCATGAGGGGGTGGAGGTCTAACTGCCGGATTCGTACGAACGAACTCGGCAAACCAATCATTCAGAGCTTGGAAGAGAACTTCTCGAGTTACTCCTCCCTGATCAACTGTTACTGGCCTATTTCCAGATGGCGCTGCCCCTTCCACGGAAGTAGGCGCATTACTTTCCATATCATCATCACCAACTCGTTTGGGATCCATTACTATAAAACAAAATATTTAAAAATCGTCAGGAGTCGTCACACTATCAAAATGCAAGTATGGCATGTATAGCTAGACTTCTACTCACATTAACTGTTCCGAGAACTGACTAAACCTGATCTGATACCAATAAATGTAGCACCCCCACGCCCGAGACCGTCGCTGGAGTCGAGCCTGAGGTGTTACCGAACATAATTTATCATTTAAACAACTTTACAAAATCTATTTTCATTTTCGGAATAAACTGTTTTCTGCATCATGGTCGCTCAAAAATTCATATCTCGAGTTACAAAACTCGAAATCAAGATCCGTAAATTTTCCCTGAAACTAGACTCATATGGCTATTTACTAATTTTTTTCTAGAATTTTTGGCTTGGCCAATTAGTACAGTTTATTAGTTAAAGTCTCCCCTGTTACACCGCTCAACTGCTCTGACCTCTGTTCACTACGAACTAATTTTCTCCCTGTACAAAATTCAAACAGGCATGCCATCTGTTTCATTAGAAACTAGACTCAATAAGGAATCTAGGCATATAAACTATAATACCTAATTATTTATGTGCAATTTATAGTGAATTTTTGAAGTCAGAACAAGGGATCACAGAGTCAGTCTCACTCAACTGAAAATTTCTCATAATATACAACTCTTTTTCCTACTCTGTTTCTTCCACATGAAAATAGACCCATTAAGTTTTAATTTCATACCTTATTCACCTTTTAATTCCATTCCTACTATTTTTAGTGATTTTTCAAATTCACGTCACTGCTGCTGTTTGCATCTGTTTTCAAGCTACTTTTATACTTTTCATAGTTTTCATGTGATAGTTACCATTTAAGCACACATACCATTAAACACATGCATGGTTAGCCATTTCATTAGCTACTCACTTCCAAGCATTTATACACCATATATTGAACATATCATTCCATAAAAGACTAAGTCCCTATACATGCCATACACAAAATGAAACGTCTAGTTATACCAAAATGATTCCTTTGATAGTGTGATCTGAACTTCGACGTTTCCTTCGATCCCCGAGTAAGCTTGGCAAGAACTATAATAAGAAAGAAAATAAAGGGGTAAGCACTAGGCTTAGTAAGCTTACAAGCAAATAAATTGCAACATTTAACATATTGAGCAATTATACATAATATCGTCTAGCATCATAAACTTTCTTTACTTCTCACTTACTACCTTCTTTCTTACCTGACCTTTCGTTATTCATAAACATAATCTAACTTCCCTTTGCTGATAGTTCACTGAATTTAACTTGTACAATGACCCGTTGAACCACTCGGAATACTAAGGATACTCAGGTTATTCCTGTCTGATAAAATACTGCCAATGCCATGTCCTTGACATGGTCTTACATGAAATATTCCTGTCTCCAAAGCCATATATACGATATGGACTTACATGGCTCAATACTGTCCTCTCTCCAAGGCCATATACACGATATGGGCTTACATGGCGCAATACTGTCCTGTCTCCAAAGCCATATGTTTAATATGGACTTACATGGCTCATTACTGTCTGTCTGTTAACCCAAATATCCTAGCATTCCTAAGGCTAAAACGGGGCTTTCTAATGCTTCTTCTCTGTCACTTCTCTTTATATTCGACTTTGAATATTTCCATAAAATAAATATATGAATGCTGGAAATTGACAATATCAATGTAAAACAATGAAATATTGCATTTATTTACCGTAAACTTACCTCGATACAAATTGTGACTAAACTTTACAATTTAGTCCTTTACTTTTTCTTTTCCCCGATCTACTCTTGAATTCCGTTCTTCTTGATCTATAATAGCAAATTTAGCTTATTTAATACTCACATTTATCAAAACAGCCCTTTTTCAAATTTTGGCAAAATTACATTTTTGCCCCTAAACTTTTGTATATTTACACTTTTGCCCAAGGCTCGGAAATCAAAACTTATCACAAATTCTTGTATTTTAAGACATGCTGATCATTTATTTACCAATATCATCTTCAAATTCTTACTATAACATACACTTATGTACAATAGGTATTTTTACCAATTAAGCCCTTTTACTCGTTTTACCTAAAACCGAGTAGCTCAAGTTGTCTAACATAATTTAAAACCTCATATTCTATCATAAAACATCAAAATACACAAATTTCACCTATGGGTATTTTTCCAAATATGAACCCTAACTTAAAATATTGCTAACATGAGCTTTATCGAGCTACCGGGATCTCAAAAACGTAAAAATCATTAAAAACGGGGCTTGGAATCACTTACTATGGAGCTTGGAAGCTTGAAACAAACCCTAGCTATGGAGAACCCTTGAAATTTCGTGGTAATGAAGAAGATGATGATTTTTTTTGTCATCTTTTCCCTTTTTATTCATGTTAATAACCAAATGACCAAAATGCCCCTCCTTACTAAACTTTCAAAAATTTCACCCATGTCCTATTTTGTCCATGAGCTAAGAAATTGGTCAAATTACTATTTAAACCCTCCTAATTAATATTCCAAAGCAATTTCATAATAAAAACTTCTAGAATGAAAGTTTTGCAATTTATTCGATTTAGTCCCTAACTCCAAGTTAAGCACTTTACGCGTAGAATTTCTTCACGAAATTTTCACACTATCATGCAATCATAATATAAACTTCAAAATATTTATAAAATAATTATTTCTATCTCGGATTTGTGGTTACGAAACCACTATTCCGATTAGGCCCTATTTCGGGATGTTACACATAGGCGTGCGAGACCCTCACACGGCTATGTCTACCTTATACTCTATTTTAACACAAATGGACAGAGAGTTACACGGTCTATTCATACAGCCATGTCCCTGGCTCACACGGGCGTGTGCCTCAGCCACACAATTATGTGCTTTCTTCCACACGGGTGTATTGACCCTCACACGGCCTAAGTATTTCCACACGGCCAGAGTACACGGCCTTATGGTCCTAAGTCACCAATTTTAGTTCTGTGTATATTTTTTATCTGAAAATGTGGCTATATGTTTCGACCCTTGACTAGGCTTTAGTGAAGGTAATTAAGACTCTAATCTGGGCTTCAGCTTATGTGTTATTTGTGACTGTTGCGTGAGATATCTGATTTTGAATCTGGTTAGGCAGGTGTGTGCATGCCTGTTTCTGTCTGACTGTTTGTCGATGTGTTCATTGTTCCTATGAGGTTGTAAGCATACATGCACTTGCATAAAGAAATTTTTGGGTTGGTTGTAAAGAGAAGGAAGACTGATTCTAATTTGATCCAGCAGTTTAACTGTAACTTATCGGTATAGCAGTTTACCGCGCTGTACCGCATGTACGTTAGCTTTGCTGCATACTATTCTCTGATCTGGCAGTTTAAACTGCAACATTTCTGTACAACAGTTTACCATAATGCACTGTACTGTATATACGCCAGCTTTGCTGCATCTTATTATCTGAGTGGCTTAGTCCACATACATGGTGTGTAAGGTTAGACGGGCCTTTTTAGGTCCTTTGTGGTGTGTTTGGTTTGTGAGCTTAAACAGCTCTTTTTGGGGTGTGATTAGGGGACGGAGAGGTGTATTGGCCAGATAGGCAGGTTTTTACTACTTTATTGCATTCGTACACATCTGATTGAATGATTTGGTGTAAATCTATTTGTTTGTATTCTATTTGCTTGTCTTAACGTTCGTGGCTGTTCTAATTTTGGATATTAAAGTGTAAGCGTAGTTTTAATTTTCTTATCATTGTGTTTGTGATTCTGCGTATAGTACCAAATGTGTTGATTATTGCGTATGGTTGGGACGTAGGTTCCAAGTTTACCCTCTGTTTCTGTGTATCTTTGTAAATACATTATGCCATTGAACTGCTACTTGGATTCCCGTTCTATAATTCTGTTGTTATCACCTTTTGGACTCACACTGAGCTCGTGTAGCTCACCCCCTTAGTGTTTCCCTTTTAAAGGTACGCTCGTTTTTCTGTAGCTGAACATAGCATACGAAGGCCTCAGAAGCATTATGTTTTTTTTAAACAGGCTATTAAGGTGTTTTCTGTAAATTTGAATTCTAAATAAATGGTTTTGGACTGTAAGTTCTGTTTTAAACACTGTGGTATGAATTTTGGGTTTTACGCACATAAGCGTTATTTGGATTGAATTTTTAGCAATAACGGGAATTTGATAATTGAGAATTTTTACGCAACTAAAATTTTTCTACGATCACTTCAGTGATCAATGTGACCTCCGAAATTCATCCAAAACTTTTAGGCCAGGTTTTGGGGTGTTACAATTCTACCGATACAAGTTCCCTTCTACCGATACAACGAAGTTGTAGACTGCATTAAATGCAAGTTTTTATGGTTGCAACGACTCTCTTTTGTTTCTAATGGCTACAAACATCCACAAGATTGTTAGAGGGCATAAATATAAGGCCAAAGCTTCTCATTAACATAGAGAAACAAGTGTCTAAATTTCAAGAACTCAGTTTTCCAATCTTTCTCAATCTTTTACTAAATATTTCTTGTACACACTTGTAGGTTAAGTTCTATCATTATTTCAAGTGTTGTAACTTTGTGTGAGAGTGCTGAATTGTTGATTATCTACCTTTTATAGTGTAACACCCCTTACCCGCATCCGACGCCGGGACAGGGTACGAAGCATTACTTTACTAAAATCCACACAACCAAATCAACAATACTCATGGAAACATGTCCCAATTTAAAACTTTTCCATTCATTATCCAACTAGTCTTCTTATAGGCCTACGAGGCCTAAATCATGGGTCGGAAATAAACCAGGACCATTTCGTGCACTTGTGAAAATTTCTTCAAAAACTAGCATAAATAGGGCACACGTCCGTATGAAAAGGGTAACATGCCCGTGTGGTCTCTAAACATGGCCGTGCTAATGGCCCGTGTACCTCACACGGCCTGCACTATCGAAGGACATGCCCGTGTCTCTCACCCGCGCGGATTTATTTTCCAACACCAACCTACAAGGGTTTGCACATAGTCTGGTGCACGTCCGTGTGCCCAGCCCATGTCCATCATACGGCCATGACACGCTCGTGTTGCGGCCTGTGTGGAAAAACTTAGACATTCTGTTTCTAACGTCATCATTCACACGGTCGTGGCACACGCCCGTGTGCTGGCCGTATCCTCCACACGGTTGAGACACACGGCCATGTCTCATGCCCGTAAGAGAGCCTAATGGCATTTAATGCTATTCATGCAAGGTGCAGGGGATGAATGGTCGTGCAACATGCCTATGTGCGGCCCGTGTGTCTCACAGGGCCTAGACACAAGCCCGTGTGTCTATCCATGTGGGCAATAGAGGACTATTTACCAAGCCCTTAGCCACTCTGAAACACATACAAACAAGACCACAATCCACATACATTATAACCTAGCACCAATACTTATCTAAATGCTTCTAAATAGGTATCTACACACCAACTAACTCGTAACCGAAATGCATCCTTAAACTACTAAGCAACTTTGCACAATTTCATTGTAAATTCATTTCATTTCATTAAGCAAATAGAATGATTTTAGGCCAATTCCAAAGGCTATTTACAAAATAAACTTCATAAGACAAATGGCCAACACAATTGCAAATTAGAGTATAATACACAAAATGACCATAAGACCTATACATGCCATTACTCAAAACATAACTCATAACTATACCAAGTGCTTCAGTTGATAGTGTGTATGATATTTCCGGCGTCCTTGGATCCTCAAGTTACTTAGGCAGAGCTATAAGAAAATAGAAAGGAGAGGGGTAAGCAATAAGCTTAGTAAGTCTATATGCAAATATTTAGTACCAAAACCATACATTAAACAATTAACTGTCATATCAACCATACCCATACTTTCAAACATGGATTTACTTACTCTTTCCGCAATTCATCCAACTTTCCCAACACAATTTCACGTACAAAGCTCATACTATTAACACATACATTCCCTACATTTATTCATCACCACATCACACATAAATTTCACTCAAGTGATTTCACGATAAACATATCCATGCAAGACAAATTCGTATCTAGCCATTCGTAATGACATTAACAATAATAGGGTGGTTTTGCACTTAGCTCACCATCATCAATAATTCATGGTGGTTCGCACATAGCCCACCTTCATAAGTAAGCTACGGTGGTATCGCACTTAGCCCACCCTTACCAATATGTTCTTGATGGTATCGCACTTAGCCCATCGATATTAATTATCACTCAAGCAAATTGCACTTAACTCGCTAATTTCAACTCTTAACTAGTGGTTTCGCACATAGCTCACCTTAACTCATAATTTATGGAAATTTACCCATACTCTCAATTCTCATGATTTCATTCAATATCCATACCATTAGCCACATATCATATAATTCATTTATGAACAAAACATTAATCAAGAAGGCATCGTTTACATATAAACTTACCTAGGTATGCAAAATACGGGAAATGTGGAATTTACTTCGTAGCTCTCCTCTTGCCTCGGTCAAGGTTGACTCCACATTCTTCTTGATCTAAATGAATACAAATTCATCCATTTAATCACTAATTTAATTAAAAACAAATCCAAAAATCACAATTAGGCAAAATGACCGTTTTGCCCCTAGTCTCTTGGCCAAATGACCATTTTGCCCCTAGGCTCGGAAATCAATTTTTATCGAGTTTCCTTATTAACCAAGCCTAACCAACTCTTTTTATTCCCATTACTACCTCAATTTATCATTATTTCTAACACTTGCCCCTTTATTTTGCAACTTCTACAACTAAGCCCTCTTTAGGTGTTTTCATACAATTTCCTTCACCTAGTTGTTTATTCGACAACAATAACTCATTTTCTTCTCAAAAATTCCAGCAATCATCACTTCATTCATGGAAAAATCCAAAACCTTTAACCAAAATGCAAGATATACCCCTCAAAATGTAGCTCATGCTACAAGGGTTCCAAAAATGCAAAAAACATTCGAGAAAAACCTTAGAAATCACTTACTAATGTGTGCTCAAAGTTGCTGCAAATTTAAGCTCCTAAAACCCCCAAGAATAGCTAGAAAAAATTGGTGAGAGAGAAGGCTCAAATGAGGAAGAAAAGAAGGCTAGGCAAACTAGGTACTATTTTACCATCTTAGTCACCTAACCCAACTAAGCTTTTGACTTTTCTAATCTTTTTGTCTATTCTCCTCTCTTTGGCCGGCCATGCTGATACAAATGGGCTTATTTGCCTTATAAAACCTTCCAATTTTTATCCTCTAGCAATCTAACTCAATATACTAGCAAATTACCACTTTCGACTTTTATGCGATTTAATCATTTTTCGCAATTAAGTCTTCAATCGCGTAAATTAATTCTCCAAAATTTTCACGTACACTTATAAAAATATTATAACACATAAAATAATACTAAAATAATTTTCTTAAACCTCGGGAAGTGATTCTGAAATCACTATTCTGACTAAGCCCGGTTTAGGGCCGTTACATAGAGGTTTCATCTTATTCATCATTATTTTCTCTCATTTGTAAGGTGTTACTTAAGAAATTGGGTAGAAAACCTTAAGGGAAAGTGGTTCTATCTTACCTTTAAAAAGATAGGAATTTGTAATGTTAAACATTGTCCTTAAAGGTTCAAATCTAGTGAATTTGAGAAATCCTTAGTTGAGGAAAACTATGGTACTGAAGGTAAGCAATTGAGGCCAAACCATTATAAATAATTGAGTTGTTTTACTTTTTTTCATTTCTTGAAAATGTTTTAACACACTAATTCACCTCCCCTCTTGGTGTATTTCGATCTCAACACCTTAAAAATTATTTTTACCAATAACTTGTTAAGAATGAGTCTGCTAGTTCAATGCTAAAGTCTTAGTTTATCCTTAGGTCCCATGTTTGAAACTCTTTGTGTGCATTCAGCCAAAATATTTTATTTTCTTATTTTTACCCCACTAAAGTGTCGATTTTGCAAAACAGTCTAGCCAAATTTTTCTTTTTAATTTGGTCCTTAATTTAAATTAGTCCCAATTCTACATGGATTTTAAAACCTTTTTCAATTAGGGGGAAATATTTTTATAAATAGGGCATTCCGGCTTCGAGAGAAAATTGAGTAGAAGTGTTAAGTATCGATACTTGAAATTAAGTACCAATACCTATCAAAAATTTATTGATACCCTCCCCTGGTATCAATATTGTTTTAAGGTTTGATGTTTTGAAAATTATACAAGAAATTACCCGAGTGTCGATACCCATAAAAAAGTATCGATAAATTTCTCTAGGTATCGATATGAAAAAAGGGCCAACAGTCACTAAATTGAACATTAAATGCCATAAGTATCAATACCCATCAAAAAGTATCGATACCTATTGTTGCAGATGACATTAATGCACTGATTTTTACATCTCCAAAAGCTCTATTCAATTCCACAACAACCACAACGATTGGAAATCAATTTGAGACTATAAATACCAACTTCTAAAGGATCAATAACAACAAGAGAGAGTAAAAAGATAAAAAAAAAAGAAGAAGAAGAAGTCATCTTATAAACCTTTATGCTTCAATTCTTCATATTTTTCTTGCATATACTTGTGAGCATTTATTATTTTCTATCAGATCAAGTGTTTTCTTTATGCTAGTGCTTAATTGGCAAACATCCTAATCTTGTAAGGATTGTTTCTTTGTTTGCTCTTTTGAGAGGGTTTGTATATTAAGATTTGGGTAGAAATATTAAGGGAGTTGTAAGGTTAAACCTTATCCTTAAAGGTTCATTATATTATTGGATTTGGAAAAATCCTTAGTTGTGAAAAACTAAGGTAGTGGAGTAGGTAATTTAGGGCTGAACCACTCTAAATTCTTGTGTTCATTGTTTCATAATTTTTCTTTTGCTTCCACAAATTTTTAAAAGGTCAATTCACCCCCTCTTGGCTATTTCAGTTGATTGATCGAGCAAACATCTATGCTCATGAATGACTTTGCAGCAAGTGTTCCACAATATTCTTGACTTATTCTTAATAACCTGATAAAAAAGTTTAATGCCGAAGGAACACACAAATTTGTTCATGATAGAACTAAGGTCCATGTTTCATATAAAGACCTTCTAGGAGAGGATTCGAAAGACAATTAATTTGATCATTTTAAAAATATTGAAACTTTGCAAGGCATCAATTTTGCATGTATAGATTTGTTGGTACAATAGGTTTTACATTATTTGTAAAGATACAGATGAGATCATTTTCATTAATGAAAGAATGAGTTTGATTAAAAAATCCCTTAGTCCATATTTTTCGACACTGAACCTCCACTGCAAGTGGCTTCCAGTGACCTTTACCAATTTGAAACGGGGAGTTTGAGAGAGGAGGGGACTTGCTTTCTTTTGGTAGTATCGATAGTCTGAATGGAGGCCAGATTTGGTGGACTACCTCAATAGCGATAGCTTGGTTAAGAAGAAAAAAGAAAGTGGGAAAGAAAAAGGAAAAACTGGAAAATAAAAAATACAAGGGAAAGAAAGAGAAAAAGAAAAAAAAAAGGAAGTATATTAATTACATAGAAAAAATATCATGTGAATTGTTGACTGTGCAATCCATTAGAAGAAAACAGAAAAATTAACAATAGTAACTAATTCACAAAAATTATTTGATTTATAGTGACTAAATTTAAAAAAAAATTAAGTGGCCAAAATAGGATAAACCTTATTTTAGAGTGATCATGTTTGTAGTTTATCCTAAAAATAATTTACTTCAATTAACCAATTCAAATGTATTAAAATACTTCAATTCACATATTCGACCCTTAATCAATATTTTATGCTTATACCCTGAACTTTTACTTTTTATTCAATTTAACCTCTAAACTCGAAACTTTCAAATCTATTGCAATTTAATCAAATTAATGCTAGCCGAATTTTATATAGTCCCTATACAGCCCATATTTATCAAATTTTTACAAGAATTTCATGTAACTTTACTATTTTAACAATTTAGTCCTTAAACTTTAAAATAAACTAAAACCACTTTATAAAATAATCCTATTCAATCAAACTTATAAGTCTATCATTAAAATTCAAAAACATCACAACCTCATTAATGGCATAACTCAAAACATTTAACACTTTTACAAATTAGTCCTTGGGTTAGGTAGATTAAATTATAACGATCTCAAAAATATAAAAATTATTAACGAGTTAAAAACACATACCACGCAACTGAAATAAGCTTTGGCCGAAACTTTGGTTTTTTAACAATGGAAGAATCAGTTTTCAAAGTAAAAAGGAAGAAGATGATGACCATTCCATCTTTTGTTTATTTTAATTATACTTATTTATCAATTTACAAATTTACCCTTTAAAATTAAATGAAATTTCATATAATATATCACCCAACCCTTTCACTATGTTATTAAATAGGTTTACTTATCATATAAAGCCCTTAATTCATGATTTTATATCTAATTCATACAAATACACCTATAGCGATTAACTTTTGTAATTTTTACAATTTAGTCCTTTTTACTTAATTAACTATCTAATGTTAAAATTTCTAACCAAATTTTAATAAGACACTATAAAAATCCTATAAATATTAAATAAATGATAAAATACTGACTCACTAATCGAAATTGTGGTCTTAAAACCACTGCTTTGACATCATTAAAAATGGGTTGTAACAACTCTCTCCTCACCTTAAAGGAATTTTTGAACTCAAAAATCTTACCAAAGAGAAGGTTTGAGTATTGCAATTTCATAGTTTTCTCGAGTTACCAGGTGGCTTCCTCAACACCATGACGCAGCCAGAGAACTTTCACTAAAAATATATTTATTTCGAAGTTCTTTAACTTCCCGAGCCAGAATCTTAACAGGTTCTTCACTGTAGGTCATATCAGGCTATAACTCTATTTCTACTGGAGGAATTACACAGGAAGGATCTGATTCCAATAAATGTAACACCTTTTTTTCGGTCCGCTTGCTGAACCTGAGTAATAAAATGTTACAAAAAATTACAAACCATTTTCTAACAAATTATAACTTAAATCTTAAATAATTATCATGTATTTCAATCAATTTCGATTTAATATCGAGCTTACGGAAGGTTAAACCTAAGCAGGCAATTAATAGGGATCAAATTGGAACAAATTTAAAAAGGTAAGAAAAATCTACATATAGGGGTCATATGGCTGTGTCCCCTAGCCATGTG
Source organism: Gossypium stocksii (assembly GCA_020496765.1). NCBI lineage: Eukaryota > Viridiplantae > Streptophyta > Magnoliopsida > Malvales > Malvaceae > Gossypium > Gossypium stocksii. Next base: position 98,643,754 of record CM035629.1, on the reverse strand, counting down.
TGAAAGCTAAACTTGTGTGTGATGAATCGCACGACCGTGTTACTAATCGTGTGCGAGAGCTCAGCCAATGTAAGATAGGCCACATGGTCGTGTCTTTAGACCATACAACTAACTGTTACTGTGTGTTTAATAAAAAAAACAATTATAAAACTCTATATATTCTTTTAATATAATTACTCATCCTTAATTTTATGACTAATCCTAGTCCCTGTTCATCTCTCAACTCACCTTGAAAACTAAGATTCACCACTAAATCGTAGCTCTCATTTAAAGGTCTAACAAATATTAGGTCTCCTTATTCCTTATACTTGGTAAGTTGAAGTTATTTAGTCATCTAAAGTTAAATTTCCCATTTTCTCTAGTTCTAATTATGTTCATTTTTTATAGAAATAATATTAAAACAATAATTTATTGCCTAAATAATATAGATCCACTTTTATTTATCCAAATGATATGTTTTAAATAATAATTTGGTGTGGATTTGGGAAACTATTTTTTTTTCATAATTAAAAAATAAAAAAATTATAATTATAATTTTTAAAAATAAAAATATAAAAAAACTCTTTAAAATTAAAAAATAAAAAGATTTTTTAAAAAAGTATAATATATAAAAAATTATAAAATAAAAAAATTAAATTATATAAATTTATAAAATTAAATAAAATAAATTATAAAAATTATAAAAACCGGTTCAACTGCCACTTCAACTAGTTTTTTTAGTGCGGTTCAACCCGTCTATATCAGTTTATTGGTCAACCAAAATTTAAAACTTTTAAACTTTTTTAGCCTACACATTTTTAGTTTTTGTCAATTTTAAAAATATAAAAATTTAAAATTATATATATTTAAAATAAAAGTGCATAATTTTTTAAAAAAATTAAGTTTTTTAAATATAAAAAATATTTATAAAATAAATTACGTGCTTTTAAAGGGTATGGACCAAATTGACAAAAAATTGTAAATGTTAAGGGCTAATTGGCCCATGAACATGTATAGACTAGTTAAGCTGAGATAAAATACCAGTTAAGCTGAAGTCGAACCAATTTTTGTAATTCTATAATTTTTATTTTTTTTTATATTTAGTTGCTTTGAATCAGTCGAGCCAGTCGTTCTAGAAATCAATTTATCAAACTAGTTCAAAATCGATTCAACTGCCAATTCAATCAATTTTTTTAGCTCAGTTTGATACTTCGATTGATTTTAGTTCAACTAGTTTGGTCCGATTTAAATAACATTAATTTTTAAAATTTTAATCTTTTTAAAAAAATTATTTTTGAATTTTAAAGATTTTTTATTTTTTAAAATAATAATTTTAAATTTATATTTTTTTAAATATGGAAAAGAATAGTTTTACAAGGGCCCAAGCCTTGAGAAACTAATTTCTTTATTGTTTTAAACATATGATTTGAGTAAATAAAAGTAGGTAATAAATGATTGTTTTAATATTATTTCTGTAAAAAAAGCGAATTATGTTGATGGTTTTCAGTACAAACATACTTTAAGCATATCAATGCTATTCAACCTCAACAAACATAAACCAATCACATAATCATCAATTTAAACCTGCCCTCCTTGCAGTATTATTGATGCTTTGTCTTGATAGCAACGAAGGCATAAACAGTTTAGGAATTACCAACTTTGATGTCATAATTATAACTTTTTTTACAATTTCCTTGTATGGGTTTTATAGACAAAAAATAAAAATTAAAAAATCTTATTAAGTCATTATAAATGCTATAATAATATCAAGAATTCACATCACAATTGACTTAATACGGTTTACACAAAAAATTAAAGGCGAGTAAAGTTTGATTTAATTCAAAAAATTCGATAAAAGATTCATATTTTGAATTAAATAGTTCGAGTTATTTGAGTTAATCAAATTATTCATATCAACTCGAATAAAAGTTAATTAAATTTTTCGATTTAACTCGAATATGAATTACACGATTCGATTTATTTGAAAATCCAAATAAAAAAAAGGCAAAACTACGTCATTTTGATAAATGTTTACTCATTAAGTTAAAAGACAAAACTATTATATTATTTATGTAGTTAAATAATCTTATATTTCGTCTGCTAGTTAAATAATCGGTCTATGTAAACGCAACATTGAGTAAAAATAATAGAATTTATTAACTCAACTCGAATCAAAAAAAATAAAATTGAGTTTAATTGCTAAAACAGAATTTATCAACTCGACTAACTCAAAATTTTTTGACTCGATCAAATATTCATCCTACTAAAAATCAATACTTAAATGGAAGGAGATTATATCGATGCGTATTCCTTTGAGTATCCATGTCTGAATTCTGAGTGTATAAAAAATACAAGACAAAGAGAGGCAATTATTACTCTGCATCTGGTGCTTTTGTTGTCTGGAAAGTAAAGACAAGTTAATTGCTTAATTGCAAGCACTATAGAAGCTTCCAGCAATACTTATGCTACACCCTGTAGAGTTTTGAGTGAACATTGGTAATTGCATTGTGTTCAACTATGAAACTGCCTTGTATGATGGGGCAAGGTTAGCAGAGGAATCAATTCATCATCTGGCGTGATGGACATATCACATCGTAATTGCAGGGATCCTACTAACAACATCATCTCATCAGCTATCAGCTGGAAATAAGAATCGGTTATGGTATAACTATATCAAACTCCTTTAAATCTAATAATAGTAAGTTCGGATGTCTCTTACAAAATTTAATGAGTGGGAACCGAGGAGAAAAGGGGATATGAAAGGCTGACTATTTTTTTTCTCTTCTTTTTGGTTTGGTTGACTAATTTTAAGCAAGGTAGTTAAAAATAAACGCAAACTATTAAAATAATTTGATAAAAATCGATAAAATTGTAAAATTTGTAACTTTTCAAATTCTAAAGGTTTAAGGAGTGAAATCTGAAATATTAATGTAGTAATTAAATTATATGATTATAAAATATAAAAATTTAGAAAGTTGAGCATAAAATAGTAATGTTTGAAACTTGAGTTTTAAGATTAATTTACATAATTTGAGAATTTGTAATTCTAAAAAATAGAATATGAAAGTTTAACTGTTTAAAAATCAAGGATTAATTTTTGAAAATTTTGACAATTTTACTTGTAAGGTATTATAAAATTTAGAAATTTTAGAAAATGGACTATTTTGTAAAACTGTACAAAACGAGGTTTAGGATTTAATTGTAGAATAAGAAAATCTATTTTTGAGGAGTTAAATTGTAAAATAGTAAAAATTTGGATCTTAGGGACTAAATCGTAAAAGAAATATAAATTTAAAATATAATAGATTGTTTTCTTCAACAGTGAAGAGAGCTTCCCCTTAGTTGCTTTCCCCCTTTATGTTTTTTGACGATGAAAACACTGAATAGAGTCTTATCAGTTTGGAAAATGTCTTAAGGAACAAAAAATTGTTAAGACATTTTCCTTAAAAAAGACTTGATTTTTCCTTCTTTTTTTTTTAAGAATGATTTCATTTAGTAAAAAAAATATTTTACATGCAAACAAACAGACCCTTATACTTGAAATATTACATTAATATGTTGTAACATTTTAATCGCTAAACTATTAATTTCCATTGATGATGTAATGGTAAGTTGATGTGACACGTTAAATCAGTATTTCAAACAAAAATTTTAGGTTAAATTATACAATTAATCCCTATATCTTTTTTCATTTTGAGTAATTTAATTTTTTTCTTCTATGAACTTTGAACTTTCTTTCTTTTTTCTTTATTTTTCATTCTCTTCTCATCCTCCCTCTATTTTCCTCCTCCTCTATTTCTTTTAATATAGTTTTTCTATTTTTTTCATTTGTTAAAACTAGTCCCTATACTTTTATTTGTTTGAACAATTTAATTGTTCTTTTTATTTCTTTATTTTCCTTTTCTACTTCTCCTTTATTTTTCTCTCTTCTCATATTCTTCACAATAGAAACATAATCTTTGCCCACCAAATAAACCAACCTCTTATTTCTTTCACATGATTTCTAAATTGAATTTTACTTAAAATTGAATATCAATTATTCTTAATCAAATCTCAATTTGAATAAAACCTAATTTTGAAACTAAAAATGGAACTAACTAATCAATATAAAAAAACCATAACCTTAACCAAATCTAAATATAAAATTGAATTCTTTATAATCAAAACAATTTTTTTTTCATTTCTAAACTTTTACAGAATTGTGTACATTATTATTTTTCTTTCCTTTTATTTTCCGACGAATAAAATTAAATAAACGATAAAATTGATCTAAACATTTTTTAATATTCCCAAGTAAGCTTGATTGGAAACTAAGCATGGATGAATTGAATAGAGAAAGAAAGCATGGAACCAAGCTGGTTTGGGTAAAGTTGAGGGTAAGTTTCGTATGGTGATCATTTTAGTCATTGAGAGTGTAAAGCTCATTTGAAGAATTTGTGAAACAACATAATTTTGAGAGGGCGAGAATGTTGTAGGTAAGATACATAAGGTGATCGTGAGGGTTGGTTAGGAGGTTAAGGGAACAAACTTGGAAATTTTACTAAGGGTGAAGTGGCATAAGTCACGACTAACGAGGTATTCAAATGAGGTGAGTTTGTGGACTAGGATATTAAGAGATCCAAATTGGTTCGTTAAAGTGATGATGGACGATGATGGTTTGTAATCATGGGGCAAAAATATGCGAAGCAAGTTTTATGTTAATTTTGGATTTCGTCTTTTCTTTTTTTGTAAACAGAAAAATGTTTTAACAAATGAGAAATATATAAACTATATTAAAAGAGATGAAAAAGGAGGAAGACAGAGAGAGAAGCAGAAGAAAATGAAAAAAAAAAAGGTTCAGCTTTTCATTATACTATTAACGACAATTAACGGCTTAATAACTAAAATATTACAACACATAATATAAATGACTAAAAGATAATATTTCAAATATAAATAATTAAAATCTAACCCAATGCAAATAAAAATAATTATTTTAATAGTTTACCTACGTCCAATTGATTAAGATGTGGGAATTGAACCAGTCCCTTATTAGTTTAGAAGCGCGCCGCTTCGTCTCTGTTTTTCCTTTCCCAAGTTTCCAGCTTTCCTTCTCTGAAGTAACAATCTCAATCTCAACCTCAAACTTCTCTTTTTATCATTGTTCTATAAACGTTTCATTGAATCCAATTTCTTGTCTGGTTCTTTAATTCTTTACAAGAAAAACCAAGTTCCGTTTTCTTCTAAAGTCTTGTAAGAAAGGACTTTTCTTTTTCCTCAACTTTGAACCCAAAACAGAACTTATCACCACTACCATAAATACTTCTCTTTTTCTTTTTATATAAAGGAAAAGTATCATCATCATGCGTGCTAGATTGGTGGTGTTCCCAATTAAAGGGAAAAACTGGTGCTTTAGCAGATCCATTGACCTGTCTACATCAGAATCTTCCGCTGCTAGCACACCTTCCACTGTTAAAGAGCTTTGCAAGAAGATTTCATCCAATTCCAAGCCCCTCAGTGCCAATGCTGAGCTTCTTGTCGATTTCATTTCCAACAAGGTAAACCCTCTTTTTTTTTTCATTTTTATAAAATTTAAACACCCCTCTTTTATAAATATATATTTGTGATTCTTGTTTACAATAACTTCAATGTGCATTTTGGAATGCTATGTTCTCCTGTTTCTTGGTTTGCTAATGATTTTTGTTATAGATGAATAAGGCTTGGATGGGGCTAGAAAAGGCGCCTGAGGGCAGTTTCAAAAACAAGCTACATGGGTACTACTTGGAAGTCAAATTTGTTTCGCATATTGGATTAGTTGGCTTTAGTTTCTGCTAACTTTTTTCTTCTTTTGGTTGAATGTATTATCTAGGTTGGGGTCGCGGCTTTTAGCTCGAGTTAAACCATCTGAGATTTTGTTGAAATCTATTACCAAAGACGTTACTACTGTACAGATTACGTACCCCACAAGGTTCTTTCTTCTCATTTTCATTGCTGCATCTTCTGTTTTATATCTGCAATATAGTTATTTTTCTTAATCTTGCCGGTATTTATATTTAAATGTTCTCTAGGATCTATATTCAAGTCCAATATTTCAAATCTCTTTGATTTATAGCTTTCACAGCGTCATGATGATGTATTAGAAGGGATTTTGTAGAATTTGGTTCAAGCTAGAGTAGGTTTCTACCATTTTAACAGCTTATTTATAGCAAACCTTTTGTGGAAAAAAATGTGAATGACATTTTCAGAAGCAACCATTTGCCCTCAGTTTAGATGGTTGTGCTTTTCTTTATCTCGTTTTCTTATCATTTTTTCTTTAAATTATTGTTTCTCAATATTACAAATTTGAACAATGGTAGGCATCCTTCTATGGTTTGTTCCTTTCTTGAGATCTATATATATTTTCTGCTTCTTCTATGGAAAAAGAACTTACATTTGAGAATACTATTTATTTTGTCTTGAATCTGGGATTTTGGATAATTTGTGGAAATTTTAGCTTGATGCACTAAAGGACTTATGAATTACGTTTGTTATGTGCATTCTCAGGTGCTTTTAGACTGCTGGTTTGTTCCTCATACTTCTAACATTTTTTGCAGTTTAAATGCACGACTTGTGCGGCGAAGATTACGGCAAATAGCATTGAGGTAATTGGTGTACCTTTTTCTATTGCTTTTCTTGAATGCTAGAGATCAGAAGTTATTTCTAATGTCCAAACAAATTGCTTTACCATCAAAATGTAGGATGCTTCTTTGTTTTCTAGGTTTCTATTTGTTTCAGAATACACATAATAATTGCACCACTAGCCCTTTAACCTGGTTCATGACATTTCCGAGGCATCATTGTTGTCTTATTGAGCTTGATGTGTAAGGACATAGAGAGTTTCTAACACGGTTTTATGCTGCGGTGTGCAGTTTATTGATTTTGTTGCGTTAAAGGCATTTAACACCAACACCAACAGTCAATGCCAAGTTTTGGAGTCATTGGTGTGTTTGCTTATGTTTATATGTTACTTTATATTCGCACAAATTCCTGTAAGCAATGTTACTAAACAAGTGTTCTTTAATTTTCAGGGGTACTGTTTTACACAGGAAATACTTTTATGGTTCGGTTTCATTGCTTCCACTGACTACTGCATTTACTGTACGCATGTTTATTTTTATTGTTGTTCCATCATTTACTGAATAGACTCTTTTGCCTCTTGAATATTTTTCCCATTTATATTTTCTCTCATTCTCACTTAATCTTCTTTTCTTCCACACAGGTTCTGCCTCTGCCCAACGTTCCATTCTTTTGGGTCTTGTTTCGCACATATTCGCATTGGCGGGCTTTCCAGGTGGATTCAATGTTCCTAGAGCTAGATCCTTTTGGGTGGATTAAAAGAGACAGTAGTAGAGGGATCTGTTTACATTTCTAATATTTGAATTGAACAGTTTGGCATAGGCTATTGCAAAAGCTGCTTCTTTATAGTAAAATTTAAGTTCTACGAATTCCTATTGCAGACATTCAACTAGAGTCATATGTGTTACCATAATCTGTTTTAAACATGATTGTATTCACAAGATCACTTCTTTTCACATGTGTTTGCTTGTTATAGCTTTCCGTCATCCTATGATGATGTGCATCGTCTATCTTTTGCTTTCCACTTGTCTTGGCGTCTGCATGTCTGTTGTTTCTTGCTTGAGAAGCTGAAAAGGACTATTCAGCGTCTAGTTGAATGGGAAAAAGGGTTAGATGGTCAGTGGAAAGTAGTTACTTTTAAAGCAATACAGCATTCAGGATTTCACAATGTGGATCCCTTAGTTTTTGGATATCTCTCATCTGTTATCACTATTTTTGAACCCTCCATGTTCTATAATTTATTTTTTTATATAGTATCACTATTACTCATGGTTGTTTGTCTGTGTTGATGTTTCAGGGAAGTGAGAAGCTCCTTCAGCTAGTCTCCGATTACTCCCTAGTTCAAAACTCAATTAGTTTGAGTGGGAAGGGGAATGAATCAGAGCATAATGATTCGAAATGTGGAACTAAGGATTCACCAAGTTCCCAATGGGTAAGCTCATATTTGCTATAATCTAAAACAATGGACATAACGGGATCGTATGAGGTTACTTGTTAGTTGTGAGTCTTTACTTTTCCATGTGAACGTTGTTTTGGTTTAACCTTAATTTGTTAGGCTCTTGCACTTACATTTACTCGATTACCTCCTCATTTAGGTTTTTCATTTACTTGTCATCAGTATTTAGTGGTAATGTTGATACATAATTGATGTTTAGCGATGTAAACTAAATATATACATGTTGATAATAACTTGGTTATCATGTTCTGTTCTCCATCTTTACTGAGATTTCTCAATAGCAACAATAATTTTTTATCACAAGAATATCAAGAATTCATTGTTTTATTGCTTTGTCAATCCCATATGACATCTAAATACTTAAACACTATCCAATTACTGTTTACGGTTTAGCCTGTAATTCTTCTCGCTGCAGAAATGTAGCTTTAATGGTTCAGCACAAGCATCATCCTCTCCGCTACTCACTTCTGTTTTGATGTTATATTTTCTATTATCGATTTAATGAGCAGGTGTTGGAGCCATCGAAGGAACTGGAGGACCTTATTAACCGGGGACATGAAGAAAATTATCTTAGTGAGCAAGCAATCTCAGATATATGCAATAGTTTTAGTTTGAACAAGAACGACGTTTTGAAGTGCAGAGATTTAGTGTAATTGACATTTTCAATGCAGTATTGCAGAATGAATTGCCCAAAAGAAATAGAGCACTTAAATGAAGATGACATTCATATTATATTAACATCTGTGTACATTTTTATATTTGAAGACACTTTGGGTTATAGAAATTATGAAATTATATACTGTTGGAAGCTAAGAATATAGTCTTATTCAATAAATAAGCTTCATTCTTTGTACTGGGTTTATTTTATTTAGGGTTAACTTGACCAACTTAGTTTGTGTTGATGCGATAATTTTAGCCAATCTGGTCGTGTATCAAACATAAATTAAAAAATATATAAATATATAAATTAATTAAAAAATATAATTTTTTTTATATCAAGAATGAACTTAGATAAGTATTTTGATAATCATTTGTTTAGGTTGATGTGTTTTTGTTAATTTTAATTTTTTTATAAAAATCATTTTTAAGTTATTATTTTGAAAATTGAATAGGATATAAATTTATAAAATATTCAAATATATAAAAGCCCAAAATTTTCATTCATTTGAAATTATTCTTTCACTAATATTTATAAAAATAATATATATTCTAAATTTATAATATATTTCTATAGACTTATATATTATAATTTTTTATAATATACATTTATAAATTTATATGCTTTTATATATTTATATATTTTTACATATGTTATAGGATTCTATATATTTATATTTTATATATTTTAAAAATAATAATAATCTAAAAAATTGATATTTTATAATAAAAATAAAATACATAAAAATGAATAAAAAAACATTTGGAATGCAAGATTATTCCATATGTGAAAAAATTTAAATATTTTTAATTAATTTAAATGTTTTAATTTATATTTGTCGCATGACATATTAAGAGGTCACGTGGTAGCATTGATTGGCTAGTAATATTATATTACTATAAATTGATAGTGTTAGCGCGTATTAGATTTAAATGTTAATTATTGAGTAATTAGTTAGTTACTATTTAGTTGACAGTTAGTCTGTTATGACCAGGGATCCAAATAGGGTCGAAATAGTGGTAGAGCAGTCATTATTTAGCAGTAGTTACTGCAACAGAGAAAACTATTCCCGTTTTCAGGCTTTCATAATGTTAAAAAAGAAGAAGATGATAACGAGACAGCCAGTAGCCACTATCACAGAGAAAACTATCGTGAAAGAGAGAAGATAAAGAAGATGCTCAAAGTTAAAAAGACAAGAATTAAAAAAAAAAAGAGAGAAGAAATTAATCTAACACAATTTAGCTTTTTTAGGCATTTTAACCTCAACTTTTTGACACAACTTAGTTTTTTTAGGTGTTTTAACCTCAGTTTTTTGAGGGACACGTGCTACCAAACTAAAATTAACACATAATTAACACATTCAAACATACATTCATACTGAAAGCACTTTCATAATACGATACATAATCTTTTCCAAGTTTTAATCGAGCTTACGAAAGCTCTAAAGTTGAACCAAGTACGAAACAATTGTAACTAAGGAATTCAATTGGGTGTCACGACTTCTAAAGTTTGGTGTCGCGACATTGAAGTCAATTTAGAAGGAGTAAAATGTAAGAATTACAAACTACGAGAATAACGAGACTTTGGGGTTCAATGTCACGACTCCAAACACTGATGTCACGACATCCACTGGTTGGTGTCGTGACTTTGAAGATGGTAACCAATGTCCAATCTAGGAAACAAATCGCAAAAATATCTTCAAAACAATAAAGGAACCAGTGTCACGACATCTGGGCATGGTGTTCCAAGATCCACGATAACCCATTAAACTAATGCCTTTGGCACAAAATAGATCATTTGGTACCTATATCCTTTTAACCTTTTTGAATTTACAATTAGTTCCCCTAGCACAACATTACCTTGCACAACATCATAGTAAAACACCTTCCAAACAATGTTATTAACCAATCTCGATCATTCATCCAAATGATCATTTTTACCTACCAAGAACCACAAGTCAAGCACTAACCATTTACTAACATGATACATACCAAGGTCATATCCAAAGCACATACAAATAACTATATGCATTCTCACTATCAATCTCAACATTCCATCATTCATTTAACCAACATTCTTTACCAAAATACACGATAAACCTTCCATCATTCATTTAACCAACATTCTTTACCAAAATACATGATAAACCTTAACCAACTACTAGATTGTCCAAACCAATTCATATCCCTAAAGGTACCATTTCACATACCTTATAAGTATTCAACTATTACCAAAACATGCCATTCATAATAAAGCATTAAACATATCTACCACATTTCCATACCAACTTGCATATACCTACTATACACATTTATTAACTTCCAAATTCAAACATAGCAAAATACAAAAGGACTCTACTAGGTTGACATGACTCACTTGTAGTAGTTATTTTAGGTCATTTTTACATTTAACGAGTTTGTTTTCTTGGCATTTTATAATTAATTATTTTATTTCTGATATTAGTAGGTTAGGAACTAAAAGTTAATAAAAAAACATTTTTACGCATTTTCTCCTATTTTGATGACTCACAAGGTCAACTCGGGCCTCGTGAGTGACTAATGAGCTAATAAAGTGTGTAGGATGTCAATTGAGGTCCAAGAATACAATGAATAATGACTAGGCCATGAGACAAGGAGCTCGATAAGCCAATAAAGCTGCCAAGGCCAAACCACACTCGACATCGTGACGAGAAGCTTCCTCTCATCCCGACTACATGATGGAAATGGAAATATTTTGCATAGTGGCGACGTCGAGACGAGAAGTATTCTTGTAACGTTGGGGTTTGTGCAATTGTACGTAGTCGTTATCAAGTGATAAGTAAGTATCGAGTTATCATCTTCATAGGGATTGTATTTGTGTTAAGTCACTTAATTGTAAAATTATAATAACAACTTTGTAAATAAAAACACAATATGGTTGAGAAGTGATGATTAAAATTAAATATATTAAACTAAGTGCAATGATCCCTAATGCAATTTATTCTAAATATGCAACTATATGAATGAAGCAAATTTTAGCAGAATTAAACACAATTTGCAACAATTAAAACATAAATAAACTAGGACAATTACTTTAATTAAACTCAATTTATTATCAACATGCTCAATAATATTCGGAAAAACATTCCATGGGAACTCAATCTTTCATGAGTTTGGAAACCACATTAGGTCTTTTCGGAATCCTTTACTTAGTAAATACACATTTTACTGACCCTTATTTACTAAGGGTTTCTTAGTATTCATGTGAGGTAACAGGGACGTATCAGGTTTGAAAGAGTTTAATCACACAAATCTAAAAACTATGTAGATAACAGAGCTTGGTCAGAGTTGTTATGCAACCTACAATTTAATCGGGTCAGGATCTAAATTGAGCATGCACTTTTCAATTATGCGTCCATTAGCTGTCGTCTGGTCAGGATCGCTCAGCTAATTCAGGTGTATTTGAATCACGTATGAATGAAATACAGACTTGATTTTAATTGAAAACATGATCGATTGAGTCACAAACATTATAAGCATGAATCTGATAAATATTATTTAATCAAAACAATCATCCTAGCTTAAATAAAATTAAGCTATCATTGTTGTAAACAAGAACAAAGAACACATAGCAAACATTTTCAAACTAAATTAAAGAAAGGAATGACTAAACCCAATTCAAAGTGGCTGTCACTCAAGACTATAAACGATGACGGCTCCTTTTTTCCTTCGCTTTGCTCCTTTGCTGATGGCTCTCCAAGGTGGCTGACCAAAGGCTCTTTAAGAGGTTTAATTGCTAAAATCTCTATGAAGAGATGATGCTAGGCATGGGGAAATGAAGAATGCTAAGAGAATTGAGAGAAGAGAGAATGATGATGGATGATGGATGATTGATGAATGGTGAAATGGGGTCTTATTTATAGGTGATGAAAGGAGAGTAGTTTGCTAAAAATAGCAAATTTTAGTTTGCTAAAAATAGCAAATTTTCATCTCTTCAAGCATCTTCAATGGATGACTGGCCATGAATTGAGGAATTTGAGCTGATTTTTGCTTATTTTTGCTCAATTCAAGTATGTAACACCCCTTACCCGTATTCAGTGCTAAAACAGGGTACAAGGCATTACCGGACTTATCACACGAACAAACATACAATTATAGGACATGAATTTTCGTTCGAATTAAAAACCATTCTCATTCAATCATAACGTCCCTAAAACAAGCCTACGAGGCCTGAAATATACATTGGGAGTGGTTTGGGACTAAACTGAGAACTTTAGAAAATTTTACAAAACTTAGAAAAATTTCCACTATACATGGGTCATACGTCCATGTGGTTATGGGACATGCTCGTGTAGGCAGGCCGTGTGGTCTTACACACCTATGTCCCTAACCTGTATAACTCTCTGTTTATGATGTTATCAACATTTAAAGGTCACACGGCCAAGTCACACGCCCGTGTGCTTAGGCCGTGTGGTCAATTTAATTTTCATAATATTTCATAAAATAGGTGCAGACTTCACACGCGCTGGACACACGCTCGTGTTCAAGGCTGTGCCATCCACATGGCTGAGACACACTCCCGTGTCTCTGCCCGTGTGCTCCATACTAGGCATTCTGTTTCTCAAAATTAAAGTGCAAGGGACACACGACCTATTCACACGTCCATAGGGCTGACCGTGTGTCATACACGGCCTAGAGACACGCCCGTGTGTCTACCCGTATGGACAATATATAGGCTATTTACCAAGCCATTTGGCACCTTGAAACTCATACACACAAACACTAATTCATAGGCATAAATCATAGCATGCTTAAGCAACTAATATTCACAACCAAGACACTAACACATCATTCTTATGCTATATTTATCAAACTTAAACAATCACATACTCACCAAACCCAAATCATACAACTTACCACATCTATGAAATGCATCATCATGTAATTTTACTTATAAGCAACATTAGCCAATTTTCAATGGCCTTATACAAAATAATCTTTTAACCAATATAAGCCAATACCATTGGCCCAATCAATTATGACACATAAACAAAATAACCAAGTCCCTATACATGCCATACTTTCAAAATACTAAGATCATCAATACCCCAAAAAATGTTTTTGATAGTGTGATGTGAGCCTCCGACGGTCTCCGATCTCGATCTAGCTTGGTGACTGACACTATAAAACAATGGAAAGGAAAGGGAGTAAGCTGCATAGCTTAGTAAGTCTATATGCAAATAATAAACATCTTAGCCATATAAGTTATCATACAATTCTTGTAATGAAAGATAGGATAATCATCATTAAATCCACCTAACAACAACTTACTCATTCACGATCTTACTGGAAATTTATCACTTATAGCATTCATACTTATGAATTTCACGTACGTACCTGTACCATATCATCATACAAACACATATTTTCACATCTTTGCTATTTTTCCCGTTGAACACTCGGAATATTAACGGATACTTATAAAGCTTGCACATAAGTGCCACATATGTAGCCAAAGCTACCTCATATCTCATTTCACATATATACTTGTTCTCAAGCTAGTCACGGGTCTGTTCACACAAGCTGACGGTCGGGACGTAGCTACCCAGTGCTACTCACACAAGTTGACAGGTATCCACAACACATGCTGGAGTACCTAGCCACTGGTAGGACGTATAAGACCAGCACCCGTATCACATAATCACACATAGGTCCCTAGTGACATGTCACTCGTATCCTATACTATTCCTGACGTCCAATCGGGATTTCCCACTAATCGAAACTTTGTCAAATATATTCGATGGGTTAATTACACACTTCATGTAGTATTAAAGTATTAAAACATAAATTAATGATGTATTATTTACATACAAACTTACTTCGATTCAAAAATGGTTATAATCGCAATTTAGTCCACAATCTTGTTCTTTCCCTGATCTAGGTCAAAAACTCATCTTTCTTGATCTATAATAACAAATTTAACTCATTTAATTATCACATTATTTAATTTGGTACAAAAATTACATTATGGTAAAATTACATTTTTTCCCTAACTTTTCACTTATTTACACTTTCGTCCCTAGGCTCGTGAAATGAAATGTATTCATTTTTCTCAAAACCCAAGCCTAGTCGAATATTATACATGCTTATAGTAGCCCACTTTTTTCATTTATTCACATATTTCTACTCACATTTTACCACTTTTGTATTTAGGTCTTTTTTGACATTTTCACCGAAAATCACCTAGCAAAAGTCGTTTATCACACAACTAACATTCATATTCTACCATTAGACATCAAAATACATGCATGTCTAACATGGGTAAAATTTAAAACATGAACCCTACTTCAAAATAATGGTAGAAGTAGGCAAATCGGGTGATAATAACTTAAAAAACGTAAAGAGCTTTAAAAACGGGGCTAGGATGCACTTACTATCAAGCTTAAAAGTTGAAGAAACCTTAGCTATGGTGAGATTCAAATTTTCGGCTAAGGGTTGGAGAAGATGGACTAATTTTGGCTTTATTTTCCCTTTTTATTCTTTTATTAACTAAATGACCAAAATGCCCTTTTTGCCTTTCTTTGAAATTTTACCCTTCCATGTCCATTTTTGTCTATCATGAGATATAATGGTCTAATTACTAAATGAGGAACTCTAATTTAAAAATTCATTTCAATTAAACACCCAAAGCTTTTAGAACATATATTTTGAAATTTTTGCAATTTAGTCCTACTAGTCAAATTGGACCCTCTATCGATAATAATTCTTAACGAAATTTTCACACATGCATTCAATCATACCATAGACCTCAAAATAATATCACAATAAAATTTTCTACTTCGGATTCGTGGTCTCGAAACCACTGTTCTGATTTGGCCCTAAATTGGGTTGTTACAAAGTGCCACAACAACTCAGGACTGAGACTCGGTCAAGTGCAAATCTTCGGGCAAATCTCTGATTTCTTCAACATTGCAAGGACCTTGTGCAATTAAACCAAAAAATGGTTTATGTAGACAGCCATGTGTAGCCGAAAATTGGGTTGACTTGGTCTTCAATTTGGACGGTTTTGTCATCTAACAAAGCTATCAGACTTGTCCAAAATAAATCAACAAATTAGAGGACCAAAGAATAAAATTTATTCAATTTAATTTAATCATGCATGGCCCACTTTATGTTTTAAAAAAAATATTATGTTCAAATAAGTATAAAATAAGCCATTTTATGCATGAAAACTATATAATAAAGCATAAAATTACATTTTAATAATTTCTATGTCCTATTTTTATTTTTTCTTATATTCCATTAATTTATTAAATAATTACTTTGTAACACCCCAAACCCGGCCTAGACGTTATGGCCGAATCTAGTGGCGTCACATGAGAGTGCTTTTGGAAAACCTATTCGATTGTCAAAAACGTGTTCAGATTATTATTATCTTTAACGCGGAAGTCTTGAAAACCGTCATTAATACAAAAAACTATAATTAAGTTTTAAAGCGCATTTGTGATGTCACAGTTTACGAAACAATAAAATAACAATTTGAAATCCGAAGTATTAAACAAAATAGTCCAAAGGTCCACCATACATAAAACTCCTAAAATAATAAAACATAGTGAAAATAGTAAATAACCAGTAATAAAAACATGAAGTCCAATAAAGTGCCTAATAGTGGTCACCCTCGAGCCTTCCGCAGCACCAATCCATCTACTGTTAGGGATTACTTGTCAGACAAATAAAATAAAGGGGTGAGTTTTCGCAAACTTAGTGTGTACATCCCCACAGTAAAGCATGCATGTCAACAAATATCAATCAATCAGTCATAATCGAGCCTGAGCTCTTAGCAGAATCAGTGTAGGCCTTAGCCTACTCAGAGCAGTATCAGATACATCGGGCCTTAGCCCATACAGACATACATGTATAACAATCAGTATAGTACATGCCCACCAACCTTACACACCATCTCCGTCCACCCTACACACCATGTGAGGATAAAATCGACCCACCCAACCCTACACACCAAGTATGGGGATAAAATCAACCCATCTAGCCCTACACACCATAAGGTACTATAAGACAGCACATAATAAGTAAAGGCAGTACAGCTGCCAGTCAAACGGATAAAAGCCTTTTAGTCTTCCTTTTCTCCAATATCAATCCCAACCCAACGCATTGCAACATAAATAATGTCATGGCATGCTTTCATACAGTAAACAAATTATACAGATTTATCATAGCAGATACAATACACATGCTAAACATAACATGCTATCACATTTAGTTACTTAATCACATTTCAGAATAGGGGTCTAGTAATGCTTACCGACTCTTTAACAGGTCACAGTCGACTAGGCCGACTAATGCAACCTCTCAGAACAGTTTAGATTAATAGGCTCATACGCCCATGTGCCCTGCCCGTGTGGGCCCACACGCCAGTGTGGCCCACATGGCCCAACTTGCCCTTGCCCGTGTGGATCACACAGTCTGGCCCAAAACCTCACATTTCCGTGTGGGCCCACATGCCCGTGTGGCACACGCACGGCCTGGGTCGTCGATCAAACGACCGTGTCTCGCCATACTGCTTCTACACGAGCAGTCCACACGCCCGTGTGGCGTCGATAGCTTCGTTTTCGGCTTTCGTCGAATCATGTTTTTAGTGCGTTCAGAGTACACACCTGACTTGTTTTCGATGCTAACACTATTCCGAGCACTTTAAGACCTATAATCGACAGTAGGAAGTCCAATTTCAGTAATCTAAGTCAAACAATTACGAACCGATAAATCCTGAAATCGCATAATTGACTTACCCCCACCAAAATCGAGCATTTCTCCGATTCAAATTATTGAATCCTTGACTTTCAGTCCCTTAATTGACTCCTAATCAGTAGAAAAATGAATCCTCATTAATATCCAATCATTTAACGATAGAACCATAGAGAAAAAGTCACTTACCCAAAAATTGTGATCAAACGCAAATCGCAAAGAGGACAGAATGAAGAAAAATCATGAAGAAAAAGAAGGAGAAGGATAACCAAAATTTCGGCAACAAAACTAGAGATTAAACTTCAGAATAGTAACTCCCAATTCTCTCCACTGTTCCACTATTCAATATCAGACTCAAACTCAAAATCCTTTACAACGCACAGCAAAAATTAATGCCTACACAAAGATTCGAACACATGACCTCAAGTATAATCCCTTGTCACTTAACCACCAGACCAGCAGGACCATTCTGTTATATTTTTACCAACTTTTACTTAAAAGCCTGATTACCAGGAGTTAAGCTTTATTAAAAAAAAACCCAAAATTTAACCCAAGTCTTAGCTTGAACTTGGGACCTCTCCAAACACACCTAAAGCACTTATTCACTCAAGTAGATAATTATTTACGTCAAATATTTGCAAAAACAAATTCTATGCACAACAAATCACAAAAGCCAAAATTTTGGGGCGTTACAACTTTACCCCTTTAAAGAAAATTTCATCCTCGAAATTTTACCTAATCAGAAGAGATGAGGATACTATTGTTGCATCGAATCCTCTTGCTCCCAAGTAGCCTCCTCAGTGCTATGATTTTGTCACAGCACCTTCACTAATGGAATAGACTTTCTCCGTAGAACTTTCATGTCGCGATCTAAAATCTGAATCGGCTTCTCCTCGAACGTCATATCTGATCTAATCTCAATATCCTCCACAGGCACAATGTGCGTGAGATCAAAGCGGTAACGTCTCAGCATCAAGACATGGAATACATAGTGTATACGATCCAACTCTGGAGGTAGCTCCAACTGATACGCAACTGGCCCTACTTGTTTTAGGATCTTGTACGGCCCAGTAAACCAAGGATTCAGCTTGCCTTTATGACCGAACCATAAAACCTTCTTCCATCGTGAAACCTTAAGAAAAACTATGTCCCGCACAAAATACTTAATATCTTTTCTCTTCAGATCAGCATAGGACTTCTACCTATTAGAAGCCGCTTTTAGACGCTCCCGAATCAGATAGACCTTATCTTCAGTCTCTGATACCAACTCTGGACCCAGTACATGTCACTCACTCAACTTTGTCCAGCACAAGGGAGTGCGACACTTATGACCATATAGTGCCACGTATGGTGCCATCTAAATACTAGACTTGTAACTGTTGTTGTAGGCGAACTCTGCTAGCGGAAAGAACTCCCCCCAACTGCCTCGAAAATTAATGGTGCACCCTGTCAGCATGTCCTCTAATATCTGAATCACCCTCTCCAGCTGACCATCTATCTGAGGATGAAAAGTAGTATTGAAGTCAAGTCACGAACCCAAAGCCTCGTGAAGCTTCTGCTAGAATCGAGATGTAAACCGAAGATCCCTATCAGAGATAATCGACATGCGAACCCCATGTAGCCTCACTATTTCAGAGATGTATAACTCAGCCAGTTTCTGAAGGGAGTAGTTTGTCCTGACCGAAATGAAGTGAGCAGTCTTGGTTGAATGGAATATGTGTGATAATCGAATTTCTTATGGTTGAAAGTGTGCTTGAGTTGATTATGAACAAGTGAAATCCGGGCTTAATGCCTAGTAGGCTTAATGCTGATGAATAGAAATCAGGCTTAATGCCAAGCAGGCTTATTACCAGTGAATATAATTCGGGCTATATGCCTAGCAGGCTTCGTGCCGGTGTGAATTCAAGTTTATACCTAGCAGGCTTAAAGCCGGTGATATATTAAAAGATTAAGCTCATGAAATTATGTGTGAATGTGGCAATCAAATTCGGTAAACAAATTAAGATGTTTAGGTATGTAATAGTTAGTTATTTATTGGTAATAAGCTAAATTGATTGCCTAATCGATGATGACAAGGGATTTATATGAAGATAATGTAGTTTATATGTCATATTGAGATATGTAATCGGTCTCATAGATACATATGAAAGAAATGATAAAATTGAGTGATGATTATAAGTTTGCATATGTATGTGAGAATTTGGATATATGAAATTATTTGGTCATAGAATGGAAAATGTGATGATGATGTAAAAGTGAGTATTCGGTTAAGATGAGATGATTTTATTTAAGTATATGATGTATATGTATGGGATTGAAAGTTTAATTTATATGTGACTAAAGTTGCTTAAGTAAAATTAGTTAAATGTTTAATTTAAAGTCTACCCACTAATGACAAGGCTCCCATAAGAGAAAAATATAAATTTTTGCTAAGGCCCAGGTTTGAACCCAAGACTTCTCCAACACACCCAAACACACCCAAAGCTCTTAGCCATCACACCAACTTGCCATTCTGTGCATATGGGCCCAGGGCCCATTACGCCACCCAAGTGGGGCCCACGTGCTTGTATGGCATGCTAAGCCAGATTTGACCATAGCCATGTGTACGACACAGCCAGTCCACTAATTTTCATAGGTCTAAAGACCACCACCCGTGTAGGCCCACAAGCCCATTGGGCCCACACGACCCATTCTTCTAGGCCCAATTTTGGGGCGCTACACTACTGGTGGCTGAGTTTATTGGCATGTGTCGTGGTTACTCGACAACTTGTATGAGCAGCACCGTGTAGCTACATCTTGACCGTCAGCTTATGTGAGTAGACCTAGTGATGGCTCGAGAGTGAGCATTATATGAGATATGTGATAGAGGTTGTTTAACCACATATATGGCACTTTGTGTGCAAGATACCCGAGTATTCGATATTATTCCAAATGGTTTAATGGGCAAAAACGATGGTACGAGAATATAAGTAATGATATGGATCAGTTTAAGTACTCGTGAGAAGTACAACAAGTAAGTTCTAATGGATGTATTCATACATGACTACTATGGTTGAGAAAATATGCAAATCTTGGTTTGATTTAAATTTTACCTATGTTTACTTATGCTTCTTTAATTTATGAATGAATTGATAAATTGTACTTATTAGCCATATGAGCTTACTAAGCTTCATTGCTTATTTTGTTTACTTTTCTACGTTTTATAGTGATTCGGAAGCTCGTTCAGATTGGAAGTCATCAGAGATCTCATCACACTATCCAGTAGTTATTTTGGTACTTTTAGACTTAATGTATTTTGGTTAGATGGCATGTGTAGGTCTATTGGCTAATGAAGCCTATATGTTTTGATATGTAATTAGCCATGTGATTTTGCTTAATTTGGTATATGTGTTGGTAAGTACATATGTGATTAGTTGGCTTATCTTGTATAATTTATAACTGCCTTGAGTATGCCTGATGGTTGTCATGTGAATGCCTTGATTGTGAGTTGGTAAATTGAATACCATATGGTTGAGATCTAGAAATGGCATATAAGTTATGTGATAGGCACAAAAGTGACTATATGCATATGACCATTTAGGTAGCTTTTGAAGTTGATAATTGCATGTTTTATAATGTTCAATTGTGATGCTTGATAGCAATTAGTTTAATGGCATTGAAACTTCATGTTTTAGGTTTGATTTTGGGTTGTTTTGAGTGCCTATGTTAATTTTGGTTATATGCTATTGAAATGTGTAGGTTGGCACCAAAATTGGGTGAGAAATGTAGCTTAGAAAATAGCCTATTTTCATCCACACGGGTAAAGACATGGGTGTCTGTCTCAGCTGTATGTGACACACGGTCAGGTGACATGATCATGTGTCCCATGTAGTTTTTAATGAATGCAAGTCAGTGAGTTACACAGGCTAGTCACACGGGCATGTGGTTGGTCGTGTGACACAAGTCAAAGAGTTATACAGGGTCGGACATGGTCTGGGACACGATCATGTGATCCCATTTCGAATGTCCACACAGCCTATGACACGGACGTGTCTTTTGGCCGTGTGAGACACACGGCTTGGCCACACGAGCGTGTGTCCCCTGTACTTTGAAATTTTCATAGTTTTCTCAAAATTTTCATAAGTTTACATTTAAGTGCTGAATTGCATTTAATGATTGTTTTGGGCCTCGAGGGCTTGTATTAGGGACTATATCATTAAGTTTGAATAGTTTATGTTTGGAATGAGAAATAAATGTGAAATGTTTGATTGTATGACATGTAAGTTCAGTAATGCTCCGTAACCCTATTTTGGTGTTGGATACAGGTTAGGGGTGTTACATTTGATTGGTATCAGAGCTATGGTTTAGTCGATTCTAGGACTAACGTAGCGTATGTGAGTCTAGCTATACATGTCATATTTAACCTGTGATAGTGTGATATCTCCTGATAGTTTTTTAATCGTGTTTTCATATAGTAATTGGAATCCAATCGAGCTGACTCTGATGATGTAGAAAATAATACGGCAGCCTCCATTCACGGAGTAATGTCGTCTGAATTGAGACCCGTATTTGAGGGTCGTGGAGGAGAGGCCAATGAAGCCTTCTTCCAAATGATGAATGAGTGGTTTTTTGAGTATGTTCGAACAAATCCAGCTGCTCAACAACCTCTATCCCCACCTATTCCTCAGCCGGTTCCTATAGCTCCTCAAGGTTTGGAACTTTTGCGAATGAATAAGCCGCCAGTTGATAAAATTCAAAAGTATGGGGCTGAAGAGTTTAGAGCTACAGTTGATGATGATCTTGAAAGTGCTGAGTTCTGGCTTGAGAATACAATTTGAGTTTTTGATGAATTGTCTTGTACGCCAGCAGAATGTGTTAAACGTGCAGTATCTCTCTTGAAAGATGCAGCATACCAGTGGTGGAGCAGTTTGATATCTATACTATCGAGAGATCGAGTCACATGGGAATTCTTTTAGACAGGGTTTAGAAAGAATTATATAAGTCAACGATTTCTTGATCAAAAGTGCAAAGAATTCTTAGATCTGAAACAAGGTCGTATGACGGTATTTGAATATGAAACAGAATTTGTTACACTGAGTAAGTATGCCCAAGAGTGCATTCCAATTGAAAAGATTATGTACAAACGGTTTGAAGATGGACTGAATGAAGATATCAAGCTCTTAGTCAGAATACTCAAATTAAAAGAGTTTTTTTTTGTGTTAGTTGATAGAGCACACAAAGCTGAAGAGCTTAGATGAGAAAAGAGAAAAGCCAATTCTGAGGCCAGAAATTCGAGAAAGAGGTTAACGGGTAAATCTTATTATTCATCGTCAAAAAAATAAAGGGATTCTTATAACCGTTCAACTACTTCAAGGGGATATTCAAATAGATATCGTGGGAAGCAATACACGAGTCTAAAGGCTCAAGCCACTTCGATATCGAGTGATGGTAATGTCAAAGCCAACAAAATTAAGTGTCAACGGTGTGGTAGACGACATTTTGGAAAGTGTTGGATGAATACTAAAGCCTATTTTAGATGTGGTTCACGAGAACATTTCATTTGGGATTGTCCTGAGTTATCTGAGAAAGATAAATTTTAGACTACTCGACCGAGTAATACAACTGCAAGAGGGAGACCACCATGAAATATTGGAAATGTGAGTGATAGTAGAGGTGTAACAAAGGATTCTGCTATGAGATTGAGGCTTGAGCGCCAGCCAGAGCTTATTCTATTCGAGCTCGTGAGGATGCATCGGCACAAGATGTTATCACCGGTACTTTTTCTCTTTATGACACTAATGTAATTACTTTGATTGATCCTAGATTGACTCATTCATATGTCTGTATGATTCTAGTGTCTAGTAAGAGTTTACCTGTTGAGTCCACTGAATTTGTGGTTAAAGTATCGAACCCCTTAGGTTAGCATGTCCTAGTTGATAAAGTTTGCAAGAATTGTCCTCTGATGACACGAGGTTATATTTTCTGATTGATTTGATGCTATTACCGTTTGATGTGATATTGGGTATAGACTGGCTAACTTTGCATGATGCGATTGTGAATTGTAGACGAAAAACTATTGAGTTGAAATGTTAGAATGATGAAATTCTTCATATTGAATCTGATGATTCGACTAGATTGCCTACTGTGATATCGTCTATGTTAGCTCAGAAATATGTAAGAAAGGGTTGTAATGCGTACCTACCATATGTACTGGATACAAAAGTGTTAGAGTCGAAGATTGAATCAGTTCCATTAGTTTGTGAATATCCAGATGTGTTTCCAGAAGAGTTACCTGGGTTGCCACTAGTCAGAGAGGTTGAGTTTGCTATTGAATTAGTGCTAGGAACCTCACCAATATCGATAGCTCTGTACAGAATGACTCCTATAGAGTTGAAAGAATTGAAATCTCAGTTGCAAAAGTTAACAGATGGAGATTTTGCACGACCTAATTTTTTGCACTAGGGTGCGCCAGTTTTGTTTGTAAAAAAGAAAGATAGATTAATGAGATTGTGTATTGTCTATCGACAGCACAACAAAGTTACGATTAAGAACAAATATCCATTGCTGAGAATTGATCATTTATTTGATCAGTTGAAAGGAGCAACAGTATTTTCTAAGATTGATTTGTGATTTGGTTATTATCAGTTGAGAGTTAAAGACTCTAATGTACCAAAAACTACATTCAGAACCAGGTACATACACTATGAATTTCTCGTTATGCCATTTGGGTTAACTAACGCTCTAGTAGTATTTATGGACTTGATGAATAGATTCTTCAGACCGTATTTAGATAGATTTGTTGTTGTATTCATTGAAGATATTTTGATCTATTCTCGAGATGAGTCAGAGCATGCTGAGCATTTGAGGATTGTGTTGCAAATGTTAAGAGATAAGCAATTGTTTGCTTAATTCAGTAAATATAAGTTTTGGCTCCGAGAAGTTGGGTTTTTGGGACATATTGTTTCAACAGAAGGCATCAAAGTTGATCCGAGTAAGATTTCAACAATTATTGACTGGAAGCAGCCAAGAAACATATCCTAAGTCAGAAGTTTTTTTGGGATTAGCTGGTTATTTCCAAAGATTTATAAAAGGATTCTCGATGATAGCTACACCAATGACTCGGTTGTTACAAAAAGATGTGAAATTTGAGTGGTCTGAGAAATGTCAACAGAGTTTTGATCATTTGAAAGCACTGTTAACCGAAGCACCAGTTCTGGTTTAGTTAAGTCGGGTAAGGAATTTGTGATTTTCAGTGATGCATCATGAAACGGTTTGGGATGTGTTTTGATGCAAGAAGGAAAAGTAGTAGCTTATGCTTCCAGACAGTTAAAGTCGCATGAAGAGTATTATCCAATGCATAACTTAGAATTGGCTGCTATTGTTTTGCATTGTAAATTTGGTGACACTATTTATTCGGTGAAAAATGTCACATATTTACTAATCATAAGAGTTTGAAGTATTTGATGTCCCAGAAAGATATGAATTTGAGACAGTGAAGATAACTCAACTTGCCTTTACGACCAAATCTAAGTATTTTCTTCCACGGCGATAATTTCAAAAACACTCGATCACCGATCTGAAACTCTATATCTTTACATTTCAAGTCCGCATACGATTTCTGACGATCTAATGCTGCTTTCAAACTTTCACGAATCACTTTTACTTTTTGTTCAGTTTCTTTAACCAAATCAACCCCATGTATCTTGTTTTCACTAAGCTCGATCCAATACAAAGGTGTACGACATTTACGATCGTACAAAGCCTCGTAAGGTGCCATTTTGATACTCGATTGAAAGCTATTATTGTATGCAAATTCAATCAAAGACAAGTATCGTTCCCATATACCCTCAAACTCGAAAACACAACATCTTAACATATCCTAAAGTATTTGAATGATTCGTTCAGACTAACCATCCATATGGGGGTGAAAAGCAGTGCTAAAATGCAATTTAGTACCTAGAGCATCTTGTAGTTTCTACCAAAACCATGATGTAAACCTCAGATCTTTATCCGAAACAATAGAAATAGGTACCCCGTGCAATCACACAATCTGAGAAATGTACAATTTAGCTAGCTTATCGAGTGAGTAATCTGTACGGACTGGAATAAAGTGAGCCGACTTCGTCAATCTATCAACAATAACCCGGATCGCATCTTTCTTGCTCGGTGTCAACGGTAAAGAAGATACGAAGTCCATTGTGACTTGGTTCCATTTCTATTTAGGTATCATAGTCGGTTGAAGTAATCCCGATGGTACCTGATGCTCAGCTTTTACTTGCTGACATATCAAGCATTTCGACACAAAGTCTGAAATATCTCTTTTCATATCGTGCCACCAATAGTACTGTTTCAGATCATTATACATCTTCGTGCTAACCGGGTGAATAGACAGTCTACTATTATGAGCTTCGTTACAAATCATCTGAATCAACTCAGGATTCTTTAGTACACATATTCATTTTCTGAACCATAAACATCCATCAACATCAACTTGAAATTTTGAATTAGCATTCGATTCACAGTGAGTCCTCTTTACTATCAAGTCTTTATCCACTTTTTGAGCCTCACAAATCTGCTGGACAAATAACGGTCTCGCTTTTAACTCTACTATAATCGCACCATCATCAGACATAGCCATATACACATTCATAGCACGCAAAAGCAAACAGTGATTTTCGGCTTAGGGCATCAGCAACCACATTAGCCTTTCCTGGATGGTAATCAATCACAAGCTCGTAATCTTTCAGCAACTCTAACCAACGTCATTGTCTCAAGTTCAAATCTTTCTAAGTCATCAAATATTTTAGGCTTTTGTGATCGGAGTAGACATGACATTTCTCATCGAACAAGTAGTGGCGCTATATTTTTAAAGCAAATACAATATCAGCCAATTCCAGATCATACGTTGGATAGTTCTTTTCGTGTGGCTGTAACTGTCTTGAGGCATAAGCTATAACTTTTCCCTCCTGCATCAAAACACAGCCCAAACCATTCAAGGATGCATCACTAAAGATAGCAAACTCTTTACCTGATTCTGGCTGCACAAGCACTGGAGCTTTAGTCAGAAAAGCTTTCATCTGCTCAAAACTTTTCTGGCACTTTTCTAACGACTCGATCTTAACGTCTTTCTGTAGCAACCTTGTTATCGGTGTTCCCATCATGGAAAAGCCTTTCACGAACCATCTGTAGTAACTGACAAGTCCCAGAAAGCTTCGGACTTCAGATACATTTTTCAGAGGTTTCCAATCAAGTTAAGCCAAAATTTTACCCGGATCAACCCGAATACCTGATGCTGAAACAACATGTCCCAAAAAGCTAACCTTGCGCAACCAGAACTCACATTTACTAACCTTCGCATATAATTGATTATTTTGCAAAGTCTGTAATACCAGTCTCAAATGCTCGGCATGTAACATCCCAAAATAGGGCCTAATCGGAATAGTGGTTTTGTAACCACAAATCTGAGATAGAAATAATTATTTTATAATTATTTTGAGGTCTATATTATGATTGCATGATGGTGTGAAAATTTCTTGAAGAAATTCTATGCGTAAAGTGCTTAATTTAAAATTAGGGACTAAATTGAATAAGTTGCAAAACTTGCATTCTAGAAGTTTCTAGTATGAAACTGTTTTGAAATATTAATTAGGAGGTCTTAAATAGTAATTTTGCCAATTTTAAGTTCATGGACAAAATTTGGACATGGATGGAATTTTTGAAAGTTTAGTAAGGAGGAGTATTTTGGTCATTCGGATATTAACATGAAATAAAAAGGGAAAAATAGCACAAAATTGATCATCTTCTTCATTACCATGAAATTTCAAGGGTTCTCCATAGCTAGGGTTTGTTTCAAGCTTCCAAGCTCCATAGTAAGTGATTCCAAGCCCCGTTTTTAATGTTCTTTACGTTTTCGTAGTCCCGGTAGCTCGATAAAGCTTATGTTAGCAATATTTTAAGTTAGGGTTCATATTTGGAAAAATACCCATAGGTGAAATTTGTGTATTTTGATGTTTTATGGTAGAATATGAGGTTTTAAATTATATTAGACAACTTGAGCTACTCGGTTTTAGGTAAAAACGAGTAAAAGGGCTTAATTGGTAAAAATACCTATTGTACATAAGTGTATGTTATAGTAGGAATTTGAAGATGATGTTGGTAAATAAATGATCAGCATGTCTTAAAATACAAGAATTTGTGATAAGTTTTGATTTCCGAGTCTCGGGGCAAAAGTGTAAATATGCAAAAGTTTAGGGGCAAAAATGTAATTTTTCCAAAGTTTAAGTAAAGGGCTGTTTTGATAAATGTTGATATTAAATAAGTTAAATTTGCTATTATAGATCAAGAAGAACGAAATTCGGGAGTAGATCGGGGAAAAGAAAAAGTAAAGGACTAAATTGTAAAGTTTAGTCACATTTGGTATCGAGGTAAGTTTACGGTAAATAAATGCAATATTCTATTATTTTACATTACTATTGTCATTTTCCAGCATTTATATATATTCATTTTATGAAAATAATCAAGTTGAATATAAGGTGATATGACAGAGAAAAGCAGTAGAAAGTTCCGATTGAACCTTAGGAATGTTAGGATACGAAATGTCATGACATTAGGGGTCGACAGGACAGGATAGGACAGAAATGAGCCATGTAAGTCCGTACTAGATATATGGCTTTGGAGACAGGATTGAGCCATGTAGGCCCATATTAGATATATGGCATTGGAGACAGGAATAATTCATGTAAGTCCATGTCAAAGACATGGCATTGGCAGGATATTATTAGACAGGAACGACCCTAGTATCTTTAGTATTCCGAGTGGTTCAACGGGCCATTATTCAAGTAAATGTACAGTGAATTATCAGCAAAGGAAAGGTAGATTGTAATCATGAATAATGAAAGGTCAGGTAAGAAAGAAGGTAAGTGAAGAAGGTAAGTGAAGAAGAAGAAGGCAGAAAATGAGATGTAAAGAAAGCTTATAATGCTAATTGGTAGTTTGCATACTTATCCCATATGATGAATGTTGTAATTTATTTGCTTGTAAACTTACTAAGCCTAGTGCTTACCCTCTTTATTTCTTTCTTCTTATAGTTCTTGCCAAGCCACTCGGGGATCAAAGGAAACGTCGGAGATCCGATCACACTATCGAGGAATCCTATCGGTATAGTTAGACGTTTCTTTTCGTGTATGGCATGTATAGGGACTTGGCTTCTTTTGATATGGATGTCTTATGACATGTTCAATGAATGGGATGTAAATACTTGATAGTGAATAGCTAATGAAATGGCTAATGATATACAAGTATGATAGTATATATGCTTGAGTGATAACTGTCACATGGAAATTAAGGAAAAATGTGAAAGTAGCTTAAAAACAGAACATTGTAACAGCAGTGATGTGAGTTTGAAAAATCACTAAAAATAATATAAATATGTGTTGATGGTGAATAATATATGAAATTAAAGCTTATTGTGTCTATTTTCATATGGAAGAAACAAAATAGGTAAAGGTATTGTATTTTATGAGATATCTGAGTTTTAGTAAAACAGGGCCAGAGCGATTTTTGGATCCCCTGTTCCAACTTTGGAAATTCACCATAAATTGTACAAAAATAATTAGGAGGATTACTTTATAATTTCAGAATTCTTGTACAGGGAGAAAAGTGGTTCGTAATAAGTAGAGGTCAGTGCAGTTGAGTTCTAAAACAGGGGCAAATTTAACTAATAAACTGTACTAATCAGCCCAGCCAAAAATTCTAGAAAAAAAATTATCAGATAGATACATGAGTCTAGATTCAGGGAAAATTTACGGATCTTGATTTTGAGTTTTGTAACTCGAGATATGATTTTTCAAGCGACCATGACGCAGATAAATTGCTTATTCCAAAAATTGAAATAGATAATGTAAAGTTGTTTAAAATGGTAAATTATGTGTAGTAACACCTCAAGCTCGACTCCGGCAATGGTCTCGGGCATGGGGGTGTTAATTTATTGGTATTAGAGCACGTTTAGTCAGTTCTCGGAATAGTTAGCACGAGTAAGAGTCTAGCTTACATGCCATACTTATATTTTAATAGTGTGATGACTCCTGACGATTTTTAAATATTTTGTTTTATAGTAATGGATCCCGAACGAGCTGGTGGTGATGATATGGAAAGTAATACACCTGCTCCTGTGGAAGGGGCAGTGCCATCTGAGAATAAGCCAGTAACAGTTGATCAGAGAGGAGTGACTCGAGAAGCTCTCTTCCAAGCTTTGAATGATTGGTTTGCCGAGTTCGTTCGTACGAATTCGGCAGTTAGACCTCCACCCCCTAGGATTCTCAGGCTACCCATGTAGCTCAAGCTCCCCCAGTCACAGGTACAGTAATAAGAGAAAAGCCACTAGTTGATAAAATCAGGAAATATGGGGCAGAAGAGTTCCGAGCAACAAAAGACGATGATGCAGAAAGAGCAAAATTTTGGTTAGAAAATACCATCAGAGTCTTCGATGAATTATCTTGTACACCTGAGGAATGTATGAAATGTGTAGTATCACTTCTTAGAGATTCAGCCTATCACTAGTGGAAGACACTAATATTAGTTGTACCGAAAGAGAGGGTCACTTGGGATTTCTTTCAGGAGGAATTCCGTAAAAAATACATCAGCCAGAGGTTTATTGATCAGAAGAGAAAAGAGTTCTTAGAGCTGAAATAAGGTAATATGACAGTGACTGATTATGAGCGTGAATTTGTTAGACTCAGTAAATATGCTCGAGAATGTGTGTCCACGGAGGCTATTATGTGTAAAAGGTTTGAGGATGGGTTAAATGATGATATCCGACTATCAGTGGGTGTTCTGGAAATAAAAGAGTTTGTCATTTTAGTTGACAGAGCCTGTAAAGCGGAGGAGTTGTTAAAAAGAAAAGATAAAACTGAAATAGAGGCGAGATACAAAGAAAAGATAGATGAGCAGATCATTTCAGGCTACATCCAAGAGGCCCAAAGAGTTTTCTACCAGATCTAGCTTTTCAGCAGGGCAATCTAGTCAGAATAGAGGTAGCAGATTTAAAGATCCGAAAGCTCAGACCACTTCGACCGTAAGTGTGGGTAATATTAGATCGGGTAGATCGGGATGTCCATGATGTGGTAGACTTCATTATGGTCCTTGTCGAGCAGGCAAAAATGTTTGTTATAAGTGTGGTGCTCCAGATCATTTTGTGCGAGAGTGTCCGGAGGTGGCTAACCGAGAAGTAACACAGAGTGCTAGATCCGAAAATGCTCCTACCAGAGGTAGATCACTGAGACAACTGGGAGTAGGAGCAAGTAACAGAGGCACCTCTAGAGATTCGACTGTGAGACCAGATGCTAGAGCCCCTGTAAGGACTTATGCTATTCATGCTCGCGAAGAGGCATCCTCCCCCGATGTGATTACAGGTACATTTTCTTTACATGACATTAATGTCGTCGCTTTAATTGATCCGGGTTCGACCCATTCCTATGTTTGTGTGAAACTGATGTCTAAAATGAGTATGCCTATAGAATCCACAGAATTTGTGATAAAAGTATCGAATCCACTAGGCAAGTGTGTATTGATAGATAAAGTATGTAGAAATTGCCCCTTAATGATTAGAGGTCACTGTTTTTCGACCGATCTCATGTTATTACTGTTTGATAAGTTTGATGTTATTCTGGGTATGGATTGGTTGACGGCACATGATGTGATAGTGAATCGTGGAAGGAAATCCATTGAGTTAAAATGTGAAAATGTTGAGATTCTTCGAGTTAATTCAGATGAGTCAGATGGTTCATTTGCTATGATTTCTGTTATGACAGCTCAGAAATATTTGAGAAAGGGGTATGAGGCTTATCTTGCTTTTGTATTGAATACTAAAGATTCAGAATTGAAAGTTGAATCAGTGCCTGTAGTGTACGAGTATCCAGATGTATTTCCAGAAGAATTACCAGGTTTGCCTCCTGTTAGAGAAGTTGAGTTTGGTATTGAGCTAATTCTAGGTACCACACCTATTTCTATTACTCCTTATAGAATGGCCCCGTCAGAATTGAAAGAATTGAAAGCTCAGTTGCAAGAATTAACTGATAAAGGTTTTGTAAGACCCAGTAGTTCACCATGGGGTGCACCAATGTTATTTATGAAAAAGAAAGATGGTTCAGTGAGATTGTGCATAGATTATCGGCAACTTAATAAGGTAACTATCAAGAACAAATATCCACTACCCAAAATTGATGATTTGTTTGATCAATTAAAGGGAGGCACCGTGTTTTCCAAGATAGATTTGAGATCCAGATACTATCAGATGCGAGTTAAGGAGTCAGATGTTCCGAAGACTGCATTCCGAACTAGGTACGGTCATTATGAGTTTCTTGTGATGCCGTTTGGCTTAACTAATGCTCCTGCCGTTTTTATGGACTTAATGAACCGAATATTTAGACCGTATTTGGGCAAGTTTGTAGTTGTGTTCATTGATGATATTTTGATTTATTCTCCTGATGAGACTGAACATAAAGAGAATTTGAGAACATTTTTACAGATTCTGAGAGATAATCAGTTGTATGCTAATTTCAGTAAAAGTGAGTTTTGGCTCTGAGAAGTTGGATTCCTTGGACATATTGTTTCAGGTGAAGGTATTAGAGTTGATCCAAGCAAAATTTCAGCCATTGTCGATTGGAAGCCTTCTAAGAACGTTCCAGAGGTCAGAAGCTTTCTTGGTTTAGCTGGTTATTATAGACGATTTGTGGAGTGATTCTGTATGATAGCTACCCCATTGACGAGATTGTTGCGAAAGGATGTCAAGTTCGAATGGACTGAGAAGTGCCAGCAGAGTTTTGACAAGTTAAAGGCATTGTTGACTGAAGCTCCCATCTTAGTACAGCCAGAACCGGGTAAAGAATTTGTGATTTACAGTGATGCGTCTTTGAATGGGCTTGGTTGCGTACTCATACAGGAAGGAAAGGTGATTGCTTATGCCTCTAGACAATTGAAACCACATAAGAAAAATTATCCAACGCATGATTTGGAGTTAGCTGCTATTGTATTTGCATTGAAGATTTCGAGACATTATTTGTATGGTGAACGGTGTCGGATATTCACCGATCATAAAAGTTTGAAATACTTGATGACTCAAAAAGATTTGAACCTGAGGCAAAGAAGATGGCTAGAGTTGATTAAAGATTATGAGCTATTGATTGATTATCACCCAGGTAAGGCAAATGTAGTTGCTGATGCTTTAAGCAGAAAACTTTTATTTACATTGCGAGCTTTGAATACCAATTTGGCCATGTCAGATGATGGTTCTATTCTAGCTGAATTGAGAAGTAAATCGGTATTTCTTGAAGAAATTTGTGAAGCTCAGAAAGATGATAGTGATTTACAAGCTAAAAGAGTTCAATGTGAGTCAGGCATAGAATCAGATTTCCGGATTGGTTCTGATGGTTGTTTGATGTTTAGAGACAGAATATGTGTACCAAAGAATGATGAGCTTATTCGGAAGATCTTACAGGAAGCACATAGCAGTTCTTTGTCTATTCATCCGGGTAGTACAAAGATGTATAATGATTTGAAGAAATTGTACTGGTGGGTAGGAATGAAAAGAGATATTTCAGAGTTTGTTTCCAGATGCTTCATTTGTCAACAGGTAAAGTCGAACACCAGGTACCCTCGAGATTATTGCAGCCTGTGCTAGTTCCGGAGTGGAAATGGGACAGGGTTACTATGGATTTTGTGACCGGATTGCCGTTAACGCCGAAAAAGAAAGATACAGTATGGGTTGTGATTGATAAGCTAACTAAGTCGGCTCATTTTATCCCAGTCTGTATGGATTATTCACTTGAGAAGTTGGCTGAGTTATACATTTCAGAGATAGTTAGACTACATGGAGTGCCATTATCGATCATTTCAGACAGAGATCCAAGATTTACTTCACGGTTTTGGAGGAAGCTACAAGAAGCTTTGGGCACCAAGTTGAGTTTTAGTACGGCTTTTCATCCCCAAACTAAATGTCAATCAGAGAGAGTTATCCAGGTACTTGAAGATATGCTTAGATGTTGTATATTGGAATTTCAAGGCAATTGGAAAAATATTTACCATTGGTAGAGTTTGCTTATAATAATAGTTACCAGTCGAGTTTGAAGATGGCACCTTACGAAGCTTTGTATGGACGTAAATACCGTACATCTTTATATTGGACAGAGCTTAAAGAAAATCAGATTTACGGGGTTGATCTAGTTAAAGAAACAGAAGAAAAAGTGAAAGTTATCAGAGATTGTTTGAAAGTAGCTTCAGACAGGCAGAAGTCATATGTAGATTTAAAAAGAAAAGAGATCGAATATCAGGTTGGCGACAAGGTATTCTTGAAAGTATCCCCGTGGAAGAAAGTTCTCAGATTTGGCAGGAAAGGCAAGTTAAGTCCTCGTTTTATTGGACTGTTTGAAGTGATTGAGAGAGTTGGACCATTAGCATATCGATTAGCTTTGCCGATTGAGTTAGAAAAGATTCATGACGTGTTCCATGTGTCAATGTCACGACGTTATCGATCAGATCCGTCACATGTGATTTCTCCGACAGAGGTTGAGATTCAGCCAGATATGACTTATGATGAAGAACCGGTAAAAAATTCTAGCTCGTGAGATAAAACAATTAAAGAATAAAAGTATTGCTATTGTAAAAGTCTTGTGGAATAGACATGGGGTGGATGAGGCTACATGGGAACTCGAAGAGGCCATGCGAAAACAGTACCCAAACCTCTTCACAGGTAAGATTTTTGGGGACGAAAATCCCTAAAGGGGGGAGAAATGTAACATCCCAAAATAGGGCCTAATCGGAATAGTGGTTTCGTAACCACAAATCCGAGATAGAAATAATTATTTTATAATTATTTTGAGGTCTATATTATGATTGCATGATGGTGTTAAAATTTCTTGAAGAAATTCTATGCGTAAAGTGCTTAATTTAAAATTAGGGACTAAATCGAATAAGTTGCAAAACTTGCATTCTAGAAGTTTCTAGTATGAAACTGTTTTGAAATATTAATTAGTAGGTCTTAAATAGTAATTTGGCCAATTTTAAGTTCATGGACAAAATTTGGACATGGATGGAATTTTTGAAAGTTTAGTAAGGAGGGGCATTTTGGTCATTTGGATATTAACATGAAATAAAAAGGGAAAAATAGCACAAAATTGATCATCTTCTTCATTACCACAAATTTCAAGGGTTCTCCATAGCTAGGGTTTGTTTCAAGCTTCCAAGCTCCATAGTAAGTGATTCCAAGCCCCGTTTTTAATGTTCTTTACGTTTTCGTAGTCCCGGTAGCTCGATAAAGCTTATGTTAGCAATATTTTAAGTTAGGGTTCATATTTGGAAAAATACCCATAGGTGAAATTTGTGTATTTTGATGTTTTATGATAGAATATGAGGTTTTAAATTATGTTAGACAACTTGAGCTACTCGGTTTTAGGTAAAAACGAGTAAAAGAGCTTAATTGGTAAAAATACCTATTGTACATAAGTGTATGTTATAGTAGGAATTTGAAGATGATGTTGGTAAATAAATGATCAGCATGTCTTAAAATACACATTTGTGATAAGTTTTGATTTCCGAGTCTTGGGGCAAAAGTGTAAATATGTAAAAGTTTAGGGGCAAAAATGTAATTTTGCCAAAGTTTGAGTAAAGGGCTGTTTTGATAAATGTTGATATTAAATAAGTTAAATTTGCTATTATAGATCACGAAGAATGAAATTCGGCAGTAGATCGGGGAAAATAAAAAGTAAAGGACTAAATTGTAAAGTTTAGTCACATTTGGTATCGAGGTAAGTTTACGGTAAATAAATGCAATATTCTGTTATTTTACATTACTATTGTCATTTTCCAGCATTTATATATTTATTTTATGAAAATAATCAAGTTGAATATAAGGTGATATGACAGAGAAAAGCAGTAGAAAGTCCCGATTGAACCTTAGGAATGTTAGGATACGAAATGTCATGACATTAGGGGTCAACAGGACAGGACAGGACAGAAATGAGCCATGTAAGTCCGTACTAGATATACGGCTTTGGAGATAGGATTGAGCCATGTAAGTCCATATTAGATATATAGCATTGGAGACAGGAATAATTCATGTAAGTCCATGTCAAAGACATGGCATTGGTAGGATATTGTTAGATAGGAACGACCCTAGTATCCTTAGTATTCCGAGTGGTTCAACGGGCCATTATTCAAGTAAATGTACAGTGAATTATCAACAAAAGAAAGGTAGATTGTAATCAGGAATAATGAAAGGTCAGGTAAGAAAGAAGGTAAGTGAAGAAGGTAAGTGAAGAAGAAGAAGGCAGAAAATGAGATGTAAAGAAAGCTTATAATGCTAATTGATAGTTTGCATACTTATCCCATATGATGAATGTTGTAATTTATTTGCTTGTAAACTTACTAAGCCTAGTGCTTGCCCTCTTTATTTATTTCTTCTTATAGTTCTTGCCAAGCCACTCGGGGATCAAAGGAAACGTCAGAGATCCGATCACACTATCGAGGAATCCTATCGGTATAGTTAGACGTTTCTTTTCGTGTATAACATGTATAGGGACTTGGCTTCTTTTGATATGGATGTCTTATGACATGTTCAATGAATGAGATGTAAATACTTGATAGTGAATAGCCAATGAAATGGCTAATGATATACAAGTATGATAGTATATATGCTTGAGTGATAACTGTCACATGGAAATTAAGGAAAAATGTGAAAGTAGCTTAAAAACAGAACATTGTAACAGCAGTGATGTGAGTTTGAAAAATCACTAAAAATAATATAAACATGTTTTGATGGTGAATAATATATGAAATTAAAGCTTATTGTGTCTATTTTCATATGGAAGAAACAAAATAGGTAAAGGTATTATATTTTATGAGATATCTGAGTTTTAGTAAAACAGGGCCAGAGCGATTTTTGGATCCCCTGTTCCAAATTTGGAAATTCACCATAAATTGTACAAAAATAATTAGGAGGATTACTTTATGTGTTAAGAATTCTTATTGAGTCTAGTTTTAAGAGAAACAAACAGTATAGTCATATGAATTTTGTACGAGGATAAAAGTTGTTCGTAATAAGTAGAGGTCAGTGCAGTTGAGTTCTGAAACAGGGGCAACTTTAACTAATAAACTGTACTAATCGGCCCCGCCAAAAATTCTAGAAAAATATTAGCAGGGAGATAATCAATGCACATTCTCATTGTTCCATCTTTCTTTTTCACGAATAAAACTGGCGAACCCCAGGGAGATAAACTCAGTTGCGTGAAACCTCTATCTGTCAACTCTTGCAACTGTGCTTTCAATTCCTTTAGTTCAGTAGGTGCCATTCGGTATGGAGCCATTGAAATCGGAGTCGTCCCCGGTACTAACTCAATACCAAAATCTACCTCTCGTATAGGCGGCAATCCCCGCAATTCTTCAAGAAACACATCCGGATACTCACACACAACTGGTACGGATTCAATCTTCTTGTCAGTCACTTTACAGTCAAGCACATAAGCAAGGTAAGCTTCGCAACCCTTTCTCACATACTTCCGAGCCAATATCAAAGATATCACTACCAGTAAACCATTTAGATCAGTGGACTTGATTCGAATAATCTTATCATTCTGGCACAGTAGATCAATAGTTTTTCGTTTACAATTCACCACAGCATCGTGTACGGTTAACCAATCCATACCTAGAATTATATCAAACTCGTCAAATGGCAATAACATCAAATCAGCTGGGAAGCATAAATCTCGAATCATCAGGGGGCAGTTCTTGCAGACTTTGTCAACTAACACACACCGGCCCAGGGGATTCGATACCCGAACCACAAACTCAGTAGACTCAAGAGGAAAAGTCTTACTAGATACTAATGTTTCACACACATAGGAATGAGTTGAATCGGGATAAATTAAAGCAACTACATTAGTATCATAAAGAGTGAATATACCGGTAATAACATCTGGAGATGAAGCCTCCTCTCGGACGCGGATAGCATATGCTCTGGCAGGTGCACGAGCCTCGGATCGAACTACGCCTCTCTGAATACCACGCCTACCTCTCGAATTCCGGGGTGGTCTACCTCTAGCTGCAGCACCACTCGACCTCACACTTTGGGTATTATCTTTCTCAACTAGCTCCGGGTAGTCTTGAATGAAATGATCTCGGGAACCACACTTATAGCAAATTCGATTGTTGTACTTGCCCCAACACTCACCAATATGCCGTCTACCACATTGTTGACACTTGGGTTTACTCGATCGGGTATTACCCACACTAGCAATCAAAGTGGCTCGTGAATTCACTGGTGGTCGATCTCGGATAGAAAGCCCGGCAGTAGTCTTAGATCAGCTGCAATCATCTCTAAACTTCTTTGATATCGACTGAAAAGTTTAACTCGTGGATCTCTTGCTGGAATTTCTAGCTTCGAACTCAGCCTTTCTTTTCTCTTTCCCGAGCTCTTCTGCTTTGCAAGCTCACTCAACAAGTACCACAAACTCTTTTATTTCAAGTATGCCAACAAGCGATTTTATATCTTCATTCAACCCTTCCTCGAATCTTTTACACATAGTAGCCTCGATCGAAACACACTCTCGGGCATAGCGACTGAGTCTCATAAACTCGCATTCATATTCAGATACAGTCATAT
The DNA here is from genome assembly GCA_020496765.1 of Gossypium stocksii. Taxonomy (NCBI): domain Eukaryota; kingdom Viridiplantae; phylum Streptophyta; class Magnoliopsida; order Malvales; family Malvaceae; genus Gossypium; species Gossypium stocksii. The sequence continues at coordinate 98,605,700 of CM035629.1, read as the reverse complement.
GACGCTATTTAAGCTCTAAAAATTCTTTGTGTTTCTGATCAATAAATCGCTGACTGATATATTTCTTGTGAAACTCTATCTGAAAGAACTCCCAGGTGACACGTTCTTTTGGAACAACTGAAACCAGAGTGTTCCACCAATAGTAGGCAGAATCCTGTAATAAAGATATAACACACTTCAAGCACTCGTCGGGTGTACAAGATAGTTCATCGAATACACGAATAGTATTATCAAGCCAAAATTCAGCCCACTCAGCATCATCATTGACTGTGGCCCTAAACTCTTCAACTCCATATTTTCTGATTTATCAACAGGAGGCTTATTTAATCTCATAGGATTAATCGTCGGAGGTACCACAGGTATCGGAGGTGGATTAGTCAGGGTCGAGGGTTGTTGAACAACCAAATTTGTCTGGATATATTGAGTAGACCACTCGTTCATCACATTATAGAAGGATTGTTTGGCCCCCTCATCTTGGTTACTCACAGACGACCGAGAATCAACCGGCACTGTCCCTTGCGCAGGAGCAAGCGCTATACTCTCGACATTGTCCACTACGGCTCGATCGGGAGCATATTCATTTACTATACAAAAAAACACATTTTAAATGTTAGGAGTCATCACACTATCAGGATATAAATTATGGCATGTATAGCTAGACTCGCACGTGCACATTAGTTTGAAAATCGGCTAAACCGTAGCTTTGATACCAATCAAATTGTGACACCCTTAACCCGTATCCGACACCAGAGGGGTTACCATGTATCACCAAACGAACACAACAACATCAGAAAGGATTTTATCAAATGTTTTTTTTCTAATTTGGATCATAAGAAATACGCATACTAAGTACATAAAATCATTGCAATTTCAATTTCCATAAACAATCATGACACATATATAAAAAAAAACTTTAAGCACTATTGGTTTGTTCAAGTTTTGAAACTTTAACCTTAGGCATACACGAACATACTTAAATCTAATTTATCACACTTTAGTCAAACCTAACAATCTAATGAAAGCATTATTACCAGAAAACTTATAACATGCACTTTATTTTATAAAACAATGTTGAAACCATTCATGTTACTAATATGTCTATTTGCAACTAAATCATCCATATAGCACATATGAAAACTCACATATAACCGAAACTATATGTTAACCAAATTTTATACCTCATATTAGTCCTAATTGCCGAATACCAAATGATCAAATTTCATTACCTAAATTTTCTTAAATATACTTGTACCAAGGTTGAATCATTAAGAATTAAATGCATCTATGATTTAATCAAAGGCAGAAGATTATATCACATAAACAAATTCACCATCTATACTATAACGAATTTTGCATTTTCACTAATTTACTTAACCACATCTTAAGTTATTAACATCAAACTTAACATAAATATTCCATGAATCCATGACGAGCATTTAACTTTCGAAACATGTTCAAACCACAAACAAAATCACCAACCTTTATTTAAACATAGCACACTCAAAACATGGCTCGAAATAACATCAACTTATAAATCAATTTGGCCATTTTCGCATGGCACATTAAACACATAACTCAAATTCAAACTAAAACATACTAGTCTATACATGCCACAAGTTCAAACTTAAATTTTCAAAAGTACCAAAATAAAGACGATAGTGTGATGAGCTTCACTGACGATCCCCGAGCACGTAACAGTCTCCAAAATCTAAATCATAAAGAGCAAGCATAAACACACAAAGTAAGCTTTCACAGCTTAGTAAGTCATAAGCAAAATAAATAATTAAATGACATTGATAGTAAAGAAAATTTTAATTAACCGAATTTATGCTATGACCACCTATTCCTCTAGACTTTTCAATACACAACACCATCTATCATCCAATACCAATGCCAACTTGTTCAAATTATCATTTGATTCATTTACAAAGCTATTTAACACATATACCGCTACCTGCTCACAAATGGCCGAATATCCCTTAGCATTTCTTATACATTAACATGGTATTTTAAATATATCAACGTATCCTTTCATTCATTTGAATCAAACATATACCATGCAATTCATCTTTACTACTTTCAACTGCACATATTTAAGCTCAATAATATCCACCACACAGGTTCGATACTCACTTGCACAAATTTGAACTCGTAAATATATATATATATATATCCTAGTTACACCCTAAGAAATTCGAAACATTAACTCATTCGACTATTCCCAATATCTCCATAAAATTGCACACTTAGTGCTACTAATTATTCGAAAATATATATTGAGCTCGCACACTTATTGCAAATTTCACTTCCATAACTATCTGTACTCGCACACTCAGTGCTCAAATTCAATTACTCAATATACATCAATTGATACTTACCCATTTCTATTTACATTTGACAACATCAGCATTTATACATTTCAATTCGGCACACATATATATATAAATTGTATTTAATTAAATCAACGATAATTATTTGCTTAATAACTTACCTCAGATATCGACAGACAGTATAATTCGACTATTCGACAATTTTTACTTTCCCCCGATCCAAGTCCGCTCTTTTTGTTTCTTGATCTATACATTTCAAATTGAGCTCATTCAAATACACTTTCATTCAATTTAATCCCTAAATACATAAATGGGCAAATTACCATTTTACCCTGGCATTTTACACTTTTACAATTTAATCCAACTTGCACAAAATACAAAACATGCAAAATTTGCTCATACAATGCTAGAGTCGAATATTCACCATGCTTATACAAGCCCCCACATTTCACTAATTTCACAATCTAACCCCTCAATTTAATATTTTTACAATTTAACCCTAAATACTCAATTTCATCAAAACTTCTATTACAAAATTTGTTAATCTAGCACATACCTTTTATTTTCTATCATCAAACACAAAATATACCTAGCTATCAATAATGGAAACTCATGAATATATCATCAAATTCACAAATTCAAACATGGGTCTTAGAGTATTCGAAGCAACGATCTTAAAAATGTAAAAATTATCAAAAATCGAGCTCAAACATACCTTGAATTTTGACTCAACAATGGCCGAATATGCTTCATCTTTCCTTCCCTTTTTTTTTCTAGTTTTGGCTTTGATGAACAAGATAATGCATGATAACTTTTTATTTTATGTTTGATTTAATATATGTTATTAAACATTTTACTAAATTAACCTTATTAACAAAATAAAAAACCTTATAATATAAGCATTAAAACCATCCATCACTATTATTCATGGTCAAATTGCAACATAAAGACCTCATGTTTAAAGAACAAAGCAATTTTGACACTTTAATAATTTACCAATCACTTTTCATTTTTACGCGATTAAACCCTTTTCATCAAATCAACATCTAAACGATAAAACTTTTAAACAAAACTTTCACACAAGAAAATTCTCGCATTTTAAGCACAGAAAATAATATTTAAATATTTTTCTGATTCGGATTCGTGGTTCTGAAACCAGCGTTCCAATTAGGGTCAAAATCGGGCTGTTACATATGAGAAAGTAGTACCCTAACCTATTCTCTGGTAAGATTTTTGGGGACTAAAATTCCTTAGGGGGAGAGTTGTAATAGCCCATTTTCAATGAAATTAGAATAGTGGTTTCGGGACCACAAATTCGAGATCAAAATATTTATTTTAATATTATTTTGAAGTCTACAGTATGACAGTATGATTGCATAAAAATTTTGTTGAGAAATTTTATCGGTTTCTTGTTTAATTTTTGAAAAAGGACTAAATCCCGTAAAGTGTAAAACTTGGGTGCTATAAGCTAAAGGTGTCTAATGGCTATAGAATTTTAAAGTGGAGGTCCTTAAGTGGTAATTAGACTGTTAATATAGTTAGTAGACAAATATGGACATTAGTTATGAAATCATAAAGGTTATTAAGTAAGGTTAAAATGGTACTTAAATAAATAAATAAAATTAAAAGAAAATTAAAAGATGGTATCATCCATTAGTCATCTTCTACACCAAATTTAAGGGTTAAGAAAACACCATTTTAGAGCTTTGAAGGTTCAGTTATGTCTAGCTCATGCATGTTGGTGCTCTAAGGTTAGTTTTTAATGATTTCTAAGGGTTTTGTCATTGTTGAATATGCATGTGTTTTGGTGTTTGATAAAAGAAAATGAATCCTTGTTGTTAGATAAAAAACATTAGTTAAGTGATTTTGAATGAAATTACAAAATAGGGATTAAATTGAGAAATGTGTAAATAAATGAAATATATGGGTTGCTATAGGCTTAGGTAAAATTTGGCTAGCATGGGTTAATGTTGAACTCCATGAATTTGCATTTTTATGAGATAAGGACTAAATTGTAAAGAAGTCAAAAGTTTAAGGGTAAAAAGGTAATTTTACCAAAGTATGAAATTGAATAGAATATGAATCAAAGTGGCTAAATTTGATTATATAGATCAAGAAAAGCAACGTACGGATCTAGATCGGGGAAACGATAAAGTTTTGGACTAGACGATAGTTTTCATCATACTATATCGAGGTAAGTTCGTATGATTAATAAGATTTATGTTACATGTGTTTAAATGCTTAATTTATGTAATTGTGATAAATATGACATTGCAAAAATTATCGACGAGGCTTCGACAAAGTATGGATCCCGATTGAACCTTAGGAATAGATAGGATACAAATGACATGTCATTACGGGTTACCGTGTTTATGTATTTTGGGTACTAGTCCTGTACATCCTACCAGTTGCTGAGTTTACCGGCATATGTTGTGGTTACTCGACAGCTTGTGTTAGCACCGTGTTGCTACATCTTGATCGTTAGCTTATGTGAGTAGACCCAGTGATGGCTCGAGAGTTAGCATTTATATGAGATATGTGATAGAGGTTGTTTAACCACGTATATGGCACTTAGTGTGCAAGATACCCAAGTATCTGATATTATTCCAAATGGTTCAACGGGCAAAGATGATGGTACAAGGATATAAGAGATGATATGGATCAGTTCAGGTACTCGTGAGAAGTATGACAAATATGTTGTAATGGATGTATTCATACATGACTACTATGGTTGAGAAAATGTGCAAATCTTGGTTTGATTGAAATTTTACCTATGTTTACTTATGTTTCTTTAATTTGTGAATGAATTGGTAAATTGTACTTATTAGCCATACGAGCTTACTAAGCTTCATTGCTTACTTTGTTTAATTTTCCATGTTTTATAGTGATTCAAAAGCTCGCTTGGATTGGAAGTCATTAGAGATCTCATCACACTATCCAGCAGTTGTTTTGGTACTTTTGGACTTAATGTATTTTGGTTATATGGCATGTATAGGTCTATTGGCTAATGAAGCCTATATGTTTTGATATGTAATTAGCCATATGATTTTGCTTAATTTGGTATATGTGTTGATATGTATATATGTGATTACTTGGCTTATCTTGTATAATTTATAACTGCCTTGAGTATGCTTGATGGTTGTCGTGTGAATGCCTTGATTGTGAGTTGGTGAATTGAATACCATATGATTAAGATTTAGAAATGGCATATAAGTTATGTGATAGGCAAAAAAGTGACTATATGCATATGACCATTTAGGTAGCTTTTGAAGTTGATAATTGCATGTTTTATAATGGTAATTTGTGATGCTCGATAGCAATTGGTTTAATGGTACTGAAATTTCATGTTTTAGGTTTTATTTTGGGGTGTTTTGAGTGCTTATGTTAGTTATGGTTATATGCTATTGAAATGTGTAGGTTGGCACCAAAATTGGGTAAGAAATGTGGCTTAGAAAATTGCCTATTTTCATCCACACGGGTGTGTGTCTCAACCGTGTGTGACACACTGTCAGGTGGCATGGCTGTGTGTCCCCTATAGTGTTTAATGAATGCAAGTCAGTGAGTTACATAGGCTAGTCACACGGGTGTGTGGTTGGCCATGTGACACAAGTCAGAGAGTTACACGGGGTCGGACATGGTCTGGGACACAGCCATGTGATCCCATTTCAAATTTTTGCACGGCCTGTAACATGGGCGTGTCTTTGGGCTATGTGAGATACACGGCCTGCCCATACGGGTATGTGTCCCTTGTACTTTGAAATTTTCGTAGTTTTCTCAAAATTTTTATAAGTTTATGTTTAAGTCCTGAATTGCATTTAATGATTGTTTTGGGCCTTGAGGGCTCGTATTAGGGACTATATGATTAAGTTTGAATAGTTTATGTTTGGAATGAGAAATGAATGTGAAATGTGTGATTGTATGATGTATAAGTCTGATAATGCTCCGTAATCCTGTTCCGGCGTCAGATACGGGTTACAGGTGTTACACACAGTGCATCATCGAATATACTGAAGCAACTATACTGGTACACACAGTGCATCATCTAATAAACTAAAGCATAACATGTACTTTAATAACCAGTTTCCAATTTCCTTATAAATTTAATTTATGTCCTAACATTCTCAATTCATCATTCTAATGCCATATATATATGTCCTAATTCAACTTAATTTCATATCGAATACCACTTATCAATTAAATTGTATTATTTTCTATTTTATCATGTAAAAGATTAAACCTACCATTCAAATCACAAGCAGTAATTGATCATTTAGTATATATATTCCACATATACATATGTTTATCTTTGCATTAATATTTCAACAATTTTCGAGTCTATAAGCTTACTCGCATTCAAGTAGCCCCTGAGACTCATTTTTAACCCAAATCACAGGATGTCATATTTCACATTTCTGTTAGTTTCATTTCATCACCAATTGGTCATTTTATGAATATATATATTTTTACTCTACAAAACACACTCGATCTCGGTATAGGCACATGGACTTGTCATCCCGAGTTGTCAGGTAATGATGACTGTAACACCCCAAACCTGACCCAAACATTATGGCCGAATCGGGTGATGTCACATTGCAGGGTAACTCACACAATCTGATACATTGAAAAACTTAAGCTCTCGTTCGTTTGTGGTTCAAATCAAGGGCTAATTTGAAATCGACTTTACTAGAATAACATTTAAAGATAAAAATCCAACTGAACCTTTGCTTATCTTAAAAGTTTAGGTGAGTTAGATAAAAGCTTTGATTTTGGGATAAAAACCCATGTTTAAGAAAATTAATAGATTAATTATATTAATTTTGAAAACATGTTTAAATTTTAAAGAAAAATCAGCAATTCAACAGTAATCATAATAATAAAGCAATCCCAATGTAATGCCCTGATTTTTGGGATTTTTCGGGATTTTTGCGATTCTGGTGAAATCATAAAAATTTGCTGTTTGGTTATTAATTTTATGTTCTAAGTATGTTAGGGGGCCATTAGAAGGCCAATGCCTAAGTTAAAACCCGGTAGAATTTTTGAATTTTGGACTTAAAGAGAAGGGGACTTGGTTATGTGGGCTTTTAAGAAAAAGTGAGGGAATTAAGACACAAGAGAGCCCTTGGTAAAGTGGCAATGTGGCACCACTTAGTTCCTAAAAAAGTGGCGTGTGGATGGGTGCAAGGGCCAGAGTTCAAGTCACAAGGTAAGCAGTGTGTGTTTTTAATTTTTGTGCATGTGCCAGTCATGTGATGGATGTTAAGTGAAACTCTGATGGAAGAGTTTGAAATTTTCATAAGATTGAATCAGGTAGGATAAGGGAAAGAGATTTTAGGGATTTTGAAAGGAAGCATGTGATGGCCGATTAGAGGACTCTTAGGGAAGCATTGCCATTTGGGACATTTGGTTTTGGTGTAATCGACTAGGGGTGGTTTAGGGTGTTACCCGAACACTTTGAGGGTCTTCCTTAGGGTCTTAATTCGGCAATGTGGGTGAGTATGTATGCCAATTGGGTATAGAACCCTTAGGGTTTTGTTTTCTTTTGTTTCTCCCATTGATTTAAAAGCCGAAGCCACAAATATCCATCCCTTGTGCCGACTTGGCAATAGTCAACCTCTCCTCTCTTCTTTGATCCTAATTCTCTTCTCCTCTCATCTCTTTCTTTCTCTCATCTCCTTCCTCTTTAGTTTTCACAAAGCCGAACCCCCTTCCTTCTACTCTATTTTCTTCTCAAGTTCACTAATCGACTACACTAAAAGCCGAGACCAAAGGGGATTGACGTTTTCTCCCTTGGCCGATTACCTCTGTGATTGATACTATCTCTTCTTTTCTTTCAAAACTTTCAAGAAGTCGAATCTCTAACCTCGTATCCCATTCTCTATCGATAGTTCTTTCACTTTGTGAACTTTTTTCCATCCATTATTCCTTAAAGCCGAAATAGACGTTCTAGGATATATCCCAAAAGTCGAAATAGTGGGATTTATTCTCTGCTCGTGTTTGGAGGCTAGATCTATGTTAAATCTGAGCTAAAAACGGGATTGGAAGCATTCTGGTTTAGTGAACCTTTGGTAAGTGCTCGAATTCTCTTTTCCATTTATTATTTCGGGTTTTGAGAAAAGCCAAAAACCCCTATATGCATAGGGTGGCTGTCGACTAAGGCAAAAAGGATTTGTAGGTATTACTGATCGATTTGTTTGTGTAGTGGAGATTGAAGATCAAGGAGCAGTGAAAGGCTAGGGCTGTTGGGGCAATTAGATCTAGATCTAATCACTGTTTTCGGCAAAGGTAAGTGGATGAGGGCCTTAAGGGTTGTTGGCCGAATATGGTAAGCATAATCACGTTAGTTGTCATTAATTCATAAGTCTGATATGTTAATGATCGATTGTAGGATACACGTGGGAGATCTTGTTAACGTCCGTCACAAATCAGGTGTGTAACGAACACCCTCTAGTAGACTAAATCGGCAAAAGTCGAAAAGCCAAAGTGTCGAAATTCCAGCATTTCGTGGGCTTGCGAGCGTGCAAATGCTCGTGGGTCGGTTGAAAACGATAAGATTCTATAACCGACATTGGTAAAGTTGGTGAGTGCACGATTGCGTGCACCTCGGTAATTTGGGCCTCAAGGAACTGAAATTAGGCCCAATGAGCTTATGGGCCCATATGGGTGAAAATAAGCGGTAAGCATATTTTGGTATACTGTAGGTTAAGAACGTTAAGACATTCATGAAATTTGGGCTAAATGGGCCAAAATACCTAATTAACACTGTAGGGCCCATTAGGGGTTTTAGGGCCCGATAGCTCTAAGGTTGATAAATGGGCTGGATATACTGTTAGGCTGAAAATTGGACTGTTAATAACTAAAATATGCTTAAAACCCTAAAAATTGGTATAATTACTGAAATACCCCTTAAGGGTGGAAAATTACGGTCTTACCCCTAGGTGCGAAATGACCATTATACCCCTAGGGCTAAATTTGACTGAAATGTATGCTTTACTTTACCTGTTCACTGTATGCCTTGACATGTTTAACTGTTGCATGGGATTAGGGTTTATTAATGGAGGAAATGCTAAGTGGCTTTGCCACGGTTTACTGAAAGGGGCTTTGGCTCATTATATTGTTAGTGGCTTGGCCATGTTATCTGTGCAGCTATGCTGCGACTACGGTGTGTAGGGCTGGGTGGGCTGAGTTATTCCCCACATGGTGTGTAGGGCTGGCACGCGTGGTGTGTAGGGCTGGACATGGGCTGGGCTTTGCATACATGTATTATCTCTGATCTGTTCCTGTAATGGGCCAATGGGCTGCACTATTCACTAAAAAGGGCTAAGGCCCAGTTAAACCGTATCTGGATAGGGCTTCCGCCCAGTAACTGTATACTGAATAGGGCTTCGGCCTAGTTATTACTGAGACTGGATAGGGATTAGGCCCAGTGAGCTTGAGCTGATTTGGGCTCTAGTTGGGCTTTCTTTACACACTGAGTTTCCAAACTTACCCCTTCCTCCCATCTACGCAGGTGAGCCCTAAACTGGTGGACTTGGAGCTGGAGGGATTTAGAGTGGCCACGTGGACTGCACATGTCGGTTTTAATTAAGTCTTTTTATTTTCGCATCTATTTAAATTATTTTTCACTATGGTTTGGGTTGTAATAAGGCCGCTTTAAGTATTTTAAATTTTGGGTTTTTGATTCTTTATTTATAATTTGTTTTAAATGGGTAGACTAAGGCTGCGCGAGTTTTCTTAAAATTAATCAATGCTTTCAAAATAAATCACACGTATCAAACGAATAACAAAAGTTAATCAAAGATCTTATAATAGAATACCTTACAATTTGGTAGTGGATAGGACGTTCACAACTAAACCTGGATTTTCTCTTAAAACTTTAATAACAGTTTTGCAAAACTCACCCTAACCGTAACGACTAAAGAATATATGTTTAATCCTACGTTGATGCGACACACCAAACTTGGCCATAATGTCTGGGTCGGGTTTGGGGTGTTACACCCAATGTAAATTCGTATCTAAGATGATATGCCTTATTACATTCCAATGAAAACAATAATTAAAGATAAAGTAATTTGAAATTATTAAAATTCCTAATTAACTTGCAGTGTGGCCACCTCCGAGTCCTCTCCTACGTCGAGCCGCCTACTGAAGGTCACCTGAAAAAAATAAAATAGAGTGTGAGTTTTTGAAAACTCAGTGTGTACGACCCTCGGCAATCATATCAACATGCAATTAACACATTGAGCCTAAGCCCTATCAATATCAGTGGCCTTCGGGCCTTAGCCCACAGTGGCCTCAGTTGGGCCTTAGCTCATATCATATCAATAACAATATCACATGTATGCAATGGTCCCATCCCCATCCAACCCTGCACTCCATTTTCTCTTCCAGCCCTACACTCCTGTGGGGATATAAATATCAACCCACCCATACCTACACTCCAATGGTAGCACCAGTTGCGGCACTACTCAGTCATTGGGCCTAGATGAATTGGGCTTTGGGCTTTGGGCTTTGGGTCTCATAATTTTTTTTTTTAGTAAGCAAGAAAATGACAAATGACATTTTGGCTTTAAGGGTTTAATAAATTTGGAGTGTCTAGGGGTGTTGGAAAAGTTCTGGGTTCAAACTTTGAGGTGAAGGAATTTTAATTTAGTAAGTAAAGGAACCTTGATGGCAAGTAGCTTGGCTTTTAAATAAATAAAGATAAAACAAGACACAAGCAAGGTTGTGGTGTAGTAGATAAGTGACGCCACATAGGGTGCAAGAAGGTCACGTTAGTGGCAAGTAAGAGGATCCTAGGTTCGAGTGCTGGCTTAGTATTTTTAGGAGTTTAATTTTGGCCTTCTAGAAGGTTGGAAGTGGCGTGAAGATGGATTCTAAGAGGAGTGTTCAAAAGAAAAAAATTTAGGAAAAGGATTGGGGATTTATCAAGGAGAAAAACAAGGAGATAAGATGGGGAAGAGGTAGAGCTAATTGGGACTTTAGGGCTACCTAAGTTTCGGCAGTAGGCTATATATATGGGTGCAGAGTTTGAGGTCCTAGGTTAATGACGAATTCTTCATCTTTTTCTTTTTCTTTGTGTTGCCAATTTTCATTCTTTCACCTCTTGAATTTTTGTTAGTTTTAGCCGAATTCTTTTTCCCTCACTTGCTAAATCTTTTCTATTCTTTTTCTTCTCAAATTCTCCTAGATTTACCCTTGGTTTAGCCAAATCCTTCTTCTTCTCTTCTTCTTTAATTTGTGCCAAATAAACCTTATTCAACATATTAGTTTAAAAGTCGAAAAGCTGAAAAGTCCTTGGGTCGATTACTCTGTTAGTGTAAGTACCTTATTTCTTTTTCGATTACTATTTTTAATATCGATTACTCCTCTCCCTCACTCTTTTTAATCGGTTTTGGTAGGGGTTTAGTACCAAATCTTAATCATCTAAGTCTCTGCTGAATTGTTCCTTAAGCATTTTGGGTTTAGGTAAGTATTCCCTATTTTTGGTTTCAAGGATGGGTCAAATGTGCCTAGGTGACTTAAATTAGGTGCGAATCACTCGCTATTTTGATGCAGATTTAGGAGATATGGGTGATTAGTGATCAAATAAGAGTTATTAAGGCTTGTTGTTCAAGGTAAGACGTAGGTGAGATTTCAGCTTTTGGTGATAGTATTTGATAAGTGTGTGTTTAATTGTTGAGTGATATCATTTGTAGGTTCATGGCTAAGGAGATCGCAGCATGTTTCGCTACCAGGTGTGTACATACACTTCACACACATAGATCGGCAAATCCCGAAATGCCGAAATGCCAAAAGTTTGGCTACGGTAGTCATGCGAGTGCGCGAACACTCGTATAAGGAAAATCAATGTGTTACCAGAGGCCCATGAGCGATCTCATGGACTTAGGCCGTGTGTTGGCCAATCGGGCCAGAATGGGCTAAATGGGCCCGATGGGCCATAGAGCCCATAATAGGCAAAATTGACAATTTGATAATAAGTGATGGAATAAGCATATGATTGCATGAATATGAATGTGATTGGGCCTATACTTAAGAGGTCTTAATGACCCACCTCCTGTTCTCTGGAATCCTACCTAGTGCATCGTATCTGTTCACTTTAGCCAACGAGAACTTGTTAACGGACCAAGGTAAGTAACTAGACCCTTACTAATAGGAACTGACCAAAATGCCCCTAAGGGTAAAAATGACTAAAATACCCCTATGTGTTAAATGTAGAATTTATGTATGTTACATGTATGATTGCTGCATTCATATGATATTCTGTTTAGGTTGCATATGGGTTGGGAATTATGGAATGGAGGAAGTGTATGAGAATCGCATGGTTGCTTGACGACCGTGGATCCACCGATGGCTTTTTAAGCCCAATATTTGATTAGCAGCTTTGCTGCAACGTTAGGTAGTACCGCAACCGGGCTACCATTGCTGTGTAGCGGATGGGTGGGTCGATTTAGATATCCCCATAGTTGTGTTTTGGTTGGACAGAGATGTTGTGTAGCGGATGGACTATTTGGGAGGGTTTTTTTTCACAGCATTGCATGTATGATATTACTATGTTATTATGATGTGGGCTTAGGTCAAGTGAATGTTATATTTTTTTTGTTTGACGAGGGTTGTACACACTGAGTTTCGAAACTCACTCCCCTCTTTTGTTTTTTTTCTCAGGTTATCTTCAGTAGGCAGTTCGACGGATGGACGAACTCAGAGGTGGCCAACTAGCAAGGTGATTTGGACTTGTTTTTTATATATATATATAATTTTTGAAATTTTAAGTTATTTTATTTCGGGTTGTAATAAGGCCTTTCCTCTAGTTCTTATTCCATTATTATTATTGTGCTTTGTATTTTCGAAAAGGAACCTGGATTTATTTCTTTTAAACATATTTCAAGTTTTTTTTAAAATCAAGCTTCCGTAGTTAAAAGGGGATTTTTTTTTATAAAGTAACAAAGAAATAGGTTTTGAATACACCTCATTTTGAAAATAAATACAAACCGGATTTTACTCAAATTTCTTTTAGAAGGGTCTTCACAAAAACACTTCCATATGACACGTCGGATACGAGCCTAACTTATAGGCCAGATTTGGGGTGTTACAATTAAGACCGCTTAAGTACCAAGCTCTCCCTAGATCCAATCCTCGACATGCATATGCCCATTGCCACGCTCTAACCTTACGACTTGTCCACAAACGTGCGTGATTAATTAATTAAGTTTTATGCTACTTAAGGATTCATTAGAAACTAGGCCTAAAGTCTATTATAAAACCCTAGCAAGTCCACATACTTTCCTAAATTCACATATGGCCCATCAGGCCCAATCACATCTATTTGGCCCATTAGGCCTAATCACAAATATACGGCCCATCAGGCCCAATCCATTCCAAACCATTCAACCAGCTGATATACTTAATATCACTTATCAATTTTTGCCAAATTTGGGCCCACGAGCCCGTTAGGCCCATTTAGCCCATTTCGGCCTAGTTGGCCAAAAAGTGGCTCGAGACCATGAGACGCTCCCTTGGCCCCGGTTGTCATATCGGTATCTCCACACGAGTGTTCGTACGCTCGTGTGATTGCCGGTGCCAGCCTTTTGACTTTTCGGCATTCTGACTTTTTGGGATTTCGGCTTTTTTCGATTTGTCGTGTGTGCGATGTATGTACACACCTTATTGGAAATCGGTACCTGAGATTGCCAACCCTATGAACCGCTAGCCACCACTATTTCCAAGATCTGCATCCATACATACACTATCAAAAGTTGAACAACAAGTGACTCATATCCCATACAAGTCACCCCTAAAATGCCATACCCATATTCAGCCACTTACTAATCCAAAATTAGAAGCGAATACACTTACTACTTGATAACGATCCCTACCACGAATGCGATCTCTGAAACCTACCCTTGTTAAGACAAGGTTAACGAAAAGAAAGAGTTAAATAAGCCCTCCGGTTTCTACCAAAACGCACTAAAGAAGGATTGACTTAGAACCTACTTAAACTTAACCTTTGATCCCGCGATCCAGATAGCTTAAAGGTGATATTCGGCTCTATGAATCAAATAAGATTGGTAGATGACAGGAATAGATTTGAGATGGAGGAGAAGCAACAACAAATCAGCAAAGAGGTAGGGCTATTCGGTCATAAGAGAATAGGGATAGTATTCGACTTTTTGAGAGAAGAAGAGGAAAGTAGATTGGCCTTTAACACAATCGATTGTGGAAGTACAGATCTAGATCTCAGAAACAAAGTAATCGCTCTGGGAAGACAAGTAAAGAATCGGCACCTGAGATGCAGAAAAGAGAAAGGAGCACAATACCAAAAGGCAAAAAGATGATGGGGTATTTGGCAATTGAAAAGGTAGCACGAGAGGGAGAAGAGAATTCGGCTCAAGCACATATGAGTATGGAAGAAACAAAGAAAAGGCTATTCGATTTTCTAAAAGACAAAACCAATAGCCGAATTTCCTTAAGAATTCGAGACTACTCCCCCTAGACCCTTTTAAAACTGATTCCAAGCCCCCTAAAGTCCTATTCAGCTCCACTTCATCCAATCACTGATCACTTCCTATTATTTCTCCCCTTATCCACCCCATCACTTATCCAAGCCACAAAACCCATTTAAATTTCATTCATGAAGAGTTTAATTGCACTTCCACCACCTACACGGCACAAGTGCAAAATAAATCCTCAATGCTTACCTTGCCATTCAAACCTTGAACCTCTAAGCCCCAATAACGCCACCTTCCTATCCCTCAAGTGGCGTCACTTTGCCAATAGGCCATAGGTCCATCTATTTCTAATTTCCTCTTAATTTGTTTAAAAGGCCTAATACTTGAAATTAAGGTTCCACTAAAGCAAAAAAATTAAATTTTTCCTTATGGTCTACCTTAACCCCGAGACTTCAAAGAAACCTTGTAATACCTTAAAACTAATGTTCTAATAGTGCTAATCATACACATCAACTACAGTACACAAAATT
The DNA here is from genome assembly GCA_020496765.1 of Gossypium stocksii. Lineage (NCBI taxonomy): Eukaryota > Viridiplantae > Streptophyta > Magnoliopsida > Malvales > Malvaceae > Gossypium > Gossypium stocksii. Next base: position 98,590,394 of record CM035629.1, on the reverse strand, counting down.
AAAAGTTCTTGGATTTTGGGGTGTTACAATGACTTACCGTCTCAAAATTCTCAACAATGATGGTTTTCATAACATTCAAGCCCTGAGGCATATTAATTGTTTTTGTCATGTCTCGAATGATTATTAAACTCTCCATTTCTTATTTCATTACAAGCAGGCCGAATCACTCTCTTTAGGTTTAAATTTTATTCCAGCTAATCAATTACCATATGTCACAAATGGTACCCCCTTCCGTAGCAGCTTGGTTAAGGGTGCAGCAACTAATGAGAACCCCTCAACAAACCACCTATAGTACCCTGCCAGGCCTATAAAACTCCGAATTTTTGACACCATCTTAGGTTATTTACAGTCCAACACTGCTTCAATTTTCTAAAGATCAACTCTAATCCCCTCAGCTGAGACCACATGTCCTAAGAAAGTGACTTCCTTTAGCCAGAATTCGTACTTGCTAAACTTAGCATATAGTTGTTTCTCTCTTAAAATCTGCAACACAATCATTAAGTGTGCATCGTGATCATCTTCAGTTCTCGAGTATACTAAGATGTCATCCATGAAAACTACTACGAACTGATCTAAATAGGGTTGAAAAACTCAGTTCATAAGATCTATGAAAGTAACAGGTGCATTCGTCAGCCCAAATGGCATCACTAAAAACTCGTAATGTCCATAACGAGTTCTAAAAGCTGTCTTATAAACGTCTGCTTCCTTAACCATCAGTTGATGGTACCCTGAACGTAGGTCAATCTTTGAGAAAATTGAGGCTTCCCTAAGCTGAACGAAAAGATCATCTATCCTCGGCAGAGGGTACTTATTCTTGATGGTTAGCTTGTTTAATTGCCGATAATCAATGCACATCCTCATGGACCCATCTTTCTTCTTCACGAATAATCCTGGTGCTCCCCATGGAGACACATTTGGTCTAATAAATTTGCGATCCAATAACTCCTGAATCTGAGCTTTTAACTCTACCAGCTCCTTCGGTGCCATCCTATAAGGAGCAATGGACACTGGAGCTGTACCAGGTAACAATTCTATTCCAAACTCCACCTCTCTATTGGGAGGTAACCCAGGCAATTCATCAGGAAAAACATCAGAGAATTCCTTTACTGTTCTCAAATCCTTAACAGTAACGCTCTTAGATTCCACATCACTAATATAGGCTAAATGAGTTTCACAGCCCTTCCTCACCAACTTCTCTACCCTTTAAGCTGAAACCACGTTCGACAGGTAATCTCGTCATTCCCCAATCACCATTACTTCTTTAGCCTCCATAATTTTCAACACCATCCGCTTCGTAGCACAATCTAGAGTTGCCCAGTGTCTCATCAACCAATCCATACCTAAGATGAGGTTGAACTCACCAAATGGCAATTCCATCAAATCCGCTAAGAAAGTAAGCCATTGGACTGCCAACGGTACATCCCTAAACAACTTATTAACTTTCACCGACTGCCCTAAAGGACTCAACACAATAATTTAATTTGTAGTGGTATTAAACACATCACCCAAAATTTTAGTCATGTTGCATGCAATATTTGAATGTGTTGACCCAACATCAATTAGTGCAATAAAAGGTAGCTCATGAATAAAGAACGTACCTGTTATCACATCTGGGGCATTTCCATCCTCTCTACTATGAGTGGCATATACCAACGCTGGCTGCCTCGCCTCTACCTGTCCTGCACCTCTGCCTGGTGCTCCGCGTCTGCGTCCTGCGCCATTGCCTCCTCTAGCCTGACCACGGCTCCTTGGCAGTTGTTAACCACCTCTCTGCAGTTGAAAATTACTTTTGCCACCGGCTTGCACCTGATCTGGCCTTCTCTGGCACTCTCTAATCCTATGCTCCATAGATCTGCAGCTCAAACAAGCTCCTGTTGTCCTCCAACACTCGCCCACATGCCTTTTTCCACAAACAGCACAATGCGGTATCCCAGAATTAGCAGCAGCAATAGGGGCCCCAGCTCTAACCGGCCCATTCACTCTGGCCCTCCTCCCAGGCCTCTGTCCAACCCCCGTAGTTTCCACATTCTGTTTGTTCTTGTCTTTTTCCTTTTCTCGGTTGAGGCGCTCTGTGCGCTTTACTTCCTCGACTATCTTTACTTTCTCCACTAAAGTCAAAAAATCCCATTCCCTCTATAGAGCTATCAGCATCCTAAGATTTCTCTCAAGCCGTCCTCGAATCGCACGCAACGCTCATACTCTATTACAACTATTCCTTTTACGTAACGACCAAGGCACAGAAACTCAGCCTCATACTCTGCTACCGATTTGTCCCCTTGGGTCAAGTTCAAGAACTCTTTCCTTTGGGCATCCATATAGCCTACTCCAATGTATTTCCCCTAGAATGCTGATTTGAAGAATTCCCAAGTGATCTGCTCCGGTTGGTTGCCCTCCTTCACCATCAACCACCATTGATAGGCTTGCTCTCTAAGTAGTGATACTGTCCCTTTCAGCTTTTGTTCAGTCGTGTAATCCAGGTCGTCCATTATTCTCTTCGTGGCTTCCAACCAGTATTCAGCCACATTCGGGGCCACCCAAGCAACACCTTTGAAGATCTCCGCCCTATTAGCTCAAAGTCGCTCTGAGATAGACCCACGACTTCTTGTACCATTATTGGGCCCAACGACCCTTTGTAAAATCCTTAACATAGCCTATGATAACGCATACTCTATAGTGGCAGCCCGTTTGTATGGTCCCATTTCAACTACTGGTGAGGCTGAAGCCTCCTCTACTCTAGCGTTGGGTATATGGCCCGACACCGACGACCCCGCCCTAACGCTTCCACGGCCTCTGCCGCGGCCTCTTGCACCTCTTCTAGCACTCATCATTGCTTGCATATTTTTGAATTAGAAATTTTATGAAATTAGTTCATAGTTCCACTGTTTAAAGCAAGTGTCTTATGTAAGTAGCAATTTAGGAGCTGTTTTCATAGTCGTAAATCCACTACATGCTTAAGTTTCCTATGGGGTTTAGTCTCTTTCTGCCTAAGAATTTACTATCTAAAGTAGCCCAATCTATCTACAGTACAATAGCTTAAAACAAGTTTAGTAATAGAATAACTTACTTGACACGATGTCTAAGGCTCGGTGTGCCATACCTCAAAATCCTACAAAACTTTTTGATCAACTTGTTTTTAAAACCCAAAATCTAAGGCCCAATTCACAGCCCAAGCTTTGTAACTAGGCTCTGATACCACTAAATGTAACACCCCAAATCTAACCTAGATGTTATGGCCGAATCGGGTGATGTCACATTGCTGGGTAACTCGCACAATCTGATACATTGAAAAACTTAGGATATTGATCGTTTGTAGTTCAAATCAAGGGCTAATTTAAAATCAGCTTTACTAGAATAACATTTAAAGATAAAAATCCAATTGAACCTTTGTTTGTCTTAAAAGTTCAAGTGAGTTAGATAACAACTTTGGTTTTGGGAGGAAAAAACCATGTTTAAGAAAAATAATAGATTAATTATATTAATTTTGAAAACATGTTTAAATTTAAAAAAACAGCAATTCAATAGTAATCATAATAATAAAGCAATCCCAATGTAAATTTGTACCGGAGATGATAGGCCTTATTACATTCCAGTGAAAACAATAATTAAAGATAAAGTAATTTGAAATTATTAAAATTCCTAATTAACTTGCAGTGTGGCCACCTCTGAGTCCTCTCCTACGTCGAGCCGCCTATTAAGGATTAGCTAAAAAAATAAAATAGGGTGTGAGTTTTCGAAAAGTCAGTGTGTACAACCCTCGATAATCATATCAACATGCAATTAACACATTGGGCCTAAGCCCTATCAATATCAGTGGCCTTTGGGCCTTAGCCCACAGTGGCCTCAGTTAGGCCTTAGCCCATATCATATCAATAATAATATCACATGTATGCAATACTCCCATCCCCAGCCAACCCTGCACTCCATTTTCCCTTCCAACCCTACACTCTTGTGGGGATATAAATATCAACCCACCCATCCCTACACTCCAATGGTAGCACCGGTTGCGGCATTACTCAATCATTGCAGCAAAGCTGCTAAACATATAATGGGCTTAAAGCCACCGGTGGATCCACGATCGTCAAGCGACTATGCGATCCTCACACATCTTCCTCTGTACCATCAAACCCACCCAAGTGCAACATACATCTCATGAATGCAACATACACATTTCCACATATTAAGTACCTAGGTATTTTAGCCTTTTATACAATGAGGGCTTTTTAGTCATTTCATTCGGTATTTTTGCCCTACAGGGGTATTTCAGTAATTCTACCCTACAGGGGTATTTTGGTAATTCTACCCTACAGGGGTATTTCGGTAATTCTACCCTATAGGGGTATTTCGGTAATTCTACCCTACAGGGGTATTTCGATAATTTCTTAACAGTACGAGTTTTAATTACGGACTTTGGCCCTTTAGCAAGTCCTCGTTGGCTAAAGTGAATAGACACTATGGACCAGGTACGATTTCAGAGAAGAGGAGGTGGGTCATTAAGACCGCTTAAGTACCAAGCTCTCGCTAGATCCAATCCTAGACATGCATATGCCCATTGCCACACTATAACCTTATGACTTATCTACAGATGTGCTTGATTAATTAATTAAGTTTTATGCTGCTTAAGGATTCATTAGAAACTAGGCCTAAAGTCCATTATAAAACCCTAGCAAGTCTCTATACCTTCCTAAATTCACATATGGCCCATCAGGCCCAATCACATCTATTTAGCCCATTAGGCCTAATCACAAATATACGGCCCATCAGGCCCAACCCATTCTAACCCATTCAACCAACTTGATCAGCTCGATACTTAATATCACTTATCAATTTTTGCCAAATTTGGGACCACGAGCCCGTTGGGCCCATTTAGCCCATTTTGGCCTAGTTGGCCAAAAAGTGGCCTGAGACCATGAGATTGCTCCCTTGGCCCCGGTTGTTGTATCGGTATCTTCACACGATTGTTCGCACTCTCGTGTGGTTACCGACGCCAATCTTTCAGCTTTTTGGCATTCCAGCTTTTTGGGATTTCGGCTTTTGCCAATTTGTCATGTGTGTGGTGTATGTACACACCTTATTGGAAATCGGTACCCGAGGTCGCCAACCCTATGAACCGCTAGCCACCACTGTTTCTAAGATCTGCATCCATACATACACTATCAAAAGTTGAACAACAAGTGACTCATATCCCATACAAGTCACCCCTAAAACACCATACCCATATTCAGCCACTTACTAATCCAAAATTAGAAACGAATACACTTACTACTTGATAGCGCTCCCTACCACGAATGCGATCTCTGAAACCTACCCTTGTTAAGACAAGGTTGACGAAAAGAAAGAGTTAGATAAGCCTCCGGCTTCTACCAAAATATGCTAAAGAAGGATTGGCTTAGAACTTACTTGAACTTAACCTTTGATCCCACGATCCAGATAGCTTAAAGGTGATATTTGGCTCTATGAATCAAATAAGAGTGGTAGACGACAGGAATAGATTTGAGATGGAGGAGAAGCAACAACAAATCGGCAAAGAGGTAGGGCTATTCGATCATAAGAGAATAGGGATAATATTAGGCTTTTTGAAAGAAGAAGAGGAAAGTAGATTGGCCTTTAACACAACCGATTGTGGAAGTGCAGATCTGGATCTAAGAAACAAAGTAATTGCTCTGGGAAGGCAAGTAAAGAATAAGCACTTAAGATGCAGAAAAGAGAAAGGAGCACAATACCAAAAGGAGTTTCGGTAAAAAGATGATGGGGTATTTGGCAATTGAAGAGGTAACATGAGAGGGAGAAGAGAATTCGGCTCAAGCACAAATCAGTGTGGAAGAAACAAAGAAAAGGGTATTCGATTTTCTAAAAGATAAAACCAATAGCCAAATTGCCTAAAGAATTCGACACTACTCCCCCTAGACCCCTTTAAAACTGATTCCAAGCCCCCTAAAGTCCTATTCAGCACAAGTGCAAAATAAATCCTCAATGCTTACCTTGCCATTTAAACCTTGGACGTCCAAGCCCCAGTAACGCCACCTTCCTATCCCCCAAGTGGCATCACTTTGCCACTAGGCCACAGACCCATCTGTGTCTTATTTCCTCTTAATTTGTTTAAAAGGCCTAATACCTGATATTAGGGTTCCACTAAGGCAAAAAATTAAATTTTTCCCTATGCTCTACCTTAACCTCGAGACTTCAAAGAAACCTTGTAATACCTTAAAACTAATGTTCTTATAGTGCTAATCATACACATCAACTACAGCACACAAAATTAAAAGTTCTAGGATTTTGGGGCATTACAATGACTTACCATCTCAAAATTCTCAACAATGATGGTTTTCATAACATTCAAGCCCTGAGGCATATCAATTGTTTTTGTTGTGTCTCGAATGATTATTAAATTATCCATTTCTTATTTCATTACAAGTAGACCGAATCACTCTCTTTTGGTTTAAATTTTATTCCAGCTAATCAATTACCATATGGCATAACATGCTTCAAATAAACTTTATACCAACTATCTAATGACAAGCAAAATTTAGAATTTCTAGTCTATTCAATTTAGTTTGATTCTTAACATTTAGTACTCATAATCACAATCCAATTTATATGATATATATGAACTTATTTTAATCCTCAATCATGCGAATAATATAATTTAGTAAACAATTAAATCGATCCTAAATCATAACAATACGTATCGAATCCCCATGCTACTGGTTGGCCAATAATGATTTCTTGATTTCTAACTGCAAGGATAGAGCTCTGAATAGTAGCAGGAACATTCTTACTATTTTTCAAGCAAACTCGAGCAAAATGTTTTAGAGATCTACACTAATAACATTTTTTTACTTGACTTTCAGTGGAGTTGCCTTCCAAGATCTTCAAGACTTCTTATTTCACTTAGGTAGAGTTGTCAATTAAGGGTTGCAATTCTCTTTCCAAGTGTGTGAAAATTTTCTATTTTAATAACATATTTTGACTCGTCAAACATTTTCAAATACAAGACAAAATAATTTACGATCAACATCCAAATCACAAAACAAACTAGACTCAACCTTGGCATGTATCTCCAGACTCAATTTTTGAGCTCGATTTAACTCAATCTGTAGCTCTGATACCACTAATTGCAACACCTTTAGGTTAACCTAATAATCGAACCTAAGCAAAAAGATGCTATGAACAAAATCACCCCATTATAAACTGTATATAGTTTAAGCTTCTAAACAATTAATAAATAATCACAAATGAGCATGAATGAGCATGAATATGTGCATCAATAAATCTCTTCAAGTTATAAATTGAAGCTACTAGAGTGCAGAAAAAGGAATTTGAGCAGCGGACACACAACCGTGTCCCCAAATCATGTAGGTTTGACCACATGGTCGTCTGTAAGAGTCACATAGCTTTGTGGATGGCTTACACAGTCGTCTAAGCAAACAGTGTAACTCATTGAACTAGTGTGCAATAAAATCACAAAAAAAAATCTTTATCGACCACACGACCGTACCACCAGTCCGTGTGTGGCAGAAGGTCGTGCGCCAGGCTGGGTGCACTTGGAAAATGTCTTCTAAACAAGCAATTTATCCATGAAACATTTATGCCATAAGCTACCATTTAAACCAAAATTTAACCTATATAAAAACATTTAAATTGAACCCAAATCATTATTTAAAACAATCATCCAAAGTGACTAACTAAAATGTTACAATTGACACCTCAAATTCGCAATTCAAAACTAGCTAAATATAAAATAACCATTTAAAATATTAAACATCCTAGGTACATGCCAAGACCAAGAAGAACCATTGACCAACGTTGAGCTCAGGATTTTCCACTGGATGCTGAGTTGACAATCGGATCAATGAATACCTAACCTATGCACACAATAGAAAATAAATTTAAAATAAATTTGATATATTCACAAATTTTGTCCCTATGTTCAAAATTAAAAATTTTCACTTTATGAATTAGTCAATTTTCATATCGAAGCTTAAAAGTTAACTATTTAACACAAAAACAATAACAGCCCGAATTAGGGCCTAAACGGAATGGTGGTTTCGGGACTACAAATCTGACATAGAAAAGTTTATTTCGATAAAGTTTTAAGGACTACTGTGTGAGTGATTTCATAAGTGAAAATTTAGTAAATAAATTTTATCGATAAAGTGTCCGATTAAGTAATAGGACTAAATTGCAAAAATTTTAAAATGTGAGTTCTAGAAGTATTTAGTGTTTAATTGAAATGAGTTCATAAATTAGAGGTTCTTATGTAGTAAATGAACCATTTTGTATCAACATGGACAAAAATAGCCATGCAAGGGTAAAAATCTCAAGGAAGGGCCATAAGGGCATTTTGGTCATTTGGTTATTTTATGAATTAAAAAGGGAAAATAAGGCCAAAATGTGTTCATCTTCCCCTTGTGTTGGCTGAAACTTGCAAGGATTCCATAGCTAGGTTTTTCATCTTTTTCAAGCTCCAAGTAAGTGCAATTAAGCCCCGTTTTTCATGTTCTTCGTATTTTGAAATCCTCGTAACTTGACCTAGCTATTTCTACCATTATTTTAAGCTAGGGTTCATGTTTAAAAATTTACCCATGTGTGACCTGAAAGCATTTTGATGTTTAATGGTAGAAAATGAAAGTTTGATATGTACTAAACAACTTTTACTAGGTGATTTTCATGAAAATGCATTAAAGGACTAAATTGTAAAAGTTGTAGAACATGTGCATAATGTGTGAAATATTAAAAAATGTAGGCTTCTATAAGAGATAAAAAGAGTCAGCTAGGCTTGAGAATGTATAAAAATGGATACATTTCATTTTACGAGCCTAGGGACTAAAGTGTAAAAATTGACAAAGTTAGGGGTAAAATGGTAAAATTTACCATAGGATAATTTTGTGTCAAATTGAGTAATGTATGTATTAAATAAGTTAAATTTGATGTTATAGATCAAGAATGACGAGAAAATGACCTTAAACGGGGAAAAGGCAAGGTCTCAGACTAAACCGTAAAGAATAGTGTTTATTATCGAGCTAAGTGTATGTGTAAATAATGAGTTGTGTTAACATTATGATTAGTTATTTTTAATTATTTTAATATTTGTAATATTGTGATGAATTGCAAATTGTGTATATCGATAAAAATCGATAAGTGTGGAAAACTCGATTGAGCCTTTGGAATCGACTAGGATACAAGTGACATGTCACTAGGAACCCATTGTATGTGATCGATTGTATATGTGATTCCGGGTGCTGGTTTAGTTCGACTACCAGTGGCTAGGTAATCCTGCATTTGTTGCGGATACCTATCAGCTTGTATGAGCAGCACTGAGTAGCTTTAACTCTACCGTCAACTTGTGTGAGCAGGCCCATGAATAGCTCAATGATGAGCTTTTATGTGATATGTGATAAGTGGTAGCTTCAGCTACATATCAGTGGTAGCTTCGGCTACAATATGTGTGGCACTTTTGTGCATATTATTTCGAGCATCCTTTAGAATTCTGCATGGTTCAACGGGTATCGAATTGATATAACAATATTGTGATAGAATGTAAAAAGATTTGATCGTGTGCTAAGAATGTGTATGTGCAGGTTATGTGAAATATATCATGTGTGCTAAGTGCTTAATGTGTGTATTGAATCATATGGTAAGGTCATATGACTAAGTGAAAAGTTCAAACTTGCAAAAGTGATAATATGAAAACTTTTTTGTATTAGATATGTAATTTAAGCTTTAAATGCCCATTATTTGCATATAGACTTACTAAGCTTTATAGCTTACCCCTTTTCTTTTCCCTTCCATTATAGGTTCGTCAAGCTAGTCCGAGGTTTAGTGATCAACGGGATTCCATCAACACTATCAACCACCATTTTGGTATTTTGATTATGAACTTTGAAATTATCGCATGTATAGGTGGTTTAATCTTTTGGGTTATATGTCGTAGTCCTATGAGGTCAAATGTGGTTAGTGGTGATTTGGTATTTGGCCATTTGAAATGAGCCATAATTGGTTAAGTTATGTTTTATCAAAGTGATGTAATTTATATTAAGGTGCAAGCTTGCAATGTTTATGTGGAGTGTGGTGTGATGGAGTGCTTGATGATGGTAGATGAAATTTAGTGCATGATTGTCAATTGTGGATGTTTGAATGAATTTTTATGTTATGTCGAGTATTGGAAAAATTTGGTATATGGTTGTTTGTGTTTCAGTGTGGCAATTGGCCCAGAAAATAGCCTACAATTGTCCACACAGGTAGACACACAGGCGTGTGTCTAGGCCATGTGTGACACACTGCCAGCCCCATGGGCATGTTGATAGGCCGTGTGTCCCCTACATCTGAATTTATGAAAATTAAATGACTAGTAGTAAACACACGGGTGGAGACACGGTCATGTGTCTCGACCGTATGACAGACACGGCTTAGCCCATGGGCTTGTGGCTTAGCCGTGTGACGTAAATTGCATTCTGACATCAGAAACAGAATACCCAAGTTTTTGCACACAGGCGAAGACACGGGTGTGTGCTCGGCCTTGTGAAAGACACGGCCTTGGACACGGGCGTGTGCTTGACCGTGTGAAAACCCCTGTAGGTTCAAATTGAAAAATAATTCCACACGAACTGGGTACATAGGCGTGTGTAACCACACGGCCTGCCCACACGGGCGTGTCCTTGCACCACACGGACGTGTGCCCTGTTTTGAGTAAAATTTTTCTAAGTGTCTAAAAAGTTCTGGTTTGCTTCCGGATCATACCAAACGTATCTTTTGGGACTCGTAGGCCCATAATGACAATGTTATGAATAAGAATGAAAAAGTTTTAAATTTATGTGGAAATCGTCTATCGAGATAGAATGATTGTGTGAGCATAAGTACGGTAATGCCTCGTACCCTAACTCGGCGACGGATGTGGGTGAGGGGTGTTACAAAAACTTCAAACATTTAACTAAAGTAACATCCTCAAATTTTAACAATAACAAAAATTACCGCATGGGTTAGTTAGTTTATAGTATCGAGATTCTGAAAACATAAAAATTACGAGAAAAGGAATAAATCATACTAACCAATTTAAGCTTGAAACTTTCAAGCCCTAAGGCCATACACTTCTCCCCTCCTGCCAATTTTGCTTCGAATGGTTGGAGAATGAAAAGAAACAAAAATATTTCTTTTTACCAACCACCACCATTTTAACTTACTAAATCTCCCCTTTTTTTTTTATACTATTTCTTTTCTTTTCCTTTTTCTTTTTCTTTTTCTTTTTCTTTTTCTTTTTCTTTTTCTTTTAACAATGTGCATATATATTATTAAATATATGCATATGCTAAATGGCCACACAAAGAAATTTAGTGGTTAATTGCCACTATAGCTCTTTTATTAAATTTCAAACTATAATCTTTTTATAAATCACATTTTTACCTCTTATTTTTAATCCCTGTACTTAAATTAAACACTGAGTATACGAAAGTACCTAACCAAAATTCAATTTGTTTACAAATTAACTCTATAAATATTTAATAAAAATATTTACGAGTCTGGTTTACGAAAACAAGGCCTAGATACCTCAATTTCCAAAACCACTGACTTTAGAATTGATATATTTCTACTTTTACTAATTGTCCAATTAGCAAATTTATTCGATCAAAACTAATATAAAATTATAATCAACTCATAAATATTATTTAATAATATTTACTGACTCTGTTTATGGAAACAAGATCTTGAAATCGTAATTTCCAACTTCACTGACTTTAGTATCATTACACTTGTACCTTAATTTACTATCAATTAAGCAAAATTACTAGACCAACTTAAATATGTTTCTATACTGGTATCATAATTATTAAATATTAATACCTACAAACACATTTTTAAGAAAATGACATTTCAGAACCGTAATTTTTGACACTACTGGAAACCGGGTTGTTACATTCTAATAATTGAATTACCCGCTCCGATTGACCATCAAAATGGGGATGGAATGTTGTGCTAAAATTCAAATTCGTACCTAAAGATTCATGCAACTATATTTAGAATCTCAAGGTAAAACGAGGATATCGGTCGAAGATATTAAACACAGGTACATCGTGCAGTCTAACTATCTTATGAATGTAGACTTCAGTCAACTTCAAAAATGACCAATCAGTTCTAACCACCAGAAAATAGGCTGACTTCGCCAATCGATCAATTGTCACCCATATGACATTCCTTTTGTTTGGAGATAAAGGTCTACCAACTACGGAATCCATAGTTATTCATTCTTATTTCCACTCTAGAATAGAGATGGGTTGTAAGAGTCTAGTGGGAACTTGATATTCTACTTTTACCCATTGACAGGTTAGGCATTTGACAACATATTTGATGATCTCTTTTTTCATACCGGGCCTCTAATACGTTTCCCACGTGTCATGATACATTTTCGCACCACCAAGATGCATAGCAAAGGGGCTATCGTGAGATTTGAGAAGTATTAACTATTTCAAATCAGCAATATTTGGAACATAGATTCGATTACGAAATCTAAGGCAATCACTATCATCTATACATAAATTTTCAACAATACCTTACTAAACCATTTTCCTTTTCTCTTACAAATTGGTATCGACAAGATGTGGCTCATTTATCTAATCAACCAACACTGGTTTGATTCTCATCTCAGCTAACAAACTATCATCATCACTGATACTAAGCTGAGCAAACATTGCTCACAATTCAACAACTGCCTTCCTACTTAATGCATCAACTATGATCTTATCTATTTCAGGGTTATAATCAATCACACAATTATAATCTTTCAGCAACTCAACTCAACAATGTTGTCTCAGTCAACTCCTTTTGGGATAGAAGGTATTTGAGACTTTTGTGATTGGTATAGATATGACATTCTCGCCATAGAGATAATGTCTCCAAATCTTTAAAGAAAAAACCACAGCAGCAAACTCTAAATCGTGCATTAGGAAATTCCATTCGTGCGTTTTTAATTGTTGAGCCATATGTAATCACCTTGCCATCCTGCATTAAAACACAGCCTAAACCACACAACGAGGTATCACTGTAAACCACAAATTTCTTCCCCGACTCATGCAAGGTCAAGATCGGTGCTTCAATTAACATCACTTTCAACTTTTCGAAGCTTTCCTAACAATGATCATTCCACACGAACATCACGTTCTTTTATAACAGTTTCATCATCAACAAGGCTATTTGGAAAACCCGTCCACAAATCTTCTATAGTATCTGACGAAACCTAGAAAACTTTAAAACTACAACACATTTTTTGGTGCTTTCCATTGAAGGATAGCTTCGACCTTTTTTGGATCAACATGAATTCCTTCGGCTGAAATAACATGTAACACCCCTAACCCGTATCCGTCGCTAGAATAGAGTTTTGGAGCATTACTGGAATTCATAGATCAATAAAAAAAATTTTCAAACATTTCACAACATATATGTTCAGGTTAGAAACCAATCAAATTCATATTATCAAAGCATAATTCCAATCCAAATTATAAACATATCAAATTCAATCCATTTTTGCCTAGTTCATAAACATTTAAGCATCAACTTAATTTCACATGCATATAACTAAATTTGGTTCAATTTATCATGCCATAATATGGCTTCAAAAACAAACACATGTTTATATATATACCAAACCAACACTAAACTTAAAACTTCATTTACAATCAATCCACAAAATAACTATTATTTAGACACCCTAGGTATATACCGACATAAAAGATAGTCATCACCACATTTGAGTTCAGGATCGTTGTTGGATATTGAATCGGCGATCAAAAAGTGAAGTACCTAATTTGCAATGGAAAATAAAACTGTATGCTGAGTAAAACTCAGTGGTATTTCTATAATCTGAATAATTAAAGATAAGATAAGATAATATAATATGCACATATTAATTATAAGCACAATTGAATATTTAAAACCACATTTATTTATACAATGGCATTAGCCATGCAATACTCAATTCATGAATACATTATTATATACCATACTCAATTTTGATCACTTGCTATATAATAGCTTTCCATAATTTGTTCCACATATCATTTAAACAATGGCACTATCCGTTCCATATTCAATTCATGAGTATATAACTCATGTATTGCATGTATTTACAACATAATTCACATTCTATTTTCAATTCACTATATCAATTCCATTTCTCATACCATGCCATTTCAATATCAATTATAAAACTTTATTTTTTATTTACCTCTATTAAGATGACTCAGACTCGGACGGATACACGGAACCAACCAACACACCAGTTTGGCACCTAATGCCTCATCGGATAAATTCGAAGTAGTCATTGCGCCCAGCGCTATATAAATTGACACCCAGTGTCTCATCGGTTAAACTAAAGTAAATTAGCACCCAGTGCATCATTGACTCAAAGTCGAAGAAATCCCTGAACTCTTTCAATCCTATGGCATGCCATCTACATCTGACTCAACCTGATACAGTTAATAGGGTTTAATTTCACTTTCCAAATACAACCAATATTCAATATCCAAATTTCACATTAACTCATATATTCATTTCATTTCAATTCAATTCAATCAACTTTAAATCAATTCAATAATCAAACTGCCATATACTCACCTTAACCACTTACCATATACATTAATTTAAAATACAACAATTAACAACTAGGTTCGGGTTGTAGAAATACAAACAGAAATTCTGAGCTATTCTATTTCGACTTTATCTTTTCCCTTTTTAGTCAAGGATGACGTTGGCTATAGAATTAAAACAATTAAAATTCATCAAGACAACACAATTCAATTTCATATTAATATTTCAATTTTGACTCAATATTTTCCTAATTTCCAATTTAGTCCCTAAACCAAGACTAATTTTTATTCTTCACAATTAATTCTATATTTTCATACAATTTGCACTTTAAACTAAATTTAACTCCATATTTTCACTTAAATCCTTAAATTTCAAAATTTTTACAATTTACTCCCTATTATTCAAAATTTACAAATCATTCTACAATTTAATCCTTTTTCATTTCTAACATAAAAATCTATCAATTTAATCCCTAATACTAAAATTATTCAACATTAACAACACTTAAGAACTCAATAATTGCTAAATTTTTTACATGGATAGGGTAGTACTTCACACCGGGATTTCAAAAACATAAAAAATACAAGAAAAAGGACAAAATTTTGACATGGATCGGGTAGTTTTGCAGGCAATGCTAAACGATACTATAACACCCCTAAACCCGACCTAGACGTTATGGCCGAACCTGGCGATGTCACATGAGAGTGTTTTTGGAAAAGAATTGATACATTAAAAATCGTTCCAGTTATTATCTTTACTTAAGTCAGAAAAATGTGACCTAACTGATTTGCTTAAACCCATTTCTTTTATGCGGAAGCTTTTAAAACCATTAAATTTTTGAAAACATTTATATTTATAAAAACTCTTAGTTTATTTTAGGAAAACTGTAGTTTGCTGCGTTGCAGTTTGTAAATCTGTAATCAGCAATTTAAAATCCCAATTTAAATCAAAAGTCCAAGTCCATAAATTTACAAATAAAAATTCCTCATAAATAACAGTTAAAGTAATAAAAGAAATCAACCCATAAAGTCCAAAGTTTATGTAGCAGTGGTCACCGTCGAGCCCTCCGTTGCGCCAATCCGCCTACTGCTAGGGGTTACCTAAACAGATTAAACAAATAAGGGGTGAGTTTTTGCAAACTCAATGTGTAGATCCCCACAAGCAGCATGCATACAGACATATAGCAAATAATAGATAATTCGAGCCTGAACCCTTTATAGAATCGGTGTGGGCCTCAACCCACTCAAAAATAGTATCAGATACAAACTTAGGGCCTTAGCCTATCATAGATATAGCATGCATAATAGATCAGAATATTAGTAACATGCCCACCAACCCTGCACACCAACTCCGTCCAACCCAACACACCATGTGGAGATAAAATTGACCCACACAGCCCAACACACCAAACAGGGGATAAAATCGACCCATCCATCCCTACGCACCGTATAGTACCGTAATGCGACACATGTCATAAATATGCAGCTTAGCTGCCAGATATCAGGCTTTTGATGTAATGCATCATACAAAATGGCATGCTTTAATGCAAATTAACAGATCATACAATCAGACAAATACACATGCTAATAAAAACATCCTAACAAATACATCACAATATCAGATCACAGAATCAGGGGTCTAAGTAATGCTTACCGACCCTACGTCAGGTCAAAGTCGACTTGCATGACCCGTGCAACCTTATAGTACATTTCAAAAATATGGGCTCACAAGCCTATGTGGCCTGCTCATATGGGCCCACACACCCATGTGGTCTGCTAGTATGGGTCCACACGCCCATGTGGCCCACAAAACCCAAATTGGCCTTGGCCATGTGGATCACACGGCCTGGCCCAAATTCCCACACTCCCATGTGGTTCACCCGTATGGGCCTACACGCCCGTGTAGCCCACACGGCCCAATTAGCTAAACCCGTGTCCCGCACACGGCTTCACTGGCCTTCACACAGCTGTGTTGCGTGCCCGTGTCATGCACACACGGCCTGGTTCGTCGTTTACACGATTGTGTATCGCCACACGGCCTACCACACTGGCAATCCACACGTCCGTGTGACGTTGCCAGATTACTTTTCGGCTTTTGTCGAATCTCATTTTTTGTGTAATCGGAGTACACACCTGGTATTGACTGATGCTAAAACAATCCTCGAGCACTCTAGAACCTATACTTGACCAATTTCACTTAATTTAGCACTTAATCAATCGAACTAAAATCGAATCCGAAATGAGAAATGCATTCTTTAAGCGATGAAAAGCTTAATCCAACACCTCGAAACAATTGATTACACAATAGCACGACAAGATCCTTACTCCACGTGAGATGTTACTGTCAAACGTCAAAACCCCCAAATCAAAGTTGGAAAAACAAGAGTGAGGGAGAGCAAAACTCTACTTACCAGAACGTGTGACGAAAATTGACACAACGGAAGCGAAGGTGAGGTAGCCAACAAAAAAATGATGGAATCAAAAAGAGGAATGGAAAGAAGAATTCGGGTTTGACAAAAGAAAAACGAGAGAAGAAAAAGAAAGAGAGAAGAGATAGCGTCAGAAAAGGTGAGGAGTTTTGGGAAAGCTAAATTTTGCAGAGAGAAAACGATAATGCTCAGGAAAAATTTGATAATCCCAAAATCTTCTCCCCTTAATTCTCTCTACCAAACTCCTCACTAAAACCACTACTCAGATTTTTAGTCAAACTTAAACAATAGTCGAAATTTTGTAGCAAAAATAATACCCTTGTCCCTACTAAGATTTGAACACATGACCTCCCTTACTCCCACACTCCTCTTAACCACTAGACCAGTAGGCCCATTCTGATAAGCTTTTACACATAAACGCTTATAAGCCTATTAACCAAAGGTAAGGCTTTATTCAATTTTAAACGCCAAAATTTACCCAAGTTGTGGCTTGAACTTGGGACCTCTCACACGTACCTAGAACACATAACCATTGAAGCAGACAGATATTTGTGTCAAATTAACCTTAGAAACACATACAGATATTTCTATGCTACAAATTCACAAAAGCCTGAATTAAAGAAATTTGGGGTGTTATAACTCTACCCCTTAAAATAAAATTTTGGCCTCGAAATTTTACCTGATCAGAAAAGGTGAGGATACTATTGTTGTATCAAATCCTCCGACACCTAAGTAGCCTCCCCAGTGCTATGATTCCACCATAGCACCTTCACTGAGGTGATAGATTTTCTATGCAGAACCTCAACATCGTGATCTAAGATCTGAACCGGCTACTCCACGAATGTTAGATCTAGCCTAACCTCAATCTCCTCTACAGGAACAATGTTCATGTGATTAGAGCGGTAGTGTCTCAACATCAAGACATGAAACACATCATGAATACGATCTAACTCTAGAAGTAGCTCTAACTGATATGCGACTGGCCCCACTCACTTCAGAATCCGATATGGTCCAATAAATCTAGGGCTCAGCATGCCCTTGCGACCGAATCTTAGAACCTTCTTCCATGGCGAGACCTTTAGAATAACGAAGTCTCCTACAGAATACTCTATCTCACATCATTTGAGATCCACATAAGACTTCTGCCTATCAGAAGCCGCTTTCAGTTGACCTTGAATCAAACGAACCTTGTCCTCAGTCTCAAAAATCAACTCCAAACCCAGAATACGTCGCTCACCTAACTCAGTCCAGCACAGGGTAGTGCGACACTTGTGACCATATAGTGCCATGTAAGGTGCCATCCGTATACTAGACTGATAGCTGTTGTTGTAGGTGAACTTTGCTAAAGGCAAGTACTCCTTCTAACTGCCTCGAAAGTCAATCACACCGCTCCTCAACATGTCTTCTAGTATCTGAATCACTCTCTCCAACTGACCATCTGTCTAAAGATGGAAAGCTGTACTGAAGTCTAATCTTGAACCCAAAGCCTTATGAAGCTTCTGTCAAAACCAAGATGTAAAACGAGGATCCTTATCAGAAATGATCGAGATAGGTACCCCATGTAGTCTCACTATTTCAAAAATGTAAAGTTTAGCTAGTTTCTACAGGAAGAAGTCTGTCCTAACTGGCACGAAGTGTGCAGACTTGGTCAGTCGATCCACGATGACCCAAATAGAATCCTTCTTAGTGGGTGTTAGAGGTAAACCACTAATGAAGTCCACCGTTACGCACTCCCATTTCCACAACAATATCTTAACCAGCTGCAGCAAACTCGAAGGTAACTGATGCTTAGCCTTAACCTGCTGACAAGTTAAATAGCGAGCAATGAAGTCGGTAACCTCACGCTTCAACCCTGGCCACCAATATAACTATCGTAGATCTCGATACATCTTGTTTCCACCAGGATGCATAGCATAAGGGCTACTATGCGCTTCCTTCAAAATCGACAATCTCAAATCCTCATCATTCAATACGCAGATCCGACCTCGAAAACACAACACCCCATCATTGTTAATCCAAAAATCCATCGTAGTACCACACTCAACCTGACGAAACCTCATCTTGAGAGACTTATCCCCCATCTGTTTACCTCTAATCTGCTCAATCCATGTCGGTGTCACTTACAGCTCAGCTAATAGACTCCTATCATCGAACAGACTAATTCGAGCGAACATCATTCTTAAATCGGTAATAGCCCTCCAACTCAACGCATCAGCCACCACATTGGCCTTACTAGGATGATACTCGATGCTATAGCCATAATCCTTAAGCAGTTCAACCCATCTACACTGCCTAAGGTTTAGTTCCTTTTGAGTGAAAAGATATTTGAGGCTTTTGTGATCAGTGTAGATGGTACACTTCTCACTGTACAGATAATGCATTTAAATCTTTAGAGAAAAGACTACCGCTGCCAACTCCAAATCATGCATCAGATAATTAACCTCATGAGTCTTGAGCTGACGAGATGCATAAGCAACCACTTTACCGTCTTGCATCAATATACAACCCAGACCCATATGTGACACATCGCTGTATACCACGAATCCTTACCAGGCTCAGGCTGTATCAGAACAGGAGCCTGCGTTAACACTGTCTTGAGCTTGTCAGAACTCTCTTGCTGTGCATCAGTCCAAATGAAAGGAACTCCCTTACGCAGCAGCTTAATCATCAAAGCCGTGATCAAGGAAAACCCATCTATGAAATGTCGATAGTAACCTGCTAACCCCAGAAAGCTACAAATCTCAAACACACTCTTCGACTGTTTCCACTCCAACACAGCCTTAATCTTACGAGGATCAACACGAATCCCCTCAGCAGACACCACATGACCCAAAAAAGTTACTTCTCGAAGCCAAAACTCACACTTACTGAACTTTGCATATACTTGTTTCTCTCGAAGAGTCTGCAGTACAACTCTGAGATTCTCATTATGCTCGTCCTCAGACTTAAAATACACGAGAATGTCATCGATGAACACCACCACGAATATGTCCAAATAAGGTTGTACTACACGGTTCATCAAGTCCATGAATGTCGTTGGTGCATTAGTCAAACCAAAGGGCATAACAGAAAACTCGTAGTGTCCATAACGAGTTCTAAATACTGTCTTATGCACCTCGGCCTCCTTAACTCTCAATTGATGGTAAGCTGAACGCAGATCGATCTTAAAGAACATAGAAGCCCCACTGAACTGATCGAATAAGCCATCTATCCTCGAAAGTGGATACTTATTCTTAATAATTAATTTGTTCAACTGGCGATAATCAATACACATCCTCATTGTCCCATCTTTCTTCTTTACAAATAAAATAGGTGCTCCCCACAGAAACACATTGAGACAAATGAATCCATGATCTAACAGCTCCTGAATCTGAGCCTTAAGTTCCGTCAACTCTTTTGGTGCCATTTGGTAGGGCGCGATAGACACCGAGTTGTACCAGGAATCAACTCAACACCAAACTCCACCTCTTGACTCAGAGGCAATCCCGGTAGTTCCTTTGAAAAAATATCTGGAAAGTCTCTCATGATTATGATATCCTTAACCGAAGAGTCCATAGAATCAAAAATACTGATGTAGGCCAAGAATGCCTTACATCCTTTTCTCACTAACTTTTCTACCGCCAATGCAGAAATCACGTTTGTCAAAAAATCTCATCATTCCCCAATCACAACTACCTCGTTATCCTCTTCTGTACTCAAGACAACCCTTTTTGTAGCACAATCCAGACTCACTTGGTGTTTCACTAGCCAGTCCATGCCCAAAATCAAGTCAAACTCCCCAAATGGAAGCTCTATCAAATCAGCCAAAAACACTGTCCCTTGGACCTCCAGCGAAACATCTCTATACACTTTATTCACTTAGATAGACTGCCCCAACAAACTCAACATAGTGACCTCACTAGAAGTACTCTCAACTGGTATGCCCAAAGTTTCTGACACTGTCCTAGCTACATATGAATGTGTAGAGCCTACATCTATCAGTGTAAGATAAGGTACATCAAAGATTAAAAACGTACCCGTAATGACGTCCGGAGCATCTCGGTCCTTACAGTGATGAGCAGCATAGACTAAAGCAGGCTACCTCACCTTAGTCAGTCTAGCACCTCTGCCCGGTGCTCTCTGCCCTTGGCCCATGTCATTACTACCCCTGGCCTGACCTCGTCCCCTAGGTGGCCACTGCACTACCTTCAGTGGCTGTGCAGTCTCAGTAGTTGGAGCTTGCATCTGATTAACACTCAATGGACAATCCTTAACTCGATTCTCAGTAGACCCACATCTAAGACAAGCCCCAGTAGCCCTCGAACACTTGCCCGGATGGCGTCTATTATAGTGCTGAAAAATCGTTACACCAGTAGGTGCAATAGTAGGCCCAACTCTCCCCGGTCCATCAGACTTGGCCTTTTCCTTAACCTCATCCCAAAATTTGAAGGCTCTATATCCCTTTTAGCCTTCTCTCTGTCTCTGTTTAGGCACTCAGTGTGCTTCACCTCTTCGGCAATCTTCGCCTTTTCAACCAGCGGAGAGAAATCCCACTCCCTTTAAGGAGCTATCAGAACACGCAGACTATCCCAAAGACCAACTTCAAACCAAACATAGTGCTCATATTCTATTGCCACCATGCCGCGCACATAACGACTCAGTCTCATGAACTCGGCCTCATACTCGGCCATTGAACGGTTACCCTGGGTGAGATTTAGAAACTCACGTCGCCTCACATCCATATAGCTTGCTCCCACATACTTAATCTAGAAAGCCGTCTTAAATAGATCCCACGTCAGTTGGGCGGGCTGAGTGCCCTCCTTAACCGTCAACCACCACTGGTATGACTCATCTCGAAGCAAAGACACTACTCCTTGAACTTCTGCTCCACAGTGAAATCTAGGTCATCCATAATGTATTCCGTGGCCTCCATCCAGTATTCAGCCACATTAGGAGCAACTCCAGCGATGCCACTGAATGGTTCAGCCCCATTGGACTGGAGTCGTTCCGTAACCGACCCACGACCCCCAAATCTAGTGTTGGGCCCAACAACCCTCTCCAATATCTGTAACATGGCTTGGGATAGTGCGTTGTCCCCAGCCACATAATCATGAAACCCTGACCCAGTCTTTGTAATAGGTGACACCGGTGTCTCACTAATGTCCAGATTTGGAATCGTATCAGATGCTAAAGACACAGCTCGAGCCCCCTACGGCCTCTACCACGGCCTGTAGTACCCCTTCCACGAGTACCACGTGTGCTTATCGTAAATTTCAATTTATATATATTAACAGTTTTATGTAAATCAGTTTATAGCTCCGATATTTATTACCAGACATTTTATGGAAAATAGTAACAGAGTTTCAGAGTCAGTTATCACGAGTAATAGTCTCACTACAGTTTTTCAGTTACACTACCTATAGTGTTTGAGTAGAGTATACTACCTACAGTAGTTTCATAGCACGCTAGCAGTATTTTTAGACAGATCCAAACAAAATTTCAGAATGAACTAATCATGCTTTCAGACAATACTTATCAGAGTTTCAAAAACCTTACAGGATTGGCGCCGGAGACTCGGTGTACCACATACTTAATCAATAAAGTATTTACATCATTCTCAAATCATTTCTTTAAAATCAACCTTTAAAACCCATTTTAACCCAACTCCACAGTCGAGTTTTGCAAACCTGGCTCTGATACCACCAAATGTAACACCTCTAAACCCAGCCTAGACGTTATGGCTGAATCTGGAGATGTCACATGAGAAAGTTTTTGAAAACGTATTGATACATTAAAATTTGTTCCAGTTATTATCTTTACTTAAGTCAGAAAAACGTGAACTAACTAATTTGCTTACACCTATTTCTTTTATGCAGAAGTTTTTAAAACCATGCAACTTTTGAAAACGTTTATATTTACGAAAACTCTTACTTTATTTTAAGAAAACTATAGTTTGTTACGTTACAGTTTGTAAGTCTGTAATGAGTAATTTAAAATCCCAATTTAAATCAAAAGTCCAAGTCCATAAATTTACAAATAAAAATTCCTCAAAAATAACATTTAAAGTAATAAAACCAATCAACCTATAAAGTCCAAAGCTTATGCAGCAATGGTCACTGTCGAGCCCTCCGCTGTGCCAATCTGTCTACTGTTAGGGGTTACCTAAACAGATTAAACAAATAAGGGGTAAGTTTTCGTAAACTCAATGTGTAAATCCCCGTAGATAGCATGCATACAGACATATAGCAAATAACAGATAATTCGGGCCTGAGCCCTTTACAAAATCGGCGTGGGCCTCAACCCACTCAGAAACAATATCAAATACAGACTTAGGGCCTTAGCCCATCATAGATATAGCATGCATAACAGATCAGAATATCAGTAACATGCCTACCAACCCTGCACACCAACTCTATCCAACCTAACACACCATGTGGGGATAAAATCGACCCACCCAGCCTAATACACCAAATAGGGGATAAAATCGACCCATCCATCCCTACACACCGTATAGTACCTTAATGTGGCACATGTCATAAATATGCAGCTTAGCTGCCAGATATCATGCTTCAAAAGCCATTCAGAATACTTCATTCATCTTCATCAAACCCTGCCCCGATGCAATGCATCATACAAATATGGCATGCTTTAATGCAAATTAACAGATCATACAATTAGACAGATACGCATGCTAATAGTAACATGCTAACACATACATCAAAATATCAGATCACAGAATTAGGGGTCTAAGTAATGCTTGTCGACCCTACATCAGGTCACAGTCGACTTGGGCGACCTATGCAACCTTACAGTACATTGCAGACAAATAGGTTCACACGCCCATGTGGCCTGCCAGTATGTTCCCACACGCCCGTGTGGCCCACACGACCTAATTTACCAAGCCCGTGTCTCGCACACGGCCTTGTCAGCCTTCACATGGCCTTGTCGTGCGCTAGTGTCATGTACGCATGGCCTGGTTCATCATTCTCACGGCCGTGTATCACCACATAGCCTACTGCACGGGCAATCCACAGGCCTGTGTGATGTCGACAGGTGACTTTTCAACTTTCGTCGAATCTCGTTTACTTTGTTGTTGGAGTACACACCTGGTTTCGACTGATGCTAAAATGATCCTTGAGCACTCCAAAACCTATACTTGACTAATTTCACTCAATTTAACACTTAATCAATCGAACTAAAATCGAATCCGAAATGAGGAACGCATCCCTTAAGCAATGAAAAGCTTAATCCAACACCTCAAAATAATTGATTAAGCAATAACACGACAAGATCCTTAATCCACGCGAGATGCTACTACCAAACGTCAAAACCCCCAAATCAAAGTTGGAAAAACAAGAGTGAGAGAGAGCAAAACTCCACTTACCAGAACGTGTGACGAAAATTGACCCAACGAAAGCGAAGGTGTGGTAGCCAACAAGAAAATGATAGAATCAAAAAGAGGAATGGAAAGAAGAATTCGGGTTTGACAAAAGAAAAACAAGAGAAGAAGAAGAAAGTGAGAAGAGATGGCATCAGATAAGGTGGGGAGTTTTGGGGAAACTAAAATTTTCAGAGAGAAAATGATAATGCTTAGAAAAAATCCCAAAATCCTCTCCCCTTAATTCTTTCTACCAAACTCCTCACTAAAACCACTACTCAAATTTTTGGTCAAACTTAAACACTAGTTGAAATTCTATAGCAAAAATAATACCCTTGTCCCTATTGAGATTCGAACACATGACCTCCCTTACTCCCACACTCCTCTTAACCACTAGACCAGCAGGCCTATTCTGATAAGCTTTTACACATAAATACTTGTAAGCCTATTAACCAAAGGTAAGGCTTTATTCAATTTTAAAAGCCAAAATTTACCCAAGTTGTGGCTTGAACTTGGGACCTCCCACACATACCCAGAACACATAACCACTAAAGCAGGCAGATATTTGTGTCAAATTAACCTCAAAAACACATACAAATATTTCTATGCTACAAATTCACAAAAGCCGGAATTAAAGAAATATGGGACTACTCTTTTTGTGATCTCATACAGTCCAATAAAACAAGGACTCAGTTTCCCTGTCGGCCAAATTTCAAAATTTTCCTCTAAGGAAAAAGTTTAAGAAATACTTTACCACTAGTAGAATATTCAATATCTCGATGTTTTAAATCTGCATATGATTTCTGTCTATCAAAAGTTGTCTTCAATCTATCTCGAATTTTCTGAACAATGTCTTCCGTTTCTCGAATTAATTCCAGCCCGATTATTCTTCTTTCACTCAGTTCCATCCAATAAAGAGGTGATCGACACCTACGACCATATAGGGCTTCATAAGGAGCCATTTGAATACTCGATTGAAAATTATTGTTATATACAAATTCGGCCAAAGGTAAGTAACGCTCTCAACCTGATTCAAAATCAATAACACAAGTACGAAGCATGTTTCCAAAATCTGAATAACACGCTCAGATTGTCCGTCAATCTGGGGTGAAAAGTTATGCTAAAATTAAGTCGAGTACTAAGAGATTCGTGCAACTGTTTCCAAAATCTCGAAGTGAACTGCGAATCTTGATAAGAAATTATCGACATAGGGACATCGTGTAATCTCACTATTTCTTAAATATAAACTTCAGCAAGCATTTGAAGTGACCAATCAATTCTGACAGCAATGAAATGAGCCGATTTAGTAAGTTAATAAACATTCACGCAAATAGAATTTTTCTTACTTGCCGATAAAGGTAACCCCATTATAAAAATCTATTGTGATACAATCCCATTTCCATTTAGGAATAGAAATAGGCTGAAGTAATCCAGTGGGAACCTGATGTTCTAATTTAACTTGCTAACAAGTTAAACATTTAGCCACATACTGGACCATATCTCTTTTCATTCTTGGCCACCAATAGGATTCTTGCAGATCGAGATACATTTTCGTTCCTCTAGAATGTAAAGCAAAAGGACTATCATGAGCTTCATGAAGTATCAACTCTTTTAATTTAGAAACATTCGGAATGCAAATTCGGTTATGAAATCTCAAACAACCATAATCATCAATGCTAAAATTTCGTAATATATCATTCTGAACCATTTCTCTTTTCTTCGCCAACTTGTCATCTTCTAACTGCGCTAACTTGATCCGATCAAATATCACTGGTTTGATTTTTAGTTCAGCCAATAGGCTTCTATCATCATTGATACTGAGTTGAGCGAACATTACTCGTAACTCAATTGCTGCTTTCCTACTCAACGCATCAGCTACAACATTAGCTTTACCAGAGTGGTAATCAATAACACAATCAAAATCTTTCAAAAGTTCTACCCAACGACATTGTCTCAAATTCAACTCCTTTTGAGATAGAAGGTATTTGAGACTCTTATGATTGGTATAAATATAACATTTTTTTCCATACAGATAGTGTCTCCAGATCTTTAAAGCAAAAACCACAACAACTAGCTCTAAATCATGCGTCTGATAATTGTGTTCATGCATTTTTAGTTGACGAGACGCATAAGCAATCACTTTCCCATCTTGCATCAAAACACAACCAAGACCACTCAATAAAGCATCACTATAAACAATAAAATCCTTTCCCGATTTTGGTAATGTCAAAACTAGCACTCCAGTCAACATTTGTCTCAATTTCTCAAAACTTTCTTGACACTGATCATCCCAAACGAACTGAACATTCTTATGCAACAACTTTGTCATCGGCAAGGCTATCTTCGAAAATCCATTTACAAATCTTCGGTAATAACCAGCTAGTCCAAGAAAACTACGAACCTCTAACACATTCTTCGGTTCTTTCCACTGAACAATTACCTCGATCTTTTTCGGATCAACTCTAATTCCATCTACTGAGATAACATGACCCAAAAATAAAACCTCTGATAACTAGAATTCACACTTACTAAGCTTTCCGTATAATTGTTTCTCTCGTAACACTTGCAAAACAATTCTGAGGTGTTGTTTTTTCTTAGATTCAGATTTCGAATAGAGCAAAATATCATCAATAAAAAAACTACCATAAATTAATCCAAATATGATTGAAAAGTACGATTTATGAGATTCATAAATGCTTCTGGAGCATTCGTCAATCCAAAAGGCATCACTAAGAATTCATAATGACCATATCGTGTACGAAATGCCGTCTTCAATACATCACTTTCTTTCACTTTCAATTGATAGTACCCGATCTCAAATCAATCTTTGAAAAAACAGAAGCTCTTTTTAGTTGATCAAATAAGGCATCAATACAGGGTAGAGGATATCAATTCTTAATCGTCAACTTATTCAATTGCCTATAATCAATACAAAGTCGTATCGAACCATCTTTCTTTTTGATAAAAAGCACTGAAACTCCCCAAGGCAATATACTAGGGTGTATAAAACCACGATCCAATAAGTCTTGCAATTGTACTTTTAATTCTTTTAACTCCGTAGGTGACATATGATAAGGGAGCATTGACACCAGAGATGTACCAGGAAACACTTCAATTGCAAACTCAACTTCCCGATCCGGTGGTAATCTAGGTAATTCCTCAACAAACACATCAAGGTATTCACAAACAGTTTGAGTTTTACTGCACTAACTATCAACAGAATTTGAATTGATAACATAGGCTAGAAAAGCATCACAACCTTGATTAAGAAGTTTATTAGCTTGAATTGTTGGAATGATACGAGTTGAACCACTTGTTCGAATACCATTCACCTCAATTATATCACTACTTTCACTCTGAATAATAAACTTCTTTTTACAATAATTCAGAATCACCCCGTGCTGTGTAAGCTAATCCATACCCAAAATCATATCAAAATTGCCAAACAAAATTATCAATAAATCAACAAGGAAGGTTATATTCTGTATCACTAACAGACATCTCTTACACACCTGATCCACTAACACAAATTGTCTTAATGGACTAGACACCACTATCGATACTTTAGACGTATCAGATTTTAAACTTCCTGACTCAACCAATTTAGTATTAACATATGAATGTGAAGATCACGGATCTATCAAAGCATAAACAAGTTCTGAATGTAATAAAAATATATCTGTCACAACATCATTAGCATCACCATCCTCACGAGTCAGCACAACAGAAGCTCAAGCTGGCATTCTGGCCTCTAACTATTAACAGCATCATTTCCCTTTCTAGCACCACCTCTCAAAAATGAACCACTTCGACTTGTCCCACTACCCTTAGAAGCAGGCATAGATCTCTAAGAAGTAACAAGTGTAGCATTTTTATTCTTCAGACAATCTCTAACAAAATGTTCCGTAGATCCATAGTGAATATAGCCTCGAGTTAACTTCCAGCATTCACTATGGTGCTTTTTCCCATAATGCTCACAATTCAAAATATCAATATCCCAAAATGGACCTCGCACACTACCCATAGACACAATTAGTTGTCTATCATGATTTTTATCAGTTCTATCTGACTTAAATTTTGATCTCCAGCTACCACGAAATTTTTTTGATCTCTTCGGTTGTGAATTTGAACTTACAGCTCCATGACGTTTTCCAACAAAATGAGAATTCTTAGTCTTTTTATCAAAACCCAAGACTTGCTCTACCATTCTTACCTGTTCAACTAAATCTGCAAACTTAGTAATTCTGTGCGATACCAATTGTATTCGCAACTCATCGCGTAAACCACACAAAAATTGCTTGCAACTGTTAATTTCAGTCGACACAAATTCAACAGCATACCTACTAATTTGAGAAAATTCTAATTCATAGTCAAATACAGACATTTCACCTTATTTCAGCATCAAAAACTCTTGTTTTTTGTCTTCAATATACAATTCACCCACATATTTCTTTTGAAATTTCTTTTGAAAGAATTCTCAATTTACCTAATTTGCAGGTACATGTCATGTCACTGACTGCCACCAAGTATATGCTTCTCCTTGTAGTAAAGAAACATCATATATTACACTTTTACGTGGGTTGCATTCAAGTTGTTGCAAGATGCGTTTAGTGGATTCAATCCAAACTTCAACTACAGAAGGATCAACTCCTTTCAATCCTAAGAATTTAGTTGCACCGTATTTACACAATTCTTTAACTGAAGCTTGATGAACAGTAGGTGCAGATATCATAGCAGGAGTGGTTCCCTGATAAACGATAAATTATACATGTTTTTACCTCATGCTTAGCCTAATTTCTGGATGAATTATCATTGAATTTGTGGACATTGGTACTCTTAATCCCTTTATTTCATGTTTTACACTCAGGTGAGCATAGGGAAGTGAAAAGAACGAGAAACGGGCCGAAAATGGAGAAAATGGGCCAAAGTATGAAAACAACACGGCCTGGAGGTTCGCCACATAGCCGTGCCACACGGCCATCCCACCTTGAGCTCCAACACGACCCAACCCTGACTCACACAGCCAGACCACACGGTCGTGCTACCTTAACAAGCCCGAGCACAGCCTGGGCCCCGATCCACACGGGCGTGGCACACGGGCGTGTCCCTGTCATGAGGAAGTTCAATTTCACTCGGAAAAGGATGCTTAGAGGCTAAGAAAGGTATTCCAAAGCTCTATATAAAGACCCTAGGGGACAACTACTAAGGTGTGCTTTTTCTCCCTCAAAAAGGGTACTTTTCTCCCCTCAAGAAGGTGCTTATTTTCTGTCAAACACATAGAGTAGAAGCAAGGAATTACTCCAAGGGAAGCCGATTAATCCATCTCAAAAGCCGAATTCTACCTCAAGACTAAAGATCTCCCTTCAATTACCTCCAGGGGTTTTTGGGTTCTTTATGTTTTGTTATTTTATTTCTTCTGAGATGTTTTCTTTTATAAACATGAACTAATTCCCCCAAATACTTGAGGGGGATGAAACCTAAGACAGATCTTGTTATTATTTTCTCTTGAATTATATGATAAATATTTGATTTGTTCTTAACTGTGTTTTTAACTCTTAAATTGATATTTCAGGGATATTGATTTAAGTCGAATGTGCTTATATAGAGGAGCAAAAGTCCCTGCATAGGAGTAGATCCAACACAATTAAGCAGAGTTAATTGCAATCCTAGAGATAAGATGACGAAAATCTACAGATTAGGGTCAAACCTAATAAGGGAATCCATAGATCAAGCTAATGCGACACTAGAGGTTTTAATTAGAAAGAGATTTCAATTAATCAACCTAGGGTTAGTTGTTTTTAGTCTCGAGAGAGATATTAACATAAGCTAGGGATTTCTACGAATCAAGTCAAATGAATAAATCGTCTAGTTCAAGAGTTGATAACAAGTGAATTCTAGGTGGATTCTCCCTTGAGTATTGTCCAAATCATTCAGTTTTCCTAAAAGAGTTTTCCCCTATTCACTTTTATGCTTTCTTAGCTTAGTCTAATAATTAGTTTAGTTTAATAAAATCCCATTTTATTCTCAGGTTAAATAATAGAAAGAAATTTAATACTAGTGCTTTTGGTTCCCTTGGGTACGATATCTCGGTCTTGCCACTAAGCTATACTACTGTTCGATAGGTGCGCTTGCCTTAAAATCGTGATAATAGTTAGTTTCTGGTGTGATCATTTATTATAAATTTTATTACTTCATATCACGAATATCATTCCCGCCACACGCTGAAAAGCATCAACGGTAGCTCTAAGTAACTATGAATCATCTCTTTCCTCAATATTACCTCGTTCAATGTTAGGTTGTTGAGTACTAACTGGATTAACACTTGGTGTTGCCGATTCAGTTCCATCTAACTCATTGAAGACATCATCTCCGGTATACATCTCTTGATCAACATCATCATTATAATCATCTGACATTTTCAACTATAAAATAAAAATAAATATATATCAGCATCCAAATCCCGACTCAATTCAACTCAATTATGGCATGTACCTCTAGACTCAATTCTGAGCTCGATTTAGCCCAAGAATAGGCTAAACCTACAAAATACCACTAAATGTAACACCCCTAACCCGTATTTGTCGCTGGAATAGAGTTTCAGAGCATGACCGAAATTTATCGATCAACATACAGAAATTTCAAACATTTCACAACATATAATGTTTAGGTTAGAAACCAATCAAATTCATATTATCAAAGCATCATTCTAATCCAAATTATAAACATACCAAATTCAATCCATTTTTGCCTAGTTCATAAACGCTTAAGCATCAACTTAATTTCACATGCATATATCTAAATTTGGTTCAATTTATCATGATATAATATAGCTTCAAAAACAAACACATGTTTATATATATACCAAACCAACATTAAACTGAAAACCTCATTTACAATCAATCCACAAAATAACTATTATTTAGACACCCTAGGTACATGCCGACACAAAAGATAGACATCACCACATTTGAGTTTGGGATCGTTGTTAGATACTGAATCATTGATAAAAAAATGAAGTACCTAACCTGCACACGGAAAACAAAATCGTACGCTGGGTAAAAACTCAGTGGTATTTCTATAATCCTAATAATTAAAGATAAGATAATATAATATGCACATATTAATTATAAGCATAATTGAATATTTAAAACCACATTTATTCATACAATGGCATTAGCCATGCAATACTCAATTCATGAATACATCATTATATACCATACTTAATTTTCATCACTTGATATATAATAGCTTTCCATAATTTCTTCCACTTATCATTTAAACAATGGCACTATCCATTCCATATTTAATTCATGAGTATATAACTCATGTATTCCATGTATTTACAACATATTTCACATTCTATTTTCAATTCACTATATCAATTCCATTTCTCATACCATGCCATTTCAATATCAATTATAAAACTTTATTATTTATTTACCCCTATTAACACGAGTCAGACTCAGGCGGATACATGGATCCAACCAACACACCAGTTTGGCACCCAGTGCCTCATCGGATAAATCCAAAGTAGTAGTTGCGCCCAGCGCTATATAAATTGACACACAGTGTCTCATCGGTTAAACCGAAGTAAATTGGCACCCAGTACCTCATCAACTCAAAGTCGAAGAAATCCTTGAACTCTTTCAATCCTATAGCACGCCATCTACATCTGACTCAGCCTGATACAATTAATAGGGTTTAATTTCACTTTCCAAATACAACAAATATTCAATATCCAAATTTCACATTAACACATATATTCAAATCAATTCAATTCAATTCAATTCAATTCAATTCAATCAACTTTAAATCAATTCAATAATCAAAATGTCATATACTCACCTTAACCACTTACCATATACATTAATTTAAAATACAACAATTAACAACTAGGTTGGGATTATAGAAATACAAACTAGAAATTCTGAGCTATTCGATGTCGACTTTATCTTTCCCCTTTTTAGTCGAGGATTCCGGTACGACATTAGCTATGGAATTAAAATAATTAAAATTCATCAATACAACACAGTTCAATTTCATATTGAATATTTCAATTTTGACTCAATATTTTTCTATTTTCCAATTTAGTCCCTAAACTGAGACTAATTTTTATTCTTCATAATTAATTCTATATTTCATACTATTTCCACTTTAAACTAAATTTAACTCCTTATTTTCAATTAAATCCATAAATTTCAAATTTTTCACAATTTAGTCCCTATTATTCAAAATTTATAATTCATTCTACAATTTAATCCTTTTTCATTTCTAACTTAAAAATTTATCAATTTAATCCCTAATACTAAAATTATTCAACATTAACAACACTTAGAAACTCAACAATTGTTAAAATTTCAACATGGGTCAAATAGTACTTAACACCAGGATTTCAAAAACATAAAAATTACAAGAAAAATGACTAAATTGACTAACTAATTGAGCTTTGAACCCTAGAAGTCCCTAAGCCTTGTGTCTTTCTTTCTCTTATTCTTTGTTTTTTCTTTCCTTTCTGTTTTCATTTGGCTTTTTCTTTCTATTCTTTTTTTATTCATTTACTTATTTTATTTTATTATACATTAGTTTATTTATTATTATTATTATTATTATTATTATTATTATTATTATTATTATTATATATACTTAAATATTAAGTAAACTTATTTTATTATAATATATACTAAATTTATAAATATCTTACCTTATGTCACCTCATTAAAGAACAATGTCATAATTGCTTCTTTATTCCCTTTAATTTTTTTTAATCTATAATTCAACTTTCACCTTATATGCAATTTAATCCTTACACCTAATTACTCTTAATTAATGCAATTTCACTTAACCAAAACCTAATTATCTACACAACTAGCTTCGTTAATATTTTTAATAAATATTTATGAGTCTGATTTATGGGAACGGAGTCTCAGGAATGTACTTTCCGACACCCTTGACTATCGGGTTGTTACGTAACATGTCCCAAAAATACCATCTTGGATAACCAAAATTATTCCTTACTGAGCTTTCTGAAAAGTTACTTCTCTCATAAAACTTGCAATATAATCCTAAGATGCTTATCGTATTCTGCTTCTAATCTCAAATATATCAAGATATCATCGATGAATACCACTATGAATTGATCCAGATAAGGATGAAATATGTTGTTCATGAGATCCATGAATGTCGAAGGAGCGTTTGTTAATCCAAATGGCATCACTAGAAACTCATAATAATTGTACCATGTATGAAACGCTGTATTTAGTATGTTACTATCCTATACCTTCAATTGGTAATATCCCAATTATGAAACGCTGTATTTAGTATGTTACTATCCCATACCTTCAATTGGTAATATCCCAATATCAAATCAATCTTAGAAAAGACGAATGCTCCTTTAAACTGGTCAATAAATCATCGATACACAACAAGGGATATCAGTTTTTTATTGTCAACTTGTTTAGCTGTCAATATTTTATAAAAAATAATATTTTAATTAAGATCATTTTTATTTAATAAATTATAATTAATAGGCTTGATTATATGAAATAACTATAATTTTACTTAAAATATTAGGCAATATGTTGTTATAGAGAACTAATTTAGTAAAGAATGTAATTCATAACTGTGGTTGTTGTTATAGGTGAAAACCTGTTATAAATGGTTAAAATAAAACAAAAAATCGGTTCTACTAGAAACTTGACTGTTATAGCAAGTGACTATTATAAAGAGGGCTAACTGTATATTTAAGAGCTTTTTGTTAAAGCTTTCATGGTTGGAGCAACTCCCACTCTTATGGTGTGACCTAGGTTAAATGTTACTGATGGTGAGCCTTTCTCAAATGTGTCACACTATAGGAAAATAATGGGTGCTTTCAAATGAGTGTTTGACATGACTTGGCATTGCTTATAGTGTTAATAAGGGGCTATTTTACCAATTTAACCCAAAAAATTTTGATCTTTACAAAAATAACCCTAGTTCAAAAACATTCACCAAAATGACCTGAAATGAACAATAAAATTGGGTTATGGGAAATAGATGGCTGGCACCATTTTTTTTCTATTAAAAAAAATAATTTTTAGGGTTTTGGACACTAAATGGCCGACACCATGTATTTTTTTCAAAAAAAATTTAGGGTGCTGGCACATTGATGGCCGACACCCCTGTATCTAATTAAAGATATAATTGGGGGATAGTGGTGCCGGCCAACAAAGGCCCAAAATCACCCAACAAAAAGAAATTGGGAATATTGCAACATAACCCCTCATTGTTTTCCCATCTTTTTAATTGAACTACTTATCATATTTTTAATTATTATTAAATTTAAAAATTAATTTTTTAAAAATTAATTTAAAATATATTAAACTACATATTTTATAAATATATTACTCGTTATTTTTAAAATAAAAAAAACAACAATTTAGCAATGTTTATTTGAATTATTATAAAAGAAGAAAATCATTAAAGCAGATTCTAATTTTATCAAAAAAAATATAATTTAATTGTGCATATTAAATTTAAGTTAATTTTAAATTAACTACTTTTGATTTAAAAATTAACTAGTTTAGTATCAATTACTGCCATTTTGGATACTGTATTTAGCATTTTAATATATTTTCACAATTATAAAATTCAACATTAAAATTAATAAATAGTTTTAAAATACTTTCGTTTGAAGTTCTTAAATAATATATTAAAATAAGATAACTTTAACAACTTTTTATCAAAACCACCTCCAAAAAATTATCATTACATTTAAAAATAAATATAATTTTTTAGGCTTAATTTATTATTTATACTTGAGTTTAACAACAATCAAGTTACATTTAACAAAATAAAAACAAAATTTTTTAAAAAATCATAAAAATTCAAATATGATGGGAAAATTCAATTATGAAAATTTTAAATTTTATAAAATATGTAGTTCAATATATTTTAAATTAATTTTTAAATTTAATAATAATGTGAGTGATGCAATAATAATTAAAAAATATGATAAGTAGTTTAATAATGTTTTAAAATATAAAATATGTAATTAAACTTGAGAAATAAAAAAGATGGGAAAACAAGGAGGGGTTACGTTGCAATATTTCCAATTTCTTTTTGTTGGCTGATTTTGGCCCTTTGTTGGCTGGCACCAATATCCCCAAAAAAATTTATTTTTTTTTAATCAGATATAGGGGTGCCGGCCATCAGTGTGCCAGCACCCAAAAAAAAATTTTTGAAAAAAAATACATGATGCCAGCCATCTAGCGTCCAAAACCCCAAAAATTATTTTTTTTATGGAAAAAAATGGTGCCAGCCATCTATTTCCCATAATCCAATTTTACTGTTCATTTAAGGTCATTTTGATGAATGTTTTTGAACCAGGGTCATTTTTGTAAATATCAAATATTTTTGAGTTAGATTGGTAAAATAGCCTTAATAAGGCAAGTCAGTTTATGAATACCCCCTTAGAGACTTATTGGCATGCAATTAAAAGAATATTGAGGTATTTGCAAAGCATAATGAATTATGGGTTGTGTTACAAAGTCTCGTCTACAAATGTTCTTGAATGTTTTGTTGATGTTGACTGGGCCTCCAATCCTGATGATAGGCAGTCTACCTCAAGTTATGTGCTTTGCCTAGGAGGTATTCCCATTGCTTACGGATCCAAGAAATAGTCTGTGGTATCAAGGTCTTTCTTTGAGGTCGAATATAGGAGTTCCCAATTCAGTGTTTGAAATACTGTGGTTTGAACAACTATTAGCAGAGATGTCAGTACTTGCCGAGCCTGTTATGGTGTGACAATATATCATCTGTTGCCATGGCTTTAAATCCAATTCATCATGCATGAATGAAGCATGTTGAAATTGATTTACATTTTAATCGAGAGAAGATAGCTGCAAGAAAACTGGAGGTTAATTATGTTCCCGCTGGTGATCAAGTCGTTGACATTCTTACTAAGCTTTGTCTTAGTCAACTTTTGTTCTAATCTAGTCAAAGCTTCGAGTCTTATCTTTTACTGAAGCTAGTAACTCTGACAACTTGGTGGATTTCAAACAATTTTCATTTTCTCAACAACTTCAATGAACAGGAGAATGTTAAAGTTAGTTGTTGACTATTGACTAATTAGTTAGTCAATTACTATTTAGTTTACAGTTAGGCTTAATTTGGATGGGCGGTGTGTTTACTTCTGGTGAAATTAAAAATAGTGGTGGTGGTGAGATTAGTTACTGTAGCAGTGAAATTGAATATTATAGCGGTGAGATTATAAACAATGATGGGGTGTGTGTTTGGATTTAAGCTCAACTGTAGCAGTGATGCGAGAATATAAAATGACTATTAAGGATATTAGATTAGAAATGACAATGTATTTATGTTATATTATTTAATATAAAACATAAATTAAAATTTTATTTTTTATAAAATGATAATTAAAATCTTAAAATCATATACAATAAAATTTAAATGTTTTTAAATTATATTCATAATAAAATAGCAAAATATTTTAAAAATTATATTTAAATCAAATAATAAAATATAAATTAAATTGTATTTATACTAAATTTATAAATAAAAATTATAATTTTAATGAAAATTAAATTATATTAAATAATGATATATTAAACTTATATTATGTGTATTAAATAAAATAAATAATAAAGGAAGAATTGGAGGGGTAAAATTATAATTACCCTTATTTTTGGACTTCTAAATTAGTCCACTGAAGCTTTTTAACTCCAGTCAATATTTTGGGTTATAGTGAGGTAAAAAATGCTCACTGGTGTGCTTGCCAAACACTGCAATTAGAACTGCGTTTCAATTTAAATTTTTTTACTCTTTAAATCTCATCACATTGAAACTTGCCGGTGATCCAAAGGGGCCTTAGTCTATTATGACTAGTTAATAGTTGTAGTGTTGATTACTAGTCAGTTACTAGTATGTTGCTTATCAGTCTCTATAAAAACAATGTATTATCAACATATCAATATAGTTCTGACGATTCATCTTTTCAATATTTTTTGATAGTGCAAAGATTTGACTGACTAAATAGAAGTTCAAATATTAATTAAGTACAAAAAAACTTTAAAAACTAACTAGATACAAATGAATAAGTTCAAGAGTCAATATATATATATATATATATATTTATATTAACCCTTTTATTTATTTCATTAGGAAAAACGTTGCAGAAACAAGGGAAAGATATTTGTGGAATTTTACTTTTTTAGGGCATTATTGCATCTGCAGCTTTCTGTGATATTTATCGAAGGGAATAAAATGGAATATGTAGTGTTTAACATGCAAATAATGGTGAAAGAATTTCAATTGATGGGGTTGGACTACATTGCAACATATTACCAAGTGAAGGGCTGAATTGAAACTTAGGCTAAAGTTAGGGGGTGTATATTTTTATTAGTTACAATAATATTACCATAAAAAAATAATACTCGACATGATTACAATCTAAAGTCCTCGTCACCATAACAGTCAAAGCGTCTACTTCATATCCATTCAAGACACGTAGTCATGATCATCATCAGCGACAGCGTTATCGGTTCTCTGAGATGCACCTTGGTCTGTCCCTATTGTTCTCT
The DNA here is from genome assembly GCA_020496765.1 of Gossypium stocksii. Lineage (NCBI taxonomy): Eukaryota > Viridiplantae > Streptophyta > Magnoliopsida > Malvales > Malvaceae > Gossypium > Gossypium stocksii. The sequence continues at coordinate 98,552,461 of CM035629.1, read as the reverse complement.
TACTCATGTTAGCTCGTTGCACTAGTCGAACCAATGCTTGAACCACTTCCGACATAGGAGGCCGGAATTCGGGCTCCGGCTGTTACAGAGAGACAATTAAAAGGATCAGTTAAATGCTACAGCAATGAAGATGAAACAAGCAGCTCACAAGTGTCTTGGCATTTTTCAACCAAGACATTACCTGGACGCAAAGTGCAATAACGTCGGCAAACCGAGAGAGAGACTTAACCGGGTACAGCCCTTCAAGTGCAGGGTCAACCATCTTAGATAGAGCATCAATATCATGCAGCTGAGGTGTTGCCCATCGAACCAAAGACTGCTCTAGTCTTGGCCTTGTGCTGTTCAAAACACTCGCATACTTAGAATTGCGGTGAACTAAATGGATCCTAATACATAGAATGATGGAATACCAAATACTTCATAGATGATTCCTCACCTATCAAATGGCTTACGTCCTGTGAGAAGTTCCAACATAACCACTCCAAAACTGTAAACATCACTCTTAAGAGAATACTGACCAGACATGGTAACTTCGGGTGCACCGTATCCAGACATGGTAACATCATCATGATTTAGTACCTGCATAACAAATACCCTACATTAGCCATTCACTTTTAGCATCCAATTAACTGCACCAGAAAACCCTAGTGCATTACAGACCTGAATGGTACTGTTCATAGACCATGAAATTCACAAAATTTAATTCAAGTGGAACGTAATGCTTTTTGAGGATGCATAGAAAGCCATTTTAAAACTTTTCAAACAGTCACTACGTTTGTGGTCAAAAAATGGTTTGATACCTCTAAAACTTGTAAAAATACCAATTAACACATGCAATGCAAGTAATTGGAAAGAAGAATCCCATTCAACAAAAGAGACAAGACAGGTTCAAATATAGATGAAGTACAACACGGTTGTGCAGAGCTAACTGGAAACTCAATAACTGAACTAATGAGATTTACCTCATCTGCATTTGGAATAAAGGTTGCCAAGCCTGAGTCTGAAAGGTGAGGATTGAGTTCAGCGTCAAGTAAGATGTTTTCTGACTTGATATTTTTATGAACAATAGATGGCGAGCAACCTTCATGCAGGTACCTTTAAGAAAAATTATGAATTCTTTGTAGCCATTTGACAAGAAATAATAATCACTAACAGCCAATAGATACTACTAGCATATTTACAAATAGTTAATTCTCAATTGTCATCAACTGGGTATTGCTAGGGACGCCAATATGTTTAACCTCCTCACATAACTACCTGGCTTTGGAAGGTTCAAAGGGTCTAGTAACTAGAGTTGGCAAAACTTGAACACAATCTACATAAAATTGGTGAACTGTTTCACATGCATGATGCAAATGCCGAAACACAGTATAAACGGAAAAGAAGACTAGGGAGGAAAATAAAAGTTATTGGGAATTAGGGGGCTCAACATTAGCGGCTTACAAGAGGGAAAAAGAGTAAAAGGAGATTAACGGCAGCCCCTTCTACCGGCTATGATGATCTAAAATGAGATGAAATAATGGCTACTGTTACCCATTATCAAATTATTGACTTACTCTAATGCACGTGCAGTCCCCAGAGCAATTTTGACACGGGAGTTCCAAATCAATGGCTTGCTGTACTCATCTGATAGATGCAGAAACTCATGGAGTGACCCATTTTTGTGGAATTCGTAGACAAGTAGGTGCTGTCCATGCTCTGAACAATAGCCAACCAGCTTTGTGACATTTGTGTGATGCAACTCGGAGATATTCGAAACTACCTCTATAAAATCATCAGACAGTTCACTGGGAAGAACTGATGAATTTATTTTCTTCACAGCAAGAACCTATGGCAGTATGAACACAAGGTACCAGCAAGGTGAGTACTGAGTAGAAAATTCTTAAAAACTTACGGCAAGTAAACCACAAACCACGGGCAAAACAATTATGGAGATGAAAAAGGGATCTCTTGGGTTTTGCTTGTGTGCTTGGTAAGAAAGGTGAAAAAAGTGAAAGAAAAAAATTTTCATTCTTTGAGTTGAAAAATGAGAGGAAAGGAAATGAAACTTTTGAAAAATGCATAATTTTGAAACCAACATACATGTCTCTCATTTGGAATAATTTGCTTTTATGTACTAGGATGGAAAATGGCCACCTTTTACCTTTCTTATTTTCTTTCCTCTCACTTTTCTTTCCTACCAAGCACACTCAAAATTTATTTTCTTTTCACTTTTCCACACCCTCCTTCCACTTTTCCAACTAACCAAGTACATTCTTATTGAAAAAACTCATCCACCACACTTAAAGATTGCAGAAATAGAGGTGCATACAAAGATTAAATATGCTTATGAAAAGAGTATTTCTCATGATAGAGCATGTAGTAAAACAGAAGTTGCTACAAAATATTAATGCACGGATCATGCTCCACTAATTTTGACATGAATATAGATTTTGCGGGAGGAAGATTCACACCTTGCCGTCATCAAATTGAGCTCGATAAAAACGTCCAAAAGATCCTTCACCAAGAAGATTTTCAACACTGAAACTGCCAGTAGCCATCTGGAGGTCTGCTATTGAATATGATGCAACATTTTTAGGAGCTGCAACAGCCTTCTTAACAACAAAAGGCTTTTTAGAAAAGTCTTCTTCATCAAATGATTTGTGACGGTCAACAGGTGGGGGTCGAAGGTTTATCGAAGCAGGTGTATCAAAGGTCTTCGTGTCAACTGAAGAGGCAGACTGTAAAGATTTCATTTCTGCAATGCAATTTTAAGCATGAGAATAAACAAATAGTTTGATCAAGAGAAGCAAAAAGGTTTTAGATAAAAAAAAAAAAGTTAACATAGACATTATAAAAGCAAACAAATGCTATACAATTTATGTGCAGCCCACAGCAGCAATCACAAGTTAAATTACGTTAGCAGTATACAATAGCATTTCAACATGATAAAATCAGAATATTTTGAAAACAACACCCCCTCCCCCCGGGGCTAAAAGTAAAAAAGAACCAAGAGGCTTCAGTTAGAGTCTCCCATATCCCTTTATGAAAGCAAAAGGCTTAAATTCACAATCTATGAAGAAATACCTATCAAATCATGAAGTCAAGAAGGGATCTTCACAGAAGCATAGTTTCTTCTAACCTACTGAATTGTTTACATCATAAGTTCTTTGCATTTCTACTGCTTTGAGCATACATATTCAAATTGGAGTCTAAAGTTACAAAACCAAGGAGATAAGTTCTAAATGAAAGTCCTGGATATTCTTAAGAGATTTATTAACTACAAGAGTAAGTTTATAGCTTCTGCAACTTGAATGAAAGACATGAAATCTCTTCATCGATAAATCCAATGCAGCAGCATTCCAAGCAACGTGAGCAAACAGTAAAGATAGCTATTTGGTGACATTTAACTGGCCACCATGCAGAGTTGCACATAGACTGAGTGTTACCTTGCACTTCATTGGAAGGAAGAGGAGCAAAGGGTTGATTATCAAGCTTTTCAATATCTGAGGATGTCCTCCTGGATCTTCTCTTCACCAGAAAGAATGCTACAAGAGCCCCAACAATAAGGATGGATATTACTATTCCTGCTATGCCTCCACCTCCAATCCCTGATTTGCTACCCCCACCAGGCCCACCACTAGAATCACCATGCGATGGGGAACTATTGCTACCAGACTTGTGATTTCTATTATTTCTAGTGGCAGGAGGGGTACCAGGAGGAGGTGGAGGTGCAGGCCCCAAGCTCCAGGAATTACCATCCTTCCTGTCATGAAGATTATTCAGATTGAAATTGCAAAGTACTTTAATACAAAGAAGTCATGGCACTTGATATTGAAGTCAAATGCTTACTGCACATTGATGCTTTTCAATTGATCAGGTATCCAGCCAGTAAAACGATTATTGGAGACATACCTGTGAGACATAAAAACGACTATCACAAAGGTTAGTATTACGGGGTCATTTATATTATATGGAAACAAAAGAATGATAAAAGGCTACCCACAGAGTGTCAAGGGGAAGATTGGCAAGCACATCAATAGTGCCAGTAAACTGGTTGTTCTGCAAGTACCTGCAAAAGGGAAAAAAACACATTTCAGGAGATTCCACCATATGCACTTGTTCCACAAAAGATATTTCCTATACTACTTACATAGAGTTCATACTAGTAAGATTCTTAAAACTCTCAGGGAGATCACCAGTCAGAGAATTGAAAGAGAGATCCCTGAAGCAAAGAATAAAGATAACTGTTAGCTCAATGTTAAATTAACTTAAAGACAGGCATCTATGGAAAACAACATAATCTGAATGGTGGTAGGAAGAACATTTTACAATGTAGAGAGGGAAGAAAGTGGTCCAAACATGTCACTCAATTGGTTCTGCAACTGGTTATGTGCAAGATTTCTGCATTTCCAGAAATGGTAAAGAAAAAAGAGTGCATGAATTTAAATTTCTACAGATCTTGTGTCAACAATTGAATATTTGGAACACTACTTACACGTATTGAAGAGAATGCATCTGATTTATGGAATAAGGGACAGTTCCAGTAAATTGATTAAATGCAAGATTTCTGCAGACAATTGAACATTATATTATATAAAATTGTTAAAAAATAAGAAAAGAAACAGAAGAAATAGGAAAGGAAACAAATACAAGTTTGAAACATACAATCGCTGCAAGTTTTGAGGAATATCATATGGTATATCGCCTGCAAGATTGTTATTGCTCAAGTCCCTGCAGATTTGATCAAATATCACTATAAATATGACCTTATAGATGTAAGAAAAGAAAACCAATCCACTACTAAAGATTAGATTTCCTACAGTTCCTTCAATGATGTCAAACTTTGAAGGCTGTAACCCATTGACCCGGAAAGTGCGAGATTTGACAGCTTACTGAAAAAATAAAAAGGCAAATAGAAGAACAGTTAGCATCAGCTGATTTAAGATATCTCAAAGGAAAAAAGAAAAAAAAAAGATTACATTTCAGTGACACGTTGGTCTGAGCAAGTAACACCTTTCCAGGACTGCCCACATGGATCACCATTGTTAGCGGTCCACCCAGTTAGCTGCTGTGGTGAATTTAAACTGCTGAACATAACCCCTAGGGCAGAAGCTGCAAATCAAACATCCCACAAGGAGAGTAGTTTTAATCACAAGTATTAAATTCTTCCGCTTCTCGGTTGCAAACGTTCATGGAAACCAATTCATTACAATCACTCATATGGACTACTGTGCTTACATGCACACAATGTATGTTTAACAAATTTATCTTTCTAGTAAATATATATTTAGCCATCCTTCAAGGGATTACTGACCTAGCTATCAATGAGCAAAATGGTAAGTCAGAAATTTAGCCAAAGCTACAGGAACCACACCAAAACAGGGAATTCTGACATACAAATACAAAAGCTCTTTTTGGTCTTCATAATGCAGTCTTAACAAATAGTTAATTTGGGCTAATGCTATATCCATGCTTATACTTATGGTAAGGCAAGGTAGCCATGAGTCCACAAGCATGGAAAAAAAAATTGTATTGACACCCAGCAAGAGAAGTGGGGAGAAAGATTAACTTGTTTCAGAAAGAAGCACTTCAGAGAAGAGCCAAAAAGACTAGGAATTTCGCCCAGGAACATATATCCTACAAAGTTACGAGTAGAATTGAATTCAGAACTGAAATCCTAAACTTCCCATTCTTATCTCCATAATCTAACAAAACCCACCTTTGAAAGCAAGGTGAAAACTTTGCAAAACAATAAACAAAACTGACAAAGTTTTGGCAAGAAAAAGGCAATGCAATCAAGTAAGTTCGTTTTAAGCCACAAACAGCTAAAAGCAGATAAAGAACCAAAAAGGAATCACCAAAGATGACAAAGAATGGGCAAAAGGTAGCCATATGCAGAATATAGAAATCTTATGGAGAAAGGCAAAGGGGAAGTAACACAAACCATCTCCTTGATCTGTAGCAGCATTTGCACATCCCAAAATGCAGACTGTAAGCAGCACCAAAACCAAACCTTCTCTCCAAATTTCCGCCATCTCTCTCCAAAATGCTCACTTCCCAGTTCCCCCTAACCAGAAACGATTTTGGGTTTATACTTATTCTTCTTTCCTTTTTTTTTTTTAAATGATGATCTTTATTTTTTTTAACTCTAAAGAATTTATATTTATTTAGCCACTATAACTAAGTAAAAGCTAGCAGACACGACTTACCAGTAGAATCCAAATCCCAAAAATGTTTAAATATTTTTTCATTGAGCTGCCCTTGTCTATAACACGAATTACCTTTTTTAATTCAATAAATATTACATAAAATAATTTTTAATCAATAATTAAATAATTCTTAATATGTTTCCTTACTTATCGATTAAATTAACTTCTTTTACATATATAAACATCACAAATTCCTTTTCTTTTCTTTTTTATAATTTGTTTCTTTTAATGTAACTTGCACTGATAAGAAAACGAAAATGCAAGGAGTCGCTTACACTTTTAGTAGGTGTATCTAGCTTTGATAATTGCCATTTCTTTTATTTAAAATGCTACCATTGCTTTGATTCATATGCCACTGCTAAATTTTTCCAATAATAAAATAGCATTCCTAACTTTCACAAGGCTTATATGCTTTTTTTTTTTAATTTACATTATATTTTAGGATACGACAGTTTAAGATTATGTCATATCATTACATAAAAATATAATTTTTTTTAAATTTAGATGATAATGTGATATAATCTTAAATTATCGTACCATTAAATGAGTCAAAATTAAAAAATTACAAAATTTATGAATTAATGCAAAGATTAATTACTAAATTGAGAAAAATGACAAGTTAAAAAGACTAAATATTACTTTTTTTTTAATCATTATACCATTACTACCCATTGATTTTTTGGGGGTTCAAAACCACCCCATTGTCTTGCTTTTTGTTTTTGACAGAAGTAAATTATGTGATCATAATTTTCGCATAGTTTCAGTTTAGAGCGTCAGTTTCGGTATAGATTCTTAAGCAATGAAAGGGTGGATAGGCCTTTGGGTTTCAGGATGACGACTAGACTGTGACATTTTGGAAGTAGTGAGTAGCACTGTCAGACCCAAACTTGTTTGCATCTGCAATGGAAAATTACGGGCTTACAGTTCGCGACTCCATCGCCAAATGTTTGACTTTTTATTTTTCCTTTTTAAAATCATTTTAACATTTGTGTTACAGAGAGTATTAACAGTAAAAGTACCATAAATCTTTTTATATTATATTTTAATTTTTTAATTAAAAAATTAGATAAATTAATTTTTATGAATGAGTGAGTAAAATAGTCTTTATATTAAAATTTGATGTTTATATAAAGAATAATAATAAATTTAGCCATCAGCCTTTACATATTTATTCAATTTGATTCATATTCTTCTATTAGAAGTAAATTAGAAAATTTTGAAATTAATAAAACTAAATGGTTAAAATTAATCAATTGAGCTCTTTTAAAATTTAAATATTATTTAAAAATCATAAAAATTATAACAAAATTTATAAAAAAATTTAAAATCATAAAATTTTGTTAAAAAATAATAATACCAACCTAATAAAACAGCAAGGTCAATTTTTTTAAAATACTATTACTATTAGATTTTAATGGGTCAGAATTGTTACTTTTAATATAATTTTATAATTTTATAACATGTTTATAATTTTTATGATTTTTTAATAATTTTTTAAATTTAAAAGGGCTTAATTGATTTTTTTAAATTTGTTACTAAGGCTTTTTTGACCCTTTAGCCTTATTAGTTTCAAAAATTTCTAATTTACTTCAAAAAAAGAATAGGGGTCAATTTGAATAAATGTGTAAAGGTTTATGGCTAAATTTATTATTATACCTTATATGTAAACACCAAATTTTAACTAAGGCCTTTTTGACTATTTAATATAAATGTATAAACTTTGCTCACTCGTCTAACGAATAGGAGATAATTTATACATTTTTTAGTAGAGGGGTAAAACACAATCCAGGTTATGGTACAAAGGGTTTTATGGTACTTTTACCAAGTATTAATGTATTGTTTTTTACCTATATTTTAGTATATAAGTTAACAATAAACTAATTCATTTGATAACATTTAATCACTCTCATAACTTATTTTTAACAAAGAGGAAAGATTTAAAAAAATCTTAATTTTTACAAATTCTTTTACTTATTTATTTAATTTTACATTTGAATTTATATTAACTATTAATTATACAATTTATAATAATAAATTTATTATAATATTATGTAGTTCGTTATTTCCTTGAAAAATTGACCTTCGGTGGTAATACCATTTGCAAATTGCACCGTGCCTTTCATTCTTTTAAGGTATTAGGTTTTTTTCTAAAAATATTTTTGTCACATTTTATTCATTCATTTAATTTTTTTATCTATTTTATCTCTTAAATTTGTATTATTTGTCAAATCATCTTAAATAAATAAAAAATTAACATCTATAAACTTTGCTGATGTAACATACATATGGGTTTTCACATGGAAGCCAAGAAAAAAATTAATTAATTTTTTAAAATTTTAAAATTTAAAATTAAAATTATTAAATTTATTTTAAAAAGAATAAAAATTATTAAAATATATAATTTTTTAATTCTTTTAGTTTTAAAAATTAATTAATAGGTGACGGACATACGCGTGGACTGTTATATGAAAGTCATATCAACAAAGTTAACAGACGTTTAACTTTTTTATTTATTTTGAGGAATTTTGACAAACAATGTAAGTTCAACAATTAAAAGAGATGAAAAATTAAATAAATGATTAAAATAATTTTTTTTATAAAATTGAAGGATAAAATAAATCATTATATATTTTTATATTTTAAGGAATTCATTATTTTATCAAGATTTAGGATAAATATAGTATGTAAATCAATATTTGAGCGGTTAATTAAGTCTTGGTTTGTTAGTTAGGGGAAGTATTTGGATTTTTCAACCATTCAGATTTAAGTTTTATCGTAAGTTGACATGTGGGTTTTCATCCTATTTTTTGAGCATGTCATTTATGAATTTTATTTGATTTTTTCTATTATTGTATTTTTATTGATTTGATTATATATTATAATTGAAAGTGTATATATTTCTACTTATAAATATGATTCATTCGAGGTGAATTAATTTTTAAATATTTAGAAATAAATCTTTAAATTTATATTTAATATATAAAAATATAAATATAAAATACAAACATTTTTTGGTTCTAAATAAAATACAAACAGTTAAAAATATATAAATAGCACAAAATATTAGAGCTGTAAAACCTAAAAGCTGTCGGGTCATATTAACAGCTTTTTCTTTTGGAGGGGTTTGTAGTGGAGTTCATGACCACCACTAAACTACAATTATATACAAGAAATACTTTTTATTTGAATCTGCACATGAATTATAGCCCCACATTGAAGTCCGAAAAATGTTTCCTCCTTATTTGCTTGGTTTTTATCTAAAAGATTAGACAAAAAAAGCTTGATGTATGATGTGTTATATGAAATTATCTCGTTGAAGACAACCATTTCAATTCGAAATTGTTGATACAGTTATACAATAAGAAGAAGATATAGAGGAGGATGTGATGAAAATTATAGAGACCGACTTACTTAGTCGGGATGAAAAATAGGAGGTTACAAAAAGTATATAAAGGAAGAGTATATAGACTAACTGTTGAAGGTAAGCTTACAGAGTATAGGCTTAGTATCTTTGGAGAGTCGATGGTTCCTTCATTGTTCTTGGTGGTATTTATAGGTAAGGTCCCGTGTAAGATAGTGTTAACTTGTTGGATTTGCCATCTAGCCATCATTGTCGAACGTGTGGGGTGGATGGCTTTGATGGGACGAGGATGTCTTTGATGAGACAAATCCTGTCATTCATTCTAGCTTGGTGGTACGAAGTAGTTATACCCACGTAAGGTTTGGTAACCAATGATATCACGTTCTTACTAAAAGGTCAAGGCTTAGGTCAGCGGATGGTTTCTACATGTCTAAGAGGTTGGAACGAAAGGTGACCTTTCGACTGGCCACTGTCGAGCTTGCTACTCAGGCAGCCTTCTGACTTTCCATGTGTCTTTAATTGGGTAGGGGTATAAAAATATTCCCCCCATTGAGTCGAAAAAGAGTTTATAAAATGGCCCTTCTTAAGATGTATTGTTCTACCCCCAATTTCTATTTTTTTGATTTATTCTGCAGTTCATTTCTGGTTTCAATGAGCTAGCGGAGGGATTGATTGGACATATGCAATTGAAACTCAATTTTTTTATAATTAAGTTTCATCATTTTGCCTATTATAAATTTATTTAGTCACGAAGTCATTCCACTATAATATCGTAACTGAGCTCTCCCCAACAACATACCATTACAAAAACAACTTTATATGTGTTTGTCCAATGACCTTGTCATAAGTGTGTTACCCACATAGGATATACTTAATCTCTTTGTGATAATATTCGTTCTCCCAATATAATCATGTTTTATCTCATGGTAACCATTACATCTTCCTTCATGAAAAGTCAATTACTATCAAATAATAATCAAGTCATTCATCACAAAAACAAACGACCTGTGGCCATGTTTATTTTTTATTAACCATGTAATGCTAATAAGAGGATATCACTTACCCATGTCCTGGGCTATGAATTCCACTATTGTGAATGACGCTAAATACTCTAGAAGTCGTACACCTAACACACCATCTTTTAATTCCTTATCTATTCGAACTCAGGCTTTTACTTACATCAAAGTGTACGAGTCACACATACATAGTCTGTAACGCCCAAAATTTTTGTAATTTCGGCTTTTATTATATTGGCAGCATAGAAAAAATTCTGAGAATGTTTTGCAATAATTTGACAATTATCTATCTGTTTCAGTGGTTATGTGTTCTGGGTGTGTCTAGGAGGTCCCAAGTTCAAGCCTTAGCTTGGGTAAAATTTTGGGCTTTTATTGAATAAAGTCTAACTCTTAGTAATTAGGCTTTTAGTAAAAGTTGGATAAGATATGACAGAATGGGCCTACTGGTCTGGTGGTTGAGGGAGTGTTAGTGTTACTTGAGGACTAAGGTTCGAGTCCTTGCATGCGTAGTAAGGGGATTAATTTTTGTTGCAAATTTTGGCTAATGTTTGTATTGGACTAAAAATCTGATGTTGGAATGTTCAGTGGAGGGAATTAAGGAAAATATGGGATTAGAGGGTAATCAGAATGTTTTCTGGTCAGTTTCTTATTTTTGAAAAAACTCTGTTCTCTCATTCTCCTCTCCCTGTCGAAAATTTCACCATTCCTTCCCTCTTTTCTTTTTCATGGTTTTTTGCGTGATCATCTTCTTTGTTTCGTGCTGCGCAGAATCTTGATCGTTTGGTGCAGACCAGGAATCTAACGACAGGCTATGGAGTTCTGGTCGTTAGGAATTTCGTTCGTTACCAGTTTGGAAGGGCTCGGGAGTGCTTAGGCATCGAAAAAAGTTCAGGTGTGTACTCTGATTGCACTGAAATCGCGTTTCGGTGAAAGCTGAAAACAAAACTGTCGACGCCACACGAGCATGTGGACTGCCCGTGTGGAGGCCGTGTGGCGAGACACGGCCGTGTGATCGACAAACCAAGCCTTATGTGCTCGACACGGGAGCAACAGACACGGTCGTGTGAGGCTGGAGAGGCCGTGTGCGAGCACAGGCTTAGCCAATTGGGCCGTGTGGGCCACACAGGCATGTGGGCCACACAGGCGTGTGGGTCCACATGGGCGTGTGAGATTTTGGGCCAGGCTATCTGATCCACACGGCCAAGGCTAATTTGGGCCGTGTGGGCCCACACAAGCAAGCCACATAGGCGTGTGAGCCTATTTTTTGTATCGAATTGTAAGGTTGCACGGGTCGCCCAAGTCGACTGTGACCTGATATAGGATCGGTAAGGATATATATAACCCTTATTTCTCCGATCTGATATTGATATGTATGCACTTGGCATGTATAACTATTCTATTCTGATTACGTATGTATGATCTGTTTACCTGCATCATAGCATGCAATGATATTATGTTGCATTGCATTAGGATGGGATTGTTGCTGAAGTGAAGGAAGTCTGAAAGGCTACTAGCCTGTTATTTGGCAACTTTGCTGCATATTTCTGATATGTGTCATAATACGGTACGATTTGGTATGTAGGGCTGGATGGGTTGATTTTATCCCCATACTTAGTGTGTAGGGATGGATTATTCAATTTTATCCCCACATGGTGTGTAGGGTTGGATGGAGATGGTGTGCAGGGTTGGAGGGCATGATTTCTGATCTGTTCTGCATGTGATATCTGTATGGGCTAAGGCCCGATTATATCTGATTTTGTATCTGTTTGGGCTTGAATATTATATTTTGATTCTAATTCTGAGTGGGCCAAGGCTCACATCGATTCTGTTAAAGGCTCAGGCCCAAATTATGACTGTTTTCTGCTCTCTATTTGTATGCATGCTACACTGTGGGGATGAACACACTGAGTTGCGAAAACTCACCCCTGTTATTGTTTTATCTATTAGGTAATTTCCAGAAGTAGGTGGATCGGTGCAGTGGATGGCTCGATGGTGACCACTGCTAAATACTTTCTGGATTTCACGATTTTACTGGTTATTTACCGTTTTACTGTTTTAATTATTTTTGGGGTTATTTGTATAGTTTTCGACTTGGACTGTTTTTTATTTTTATTTGGGGTTTTTAATTGTTATTTATGGATTTTTAAACTGCAATGCCTCAAAAGCTTTATTTTCCAAAAATTAACTAAGAGCTTCCGCGTAAAAGAAACGGGTTTAAACAAATAAATTATTTCGCGATTTTCTGACTTAAGTAAAGATAATAACCAGAACAATCTTTAATTTGTTAAGGCATATTCAAAAACACTCTCATGTGACGCCGCCAGATTTGACCATAACGTCTAGGCTAGGTTTGGGGTGTTACATAGTCCATCATCCACTCAGGATTTAGGTATGTCACACTATGAATGCCACAAGTGAATAAACCCATAAACGGATTCAAGATTTATTCTTCTTAGATCTAGTCCTGAATCCAAATCTAGTCCTAAATCCAGTCTGATATACAATCAGTCTAGTTAATCACATTTATGTCTCTATCTTTTGGGAGTCATTCACTCCGATGCCAAGACAAAACATCTCCCCAATTAAACTTGATAGAAGACATATTAGTCTTTAAATCGGTTTGCTCATTTCCGATTAGACTAAGGACATGTTTAGGTTCGTCTACTAATATAAGTTGTATTTTCGTATAACGATCTGACCATGTAATACCACTTAGTATTAGTTAAACATTAGAAAACCAATGAGCTTCCATTTTACTTTGCATGCAAAACCCAAGTGAGGAAAATTATATAAAGTATATCAATGAATTTGTTTTATTAACTAATCAAATAAAAAAAAATTATAAGTTTACAAATGAATATACTACACGTAGGACACCAGATACAACACAACAATGACCACAAACTTAGGGTTCCAATTCTCGTCTAATTTAGTTCTTTTGCTCCAATTCTCACTCATTCTAGTAATCTTGTACTCCTACCCTTAAATATTTTGGATCATATTATTAACAAGTTCATGCTTTTTCTTTACTATATTCATACATACATAAATGGATAACTCTCTTTATGATGATGAAGATGAGAGTGTTTGATTAAAAGGAATACACTTAAGGGGAGAATATATAATTATGAAGATTTTATTTTCCCTATATATGTTCTGTTCAAAATTGCCAAAGGAAGATATTGTTGACACATGTGGAGGTAAGTTTGTTTTTGTGGTTGCTTCTGTGGCTGAAACAGTGGCCACAACTTGAAACACTATTTTATTGCCCTACTTGCCTATTTAAAGTGTTGTCAAATTTTAAAACAAAAGCATTGGGCTATTTATTTTGAAGATATTTGGATGACTAAAACCCATAACAAGAAGACAAATTGAGTTGAAATTGAAAACTTGAAGATTTGTTCTTGCAATTTAAAACATGTTACTTGCAGAACAAGTAATGTAACACCCATTGTATTACCCGATTGCCAAGTTCGAGTTACGAGATGTTACAGTAGTTGTTGGAGCAACTACTAACAAATTCATAGTAAAAGATGTTGGATCTGGTGCCCTAAGTGCAGTTCTTTCATCTAAATACACTTGTAATTTTTTGAACAGATTGGTTAATAAAACTATTCATGAATTACATTAATACTTTGTATATTATCCTCACATGGTTCTTTTCATGCAAAGCAAAATGGGAGCAAATGTTGCTCACTGGTTGTCTATTGTTTAACTAATATTTAGTGGTATTACGTGGTTGGTTGTAATATAAAAAGACAACTTGTATTAGTAGACGAACCTAAACATGCCTTTAGTCTAATCGAAAATGAGAAAACAGATTGAAAGAATAATATGTCGTCTATCAAGTCCAATTGGGGAGATATTTTGTCTTTGGCATCGGAGTGGATAGCTCTCAAAAGATAGAGACATAGATGTGACTAACTGGACTGACAATACATCGGACTTGACCCAAGTAGAATAGATCCTAAATCTGTTTATGGATATATCCGCTTGTGACATTCATAATGTGGCATACCTAAATCCTGATTGGATGGCAGGTTATGTATGCGTGACTCGCACACGTTGATGTAAGTAAAAGCCTGAATTCAAATAGATAAGGAGCCGAAAGCTGGTATGTTGGGTGTACAACTTCTACAGTATGTAGCGCCATTCACAATAGTGGAATTCATAGCTTGTGAAATGGGTAAATGATATCCTCCCATAGGCATTACATGGTTGATGAAGCCACAGGTTATTTTTCTTTATGATGAATAACTCGATCACTATTTGATAGTGATTAACTTTTCATGAAGGATGATGTAATGGCTACCATGAGATAAAATAAGATCACATTGGGAGAACATATATTATCCCAAAGAGATCAAGGATATACTATAAGGATAACACACTTATTAAAATGTTCATTAGACGATCATTGAATAGTTGCTTTCGTAATGGTATGTCGTTAGGGAGAGCTTAGTCACGATACTATAGTGGAATGACTTTGTGACTAAATGAGTTTATAATTAAGAGGCGAAAAGTCGAAACTTAATTATAAATCATTTGAGACGTAATTACATATGTTCAATAGATCCTTCTGCTTACTCGTTGAAACCAGAAATGAATTGCATTTTTGGATCAATATGAGTGAAATAAATAGAAACAGATAAATGAAAAATATTCAGAAATGATTATGGTTTTCTCCAAAATAGAGAAATGAAATCATTTGAAAATGAATGTGAGTTTCTCAAAAAATGGAAATGGAAATGAGAAATGATCCATTTGCAAATATAAATGAATTACTCAGAAATGATCGAAAGAATGAGTTTATGTTTTTGAGTAGTTTTAAAGCCCGAAAATGAAAATAAATCATTCGATCATAGTGAACAAGTTGAGTTGTGAAATATTGAATATATTTTATTGGAAAATTTACCAAGGGTAAAGTCATCATAATTTTATCGAGGGTAAAATTGGGATGAGAAAATTATTTAATTAGAAAATTAATATTTATTTTGGAAAATATAGAAATATGTATTGGGTTAGATTTAATTATAAGGTGCTGATTAAAAGTCCAAAAATCACATAATTGGGTCCAATACAATGGGAGGCTCGAATCCCCATCATAATACATAAGAGGGGAAACACACCCCATTAGCCCCTCTTCCTCTACTAGTTGGACTAGAAAATTATTTTTCTATTTGAAATAAATCTCTATAATTCAACAAGGGTTCTACTTTCTCCCATTTATAAATAGATAACACTGCTAGAGCTATTTACATGAAAAGATTGTTACTCTGCCAAAAAATAGAGAGAATTTATTCTCAACTATTAAATATAATTTTCCAAAATAACAATTCTACCGATTTCTATTAAAGAAGAGAGAATTTTCATTTTCACCCAAAAAAAAGAAATGTTTTTCTAGCTCTATGTTTTGATTTAATTGATTCGAGCTCACACTCGAAGCAGTTCGTGGTATGAGAATAGAAGAGAAGATCATTTGGTTGAAAGTTAAAAAACATCAAGGAACTGCTTATTCGAAAACAAAGTACAATTTTTATCTAAGGTTTATTGCTATAAATATCACAAACCGGGTCAGTTTTCAAAATTGTAATTTTTTGTTGTGCAAGAAAATCGTTTTCAAACCAATTTTTTTTCCAAAAAAATCATTATTCATGCAATCAATAGCTATACAACATTGAATATCATGAACTTTCTTTCCTGAGTTTTATACGAGTATACAAATGCTTTAAAGTCAACACAAGATGAAATATGGGCCTTTTTTTAAATAATTTTTAAAATTCCACACCAAATACACCATAAGTAAATCATTCAAATATTCAATAATGTCATAAACACCTAGATAGTAAGATACACAATTAAACCGGACCTTAATCAAGCTTACGAAAGCTTTCTTGTAGACTCAAGAATGAAATAGAATTAAATTGCAATATTTTTAGACTTTTCAAAATAAGTATCAATTCCCCAAATAGGTACCAATACCATTTTGAGCTTCATTGTTTTAGAAAAATTGAATTACAAATGAAGGTATCAATACTAGGCATGAAGTATCGATACCTTTGGCGAGGTATCAATACATTATCTCTGTATCAATACCATTTTTAGGTTCGATGTTTGAAATTTTAAGAAAAATCACTAATGTATCAATACTCCTTTCTAAGGTATCGATACCTTTGAGCCAGAATGTCAAAAACTTGCAATTTGGTACCCCTTTCATGCCAAGATATCAACACTCTCAAATGCTTCTTAAAAGCACACTTATACCCGCATCGAAACTAACCAAAACCATTCCAATTCATGTACTTAACCATTTGCAAAAATTATCCAATGAAACCATTCCACAATTTTACATCAACTTATTAGTCCAACCTAACCAAATTCAGCTTATTTCATCATGCTTTTAAGCTATTCCATACCCTCATATACCATATCAATTCATCAAGCAATTTTTCTCACATGTACCACATTTATAGCTTAACATATTACCAAATATACACATAAATATGAACATTAACTTTCTCAAATTCAACCATTAACCAAGATTCTAACCAAACAATCATTTTCTAGAAAACTCATATATATAACACCTATGTACATACTACATAACCGAGATTAAAACGAACAAAAGTATACCGAGTCGATAGTAGGATAATATGAGCTTCGATAAGATCCAATTGATGCATTCTACAAACTGACAATCTATAGAAAAAGGGAAAACAACTAGGTAAGCATTTCGAATGCTTAGTAAGTTCATATGTGTTAAAACAATAACTTACTGTGATTTGCAATTAAACGTATCAAACTAATTAACTTGACACAATTTTTTTGACTGAGTTTATCATAGAACCAAATCATATAACAGTTCAACATTTAGTACATTTCATTATACGAGTATAAGGACCATTTTGCAAATATGTGAAAGTTTAGGGGAAAAATTATAATTTTGCCAAAGTGTGAATTATGGACTGTTTTAGTCGATGTGGTAATTAAATAAGCTAAATTTGGTATTATAGATCAAAAATGACGAAAAATCGACCTTGACAGGGGGAAAGGCAAGGTTACGGACTAAATCGCAAAAGTTTAGCATTTTGTTTCAAGGTAAGTTTATATGCGAATAATGTGAAATTTTGAATTTATGATTATTTATTTTAGTAATTTTAATATTGTGGTAATTATTGAATATGTTTGTTGAAAAATATCGACAAGTGTGAGAAACCCTATTGAACCCTAGGAATCAATTAGGACACGAGTGACATGTCACTAGGAAACCTATCGTATAAGTGTATTAATGTATATGTGAATCCGGGTGCTGGTCCAATTTTAGTACTAGTGGCTAGGTAATCCTGCATTTGTTGTGGATACCTGTCAGCTTGTGTGAGCAGCACTGGGTAATATCTGCTCAACCGTCAGCTTGTGTGAGTAAGCCCGTGAATAGCTCAATGTGAGCATCTATGTGAAATGTGATAAGTGGTAGCTTCGGCTACAAACGAGTGTGGCACTTTGTGCAATCTTTCCGTGTATCCTTTAAAATTTTGTATGGTTCAACGGGTAATAAAACAAAACGATATGATAGTGTGTAATAGAAAGTGATAATGACAATGTGTTGAGATGATGTATATACAGGTATAAGTGATATTCATATGTGCTATGTGCTTACTATGTATGATGAATCATTTGGTAAGGTTAAATGAGTAAGGGATAAATATTCACACTCACATTTTGGTTATATGTATTTGTTATTGTTATTATAGTATTATGAGACTCCGATGTTCATTATTTGCATATAGACTTACTAAGCTTTTTAGCGTACCCCTTTTTCCTTTCCCTTCCCATATAGGTTCGTCAAGCAAGCTCGAGGTTTGGTGATCAACAGGAATCCATCAACACTATCAACAACTGTTTTGGTATTTTGATTTAAAAACTTAAGATTATGGCATGTATAGGTGGTCTATTCATTTTGTTATGTGTTATTGTCATTAGGGCCAAAAATGTTGGCTAAATGTTGTTAATTGTTATTTTGTATATGGCCATTTGAAATGAGCCAATAATGGTTAATTGTGTTTGGTTAATGTGATGGAATTCACCCAAGTGCAAGTTTACATGTTTATGTGAAATATGGTGTGATGTGTATGCTCAGTTAATGAAGAATGAATTTGATGTGTAAGTGATATAATTGTGGAGGTTTAGATGAGTAATTATGCTATGGTTTAGTGTTGGCAAGATTGGTTTATGTTTGCTTGTGTTTCAGGGTGGCAAAGAGCTTGCAAAATAGCCCTATATTTGACCACATGGGTGGACACACGGGCATGTGTCTAGACCGTGTGTGACATACGGTCCGCTCCATGGGCTTGTAGCCAGGCCGTGTGTCCCCTACACCTAAAATTGGCAAAACAGAATATCCAGTAATAAACCCACAGGATGAGACATGACCATGTGTCTCAGCAGTGTGAAGGGTACGGTCTAGCACACGGGTGTGTGACTTGGCCGTTTGCCCCTAAATGCTTGCTGACGTCATAAACAGAATACCCAGGTTTTCATACACGAGTGAGGACACGGGCGTGTACCAGGCCGTGTGAAAATCCCTGTAGGTTCGAAATGAAAAATAAATCCCATACGGACTAGGGACATGGGCGTGTGCGACCACACGGCCTGCCCACACGAGCGTGTCCCATGTCATACAGGCATGTGACCCTATTTTGAGTAAAAAAAAAATTTCTATGTACTCGAAAGGTTGCGGGTCAGTCCCGAATCACCTCCAATGTATGTTTAAGGCCTAGTAGGCCTATAATAGGGACGAGTTATGAATGAATGAAAAGCTTTAATTCGTAATGAAATTTTATAGTTCAGTTGGGTACGAGTGCTATCGTTTAAGTCTAGTAATGTCTCAAACCCTGTCCCGGCATCGGATACGAGTAAGGGGTGTTACATTCAGATTAGGGTGGATTAGCTATCAATTAATCAATAATTACCTCCCAACATCTAATTAACTAATCAATTGGTTGATACTCACTTATTTCATGATATCACTTTCTCAACCAGGATAAATTACGATTTACTCGATTTGACTTATCTCCCGACCTCGTCCAGCCTATGATAACTTCTTAGGGTTGCTAGGCCTAAGGTTTAAGAACATGTAATCTATACCAATTAGACCTCTTGAGAAAACCCTAAATCCTTTATTAATCACATTACCATCCACTTATTAATCTCCCTTAATGGATTTAGTCACACATGTTATTCATAATCTCTATCTCAATTGAATAAATCATGTGAAGAACACAATTGATTTGAAAGAGAAAAGAGATTTAAATAATCGAGAATTTGATATCGAATAGAGAACAAAGTAGCAAATTGATTGATTGGAATAAAGAAATAAATCGAATGCAAGAAAAGATAAATTGAAATATTTGAATAATATAAATAAACTCTTGGATCAAAACTGATTCCAAGAGAAAAAACAACTAAGTTATTGAAAAGCTGAAGGAAATTAATTTATTCCTACTCCTAAACTACTAGGGTTTTTTAGTGTATTTAGGACGACTTAGTTATATCAAACCCCTAATGTCTTATTTATAGAAGTGTTGGCAGCCCAAATTAGGTCTTCACCATGCCCTAAGTCTTCGTATAATATTGATTGCGTAGACGAAAATAACCTCGGTATACTTAGGCAGCACGTTGACCTATGTTGTGCCATACCAAGTTTATGACGCAACACGACATGCAATTTCTGCCTTAGTCATTTTTTTTGTGCTTTGACGTTCCAAGAAGCTTGTGCATCACTCATCCCTTGCTTCCACGTCAATTGGGCCTTTAAATCTTCATCATACACACTCAATTGAACATATTAGTACTACCTAAGGTCCGTGTCGACCTATTGGGTCACAACACTTATAAAATGTGTTGAAAAATTTATTTTATTAATATTTAATCCTAAAGCCTAATTACTAAAAATGAAATATAAAATCATAAATTACATAGAAAGTAAGCTCTTTAAGTGTGAAAATTGACTATATCACCCTTGCGGAACGAGCAAACTAAAAACAACTCTCTGATCAAAAGCAGAAACATTACTTTCTACTCTATCAGATATGACACAATTTGATTCAGTGGACATAAATTATCTATATGAAAAACCAGAGTCAATTTGGATTAGAAGACATCACATTATCACAGGTTATTATGGCCTGTATTTCTAAACTAAAATCCGAGCTTATTTAGTTGAGAATTAGTTAAACCTATAGCTTTAATACCACTAAATGTAACATCCCTCACCCGACTCAATCGTTAGGTCTAAGTTATGGGATGTTACATTCAATGTTGGAGCAACTACTAACAAATTCACTGTAAATTCATCATTCATGCAATCAACAACAATAGAGCATTGAATACCATGGATATTCTTTCCCTGGTCTTATATGAGCATACAAATGCTTTAAAGTCAACTTGAGATCAAATAGGGAACAATTTTTAAAATTTCAAACCAAATACACCATAAATAAATCATTCACATATTCAATCATGTCATAAACACCTAGATATTATGATGCACAATTAAATCTAAGCCTTAATCAAGCTTACGAAATGTCTTTTGTAGGCTCAATCATGAAATAAGACCAAATTGCAATGTTTACATAGTTTTCAGAATAGGTATCGATACCCCATATAGGTACAGATACCATTTTGAGCTTCGTTGTTTTAGAAAAATTAAATTAAAAACAAAAGTATCGATACCAGGCATAAAGTATTGATACCTTTGGCAAGGTGTTGATACATTATCTATGTATCAATACCATTTTTATGTTCGATGTTTAAAATTTTAAGAAAGAACACCAATGTAGTGGTATCCCTTTTTAATGTATCAATATTCTAAGCCGAAAAAGTCAAAAACTTGTATTTTGGTACCCCTTTCATGCCAAGATATCAACACTCTCAAATGGTGCTTTGAAGCACACTCATACACATAGAAACTAACCAACACCATTCCAATTCATGTACTTAACCATTTGCAAAAATTATCCAATGCAACCATTCTACAATTTCACATCAACTTATCAATCCAACCTAACCAAATTCAACTTATTTCATCATGCTTTTAAGCTATTCCATACGTCTATATACCATATCAATTCATCAAGAAATTTGTCATCATGTACCACATTTATAGCTTAACATATTACCAAACATACACACATATAAATATGAACATTAACTTTCTCAAATTCAACCATTAACTAAGATTCAAACCAAACTATCATTTTCAAGAAAACTCATATATATAACACCTATGTACATACCACATAACTGAGATTAAAATGAATAAAAGTCTACCGAGTCGATAGCAGGATAGTGTGAGCTTCGATGTGTCCAATTGACACGTTCTGCAAACCGACAATCTACAGAAAAAAGGGAAAACAACTAGGTAAGCATTTCAAATACTTAGTAAGTTAATATGTGTTAAAACGATAACTGGCCTTGATTTGCAATTAAACATATCAAACTAATTAACTTGACACCATTTGCCTGACGTAACATTTCACAACAATAAGGTGAGTTTATCATATAACTACATCATATATACACATTAAAATTACAGAAGTGTTAATCAGAGAGTAGAAAATTGTTGAACCCTTACAAGCGTGCAAATAACCCTATTGGCATGTTAATTGTATCCTATCATCTAATACATTCATTCAAGCACATTTAACACATATAATCATTTCTTTACAATTTAGTCCATATCTCACCTTTTGTACCAAATCGTAAACAGTTCAAATTACAATTACACACAAAAATATTTCATAATTATATATACACATTAAAGTTACATTTAACTACACCCTATGAACTTACTTGATCAAATCATCAAACAAGTTGAATCGCCAAGACTAATTGAAAATTTTATCTTTTCTATGGTTATCCTCAGTTCAGTTCAATTCTCGATCTATACAATAATTCATTTCAATTTATCAATTTCAAATACCTTATATCATCCTATTATCTGCATATGTCAATTCAATTTCATCTTTCAAATGTTCCCTAAAGTTTTTTATTTGATTCAATTTAGTCCTTAAAACTAAAATGGTCATAACTTTCAAATTTGAACTTTGATTTCAAAGCTGATCTCAATTTCATCCATCTAAATCCCTCTATTATATATATTTATAGAAATTTAACATCAATTTTTAAATTTACACACTTTAGTCCCTATATTAAAAAAAGTAGCAAATTTACTTTACAAACTAGCCTTTTTCATTTCTAAGCTTAAAATATAACAATTTAGTACCGATGTCATCAAGTATTCATCAATGAAAACTTTTGAAAACTTAACAATTTTGCAAATTGATACACAGTCTAGCTAAATCAAGCTCTCGAGATCTCAAAAACTTGAAAATTATAAGAAACAAACTTGAAAATACTTACCAGTCAAGAGACCAAAGTTGATTAATTATTATTTTTACATTTATATTAAGATTAATTATTAATTAATCAATAATTGGTCTAATTAACTATAATAACTAACTTAAATATAATTAACAAGTTTAGAGGAATAAACCAAACATCCACCACAGTTTGGCTATATTGTATTGGACCCATCACTCATTAGTCCTTCAATTAATTAAAAAATTATAGTGATTAACTTTTACTATTTTTACAATTTAATCCTTGTACCTTAATTAACTATCAATTTGACAAAATTAAGGGACTAAACTTTAATTAACTTTTATACTAACCTTGTAAATATTATTATTTAATATTTACGGAATCAAATATCAAAAAATGAGGTTCCGAAACCATCGTTTCTGACACCACTGACTTGGGTCATTACAAGTAAAGTAACTTTCTATCTTTTAAGGCATTGAATTAAATCGAAACACTTATGGAAGTAGTATTTCATGCTTAGTTTTAGCCTTATTTATAGAGAAGTTATTAGATTATAACTCTTATGTAAACAAAACTTTAGTTTTACCTAGTTTAAAGTGAACTGAAAGTAACTGAGAGATTAATAGAGCACAAATCTATTCTAATTAGGAACGTTTTTATGTGTGCATTATTTTTGTAAACAATCAAGAGAGTCTCTTGAGTTCCAAAACTAAGCTTTCGAGGGGGAAGCTTGGTGGAAAAATGATCTAGTTTTTATAGAATGGTGAGGTCGCTAAATTTCTAAGAGCTATACTGGTGTTAGGACTAAAATCATTGATTGTACTATGAGAAAGATAGTGAATTATCACTCTGGGTAAGGCCCTACAAACATAAACCAAAATCGGACTATGTAAACAATCTTCGTGTTCAACTTTTATATTTTATGCAGTTTTAGTTTAGTGGTTGAAACTGTAACCACAATTCCAAGCATTATTTTAACAACAATTTTATGTTGTACAAATTACCCCTTGATTCTACATAGTTAACTCATCATTAGGAATTCTAGATATTGAGATTTAAATTTTAGTGGTGTTAGATATATTTTTTAAAGTGATTGGATAAACTCATTTTATTAAACTATGAGTTGTTTAAATGCTCAACTTTGCCATTCCTCCATACCACGTTACTTAATAATTATTTGATTAAATTTCATTCTTTAAAACCAATAAAGATTATCTTTCAAAAGAGAAAAACCCAAAAAAGATTATTAGAGATGAGAATGTCTCATAGTCCTTTGCTTGTTTAAAATAAGGATGTTACCTTGAATAAGTAATAAAAGGCAAAGGCCACGTTAAGTCACCTTTGTATAGAAAACTATGCACTATCTTCCATAGAAATGCAAATCCCTCAGTTTCTGAACCTGATCATGTTCACTTGCTTCCTTCATATTCCAGTTAACCTTTCTTGGATTTTGGGATTGTAATTGTATAAATACATTTACCCTTAACCCTCACGGCCTAAAGCTCTACATTGAGTTTTTTTTTCTCTTTTTTTTTTCTTTATCTTTTTCTAACGAGTTTAAGCAAATACTTTTCTCTTACTCATGGCTGAGTTTCAATCCAAGCAATACAAGAGAGGAGCCAAGGCCTGTGCAAAACAGAAGGGGGCATGGTTTCTGCACCAAGTGTCCTTCCTTGGTTAAGCAGGAGCGTGCTCGACTCTACATCTTGTGCCGTTGTGCCACTATGCTCCTTTGCTGGTACATTCAAGGTGATGACTAGCAAACAACTCATCATCACCATCTTGCAATTAATTTAACATTCTCCATTTATTGTAGGCTACAACTTCATCAATCATGCTAATCCTGTTTGGTTCTACGGGGCTTACAATGTGGAATACCAACCCCTAATTTCCTTTTTGTGTTTTTGATCTGACTGGAGTAATCCCATTGGGTTTTGACGGAAATGAGAGAGTTTATGGCCACACTCTTGCTTTTTCACCAAGTTGACATTAAGCATGGTGTTGATGGAGTTGGTATAATTAATTATATCTTTGTATGTTGCTATTAAGGTTAAATGTAACTTTCTAGTAGGTCATTCTCTTTCATATAGAGGTCAAATTGTGTTTTTGGCCATCATCTCTTTAGAATGGTTATATCAATCTCTGTAAAGCCTGGTTTCCTATTATGCGTTAAAGCAATAATACTAATAAAATGTGACCTTGTTAAATCCTTTTCTTCTAATTAAAGTATTATAATGTAATAGTGTGTATACTTAATACATTGTTCCTACATTAATTTATATTTTATTAGTAAATTATATATATACAGTTAAATGGAACGGTTAGGCACTTATTTGATATAAATTTAAACCATGTTGACCCATCCTCACTATCAATTTGTTTTTAAAAAATTATTAAAAATAAATATAATTACAACATGACACAGGCTTAGGAATAAGCAAGATCAAGATAATGAATGAGAGGTTTTCATATAAAACATTCTCTTCTTTTCTTTTTTAATAATTTGGGGTAGGGTGAAATTATTAGGGGTTGAGTTCATGTGTTGTACCTCACAACATAGTACTCTTGTCAGTAAATCAAGAGGTTGTTGGCTCAAATTGAAAATTAATATTTACAAAATTGAGAGACCATTAGACATGTTTTTTAAACCGGACCGGTAATCTAATCGGTGAGGCCACTGGTTCTTCAGTTCAACTGATTCAATCAATCCAACCGGTTCAATTAAAATATTCTTAAAATTCAAAAAAATAAAAAATAAAAATCTGATTCAATTGGTTTTTAATCTGTTCAAATAGTTCGTATTAGTTTCTAGTCTAACCAGTTTAAAATCATTCTCCAGACTGATATCCCAATTAATTCTCAATTTAACTAATTCAACCGAGCGATCTAATTCAAATAACACTACAGAGTAGTCTTTATTCTTAGTAATTTTGCATGTGAAGATTAGGCATAGTTAATGCATCTTGTATCATAGTAATACTTCCATTTTTTAATTATTTTTATTATTTAGTAAAAAAGTTATTTCATTTAATTCATGAGTAATTATTATTAAATATATTTAAAAATATATAAAATATTAACACTAAGTGTTTGATGCAATGATAAAAGTGCGTTGCATTTCGAAAAAATATATATATGTTCAAACTTTAAAAATGACATTACTAGAAGGGATAATTATGAACTCCAAACATAAACAATAAAATAGATGTAAAGAATATTAAAAGAATATATAATATATTTTAAAAGCTAACAAAAAAATGACATAAATATGCGCACATATATATTAATCAAATAAATTTATAATTAATTTGACAGATCATTAAATTGTATATTTCTATTAGTATGATTCTAACCTACACTTATGCATTGGGTTGATTATTTGTTTCTGTTAAATTACAGAATACAAAATTGAAAGTTATAATATGCCCTAAGTTAGTATTCACTTCGTACATTTATAATTTAGTTCCCCACTTTAATTTATAGGAATATAATCTTTTTATTTTTATATTTAAAAATTCTGGTCCAATATACCACCATTAAATTTCTTCTATTAAATATTTTAGAGTGGGAATTTGAAATTTTATTAAAAAATCACTTGGTAGTTATATAAAAATAAAAATAACATTGAAAATGCTAATTAGGTCTTAAAAACACTAATTTGAACTCGTCATAATAATATAATTTTTTCTATTGAAATAGTGTTCTTAAGAAAAATTAACATTACCATTTTGATTGAAATACATAATAACTATCCAAACTAACTAATGACATTATAAAGTGAAGAAACCAAATTATGTTAAAATTTTAAATAATAGATTTAATATTATTTTTAAGCATAGTCTAAGAGCTAATGTTTTATAATGTAAAAAAGAAAAAAAAAAGCAACACAAACCTAATAAAAATGAACAGGTACTTGGCATTGTCTAACACTAGTAAAAATTTAAATTATGTATAACCACGTAATATTTTAATAAAACAATTAATGATGTTAAATTATTTGAGTTAATTAATAACATAATAAATATATAGGAACCAAATTATGTTTACTATAAGATAATAGTAAAATTGTAATCTTGATTTCTTTACTATGCTCACGTTTGAGATTTAGTTTTTACATTTTAATTTGACATAATTTGGTCATCTACTTTTATATTGTTAGCCCAAACAATTAAAATCCTTAACTATTCCGATTTAAAGATGATGACATTAATTTATCTCTAAAACACATTTCTAATACAAAAGTAATATATTTATGCATGAAGTTGAAATGAATATTTTTAATAAAAAAAATTCATAATTAACATTTTAATCGAAATAATTAATGGTACATAACTATTTCGGCTAACTATGATATCATGTATAGAACCAAATTATATAAAATTAAAGTATATATATTAAATCCTAAATTTAAACATTAGAGATCATAATCATAATTTGATCTAAAACAACCTATATGTTCACTTGAAAGGAAAATGGGAATAGCAAACTAATAGGTTAATGTTAGAATTGTCCTTGAACTTTCATTCAATGTGCAATGTGGTATTTATACAAAAAAAAAAAAAAAATTCTAATATCGTACCTATATTATGTTGCCATGGATCAATGTACCCCAAAGATTTAACATTGTTTAATTTACATGCGGACTCGAGAACAACGAATAAATGAATGACAGATGTTATATAATTGATTTTGATTTTGATTATAAATTTTTCCGTTAAATTTTCGACAAATAAGTTTTATTTGTTTTCAATTTTTGTTTGTTTCTTAAAAAAAAGTAAAAGAAAATAAAATTATTAAATTTATTCAACATGTAAAAATTATATTTAAAACCCAAAACAAATCGTATAATGACACATAGTAGTCATTTATGTAATGTTGCCGAGTCGATGTGTAAATTAAATTATGTTCAAACTTTGGGGTAGATTTGTCCATGGGTCGAGTCACCCAACCCATAAACCTGCACAAAAAGTGAAAAGGTTTAAATAAAAATATTGTCCCGAAAAATGAGTTTAAGCAAAAACAAAACTTGTTTAAAAATGGATCAGGCCTCAGGTAATGCTTTTTTGGATCAAAGCTTGGCCTAATCCAAATTTACAAAACAAAGAAAAAAATTTGTTGTTTTCTCACTGTTTTGTTGACATTTTAGTATTATGATGTTATTATTTTGTTGTTATTGTCTGGATATAGTATAACTCTTATTTTATTGTTAATTTTGCTACTATTTTAGTATTATTTAAGTATAATTTTTTTAATTTAATTTCAATTTGTTGAGAAACATTTATTTTAATGTTTTTAATATTTTCAATGTATTATATATATTTAAAAATTATATATAAAAAAATTAATATGGGTGGTTCGATCCAGGCTCGAGTTTTAGTATTTTTATTTGCATCGGGTTTAGGAAAAAATTTAGGCTCATTTTTTAAGCTGAAAATAAAAAAAATTGTCAATCCGACCCATGAATAGGTCTACTTTAGGGTACACTGGTACATGATAGAATAGTACAGATAGCATATTAGGTATTTTCCTTGTAAAGGTACCAAATTAGACATTTGACGAAAGTTTAGGGGTCAACTGTAACGTTAACCCCAACTAATTAACCATAAGAAAAATAAACAGGACGCTTTGAGTTTTGACATGTGAGATACGTGTGTAGTAATGGAGATTGGCTCAGAGATCAGATTAGGGCCATGTGAAGTTCCCCCTTCATTATTCCAAAGATAGCTAAAATTGTTGGTTCTGGTTTGAAATTAAAGCCCTGAGAATCTCTAAAAGAGGCATGAGTTTACGCGTGTTGTTTTTGTTTTTCTGCAGATACGTGCCTAGAAACTTTTCTAGTTCTTTTATTAATCCCACATCACAGGATATTGTATTCATATTATATTTTAAGGGAATGTATTCATTTATTCGGTTGTAAAATTAAGTGGTTTTCCACTTTTTTTCATATATTATTTTATATAATTAATATTTTAATAATTTAATCGTAATATTTCATTTTCTATTTATTTAATTCGTGCATGTAAAATTTGAAATTAATTAAAATTTTTTAACGATTTATTTCGTGTAAAAATATTTCAATTATTAAATAAATATTGATATAGATAATAATATTTATGATGATATGATAAAGATATCAAATCGATCTAAAAAGTTACAAATTGAATTGTTAAAATATTAGTATTATGAAATGAGGGAAAATAATCTTAAGTTCTACCTCGTGGATCCTTGTCCATGCTGTAAATATATTTGTAGTATTCTTCTCTAAGTCACTAAGAAAAATATTGAATATACTTGGAAGAACTCACTATATTATAAACATTGCAGTGGAGTTTATATCTGAAAAGGGAAACTGCCCAGCAAAGCAAAGATATGGATTCCATAGAAATACCAAGTTCTTCTATAATCTCACAAATTGAAGCTAAGGATTTTATATGAATCGCCTCTACAATTTTAGTATTACATAAGAAAATGGACTTCCAGATGCAATAAAGAAATATTTACTAGCAACTAAAAACCCTAAATGAATCAAATAAGGGGCTAGTAATGAAACACCCAGTCCCAGAGAAGCAAAATTTGCAAAATTACCATACCTTTCATATGAAATCCTTGGCACAAGAGAATTTGGAGTTAAATGCTTGGGTAATTGGCTGCGAAAACCGGATTGCGGTCTTTAAACTGTACAAGAGATGCCGCAGAAAAGGGCGAGTGATGTATTCAACCACTAAGACGTAGCCTTCGAGGGTCGAGTTGTTCACTACAGTAACTGGAAGGAACAGCTGAAATCTCCTGCCTTCCTTTCCACTCTTCCCCAGGTTTCAAGGTAATGGGCTCCTCCACACAAGCAGCCTCTACACACAGCATATGCACGTACTCATTATCACCAAAATCGGCCATTGCCTTTGCTTTCTTATCCCACGGATTCCACACCACTGAAAATCAATCATTAACTTACACATTTAACCATGATTTACATACATGCTTACCTGATTATGTAAAATGAATCGTTAAGTTGCATAGCTCATCTATTTATTACAACTAAAACGAATGCAGGCCGTGTCGTTTGTAATAAATACAATATTATAGTTCAAGTAGAGCTACAAATGGAAAAAAATATAAGGCTTCAAACCTTCATTTGTATGGCAGACATATGACTATAGCTCAAGAAGGCATCAAATGAAAGCTTTCTTGAATAAGTACAGAACTAGATGACAATTTTATATTAACATCGCATATGACTCGATTTTTGAAGACCCCCGACTGTGATGCAAGGGATAACTAGTTGTCCCTCGTTGTATACATTTCAGGTCGAATTTTCCTCCACATACCATTTGGAGAAACCTTGCCTCTAGACAGACTGAAAGAACAGAACTATTTTTCGAAGGGAAATCTTAATAGAGGTCGATTTGTTGGAAGGGAAGGATGTCATTGAAAACAATACTGTAAATTAGAAATAAAGTAATAAATATTTTTTTGGTAAAACATAAAACTGAGTAGATCACCCTACGTATGATATATTTAATTGCTCCAAAAAAGAAAAAAAACTGTCAACTGATATAACTTCCAAGATGAAGCATGGACAACAGATTAAATATTTTTATACACTTTCCTTCATAACCTAACTAGATGGCTCTAAATTAATGTGTTAGTGTAATAGTGTATAGTGATTATAAACTCACCAGCATCTGGAAGTCCATCCTTTCGCAATTCAAATGTTCGTTTCCTTTCATGGTCCAGGATGGCAATTTTTGTTGGTGTACTGAGGTATACTTTATCCACCTTTTTCATCAACAAGACAGTAAACATAAAACCATAAATATAAACAATTAGATTTAAAAAGATAGGGAAGGTATACGCTTGCTTATAATAGTTGACACTTACTTCTGATTCAAATGTTATTGCATCCTCTTGTTCTGTGAACCGCTCTCCGTTCTTCAAGTTATCCAAATAATCCAATGTCTCTAGTCCTTCTACTCGTACTTCGCTAAATAAAAATGAATAGAAAAGAATTGTAAAACACAGAATGAGTTTGTCCTAGTTCTGTATCACAATAACATCTAGAACAGAGTTTCAACTTTTTCCACTAAAAAAATAAGTTTTTTCGTTCCATCTCTAATGTGAACATGTTATCAAAAGGTGCAACAAATAGAACTCGCTTCAAATCATAACTTAATTTTGCTATACAACATTTCAATTTAAAATCAAAATCTGTTGCAATGATATTTATGACATCTAATGAAAAAATAAAGAAAATCCACACATCTAGCTTGTAGAGGACTGTAGCAGGCATGGCTATAAATCATGTGTAAGCTACTAGTGTTCTAAGCACAACTTTGATCTAATATTTATACTACTGTTTTTCACAGTCCTAGATCCTCCCCATGAGGCTATAGGATGAGTTCATCAACAAATGTTCACTGCAGATTGCATCTCACACTGCTTTCAAGACCTAAGAAAACAGTATGCATCATTGTTAACCAAAAAACTTCCACAGCTGCTAAAATTACAATGCATGCTTAAATGCAGAGATTCTCATGACTAAAACCACAAGATAGGAAAGATAAATATATTCAACCTGATATCAGTGACGAAAAAATAGGTCTGGTAGGCAAATCTAAACGTAAATGACTTTCCATCAGTGTTTGTATTTCTGATGCGAGATGTCAACATTAAATCACCTGTAGGTCCCAGAGCCACCCTTAACCGGCACTCATACCTGCACATAATTGCATATCACTTAATCAAATGATAAAACTTCAGTAAGAATCTCATACGCATAGTTAATGCCCTAAATGTACTTATACACAGACAGGTGACAACAAATGTAATCAGTCAATCATAGATCCACATATAACACAATACTAAAGCACATTTAAGATTGGTTTTAAAAATAGTTACGAGTTAGCTCCAAAACAACACACATCCTACTGCCATAAGTTTGCGAATTCTTTTTACAGTGAAAACTAAAAATTTATAGAGGAAAAGAGAAGCACTATAATCTGGTTCAGAAAACAGTTTGACAGTTATATCATGCTAGTTTAACAAATTTGTTCCAAAGAAGAGCATTGAGACCGAAATTCCAATTTCAATTTGAGAGCTGTGTTAAATAATCAAAATTCTTAATAGCGCACCTGTGAGGCCAGATCTTCATATCTTCTTCAGAGTGCGTGAGGAATAAGTCAACAAAGGCCTTGTGAGAAATATCTGATGGAGATGGTGGGGGATCAGGATCAATGCTCCAAATTCGATTCCTTGCAAATCCATATTGCTCAAGAGAACCAGTACTTTTTAACTGTATACAGAAAATACTTGAATTCAGAAACAAATATATAAAAATTGCAAAGACAAACAGATAAAAGTATTCAATCACATACTTGAGGGAAACAGATTGGTATACCTCCACGAATAGCTCTAGGAGGTCTAAAAGAAGCCTGCAGAAAGCACACATTAACTGGAAGGGTAGTCATAAAATTAAGTAGACCCATAAAAATTGCTAATTTTCTTCTTGTATAGAACTTAGTATGCATCAATTGTATCATTTAGAAATATTTTAGGTACTTTAAGAAAATTTAAAAGCCTCGTTTGTATCAGAAAGTAAGTGTGAGTGACGATTATTTTGACACTCTCCTGAAACTATACGAGATCTCATTTATTTCAAAAGTGCTTTCTGAGCGCTAACCTCGTCACCTAGAAGTATCAATAAGTGTTGATCAAATAACTAAGAAAATACTATAACATCCAAGTAATTCATCACCACACTGCACAATAGATGGGATCATTACTAGCATATAATTGGCTAAGTGGGAGAAAATGATAACAGCATTCTGTCCATCTCTAACTATGAAAGACAGATCGTTAATAGCAGGAGAAATAGATAGCTTTAATTCATTTAAATTCTTAAGCTGAATTGCTTCTCACAAGAACACTTTTAATACATATACCTTACTACTAACAAAAAGGAGCTCTTCACCATGTGCATTCTTCCAAGAAGTGACTTGACCTCCATACAAATATACCTGCTTAAGGGAAAGGAAAGTAGAATGAATACAAGAAAATTTGCTTGTTTCCCAAGTGTATGTTAAGTTTTTCGGATTAAAAAGAAAATAACAGAAGAGGAAGAGGAAAGAGTGCACAAGAAATTACATTGTGCAGCATTCATGGCTTCCTAAGTTCATGAAATAGGGCTTCAAGAACACTAATTCCACTTTTAGGCATGTTTAATATAAGAAAAAAGAAAATCAGCAAAACTGCACGTATTCAGAAAAAAAACAATTCATGTTCAGACTACTAGTACTTATTCTCTGCAAAAAAAAAAAAAAAGGAAAGTTCCAATGATTTGCGGGAATTAAAATGGATTATTATCTATAAACTAGTGTTGGAGCTCGAAAAGTCCACAACATTTACTTGACTATCAAGTGTACAATGAACTACAAATATTAACTTAATAATCTAACGTTGACTTCATTATTTATCTGGCAATAGTAGCGCGGTAAGCATATTAACTAGCTTCTGGACATTTGAACTCCCTTGTCAGTGCATAGAATAGGAAAAGGAAAAGGAAAAGGAAAAATATTCTAAAGCATCTGATATATAAACATATACATATTTCCGAAACGTCTTATATACACGGTATAAGCTCTTCCCACTTTAAACCATATTACAACTAATTAGTGAGCCAAAGAACCTTAGGAGTACTTATCCTCTAAACACTCTTTTTGTTCTCGTAAACAAAAATTTCTCCCATCATCCCAACAATAATGTTTCAGAAGGAAAATTTTCACCAAGAAAAAGAAAACGGAACAAGTAGTAATCATATGCTTAAAACTGCACCTTAAATTTGGTTTGACAATAATCTTTCGTACTATTTCCTCCAACTGATTCATATATTTTAGCTTGCATTCTCCTGCTATCTTTCTTCTCTAGTTTATAATATAAAGCACACTCTACATTTAAGACGACGACGAAAAATGAATTCTTCGTAACCTAAATTGAATGCAAACTCAACGAATCATCACATGATATATTAAGCAAAACGGTAGCACGATTCAATCATCATTCATTATGCAAATCGATAAATACAATAAAAAAAACAGAACAGATCACGCAAAACTCCTCAAAGAAACGGTAATGCAGTTAACATTTTAACACAGAATGAAGATTACGAACAAAAACAACAATTATATAGATGGAAAAAGAAAAGGAGAATAAGAGGCAAAAGAGAGTAGGGAGAAAGAGAAAGAAAGCGAAGACCTCAGCGGAGCAACAGCGAATCTCCCTTAAGATGACCTTATCGAGGCCATTGACGCCTTTACAGTGCTCCACATGCACCTTCTCTGAAGACATCTACGGAATTCTTCAATTTCTTCCTTGAGAGATCAATCGTTGTTTCAAAAGATATATAAAAATAAATATATAAGAAGGAGCGAGCGAGAGACAGAAGAGGAGGGACCTACTAATTAAGGAAATATCTGATCATTATCAAAATCCTTTTTCTCATTTTCTTCTACTACGTGTGTCTGTTTGGTAATGCTTTTGAAAACTGTTGTAGTAAAATGCCTTTGAGGAGTACTTTTAAAAATTTTAGGTTTTTAATATTATTGTTAAAAAGTACTTTTGAGAAATAAAATGTCTATTTTAGACATATATTATGAAGTAGTAAATATGTATTTAAATAATGTTCAAATTAGTTAATATTATGATATTTTAGCAATAATATAAAAATAATTTATTATAACTTATTGTTAATATTTTAATATATAATATTAATTTTAAATATTTCTAAGTAATTAAAACTAATTATTTATTAAATTTAATTAGAATATATAAACTATATTAAAATATTAAAATATAATAATTAAATATTTGTAATTAGATATTGACAGAATTGTATTATTTTAAAAATTATTTTTTTATTTTTAATTAATGCTTTTAACAGATTTGTATTATTTTATTTTAAAATATACTATGAATATATA
This sequence comes from Gossypium stocksii, assembly GCA_020496765.1. NCBI lineage: Eukaryota > Viridiplantae > Streptophyta > Magnoliopsida > Malvales > Malvaceae > Gossypium > Gossypium stocksii. The sequence goes on along the minus strand of CM035629.1, from coordinate 98,517,540 downwards.
ACTCATATTAGATATTAACATAACATAGAAAATATAAACCTAACAAATTAAAATATTACATATATTTGGATTAAAGTTTCAAAAAGGGATAATATTTATATACCAAATATAAATACTAAAAATTTTACGACAGCATCAATTTAAAGTGAATTCATTAAATTAGAAGCTATAGCATCTCTTGTTAATTCCATTTCAAAACCACTTGAATTGTTTGATTCACCGTCATTATCACCATCATCGTCGTCGTCATCATCATCACTTTCTCGACCATGCGCATTTTCTGAATCAATAATATTCTCATGTGCCAGTTAATATCTTCGTATTCCATAAAATCTGCATCATTTTGACCGATATGTTTTCGGATAAAATTATGTATCGTCATTGTAGCAATAATGATCATCGTTTGCTTTTCAAAACTATAACTTGGCATATCCCTTAAAATGGCCCTTTTTTTTTCAAAACACCAAAAGTTCGTTCAATCACACTACGTAATGATGAATGTGAATGATTGAATATCTCTTCTTTACCTGATACCGGTCTACCTCTACGAAAGTCAGGTAAATGATATCGTTGACCTCTATATGGTCCAAGATAACCTTTCATTTGAGGGTATGCAGAATCAACAAGATAATATTTTCCTACATGTCATAATATAACAAACAATTAATTCAAGAATTTTTTTATAAAAATTATCAATTAAAGAACTTATACTTTATTATTTAAAAAAATCACATATAAATAAAATACCTAACCATTTGGTGGGTGCGGAAATTTGTATTTTAGATCTCGAATCAAGAAATTTTCTAGTGTCATGTGCCGATCCTTCCCATCCAGCCATGACAAAGGTGAAACACATATTAAAATCACATACTGCCATAATATTTTGAGTCGGGATACCTTTTCTTCCAATATAGGGAACTTGTTCATTTGGTGGAAGAATAGCGGCAATATGAGTACCATCAATTGCACCTATGCAATCAAGAACAAATAATCATATTAGTCTCGTGCATATTTTTAGTCGACCAAAAATATTAAAAAATAATATAAAATTAATTTTAACCTTAAAATGTGGCATATATTTAGAATCATTACGTATTTGTTTGGGTATTGAGCTAAAAAAAGGATCTTCGGGTGCAATTAGATCAGTGACTATCCTTGAAACTTTCTTAAGCACAATTGCAAAGTATCGACTTATTGTTGATCCATACCTTTGAAATCTTTCTAGACATTGGGAAACTTTTGCACCGGTGCCCAAGATGTATAAAAAAATTCCCAATATTTCAGTAGAAGATATGTTTCTTGAAGTTTGCAAGTTGTATCTTGTCTCCAAAACTCTCAACAAACTTGTGAATACCATTTTAGACATCCTAAAATTAATCATACAACGTGATTCGTGACCGTCAAGGATCTCTCGGATCCATGTCTCACCTGTCTGTTTTGAATCCATGCATAGTTGCTTCAATATATACTTCTCGTAATATAATTGCACGGAAGAAGATGCAACAACAAATAATTGGTTAAAACATTCCATGCGTTGTAATATCTCTTTCTTTTCCCTATCATCGTCACTTTCATCACCGTTGTAATTCTCAACTATACTCATCACCTGTGAATAAATTTTATATCCAAAATCATATATAAACAACTATTGATAAAACTAATTAGTATAAATAAGTAGAATATAAATTCAATATCTCAAAGACCAAACGTAAACAACTATTAATAAAACTAGATTACACATAAATAAGTAGAACATAAATTCAGTATCCAAATACTAAACATAAACAACCATTGATAAAACTAGATTACACATAAATAAGTAGAACATAAATTCAATATCCAAATACCAAACATAAATAACTATTGATAAAACTAGTTTAGCATTGTTGTTTAGTCACATAATAGATATCTCTGAACCCTAGAAGATAAAAAAATTTTCAACTATCCTCCATTTCCATCTTAAGCCACAAAGCTATAATCTTGGGATCAAATGATAAAAACATAATTCGCTTGTCCTTATTGAGCAATAATTTAAGTGCGAAAAAGTAAAGCGGACTAGCTTTTGGAACTTCTTCCAACATGCTGTCAAGCACTTTGACTGCTTTTGGAATACCATATGAATCCATAACAGGAGTTAAACTAGATGTGGCTTGACTCATATTGTCAGCTGCATTGCATAATTTTTCTATTTGACTATCTTGCAGCCCCTCCAAATTGCTTTGAGGATTTCTTTCTTCCAGTTTTAAATTGTGAACTTGATATCTCAGGGTTTTTTCTTTTTTGACCGTTTCCATCAATTTGAACATCATTTGAAATGTGAACATCATTTAAAATGTGAACATCATTTTTCACATTTTCTTCTTCATTCTCTTCAGGTATTTCATTGTTAACATCCTCAAGAAAATCACTACGGAGTGTACTAGAAGAAGGTGCCTATGCTTTATCACCTGTTGTAACTATCCCCATGAACATTTGGTCCAACTTCCCTTCGAATTCAGGATCAATGCCCGATGTTCTAAATTTTTGAGCTTCAGGCACAACCTACATATAAAATGATAGTTTAATAATAGTAATTATCAATAACCTCATAAATAAGATAAAAACAAAAATATTCAGAATTATTAATGTACCTTTAGCCTACTCTCCCACCAATCATCCGGTGCATCAACGGTTCTTTTTATAGGATTCCACCCTAGACCAGTATATTTGCCTTTAAGTTTCTTCCAAGCTTTTCATTCTTTTTTTAGGGCATCCCACTTATTTTTAAGTTGTTTTTGTGTAAAAACCTTGCCCGCTTCTTTCTTAAAGTTGGTCATTATTTTCAACCATCCATCTTTTGTGAAATGAGTACCAGGCCTATTACCTTTCAATATCTCTTTAATACAAATATCACAAAATATTTCTGTCAATCTCTTATCCCACATTGCTTTCACTTTTTCACCACTAACTTCAACCGCCGAAGTACTCATCTATTGTGTATACGAACAGATTCGTTTAAGCCAGTAAAGCAATCAAGAAAATCAAATGTTACATAAGTATATTTTTTACATGTGTATCAAAATCAAGATAAGATCCTAAGAAAATCAACTTTTTTTCTTAATCAAAATCAAAATCACTATTAGCAACATGGGCCAACAACCTACTGAAATATTTAGGCTAACTAAGCCTGTCTACTTCCTATATGATCGATCCTACCCATGTCCGACATATGTTCAGACTTGCCCCGGGTAACATAAATTAGCACAGCATATCCAAGCAATATACCAGATCATAAACATCATCTGATCTATAAACTGTTATAGCTAAAAAAATAAACTATAAGATATGTGTATTGAAGGAATTAAATCTCCAATACTAAACTAAAACAATAAGCAAAATTCAATGAATAAAAAGAATATCTTGAATCTACCGAAATAATTCTAATGGTGGCAACTATGAAGAGGCCATTTAATATTAGCTTTTTAACATTAAATCCTATGAAAAGTTGACAATTACCTTCTTGATGACCAGGAGAAGCAGAGGCAACGGAAATTGTTCCTTCTTTAGCTTCCAACACTTAAAAAGAAAAAAAAAGAAAAAAAAAAAGCAAAGAAACATTAATATTGCAATTAATTATTTACAAAACTAGATTAAAAATTGAGACACATATTATTCTTAAAATGCATACAAAAACCTAAAAACTATAATTTAAAAAAAAATTGTGGAAAAGTGAGTTCCTTTTAAAAATTGTGAAAACAACATATACCTCCTGCGCTTTTGCACTGCACTAAGCTAGATAATTGCAAATAATAGAAGTCCATGCAACAAGAAAACAAGTAATAACTGCATAATATTTCAGGAAATTATGGACTATAAACAAGTAATAACCACAAAGCTAGTAACAATAATAAACAATAAAGTGGAAAGAAATAAGTATCAAATCAACCCACCGACATTGAGATCAAAGTACATCATTATTTTAAGATAATAAACAATGTCTTCCCAGAAAATGACATGTAAAATAGAACAAAAGTTAAGCAATCAGTATAACAGGCACAAGGAAAGTAAAACATTTGTTGTCTAATATCAATTGAACTCACCATAATCGCAAACTTGTAAGCACCACTCCCTTCAATAAATGCTAATTAAAGTAAGAAAACATAGGTGGCCTGTGAGTTCACTTACATCTCTGGATACAAATTACCATACTTTCATGAAATGGATGAAAAAGGTTAGACGACCATATAAGCCCCTTAAGGAATATGAACATTCTGTTTCAAACCCCAGCTTTCAGTAAAAGGTTCTTGTGGTCAATTTTCAAAAGAACCTTGCTTAGACGGTTGTTTGAATGCTTAAACACAACTAGACCATCAAGACACAAATAAAAATAGCTGGTAGGCTATAATTGTACAAGCAATTCCCTGTGCATAATCAGCGACCAGTCGCGATGTAACACTAAACCACAAAGCTGGTAACAGAAAAGGGTAAAAGATAACATTGAACAATGCTTATAAAACAAAAGGAAGACTTATAAACCACACACCACCTTTTGCTAACCATTTCTCAAGTTTAGCATTGCAATTATCAATCATTGGTTTTATCTAGCAAGTTGCCAAGTTATTTTAATATCAAACAGTAGTTTGTTTCATCTGGTTTGGCCTTTGAGGGCAGTGTCCATTAACAAAGGAGATGCTATAATATATATACTGCTATACCTTGGATAGCGGGCTTTGCAAACCTCAAACAAGATTCATAAAAAAACTTCACATGTGTCTTCCAATTAAACCAATAATGTCATGAACCTAGAACTAGTTAAATCATAACTTGATAAATTTTAGAATTGTAAATTTTCGCTGAGACCACATAAAAATTCAAAACAATTTATTGCTAATTCTTATAATATGTATATCTCAAAACGTTACATCACTATTATTGATACCAATAATCTTAAGACATATAATTAAATTTATCTCTTATTAAAAAAAAAGTCATGCAAACAACTTAAATAAATTTATTCTCTAAGACCTCTCACGCATGATTATATGCACAAAGACAGAAGCAAAGCTATTTAAAAGAAAATGTGTTAACTTACCAAGCTTTATTCCAACAAGAATTATTGGTACACCAGGGGCATAATGTTTTAGCTCAGGAATCCACTGGAAACAAGCAGAAAATAATTATCAGCATGCGATAATTAAATGTTTACTGATGCATCGTTTAGCAGATCCTGAAGATCAGTGAGTAGACTTAAAAATGGAAGTTAAGAGCAGGTAGAGAGCAGATAGTGAACTTAAAAAGAAGGACCTTCTAATTTCTCCCATAGAAAAGCAAACAATCAGAAAAGAGGTAAAAGCAAAAGAGAAAAGCTGAAAGAAATGTGAAAAAATTAAACTATAATTATTTCATAAAATCAAACAATCAGAAAATAAAAACTAAAGCATAATGAACAATTAGAAGAAGAAGATAAGAAAAAGATAAACTCACCGAGAGAAGAGAAGAAGAACAAAGAACCAGAGGTAAAGTTTAGACAAAGAAAAAATGGGAAAAAATGTTCTAACGTGAAGGAGAAAAAGTGCAATGTTAAAAAGGTAAAATACCAACCAAATGGACTTTTGGCTAAAATTTACTGCTTTTTCATCTGTGAAAAAGCACTTAAAAAGAGTTAAAAAAGTTGCCCAACTGATATCTGTTCTTCATTGCTTTTCAGAGAAAAACACTTTTTTGTTGAAAAGTTCATCCCAAAAGCAATGGAGAACACACCCTACATCTACACCTAAACGAGTTTTTTTTTCCAACCCCCTCATTAATTTTGTACCTATAGTATAAACTCCACGTTAGATAAAAAAATAATGAAATATTTGTATTTTTAATATATTACTGAAAACTCTTGGACATGAAGGTATTTTTTTTTCTTCACTATTTTTATTAACTTCAAAAAAAAATTACTGAAGTAGAAAATATTTTATTTTTTTATAATTAAGTTATTGTCTATATTAATAAAACCTTTAAAAGTTAGCGATTATCTTTTTCAACAACACTTATTGATAAAAGATGATTTCGATTTTGGGAATTGTTGGTTAGAGTAAAAAATGCTTTGAAAGTATTCAGTAAAATGGAATAAACAAACATGTTAAGGTCCAATTTTTCATTGTATTTGGGGTTTCAGATGTGCTATTTTGATGCAGAAGCAATTAAGAACATCTTAATTGAGGGATAAAAAATTGCGGTGAAAAATAGTTTTTCACCCGAATGCAAAAGTTGAGATTTTGTTGCCTTTAAATTTTAGTTTTTGCATTGAAGGGTTATCACTTATTTATATTAACTATTTAAAAATATATTAAATATAATTTATTATATTTCATTTTTTTAAAATACTTAATGTATCATTGATTTTACAAATAATTTATGTTAATTACTTAAAAAGTATTTAAAATATATACTTCATGTATCATTATATTAAATTGTTTAAATATTATATATTTTAACTAATTTTTAACTTTCTACTATCATGTTCAAAAAGGACATTTTAATAAGAAATTATGCACATCTTTCACGGACCTTGACCCCTTGAACTTTTTCAATTTTGGGTCATCCATCTGACAATTCATTGTCACACCCAAAACTCTTTTATCCACAGTAGCTTTACAGACACCGAATTTTTCATTGAACTTTTCAATTTGTTCATTCAAAGTCATCATTGTTAGAGTATGCTCAAAGACCAATCATGAGATGATTGTAATAACATATTCGTTTTACCTTATTTGTTAATATAAGACATTGCCATTGCTATTTCAGTTTTTTTTTCTGTGTGTAAATAAATTGATTAATAATAAATTCCTGAGAATAATATGATTCTTAAAAAGTCTTTAGTCAAGTATTATTGTGGGTTTAGACAATAATAATGCATTAAGATTAATGTATAGTTGATTGATGACAGTGTTGTCATTGACATAAGGATGTCAAAATCAATACACGAGTATGTGTTAGAGAACAACATATTGGGCTAACCTATTGTGAGTATGTTTCTTGGATTAATATGTAATAGTCACAACATTACTTATAGTGATAACTATGTATACAATCCTTAGACTTGAGATCATCATTATCCTAACATCGTGAGTCGTATATTTTGATACAGTCAAATGTCTACCATAACGGTTGTACTATAAAGACTAATGTTAAATATATCACAATCTATATAGTATGATATGATTGATCAAGATAAGATTTGTTTCTCCTACATAATGGTAGCAATATCTTAGGTCATTTGATGGAGTAAGACTAGAAATGTATGGTCATACTCAAATAAGTTGATATGAGATATTACACTTATTTGTTTATTGTAGTATACTTAGAATATCAAGAAATATGATATTGGACTATACAAGTGTGACTATTCCATGACTTGTATCCAATCTAGAGATAAATGATAAAATGATATACTACATAAAAAATTTATCACAGAAAAGTTATGTCGAATCACGACTTCTTATAACTTGAGTAGCAATGATGTTTTGCTAGATACCAATTGTTGCTTGTGACATTAGAAATGTTCTAGTATTATTACCAAGGTTACAAGAGCCTAAAAGGTCACACCCTATAATTGAAGCGAACATAAATCAAGTACAGTTGATATTATGTTTAGTTGTCACATGAATTAAATTAATTTGAACTAATTTAATTTGGTAATTAAATTTTGAACACATTATATGCACAAATATGTTGTACACAAGTAGAGAACATAATTAAAATTAATATATGAATTTGATTCATATAAAATATTAACTGAATATAGTTTATTAAAATTATTAATATAAATAGTGATAATAATTTTGCTCAAAGATAAAAAGACATGGAAGTTGATATTCTTTTGGAAAGAATATAATCTTTTTAATATACTTTCCATATGTTTCTATAAATAAAAATAAAAGGGAATTATTCTATTTTTATTATGTTAGATTAATAAAAGGAATATAATCCTTTAGTGTGGTAAGTTTACCAAGAAAAGAAAAAAAAAGTCTAGCGACCATTTTTGTGAAAATTCTCTCTAAAAATTTCAAAGAGTTTTGTTGTTAGTTGTTGACTAGGTGAACTACATAGAGGCCGAGAAGTTTTTTGTTGCAGTTTGGAATCGACATCATGAAAGAAATCAGATCCTAAAGGTATATATTTTAACTCTTCTTTAATTGATTCGTTCCTCGTAAATGGATCCATGGTTGATGATCGCTAGAATAATTTTTTCGTTGCACCACAGGGCGTACCAATGATCCAACAGTCACTATGCCCTTGAGAGTATCATCCTTTTCTGTCAACTTACCTACGATGGAGTTGATCACCCCTTGTATCACATCCATGTTAGAACTAAGGGCCTCCTTCACCTGTCCCTTAAGCTGATCTTTCATCAAGTACATCTACATGGTGCGTCCCTCAACTGCCTCGAGTGTTTCCTTCATACCACTCATGGATTCCTAGGGATTGATCACTCTACCTTCTAAAGCTGACAACGTATTCCTCGATCTACTAGCTTTCCTAGCCCGTTATGGGTATCTCTCGACTCAATTTGATCATTTACTTCTTTCGTCATCTCACTCAACACCTTCAAACCTTGGCTCTTATACTAACTGTCACGAGGCCAGAACTTTAGTCTGGCAAACCTCACGGCCTTAGGTGAGAATTAGCTTCAAATTTGCCTAAGTTAGCCTAACTCTTGAAACGTGAGAATTCACAAGGAAATTCTCTAAGGCACCGAAACTTAGGGGAAGCAAACTCTCAAGTAAAAAAAAATAACGAATGAACAGAAAAGCCGTAAAAAAGCAATGCACACAAAATGTTTGAATAAATTTTCTCAAAAGTATTTAATTACTCAATATTTGGATGGTTACAAATTGGGGGGAATGCCTTTATTTATAGTTGGGCACTTCCAAATCCAACGGTACGATTTAAATTACATCGACGACTAAGATTAATACTTACCTACAAGATGAGAGTCTTAAGGGATTTAAACACTATGCAATCTTATCCTTTAAAATTACAAATATTCACATTGGTAACTCTAATTTACTGTAGTGTTTTATTAGACCACCAAAGCTTCAAGTAGATTGGTTTTTTCATGTGTTCCACTAATCGAGCTAGTTCAAGTGGGTTAAACGAGCCACATTTAATCAATTAACCTACAATTACTGTTCTGTGTGCATTCATCACGAGCTTTGATCTGCAACCCATAACACTATATCTTGCTGTCAGATTTAAATATTTTTCTTTAGTTACACAATTAGTGTTGACTAAGGATAGCCATGTTTGTAGCTAAACTCATTCTTTTTTATCATTTTAATTTGAAATAAAAATTTTAACTAATAAAGACAAAAAAAATTTACCCTCTCTCTCATTTTCTAGATACTTTCTATGTTCGTTTTATAATTCATGTTCAAAATTTATAACGGTCACTTTCAACAATATACTCTCTAATTTTATCTCATATAAAACAAGCTATTTTACTTAAAAAAAAGGCTCATTTCCTACTTTACTTATGGAAATGAGCCACTTTAAACTTTATTTACCGGAATGGGCCAACAAACTAAAAACGCATCCACATAAGAGCATTTTAAGGGGAAATTTTAGAAAAGCGCGTCCCTAGGGAGCGCGTCCCTACCATGTCAGCATAAAACATGTTGACGTGGACGCGCTTTACTGACATGGCAAAAGCACTCCCCTAGGGACGCACTTTAGCCCGTTTTTTGGCCCCAACGGTCATTTAAAAATTTGACCGTTGGGAAGCCAACGATCATAAATAAAAAAAACTATAAAACCCCCACCTATTTTTTTCACACAATTTCTTTAATTTCTTCAAATTTCTCTCTAAATTTCTCAAAGCTCTCTTTAAATCACAATTTCCTTTAATTTTTTTCTAAATCAATATTAATTTTTTATAATTTCTAAGATATTTGATTGTGTTAGTAATGGCCAGGGAATTAATTCGTCTCGATCATAAACATATCTCCGTCAGGTAAATGAAAATGGTAAGGGTTAATTTCAATTTTTGAATATTATTTAATATTTTTTATTATGTAATTTTAATTAATATTTATTTTATAATTTTTTATAACAGTTGGTAGATCAAGTGTTATAATGTTATATTCGTAATATGTCTAGTCCTCCACCACCGTTGATATAAATTTATTTGAAGGAAGCGGGTTTTTGGCACGTGGCCAATATAGACTGGGGGTGCAACTTGGACCCGAAACTCATCAGCGCATTCATAGAGAGGTGGAGACCCGAAACACACACATTCCATCTTTCATGCGAGGAGTGTATCATCACTTTGAAGGATGTACAATTACAATTAGGGTTACCGATGGATGGGTCTGTACTCACCGGGTCTGCTTAATCTGCTAATTAGAGAGCTGTATGCTACGATCTTTTGAGTGTGATTCTGGATAATATTTACGAAGGTCAGATCGAGATGGGCTAGTTACGAGACACATTCCCGGAGCCGGGGGATGATTCGACTGAAGTAGAAAGAATACGATACGCTCGAGCATACATCCTTGAGATCATTAGAGGTTATCTGATACAAGACTTGTCACGAAACCTCGTACATCTAAGGTGGTTGCTAAAACTCGTTGATTTTAGAGCAACTGGCGAACTCAGTTGGGGGTTTGTCGTGTTGTCGACATTGTACCAAGAGATGTGCCGAGCGACACAACCAAGTAAAGCCAAAATCAGAGGTTGCCTATCATTGCTACAATAATGGGCTCAGTTTCGCTTTCCATTTTTACGTCGTCCAATGAACCACCCGTATACATTCCCACTCTTAATGAGGTAAAATTTATATTAAATTTTACAATTATTACATAGATTTAAAATATAATTTTATGCTAAAATTTTATTTAATTAGGTGGAACCATTCGGCTAGTTATGTTGGAATACCTACCGCTCTTGAAGATATATGACTTTTATTAGACTAACGATCGGAAGCGCATGTAAGTATATATATAAATGAAATATATATACATTTAGTATTATGTATATAACTAATATTTTTATCAAGTTCATATAATTTCAATGGACACCATACGAAGATCTGACAATTTAGACAGTAATTCTAGATGAATTCCTACAAAATCCAAACATCTGGCATGTTAGGATCCCATTGATCAACTACACTATTGCCAAGATGCACCAGACAGATAGAGTGTTACGGTAATTTAGATTCTGACAATCGATTCTCGTGGCACCTGAGAAGCTTGATGCAGAGTACAAAATCGACTAACAGCGATCGAATATGCATTGGCCGGTCTTCTTCTCAAATTATATCGAAATATGGGAAAATCAGTATGATCATATACCTATTCGTGAACCGATCATTGTTCTAGAGTTAGCGTGCGAGCCGTATTACATGTCATAGTTTAAGAATCCATGGTAAGCCATATTTACTTTCTAAAGAATAGATGAGTCGGCATATTCGTGTCGAAAGGGAACAATGGGGCCTTTTAAATCTAAAGAGAACGACTGATGGGGCAAGCCTATTAAAAGTGTCCACACAATCACCTAGCCCTTATATGTCTCCTAACTCTTATTGTTTCTTTTTTCCAATCCTATGCCAGGTTGGAATGTATGACCAAATGCATCTCTTTTCCTGATAATTCTGACTCAATCGATGATATATAGGCCACCGTCGTAGGAGGCATCGCCATAAGGCACCGTCGGGAAGCTTATCTCATTTTCAATCTCCACCGCCTTACGCGATTCAAACACTTCTATCGTAGGTGATGTAAACACCTCCGTAACCTTTGTTCTATCAAGGTGGGTCATCCTCTCAACATCCACAACCAGAATAACTACAACCCTCGCCGGAAGCAGAACCAAGAAGGAATCCAGTGCGTAACCGTTGACCACTCCCATGTGGCACTAATTTTGATCGACACATACATTGATTTTTTTAATATATTTGTACAAACTGTTTTTATATTGTTTCATTTAATAAAATAGAAGTTGTTTTAAATATATTTGTACAAATTATTTTTATATTTTCTCTTATTTAATAAAATAAAAGTTCTTTTGAATAAGGCAATAGAAATAATGCAACATAGTTTCATTTAATCAATTATGAATTATTTCAATTTGAACATGTTCCAATTGTATAACTTGGGTTCCTACACTATTCGCACAACTTCTATTTGTTCGTTCTTTCTTGAATATTCATAGTATCACGTATTCTAATCAAGCAAGGTCGACCTTTTGGTTTGCAATGTAATTCTCTATCCGGTAACAACTTAAACAGAGTAAGCGATATAGTTGGCCACTTACATTTATCTGGGATCTGTGGGAATACGTGTCTCCATACGTTGTACATGTATTCTAATTTGTACACTTCGTCGACATAACTCATGGGATCCAAATAGAGATTCTGACAAGCTGCAATTATATGAGTGCATGGATAATGAAGTGCATCAAACCTCCCACAGTTGCAAGTCCTATTTCTAAGGTGTACATGATATTGCCCTCTAGTAATACCTTGGTTTAGTATATCGAACTCTATCACACAAAACTATAGGTTGTCCTGATCGTGACATACTGTGTGCATGGTGTTGGCTCGTGTCTTCGCTTTGTTAATTTCTTACACTACTTTCTAACACTATACATGGCCTCCTCCATTTGGCCTTTATAACTCGCTGCTTGCTTTGGAAATAGTGCAGCGAAACGAAAGTATATCTCCCGCACAACGGAGGTTATCGGTAAATAACGTGTTCCTTTTAGAATAGAATTTATGCATTCAGTCAGGTTTGAGGTCATATAACTATATCGTAGGCTGCCGTCATATGCTTGTGTCTATTAATTGAAAGCTATGTTACAGATGTAGTTTGCACCTTGATTGTTAATTGACCGTAAAATCACCAACATCTTATGAAAATGATCCGTATTGATCTCGTATCCTATCAATATAAGTGGATAGTGATAATTACATACCACTCTTCTATTAAGAACAAATTGAATATTACAAACGAAATAATATTACTGGTGATTAAATACTCATGTTAGTCATTTTTCGTCGTTCAGTGGTAGATCGATTTTGCCCGTAGTAGTTAGACTAATGTATCTTAGATAGTGTGTGTGATCCCATAGGCTTCCCTGTCGCTTAATTGCGGCTAGTATTCTAGTGCCCGATCTGATATAACGCAGATATTAGGTTAGGGGCAGACATGCCTCCTCAACCTAGAAAGAAAGAAATCCTAATCGTCACCTGACTCCTCTGGTGTTATTGCAAATGCAATTGGAAGGATTTTCCCACCACCATTATGTACCACAACTAACAATAGCTGATGGGTATATCTACCATATATAAAGGTACCGTCAATTTGTACTAATGGTTTGCAGTATACAAATGAATCTCAGTATTGCTTAAAGCTCCAAAATAGATGCTTGAACACCTGGCATCCACGGAGCAAATAGTCGTTGTAGTACACAGAGACCGTTTCAAGGTCTGTTACATAACCTAAGACGTATCTATCTAGCACCTAACACCACTGCCACACTTTATTATATAAAGCATCCTATCCACTGTGTATCTTATCCAATGCCTTCTGCTTAGCTATCTAATCCTTGCGGTAAGAAGGCGTGTACTTGAATTAGTTACGAATATTGGCAATTAAGACTGACACAGAAGTCCTGGAATCCGCCTTCACTATCGGTAGTATTATGCCTGCTATCATATCTGAATCCATCTTGGGATGATCTTGTGAAACACCTGTCAACCCATTAGTACATTAAATAATGCAACATTAAATAATAACAGTAATATTCAAAAACCCTAAACCCCTAGTGATACTATACTGGCAACACACGTATGTAGACCCTTGAACTTCTTTATCTCCTACAACTCTACCATTTTCTTAATTGAAGCCATGATTTTCTATAAACATGTAGCATCTTACACTGTACACTTAGCCTCAAACTTTTCGAATTTAGATTTAACCACGTAGTAGGTAAACCCGTTCATGATGCTATATTGTTTCAATGCACCGAGAAAACTATCCTTACTAAAAAATTCCTTACCAACTTCTAATTCACCTGAATCCAAGTACGAACTTCTATGGTCACGCATTCTGTGTGGTAGATCTGGAAACTCCAACACATCATCTTTCGATAGATCAATATTATGTATGTAAGCTAGAGGCGAGTACACCATGAATCGCGAATCTTCTTCTTCTTCTTGATCTAAACCCCCTTCACTGTCTTCAGGTTCGGTTAGAATAGGCTCTGGTTTAGAAAATAATGTAACTTCTGCACCATTGGGGCCAGGCTCTCGAGATGGATCCATATTGGACTCATCATCCGACCTACCATCATCTGTAATGTATGAGGTCTCCTCGCTAGTGGACGTTGTAGGGAGTACATCTTCCCTTCTTGTGGATGTTTCATAACGTCCCCAATCAAATATGGATTACCAATCACTAGAAGTTGATGCCATTCCCCAGTATATATTTCCAGCATCGAACATCGACCCACCGAGATGCATGTCCCATCCACTAACGGAGTGTCATACAGGGGTTGTGTATTCTATGCTGCCATCAAGCACGGATGCTTTCATGTTCTGCCCCCCGCTAATGGAGTGTCAGGTAGAGGTCATGTATTCCTCTCGAATAGCAGTAGATGTTGAAGTCGCAAGTGCTTCATTTGGCGATGAAAATTGTACATATAACTCAAGATAGGGTGATCCATTAGTGAGATAAATCTACACCATCACCTCCAAGCTAATAGCTCCTTTGATATCAAATGAGTCATATGTTACAGGGTCAACCAAGCACAAAATTGATACTTAATAGACTAAACTCTCATTGGTGTCTTTCTGAATATTTTACACCTAATTCTTTTACGAAGTTCTGCCAAATCTATGTTCTATTTAAAAACCATTCGCACTGTGTTCTCCGATAAAAAAACAACACCATTCTCGGTGTCACGTACCTCACCGTTGTAATAAATAATAACACTAATACGTTCACTCATTTTCAACCAAATGATCTATTGAAAGAAATTAAAAACAAAAAATATTATGCAAAAATATAATGATTCAATATAAATATTAAAACAATAAACTGACCTATACCTTCTCAACTTCTTCAATTTATATTTTTTTGAACTTCTTTAATTTCTATTCTTTTGAACTTCTCTAATTTCTCTTGCTATAACTTATGCAACATGAGAATAAAATTTGGCTCATTTATAACTCATTTAGAGCCTAAGGTCAAGCAGGATGTACTGTAGAAAAATAGCATCTAGGTGGGAGCTTTTTTTTGTACTTTTGCTGATAGTGTATCCTGTTTGAAGCGGTTTTAATACTATTTTTTAGAACCATCTTTTTAGAGTTATTTTTTTTAGAAACTACTGTAGAAAAAGAACGTCCAGCTTGGAGCTTTTTTCAGTACGTTTGCTGACAGTGCATCATGCTTGAAGCGTTTTTGACACTATTTTTCAGAACCATCTTCTTAAAATTATTTTTTCAAAAACTACTATAGAAAAAGAGCGTCCAAGTGGGAGCTTTTTTCAATATTTTTGCTAACAGTGCATCCTGCTTGAAGCGTTTTTTTACATTATTTTTTTAGAACCATCTTCTCAAAATTATTTTTTTAGAAACTACTGTAGAAAATAGCGTTCATGTGAGAGCTTTTTTTAGTACTTTTGCTGAAAGTGCATCCCGCTTGAAGCGTTTTTTACCCTATTTTTTTAGAACCATATTCTTAAAATTATTTTTTTAGAAACTATTGTAGAAAAAGTGAGTCTAGGTGGGAGCTTTTTTCACTACTTTTGTTGACAGTGCATCCTGCTTGAAACCATTTTTACCCTATTTTTCAGAACCATATCTCAAAATTATTTTTTCAGAAACTACTATAAAAAATAGTGTCCAGCTGAGAGTTCTTTTTAGTACTTTTGCTAACTGAACAAAAAAAAAAAAAAAACAAAACCAATCTCGTCAAAATAATTTTTTCAGAACTCATCCTTAAAACTATTACAAAAACCGTAAACACAAATTTATTTTTAAAAATCCTTAAACCCTAATTTATTTTTTATAAACAATAAATCCTAATTTAATTTATTTTTTAAAAATCATAAACTCTAATTTATTTTTTAAAATTCCTAAACCTTAATTTATTTTCTCTAAAATTCTAAACCCTAAACATACAAAACCCTAATTTATTTTAACCAAAACACTAACCTTAAAACCCTAAACATCTAAACACTAAGCCCTAAATATGTAAATAACCCACCTTAAAAAAAGTATGGGCAAAAGCGCGTCTCCGCGTCCCTAGGGGAGCGCTTTTGCCATGTCAGCAAAGCGCATCCATGTTAGCGCGTTTTATGCTGCATGGCAAAAGCGCTCCCTTAGAGACGCGCTTTTTTAAAATTCCCCCTTAAATTGTGCCAACGTGGATGCATTTTTGGTTTTTTGACCCATTTCGATAAGTAAAATTTAAAGTGGTCAATTTCTGTAAATAAAGTAAGAAATGGCACTTTTTAGTAAAATATTCTATAAAACATGCTCCAAAAATTTATATTTTTTCACTTTTATTTGTACATATTTCTCTTTATGCAAATTTGAAATCGAATAAATTTCTAGCTTAACAAATTTTACTAAGCATGTTTCTCTTCATAAGGTTTAATATTTTCCAAAACTTTTTTTATATTTGTTTTTGTTTTTCTCTCTCTCTCTCTCTCTCTATATATATATATATTCCAGTTAATATCATTATTCTTGTAATGCTACGTTGTGTTAAGGAGAACCCAATTTCAGGTTAAACAATGACCCACTTGCTGAAGGTAATCCGAGGTTTTGGTTTTTCTCAAGATTCGGCAATTAATCCATTTCTTGTTCTGGTTAGATTGTAATTGATTAAATTTACCCAAACTTGACTAACTTTTGGAGTTGATGATTATGAAGAATTCTTTTTTCAACCAAAAGTAAAAGTAGAAAGAAAGTCTGATTTCACAAGCATTTGAAAACTTGGGAACATCCCATCATAGTGGGGTGAGTGCTAACCAAAAATTCATCTACTCAAATCATGGTAAGCATGAAGCAAGCCGAAGCGAAAATGAAAAGGATGGCGGAGGCAGAAGCTATAGAAGCAGCAGAAGTATTATCAGGAGCATCAGAGTGGGTGGTTGTAGAAGGAGCATCAGCAGCTGGTATGTCGCTTTGGGTAGTTTTAGGTGGGGATGCAAGTGGGGACTTGTTAGGACCAGGTGCTAAGGCCTTCCTGGGAGGAGAAGCATTAGGAGCGTAAGATGGGGAAGAAGTTATGGCTACATTTATAACATTGCTGATTTCCAGTACTGAAATATCATAGGGTTGAGTCGTAACTTGTTTAACAAAGATAGAATCATGGCTAGAACCCGGAGCAGCAGATCCAAATGACACTTGTTTCCCCACACGTGTCATAGTCAAGAAACCTTGCTGGTTTTGGGCTTTCCCACTTTGCTGGTAAAGTGTGGTGAGAGTCAACGGTTTAGATGGCACCTTGTCCACCTTGGCTTTGTCGTAATAATCCAGTACCACATGGATGCTTAACATCTTTTTTATTGTATCCTTCGGTTGGCTAGAAAGTCCTGAAATCTGAGAATTGGAAACAACAAGAACAGTGACGCTTTTTTTGTCGTTGATCTCACTCGCAACACCGGTTTGAGTCAGCAAGTCGTTGAAGGTGCTGTAATCTGAGAAGGAGCCAAGGATCTTAGTGATGTTAAATGCATCCGCAGCTGATAAGAGAAGGAAAAAGGTAAGGAAGAGTGCAACAATTGGGGAAGAAATGGGAGACATTTTTTATGTAATTAAGGAATTCCAAGTTGGTTGTTAGTACTTCAGACAAGGGTGCGACTATGGATTTATATAAATACATGTGGATTCAAGTTGGAAGTCTATATTTCAAGGTTTGAGTTTATTTCGCCCGAAAAATGGGATTTCGGTTTTGGTCAAACAAACAAAGATATCAAACACTGACATTTGGGTTCTTTTCAGTTGGTAACGCCCAAATGCCAGTCTCCCCACCATATTTGATACCTCACAATCTAAATTTAGTAAATGATACTTTAATATGGTTGAAGTTTATTATTATTATTACTTTCTTATACTACACTGCTGGCCCAACTACTGATATGCTATTTTTTTTTACTATAAAATATCATTTAATTATTTAAAGTTTTTCAATAACACATTACATGATAATTTTTAAAAATAAAAAATAGCATAATAATAAATTTAGCTTTCAACATTTGTACGTATCAATTTAGTCGTAATTTTTTAAAATTTAACCATCAATGTTTACATATTATCTGAATTTATCTTTTTACATAAAAATATAATTTAATACACAATATGTAAATTATAAATAAAAGAATTTTTTTTAAAAAAAATTGTTTATTATTAAACTAGACAATCCTCAAATACATTATTTTTCTTATACATCAAATGACTAAGAACTTGATTTCTCAATGATAATTAATTTATTTTTGTTAGCTTGAGTTGACTGTCATTAATGAAGCAAATCAAAACTAAAAAAATTAAATTTGTTTAAGTTGTTAGACTTATAATTATATTGAACGAAGCGTTTTTTTATTTTTAACACTAGAATTGACTATTTTTCAAAATTTGGATCGTTTTGTTTCTTATTGCTGTTCATTTTTTTTATTGAATCAAACATATGAATAATGTTAGAAAGGATCACAAAGAAAAACATGTTGGAATATTTTTAAAATATATATAATGTTTCAATTGTTGCAAATGAAAAGTTATAAATAACCAAAAGTTATCTCATTTAGTTATTAATCAAAAG
Source organism: Gossypium stocksii (assembly GCA_020496765.1). Lineage (NCBI taxonomy): Eukaryota > Viridiplantae > Streptophyta > Magnoliopsida > Malvales > Malvaceae > Gossypium > Gossypium stocksii. The sequence continues at coordinate 98,498,740 of CM035629.1, read as the reverse complement.
TTATCATTATGTGATGAGTTATGTCTCTTAAATTCAAAAGTTATATCCACTTGATTATTAACAAATAGTCATAATTATTTAAGTAGATATCTATTGAATAATAATGTTTATTGCTAAAGATATGACTATCCATTTAAGTAGTTTATGTCCCTATGAAGAGACATGAGACCTTCTATAAATAGGAGTGAAATTTCATTTTTATGACACACGTCAAAAAAATAGAAACAAATTTTCTTTCTGTTCTCCCACCATCTTTCATATTTCTAGATTGCTCTGTAAAGAATTATTACAAAAATTCTTTATAGAAATTGATATCCTTGTTATGTTCTGCTCAATGCTCAGTGGAATTTCCATAAGTGAAAAACGTAGACAGTCATTGGGTTTCATTGTATACTCAAGGTTCATTTACCAGTAACTCTTTCACACACCATAGTATAGGTGAGTGCGAATAGAATCTTAAAGAAAGTCACATTGATACATGCTTTGAAGCCTTCGTTAATTTTTTACAAATTTAATTTTATCCCCACGCTCCAACAAAACAAAACTGGAAAATGATTAAATTACACAATGTGTAAAGATTGAGGGTCAATTTTTTAGAATCAAGATTAAATCGACATAATGTGTAAATGTTAATAGTTAGATTTTTTTTATTATACCTATTTTAAAAGCTACCAAGTCAATTTTTTATTGGTCATTTAAAGATAGGTGACCAAAAAAGAAAAACCAAATAGTTGAGTGATCATGAAAGAAACTTACTAATAGTTTAGAGACTACCAGTGTAATTTACATTTATTTTAATTAAGGTAGCTTTCATGTTCGTTTTGTGGTTTATAAAGATGAATCCCTTTAAAATTCGTGACTGTCCCTTCTAATAATTTCATTTACAAAGTTCGAACTAACATCTTTATTTTAAAAATACAATATGATTTAGCATTACAAACTAACCATTATCTTCATTCCATTAAAACAGATATATTGTATTAGAATCAATATTAGAACTATTAAATGATATAATGTGATTGTGATTTTAAAAGGGAGCAAATGCATTTAATTTCACTCAAAAAAATTAAAATATTATTATTGGTTTATCTTAAATATATATCATATAATACTCACTAATTTTAAACGTCTAAACTAGTCCCTTGTATAGAATCCCCTATCATCATGCATTTGAAGTTTCGAATCACTATAATAATTGTATTTGTGGTGATAGAAAAGTTATTTTAAAATAAAGCTTATCCTAATGACCTTTTCTCCTAAACTATTAAAATTTTCCATGAAATCCATCAGCTTCTTCCTCAATCTATTGACCACCGACGTCCTCGTCCGGTCCGAAGAAGGCTCGAGGAAAACGCTGCCGCTGAAGGAGTAGTGGTCGCTACGATCGAGGAAGCTGCTCTACTGTTTCCCAAATGGTTACAAACGACATTTAGTCCTGCTGAAGGAGGCGACTGGTAGCGCGAGTTGAATTTTCTCCAAGATTTTAGCGATTTTCGTTCTTGTTTCATTTTTCGGTTCTTTGGTCCGTCTTTGTTCTTTTATGGACAATTGGACGGTGGGGTAGGGTTGTGGGGTCCGTGGTCTTCTTCGGATTTCCCTGCGTTTTTGTGTTTTAGCGGTGGCGGGGTGCTGCTCCTTCCCATTTTCGGTGATTCTTGTCGCTTTGTGCATGGAAAGGGTGCCTGGTTTCGACTCCTGCTTATAGGCGGTGACAAGTCACAACCTTAAGCGGTAATTTTTGTCCTTTTCTCTCTTTTATTGTTTTGCATGCTTGTTTCTTTATTTTCTGCATGGTTTTACGTATCCTTCTTTATGCATGTTTCATGCATTTCTTTCAATCCTCGATATATTTCACGTTTCTTTAAGTAGTCCATTTGTTAGTGATCTGTTACTGTAGTATTTTAATATTCGTTTTCTGTTTTTTCTCTACAATTTAGGTAGTTTCTTCTCGCATCTCCTTTTGTTCTACTTTGTTCTTTTTCCCTTATTTTTTTTTAATCCTTTTTCTCCTGATTCATTTTTGTGCTTATTTCTTTCTTGATTTTTTGTTTCCGAATTTTCTCTGTTTGGGTTGTACTTTTATGGGTGGCTGTTCATTGGGGTAATTCTGAAGATGAATCTGTCCTTGTTTCGATCTCTTTCGTTTTTCCTTCTTGGTTTGGTTTGCACTGGAGTATCTTCCTGATCGGAGCTTGTTACGTGCCTGGGCATGGAGTTTCTCCTGAAACTTGCGTCTTCTCCTGTTTTATTTTTTTTTCGGTTTTAGTCTGCCTTTTCTAGGTTGTAAAGGGACTGTTTAAATTGGGATTTCTGTTCTTTTTCTTTATCGCTTTGTTTTTTTTTGGTTATTATTATTTTTTCATCTTTCTTGATATTGCTTTTTGTATTTGATCTGGGTCTTTTGAATTTTGGCTTGTCTTACGACTTATTTTCCTTGGTTACTGGTCAAGTGCCTGCGGTATCCTTTTTCTTTGTTTTGTTTTCGTGGTTGTTGCTTTAGTTTCTAGGGTGGTGGCTTATTCGTAACTGAGCTTGTTTTGGGGGCCGTTTGTTTCCTCTTTGGGTGTCAGCTTTTCTTGGTTCTGGGGTGGATTTAGTTTTTCGTTGTGGGCTGGGTGTTCGGTTGTCTGGTTGCTTGAGTGCTGTTTTCAGAGGTTTGATGGCTGAAGATATTAATAAGCTGTTCGCTAAATTAACGTTCTTGGAGGAATAGGCTACTCAGGTGGTTGGGTTGAATAAGTCGTCGCTGGACTTTAATGGACACGAAGCATGGGCTGTTGGTAGGGTTATGTCGACGGAAAAGATTAACAGGGAAGCCATGTATAGGGTGTTAAAATCGATTTGGTTTACCAAAGAGCCAGTTACTTTCGTCTCGATGCCGGACGGCCACTTCCTTGTTAAGTTCGGCAGCTTGGAGGATAGAACCAGAATTTTCAATATGTCCCATTGGCTTTTTAATCAGTGCCTGTTCTCAATGCTTCCTTTTGTCAAGGGAAAAGCAATGACGGATTATGATTTCCATTTGACCCCTTTTTGGATTTGAATCTACAATATTTTCGAACTATTGGATCGGCAAGTGGCGGTTGATCTTGGTGGTGTCTTGGTTGAATTAATGGCCATCGATTGGAGGGACAAGGACGGTTGTTGGATCGAATACATAAGAATCAGAGTCAAAACCAATATTTAAAAACCTCTTCAACGTGTGGCTAAAATGGTGGGGTAGGATGGGACAGAACTCTTGTGCACGGTCAAATACGAAAGGCTCCCCATTTTTTGCTACAAATGTGGCTGCATCGGACACGAGACTAAGCAATGTCAGTCTCAGGTGGAATTGGATGAATCGGACCTCAAATTTGGGAATTGGTTACGGGTAAAATTAGGACAGTCAAACAGCTACGAAGGTATTTGGCCAAATGGAGTCGAAATTTTAAGGAATGATGTCGCTAGTAAGATGGATGATGAGAAGCGGGGATGGATTGGGAAGGAAGAATATGAGGCTGAAAAAGGGAAAGGTAAGCTGAGGGTGGGTGAAGGGGTCTCGGATTCTATCTCGTTAAATGATAGAAGACCAAGTGGAATTCCTAAAGAAGGAGGGAGTCGTATAAGGAGTAAGCGCAAGAAAATTAAGGGGTGTAATGGCGAGGGAGATATGGAGAGTCCGGTTCGTATAGTAAGGAGGAAACTCTCAGATGGTGCTTCACCATTCAAGGCGGTGGCTAGCGATCACCCCCGCCCAGTACTATGAAAATTCTTTGTTGGAACTATCGTGGGCTCGGAAACCTTGTGATAGTTCATGATTTGAAACAATTCCTTGTTATTAAAAGTCCTTTGTAGTGCTCGTTACGATAGCTTTCAAATTCTTTATTATCTTCTTGAGTGAGACTAAAGCTAAGGCTTATGAGGTGGAGCATGTTAGAATTAAATTCGACATGGATGGGTGTTTTGTGGTTGACGCTGAAGGGCGCCGAGGGGGTTTAGCTATCCTTTGGAAAAATGAGACTAAGGTTACTATAAAGAATTTCTCTAACCACCACATTGATTCTTTGGTTTTTATTGAGGGGATGGATTGTTTCCGTTTCATGGGTTTTTATGGTTTTTTTGACCTAAATAATCGCGAGCAGTCGTTGGAATTGTTGAGAAGAGTAGGCAGTTTGATTCATGACGACTGGATCATCGGGGGGAACTCTAATGCCATTTTGAATGATGAGGAGAAGGTTGGTATGGAAGAGTTTGGAAAAATGCTTGACGAGTTGGCTTTGATGATATTAAAGCATATAAGGGTTGATTTACGCGGTCCAACAATAGGACAGATCCGATTTTGTCAAAGAGCGTTTGGATAGATTCATGGTCTGCGCTTCGGGGGTGGATAAAATGCCTTTCCTTTCTACTAAGGTTGTGAGACAAAGTTGTTCGGATCACGACGCCATTCTCCTTGATTCAGTGGGTCGTAAGCCTAATAATGATTTTAAGGACTCCAGGTTGCTCTTTAAATTCGAGGCTTGTTGGGCCAAAGATAGAGATGCTAAAAATCTTGTCAGAAGAGTTTGAGATGTTAACAAAAATAATTGTAATTTCATTTAGTGGCCTGATAAAATCCGTTCGAGTCTTGGTCTTTAGCAGCATGCTCGATCCAATAGGTTGAAGAGTCGCATGCGTCGTCTGATTAAGAGGATTGACAGACTCATTGACGAGCCTAATGTGATGTCGAATACTGAGTTGCTCAGAACCAGTCGTTCAGAGTTGGGTCACCTTTATGCCGAGGAAGAATCTTCTTATTGGGCTTAGAGATCTTGTATCGCTTGACTTAAGGAGGGGGATAGAAATACTCGATTTTTTCATGTTCGTACGACAAGCAGATTTAAGAAGAATAAGATCAAAGGTATTTCTGATATGGATGGCAATTGGGTCGAGGGGACGACAAACATTAGTAAGGTGGCTTGGAATCATTTCAATGATTTGTTTAGGTTTGAGGCTATGAATGACGAGAGGGTTATAAGCCATGTTAGAAGGTGTATCTCCTAAAAAATGAATGAGTCCTGTTGGGCCATTTTACTGACAAGGAAATTATGGACACTTTTGCTCAAATGGACCCCCGTAAGGCCCTTGGTATTAATGGTCTCTCCCGTCTCTTCTTTCGAGAAAATTGGGATGTGGTTAGTAAGGATGTTCTCTAGTTCTATCATGATGTCTTTGAGGGAAAGAAAAATATCGAGTAGATCAACGATACTATAGTTATGCTTATTCCTAAAATTAAAGATCTTGGGGACATGGCTAACTTTTGGCCTATCAGCCTCTCTATGGTCATTTTCAAAATCATTTCTAAAGTTTTAGCCAATAGACTCAAGACAGTCCTTCACTCTTGCATTAGCTCTAATCAGAGCGCGTTTGTCTTGGATTGTATGAGTCATGATAATGTCTTGATTGCTCACGAGCTTGTGTATTACTTATAGAGTTCCAAAAATGGGCCTAATAAGGGTTTGGTTATCAAACTTAACATGAGTAAAGCCTATGACAGGGTTAAGTGAGACTTCCTTGAAAATGTTATGCTTCGGATGGGTTTTGCGGATGGTTGGGTGAAATTGATTATGCATTGTGTCCATTCGGTTAAATATGTTATCAAGTGCAATATGACTCTGTCCAAGGAGATAATCCCAGAGCGTGGCCTTGGTTAAGGGAACCCTCTTTCGCCTTATCTTTTCCTTTTTTGCATGGAGGCTTTATTTCGTTTGCTTTGTGATGCTCAAGCTTGCGGAAACATTCGTGGTATTAGGGCGAGTCAGAATGTCCCTAGAATTAATCACTTTTTTTTTGCTAATAACACGTTGCTCTTTGTCAAGAACAAGAACAACAAAGTCGACACTGCTGTTAATATTCTTAGATAATTTGAGCGTGTTTTCAGGTAAAAAATTAACATTTCTAAATCCATGGTGTGCTTTAGCGCCAAAACCCCAAGGAATCAGAAGCAAATTTTTGGTGACATGCTTGGGATGCGAGTGGTTGAGAATCTAGATCATTACCTTGGGCTCCCTTTGTTTATTAGTGAGCAAAAGACGGGGGCTTTTAAGCATATCCTTAATCGCTTTAACAGGATTAATAGTTGGTCTAAGCGTTTACTTTCCTATGGTGGTAAAGAGATTTTTATCAAATCTATCTTACAATCACTACTTACTTATGCTATGTCTATTTTTCTCGCTCCTAGGGGAATGATAGAGGAGATGGCCTCAAAAATTCGTCGGTGGTGGTGGACAAGCAAGGAGAAGGGTCGTGGTTGGGCCATGCTCGTGTGGGATAATCTTTGCCTTTTTAAGGGCATGATAGGAATCAATTTTAAAGATCTGCGGCTCTTTAATCTAGCTTTGATCCATCGACAAGTTTGGAGGCTTGTAACATCCTCAAAACCCTATTGGTCGTAAATAATATGAAATAAATTTTAGCGAAATAATGTATAAGTTCAAAGAAAATGAAAGTTACAATATATCAAAAGAGAGTTAAATCAATAAACATGACATGATGTATTAAGGAAGGGACTAAATTGTAAATATGCAAAAAGTTCTATAGCACAAGCATAACTATAACATCCCTACAATTGATATATAATAAAAGTAGTAATAAATTAAATAATATATAATTGATTTTTCGGTAAAATGATAAAATGATATAAAGCGGATAAAAGAGAATATTTGGGAGTATTAAAATAATAATGATGATTAAGAAGTAGGTTTTAGTATATTAATTTAAAGTAAAGGCTAAATCGTAAATATGAGAAAAACTTTTGGCTCAAGTGTAAATATTTAAAATTTAGGGGATCGAAGTGTAAAAATAAGAAATTTGAAGGACCAAAAGTGAAAATAATCCAATTTACTAAGATATGGAATTGACATGCAAGGACCAAATTGAATAGGTGAAGAATTGTGAGGGACTAAATCACAAATTTACCAAATTAAGTGATGATTCAAGGATGAAATTTTGAAAGATCATAAAGGGCAAAATGGTCAATTAGCAAGAGGGAAAGTTCTAGAATGTAATGACGATGTTGATGATATTTTGACGATTTTTTAATTAATTAATTAGTTAAATATTTTTTATTAATATTTTGCTTAGATATTTATTATTTTATTTAGAAAAATAGTAGTATAAAAAGAAAGGAAGGATGAAGGAAATGGATCATCCTTCCGACTGTGAGTGAAAGGATCAGAAAATAAGTCTTTTTTTTTTTTTATAATTTAGTCATTTGCCATGAAAACCTACCTTTTTACCCAAAATTTTTAAAAATTTCTGTAGACATTAAAGAGAGAAGATGAAGTAGAGATTTTAGAGAATATGTTCATCAATTTAGAAGCAAGAAAATAGTAGATGAAAGTGGAGAAAATGAGAAATTCTTGACAAAGGAGGTAAGTTTCATACTAAACCTACTTGTATTTCAATAGATTGAGTTAAAGATGTTCTGAGTGGGATGTATGAAACACGTATTTAATCTAAATACTAGAAATAAAAAGTATTTGATGAAGAATAGAGACTTAAAACACTAAATTGGTAAGTGACAATGTGATTTATATGATGAAAAGTACTAAGATTAAGAAATGAATATGTAATCTACACATAAACATAAGTTTCTAAATTGTATAGTAATCAAAAGTATGACAATTATGTGTGAATGAATGAAAGTGCAAAGAACCATGGAAAAGAAAATATTGTTTTCATTAAAATAGTTTGGACAACAGCAGTGACTTAAATTTAAAAATTCACCAAAAATTCTATAAATTTTTTTAGAGATTGAATTAAATATGTAATTAAATCTTATTGAGTCTAGTTTCATATGGAAGAAACGGTGAAAGAAACAGAATTTTATAGTTTGAGATATATTAACTTTTGTAAAACAAGGTCGGAGTGGATTTGAGTTCCCCTATTCTAACTTTGGAAAATCATAAAAAATTATAAAAAAATTTATTACGGTTTTAAATTTATATGTTTAAATTTTTAATGAGTCTATTTTCAAGAGAAACAAACAGAAATATCATCCAAACCCCGTAATAAGAGATAATTAATTTTTAGTAAAGAAAGGTCAAAGCTGTCAAACAACAGAATAGGGACAAATTTGAAGAATTTAGTGTACTTATTGGCTAAGTCATAAATTCTAAAATTTTTATGGTAAAAAGATATTTGAGTCTAGTTTCAAAAACATCAAGCGGATCTTAATTTCAAATTCTGTAGCTCAATATGTAAATAATTTAGTGACTATGACTCAAGTGGACAGCTTTGATATGAAAACATAAGTAAATAGTGGAATTATAAATAATGTTACATGTAAGCATGTTATATACTAAAAGTTAAAGATTCTAAAAAATATATACATGAAAGATATGGAATAGAGAGGAGGAGGAGGAAAAAATATATATGAATATATATATATATATATAGTAGATGAATTTGAAATGTTTCGAAATAGTTGTAAGTGATGAAATGGTTAATACATGCGAGTATGTTTAAACGAATTGATAAAATAACAAGTGAATAATTGTTAATTGATTTAATATTGAATTCTTTGTCAAAATTTATGAAGAATTAAATTGATTGGCACAATTTAGAAATAAATATGAAATATACGTAAATTGGGTAAGCTACTTTTGAAAGTGCAAGTCCTCCAATGGTCTTATTTGTAAAACTTTAATATTTGTGTTAATTTTATATACTTTGTTATCTTTGATTGAATATCATGTTTTTATGAGGACTTGATATTAGAAATAGATGTAAGTGGATGATATATAAGATGAAGTGGCGGTTATGACATCTGAATATATATTCAGGTAATGATATATAAAAATAAATAAATAAAAATAAAGCGTGGAACTTGTAAGAAAATGGAGACGACGTCACGATGGCAAGTTCACCATGTCACGACGTGGAAACCCCAACATTGCGACGACAGTTCAGAAATTTTTATGAACTTTACAGTTTGGCCTTTTGATCAATTGTGGATGTTTTAATGAGCTCCTTTAACTCATTATTAGTTCTATTGTAAATTCAATTATTACTAAAATGAGTTAATTATCTAAATTAATTAAATAATATATAAATTGATCTGAAATTTTTAATAGTTACTTCGGTAATAAATGTGACATCTTGATGCCTTGACTCGACGATCGGGTCAGGTATGAGGGTGTTACAAGGCTTATCTCGCAGAAGGATACTTTGTGCTATCAAGTTCTGAGCTCAAAATACTTCCCTGATGGTGATCTCTTTCTTCCCAAAAAGGTCGACAAACCTTCCTTCACTTGGTCTAGCATTTCGACAGCGGCTAGATCTCTTGATAAGGGTTTTGGTTAGCAATTGGGGGATAGTTGTAGTGTTCGGCTTGATAAGAACAAATAGAGCTTTGAGGGTCTTGATGGTGATGCCTTACAACTCTTGAACGCCGCTTTTCTGGAGGTGCATGTCTGTGGTCTTTAGTTACCATATCATGGTGGTTGGGATGTAGGTCGCGTTCACAAGCTATAAGAGGACTCTTTGGCTAGCTGTATTTGTGATATCTCGATCTTACCTTATGGGCCGAACGATAGGATGGTTTGGTTTCATAATATCCACAACTTTTACACGACCAAATCAACCTACTCTTGGTTGTTACTTAAAAGTATTGGGTTCAAACCACATCTATTCTTTTGGAAATTAATTTGGAAGATTAAAGTCCTCCCTAAGATCCGTGTTTTTTCTTGGCACATTGGTCACGATTTGCTTCCCACTAATGTTAAGATCTCAGCTATTAAATGCCATGTCAATCTGCTTTGCTCGAGGTGTAGGGGTGGGGACGAAACGATGCTTCATGCTTTAAGAGATTGCTCTAAAGCCCGGGATGTCCTTATTACGGGTGGCTTTGACAATAGATTACTAATTAATCAGTATGAGTTTTGCATTGATTGAATTGAAGACTCTATGCGTATCTTGGACAAAAAAGCCTTCGAAGACTTCATTTATACTCTGTGGAACATTTGGAACAACAAAAACAATGTTATGTTTAGAGGCAAGGACAAGAACATGGGGGTGATCTGGGATAGAGCCCGCAAGCTCAACGATGACTTCTAGATTCATAACTTTTCTTTTCAGCCGATCTTACCTTGGGTCCCTAAAATTTGCAAATGGGAAAAACTATCGGAGGGTGTTAGTAAAGTGAATGTTGATGTGTCCGTGAATGCTAATGGTATGAGCTTGGGCATTATTGTGAAAGATTCTAATGGCTTTGTTTTAAGCAGTAAAGCAGTTTTCATTAACAAGGTGGTTAGCTTCGAATGGGCAGAATTGGATGCCCTTATCGAAGGTTTTTGGCTTACACATTCGCTTAGTTCTGATAAAGTTATTTTCGAAATGGATTGTGCTAGCATTGTCAATCACTTTTGCAAACACAAGAAGGATATCACGGTTCTTGGTCACCGTATCAAGGAAGCCCGCAAGATGTTTAATTCTTTTTTTAAAGTCGACGTCAATTTGGTGGATCACGGTTGTAATAATTTGGTCGAGTCTCTTTGTACTTGGTCTCTTTCTAATTATTGTAATTTACCTTTTGAGATGGATTATCCTAGTGATATTTATAACATTGTAATTTCTGATACAATTTAATTTGAGGTTGTGGCCTTTGGGCTTTTCTTTGTAAAATGAAAAAAAAGACATTTAGTCTTTACTGGAGCATCCACACGCTTGGTGCTTTTCACGTTCATCTGATTCTCCCCAACCGATTCTTTAGCCATCGTGGACGGTAGGTTAAATGTCCTGAAAACCTTAACTTCTCACATTACCTTCTCGAAACCTTAACGTAAAAAGGCTTGACTTGTTTTAAGTATCGTTGCATTACATCTTTGTGGAATCTCTTTTCATCGGAAATATAATTGTCGGAGCTTTGCTGTTTTTGTGACTTGCCGTTGTCTTTGGAAAACAGAAACATTATTGGAACCTCTTCAACCTTAAACTTCACTGTAAAAACCTGTTCTTGTTGTACTTCTTGTTACCGTCGCTTCTTTCTTGATTTTTGGCGGCTCTGTTTTTCATTTGAGCTGAGCTTCGTCTTCTTCAACCTTAACAAAAAAAAAATCCAATGTTAGCAGCTGATTTCAACAATGAGATAGTAAATTGTTTGAGGCCTCACTTTCTTTATCCTCAACATTATCTTCTTCATTTTCCTTTATTTCATCCTCATCAGGAATTGCAAATTCTAAGTAAAAAAAAAGCCTATCATCATCGTTGTTGTCGTCAGTGTTATGGTAAAGAAGTTAAGGAGTGTTAAAGAGTTAGGTAGTTAGGCAGTTAGTAGTTATAACTGTGTTTGCTTAGTTTACTTCACTGTATTAAATACGTAACTCATTTCCTTCTTCAATAAGATAAAATCTATTCTTTCTCTATTCTGAATATCTCAATATGGTATCAAGAGCCCAGGTTCTCTTGGCATAAAGTTTTTTTCTTCTCTTTGTGTATTAATGGCGACAGATGGTGTTCCTTCTATTGACACACCTCGTAATTCTACCAATATTGATGAAGCTATTCATTCTCCTAGTTCTGGTTCTCATGCTTCCTCTACTGTGCATTACTTTTCCAAACATGATACAATCAAGCTCAACGAACATAATTTCCTCTTATGGAAACACTAGCTGCTGTTAATTCTTGAGGGGTATGGGCTTGAAGGATTTGTTTTAGGTACAGTTTCTTCCCCTCATTCTTTCATAACTAGTGATGATGGTCATCTTGTTAAAAATCCAGCATTTGTAGTCCATAAGAAGCAAGATAAATTCTTGGCTTCTTGGCTTCTGTCTACTGTCACGGATAATATTTTGGTTCATCTCACTGCTTCTAAAACCAGCTTTGATATTTGGACTGCTATTAGCAGATGGTTTGGTGCCAAGTCTAGTGTCAAACTCTCAAGTATGTGTCATAATCTGTACTCGATCAAGAAGTCAAGTCTTTCAGTTAAAGATTATCTGGCTAAGGTTAAAAGTCTTAGTGATGGTTTGACTGCTGCTGGTAGTCCTGTTATTGAACAAGAACAGGTAAGTGTAATCCTGGCTGGTCTTCCCATTGAATTTAAATCTATTCGCATTCTTGCTTCTGCTACTCCTATAAGTCTTGACTTAGTCACTGAGATGCTTTTGGATTGTGAAGATCGTCAACTAGCTCTGTTAACTGATGTACCATTGCAAGTTAACTTAGTTTCTCAGCAAAGTGACCAGGATTCTATGAAAGCGAGTTCTGACACTAGTCGTGGTTCACATCAAGGCCACCAAAATTATAGTCGTGGATGGCCCCGTGGTCGTACTCGTGGTTCTGGACGAGGATGGAATCGCTCAAAACCACAATGTTAATTGTGTGGTAAAATAGGGCATATGGTGCAAACGTGTTATCATAGGTTTGATGAAAACTTCTCTGGTCTTGGCTCAACGTCCTCACCTTCTGTCAATTATCATCATCTCAATGAAGGTCCTACACCTCACTGTTCAACATCTCAGTGTTGTGGAAATTTTTCCCAGTCACCTGCGACTTCTTCACTAGTTGTTCGAGTACCACTAGGTTCTTTGTCAACACAGCATTGGTATCCTGATTCGGGTGCAACAAATCATGTCACCCCAACACTGGCTAATCTCACTGACGTTTCTTCCTATACAGGTACTGGTCAAGTATCTATGGGTAACAGTGAGTCTGTTTCCATTAATAATGTAAGCTCTTTGAATGTTTTGGTTGGTTCTCGGTTGTTGCATTTAAGGGATGTGTTGCATGTGCCTACAGTACGTAAGAACTTGATCTCTGTAGGGCAGTTTGCAAAGGATAATAATGTTTATTTTGAATTTCATCCCGTTTTGTGTTTTGTGAAGGACATTCAGACAGGAAAGATATTTCTAGTGGGCCACATGCATGATGGCTTGTATCAGTTTGATTTTTCTCGTGGTGATTCATGTCGATCGGGTTCTGTTCATAATCCGGCTTCTTCATTGCTAAATAATATTCAAGCTCATTCCTCTCTTGATCTTTAGCACAATAGACTTGGGCATCCCTGTCCTAATGTTCCTACTCGTGTCCTACGTATTTGTAATATTTCATTCAAGAATAGTGGTTTACCTCTAAATTGCACACCTTGTAAAATTGGAAAATCTCATAAGCTGCCATTTTCTACTTCAAAAATAGTGTATTCGACTCCTTTTGAATTAGTAACATCAGATGTTTGGGGTCCATCTCATGTGCTGTCCAGTGGCTATGCATATTATGTTTCTTTTGTTGATTTACATAGTAGATTTACATGGCTGTATTTTCTAAAGAACAAGTCAGAGGTTTCTCGGTGTTTTGCTCATTTTTACAAGTTGGTTCAAGTTCAGTTTGGTTAGCATATTAAAATGCTATAGACAGATGGAGGGGGTGAATTTCGTTCTCTCTCAATTGAGCTTGCTCGGCTTGGTATTCAACATCAAGTCACGTGTCCCCACACTTCAGAACAAAATGGGGTTGTTGAGCGTCGTCATTGTCATATAGTTGAAATGGGGTTGACTCTGTTAGTTAAGGCTTCTAAGCCTTTAAAGTATTGGTCTGATGCGTTTTCGCATGCGGTTCATCTAATCAACAGGCTCCCTACTCCGGTTTTGCAGCATCTCTCTCCTTATACGAAACTGTACAAAGGTCAGCTGACTATGCTCGGTTGAAGGTGTTTGGCAGTGCTTGTTTCCCTCATCTCAGGTCCTTTCAATAGCATAAGCTACAATTTTGTTCCAGCAAGTGTGTTTTTCTTGGTTTTGGGCCTCATCACAAGGGTTATAAGTGTCTTGTTGCTGATGTTTGTGTGTTCATCTCTCGTCATGTATTATTTGATGAGCTGGAGTATCCGTTTCAAACGGGGTTTTCTTCCTCTCCTGATTCTAAGTTGGTCAAGTTCAGTCATTAGTATTCTTCTGTACCTGTGGTTGCAATATCCAGCTCAGGGTCTGGGTTGTCTTGTCCCAGAACAGGTGGTCTTGGCTCAGTTTTATCTCCTGCTTCTTCTGACTTGGGTTCTCCCGGTTTAGGCTCTTCTTTCAGGGCTGTTTCTACTGATGTGCCTGGTCCAGCAACTCGTGTGCAGTCATCTTCTTCTAATGTACCGGGGACCACTCATGATCGATCTTCTGTCCCAGATGCTACTGGTGCTCGCCCTTCTTCTCCTAGAAATGGTCATCCGATGTAGACACAATCGAAGAGTGGTATTTTTAAACCAAAAGTGTTTTTTTCTACCTTAGATGAGATGGAGCCTTCCACTATAGCTGAGGCTTTTCAAAGTTCTACTTGGACAGCTGCTGCAAAGACTGAGTTTGATGTTTTGATAGCAAATGGCACGTGGGACCTCGTTCCTCTACCTGTTGGCCGTCGAGCAGTTGGCTGTAAGTGGATTTTTAAGATTAAGAGGTATGCTGATGGTTCGGTCACTAGGTACAAAGGTCAGTTAGTGGTTCAAGGTTATCTCCAAGAGGCTGGGGTAGATTTTTATGAAACTTTTAGCCCGGTTGTCAAACCAACAACAGTTAGAGTGGTTTTGGCTATTGTAGTTTCTCGGGGGTGGTCCCTTTGGTAAGTGGTCGTCAACAACATCTTTCTAAATGGAGACCTGCATGAGGAGATCTACATGACACAGCCACCTGGGTTTGAACAATATAGTGCTGATGGGCAGCAACTCGTGTGCAGGTTGCGTAAGGCACTTTATGGTCTTAAACAAGCCCCTCGTGCTTGGTTTCACAAGTTAGGAGAATTTTTGTTAGCCTCTCGGTTTGTTGCTTCTAAAGCTGATAACTCACTGTTCATTCAACGGACCGACACTCAGCTTCTTTATGTGCTTGTTTATGTTGATGATATCATCGTAACTGGTACTGACTCAGGTGACATTGATAGTTTTGTCAAAACACTTGATGATACTTTTTCTTTGAAAGATTTGGGACCACTGACCTATTTCCTTGGTATTGAGGTTACTCAAAATCGGCAGGGTGTTTTCTTAAGTCAACGGAAGTATGTTCTTAACTTACTACGACGTGCCTCCATGGATAAGTCAAACTCATCTCCTACTCCAATGGTGACTTCATGCAAACTGTCTGCGCATGTCGGGACTCCGGTTGAAAATAAGCAAATGTTTAGAAGCATCGTTGGTGCCTTGCAGTATGTGGTCATAACAAGGCCTGATATTGCGTTTTCTGTCAACAAGGCGTGTCAGTTCATGCATAAGCCTTTGGACACTCATTACAAAGCCGTCAAACGAATTCTGAGGTACCTACGAGGAACACTGGATTTTGGGTTACATTTTACTCCAGCCTCGAAGTTACTCATTGAAGGATATTCTGATGCCAGTTGGGCTTTAGACACTGATGATCGCAGGTCGACCTCGGGTTTCTGTGTCTTATTAGGAGGAAATCTGGTTTCTTAGAGTAGTAGAAAACAGTCAGTTGTGTCACGTTCAACAGCAGAGGCAGAATACCAGAGCTTGGCTCAAGTCACTGCTGAAATGGTGTGGATCAGATCTTTACTGTCTGAACTTGGTATTTCCGCTCCTCACAAAACGTTGCTGTGGTGTGACAGCTCAGCTGCAGTTGTTGAGCCAACAATCTTGTGATGCATTCCAAGTTTAAACACGTGGAATTGGATTTGTTTTTTGTCAGAGAACAAGTTGCAGATGGCTCCTTCCAAGTTGGTCATATATGAAGCCAAGATCAAGTTGTTGACTTGTTGACGTCTTGACTAAGCCTTTGTCAGTTGGCTTGTTTGAAAGGTTCAGAACCAAACTTTGTTATGGTAAAGAAGTTAAGGAGTGTTAGTTAAAGAGTTAGGTAGTCAAGCAGTTAGTAGTTATAACTGTGTTTGCTTAGTTTACTTCACTGTATTAAATACGTAAATCATTTCCTTCTTCAATAAGATGAAATCTATTCTTTCTCTATTATGAATATCTCAATAGTCAATATGCACTGACAAATGAGTGGTGGCATCTTCAGATCGGACGAGGACGTCGGTGGTTAACTGGTTGAGGAAGAAGCTGAAGGATTCCATGGATAGCTTTAATGATTTGAGAGAAAAGGTTCGAGGGTCAACGATTTGAAGGAAAAAAATGAAATTTTTAAAGAGAGTGTCTATAATTATTTTATAATCATTTTAATTAGAGTGGTAAAATTATTTTTTTAAATAAATAAAAGAAACTTTATTTTAAGGTGATAATAGGTGTAATTTACTAAAAAAAAATCCATTTTTTATATAGTTAAGTATCAGTTTTTTTATTAAAAAAATCAAACTTTTTAGCTTTAATCAAAATTTTATATGCACCCATATATGAATATAAACTATGAGGATTAAACAAATATAAGTCTTATAATATTATGAAAAAAATATAAGAATAAGCTAGTTTTACACTATAACATTTATTTATCAAAATCTTAACAAAATACCATAGATGTTATATTTGGTTGGAGTATTATTTTTATGCATATTTTAGTATAGGAGTCAATAATAAGTTAATTTAATTAGTAATATTTAGTCACTCTCAATGATTTATTTTTAGTAAAGAGAAGGAAAAAAAATTACTTATTTTGAAGGAGTCTTATTTTTAAAAGAGTTTTTATGTATCATTCTAATTTTAAGTTTAAATTTGTATTAACTATTATTTATTGTATGCCTAACTATTATAATACATATGCAATAAATAATTTTTTTCTTAATGTTACTACACTAGTAAGTAAATGAGCCATGAAGGTGTTACAATGTAATGCACAACATTGTATGCAAATTATTGTTAGTTTTAATTTATTAAACTTTTGATATAACAACATTTACCATTAATATTTACTTCTAAGTGATTTTGATAAAATATTTTTGAAAAATCATAAAATATTTTATAGTTCAAAATAAACACAAAAGCACTTCTTTAAAATGATTTGATTTATATTTAAGAATTTTTTTTAGTTGAGCTAAAATAATTTTATTTTTTAAACTCATTTTTAGTTCATTTTAGGCATTTTTATTTATAAATGATCGAATCCCAAACATGGTATCAATCCTCATGAAATTTAGTATCTAAATGAACTTTTGAGAAGAGTTAGGTGTCGAACCCCCTTTAATCCCTAGTGCTTGTTGCTACCTACAATTATTATTTATTGAAATTCAAATAGTTTATGGAAGTGTGTGGAGTTATGCCTCTTATTTTTTTTACTTTTTTTTTCTCTTAGTTAAACTCTGTTTTTAGTTTACCCCTTAAACTTTGATTAGTATCGGTTATTTTAGTATTATTTTACCTACAAATTTAGTCTATAAATAGGTTATTTTCCACCCTAAAAAAATAACTCGTTACACATTTAAGTATCAGCTTTTACAAGCTTTTAGATAATTTTGTATTTACATTTTAAGGGTTCTTATTTTGGGTTTCAGGGTTTAGTTTTATCTCCATCTTGTGTACTCTTCGTTTTTGCCGTTTTAGTGAAATTATATTTGCCCATGGTTTTTTATCCTCTTCGAAGGGGTTTTTCCACGTAAAATATTTGTGTTTGATCTTTTCAATTTCCTCGTTATTTTACTTATTCGTTGCTTAATGATAACTTTTGAAAAGAGTTATATTTCGAACCTCTAAGCTTGATTAAATGCTTGTACTTAAGTAGATATATTTGCATTTTTAGGTTATTTTTAGAACATTGCATAATAACGCTTGGATTGTGCCTCAAATGTCATTTCATGTTACTTTTATTATTGGGAAGAAGGGAATTGGTTGTTGTATGCAATAGGTGCAGAAAGGATACAGAAAAGGAGAAAAAGGAGGAAGAGAATGAAGGAAGTGAAATATTACCATGGAAAAAGGTTGGATGGATTGCTAACACAAATGCCATGGCAATTCCAGGAAAATGCTAATGCAACACTTAGTCCTCGTCACTCTTAGCCAGCTGGATATGTACTAGATAAATCCACTTGAAAAAGAGGGAGAAAAGTGTGTGCTGAGAGAGGGGGACCTACCCTATAAAATAGGAAAGAGAAAAGAAATATGACACAAGGATTTTGAACGGGGTCCTGCATGATTCAGCAATGTCGAAGTGAAAGCTGGAGTGGTAAAAGCGTCCTACAGTTCTACCTTCATTATGTTAATTAATTTCTGTGATTTCTAAACTGTTAATGATGATGTTGAATGTTATTCTAATTTTGGATTTTAAATCCCAACCCATGAGCTAATTTCATTTGGGTTGGAATTACTAGATTTATCTTGATATATTTGATGATCATGGTGATATTATGAGTAGATCTACTATTTTATTCGGTTTAGACATATGCATGCAAGCTCTAGACATAGATGAATGCATGGTATATCCTTAGACTTGATTTAATTCTGAAAAGGTTAAATAAGTTGGATCATGATCAAATGATACAAGCTAGTACTTGAGTGAATACTCGTAGCACTCTAAACATAGAGTTCTGATATGTACAGAGTGAGGAAGAATATTGTTAGGTATTGTTCTTGAGATTTGTAGATGTACAAAGACTTAGAATGATAACTTTAATTCTAGCTTTTGAAAGAAGCAAAATGCAGTAGTTATACTCTGAGTAGTAATTTGGTCAAGATTTTTCCATGACATTATTATGTTATTAAGATATAATCCAAGTAATCCCAACCTTTCCAAACAGCATCAATCCTCTCAACTTTGTCTCGTAGAATTGCCACAACATTTTATTCATTACTTGATTTTTATATTTCATACATTAATACTTCACTTCAAATGATTTGATTTATATTGAAGAATTTTTTTAATTGAGCTAAAATAATTTAAATTTTTAAAATTCATTTTTAGCTCATTTTAGGCATTTCCATACATAAATGATCTAACGCCGAAACATGGTATCAATCCCCATGAAATTTAGTAGCTAAATGAACTTTTGAGAAGTATGAGGGGTCGAACCCCCTTTGATCCCTAGTGTCTGTTGTAACACCCCTTACCCGTATTCAACGCCAAAATAGGGTACGAGGCATTACCGGAATTATCACACGAACATGCATACCATTTTGGGCCATAAATTTGCATTCGAACTAAAACCATTTGCATTTAGTCATAAAGTCCATGAGCCTACGAGGCCCAAAACATACATTGGAAGCGATTCGGGACTAAACTAAGAACTTTAGAAAATTTTATGAAACTTAGAAAATTTTCCACTGTATAAGGGTCACACGCCTGTGTGGTTATGGGAAACGCTCGTGTGGGCAGGACATGTAGTCACACACACCCATGTCCCTACCCCGTGTAACTCTTTGTTTATGATGTCATCAACATTTGAAGATCACACGTCTGTGTGCTTAGGCCATGTGGTCAATTTAATTTTCTTAATTTTTCATAAAAATAGATGTAGACTTCACACGCCCTGGATACACGCCCGTGTTCAAGGCCGTGCCGTCCACACGGCTGTGACACACGCCCGTGTCTTTGCCCGTGTGCTCCATACTGGGCATTCTGTTTCTCAAAAATTCAGGTGCAGGGGACACACGGCCTATCCACATGCCTATGGGGTTGACCGTGTGTCACACACGGCCTAGACACACGCCTGTGTGTCTACCCATGTGAACAAAAACAAGGCTATTTACCAAACCAGTTTGCCACCCTTATTCACACATACACTTACACCATTTCAAGGATACAAAGCACTGTATACTTAAGCAGTAAAACATCCATAAATAATCACATTATAGGCCATTTCAATACGACAATCACCTTACTCATTGTTTATCATATTTCACCTATCAGAACATAAACATTTACCTGCCCAAAAGCATGTCCAAATCACAAGGCAATATATATATTTTTCACTACAATTACTAAAACCTCAATATAAGCCAACTTAAATAGCCAATTACACCAACATTTACATCATTTATGAACCAAAACACTTGGCTATTCATATTAAACCCATTTAGGCATTAAATAGCAAAAAAAGACTTATCCATTAAGTAAACCAACTAGCCTATACATGCCATATAACCAAATTCACAAGATTTAAGTACCAATACAATAATTGGATAGTGTGATGAGGTCTTCGACAACTTTCAACCCGAGCAAGTCTTCGAAATCCTATAAGCATAGGAGAAATAACACAAGTAAGCTATAAAGCTTAGTAAGCTCGTATGAAAATAAACACTACTTAATGAATAAACGCTTATTAAGCACTTTCACTACTATAATGTAAACTCATTTAGTTTCACCTTTATCTTATAGATCCAAGAACATAATCAACCAAAAGTTTCACGAATTTATTCATTTCTATATTCATATGGATCAAATTTATTTTGTTATCAATTTGTTCACTTTTGTACGTACATAATTAGATATCTATATAACTTCGTTCAATCCAATATCCATCCCATTTATTTTAGCCAATACAAATCGTATTTAATATTATCGAGTAACAGTACTTCGCACACAATGTGCCATACTCATGTCTCATATATCATTCAATTCATATTTCAATATAACCAAATAAACACATTATGGCATATAGCATACTTATACACAAATCTTTCTCCTTTTATATACATAATACACTATAAGCTCACTCCAATTCACCTTCATTTGATTCTCACATAGGTTTGGTACATACTTGTTTTATTTAATTCAATCATACTCATATTATCATCGTGACTTTGCTCGTTGAATCATTAGAAATCAGTAAGGATACTTGAATCTTGCACATAAGTGCCACACATGTAGCCAAAGCTACCACATATCTCATAACACATATAAGCTCGCTCTCGAGCTTTCCACGAGTCTGCTCACACAAGCTGACGGTCGGGATATAGCTACTCAGTGTTGCTCACACAAGCTATCGGGCATCCGCAACACATGCCGAGTACCCAACCACTTGTAGGACGTACAGGACCAGCACCCGGATCACATATGCATAGTACAATGCCATATCCCAGATATGGACTTACATGTAATCACACTGATGCCATATCCCAGATATGGTTTTACACGGAAATCACATATCACACCGATGCCATTTCCCAAATATGGTCTTACACGGAAGTCACACATCACACTGCTGCCATATCCCAGATATGGTCTTACACACATCACACCGATGCCATATCCCAAATATGGTCTTACACGGAAGTCACATATATCCATGGTCTAACCATGGTCTTTTTCATCAATTCATCTTTTATTGTGAAACAATTGTGTTCAATCCTGCGTTTTTACTCGTTTCGATCATTGAATTTGAATTCCACAATTCAATCATATATATGATAGTAATGCACAATTAACACAATTCAATAACATTTATTAACATACGAACTTACCTTGGCATAAAAATGGCGAAAAGGAGCTAACCGTCTAATACTCGTTTTCCCTTCGTTCTAATTTTGAACCTCATTTTTCTCTATCTATAACATCACATTTAACTTATTAAATGATTAGACTATTCAAAACAACCCAAAATCATGTTATGGCAAAAATTACATTTTTGCCCCTAAAGTTTCACATTTTTACAATTTTGTCCCTAGGCTCATAAAATGAATTTCTTTCAATTTCTTCATAACCTAAGTCTAGTCGAACCTTATTCATGCTCATAGCAACTCAAAATTTTCATTTATTCACATTTACTATACATTTTACAACTTTTACCAATAAGTCATTTTTTATATTTTTACCGAAAATCACTTAGCAAAAGTCGTTTATCTAACACCAAACATGCATTTTCTACCATTAAACATAAAAATTCACAAATATCTAACATGGGTAAAATTTTAAACTTTGATAATACTTCAAAGTAGTCATTGGAAAAGTTAGATTAGGTTACGAGGATCTCAAAAATGTAAAAATCATTAAAAACGGGGCTAAAACGGACTTGCAATCGAGCTTGTAAGCTTGACAAACTCTAGCCATGGTTTTTCCTTATGAAATTCAGCCATGGGGTTGAAGATGAACAAAATTGGCTTTTAATTTTGCTTTTTAATACTAAAATGCCCTTAATAAAAAACTTTAGAAACATACCTAACCATGTCCATTTTTGTCCACCAACTTAACCAATGGTCTAATTACCATTTAAGGACCTTCAATTTAAAATTTTATAACAATTAGGCACCTTTAACTAATAGAATTCACATTTTGCACTTTTTTCAATTTAGTCATTTCGACTAAATTTAGTGCCCAAACGTCAAAATTTTTGAACGAAATTTTCGCAAAATCATTCCGTAAAATTGTAGACCATAGAAATATATTAAAAATAAATTTTTCTATGTCGAATTTGTGGTCCCGAAACCATTGTTTCGATTAGACCCAAAATCGGGTTGTTACAACTCTCTCCCTTTAGGGATTTTCGTCCCTGAAAATCTTACTAGAAAAGAGATTTGATATCTGCTTTCTCATAGCCCTATCAAATTCTCACAACAATACTTTCACAAACACTTAGTTCACTAACTGAATTTCAATACTTTTACGTATTAAGTCTACATAAATTTTTTGTCAATCTGAAATTGCTTTCTAACCATTACGAACTACTTTCAATTTCTCTTCTATTTCTCTAATGAAATCAATCCCATGAATCTTTTTCTCACAAAGCCCAATTCAATAACAATGGAGTTTGGTAATTACAATCATATGGTATTTCATATAATATCATATTTATACTCATAAGATAACTATTAATATGCTCAAACTTATTCAATAGTAATTATCTTTTTCTCAGTTGCTTTCAGATTCTAGAACACAGTGTCAAAATATATTTTCAAGAATCTGAATCACTTCTCAGATAAACTATCAAATCAAGGATGAAATGAGAAAATAAACTCAATTTCATACTTAATACTTATTGTAGTATCTTTTAGAATCACAATATAATTTTGGATCTTTATCCAGATCAATGAAGACTAGCACTCTGTGGGAACTAGCACTCTCATAAACTTATAACTCATCTAGTCTATCAAGAGAGATTTTTGTACGTACTGAGATAAAATGTACAAATTGCTTCAAACGATCAACAATAATTCATATATTATCTTTCTTTTTCGATAATAAGAACAATTTCTATACAAAATCCACTGAAATTTCTATCCCATTTCCATCATAGATATCAACATAAGCTATAACAATCCCAAAGACACTTGGTGATTAGCTTTAACTTGCTGACAAATGAAACATCTAGACATAAAGTCAGAAATATCTCTTTTCGTATTTGCTCACCAAAATGACCATTTCATTTCATTATACTATTCAGGCGAATGGATAAACTACCACTATAAGTTTCATATTAATTATGAAATCTCTGGATTTCTGGGTACACAACTCTATCTCGGAATAATAAACAATCATTGATTCCAATATGAAACTCTAATTCAGAAGTCATCTCACATCGAACTCTTTTTAACTTGGAACTCACTGACACATTTCAAAGCTTCACAAATTTGTTTGAGAAACAACGGTTCAACTTTTAACTCCATTAATATTACACCGTCGTAAGATAATATCAATCACATATTTATTGTTCGTAAAGCACACAAAGATTTCTTGGTCAGAATAACCGTGACTATAATCGTTTGCCAATTACTAACTCAAGATCTTTCGATAATTCAAGCCATCTTTGATGTCCCTAAATTTCAGATTTCTCAGTAGCATCAAATATTTTAAACTCTAAAGGTCATCAAGTAAGTTACATTACTCACCAATCAATTAATGTCACTAACTATTCAGCTCAAATACAAGGTCAACTTTTCTAATTTGCGTGTCAAATAACTCTCTTCATGTAGCTTTAACTGTATAAAAGAATAAGCTGTCACTATACATTCTTATACTAAACATACTTTAGGCCATTTAGGAACGTGTATTTGGAATTCATAAACTTTTCACTCAACTAGATTGAATAAGAACTAAGGTTTCAATTAACATGGTTTTCAGCTGTTTACCACCTTGTTAATAAGTAACGTATCATGCATACTTCACAAGCACAATGACTTAATCAAAACAACTTAATTTACCATATTATTTTCGAATCCAAAGATAAACTCTGTAACACCCTAAACCCGGCCCATACGTTATGGCCGAATCTGGCGTGCTACATCATAGTGCTTTTCGAAAAATTATAATTTGTGAATCAAAACATGTCATCAGTTAAAAAACCCCTTTGTGATTTTATAGTAAACTTTAGAGAACTAAGTTCTTTACTATTATCAAATTATCTTGTCAAAACGTTTGCCTTTGGTATATTAAACTGATTTAGGTCTTAAAAGCTTTTGGAAAACTTTGAAGTTTTGAATTGCTCGTCTTTAAAAGCAACTATTATTTTGAAATTCATCTTCTCCTAAACTAACAGTTT
Organism: Gossypium stocksii; assembly: GCA_020496765.1. Classification (NCBI taxonomy): domain Eukaryota; kingdom Viridiplantae; phylum Streptophyta; class Magnoliopsida; order Malvales; family Malvaceae; genus Gossypium; species Gossypium stocksii. Next base: position 98,474,437 of record CM035629.1, on the reverse strand, counting down.
AAAATGAGTAAAAAAAAGCCCAATTTAAAAATTAAATCCCATGAATGGCCTTATTACAAAAATAAAATTTAAAACTTAATTAAAAGTATAAATAAATCCAACTGTAAATTATCTACCGACGTGTGGCCACCTTTGAGTACTTTGTAGCACCAGATCACCTAAGGCTGGGGATTATCTGTACAGTTAAAAGAGAGGGTGAGTTTACAAAAACTCAGTGTGTAATCCCCTATCAATTAATCAGTATATAACATGCAAAAACAGTCTAGGCCTGAGCCCTATTCAGAAACAGTACAGTGTGGGCCTTAGCCCAATACAATATCAGTACAGTGCAGAAATGCATTAGTGTAATCCACCCTAATCCAGCCAACACAACACTCCGTACGACCAACACACCATGTGGGGATAAAATCGACCCACCCAGCCAATACACCAATATCGCAGTTGAGCTGCTAGTAACAGTATATGTGGCAAAGCCACTAGTTCAGTATACTTCCTCCATAACAGAATCCCAATCCCATGCAGTATGTTGAGTCATAAATGATATGTGTATGCAGCATGTCATGCTTAGAAACAGTCACATTTATATCATAGATACAGTTAATCTACCTCCAGAGGTATAATGGTCATCTTTATCTACTAAGGGTAAAATAGTCATTTTACCCTTTATGGGTATTTTAGTCATTTTATCTATTTTGGGATCTTTGTACACATACTGACCTCTTACAAGGTCTACAGTCACCTAGAGCGACTTCTGTAACCCAAATGGTCAAAACAGTATAAATGGGCTAGATGCCCATTGTCGGCATAAGTGGGCCTACACGCTCGTGTGGCCTGTTTAGCCCGGATTTAGTCGCGACTATGTGAACTACATAGCCTAGTCCAGTATTTGCCATATATCGTGGATTTCATTCGTGTGGGGCCTACGAGCCCATTGTGCCCACACGGCCGATTTTGGCCCAACGTGGCCCATAGCGGCCCAAGTCCACGAGAACGCTCATGGTGGCCTACGCCCATGTTTCATGGGCTCGTATTACCACACGTGCATTCGCACGCTTGTGTGGCATCAATGCCCAGCCTTTCAGCTTTCTGGCTTTTCGGTATTTGCCATTCCACAGATAAAGCGGAGTGTTTACACACCTGTTTTGCAGAATGTGCGAAGAATCCCATGTGCACCGAACCTATACTCAAATAAGGCATTTAGTTACTTAACTAATGATTCAAGCTAATAACCTTCTTAATCATTTAGCCTTAAATACACACTATCTTACTTTGATTGAGAGAGGGTGACTTAGTCCTCTTAAGATTGCTAACCAAAGTTGATCACACGCCTTGCTGAAAATCTATACTACAAACAGATCTTGTTAGATAGAATCACTTACAGATGTGTCTTATATCCATACGCATTACCTTACAGAGACCTGGGAAAATATTCGGCCTATACCAAGAGATAAGGTAACGCATTTACCTTGGTTGGACGAGGGGAGGAAAGGTTTTGATCACTTCCAAAACACCTGCACACCTTTACTCTTCTAAAAAAAACTTAGCCCCAACGAGCAACACAACGCAATGAAAAGGTAAGAAACATAAACAAGAACGTAAGAAAATAAGCCATTAGCTTTTCAGGAAAAGGTAAGAGAGACAGATTGAAGGAGAAAAGAAGATATGACACCTACTGCTTGTCAGGAATCCCTGCAGAATCGAATTAATATGCCAACAGTGGCATAGAGAACAATCAAGATTTAGAGAGAAAGTAAGTAGTGTATGCAACTGCCCCAAGGATTGGCAGAAGAAGAAATTCAGTTTAAACTTAATAACAAATTGAAAACTATTAGAGAGGGGAAGGTATGATGAGTTCGGCCAAAAGGAATAATCAAAGGACCAGAAGAAGTGAGCAGGACATTCGGCCAAGGCTGGAAATACAAAAGGGAAAGAGGAGTAGAGGAACAATTCGACAAATACTAACTGGATGGAAGAGAAAAGAAAACCTGAATGAGTAGAGTTGAAAAGAGGAACAGAGAAACGATGTTACATAGAAAAGATGGATTCGACAAACAGGGGAAATGGGAAGAAAATAATACTAAAGGCACATTGGAACTCGAGCAAAAGAAAAACCACTAGACCTTAGCAAGAAATCGGGACCGAAAAAGTAAAAAGGGTAACAAAAGCCAAAACTATATGCCAAATACCCCAAAATTGAAAGTGTTCCCAATCCTTGCCCCTAGCAGAATCTCTCATACACAAGCTTCCCCATTCGGCTACACCACTCTCAATTTGAACTTCCTTGATTTACTCCATCTCATTCTCCTCCATATCCATACCAACCCCTATCACATCCCTTGATTTTCTCCCCTGACCAAATCAACAACCACCTCAGTAGAGGTTCACTCAAGCTCTACTTCTTGCCTGACAAGAGTAACAAAATAATTAACCCCCTTGTGCAATGCGCAACTTGAACCCTCAACCTCCTTGGAAACACAACACGCCACTACCACTATACCACCACGCTCCTTTGTGTCATAAATTAAATGCAATATTTTAAAAGACCACCCACTAAAGTCCGGTTCCTTCAATAAATTTCTTTTTTGCAAATGACAAGGCTCGAACCCAAAGTTTCTCAGAGACTCCCATACAACACAAAGCCACTCAAACAATCTGTTATTCAAATCAAAACACATAAAACCGAAGCATAGATTTTTAAGGCGTTACAACTCTACCCCTAAAAGAAATTTCAGCCTCGAAATTTACCTGGTCAAAATAGGTTAGGGTATTGTTGTCGCATCGCCTCCTTGGGTTCCCATGTGGCCTCCTTAGAACTGTGATTATGCCATAGCACCTTGACCAGTGGAATAGACTTTCTCCTTAGTACCTTATATCATGATCCAATATCTAAACCGGTTCCTCCTCGAAGGTTAGATCTGGCTTAACCTCGATCTCCTCAATCGACACTACATGTGAAGGATTAGAGCGATAATGCCTCGGTATGGACAAATGGAATACATCATGAATCTGATCTAATTTTGGAGGCAACTCAAGTTGATAGGCGACTGGTCCCACACGTTTTAGTATAAGATACAGCCTAATGAATCTAGGGCTCAGCTTACCCTTCCTTCCAAACTTCAGAATCTTCTTCTACGGTGAGACTTTAAGAAAGACACAATCCTCCATAGAGTACTCAATCTCCTTATGCTTCAAGTGTGCATGCGACTTTTGTCTGTTTGACGCTGCTTTTAAATGGTCTTGAATTAACCTTACCTTGTCTTCAGTATCAGAAACTATCCCAAGGCCCAGAGCCCGTCGCTCACCCAACTCAGTCCAACACGTAGGAGTACGACACCTACAACCATATAATGCTTCGTACGGTGCCATCTGAATGTTGGATTGGCAACTATTATTATACGCGAAATCTGCTAGCGACAAATAGTCTTCCCAGCTACCTCGAAAATTAATTACACAGCTTCTTAACATGTCCTCTAGTACCTGAATCACCCTCTCTGACTGGCCATCTGTCTAAGGGTAGAACACAGTACTGAAGTCCAACTTGGTACCCAGTGCCTCGTGTAACTTCTTCCAGAAGCGTGACGTGAAACGAGGATCTCTGTCTGATATGATGGAAACTAGTACCCCATGTAGTCTTACAATCTCAGACACATACAGCTTAGCTAGCTTTTGTAATGAGTAATCAGTACAGACCGATATAAAATGAGTAGATTTAGTCAATTGGTCTACTATAACCCATATCGAATACTTCTTAGTAGGAGTTAAAGGCAGCCTACTTACAAAATCCATGGTTACCCTCTCCCACTTGCAAAGTGGAATCTTAACTGGCTGCAGTAAGCCTGAAGGCAGCTGATGCTCAGCCTTAACTTGCTGGCATGTCAAGCACTTGCTCACAAAATCAGTAACTTCGCACTTCAGTCCTGGCCACCAGTATAGCTCACGTATATCTCTGTATAACTTGTTTTCACCAGGATGCACAGCATAAGGACTACTATGTGCCTCTTGCAGTATAGATAGTCTTAAAGCAGAGTCCTTCGGTACACAGACTCTCCCACAGAAACATAGTACTCCATCACTATTTAACCCAAAATCTGAAGTCTCCCCATTCTCAACTTGTCAAAAACAAGAAACTAGTGCCTTGTCCATCAACTGTTAACCCTTAATTTGCTTAGTCCATGTCGGTTTAACTTGCAATTCAACCAACAAGCTGCCATCATCGAACAAGCTGAGACGAGCAAACATCACTCTTAAGTTAGACAAAGCCCTACGGCTCAGTGCGTCAGCTACCATATTAGCTTTGTCGGGATGGTATTCAATTGAGCAGTAATAGTCCTTAAGTAGTTCGATCTATCTACGCTGCCTAAGATTCAACTTTTTCTGAGTGAAGAGGTACTTAAGGCTCTTATGATTCGTGTAAATAGTACACTTCTCACCGTATAGGTAATGCCTCTAAATCTTCAGTGCGAATACCACCGCGGCCAACTCCAAGTCATGCGTAGGGTAGTTCGCCTCATGGGTCTTAAGTTGGCGAGACGCATATGCGACCACCTTACCCTATTGCATCAACACACATCCCAAACCGACGTGTGATGCATCCCTGTAGATAGTGAATTCCTTTCCAGATTCTGGCTGTATTAGGATAGGGGCCTCAGTCAGAACCTTTTTCAATTTCTCAAAACTCTCTTGTTGCTTATCAGTCCAGTTAAACTGTACCCCTTTATGCAGTAATTCAGTCAGAGGTGCGGTAATCAATGAAAACCCCTCAACAAAACGTCTATAATATCCAGCCAGGCCCAGGAAACTTTAGATCTCAGATACAGTCTTAGGTGGTTTCCAATCCAGAACAACTTTGATTTTCTGAGGATCGACTTTGATTCCCTTGGTAGACACCACGTGACCCAAAAATGTCACCTCTCGCAACCAGAATTCGCACTTACTAAACTTAGCGAATAACTGCTTTTCTCTTAAAATCTGCAGCACGACTCGGAGATGCACATCATTTTCATGTTTAGTTTTCGAATACACTAAGATTTCGTCTATAAACACCATCACGAACCGATCCAGATAGGGTTGGAACACTCAGTTCATGAGGTCCATGAAGGTTGCTGGTGCATTCTTAAGCCCAAACAATATGACTAGGATCTCATAGTGACTGTAACAAGTCCTAAATGCTGTTTTGTAGACATTAGCCTTTTTAACTCGCAGTTGATGGTACCTAGAACGGAGATCAATTTTGGAGAGAACTGAAGCTCCTCACAGTTGATCAAACGGATTGTCTATCCTCGATAAAGGATAATTATTCTGGATAGTCAGTTTATTCAATTACCGATAATTAATGCACATACGCATGGATCCATCATTCTTCTTCACAAACAACACTGGTGCTCCCTATGGAGACACACTAGGTTGAATGAATCCTCTGTTTAGTAGCTCTAGAATTTGAGCCTTTAATTCCACCAGCTCCTTTGATGCCATTCTATAAGGGGCGATGGACACTGGAGCTATTCTAGGCAGGAGCCCAATACCAAACTCGACCTCACGGTTCAGAGGCAACCTAGGGAGCTCATCAGGAAATACATCAAGAAAATCTTTAACAATCCTAATATCTTCGACAAAAGGACCGTCAGCATCAGATACACCAATGTAGGCTAGAAACACCTCACAACCCTTACGAACCAATTTCTCGGCCCTTAAAGCAGAGATTACATTTGATAGCTAATCCCTTCACTCCCCAATCATAACCACCTTCTCATCTTTAGTAGTCTTCAATATCATACACTTAGCAGCACAATCCAAACTTGCTCGGTGTTTCACCAACCAATCCATCCCCAAGATTAGGTCAAATTCACCAAACGGTAGCTCCATCAAATCTGCTGGAAAGATAAATCCTTGAACCTCCAGGGGCACATTCTTGAACAACTTATCAACCCTTACTGACTATCCCAGCGGACTTATCATAGTCATCTTACTAACAGTACTTTCAGACAAAATGCCTAAAGTCCTAGACACAGTGCATGCAATGTATGAATGCGTAGACCCAATATCAATCAGAGTAGTATAGGGTACATTATGAATTAGGAACGTATTGGTTATAACATCTGGGGTGTCTCTATCCTCTCAACGACATGCAACATATACCAAAGTTGGCTGCCTCGCCTTAGTATTATCAACACCTCTGCTTGGTGCTCCACGACTTTGTCCCATACCATTTCCACCTCGGGTTTGATCATGGCCTCTAAGTGGTTGCTGTACACCTCTTACTGGCTGTACATAACCCTATCTTGCAGCTTGCATATAATAGGTCTCTGAGGACAATTTTTAACTTGATGCTCCATAGACCCACATCTGAAGCACGCCTCAATCTTCTTCTAGCACTCATCCATATGATGTCTCCCACAATCTGCACAAGGCTGTGATCTCGCAATAGGAACCCCAGCTCGAACTGGCCTGTCAAACCTGGCTTTTTTTCTTAGGCCTACCAAAAGAACCTGAGGCCTCTGAATCCCTCTTATTTCTACCCATATCCTTTTCACGGTTCTCGCGCTCAGAGCGCTTCACATCCTCGACGATTTTCGCCTTTTCTATTAGGGCAGTAAAATCTCGCTCCCTCTATGGAGTTATCAGGACTCGTAACTCATCTCGGAGCCTGTCCTTGAAATACACACAACGTTCATATTCAGTCACCACTATCCTTCGAGCATAGCAGCCAAGTCATAAGAACTCTGCCTCATACTCTGCCACAGATTTATTCCCCTGGGTCAAGCTCAGAAATTCCCTTTTTCGGGCGTCCACATAACTAGCGCCCACGTACTTTCCTTGAAAAGTAGCTTTAAAGAATTCCCACATTAACCAGTCAGCCTGAGTACCTTCTCTAACGATAAGCTACTATTGATAGGCCTCGTCTCGCAGTAATGACACTGCACCTTCTAGTTTTTGCTTAGAAGTGTAGTCGAGATCGTCCATTATTCTTTCTGTGGCTTCTAACCAGTATTCAGCCACATTAGGGGCTTCTCCAGAAATACCCCTAAAGATTTCCACTCCATTTGACCAGAGGTGTTCCAAAATTGACCCTCGACCCACAACACCTGTACTGGTCCCAACGACCCTCTCCAAAATTCGGAGCATAGCTTGGGATAGTGCGTCATCCCTAGCCACTCGATGATATGATCCTGTCTCAGTTACCGGTGAAGTTGTGCCTCTCTAGCCACAACGTTAGGCATGTGGCTCGATGCCGAAGACCCAACCCTAGCACTATCACGGCCTTTGCCGCGACCTCTTGTACCCCTTCCACGAGTACCTCTAGTGCTCATATCGATTCACGTATTATCTGTTTTGGAAATCTTATGTATCATTTTGATAATTTCAGTAATTATTAGCAGATGTTTTATGAAAAGCAGTAATTAGAGTTATTTTCAGAGATCGAGGTCTCACTACAATTTTCAGTTTCCTACAGTTTCAGTTTACTCTAACTAGAGTATCACAGTATAGTCTCATATTTAAAGTAATTACAGTATTCTATTTCAGTCTAAACAGTCATCAGTTATCAAGAGAACTTATGGATTTGGAGCCGGAGACTTGGTGTGCCACACTTGTAAACCTTTCAAAACATTTCAAGAACATTTTTTCCCAAAAATTCCAAGATTTTAAAAACCTATTCCACAACTGAATTTTGTAACTTGGCTCTGATACCATTAAATGTAACACCCCAAACTCGGTCCAGACATTATGGTCGAATCTGGCGTGCTACATCATACTGCTTTTCGAAAAATCATAATTTTTGAATCAAAACTTGTCGTCGATTAAAAAACCCCTTTGTGATTTTATAGTAAACTTTAGAGAATTAAGCTCTTTACTTTTATCAAATTATCTTGTCAAAACGTTTGCCTTTGGTATATTAAACGAATTTAGGTTACAAAAGCTTTTGGAAAACTTTAAAGTTTTGAATTGCGTGTCTTTAAAAGCAACTATTATTTTGAAAACTAGTCTTCTCCTAAACTAACAGTTTAAAATGAGTAAACAAAGCCCAATTTAAAAACTAAATCCCATGAATGGCCTTGTTACAAAAATAAAACCCAAAACTTAATTAAAAGTATACATAAATCCAACTTTAAATTATCTGTCGACGTGTGGCCACCTTTGAGTCCCTGGCAGCACCAGATCGCCTAAGGCTGGGATTACCTGTACAGTTAAAAGAGAAGATGAGTTTACAAAAATTCAGTGTGTAATCCCCTATCAGTCAATAAGTATATAACATGCAGAAACAGTCTGGGCTTGAGCCCTATTCAGAAACATTAGAGTGTGGGCCTTAGCCCAATACAATATTAGTACAGTGCAGAAAAGCATTAGTGTAAGCTACCCCAATCCAGCCAACACACCACTCCGTACCACTAATACACAATGTGGGGATAAAATCGACCCACCCAACCAACACACCAATATCGCAACTGAGCTACCAGTAACAGTGTATGTGGCAAAGCCACTGGTATCAGTATATGTGGCAAAGCCACCAGTAACAGTATATGTGGCAAAGCCACTAGCTCAGTATACTTCCTCTATAACAGAATCCCTATGCAATATGTCGTATCATAAATGATACGTATATGTAGCATGTCATGCTCAGAAACAGTCACATTTATATCATAGATACAGTTAATCTAGCTCTAGAGGTATAACGGTCATTTTTATCTATTAGGGGTAAAATAGTCATTTTACCCTCTATGGGTATTTTGGTCATTTTACCTAATTTGGGATCTTTGTACATATACTGACCTCTTACAAGGTTTACAGTCACCTAGAGCATCTTTTATAACCCAAATGGTCAGAACAATATAAATGGACCCGACGCCCATTGTCGGCCCAAGTGGGTCCACATGCTCGTGTGGCCCGTTTAGCCCAAATTTAGTTACGACTATACGAACTACATAGCCTATTCCAGTATTTGCCACATATCATAGATTTAATCCGTGTAGCGCCCATGAGCCTATTGGGCCCACACGGATCATTTCGACCCAACGTGGCCCATAACAGCCTAAGTCTACGAGAACACTCATGGTGGCCTACGCCCATGTTTCGTGGGCTCGTATTACCATACGTGCGTTCGTATGCTCGTGTGGCATTAACGCCTAGCCTTTTGGCTTTCTGGCTTTTCGGCTTTTATCGTTCCACAGATAAAGTGGGGTGTTTACACACATGTTTTTCGGAACATACGAAGAATCCCATGTGCACCAAACCTATACTCAAATAAGGCATTCAGTTACTTAACTGACGATTCAAGCTAATAACCTTCTTAATCAGTTAGCCCTAAAATACACACTATCTTACCTTGATTGAAAGAGGGTGACTTAGTCCTCTTAAGATTGCTAACCAATGTTGATCACACACCTTGCTGAAAATCTGTACTACAAACAGATCTTGTTAGATAGAATCACTTATAGATGTGGCTTATATCCACACGCATCACCTTAAAGAGACCTAGGAAAATATTCGGCTTATACCAAGAGATAAGGTAACGCATTTACCTTGGTTGGACAAGGGGAGGAAAGGTTTTGATCACGTCTGAAACACCTGCACACCTTTACTCTTCTAAAAAAAACCTAGCCCTAAGAGCATCACAACGTGATGAAAAGGAAAGAAACATAAACAAGAATGTAAGAAAAGAAGCCGTCGGCTTTTCAGGAAAAGGTAAGAGAGACATATTGAAGAAGAAAAGGAGATATGACACCTATTGCTTGTCAGGAATCCCTACAGAACCAAATTAATATGCCAACAGCAACATATAGAACAATCGGGATTTAGAGAGAAAGTAAGTAGTGTATGCGATCACCCCAAGGATTGGCAGAAGAAGAAACTCAGTTTAAACTTAATAACAAATTGAAAACTATTAGAGAGGGGGAGGTATGATGAGTTCGGCCAAAAGAAATAATCAAAGGACCAGAAGAAGTGAGTAAGACATTCAGCCAAGGCTGGATATACAAAAGGGAAAGAGGAGTAGAGGAACAATTTGGCAAAGACTAACTGGATAGGAAGAGGAGAAAAAACCAGAATGAGTAGAGTTGAAAAGAGGAATAGAGAAACGATGTTACACAGAAAAGATGGATTAGACAAATAGGGGAAATGGGACAAAAATAATACCGAAGGCACCCCAGAACTCGAGCAAAAGAAAAACTCCTAAACCGTAGCAAGAAATTGGCACCGAAAAAGCAAAAAGGGTAACAAAAGCTGAAACTATATGCCAAATGCCCCAAAACCAAAAGTGTTCCCAATCTTTCCCCTAGCCAAATCTCTCATACACAAGCTTCCCCATTCGGCTACACCACTCCCAATTTGAATTTCCTTGATTTACTCCACCTCACTCTCCTCCATATCCATACCAACCCCTATCACATCCCTTGATTTTCTCCTATGACCAGATCAACAACCATCTCAGCAGAGTTTCACTCAACCTTTGCTTCTTGCCTGACAAGAGTAACAAAATAATTAACCCCCTTGTGCAATGCGTGACTCGAACCCCCAACCTCCTTGGAAACACAACATGCCACTTCCACTATACCACCATGCTCCTTTGTGTCATAAATTAAATGTAATTTTTTAAAAGACCACCCACTAAAGTCTAGTTCCTTCAATAAAAATTTTTGCAAATGACAAGGCTCAAACCAAAAGTTTCTTAGAGACTCCCATACAACCCTAAGCCACTCAAATAGTCCGTTATTCAAATCAAAACACATAAACTCAAATCATAAATTTTTGGGGCGTTACAAACTCAAACACATGTAACCCAATTATTCCTTCAAGCAAATAATTCCAATGATCAATAATGCAATTTGAAAAGAGAAAATCGAATGCAATTCCACCTTGTTCATCTCTTTTAAATCACCTTTATACTCTAAAACACAGTATCGGAGCATATTGTCAAAATTTTGAATTACTCACTGAATAACAAACAAGCTACTATTGAGTCTCGTACAACATTTTCTGTATAAGCTCTAGATAATCTATTGTGTGAATTCTATCTTTATGACTTTATCAAGCGGAATAGTCTCAACTCATAATAATATCATTCGATTAGAACAAATCTAATAGGTATATCTCTATATCATACTTTCTAGGATATGAATTATTCCTTCAAACTTTCCGCCTATTCACTCATAAATGTACAAGATTTTGTTTTCACACTTGAGAATAAACTTAAATGCATACAACTTAAATTACTTTTATTCCAAACATAGTAGAATAAAATTCACAAAGAGAGGGATAAGTTACGCTGATCATCAACTAACCAGACTAACAGTGCTTTCTTCTAACATTATAATCAGCTAGCATTCTCATACTATAAGAATTTCATACGAACAATCACATATATCTCTGAGGATAAATGAATATATAAAATACCCAGAAGAGATCATCATAATTTGTTCAATCACAATTGTTACACTCAAACCTCTTTACTATTCAAATATCATTTCTCTGACTAATTCTACCATCATTAACCCCGTATTATTCCATTCACTAACAGAAATCAATTCGGAAGAAATTTCAGCAAATACATACTTTAGACATTATACCTGAATGTGTCGGTTAGTCAAGATTAATTTTTTTCTTTAGCCGTGACATTGCGAAATCTGAGTGGTCTATAGAATAACTTGGCATCTTTTCCAAAACTGTATTTATTTACCAAACTACTCTCAATTCTGACCACATTGTTAGTTGTTCTGCTATTGAATTCTTTAGTCTCTTACTTGTAAACTCATTCAACATAGATCTTATGAAATTTCATTATAAACTGACACATTGGTAAGGGGGTGAGGTCGTAAAGCCTTTAACTTGACTCTCATATATACTCACATGTGACTTAACATTCATCATCATCATAATATAATCACAATTATACAATTCACTTTAGGCAAATTAACACACATAATTATGCTACACAAACTTTCTGATTATCTTATTCAAATAAATGAACTTATAGAAACATTCCATAAATTTTTGAGTAAATTTGCTTATCGCATCCACTTAATGAAATAAGTTAGACACATAACATCATATGAATGCCAAACAACATAGATTCTTATCATAATATAAACTCTTATTTCGTTTCACTTTTCCATATTTCAAGGATAATTCCCATTGAACTATTGTAGTTTTAATGAATACTCGGATAGCATACTCGAGGTATGCATGTCACAATCCGTCGATTCATATTCAAAAGTGTTCTTTTTGCACATATTCAAAGAACACACTTCTAAGTCACATATAATATAACAGAATTGCCATTTCAGGCTAAATCCTTTCATAACACTTATAACACTATATCCGCTTCATAAAATCACTATAATCCATCGAAATACCACGTTCGACCGAAATAATGACATTTTACCCATATTTCTCAACTAATGGTTATTTCATTTTGTACATCATCACATACACATCATGAATTATTATTCATACCTTTCCAAGTTTTAACTCATCACAAACATATTTTCAAATATCTTAGTATCACTTTCAGTGTTCTCGAAAATAGCTCGATTGGAAAGCATCTATGCCTCAACAAAACAATTTCGTTAGAGTTGGGAGATATCACACTATCATAGGAAATAATATGGCATGTATAGCTAGACTCACATATGCTATGTTAGTCCTAGAATCGACTAAACCATAGCTCTGATACCACTAAATGTAACACCTCTTACCCGTATTCAACGCCAAAATAGAGTACGAGGCATTACCGGACTTATCACAAGACCACGCATACGATTTCGGGCCATAAATTTACATCCAAATTAAAACCACTTGCATTTAGTCATAAAATCCCTAAAACAAGCCTACGAGGCCCAAAACATACATTGGAAGTGGTTGAGGACTAAACTGAGAACTTTAGAAAATTTACAAAACTTAGAAAATTTTCCACTTTACAAGGGTCACACGCTTGTGTGGTTATGGGACACGCCCGTGTGGGCAGGCCGTGTGGTCACACACGCCCGTGTCCTTACCCCGTGTAACTCTCTGTTTATAACGTCATCAATATTTGAAGATCACACGACCAAATCACACGCTCGTGTGCTTCGGCCGTGTGGTCAATTTAATTTTCTTAATTTTTCATAAGAATAGATGCAGACTTTACACGCCCTGGACACACGCCCGTGTTCAAGGCCATGCCACCCACATGGCTGAGACACACACTCGTGTCTCTACCCGTGTGCTCCATACTAGGCATTCTATTTTTCAAAATTTCAAGGGCAGGGGACACACGGCCAATCCACACGCCCTGGGGCTGACCTTGTGCCATACACGGCCTAGACATACGCCTGTGTGTCTACCTGTGTGAACAAAAACAAGGCTATTTACCAACCCATTTTTCCTCCCTTATTCACACATATACTGACACCATTTTAAAGATACAAAGCACTGTATACTTAAGCAACAAAACATCCATAAATAATCACATTATAGGCCATTTCAATATGATAATCACCTTACTTATTGTTTATCATAATTCACTTATCAGAACATAAACATTTACCTACCCAAAAGCATGTCCAAATCACAAGGCAATATATATATTTTTCACTACAATTACTAAAACCTCAATATAAGCCAACTTATATAGCCAATTACACCAACATTTACATCATTTATGAACCAAAACACTTGGCTATTCTTTTTAAACCTATTTAGGCATTAAATAGCCAAAAAGACTTATATATTACGTAAACCAACTAGCCTATACATGCCATATAACCAAATTCACAAGATTTAAGTACCGATACAATAATTGGATAGTGTGATGAGGTCTTCGACAACTTCCAACTCGAGCAAGTGTTCGAAATCCTATAAGCATAGGAGAAATAACACAAGTAAGCTATAAAGCTTAGTAAGCTCGTATGAAAATAAACGCTACTTAATGAATAAACACTTATTAAGCACTTTCACTACTATAATGTAAACTCATTTAGTTTCACCTTTATATTATAGATCTAAGCACATAATCAACCAAAAGTTTCACGAATTATTCATTTCTATATTCATTCGGATCAAATATATTTTGTTATCAATTTGTTCACTTTTGTACATACATAATCGAATATCTATATAACTTCATTCAATCCAATATCCGTCCCATTTACTTTAGCCAATACAAATCATATATAATATCATCGAGTAACAGTACTTCGCACACAATGTGCCATACTCATGTCTCATATATCATTCAGTTCATATTTCAATATAACCAAATAAACACATTATGGCATGAATCATACTTATACACAAATCTTTCTCATTTTATATACATAATACACTATAAGCTTACCAATTCACCTTCATTCGATTCTCACATAGGTTTGGTACATACCTGTTTTATTTAATTCAGTCATACTTACATTATCATCGTGACTTTGCTCGTTGAATCATTAGAAATTAGTGAGGATACTTGAAATCTTGCACATAAGTGCCACGCATTGTAACACCCCTTACCTGTATCCGACGCCGGGATAGGGTTCGAGGCATTACCGTACTTGAACATACTTAAACTTCTTAAATCGGGCCATAAAATTACTCAAAATTTAAAACTTTTTAATTTCCATCTTAATGTCCCTTATATGAGCCTACAAGGCGCTCAAACATACATTGGTAATGGTTCGAGACTAAATCGAGAACTTTTAAAACTTTTGAGTCACAATTAAAATTTCCCTAGTTTGGAGAGTCACATGCCCGTGTGGGCAGGTTGTGTGGTCTCAGATGCCCGTGTGGCTTAGGACACGCCTGTGTCCTCCATGTGTGTAACTCTCTGTTTATGACGTCACCCAATATTTAGGGGTACACGGCCAAGTCACACTGTAACACCTCTAAACCCGACCCAGACGTTTTCGCCGAATCTGGCGGTGTCACATTGGAGTGTTTTTCAACAACTTGATCTCTTTTAAAAACCTGCTTCATATTTAAACCTTATTACGACTTAATTGAAAATTTATTAATCATATTCAATCGTTGTTGCACTTTTAAAACATTGTTTGTTTCGGAAGCTTAAAAATTGTGTTGCGAAAGCTTAAAAATTGTGTTACGGAAATGTGATGCTTTGAAAACAATTATCATTTTGGAAAATCGCGCTCTACTTCTAACAGATATAAATTAAAATAAATAAAATCCCAAATTAAAAGCTAGAAAATCAGAGAGGCTTTATTACATAAAATACCCAAACCAAAGTTATTAAATATAAAAAGTCAAAAGTAAAGCAGATGTAAATGTATGGCCACCCTTAAGTCCCTCGCAGCACTAGTCTGCCTAATGCTGAAGATTACTTGTACAGTTAAAAGCAGGGTGAGTTTATGAAAACTCAGTGTGTAATCCCTTATATGAAAACAGTCAGTCAAATATACAGAATACAGAAGCAGTCTGGGCCTGAGCCCATTACAAAAATAGTTAGGCCTAGCCCAAATCAGTATCAGTATGAAAAATGCATGATGGATGTTATCCCATCCAATGCAGCACTTGCCTCCTGTCCTACCCTGCACTTACTGTGGGGAATAGATCACCCACCCATCCCTACACTTATAGAGTTAGCACCGGTTGCGGCACTAACTAGAATCGCAGCAAAGCTGCTAGAAAAATAAGTGGCTCAAAGCCATCAATAGCGGCACAAATTCATCAGTAATGGTACAAAGCCTTTGACAATATGCACGGCGTAAAGCCATCGGTAATATGAACGGCACAAAGCCTTCGGAAGGTCCACAGTTATCTCGTGCGACCCGTGCGACCTTAACAGATCAGTACAGTACACTTCCTCCATAACAATATCCCAACCCCATGCATTATGTCATGTCATAAAACAACACGTGTATGCAACATGTTATGCTCAGGAAGACCAATCAACTCTTAGCACAAATCAGTCATTTACCCACGAGGGGTATAATAGTCATTTTACCCTTTAGGGGTATTTTGGTCATTTAATCTATTCTAAGATCTAGGTACACTTACTGACCCATCAGGAGGTTTACAGTCACCTCGAGTGACTTACGTACCCTATACACAACACGCTCGTATGGCCCATTTACCCCAGATTTAGCCACGGCTATGCGAACTACATAACCCAGTCCAATCTTTACCACATAAGTGGACATTATCCATGTGGGGCCTATGAGCCCATTGGGCCCACACGGCTCATTAGGCCCATACGGCCCATTTTGGCCCATCGAGGCCCATAACGGCCTAAGCCTATGAGAACGCTCATGGTGGCCTGTACAGTCTTATGCCCATGATTTGTGGGCTCGGTTTACCACTGGAGCGTTCGCATGCCCATGTGACCTCAAAGCCCAACCTTCTGACTTTCCGGCTTATCGGCTTTTTGGCTTTTCAGCTTTCGCCGATCTACAGTCAAATCAGTGTGAAATACACACCTGTTTGTGAAACTGAGAGAACTCGTCCACTAGCACAAAGCCTACATTAAGCAAGGCATACTGTTAGTTTTCCAGACGTTAGGATTTACCACACTAAATCCCCAAATTGACAATCACACTTACTTTGTATGAAAGATATGCAACCTATCCACTTAGATTGCTGGTTGAAACTGATCGCACGATTCTTGCCGATATACTGCACTAATGATAGCCCTTGTTAGATAGATTTGATTATAGATGTGACTTAAATCAAGGATATTACCTTACAAAGACATAGGCATATTCGACCTATGCGCAAAAAGTAGGGTAGCATTCTTACCTTAATCGAATAATGGAATAAAGAGATTTCGATTGCCACCAGAACACGTGCACTTCTTCACTCCACTGGAAAACCAATTTGACAGAAACACTTGTAGAACTGAAGTAGAGGGGAAAAATGAGTTCGGCCTAAAAGAAAAAATAATCAATGGAGCATTACTATGGACAGGATATTCGGCTAAAGCTTGGAAAAATAGAGAAGGGACAAGAGAAGAAGAATGATTTTGGCAAGGGTTGACAGAAGGAAGAAATAGCAGCAATCGGTCAGAAGGAAAAAAAAGCCAAGTGAGAAAGAGGGAGCAGAGATTCGGCCACTTGAGAAAAAGAAAAGGATTATGAGGAAAATCAAAGTTTCGGCTTAAAGAAGGAAAAGTAAAAATGGAAAAGAGGAAATATTGAGAAAAAACAACACTCTATTTGGCCAAGAGTTAAAGAATTCGGCTACCCTTAGGCCCTAAATGGAAAACCCGAACAACTAAAAGCCAAAAGTAGAGATGAGAACAAAGTTGAACTGTAAAAAAAATAAAAAACCAAGAGACCCTAAATTATCCCTAATGCAAACGGCTCTTAATAAAAAAATGCCTAAAAACCCGAAAATAGAGAAGTGAGAATCAACACTACCTATGCCCAAAAAAAATTGACACCACACGAAAGACCAGAGAGGTAAAATCCTCCAAAATTGATTTCTACAAGTGCTAAGAGACTAAATTCGGCACACACACCTCTTCACACTCAAATTCTTATTTTTCCTCCATAAATCACTCCTCTCATCTCTCCACGATATCCGCCTTGATTTACTCCTCATATCACTCCATAATATCCTTCCAATTCAATTCAAACACTTATGACCAATCCAACAATCACCTCAGCAGAGTTTCACTCAACCTCTACTTCCTATCTGACAAGAGCAACAAAATAATTATCCCTTTGTGTAGTGTGCGACTTGATCCCCCAACCTCTTTAGAAGCACAACACGCCACTTACCACCTTTACTAGTAGGCTCCTTGTGACACATTTTATCCTCAAATATTTTAAAGGCCTACTTTCAAGCACCAAGAGTTTTATTCACTTAAAACAAAAATTTTGCTAAAGCCTAGGTTTGAACCCAAGACTTCTCTAACACTTCTCAAGACCCTTAACCACTAAAGTAGACTTTTAATTGTGTTATTCCTTGCACACATAAACTTTTATATGTTCCTACGCTCAAGACCTATTTCATATAGGCCCAAAATTTGGGGCGTTACAATTCACCCCTCCTTAAAGAAATTTCATCATTGAAATTTCCAACTATCAAAGCAGTCGCGCCACACAGACTTCACCACCATGCTCTTGCTGCGCACGCTGATCCTAATAGCACTAACACACTTTAACCTGAACTTGAAACCCCTTATATACACCCAAAACACCTAACTACTGGAGCAGATAGATATCACACGCAAACAATTTCTATATCCAAATTATCACACCTAAACAAAACATACCTGACTTAAAAGCGACTAGGCAATCCCAAACCCAATGCTCCTTAGACCCGCATCTGAGACATACTCTTAACTTCCTTCGGCATTCACCCGAATAGTACCTTTTACAATGCTTGCAAGCTGGTAATTTTAGACTTGTTTTAACACGTTGCACAGAACGAGGCTCTAGCCTGAGAGAACTGTAACACCCCAAACCCGACCTAGACGTTATGGCCAGATCTGGTGTGTCACATGAATGATTGATTTATCTATGATCTTCTTTTAACCAAACATTATATTGTTCGTAGTAAAACCATGTTTAATATCTTGTAATTAAGAAACATTATCAGTTTAAAAACCGTATCTATTACCAAGTAAAATTCACATTTTAAAAGATCTCATTGATATGTTATCATTGACG
Source organism: Gossypium stocksii (assembly GCA_020496765.1). Taxonomy (NCBI): domain Eukaryota; kingdom Viridiplantae; phylum Streptophyta; class Magnoliopsida; order Malvales; family Malvaceae; genus Gossypium; species Gossypium stocksii. Next base: position 98,455,853 of record CM035629.1, on the reverse strand, counting down.
AGTTATCCAATCGTTACGTAATGCATGTTTTGAAAATGTTTGATTAAGTTGGGAAAAACCCGCATAGACTAGTCTACCGTTGTAAAACAAATAATAAAGAAAACCCAAAACAAAACACCCGAGCGGCCTTATTACAACTTAAATCTGAAATTTAAAAATAAACTATAAATAAATTAAATTTAAGAAACCATTAAAAATCGGAAGCATGAATCATGTGGCCACCCCGAATCCCTCGCAGCTCCAAGTCCTCTATGGTTGGGGGTTACCTGCATGGATGGAAATAATAGGGTGAGTTTGTGGAAACTCAGTGTGTAACTAACCCAACCAGAATCAGAGATCAGTCAACAGCTCAATCTGGGCCGAAGCCCTATTCAGATACAGATCAAACTGGGCCTTGGCCCTTTTCAGAAATAGAGTGGGTCTTGGGCCCATTTCAGATACAGAATAAAAAAATATATAAAAATGTATGTATGCAAAGCCCAAGCCCAGTCCAGCCTAACACACCACCTGTACCAGCCTTACACACTATGTAGGGAATAACTCAACCCACCCAACCCTACATACCACAGATGCAGCAGAGCTGCTAATACAGAGATCTTGGCAGAGCGACTAGAACAGGAATACGAGGCGGAGCCTCTAAACAAATTATGTGGCAATGCCACTTTATAGCACTACCTCCATATCCATAACCCAACCCCATGCAAACTAGAGTACTACATGACATTGGCATACAACATATCAAATACAATAATATGCAAATCAGTCAACTATTTCTAGGGGTAAAACAGTCATTTAACATCTAGGGGTAAAATGGTAATTTCACCCTTCAGGGGTATTTTGGTCATTTAGCTACATCTTTAAGTTTCATCTTAATACGACCTTCTAGCAGGTCTAACATCGCTCCGAGCGACTCAGATAGTCTATACATTCATATAGTGTCATTGGCTCAAAAACCCCTAATGGGCCCGAGGGAGCCCACATGCTACTGTGGCCTGCTCAGTCTAATTTTACACATATTATCGCAGATTTAATGTTCAGTTTACCAAAAATTACTTACCGCATACTTTTACCCATGTGGGCCCGTAAGCCTATTGGGCCCAATTTCAGCCCATCGAGGCCCGAAATAACCTAAGTGCACGAAAACGCGCACAACATCCCTTACCGTCTAATATTCTAGATTCATGATTTGGGATTGATCAGTGAGCGTTCGCATGCTCACAAGTCTGCGAAATGCCAAAATTTTGACAATTCGGTTTTTTTTCTTTTGCCGATCTAAGGTACTAAAGGGTGTCGTTGCACACCTATTTGCGAACTACGTCGAGATCCCGCGAACGATTAGCCTACAATAGCCCAAACAAAACATTAATCTTATGGCTTGGCTTACACGCCACCTCTACTAACCCCTAATGGTATTCGGCCAACATTACACAAAATCATCACCCACTTACCTTTGTCGAAATCCAACAAACAGATCTAGATCGCCTTGCGATCACTTATCCACCAACACCCTTCATGAGATCAAACCCTAAGATCAGCTACGAAACACAAGCAGACAAAAAAAGAAAACTTTGAATCGGTTTCCAAAGATGAAGGCTGATATGTGAAAAAGGTTAGGGGTTTCGGCTTTTTATCAACACACATAAGAGAATGAAGGAACATAATAGAGTACTTACCCTAGAGACCCTTTGACCAGATCAATAACGAAAGAGGTTGTCGTCACTAGCCTATCCTAAAACTTCTATAGATCCCACAACCCAAAAGGGATTCGACAATGGTATAAGTCGTCTTTAAGGTTGGAAAAGAGTAAGGAAAAGAAAAGTAAGAGACCGCGAATGTGGAAAATAAGAAAGTGTTCGGCTTTTTAAAGAATTCGGTTAACCAAGAAGTAGAACCTGAAAGAGTTTGTGCAAGGAAGAAAATAACAAAGAAGAAGGATAGTTTTAGTTTCAGTTCTTTAGCTTTGGAGAATCGGCCAAGAATGAGGTTAGGGTAATGAAAAAAAAAGAGAGATTTAGCTAACCTGAGGATTTGAGTGCAGTAAGGTTTAGTCAAAAGAGGGTTTAAGAACATTAGTGTTTTCGGCTTTCTAAACACAAGAAAAGAAGAATGAATGAACCCCAAAAGAATTATACCTAAACGACAACAAAGAAACTGACCACAATCACAAAATCCCGAAAGAATGCTAAAAGAAATTGGCACACACCCTACCACAAATGCCGAAAATGCTAAACCTTTGCCCCTTAGTCGAATTTGCCCTCCAAGAAACCCCCCAATCGGCCAACTCTTGCTCCTTACTCAACCTCCTAAATTTTCTCCTTGATAATCTCCCCTTATTACTCCTTAATCCAATCCCATGAGCAACTCAAACACCTTCCCTCAGAGTTCAACTTGGATTCCACTTCTTACTATGGACATGCAGTAAAATAAAATAAATATACCTTAGCTTTCCATGGGATTCAAACCTTATCTCCTTCACAAGCTACCACATGCCACCTCCCTGTGTTTTAAGTGGCGCTACCTTGCCAGTTTACCACAGGCTTTCTTGTGCCTTAAAACCCCAACATTCATTTAAAAGCCCACTTTGCCAAAGTCTATTCTCACATGAAGCTAAAATTTAAAATTCTGCCAGGCTTCACACTAAAACCTAAGCCTCCTAAAGGTCCACTAAACACACCCAACACATTAATACAATACATCAAGCCTTGCAAAATAAATTCACACAAAAATTAAAAACCCTAAAAATTAGGGCGTTACAAGAACTGTGATCTCTCTTCTTCTTACAGTCCAAGCACCTAGTCTGAAGCGTTTCTCTAATCTCCTAAACTTTGGCCTTGAACACCTCTTCTAGCACTTCCCTTACTAACCGGGTCAGTGCCTCAGTACCAAGCTCCGGGTTATTCCCACTCGAAGTTGGCGGATTTACCTTAACTTCCGTCTCCTGAACAACCTCAAGATCTAATGAAACAGGAGGCTCCTTGTGACCTTGCTTACCTTCGGAATCCATATCAGTACTGTCGCTAACTTAAAAATCTACATTTCCAGAGCATACACAGAATAAATACAAAATCTAAATTCGAGCACTTCAGTTTACTCTAACTAGTGTGTTTAAATATAGTCTAATATCTAAAGAAATAATAGTATTTCTATCTACTGTATTTCAGTGAAACAAGCAACAGTTTCAGAATGACTTACAGAATCAGCGCTGGAGACTCGGTGCGCCACACTTTTCAGAAGAAATGTCTCAAAACACTTCATATATTTGAAAACAACTCTTTGAAATCCCAGATTTAAAAACCCATTCTACAGTCGAGTTTTGCAACCTAGCTCTGATACCACTAAATGTAACACCCCCAAACCCGGCCCAGACGTTATGGCCGAATCTAGCAGTGTCACATTGGAGTGTTTTTCGAAAACTTGATCTCGTTTGAAAACCTGCTTTATATTTAAACCTTATTACGACTTAATTGAAAATTTGTTAATCATATTAAATTATTGTTGCACTTTTAAAACATTGTTTATTGCGGAAGCTTAAAAATTGTGTTGCGAAAATGTGATGTTTTGAAAACAGTTATCGTTTTGGAAAATCGCATTCTACTTCTAATAGATATAAATCAAAATAAATAAAATCCCAAATTAAAAGCTAGAAAATCAGAGAGGCCTTATTACATAAAATACCAAAACTAAAGCTATTAAATATAAAAAGTTGAAAGTAAAGCTGATGCAGGTATGTGGCCACCCTCGAGTCCCTCGTAGCACCAATCTGCCTAACGCTGGGGATTACTTGTACAGTTAAAAGTGGGGTGGGTTTACGAAAACTCAATGTGTAAACCCCTAATATGAAAACAGTCAGTCAAATATACAGAATATAGAAGCAGTCTGGGCTTGAGCCCATTACAGAAATAGTTGGGCCTAGCCCAAATCAGTATCAGTATGAAAATGCATGATGCATGTTATCCCATCCAGCCCTGCACTTGCCTCCTGTCCAACCCTGCACTTATTGTGGGGAATAGATTACCTACCTATCCCTACACTTATAGAGTTAGCACCGGTTGCGGCACTAACTAGAATCGCAGCAAAACTGCTAGAAAAATGAGTGGCTTAAAGCCATCAATAGCGGCATAAAGTCATCAGTAATGACACAAAGCCTTTGACAATATGCACGGCACAAAGCCTTAGGTAGGTCCACGGTCGTCTCGTGTGACCCGTGCAACCTTAATAGATCAATACAGTACACTTCCTCCATAACAATATCCCAACCCCATGTATTATGTCATGTCATAAAACAATACGTGTATGCAACATGTTATGCTCAGAAAGACCAGTCAACTCTCAGCACAAATTAGTCATTTACCTCCGAGGGGTATATAGTCATTTTACCTTTTAGGGGTATTTTGGTCATTTAACCTATTCTAAGATCTAGGTACACTTACTGACCCATCAGGAGGTCTACAGTCACTTCGAGCGACTTACGTAGCCTATACGATGTATATGGGCCCAAAGCCCATTATCCAGCCTAAGTGGCCCCACACACTCGTGTGGCCCATTTAGCCCAGATTTAGCCACGGCTATGCGAACTACATAACCCAGTTCAATCTTTACCACATAACATGGACGTTATCCATGTGGGGCCCATAAGCCCATTGGGCCCACACGGCCCATTTCGGCCCATCGAGGCCCATAACGGCCTAAGCCCATGAGAACGCTCATGGTGGCCTATAGAGTCTTATGCCCATAATTCATGGGCTCGGTTTACCACAAGAGCGTTCGCACGCCCATGTGACCTCAAAGCCCAACCTTCTAGCATTTTAGCTTTTCGGCTTTCGCCGATCTACAGTCAAATCAGTGTGAAATACACACCTGTTTGCGAAATCAAGAGAACTCGTCCCAGACATGGTCTTACATGGGATCTCAGTTCGATACCGATGCCGATGCCATGTCCCAGACATGGTCTTACATGGGATCTCAGTTCGATGCCGATGCCATGTCCCAGACATGGTCTTACATAGGACCTACATATCTCATGTCATGACTATGATACCCTTTTTATTCTTTAACATTTAACCGAGATTTCTCTTTTATTTCTTCCTTGTTTCTTTGTAAAAATTCATGTTAATACGGTTCATGGAAATATCATGAATATCAATGTATCACAATGTCGTAGACATATTCTAAATTATTTCGTATGCATAGGATACCATGTAACGTTCTTAGAGTATTTCAATATCATTTACATATCATCATAATATTTAATCCAACATAGTCTAATTGACATGCTAATTTAGTTTTCAAGCAAAATCAACAATAGCATTGCTTTATTATTACACCAACTTACCTCAGACACGAAAGTAGTTAATTTTCTAGACTTGGTCTATAACCTCGATCTTCCCCGATCTAAGCCCGAATCTCGTTTTCCATGATCTATAATATCAAAATTAGCTCATTTATTAGTCGCATTATTCAATGTGACGCAAAAATCACATTATGGCAAATTTACATTTTTGCCCTTAAACTTTGTCAAAAATACACTTTTGCCCCTAAACATATTTTGAGAATTAATTTTTATTCAATTTCCTTGTATTTTGGACTTAGCCGAACCATTTTCATAGCTATGGCAGTTCACATTTCTCATTAAATCATACACTTATGACCAATTTTACAACTTTTACAAATCAATCCTTTTGGACGTTTTCGTCGAAAATCACTTAGTAAAAATCGTTTCTCTACCCGTAAACATACATAATCTACCATAATTCACCAAAATGAACAAATTTCCAACATGGGTCAATTTTTAAACATAAGCCCTAGCTCAAAATAATGGTGGAAATAGGTAAACTGAGTTACCGGGATCTCAAAAATGTAAAGAACATTAAAAACGGGGCTTGGATGCACTTACTATTGAGCTTGGAAAGCTTGAACAAACCCTAGCCATGGAGTTCATGGTATATTCGGCCCTTTCATAAAGAAGATGACAACATTTTAGCTTGATTTTTTCTTTTTAATTCTTTTAATTACTAAATGACCAAATTGCCCTTTTGTCCTTTCTTGAGATTTTTTTCTACCCATGTCCATTTTTGTCCAAACTAAAGTATAATGGTCTAGTTACCATTTAAGGACCCCCAATTTAAAGTTCATAACAATTAGACACTTTTAACATATAGAACTCAACTTTTTCACTATTTACAATTTAGTCCTTTTGACTAAATTGAGTGCCCGAACGTCAAAATTTTCGAACGAAATTTTTGCAAAAACATTCCGTGAAATTGTAGACCATAAAAATATAATAAAAATAAAATTTTCTTGTCAAATTTTTGGTCCCAAAACCACAGTTCCGACTAGGCCCAAAATCGGGCTGTTACACACATGTAGCCAAATCTACCACATATCTCATAACACATATAAGCTCGCTCTTGAGCATTCCACGGGTCTACTCATACAAGCTAACTGTTGGGACGTAGCTACTCAGTGCTGCTCACACAAGCTGTCGGGCATCCACAACACATGCTGAAGTACCTAGCCACTTGTAGGACGTACAAGACCAGCACCCGGATCACATATGTATTGTACAATGCCATATCTCAGATATTGTCTTACATGTAATCACACTGATGCCATATCCTAGATATGGTATATTGTCCTACATGTAATCACACTGATGCCATATCCTAGATATGGTCTTACACGGAAATCACATATCACATGTAACACCCCTTACCCATATTCGACACTGAAATAAGGTACGAGGCATTACCGGAACACATACACTTGTAAATGTATTAAACCGAGTCATAAAATTTCATCCAAATTAAAACTTTTCAAATTTTTATCTTTGAGTCCCTAAATAGGGCCTATGATGCCCAATACATACTTTGGAAATGGTCCGGGACTAAACCGAGAAATTTTGAAAGCATTAAAAATTTCTTGAAAAATAGGGGCACACGCCCGTGTCCAAGGCCATGTCATTTACACAGCCGGGATACACGCCTGTGTGTTAGGCCGTGTGGCATTTCGAATTTCCAAAAATCAAGAGTAGACTTCATACACCCTAGGCACATGGCCGTGTGGCCACAAGTAAGGCTATTTACTAAGCCTTTTTCCATCCAAAACATTTACATACTTATACCAAATTTATCAACACACAACATGACATTATCATAAACATACAACTTAACCAATAATAGCCAACATCAATGGCCTTATACAAAATGAACTATCAAATAACATAGGTCAACATTTTATGCCAAATCAATTATGACACATAAAAAAATAACCAAGTCCTCTATAAACTCCATAATTCAAAATATTGCTTTCAAAATACCAAAAGAGTGTTGATAGTATGGATAGATCCCTGACGATCTCTGTACCCCGAGCTAGCTTGGTGACACTATAAGACAAGGGAAAGAAAAGGGAGTAAGCATATAGCTTAGTAAGTTGGTACGTAAATAATAAACAATTTATTAACATGTCTTTATAAATCTTCACAATATGTTCTCAAGATAATATAATCATAATTGCACATAGTTCCACTATCTACTCATGTTCATCCCAAGCTGTCTACTCTAGTCACAATCACTAAATTATTTGTATCTTGAGTTACGAAATTCCAAATTAAGATCCACAAATTTTCCTTGAAACTAGACTCGCATATCTTCTTAGCATAAAATTTTCAGAATTTTTGGTTTAGCCAATAAGTATATTTTATTCATTAAAGCCACCCCTGTTTCGCTATTCGACAGTTCCAACCTCTCTTCACTAAAAATTAAGTATCTTCTCATACGGGATTCGGATGATGTTCCTATTTATTTCTTTTGAAAATATACTCATTTAAAATATAAATTATAACCCATAATTATTTTTGTATAATTTTTAATGTTTTTACAAAGTCAGAGCAGGGGATTCTAAAATCATATTGACTCTGTCTCAAAAGAATTCAAGTATCTCATAATATGAAATTCTTTTGCTTACACTGTTCCTTTTATATGAAAATAGACTCAATAAGTTTTAATTTCATATCTTATTCAACCTCTAATTCAATTTTCACAATTTTTGGTAAATTTTCAAAGTTATACAACGGCTGTTGTCCAAAACTGTTTTATTACTAATTTTACTCTTTCATGTTTCCTTTGTATTAATTCTCATTTACACACATATAACACTAAAGTATATCCATAGTTAGCCATTCCAATAACTAGTCATTATCAAATATTTACACGTCTTCATTGTAACACTTACTCCACATCAACCTTACCAAAGTTCGATCACATATCGAGCACATTGCTCATGAATATATATATATATATACACATGTACCTGCACTTGTTCATCACATAATCACATTCAATTACACGTAGTCATTTTTCCTGTTGAACACATTGGAATATTAATGGATACACCAGAAGTTTGCACATATGCCACACTTGTAGCCTTCACATCGCTTTTCACATAGAGGCTCGTTCTTGAGCAATTTACTTTCAGGGCCCTGCTCACACAAGCTGTTAGTCATTCGTTGCTACTCAGTGCTACTCACAAAAGTTTTCAGGTATCCGCAACACATGCCGGTATACCCAGCCACTAGTAGAACTTAAGAGCAGTACCCAGATTCACTTAGTCACAATTTCACATAAATTTCACATAGGTCCCTAGTGACATGTCACTTGTATCCTATTCTATTCCTAAAGTTCAACCGGGAAATTTCTCACATTTCGATACTTTGTCAATTTCATTCAATATTCAGCCACATCTCATAAAATATATCAAAACATAAAAACGTAAGTAAAAATGATGCATTATTTACATACAAACTTACCTCAGTACAAAAATGATAATTTTTGTGTTTTAGTCCAAAACCTTTTCTTTTCCCCGATCAAGGTCAATTCCTCATCTTTCCTGATCTATAATAACACATTTAACTTATTTATTCAACATGCTACTCCAATTAACCCAAATTCACTTTTTGGAAAATTACATTTTTACCCCTAAACTTTGTCATATTTATACTTTTGCCCCTAAGCTCGTAAAATGATTTTTATTCAATTTCCTTGTATTTTAGGCCTAGTCGAACCATTTTCATAACTATAGCAGCCCACATTTTGCATTTATTCAGAACTTACACACATTTTACAACTTTTTTACAAACAAGTCTGTTTATGATATTTCATCAAAAATCACTTAGTAAAAGTCATTTATTACACTCCGAACATTCATATTCTACCATTAAACATCAAAACACAAGCATTTCACATATGGGTAAATTTTCAAATCTCAACCCTAGCTCAAATAAATGGTAGAAATAGATAAATCATTAAAAACAGGGCTAGAACGGACTTACAATCGAGCTTGGAAGCTTGAAAAATCCTAGCCATCATTTTCCCTTGCTATATTTGGCCATGGGGTTGAAGATGGACAAAAATTGGCTTTTAATTTTGTTTTTAATTCATTTTAATCACTAAATGACCCCTAACTTAAAAATATTCTATTTCACCTATTTCATGTCCATTTTTGTCCAACAATTTATTCAATGGTAAAATTACCATCTAAGGACCTCCAATTTAAAAACTCATAACAATTGGGCACCTCTAGCATATAGAACTCAACTTTTGCACCTTTTGCAATTTAGTCCTTTTAACCAAAATGAGTGCCCAAACGTCAAAATTTTCATACGAAATTTTCGCAAAATCATTCCATGAAATTTTGGACCATAATTAATAAAAATAAATTTTTTCTCATCGAATTTGTGGTCCCGAAACCACTGTTCCGACTAGGCCCAAAATTAGGTTGTTACATCACACCGATGCCATATCCCAGATTTGGTCTTACATGGAAGTCACATATCACACTGATGCCATATCCCAGATATGGTCTTACACGGAAGTCACATATTGCCATGGTCCAACCATGGTCTTTTTTTTCAATTCATCTTTCGCTGTGAAACGATTGTGTTCGATCCTGCATTTTTACTCATTTCAAACATTGAATTTAAATTCCATAATTCAATCATATATATATATGATAACAATGCACAATTAACATAATTCAATAACATTTATTAACATACGAACTTACCTTGGCATAAAAATGGCGAAAAGGAGCTAACCGTCTAATACTCATTTTTCCCCCGTTCTAATTCCGAACCTCATTTTCTTGATCTATAACATCACATTTAACTTATTTAATCATTAGACTATTCAAAACAACCCAAAATCACATTATGGAAAAAATTACATTTTTGCCCCTAAAGTTTCACATTTTTATAATTTAGTCCCTAGGCTCGTAAAATGAATTTATTTCAATTTCTTCATTACCCAAGTCTAGTGAACCTTATTCATGCTGATAGAGCAACTCACATTTTTCATTTATTCACATTTTCTACCCATATTTTACAACTTTTACCAATAAGTCCTTTTTGACATTTTTACCAAAAATCACTTAGAAAAAGTCATTTATATAACACCAAACATGCATTTTATACCATTAAACATAAAAATATACTTCAAAGTAGTTTTAGAAAAGCTAGATTAGGTTACAAGGATCTCAAAAACGTAAAAATCATTAAAAACGAGGCTAAAACAGACTTACAATCGAGCTTGGAAGCTTGAAAAACCCTAGCCATGGTTTCTGCTTGTGAAATTCGGCCATGGGGTTGAAGATGAACAAAATTGGCTTTTATTTTTGCTTTTTAATTCATTTAAATCACCAAATTACTAAAATGCCGTTAATAAAAAACTTTAGAAACATACCTAACCGTGTCCATTTTTGTCCACGAACTTAACTGGTCTAATTACCATTTAAAGACCTTCAATTTAAAATTTCATAACAATTAGGCACCTTTAACCTATAGAATTCACATTTTGCACTTTTTGCAATTTAGTCCTTTTGACTAAAGTGAATGCCCAAAAATGTCAAAATTTTCTAACGAAATTTTTGCGAAATCATTTCGTAAAACTGTACACCATAGAAATATATTAAAAATAAAATTTTCTGTGTCAGATTTGTGGTCCAAAAAACCACTATTCTGACTAGACCCAAAATTGGGCTCTTACACATGTTGCTACCTACAATTATTATTTACTGAAATTCAAAATAGTTTATAGAAGTTGTGGAGTTATGCCTCTTATTTTTTTTTCTTTTCTTCTCTCAGTTAAACTCTATTTTTAGTTTACCACTTAAACTCTGATTAATGTAGGTTATTTTAATATTATTTGACCTATAAATTTATCTTATAAATAGGTCATTTTCCACCCTAAAAAAAACACATTATACATTTAAGTATCAACTTTTACAAGCTTTTAAAGAATTTTGTATTTACATTTTGAGGGTTCTTATTTTAGGGTTTAGTTTTTTCTCCATCTTTTGTACTCTTTGTTTTTTCCATTTTAGAGAAATTATCTTTTCCCATGGTTTTTTTATCCTCTTCGGAGGGGTTTTTCCATGTAAAATATTTTTGTTCGATCTTTTCAATTTCATTGTTATTTTAATTTTTCGCTGCTTAATCGGGTTTATCCCTAATAAACTAGTACCAAGAGCTAGTTTGATTTCCGCAATTAATCTGTTCAGAGATGATAGCAACAAAGTTTGATATTGATAAGTTTGATAGCATCACAAATTTCAATCTATGGCAAGTTTAGATAATGACAATTTTAGTTCAGGGCGATATTAAAAAGGTCATTACAGAGAAGCCTACAAACATGGATAAATCATAATGTGATAGGTTAGATAAAAAGGCTCTATCAACGATTCAATTGGGTCTAACAAATAATGTGTTGCAGGAGGTTTTGATGGAGAAAACGAAATTCACCTTATGGAAAAGGTTAGAAACCCTTTATGAGACAGTTTTTGGCTAACCGATTAATGCTGAAACAACGGTTGTACACATTCCGCATGAATGAAGGGAAACCCTGATTTATGGTAGAGATAATCTTTCATTCGAGAATGTGAAGGTCATCTATTGAGTAAAGACAAACTCGACGATGATTTTTGTAATAGTCTATTTTTAGTAGTGTTAGAAATAGTGGTTTCGGGACCACAATTTTCATAAGTGAGGTAGTAAATATTATTTATTTAATATTTACAAGTGTTTATTAGAGTCATATTAAAATTTGGTTAAGAAATTTTAACATTTAAATAGTTAATTAAGTAAAAAGGACAAAATCATAAAACCTGCAAAAGTTAGTATCTATTAGTTAAAGTGTTGATTGACTATAGAAATGTAAATTTATAGACTTAAAAGGTAAATATACCATATATATAGATACTGGACATTTATGGACAATGTTTTGTTATTTGTTAATTAAATTAATAAGGGTAAAATGGTAATTAGATAAATAAAACTAAAACAAAATAAACTAAAAAGAAGTTATCATCTTCCAAAGTCACTACCAAAAGTTGAAGGGAGAAAAACACCATTGAAGAAGCTTGGTTTGGCTAGGTTAATTTCATCTTGCATGGTATGTAATTTTTATTCATTTTTAGTGAATTTTATTTTTTATATCATTTTAGCTTAATCTAACTATCCTGGGGGTTAATTTGTGAAACTGTTAAAATTTTAGGGACTTACCATCAATGATTTATATGTTTTATGAACTTATTTGAAAAATTCATGAACTTGATAGCTAAATATAGGTATCTTGTTAAGTGATTTTTAGTAATTTTAATGTTTAAGGATTTATTTGTTAAAATAGTAAAACTCCGTAGAAATATTTTGAAATAGTGATAAATATGGGTTGGTTAGGAACTTTAAGAAATTTGGCCAGCTTGGATTTTGGTTAATTGTGATTAATTTGTAAGTTTCGAGTTTAGGGACTAAATATAAAGGTTCAAATGATAGGGGCAATCTTGTAAATTTACTTTGATAAGGTTTATAAGTTTATAATAATTATTTAAGCTTTTTGAATTGTTTAATTGAATAAAAAATATTATCTAGATCAAGAAACGAATAAATTTGACTCAAATCGCAAAAAAGCCAAAGTAGTAGAGTAGTCATCGGTTCGTGTTAGTAATTGTTTTTATATAGGTAAGTTCGTATATTGATTAAGTTTGTTAGTTATTATTTTGGTTGAATTGTTGATTAATGTTGTGCTTTATATAGCTTTAGTTGATTGATATATGTTAACTAGTGACTTGGATTTAATTATATTCTTAATCAAATTGATGATTATGTTTGAAATATGAGTTTCATGGATGTATATTTGAGAAGATATAATGGAATGACAATAAAAGATTTGAGTATGTAATGTGTCCTGTTTGAACCTAGGGAATACGTAGGATACAAATGACATGTCATTAGGCGTTATATAGTCTTGGGTGTTGGTTTTAGATGTCTTACCGCTGACTAAGGTCCTGCACTTGTTACAAATTCTCCACAGCTCATGTGAGCAACATCGTGTAGCTAAACATCCTGAACCATAGCTTGTGTAAGTATTACAATTGCAGTTACAGTTATAGATACAGGCACACTTTGTGTGAGCATGGTTCCTGTGTTTTTGACGTTGCTTCATTTGGTCCAACAGGTAATAAAGGCTTGATCGAATAATTGTAATTACTTGATATGTTATGTAACCTTAATGAATGAAATGGAAAGGGTTGTATAAATGCTTGAAATATATGAATATTACATATTGGAGGTGTGAAAATGTAATGTATATGGATATGTTCCAAATATATGTTTCATGAAATGTATAGATTTTATGTTTCATTATTAAACTCACTAACTTGTGAGATTGGTGTTGTAATTAGGAAATGAATAATCTCATGAGCATGCCAATGGAAATATGCATGAATTATATAAATTGAGCCTAATTGGTAAGTTTACGTTTAATATTTATACGAGATTTCTAAGCATTAATTGCTTATGTTAGTTATTTTTCTTCTCTTTTTATTGTAGATCATTGGAAAGCTCGAACGGTTGGAACCTAGCCTGAGCACAAACACACTATCAGTCTATCATTTTGGTAGATGTTTTGGTTATTTTGGTGATGGTTATAAATGACATGTACTAGGAGCGTTTATGCTATTTTGCTAATATGATGTGGTTTGAACTCACTTCTAACTTACTTGTATATATATGACTTTGATTTTTGGCTTGTAAATGTCTATGTATGTGTGTTTTTTGTCGCTTCGTTTATGCCTTTTGAAAGTAAATAGGATATGGTGGAATGGAATGTGAATGATATGGTTAAATTGGCGTGTTTGATTTATGTTTAGGGTATGAACTTGTAGCATTGAATTTGAATTAACCTGGTGTATGAATCATGGTGCCAAATGATGGCATATTGGTTAGGCACTTAGGTTGAATGTTTTGGTATGTTTTAGGCTTGATTATATGTGTTAGAAGCCATGTTTATGGCTGATTTGGTTTTGGCTAGGTACTTAAGGAATTGGTGTTATTTTTCCTTGTTTTGGAAGCAAATTTAGGAGCACATGACTTGGAACACGAGCTGTCACATGGCCATGTGCCACACACGGTCATGGAAACACAAAAATATAGACTTTTTTTAGCACATTTTGAGCTCTAATTCTTACAGTTTTGTAGTAAATTTTGTTGAAATTCATACTTTAATTATAAAATAATTAATTTGCACTTAAATTATTAACATATTGAATTTTAATTATTTTTATAATAAATTTTCACAAATTTGGTTTATTTTCGACAGTTTTGCACAAAAGGTGAAAACTGGCTTGGTAGACACCTCGAAAGGCTTGAACTGTTAGGGTAATTTTTACATCAAGTGCACCAAGAACAAGACTAAATATTTTTCCAACCAAGGACTGTAATGGATCCTTGAGTCAATTACTATTCATGTCCTGAGATTAATCATATCGTCCCTTAAAATGGACCCTTGAGGCCCAAAATATGCATTAGAATCAATTCGGGATCAAATCGGGTCTCGGGAAATTTTTTGCAAAATTTCAAAATTTTTCTTATATATAAGAGTCACACGCTTGTATGGTATGGAACACACCCGTGTGGTTAGGCCGTGTGGGTTCACATACCCGTGTCCCTAGCCTGTATAATTCTCTGACTTGCAACTCATGAACACATTGATGTCAGACGGCCAAGTTACACGCCCATGTGCTAGGCCATGTGGTGAATTCAAATTTTTGAAAAATAGGTGCAAGTTTCACACGGCCATATCACACGTCCGTACTTCCAGGCCGTGTACCTCACACAATTGAGGCACACGCCCGTATGCTCAATGTAGGGCATTTTGTTTCTCAAATTTTAGGATGTAGGGGACACACCGTCTTGACACAAGCCCATCTATCAGCTTGTGTGCCACACACGGCCTAGACACACGCCTATGTGTCACACGGCGTAGACACATGCCCATGTGTCACACACGGCGTAGACACACGCCTATGTGTCTACCCAGCTGGACAAAATAAGACTATTTTCCAAGCCCTATTTCTCACCCATTTTAATCCAACACATGTACCAAACATTTCCAATAGCAACCAACCAATTCAAGCATGATTTTCAACCAATTTCATCATTCAATATGTCATATTTTCACATGCACACTTAGTACAAATCTTACCTCTTTAAACTTGTATGTTTAATCTCAACAATTCGATCATTAACAAGCATACATATAAACTTTAATTTTCTTTATAACATAGCAAAAATTAAGTCATTACTATCCCTTCCAATGGCTAGGTTACATTCATCCATTTCAATATATGCATTAACCTTACCAGCCTATACATGCCATTATAACCTCAATTAATTTACCATAGATACCGAAAACCAGTGGATAGTGTGAGTGACCTTCGTCAAGCTTCTAATCCAACGAGCTTCCGAATCACTAATGAACATGGAAAAAATAAAATAGAACAAGCATATAATGCTTAGTAAGTTCGTATAGCATGGTACTTAACTTACCATTTATTCTATTTCAAGGTAAACATGTAAGGCATGTTAAATCAATTTGATCTTAAGCCCTACACATATCCTTATTTCCCTTCTTAGTAATATATTCCATAATAAGACCCAAAAACATACATGGGCTGAACAATAATAAGATTTCCATAGTCATATTCTTTCCACACCATGTATACTTATAACTCGTGTACAAAATCATATTCATGTATTTTTAGGTACATTGTCATAACAATTCATATCGAGTTCAGATTGTTTCATGTTGGAACTTTGCTTATTTAATCATTTGAAACATCAATGTCACATGGATAGTACACTCAAGGTGTACAATTCTATAATAAAAAATGAACATATTCATCAATCAAATTCTATGTTTATGTAACATCATTTCACATTTCCATATATCAATCAATTTCCATGTTCACATATCATAAATTCACACTTCCATATTTCATAAAATATCATTTGCATGTACTTCAAGCTAGTACATGTAAAAACCTATTTCTTTTCATGTCAAGATTTTATCCGTTGAATGATTGAAAATATCGATGGATACTTAGGTAGTACAAACAAAATGTTCAAAACAGTAAAACCGTCAATTCACGTTCAGGGATACCTATTAAGGCACGTAATCAGAAAGCACTCTCTCAAGCCACATATCACTTGTACCTTTTCAGGAACAAGTTATTCCAAGATTCACTATCCATTTCCAAATATTTACCCGTTGAATTTACTAGAATTTCAATGGATACCCTGTAGTACACTTAAAGTGTACAAATTCATAATCCATCAATTCATATTCACATTTATCAGAGGGCACACTCCCGAGCCTCATCTCACACAGCAGGATTACCAGTCTAGGCTAAATCCTCTATGACATATACTCAAAGAGTTTTGTCAGGATTACCAGTCCAGGCTAAATCCTTTTAGTGACAAATACTCTATAAAGCTTGATCTGGATTACCAGTCCAAGATAAATCCAGACTTATGCTCAATTAAGATTACCGTCTGGGCTAAATCCATTATATAACATATACATCGGGAGGGCTTATATCAGGATTACCTGTTCGGGCTAAATCTCTTCTGCAACAGATGCAATATCCCATTTTCCTTGATCCATCGAATTCCCTTTTTATTCAACCAAGACTTTCTCCTTTTCTTAGTAATATCAAACATTTTATCAGGTAATTATCTGGTATGTAATCAATCTCATATATTTATGTATTTATGCAATTCAAAATGTTCACATTCAACTCAGGCATAAAAATAATATTTTTGTCATTTATCACTTATCGAGCACTATCTTCTATTTCAAGCACTTTCATTTATAAGGCTTTAACGAATATGTAACCATTTCACATATTTATAGCATTTATACAATGTACATACACAACATTCAATTCAAGCATATAAACATATACAATTTAGTTATACGAACTTATCTCGACAAATGTTTGTATATGTAAAATCTACTAATCCGACATTTTCCTCTTTTCCTCGTTTTGACTCCGAATTTGGTCTATTTGGATCTATACGAGTAAATTTTACATCAATTTAATACTATTTAAACTCAATTTAGTCTAATTTACATTCTAGGAAAAATTACCATTTTGCCCCTAAACTTTTAATTAATGACAATTTTGTCCCTAGGCTCAGAAAATGAAATTCATGCAATTAAATCCTTGTTCCAAGCCTAAAAAATTTTTACATGTAACATTTACATCCCATGTATTTCATAAAAATTAGAAATTTCCATAAATTTCTCATTTTTTACAATTTAGTCCCTAAATAAGGTTTTCATCAAAATTCACTTTGTAAAAGTTGTTTATCTATCAACAACCTTCCATTTTCTACCATAAATTTCATAATTTCAGCATATTCATCCATGGTAAAAATTCTATACTTTGATATCTTTTCAAATTGATCCCCAAAATAAATAGATTAAGTTACCCCGATCTCAAAAATATAAAAATTACTAAAAAAGAGACTTGATTACTTACCAATTTGAGCCATGAAAGCTTGCTTTCTCTTTCCTAGTGTTTCCATGGAGTTTTTGGGGATGAAGATGATATAAAATGATGATATTTCTATTAATTAATTTATCATCCATTAATTTTTCCACTTTCCAATTTCATCCTTTTCTTTTCCTAATTTTCCATGGATGACTCATCAAAAATATCTACTAACTTTTCTTTAATGGTCTATTTACCAAATAGGGACCTCAAATTTTGAATTCTATAGCTATTTAATCCATTTAGCTTCTAGAATTTAACTTTTATATTTTATGCAATTCGGTCCTTTCATCGATTAAACATGTAATCGATAAAATTTCCTTACAAAATTTTCACATAACATTTCTATCATACCATAGACCATAAAATAATAATAAAATAAATTCTCTTTCCAGAATCGAATTTGTGGTCCCGAAACCACTGTTTCAATTTTTTACCGAAAATGGGCTGTTACAACTGGTCCAAATGATGATTATTTACTTTGTATTTAATTTTTATCCAAAATTAATTGGGTTTAAAATTAATATAAAGCTTGAAGGAGAAAGTGACTCAGTATGTTAAGTATAGAAGACTAATCTACCAAGCAATTGGAAGCCCAAAACCAGCCTTATAGTTGATCCAATTAGCTAATTTTTTTCTATTTTTATGCTTTCAAAACAAACCTTGAGCTTTCTCTAAATGCTATTCAAACCCCTCCACTTTCTATGCCTTTATCTTGTTGCCCCAAGCTAAATATAACAAAGTTGAAACATTGAAACTTTGCACCTTGTGTGGCCGACCAAGGGAGAGTGAATGGATGAAATTTATTTTCTATTTTTAGCAGCCATTCACACCTATAAATACCTCTCTTCCCTTCTTATTCAACACATGATTCATTCTCACACATCTGTCTCTTTCACTTACCTTTCTCACTTCCATTCCCTTCATTTTTTTTCACATTTCCCTTGTTGATTTCCCTCTTAAAAAAGAGCTTTCTTCCACCTTGGAATAGCAGCATTCAATTTTTCATGGAGGCCTCGGTTCAACAGAGAGGAAGAGGATTACACTAGTCTGGCTTTAGAGAAATACTAATTTGCTTCCTAGTTCCCTTCTCTTTAATTTTTCTTGTTTTTGTTGTGATTATGAATATGAATAATTGTCGTGTTGTTGTTCTTGTTCTAATTAGAACGACTTAAATTAACTCATGTTAGATTTATTGCATTCTGTCCATTTAAATTATTAAAATTATCTTTCTGTTGTTATAGGCCTTGGTAAGTTGTTCAATTAAATAAAATCATTCTTATGTTATACTTGCATTATAAAATGTAAGGTAAAGAATGAATTAATTATTAAACGTATTGAAATTGTAATTAATTGACATAATATTTAATTGGTGCATGTTTAATCTTCTGAGGTAGCTGAGGGTTTAATCTTCTGAGGATGGCGCTAATTATATGCTAACAATCATTGATGATTTTCCAGAAATGTTTGGGCTTTCTTCCTAAAGCAGAAAAATGACGTGTTTTCTGCATTTAAGGCTTGAAAAACTATGATCGAGAAGCAAATAGAAAAACAAATAAAACACCTTCGTATAGATAATGGCTTGGAATTCTATTATGATGAGTTTGATGAATTGTACAAATCAGAAGGGATCATGAGACACTTGACAGTTCGTCATACTCCACAACAAAACCGCGTTGTAGAATGGATGAATGGAACAATCATGGAAGATTTGACGTATGTTGTTGAATACTTGTTTACCGAAGCTGTTTTAGGCTATAATGGCTTCTACTACATGTTTTTTGATTAACTGGTCTTCATCCATTGCCATTGAGAAGAAGACTCTACAAGAGGTATGGTTCGGTAATCCTACTGATTATTCTGATTTGAAGATTTTTAGGTGTCCTGTATATGCTCGTGTTGATAATGGGAAATTGGAATTTAGATCCATTAAATTTGTTTTTCTTGGTAATAAAGTTCGTGTTAAAAGGTATAAGTTAAGGTATCCTGAAAATAGAAAAGTTGTGATTAGTAGAGATGTTATTTTTGATGAAACTGCTATGCTACCTAACTTATCTCTTAAAGACTCTTCCAATAAAGACCAGTAAAAGTAGGTGGAGCTTTAGATTGATCTAGGATCTACAACAGAGTCTACTCCTCAAGATAATAAAGAAAATCATAGTAGAGTTTCTTCTTCACCACAATATTCTATTGCTAAGAACAAACCTAAAATAGAAATTAAACCTTCAAAGTGGTATACTGAGGCTGGTCTATTTTCTTATGCTTTAAATGTGGCTAAAGATATATATACAAATCAAGAGCCATCTTCTTATTCTGAGGCAGTTAATTATGAAAATTTGGGAAAGTGGATGATTGCCACGCAAGAAGAGATGAAATCACTCCATAAGAATAGAACATGAGATCTAATGAAGCTTCCTAAAGGTAAAAAGGTTGTTCGCTGGAAATGAGTGTTCAAGAAGAAATAAGAGACTCTAGGAGTTGAATAACCCATATATAAAGCAAGGTTGGTTACAAAAGGTTACAGTCTGATTCTAGGTGTAGATTTCACAAATGTGTTTTATTCAATTATGAAGCAGAGTTTGATTCGAGCCTTGATTGGTATTGTAGTCATGCATGTTTTTGAGCTTGAGTAGTTAGATGTAAAATAGCATTTTTGCATAGAGAACCTAAGGAAGATATTTATATGCAACAACTAGAGGGTTTTATAGTTTCAGAAAAGGATGACTGTGTTTTCTTCTTGAAAAAGTCCCTTTATGGCTTAAAATAGTCACCAAGATAGTGGTATAAGAGGTGTGATTCTTTTATAACTACTAATGATTTCAAAATAAGTAGTTTTGATAGTTGTGTTTATTTTAAGAAAAATAGTAATGGTTCTTTTGTGTATCTACTCCTCTATGTTGATAACATGTTGATAGCAGTCAAAGATAAATGAGAGATAAGAAAGGTCAAAGCCTATTTTAGTGAAGAATTTGTGTAGCACCCCAAGCTTGGCCTAAACATTATGGCCGAATCCGACGATGTCACATGGAATGGGAATTGAAAGCGCGTCGATACATCGAAACTGTTCTAGTTATTAGCTTTTATTTAATCTAGAAAACATATATTCATTGTTAAGTTAACCAAAACATCTCTTTCTTTAGCGGAAGCTTTAGCAAAACATTTTGTTTTAGGGAAAACCGTTCGTGTTGTGAAAACCTTTGTAGTTAGCAAAAATCCAGTTTAGTTGTTTCCAACAATATCAAAATTTCAAAATAGTTCAAAATCCACAATTTAAATCGAACAGTCCAAAGTCCCAACAATTACATAATAAAACCCAAATTAAAATAAAGGAAATAAATAGCTTAAAAACTGAATTTAAACAATACAAAACCATGGTGGTCATCGCCGAGTCCTCCGCTACTCTAATCCGTCAAATGCTGGGGATTACCTGAACAGGTTAAACAGAAAAGGGTGAGTTTTTGCAAACTCAGTGCGTAATCCCTACTGAAAGCATGCACACAGCATCATGTCAAAAATCAGTCGTACATATAGTTCGGGCCTGAGCCCATTACAGGATTGATGTGAATCTTAGCCCACTCAGATACAAAATCAGATGTAAATTAGGGCCTTAGCCCATTTCAAATATATTATGTAGAACAGAATACCAGAATCCTACCCACCAGCCTCTGCACACCATCTCTGTCCAACCCTACACACTATGTGGGGATAAAATCAACCCACGCATCCCTACACACCATGTTGTACCGAAATGCGGCAGATAATGAGATAATTGCAGTTGAGCTGCCAGATAACAAGTTTAATAGCCTTTTAGATACTTGTTTTGAATAACATCAACCCAACCCCGATGCAATGCAACATACAAGTATGAAATGCAAATATATAATTTATCAGATCATACAATCAATTCAGATATCATAGTTCATGCTCAATACCTAAGTCAGACAGTCAGAATACTCATTTAGGGGTCTAAGTAGTGCTTACCGACCCTACAGTAGGTCCACAGTCGACTAGTGCAACCCGTGCAACCTTACAAAACTTTTCAGAAAATGGGCTTACATGCCTATGTGGCCTGCTCGTGTAAGCCCACATGCCCGCGTGGCCCACACAGCCCAAATTGATGTGCACAGCCTGACCAAAAATTCCATACACCTATGTGGTTCACCCATGTCAGCCCGCATGCCCGTGTGGCCCCCACGGCCCAATTGATTGAGCCCGAGTATCACACATGGCCTCATTCGGCCATCACATGGCCATGTCATATGCGCACGGCCTGGCTCGTCAATCCCACGCCCGTGTGCTGTTGATAGATTTGATTTGTGGCTTTCAGTGGTTCTCATTTTCTGTGCTTTCGGGTGCACACCTAGCTCCGTTTCGTTGAGAAAAGTGTCCCGAGCCTTCAAGAACCTATTTCCAACCAAAATACTTCTTAATTAAACACTTAGTCACTTAATCATTGAATTGTAATAAATCACGAAACAAGTTACTTAGCCATTGAACGAAAATTCCTTACCTCCAAATAAACAATGATAGTTTTCACGAAACTAAGTCTCTGATTGATGGTTACACAACCTCGATTTAACCCTTAATCGCCAAAATGACACCACTTAGAGAAGAACAAACCAATAGGAACACAATCATTTACTCAACTTACCGAAATCTTGTAACGATAACAAACTGATTGAGAATGGTAGATTAGTATAGGAAAAAGGGAATCGAAAAGAGAAGGAAAGACTAAGGCAGAGTTCCAACAGAAGAATAACCAACACAAGAAAAGAAGAAAAAAGAAATAATAGAGTTTTTGTGAGGGAGAAGGGAGAGGGGAAACTTTTTTAGGATTTCAAAAATAACAAAAAGAAAAAGAATTTTGAATACTCCCCCATTATCCCCTAATTTGCTCCTAAACTCACTCCCACACTCCACCATTTTAGTATTGCAACCAAACCAAAACACCCACACTGCTAAAGCAGCAAAATAAATCCCTTACTCGCATAGGGAGTCGAACTCCAGACCTCCAACAACCTTTACACTCCACTTAACCACCAGACCAGCAGGCCCATTCTAAACAAAATTAAGGCTTTATTTAAACAAATACCAAAATTTGCCCAAGTCACGGCTTGATCTTGGGACCTCTCACACACACCCAGAACACGTAACCTTTGAAGTAGACAAACAGTTGTGTTACAAATTTACAAAAGCCGGAATTACGAAAATTAAGGCGTTACAACTCTACCCCCTAAAAGAAAATTTTGGCCTCGAAATTTACCTGGTCAGAATAAATGAGAATGACTGCTGATCGTATCCTCAGGCTTCTATGTAGTCTCCTCAGTGCTATGATTCTGCCATAACACTTTCGCTAAGGGGATAGAGTTTTTCTGAAGAACCTTAATGTCACGATCCAAAATCTGAACCAGCTCCTCTTCAAAAGTCAGATCTGGCCTAACCTCAATCTCCTCCACAGCGACAATATGTGTGGGATCAGAACGGTAACGCCTCAACATCAAGAGGTAGCTCCAACTGATATGCGACTGGCCCCACAGTTTCAAAGTACGGTACGGTTTAATAAACCTAAGGCTCAGCTTACCCTTGCGACTGAACCTTAGAACCTGTTTCCATGGCGAGACCTTGAGAAAAACAAAGTCCCCCATAAAATACTCTATCTCATGCCGCTTCAGATCCGTGTAGGACTTCTGTCTATCAGAAGTCACTTTCAATCAATCCTAAATCAGTTTGACTTTATCCTCAATCTCTGAAACCAATTTCTAACTCAAAACCTGTCGCTCGACGAACTCAGTCCTGCATAAAGGAGTGCAACACTTACAACCGTACAATGCCTCGTAAGGTGCCATCTGTATGCTAGACTGGAAAGTGTTATTATCTGCAAACTCTACTAGCGGTAGATAATCCTCCCAACTGCCTCGAAAATCAATCACACAGCTCCTCAACATATCCTTCAGTATCTAAATCACCCTCTCAAATTGACCATGGTCTGAGGATGGAACGCAGTACTGAAGTCTAACCTCGAACCCAGAGCTTCATGTAGCTTCTTCTAGAACCGAGACGTGAAGCGAGGATCCCTATTGGAGATGATCAAAATAGGAACCCCATGCAGTCTCACTATTTCAGATATATAGAGTTTAGCCAATTTCTGAAGAGAAAAGGTGGTCCTTACCGAGATAAAGTGAGCAGACTTGGTCAATCGATCCATTATGACCTAGATAGAATCCTTTCTAGTGGGTGTTAAAGGCAACCCACTAACGATGTCCATCGTTACTCTCTCCTATTTCCACATCAGTATCTTAACCGGCTGCAGCAAACCCAAAGGTAACTGATGCTTAGCCTTAACCTGTTGACAAGTCAAACAACCAGCAACGAAGTCAGTAACCTCACACTTTAACCTTGGCCATCAGTATAACTCTTAGAGCTCTCGATACATTTTATTTCCACTAGGATGCATAGCATAAGGGCTACTATGTGTTTCCCTTAGAATCAACTGTATTAAATACTCATTATTTGGTACACAAATCCGACCGCGAAAACAAAGTACCCTTTCACTGTTCAACCTGTAACGCCCTGATTTTTGGGACTTTTCGGGTTTCTGTGATTTTTGGTGAATTTTAAAACTTTGGTGTTCTGGATATTGGAATTGTGTTTAAATGTGTTAGTGGGCCTTTAAAAGTCCCAAGCCTAAGTTAAAACCCGGTAAAATATCAAGTTTGGATTTTAAGTGAATAGGAGACTTGGTTAAGTGGGCTTTTAAGAAAAACTTCGTAAATTATGACACAAGAAGAGCTTTGGCAAAGTGGCAAGGTGGCGCCACTAAGTTCCTAAAAAAGTGGCGCCTGGGAAGGAATTAAAGGTCCAGGGTTCAAGTTGCAAGGTAAGCGTATAGTTACTTTTAATTTTTAGGCATGTGCTGGGCATGTGATTAACTTAAATGAATTTCGGCAAGGGCCCTAGGGAGGTTGGGCCGATTGTTTTAGTTGATATTAGGGTTAGTTTTATTTCTTTTTCTGTCTTAGAGAATTAGGGTTAGCCACCTTAACTTTATTCTCTTCTCAGTTTCACTTAGTGACCAAAAACGCAAGGTACACCCCTCTGTGCCGATTTCTTCTTCTTCTTTCCCTCTCCTTCATTCTTTTTCTTCCTTTCTTTTCTTCTCCTCTCTAGCCAAATCTATACCTTCCACTCTTCTCTACTCTTTTCTTTTTCAAGTTGACCGAAATACTGAGTAAAAACACCATTGTTGAGCCGATTTCTTTTTGCCGAAAACTTGCTCTTGTGCCGATTTCTCCAAGCCAAAATTCCTCCATTCTTTTCATTCCTTTTGACCGATTTTTACCTTTTTTAAACCCTTAGGCTCTGTCGACAACACCACTCCAAGATTATAACCCCAAATCATCATCTTCTTCATTAGTCAAAAGCCGAAAACGCCATTCCTTTAGGAGCTTATAGACGAAACTTGAGATCTCTAGGATTTGATCTTTACGAGTGTTTAAGGGCTAGATCTACATCAGATCTAAGTAGAAATGGCAAGGAAATCAGTGGTAAGTCCTCATCACCTTAGATCTAGTCTTATTTTGTGATTTAGTAAAAGCCGAAGTCCCTAAAATCTAGGGAGGCTGTCGATTGGGGCATAGGGCTCTAAGGGTCATTAATCAATGAGTTCTTTTGGTGAATAGTGTGTTCTAGAGGCATTTGATCAAAGGCTTGGACAAGTGGATCAACTAGATTTAGATCTAGTCACTAACTTCGACAAAGGTGAGTTCTCAAGGGCCTTTAATGGCTATGGCCGATTATGGTAAGGGTATATTAGGATTGGTTATTGATTGACTTGTAAACTAAAAGTTGTGGTAATTGATTGTTGGATATCATGGGGGATCTTATTAGCAGTCGTCGCGAATCAGGTGCGTATGAACACCCTCTCATAGTTCAATTCGGCAAAAGCTTAAATGCCAAAATTTGGCATTTCATGGGCTTGTGAGTGTGTGAATGCTCACAAGATGTTTAGAAATCGTTAGATCTGAAATCACAAAGTGGTAAGCTAGTCGCGTGTGGAATTTCGTATACTTCGGTAATTGGGCCTCGATGGGCTGCAAATAGGCCCAATAGGCTTACGGGCCCATATGGGTGAAAACGGGTAATTAAGGTGTTCTGATAGATTGTAGGTTCAAAACTGCCTAAACTGATAAATTGATCTTAAAATCTGGACTAAATGGGCTTAAATAGCTAATAGAAACTGTAGGGCCCATTAGGGGTTTTAGGGCCTGATGGTTAAAAATTGTTAGAACGAGTTAATTAAACTGCTGAGATGAAAATTGGGTTAATAATGACTGAAATCTGTATAAAACCCTAGGAAACTGATAAAATTACTGAAATACTTTTATAGGTGGAAAATTACTGTTTTACCCCTAGGAACAAAATGACTGTTATACCCCTAGGGCTAAGTGTGACCAAAATACATGATTTACTATTACTGTTTACAGCATATCATGTCATTATTATCTGTTGCATGGGACTGGGATATTGATGGAGGAAGTACTAAAAGTGGCTTGACCACGTACTGGAGGCTTTGCCTCAACTTATTGATATCTGAGCAGCTATGCTGCAACTGTGGAGTGTAGGGCTGGGTGGGTCGAGTTATTCCTCACATGGTGTGTACGGCTGGTACGGGTGGAGTGTAGGGCTGGTACGAGTGGAGTGTAGCGGTTGGATTTAGGCTGGGTTAGGCCTGCATACATGTTAATATCTGTTCTGTTCTGAAATGGGCCTATGGGCCGTATTGTTATCTAAAAAGGGCTAAGGCCTAGGTTACTGTATCTGGATAGGGCTTCGGCCCAGTTAACACTGTGACTGGATAGGGCTTCGACCTAGTGGGCTTGAGCTGACTTGAGCTCTGGATGGACATTCTATACACACTGAGCTTTCCAAACTCACCCCCTTTCTTTCCATCCATGCAGGAGCCCTAGTTGGTGGACTTGGAGCTGGGAGGGATTCAGAATGGCCATGAAGATTAAAGTTGCTGGTTTTCAATTATTTTATTTCATTATTTATTTATATTATTTTTATCTTGGTTTCTAGGTTGTAATAAGGCCGCTCTATTTATTTTATTTTGGGTTTTTAATTCTTTACATATTTAATTTGTTTTAACTTAAGAATAATATTGTTTAAATTGTTTTTGAAACTGGATTTACTTGTTTTTAAAATAACACGATAAACGAACGTTTTCCAAACCAAATGCACTTTTCAAAGAGTATCAAAAGTCACGTTTTTAAATAAACCTTTCACGATCGGAAGTAAATAGGACATTTATTAAGTAAATCGGGGATTTATCTTAAAATAACAAAAACGGTTTTGCAGAGCTCATCCTAATCTTAGTAACTAGGTAACATGGTTAGATGTAGGTGATGTGACACACCAGATTTGGCCATAATACCTGGGCCGGGTTTGAGGTGTTACACAACCCAAAGTCAGAAGTGTTGCCACTCTCAATTTGTCAAACCAAAACTCAAGAGACTTATCCTCCAACTATTTACCTCTAATCTGTTCAATCCATGTCGGCTTAACCTGGAGTCCCGCCAACAAACTCCCATTGTCGAAAAGACTAAGTCGAGCTAACATCGCTCTCGGATCGATCATAGCCCTATGGCTCAAAGCATCAGCCACCACATTGGCCTTGCTAGGGTGGTACTCGATGATGCAGTCATAATCCTTTAGTAGCTCAACCCATCTACGCTGCCTAAGATTTAACTCCTTCTGAGTGAGGAGATACTTGAGGCTTTTGTGATCAGTGTAGATAATACACTTCTCACCGTACAGACAATCCCTCCAGATTTTCAGTGCGAGTACCATAGTAGCCAGTTCCAAATCTTGAGTCGGATAGTTTACCTCATGCGTCTTAAGCTGATGTGACGCATAAGCTACAACCTTACCATCCTGCATCAGGACACAACCCAGACCCACATGCGAAGCATCACTATACACTATGAAGTCTTTACCAGGCTCAAGCTGTATCAAAACAGGGGCCTTAGTCAGAATAGTCTTGAGCTTTAGAGACACAAAAATTTATATACTTTTTTCATACCTATTTTTATTTAAAATCATGCAGTTTCGGTAAAATTCTTCTCGAAAAATAATTAATTTTATTAAAATAATTAAATTGTATTAAAAATATGAAAATATTAAATTTTAGTAAATTTTATAATTATTTTTGGTAAATTTTGATTATTTTCGATAGATTCGAGCAAAGGGCGAAAATTGACTCGGCAGACATTGCTAGAAGAACAAAACGAGAAGCAATTTGGAGTATCAAGGCAAATTAATTTCTAGCCTAAGACGGTCCAAAAATATGTGTATTAACTCATAAAATAATTAATTTTAATTTATAATCAATTAATTTGGGTTAATAAATTATTATTAATTAAATTATGAAAGAAAGGGGTCCAGTTGAACCGAACTGATTGAACCAAACCGACCACAAATTAGACAGCCCAAAAACCGACCAAGTGCTGACTCAATTCAGCCCATTAGCTGAATAATTAAGTTGCAAAGAAGCCCTTGAAGAGTGGTCAAAGTTGCATTCAATCCCCTCCACTTATTGTGGCTTTATGGATTTGCCCCAAGCCTAAAATAGCAAAGTTGAAACTCTCAACTTTGTCATGTGTGTGGCCGGCCAAGGGAGGTTTCTTGGGCTGATTATTTTTGCTATTTTTAGCTGCTACATTCAGCTATAAAAGGCCCTCTTTTCTGATCATTTAAAGCATTGCTCATTCACTTCTCATTCTCTCACAACTCTCCTCTCCTCTCTCACTTTTCCTTTCCATTTTCCATTCATTTCTCCCTTGTTCTTATGCCGATTTCTTCTCTTGGAAAAGAGGTATTTCTTCAGCCATTTTGGAGTAGGAATTAGGTGTTCATAGCCACCTTGGTCGCCGAGGGCAATGAAGAATGAAGAACGGAGCAACCAATCAAGCCACAGAGAAACACTGGATTTGATTCTTGTTCCCTATCTTTTTAATTTTTTGTTGTTGTTTTGATGAACACATTTATGAATATTTATGCTATTGAAATGATTAACCTAATTTATTTAGCTTGGATTTAATTTGTGTTGGGTTGATTGCATTTCGTCTGCTTAAATTATTAAAATTGTGTTTATGCTATTATAGGCCTCGGTAAAATGCTTGATTAAGTAAAATCATGTCTAAGTTATTCTTGCATTATAAATGTGAGATTGCTAAAGAATTAGTTATTTAATCGTATTGAAATTATAATTAATTGACACAATACTTAATCAGTGCATGTTTAATCATCTAAGGTAGCTGATGGTTAAATTAGCATTATATCTGCTGGTATTAGTGCCTTGCATAACTTGCAAGATTATTGTGATTAAACTGTTTCAAGGTAGGAACACTTTCTTACCTCACTTAATCTTTTATATGCTTATGAAGATTAACTAATTGTCTGAATTGACATTGAAATATGTTCAAGAGATTAGTTAATTTAATAAGTATGTATGAGTAGTAGTTAGCAATTTATCGAATTGCCGTGAATTTGTTCGTAACAACATAAGCATGAGTTTAATAATTCTAAGTTAAGAAGTGTAATTAATCCCACACAATTATGTCGTCTTCATTAAATCTTATTTGCAATCGTGCGTTAGAACTCTTTGTTTTATTTTAAATATTTTACTTAGTTTTTAACCCTTAATTTTTAAGCATCTTTTTAGAACCAAAATATTTTTCCTCACCAAAGTGTTTTACAATTAATTTCATAAATAATTCTTATTACAGTCCTTGTGGGTACGATAATTTGACATTTAATTGTCACTTGAGTACTTGTTGCGATTGTGTACACTAGCACATTTTCGTCGTTCCATGTTTTTGGCGCCGTTGCGGGGGACTGTTTTAAAAACCCATTATTTGTGAATTTGTTAGTTTTGCATTTTGGCTTAATTTCTATTTAATTTTAACTTAATTAATTTTTATGTGGTTATTTCAGGTGTTTATGAGTATTGACCAAATTATCGATTTACTCCCTGTAGACTCTGAGATAGAACGAACATTTCGACAGCATAGAAGGCAAGCAAATCAGAAAAGGACCAAATAGATAAATTTCAAGAATATGAATCAAGGAAATGGAGCAAACCCTGCTCAAAATCCTATCCTTATTGCTGATGATAGGGATAGAGCCTTAAGACAATATGTCGTGCCAGTGTTTAATGATCTTAATCCAGGTATTAGGAGACCCAAAATTGAGGCACAACAATTCGAGCTGAAGCCAGTCATGTTCTAGATACTTCAGATAGTGGGCCAATTCAGTGGAATGCCAACCGAAGGCCCTCACCTGCACTTGAGACTATTCATGGAGGTGAACGACTCTTTCAAATTAACTGGAGTACTCGAAGATACAATACGATTGAAACTGTTCCCATACTCACTAAGGGACAGAGCTCTCATTACCGTCGAACTCAATTTCCACATGGCAAGAGTTAGCAGAGAGATTTCTTATGAAATATTTCCTGCCTAGCAAGAATGCTAAGTTGAGGAATGAGATCACTGCCTTCCAACAAATAGATGATGAGTCCTTGTATGAGGCATGGGAATGATATAAAGAGTTATTACGGAAGTGCCCTCATCATGGAATCCCACATTGCATCTAACTTGAGACGTTTTATAATAGTATCAACGCTCACACGAGGATAGTAGTGGATGCTTCTACTAACGGTGCTCTCTTTTCTAAGTCTTGAAATAAGGCTTATGAAATTATTAAGAGGATTGCCAGCAATAATTATTAATGGCCAACCAGTAGAGCAGCGTTAGGGAGACGAGTTGCTGTAATACATGAAGTAGATGCTCTTACTTCACTCACTTCTTAGGTATCATCAATATCCTCAATGTTAAAAACTCTTACCATTAACGGGTCTAATAGTCTTGTGGCACAACCGCTTAACCAATTTGAGAATATAGCCTGTGTCTATTGTGGTGAAGGGCATTTTTTTGAAGAATGCCCATCAAACCCAGAATCCATGTATTACTTATGTAACCAGAACCAAAATCGAGGGGGGCAAGGGCTGCAATCCAATTATTATAACCCATCGTGGCGAAATCACCCGAATTTTTCCTGGAGTAACCAAGGGGCTGGAACCAGTAACACTTATGCCCAACCTAGACCGACCCAGCCGCCTAGTTTCCTCCAACAAGTTCAGAAACCAGCCAAAGCTGAACCATCCAATAGTTTAGAGAATCTTTTGAAGGCATACATGGTGAAGAATGATGCCTTAATCCAAAGCCAAGTAGCTACATTGAAGAATCTGGAAAACGAAATGAGCTAGCTTGCAACTGAACTTAGGAACCGACCACAAGGTGCTTTACCTAGTGATACGGAGAATTTGAGAAATCCGGGGAAGGAGCATTGCAAAGTGTTGACATTAAGGAGCGGAAAGACAGTAGAGCCTAACACCATTAAAGCAGAAAAGGAGCAAGTTGATGCTCAAGACTCAGAGGAAGTTCAACCGAGTGTTGAAATTCCAGATTCATCAAAACTAGAATCTGCAAAACCCGACAAGGTAACTTCAGAACCAACCAATTCTAATAAACTAACAACTCCGTTAAGTGCAGAGTTTCCACAGAAGATGAATCAACCAGTACCGGTTCTAGTAAAGAAAATTCCACCACCCTACCCTCAAAGACTTCAAAATCAAAAATAGGAGATTCAATTCAAGAAATTCCTAGACGTACTCAAGCAACTTCATATCAACATCCTGTTGGTTGAAGCACTTGAGCAAATGCCAAATTACGTCAAGTTCATGAAGGATATCCTGTCCAAGAAGTGAAGACTTGGAAAATTTGAGTCGGTAGTTCTGACGAAGGAATGTAATGCATATCTTCAAAACAAACTACCCCCAAATTTGAAGGATCCTAGATGTTTTACCATACCCTGTAACATTGGAGCAACATATTGTGGTAAGGCATTATGTGATATTGACATAGGCATCAACTTGATGCCTATGTCAATATTTATGAAGTTAAGGATTGGTGAAGTTAGACCAACTACGGTTACACTTCAATTAGTAGATCAATCTTTAGCACATCTAGAAGGAAAAATTGAGGATGTATTGGTACGTGTAGACAAATTTAATTTTCCTGATGTCTTTGTAATTCTAGACTTTGAAGCAGACAAAGAAGTGCGAATTATCCTAGGAACACCATTCTTAGCAACTAGAGGATCTTATTGATGTACAGAAGGGTGAGCTTACTACGCGTGTTCAGGATGATCAGGTAACATTTAACGTTTTTAAGTCTATGCGATTTCGTGACACAATTGATGATTGTTCTGTAGTATCCAATTTAGAGGATTTAATAGTGGAGAAGGAACTCAACTATGTTGAGGACCCGTTGGAACGAATCCTGACATCAGACCCTTCGAATGATGAAGAGGAGGATGAATACTTAGCTTTGTTAGAAGCTAATCAAAAGGGATTTAATCTACAATCCCGTTTTGAATCTTTGGAATTAGAGAAAAGGGATTACACCCAGCCGAAAGTGTTAATCGATGAGCCACCTAAGTTAGAACTTAAGGTATTACCTTCATATTTAAAATATGTTTATTTAGGTAACGCTTCTACTCTGTTTGTGATTATTTCAGCAGAATTAACTACTGAGCAAGAAGAGAAAATTATTCTTGTATTGAAATAATTCAGGAAGGCTATCGGATGGACCATAGTCGATATTCATAGTATTAGTCCATCTGTATGCATGCGCAAGATCATACTAGAAGATGGCGAGAAAGGAAAGATTGATGGACAACGGAGACTGAACCCTATCATGAAAGATGTAGTAAAGAAAGAAATTATCAAATGGTTAGATACGGGTATAATTTACCCCATCTCAAACAGTTCATGGGTAACTCCGGTCCAATGCGTACCGAAAAAAGATGCTATCACGGTCATTGAAAATGAGAATAATGAATTGATACCAACTAGAACGGTTACAGGATGGAGAATATGCATAGATTACCGAAAGCTGAACAAGGCAACTAGGAAAGATCACTTTCCTTTGCCGTTTTTGGACCAGATGCTTGATAGACTCGCGGGGCGAGACTATTACTTTTTTTTGATGGATACTCAAGGTATAATTAGATTATAGTAGCACCAGAAAATCAACACAAGACAACATTCACCTGCCTGTACCATACGTTTGCATTTAGACACATGCCATTTGGTTTATGTAATGCACCTGCTACATTTCAAAGATATATGATGTCTATTTTTATTGACATGGTTGAGAAATATTTGGAAGTTTTTATGGATGATTTTTTAGTATTTGGAGATAATTATGATGATTTCCTAGCCAATCTAGCTAAGGTACTAAGGCGAAGCAAAGAAACAAACTTAGCACTTAACTAGGAAAAGTGTCATTTCATGGTACGAGAAGGTATTGTTCTAGGGCATCAGATAACAAGACATGGAATTGAGGTAGATAAAGCAAAGGTAGATGTTATTGAGAAACTCCCACCTCCAATATCTGTAAAGGGTGTTAAGAGCTTTTTAGGCCATGTCGGTTTCGATCGGAGATTTGCCAATGACTTTTTCCAAAATTACGAAACGTTTGTGCAAATTATTGCAGAAGGATACGACGTTCAAGTTTGATGAGGAATGTTTAAGAGCATTCAAGGATTTGAAGAATCAATTAGTTATGGCACCAATAATCATTACACTAGACTAGGATCTACCATTCAAATTTTTATCCCATCTACTATGCAAGCCAGACTCTAACAGGAGCTCAACTGAATTACACGATAACAGAAAAAGAGTTACTTGTAATTGTGTTTGCATTTGACAAGTTTCGATATTATCTTGTAGGTACCAAAGTGACTATCTATACGGACCACTCGGTAATTAAATATTTACTTACCAAGAAAGATGCGAAGCCGAGACTGATCAGGTGGGTACTTCTACTTCAAGAGTTCAATCTAGAAATTCAAGATCGAAAGGGAGTAGAAAATCAAGTAGCAGATCACTTGTCCAGATTGGAGCTACAACAAGAGAGTTCTCCACTTGTATTGATTCAAGAGACATTTCCAGATGAACACATACTGAAGGTAAATCATGTCCATAATACCCCTTGGTTTGCTGATATTGCTAACTATTTAGCTTGTGGTTTGATGCCAATTGATAAGACGTATCAACAAAGGAAAAAGTTTCTTCACGATGTGAAGTACTATTTCTAGGAAGAGCCATATGTGTTTAAAAAGTGTGTTGATCAAATGATCAGGAGATGCATGGCAGAAGATGAAATACCGAAGATTTTATACCACTGTCACTCAGCTCCGAGTGGGGGACACTTCAGAGGTACTCGTACTGTGGCCAAAGTATTACAAGCTAGATTCTTTTGGCCAACACTATTCAAGGATGCATATGCTTACGTGAAGAGTTGTGATCGATGTCAAAGGGTCGAAAATGTCACCAACAGAAATGAGATGCCTCGAACAAACATCATTGAGGTAGAATTATTCGATGTTTGGGGTATTGACTTTCTTGGTCCTTTCCCTCTGTCTTTTGGTCACAAGTACATATTGGTAGCAGTAGATTATGTGTCCAAGTGGGTCGAGGCTGAAGCTTATCCGAAAAATGATGCTAAGGTTGTGATGAAGTTCTTGTAGAAACATGTGTTCACAAGGTTTGGAACCCCAAGAGCTATTATCAGCGATGAAGGGTCCCATTTTGTGAACAAGTGGTTAAAATGGTTATTAGATAAGCATGGAGTGAAACATAAGGTTGCTACAGCTTACCATCCACAGACAATGGGCAAGCTGAGCTGGCGAATAAGGAGATCAAAAGCATACTTGAGAAGGTAGTTTGCTCGAATCGACGAGATTGGTCCAAAAGACTAGGTGATGCTTTATGGGCTTACAGAACAGCATACAAGATACCTTTAGGGATGTCCCCCTATAGGTTGGATTTTGGGAAAGCCTGCCATCTACCTTTGAAGTTAGAGCACAAAGTTTATTGGGCTCTTCAACAACTCAACTTGGATCTTAAGCTTGCTAAAGAGAAATGGATGCTCCAACTCAATGAGCTAGAGGAATTTCGAATGTTCTCATACGAAAATGCCAAATTAGCCAAGGAGAAACTCAAGAAATGGCATGACAAGCACATTCGAGTTCGAGAATTTGAAGCAAGTCAACAAGTTTTGTTATTCAACTTCAGATTAAGGTTCTTTCCAGGTAAGCTAAAATCACGTTGGTCCGGTCCATTTATGATTCACTAAGTTCATCCATACGGAGTTGTCGAACTCCAAGGTAAGGGAGGTAACCTTCGAGTTAACGCTCAACGCTTGAAACATTACTGGGGAGATAAAATTGAACGTGATAAAGTGTCGTTCATTTTATCAGATATTTGATTTCCCTTTGTTTTCCTCTCAAATAAATTATTTGGGGTATATTTTCGGGTTAATTATGTTTAAATAAATTCTATCTAGGAGATTGGAACTTAAGCGGGACCGCTTGTGACCCCTATAATCTTTCCTGAGAATTGATTCTACATAATTTTCCGAGAAATTATTTCCTAAATAACAAAATAAAATTTTTGGTTTTTCAAATAAAAGGGTCAATTTTTTATCCAACTTTTAATTTGCAACTCAATTTTAAATTTTCATTAAGTCTAGGGACCTAATTGAATTATTTTTAAAATTTGGTTGCTATTCTTGCAAATAATAAGAACTAGGTGTCTCTCTTTGTAAATATTTTCAAAAGGCATCTAGAATAAATATTTTTACTTAATATTACATATTTATATATTAATAATATGATAAACTTTAATATATAATTTATATATTAATTTTTATCAACTTAGCTTAGAATTAGGATTAATTTTATTTTAATTATATTTTATTATTATCTTAATAATTTAATAGCAATTGATAATTTCATATACAAATATTTAATTATTAGTTGTTGTTAATTTTGAGTTAGAATTAGATTCTTATTTTAGTTATTAAATTATACAAAGAGTTCTACTCTAATTCCTATTTCTCATGCTATATGTTATAGGCCCAATTTGCCCGGGCTATACAAATAGAAAATAAACAAAAAAATAAAAATAATAAAGTTTTTTTCCATAGTCCATTTACAGAAGGCCCAATTAGCCTAAACCACAACACCTAAATCCACTACCCAATACCACTTTTACATCTGTGGCCCAATACTACAAAAGTTACCTGAAGCCCAATTACAGCAACCCAAACTTGACCCCTTAGCCCAACCAACCCAAAAGTATCGGGGCCCAAATTGAGTCTTGATAGACCCAATTACAACTAGGCCCAAATGGCCCAAATGTTTAGTCAGGAACAGAAACCCTAGGGTGCCTGAAACCCTAGGGCGCCGCAAGCCTCAGACAAAGGCCTTTCGTTTCGCGCCGCAATCGGCGCACGAATCAGCATGCTATCACCGTGATCCTCGGGTGTACCTACAAAAGGAAAGAAAAATAACACAGAAACGAAACAAACATGGCAAGAAATCAAAAGAAAATTTATACTAAATTTGTATCATTAACAGTGGCTATAAAAAGCCCAAATACAAACAGTGTAAAGGACGATTATTCTACGCATACTACGCATAAATAAAAAATAGTTTTAATCAGAGAAAAGGTGATTTTTTGTTTTACTGTTATTTTGCTGAGATTTTTCTATTTTATTTCTTTTTCGTTAAATACATGCAAATCGTTTTTTTTTTATGTATAAATACTACAAAGAATAAAAAAGGGAGTTTACCTTTCATTTTGCGCCGAAAAAAGAGGTTTTTTAATCGCCGGTAGCCATACACGACAACGTGGATGGTGGCGCATGGGCGCATGAGTTGCCCGATGACCGAGGCTCGGCCGGACGAAGGCCGGAGCTCGGAGGGCCCCTTTCTTTTCCTCTTTTAGAGGATTTTTAGATTTTTTTTAAAATCAGGTGTTAGAAATGATTTTTTAAGATTTTTTTATATTTATAGGTTATTCGTACGACGTCGTTTTTGAGTGATCATTTAGTGACCAAAATAGCATCGTTTCAAGGCTTGACCTGTGTGTTGACCCAATTACCCGGGGAGGATCCGCGTGTTTTTCTTAAAAGGTCTAATTACCCTCTAAGCCCTTCCGCAATTTTGCCCTTTATGATTTCGTCCAAATTAAATCCTTCTTTATTTTAATTCAGCCCCAAAGGTTTGTTTTTGACTTAATTCGGCCCTTGAGCCATTTAAATACAAGAATCGAAACGGTGTCGTTTTGGGTTCAGGGTCTATTTGCCCCGTGAGTCCCTCATTTCTAACGCGCGTTTCAATTAGGGCTCGAATTCAGTTTTTTTTCCTCCTTTAAATTTTCCCAGAATTTTATTAAAATTTAATTTTAATCCTCCTAATATTTTATTTTATTTTAACTAGGTTTTTTTTGTTATTATTATTTATTTATTTTAATACTTTATATATTTTAGGATATTTTTATATAAAACTGTTTTATTACACATTGTATTTTATTATTTATTATATATTTCAAAATTTATATAGTATTATAAAATAATTAATTATAAATATAAAGTTTTGTTTTATATTGCTTTTTAAATACGTATATTATTATTATTTTTTATAAATACATGTATTAAATTACTATATTATATGTTATAAATTACCTTTTTTATCAATTTAAAACGTATTAATTAATTATATATATATGTATATACTAATCATTTTAAAAAATTTGTCATTTATTTTTTATATATATTATTTTAATATCCAAATTTTTAATACCTCATTTATTTTTATATTGTTACTTTGTTTATAAAAGTTTTTTATTCGTTTCTCGTTATATTTTGTACATTTTTAGAATTTTGTTGATTTATTTTTGTACCGTTTTTTTTATGTGCTTACTATTGTTTAGCATAGTAATTTTATCACAAGTTTTATTTGTTATTTTTATGTTTATATTTGCATGAAATGTTGGTATGTATCATGTAATTTATATTGTTTTAGTATTGATATATTGTAATATATTAATGTTATATT
Source organism: Gossypium stocksii (assembly GCA_020496765.1). Lineage (NCBI taxonomy): Eukaryota > Viridiplantae > Streptophyta > Magnoliopsida > Malvales > Malvaceae > Gossypium > Gossypium stocksii. The sequence continues at coordinate 98,417,939 of CM035629.1, read as the reverse complement.
TTACTTGCATAATCGTTAAAAAAAATTTTAATTGAAAAGTTTTTTTAAAATAAGGCAATGTTTTTGTGTTTAGAAATTCGGGAAAGAGTGCCCTAACGTGCTAGGTTGTGATTTCCCGTTTGTCTAAATAGCTAAATATCCTTTTTAATTTTACAAATCACGAGATGATTTTAGTTACGAGGATTCAAAAACATCGTGTCCTAACGTGCTGGATGTGATGTTTGGTATTCTTTTGAAACAAAGGAATCTCGAGTTTCAACTCAAATTATTCAGGTTTTAAAAAGGAATCATACTTTCAAATCTTTTCAAATTTTAGACACTAGGACAGAAAATTAATCACTTGGTACCAATTTTGGGCGATACAAGGGTGCTAATCCTTCCTCGTACATAACCGACTCCCGAACCCATTTTCTTGAATTTTCATAGGCCAAAATCAATGTTTTGAAATAAAACGTTTTATAAGGTGATCCAATCACACCTAAAAGGATTGGTGGCGACTCCCATTTTCATTTTTTTAAAATAGCTGACCCCGTTTTTCCAATAAACTTAAAAATGGGTACGACAGCTTGGCGACTCCACTGGGGATCAATAAGAGAGTCAAGCCGTAGAATTGATTATTTTCTGTCCTTTCGTCGAAATTTGAAAATTCGATTTGAAAAATTATGATCTTTTTGCATGTGTTTGTTGCATATGATTGTTATTTTTCTCGCACACATTGCATTGCATGACCGTTGTGGTCACACCCTTAAGTGGAAGTGAGAAGCTATGCCTTTGTGAGGTTTTCACCTCCGCATGGGCTAGTGGATCGCTTCTGGGATACATCCGTACCTATGTCTCTGTGAGATTTTCATCTCCGTATGGCCATAGGGAAATGTATCCCCCTGAACTGAACTCGGTCTATATGAGCCTAAAATGGGTGAGGATCGAGGAATCTGCTGGTTCAGGTACCCTTTTCCTTTAGAACCAAAAACACATATAGTGAACCCTAAGAGCTCGCCTTAGGTAGAACTATATTGACCCATAGCAATTACCTGTATAGGTGCTTGTTTATTTTCTATTCTCTTTGAATTATGTCTTATATACATGTCACTGACCAATTTTATTTTGTTGTCATTGCATATCATTCAGCATTTAAATGTGTCGATTCACGGTTCAATTTTTAAATTTGAAAGTTTTGTTATGGAGAATGAATATCTTGATAAAGTGGAGGACAATGCTATCGTCTGTGCATGGTCAAAGAAAACCTAATTAGAGAAAGGAGATAGTGTCACTGAGGAGTATACGTCGAAGTTGTGGGATTTCACTCGCATCAGCGTGGCACAGAACGAGCTTCAGGAGTTGAAAGATAGTTGGGCTCATTGGGATGACGAGACTAAGCATCTGTTCTACCATAATTATGGTGATTTACCCTATTTGCTTGACATTAAGGTGGATAAGCATCTGTTTTGAGCTATGGTACAGTTCTGGAATACTGCCTATAATTGTTTTACATTCAGAGAGGTGGATTTAGTACCTACTTTGGAGGAGTATACAACTTTGCTTCACTGTCCAAGGATTCGAGGTAACAAAGCTTACTTTAGGCCAGCTAACGTCCCAACGTTCGTGAAGAAATTAATGAGTATTACAGGGATGAGTGAACAGTAGGTTGTAGCTCGAATCCAACAAAAGGGCGATGGTAAATGCATTCCTTGGGCCAGTTTGAGGGATCTGATATTAGCACACCTAGATGTGAAGAGGAAAGTTGATGTCTTGGCTCTAAGTATTTACGGTTTGGTAATCTTCCCTAAGGCTTTGAGGCACATTGATGAGGCAGTCACTAATTTATTCAACCGACTTGGAAAACAGGTCACGCCTGAACCTTCAATCTTAACCGAGACGTTCAGATCCTTGAGTGCATGCCGGAGGGCAAGTGAAGGTAGATTCATTGGATGCGCATAGTTATTGATGGTTTGGTTCCACAGTCACTTTTGGAAGGTCGACAAAGTTCCTTGCCGAGTGTTATTTGAAAATTATTCCCCTTTAAAGGATGCAGCAGCTATGCCAAAGAGAGATGATGTATCAGAAGAAAGATGGATGGAAATTTTACAAAATCTTCGAGAGGAAGATGTTGAATGGAAAGCCTCTTGGATGGTTCCTGATGCGGTCTTCTATCGTTGTGGGAATTTTGATTGGGTGCCTCTTCCTAGAGTCTGGGGAGCTGTTGGATATGCACCGTTTCTCGTACTAAGGCAATATAAAGTGAAGCAGTGTATACCGGCAACACAAGGATTAGCTCAATGTGAATTCTCGTATAAGGAAGATAATTATAAGAAGAAGATTCGAGAGATTTCTGAGGCTTGGAAGCGGACTTGCTATGTAAAGGTTCTGATTGAGGGTCCGATGACATCCCTAGAGTATAAGGGGTGGTTTGGCCGAAGGATTAATGATAACATCCCTAGGCCAAGTTTGGAGTGTGCTCGATCGATGGAAGAGTGTTTACGAGTAGTTCCATCAGAAATAGAAATCATAAAGCAAGAATTCGAAAAAAAGAGTTTGGAGCTCGAGGAAAAAGATAGAGAAGCTAGAGGAAGACAAGATGTACCTAAGTTTAGACGTGGATGTTCAGAAACTTGAGGTTGAAAAACTAAGGAAAGAGAAGAGGAATGTGGAGGAAGATCGAGATGATTTGAAGACGAATTATAAGAAGGTACAGTTATCAATGAAAAGAGCTGGATTTGGGAAGACTTCGGGGCAGTGGCAATAAGAGGTTCAAGAAGCAAAAGCCAAAGCTGATCATTGGGAGAGGAAGTTTCAAGAAATGCAGGCACAGAATCAGGCCTTAGAAAGGAGTTTGGCAGAGAGTAAGAAGGAGAAGCGCGAATTAAAGGCTAAAGTGGTTGAACTCGGACGGTCTCTTCATCTCCATCGAAGTCGTAATTCTACAGTCGAGTTAAAGTCAAGCTTAAACAAGATTGAGAAATTGAAGGGCAAGATTGAAGGGTTAGAGTCGGCATAGCAAAACTGTGAACTCCGGATCAAGTAGCTTGAAGCAAGAGAAGGACATTGGAAGAGAGAGCTTCACCATTCTCAGGATTAAGTCAGAGATAGGGACTACCTCATGGGTAAAGCCATAGTCCAAATTTGGGAAGTAATTGATCATTTGCAAGTTTTAGCAGCACAGGCTGATATTTTAAGTGTAAAGTATGAGCTAGAGTTAGATAGGGGTCGAGAGTTAGCTTCGTTATTTGATAGGGTTAAGACTTTGGGCCTAAGGGCGAAAGCATTTTTGTAATCCGTTTTGTGTAAAGATTTTTATTTTGTAAATAAAGTTTTCTAAATGAAACTGAATCAGAATCGATGTCTTTATGCATTCATGCATTTGCATCACATTACATCATATGCATTTAAATCTATAGAAAGACCATAATTAGTGGAAGTTATTACAGAGAGAAGAGAGAGAGGAAAGGAAAATCTAGAAACTACACACCATTACGGTACACGTGCCAAGACAAAGGATATGGATCAAAGATTTGAACAGCTCCAAAAGGATATGCAAGACCAGTTGCAAGAGCAGTTAGCAAAAATGTAACACGATATGAGAGAACAAATGATGGAAGCTCAGAAGAATATGATGTCTCAGATGGCCCAATTGCTGACTGGGGCAATGGATAAAGGAAAAGGGCCCTATAGATATTACTGGAGAGGATAATGAGGATTATCCTCCAGGTTTTACCCCACCCCATGTGCAAGCACAACCTGAGGTGCATCCCCGAAGGCTGTTTGTCACAATTAGGCCTCAACGAGCTCAAGTTGATATTGAAGTGGCCACGAATTTCTAGGTTGGATCAGGATCTAACCCAGGAGAAAACCCAGCTCCTATTCTTCCTGACCTGGACATGGCCGAGAGGGAAGGGATGAGAATGGAATCGTCAAGGCAATTAGAGGACCGCTGCAGATGGTTAGAAGAGAAGTTTAAGGCCTTGGAAAATGCTGATAATCACCATGGCATGGATGGTAAGGACTTAAGTTTGGTCCCGGATTTGGTACTTCCTCATAAGTTCAAGATGCTAGAATTTGAGAAGTACAATGAGACTAGTTGCCCCGAAGCCCATATCACCATGTTCTGTAGACAGATGACCAGTTATGTTAACAATGATCAACTGTTAATCTATTGTTTTCAGGATAGTTTGGTTGGGGCAGCGTCTAAGTGGTATAATCAGCTAAGCCGTGCTAGGATTAGCTCTTGGAGAGATCTCGCACAAGCTTTCATGAAACAATACAGTCATGTGACAGACATGATGCCTGATAGAATCACTCTGCAAAACATGGAAAAGAAGCCAAATGAAAGCTTCAGGCAATATGCGCAAAGGTGGAGGGAAGTTGCCATGCAAGTTCAGCCACCGCTCCTAGAAAAAGAGACTACCATGGTCTTTATAAATACTTTGAAGGCTCCATTCATTACCCATATGATAGGGAGTACTACTAAGAGCTTTGCTGATATGGTAATGGCTGGTGAAATGATCGAAAATGCTATACGAGGAGGCAAGATTGAAGGAGAAACTGCTAAAAGATCAGCATCGATGAGGAAAGATAATGAGGTAAATAACGCAAGTGCATATAACTCAAAGTCAGTTACTGTTAGTCAGCCGAAAGGTTTGTCAAGGCAGGAATCAAGCACCAAGCAAAGCTCTGAGAGGATCCAGTTCACTCCAATTCCAATGACGTATAGGGAACTGCATCAGAGTTTATTTGATGTACACGTGGTATCCCTGTTTTATTTGAAACCACTGCAACCCCCATATCCCAAATGGTATGATGCAAATGCTCAATGTGAATACCATGCGGGAATACAGGGGCATTCAATTGAAAATTGCACTGGCTGTAAGAAAGCAGTGGAATGACTCATTAAGATGGGGATTGTAAAATTTGATGATACCCCTAGCATAGAAAACCCGTTATCTAATCATGGAGATAAATGGGTAAATGCAATTGGGGAAAATATCGCAAGACAGATTAAGGAAGATATCACTAAAGTGAGAACCCCGTTAAAGATAGTTTAGAAGGAAATAATAGAGAGAGGAATGATAATTTCTGAGGAAGGATATGAAGGAGCGAGGGACTACTGTGAGTTCCACAAAGAAGAAGGCCACGAGATCCAGGACTGCGTTGATTTTAGGGTCTTGGTGCAAAGCCTTATGGATAAGAAAGAACTGGAATTTTACGAAGAAGGCTTAGATGAAAGAAATGTATGTGCAATAGAAGGAGAGTTGACAAATCCAAAGGTCAATTACCCAAGAATCATCATTTCTCGTCTAAGAATCGCTGAGGGTGGAGTACAAACAGTGCCAAAAATCACCATTCAGAAACCTGTTTCCTTTCCCTACAAGGATAACAGAATGGTACCTTAGAATTACAACTACAATGTGACGATACTGGAAAATGAAAATATAGCTAGCACTTCCAAGAAGGTCCAAGGCGAGGGATCTTACACACGTAGTGAAAGGCGTTATGACTCAGTAAATATCAGGTCTGAGCCTATGAAAGCAAAAACCTCGGTAGTTGAGCAAGAAAAAATGGGCTGAGGCACTTATCAATGAGCCTGTAAAAGAAAAAGAGGCTAAAGAATTTTTGAAATTCTTAAAGCATAGTGAATACAGCGTGGTAGAGCAATTGCTCAAACAACCGGCTCATATATCAATGTTAGCGTTGCTTTTAAGTTCAGAGTTGCATCGTGAGGCATTAATGAAAGTGCTCAATGAAACCTATGTTACTAACGATATATCCGTCAATAAGTTGGATCGTCTGGTTAGTAACATAAGTGCTGACAACTTCATCTACTTTAATGATGATGAAATTCCACCAGGAGGTATGGGATCAACCAAGGCTTTGCACATCACCACTCGTTGCAAAGGATATACACTACCTAGTGTACTAATCGATAATGGGTCAGCTCTAAATGTCCTACCATTGTCCACATTGAACAGGTTGCCAATAGATAGTTCTCACATGGAAACATGTCATAATATAGTGAGAGCATTTGATGGCACGGAGAGAAAAGTGATGGGAAGAATTGACATACCTTTGTTGATTGGCCAAACACATATGAGGTGGATTTTCTGGTGATGGACATCAAGCCCTCCTATAATTGCTTGTTAGGGAGGCCCTGGATACATTCGGCAGGAGTGGTGCCCTCATATTTGCACCAAAAATTGAAATTAGTAACGAATGGATAGCTGGTTACTATAAATGCAGAGGAGGAAATCATAGCGTCAGTTACCAGTAACGTGCCCTATGTAGAGGCGAATGAGGATGCAGTGGAATGTTCTTTTTGATCCTTGGAATTCGTAGTCGCGACATTCATTACGGAAGGGAGTAAGGTTCCAGTATTTAAGATATCCAGAGCTACAATAATGGGTTTCCAGATGATAGTGGGGAAATGAGCCTTGCCAGGAAAAGGATTGGGAAGATATCTCCAATGAGGGGTTCAAGTTCCAGAACTAAAAGAGAAAAGAGATCATTTTGGCCTGGGTTTCAGGCTAAATCATAAACAAGAAGGAAGGAAATGGAGAAGTGGCAAGAGAGAAGAAGGGCACGTTTGAGTGGAAAGGAAGTCGAGTGGGAATTGATGATGTTCCCTCACATATCCCAGACTTTCGTATCAGGAGGGATAATTCACCCTGAGAGAGGGTTGCTTGAAAATGGAAGTCATCATATCTATGCCATACATGATAAAGAGACTGAACAAAGAAACCTTGAGGGCATTCGTCCTTACGAACCGGGAAGCTTCTTAAACAACTAGACTACAGAAGAACTTCCTGTAGTCTTTAGAAATCATACAGAGTAATGTTCAGAACACTCTTGTTGCTCTAAAGCCTAGGAGTAATAAGATTTCATTTGTGAAATAGGCTCATGTTCAGACATTTTTGTTTCAATAAAATACACCTTTGTTATCAATTTCAGCAAATATTCTTCTTTTATACCGATAAATGTTCTTTTGACCTCTTAATTTTGTTCTAAATTTTCATTTCATTCATAACATGTAAATAGTCATTCTTAAATTCATTCGTTCTTTGTACATTCTTTTGTACCCACCACAGGTCCTTAGATATCAATGACATGAGCAATGATACTACAAATCTTAAATTCTCTTTTGAGCAAGACATGTGTTTAGAGGAACCTCCAGATTTTGAAGGTGACAGGGATTGTGACATGTCTCCAGATCTGTTAAGAATGGTAGAGCAAGAAGAGAAGCAAATTTTGCCCCATGAAAAAGAGGTAGGAGAGAATGTAACCTTAGAGGAAGGGAAAGAAGTGAAAATTGGGACGCACATTGCCAAGGAAATAAGGCAAGATCTTGTTGAGCTACTGTGAGAATTCAGAGATGTATTTGCATGGTCATACCAAGATATGCTTGGGCTGAATACTGACACTGTAGTACATCGCCTTCCTATAAAAGAAGACTGCAAGCTAGTCTAACAAAAGTTGCGAAGGATGAGGCCTGATATTGTGTTGAAAATAAAAGATGAAGTTAAGAAGTAATTGATGCTGGATTCCTGCAAGAAGTTAAGTATTCAGAATGGGTAGCTAACATTGAACCTATCCCTAAGAAGGACGGGAAGGTACGAATGTGTGTTGATTATAGAGATTTGAACAAAGCTAGCCCAAAGGATAATTTTCCCTTACCGCACATTGATACTTTGGTGGACAATACGGCATGTTACTCGTTGTTTTCCTTTATGGATGGCTTCTCAGGGTACAATCAAATAAAGATGCATCTTGAAGACATGGATAAAACCACTTTCATAACATTGTGGGGTACCTTTTGTTATAAGGTAATGCCATTTGGGCTAAAGAATGCAGGGGCAACATACCAAAGGGCTATGGTAACCTTATTCCACGATATAATGCACAAAGAAATTGAGGTGAACGTTGACGACATGATTACCAAATCTCGAACAGAGAAGGAGCACATTGAAGTCTTGAAGAAACTGTTTCTGAGATTGAGGAAATTTCAGTTAAAGCTCAATCGACAAAGTGTACCTTTGGAGCTAGGTCGAGAAAACTATTGGGCTTTGTAGTCAGCGAAAAGGGAATAGAGGTTGACTCAGACAAGGTCAGTGCCATACAAGAGTTGCCTCCATCGCACACTCAGAAAGAAGTTCGAGATTTTCTTGGAAGTTTAAATTACATTGCTCGGTTTATTTCACAATTAACTGAGAAATGTGATCCCATGTTTTGCCTTCTTAAGAAGCACAACCAAGGTACTTGGGATGCCGAATGCCAGAATGCTTTTGATAAAGTCAATCAATATTTGTCAAATGTTCCAGTACTATCTCTACTCAATCCAGATAGACTGTTAATATTGTACTTGTCAGTGTTCACTAATTCTATGGGATGTGTGCTCGGTAAACATGACGAGTCAGGAAGAAAAGAGAGGGCGATATATTACCTCAGTAAGAAATTCACTAAGTGTAAGATGAGATATTCGCCAATTGAGAAGTTGTGTTGTGCCTTAATCTAGACAACTCGAAGATTGAGACAATATATGCTATATCATACAACCTGGCTAATCTCAAAACTTGACCCATTAAAGTACATGATGGAATCAACTGTCTTAAATGGAAGGATGGCAAGATGGCAGATATTGCTCTCTGAGTTCGATATAGTCTATGTAAATCAAAAGGCCATAAAAGGAAATGCAATAGCAGAATTTCTGGCTAGCAGAGCTTTAGAAGATTATAAGTCATTGAGCTTTGATTTCCCCAATGAAGAGTTGATGTGTGTGGCAACTACTGAAGAGTATCCGTGGAAGCTGAACTTTGATGGAGAATCAAATGCTGTAGGAAATAGAATTGGGGCGGTCTTAGTATCCCTAAATGGAGATCATTATCCATTTACGCGCAAATTAGATTTTGATTGTACAAACAATATGGCCGAGTATGGAGCATGCATCATGGGAATTAGGGCAGCCATAAAGCGCAAAATTAGAACGCTAGAAGTATATGGGGACTCTGCATTAGTGATCTACCAGCTCAAGGGAGAATGGGAGACAAGAGACCCCAAATTGATTAATTATCAAAGGATAGTTTTGGGGTTAATTGAAGAGTTTGATGACATCACTTTCAATTATCTCCCACGAGATGAAAATCAGATGGTGGATGCTTTGGCAACTCTGGCTTCCATGATTAAAGTAAACAAAGAGGATGATATGAGGCCTATTCAGATGAGTATTTTTGAGGTTCCAACTCATTGTTGTAATGTTGAAGAAGAGGAAAAGGATGACCACCCTTGGTATTAGGATATATTACGATACGTGAGAAATCGTGAATACCCTAAGCAGGCAACTGAGAATGACAAAAGAACATTGAGGAGATTAGCCTGCGACTATGTTTTGGATGGTGATATCTTGTACAAAAGAAGGAAAGATTAGGTGCTTTTGAGATGTGTTGACGCTGTGGAAGCTAGAAAAATCTTGGAAGAAGTGCATGAAGGTGTTTATAGGACACATGTTAACAGTTTCACTATGGTTAGACAAATCATGAGGTTTGGCTACTATTGGTCCACTATGGAAGGAGATTGTATCAATTATGCCAAAAGATGTCATAAATGCTAGATTTACAGGGATAAGATTCATGTATCACCTTCACCCTTGCATATTATGACTTCTCCATGGCCTTTTTCCATGTGGGGCATGGATGTCATTGGGCCGATCTCGCTGAAAGCTTCGAATGGGCATTGTTTCATCTTTGTGGTTATTGACTACTTCACGAAATGGGTGGAGGCTACTTCGTACGCAAGCATTACTAAGTCAGTAGTTAGTCGGTTCTTGAAGAAGGAGATCATTTGTCGGTATGGAATGCCTGATAGGATCATATCAGACAATGCACTGAACTTGAATAACAGCACGATAGCAGAAGTCTACAGCCAATTCGAGATCAAACATCACAACTCATCTCCGTATCGCCCAAAAATGAATGGGGCAGTGGAAGCGGCCAATAAAAACATCAAGAAGATAGTGGGGAAAATGGCTGAGACTTACAGAGATTGGCATGAGAAATTGTCCTTTGTGCTCTTTGCCTACCGAACGTCTGTCAGAACCTCTACTGGGGCAACTCCTTTCTCATTGGTTTATGAGATGGAGGCAGTTCTACCTATTAAAGTAGAAATACCTTCTCTTCGGACTTTGTCAGAAGTAAAGTTGGATGAAGCCGAATGGATTCAATCGCGATATGATCAATTGAACTTGATTGAAGAAAATAGGCTAAGGGCTATTCATCATGGTTAGATGTATCAGAAGTGAATGATGCGAGCTTATGACAAAAAAGTTCGTCCAAGAGAATTTCACGAGAGGGACCTTGTATTGAAAAAGATCCTTCCCATACAGAAGGATTTTAGAGGAAAATGGATGCCGAATTGGGAGGGGCCATATGTGGTAAAGAAGGCTTTCTCTAGTGGTGCACTAATTTTGACCAAAATGGATGGGAAAAGCTTACCCAATCCTATAAATTCGGACTCTTCTAAGAAATATTTTGCCTAAAAGGGAGGAGAAGCCAAGGTGAAAACCAACAAAGGGCGCTTTGAGACTTCTAAAAAAAAGTAAAAAAAGAAAAAAATGAACGATGGAAAGGCCAAGGTGAAAACCCGCAGAGGGCGCCTTGAGACCAAAGGGGTTTTGAGTTGAAAACCCGAAAGGGCAGCTCAAATGATGAAAGGCGTGTGGTGATCTTGCTATACTTGAATCGACAAGAAGTAAAGTATGTTACATATCAGGGCATCAACAGAGTACTTTGGATCTTCTAAACACATGTTAAGTTCCAAAGCAGTCTTCATGGAGTTTGTATATAGAAGCTCAAGTTGCGATATCTAGAGCACCTTGTTTTTGTCCTATTTACTATCTTTGGATTCTTTTTCTTCTCAAAGATATGTTCCCAGATTAATTTCTTTTGTATTTTTGATAATTTTTTCAAATCTAGCTACCCTCAAAGATTAATTTATTTGTTGCCCATTATTTATAAAGCATGTTGCAGTGAAACAATGATTGATGAACTAATAACATTTTCACAGAAGAAGTTTTGCATATTACTCTGTAAATTTCCAGATAATATAAGAAACTGAAACATGACAATTGCTTAAGAATTCCCATACGTAAGGGTTGGAGGTACTCGAGAAAATTGAAATTACCTTTTCTGTTCAAATGGTTGGACAAATTAAGCAATATCGATTCTAATAGAGGATCATCTCATAAACATCTCCAGTGGGTCGTAACATTCAGCGAATGGTACAACGGACCAAATTGATGGAAAAGATTCAAAGCATACGAGCAGAGTATGATACGTTGGGAGGAATGAAGATGTAACCCCGATAAACGAATGAGTGATGACACCTGAAATAGGAATCAATCTCATAACATTTTTGCATTATAATATGTTCAATTAGGAAGCATTTGACCCATTTTGATCATACCATTCTAATTATTAAGCATAAGCATATACCTATTCTACAGGTTATGTCTTCTAGGGAACAATGTAGAAAGCAAATCTGGCATCCTTGAGTTTTGCAAGGAGTAGATTGAAGACAACGATTTGGCAATCCCTGTATTGGTAGGGAGCAGATTGAAGAGAGCAGATCCGGCATCCTTGAGTTTTGCAAGGAGCAGATTGAAGACAATGATCTGGCAATCCCTGTGTTGGCAGGGAGTAGATTGAAGAGAGAAGATCTGGCATCCTTGATTTTTGCAAGGAACAAATTGAAGACAACGATCTGGCAATCCCTGTGTTGGCAAGGAGTAGATTAAAGAGAGCAGATCTGACATCCTTGAGTTTTGCAAGGAGCAGACTAAAGACAACGATCTGGCAATCCCTGTTTTGGCAGGGAGCAGATTGAAGAGAGCAGATCTGGCATCCTTGAGTTTTGCAAGGAGCAGATTGAAGACAACGATCTGGTAATCCCTATGTTGGCAGGGAGTAGATTGGAGAAAGCAGATCTGACATCCTTAAGTTTTGTAAGGAGTAGATTGAAGACAATGATCTGGAAATCCCTGTGTTGGCTGAGAGTAGATTGAATAAAGTAGTCTGGCATTCCTGAAGTTGCAGGAGCAAATTGAAGATAGCAGATTTGGCATTCCTAAAGTTGCAGGAGTAGATCGAAGATACTAGTCTAGCATTCCTGAAGTTGCAGGAGTAGATTGAAGATAGCAGATCTGGCTTTCCTGAAGTTGCAGGAGCAGATCGAAGACACCAGTCTGGCTTTCCTGAAGTTGCGGGAGCAGATCAAAGATTCCAGATCTGGCTTTTCTGAAGTTGCAGAAGCAGATCAAAGATATCGGCATGGCGTCCCTGAATTTGCAGTGGAGAAAGCTGAAGATAGTAGATATTGCCTTCCTGAAGTTGCAGTGAAGTAAATTGAAGCTGTCATATTTATGGTCCAATGCCTCTGAAGTTGCAGATAGGTTGGAGGCAATTTGAAGAAGATGAGGATCAAGATCTCAAGACTTGGCCAGACCAGGCAAAATTAGTCCTTATATAGTCTTTGCTCTATTCCCGTTACACGACAATGAGCAAAGAGGGGCAGCTGTTATAGGCCCAATTTGCCCGAGCTATACAAATAGAAAATAAACAAAAAAATAAAAATAATAAAGTTTTTTTCCATAATCCATTTACAGAAGGCCCAATTAGCCTAAACCACAACACCTAAATCCACTACCCAATACCTCTTTTACACCCGTGGCCCAATACTGCAAAAGTTACCCGAAGCCCAATTACAACAACCCAAACTTCACCCCTTAGCCTAACCAACCCAAAAGTACCGGGGCTCAAATTAAGTCCTGATAGACCCAATTACAACCAGGCCCGAATGGCCCAAATGTTTAGTTAGGAACAGAAACCCTAGGGCGCCGCAAGCCTCAGACAAAGGCCTTTCGTTTCGTGCTGCAATGGGTGCACGAATCAGCATGCTATCGCTGTGATCCTCGGGTGTACCTGCAAAAGGAAAGAAAAACAACACAGAAACGAAACAAACATGGCAAGAAATCGAAAGAAATTTTATACTAAATTTGTATCATTAACAGTGGCTATAAAAAGCCCGAATACAAACAGTGTAAAGGACGATTATTCTACGCATACTACGCATAAATAAAAAACACTTTTAATCAGAAAAAATGTGATTTTTTGTTTTACTGTTATTTTGCTGAGATTTTTCTATTTTATTTCTTTTTCGTTAAATACATACAAATCATATTTTCTATGTATAAATACTACAAAGAATAAAAGGGAGTTTACCTTTCGTTTTGCTCCGAAAAATGAGGTTTTTTAACCGCCGATAGCTATACACGATAGCGTGGATGGTAGCGCGTGGGCGTGGGTTGCCCAATGACTGAGGCTCGGCCGGACGGAGGCCGGAGCTTGGAGGGCTCCTTTCTTTTCCTCTTTTAGAGGATTTTTAGATTTTTTTTTTAAATCGAGTGTTAGAAATGATTTTTTAAGATTTTTTTATATTTATAGGTTATTTGTACGACGTCGTTTTGGAGTGATCATTTAGTGACCAAAACGGCGTCGTTTCAAGCCTGACCCGCGCGTTGACCCGATTACCTGGGGAGGATCCACGTTTTTTTGTTAAAAGGTCTAATTACCCTCTAAGCCCTTCCGCAATTTTACCCTTTATGATTTCGTCCAAATTAAATCCTTCTTTATTTTAATTCAACCCCAAAGGTTTGTTTTTGACTTAATTCGGCCCTTGAGCCATTTAAATACAAGAATCGAAATGGTGTCATTTTGGGTTCAGGGTCTATTTGCCCCGTGAGTCCCTCCTTTCTAACGCGCGTTTCAATTAGGGCCCGAATTCAGTTTTTTTTCCTCCTTTAAATTTTCCCAGAATTTTATTAAAATTTAATTTTAATCCTCCTAATATTTTATTTTATTTTAACTAGGTTTTTTTATTATTATTTATTTATTTTAATACTTTATATATTTTAAGATATTTTTTATATAAAACGGTTTTATTACACATTGTATTTTATTATTTATTATATATTTCAAAATTTATATAGTATTATAAAATAATTAATTATAAATATAAAGTTTTGTTTTATATTGCTTTTTAAATACGTATATTATTATTGTTTTTTTATAAATACATGTATTAAATTACTATATTATATGTTATAAATTACATTTTTTATCAATTTAAAACGTATTAATTAATTATATATATATGTATATACTAATCATTTTAAAAAATTTGTCATTTATTTTTTATATATATTATTTTAATATCCAAATTTTTAATACCTCATTTATTTTTATATTGTTACTTTGTTTATAAAAGTTTTATATTCGTTTCTCGTCATATTTTGTACATTTTTAGAATTTTGTTGATTTATTTTTGTACCTTTTTTTTGTATGTGCTTATTATTATTTAGCATAGTAATTTTCTCACAAGTTTTATTCGTTATTTTTATGTTTATATGTGCATGAAATGTTGGTATGTATCATGTAATTTATATTGTTTTAGTATTGATATATTGTAATATATTAATGTTATATTTTACTCGCATCATCATTAAAAAAAATTTTAATTGAAATGTTTTTTTAAAAAAAGGCAATGTTTTTGTGTTTAGAAATTTGGGAAATAGTGTCCTAACGTGCTGGGTTGCGATTTCTCGTTTGTCTAAATAGCTAAATATCCTTTTTAATTTTGTAAATCACGAGATGATTTTAGTTACTAGGATTCGAAAACATCGTGTCCTAACATGTTGGATGTGATGTTTGGTATTCTTTCGGAACAAAGGAATCTAGAGTTTCAACTCAAATTATTTAGGTTTTAAAAAGGAATCATACTTTCAAATCTTTTCAAATTTTCGAAACTAGGACAGAAAATTAATCAATTGGTACCAATTTTGGGCGATATGAGGGTGCTAATCCTTCCTCGTACGTAACCGACTCCCGAACCCGTTTTCTTGAATTTTTGTAGGCCAAAATCAATGTTTTGAAATAAAATGTTTTATAAGGTGATCCAATCACACCTAAAAGGATTGGTGGCGACTCCCATTTTCATTTTTCTAAAATAGCTGACCCCATTTTTCCAATAAACTTAAAAATGGGTATGACACTATAAATTCCACCTTATTCATCCCCATTAAAACATCAATTAAAACTCAAAGCACCAAACCCTAAAAGTGTCGCAAGCCTTAGCCATAACAGTCGGCCAGCACACGCCCCAGGCTCCCGACGCACACCTGCTTGTCGCGCGCAGCACAGAGCGCTTGCTGCCCCAGCAGCTACCCAGGCCGCGTCCTACTCCAGCGCACCTGGCCTGCTTAACAAGGCCTCGCGCACTACCTGTTTCCAGCCTGCGCACGCCATTGCTTGCACCCCATCCGTGTGCATACCCTACTGCTCTAGGCCACAACACACGCACCAAGGTCTCACGTCCTAGCTGTCGTACAAGCACTTGTGCTGTACACTTCCTTCACCCATCCTAAGCCACAAACCCTCCAACCCTCTTTAAATCAATTCCTTTTGGTTCTAAATTATTGTTTGTTTTAGGAGTTCTTTAAAAAAGGTGGTAAGACCTTATTTTCTTTTAAAATTTTAATTTTATTCAATTATTTAGTGTTTTCAATTTACTGAATTATTAATAAATTTTATTAATTAAATTTTTCAGAGAATAAATTTTTTTCATCTTATGTTCAGGTCAATTATGCCTCGTAAGAGAACTCGTGCCTCCGCCCAAATTGACAAAACACAAAACAAGTTCCACTGTGAAGAAGCCAAAGTAAGATACGAAAGTATCTTCAAAAATCAACAGATGCATCTAGAGAAAGGCTTCACATTAAAAGAAAGCAACTACAGAGACTGTATGGCGTGTATTCGTCAAGTTGCTGAAACCCTTAATTGGGAGTTATTTTGTGAGAAGAGACCAAGTGTGGATGAGGAACTAGTTCGTGAATTCTAAGCAAACTTAATCAAGCGAGTTGACCAAAGTTCCAGTCTGCGGAATCAAGGTACCAATAAATTCAAATGTTATTAATGAGTTCTTTGAATTACCTGATTTCAAAGATGATGAATACTCTTCTTTGTTGAGTAACATTAAGCTTGAAAATCTGCAATAAATTCTCGAGGAACTTACAGTTCCAGGTTCTAAGTGGACTGTGTCAAAGCAAGGAATCTACACTTGTCAAAGAGAATATCTGACACCACTTGCGAAGGTATGGTTCTATTTCATCCGTTTCAGCCTTATGCCTAGTTCGTATGGGACTACAATCTCATTAGAGCGAATGGTCCTATTATACTCAATTGTAACTGCGAAGACCATTTACATGGGCAAAATCATTCTAAGAGAAATGCGAAATTGTGTCGTTAGACGTTTTGGCCCAGCTTATTTTCCTTTTACGATAACAATTCTGTGCTTAAAAGCCAAAATTCTTGCGAACGTAAAGAAGACAGGGTATAGTCAAGGCATAATCACCGGTTGGGACCTCTACCGAGTAGCTGGAGATTCTGTTCTACAGCAACAAGTTGAAGAAAGTGAGGATCCCGAAGAAGAAGAAGAAGATCCCACAGAAATCGAGCCAGTGCAAGAAGCTGAAGTCCTTGATGAGGCACAACCAATGGAACCAGAAGCTGAACCTGGTATCGAAACTTCAATATTTAGAACTCCACCGCCTAACCCAGATCTTTAAGGTGAGCTATCAAATGCAACATATGCAATGGCAGCAACAAGCCTACTGGAGATACTAAAAAATAAGGGATGACTCAATGAGAAGTGCCCTTAAGAAAATTTACAATGACCCATTATTTTTGTGCCTAAGTTTCCAGATTTTGTATTCGAACCATGGAGTCCATTATCGAAAAAAGAGCAAAGTGATTCGTGCGAAGGTAATAATGATGAAGCAAAAGATGAATAAAATTCGGAAGGATCGGTGAATAAATAAAAAGGGAGGATCTCAAATTTATTTTATTTCGGTTCTTAGGTTATTTAGGAGTAAGTTAATTAGGAATTTTTATTCTTGCATAATAAAATAGAAGAGGAGAATCATTAATAAAATTCGAACAAGTCACAAAGTATAAAGTGTGACAATAGATATATACATGTTTAGGATTAGATCTAGAGAGAGCTTGGTACTTAAGCAGTCAATTTGACTCACCTCCTCTTTTCTAGAATCCTACCTGGCGTATAGTATCTATTCACTTTTAACAATGAGGACATTGTTCACTTTAAGTATGGGGGACCAAAAAATTGAAATTATTTCCACTCAGAAAAAAATTTTCTTTTAATTATGATTAAGATATATTTTGTTCAATAATTTGAAATTTTGTTAAGTATGCTAATCTTTAGTATGAATAAAGCTCTATTATTTCAATAAATTATTATGTTAGCTTGATAACGATATGAATGTATTTTTAATAAAGCATGTGAATCATACCAAAATTTTTAGTTCCTTATGAAAGTTATGCATTGCATGAAAGTTTAAGCCTTTAGAATTGACTTAGTGGTTTCTTGAGGCGAAATCCTAGGAAGCATAGAATGTTGAAAATGATTTAGGCAATTATTGTTTGGACCATTTGAGCCTTTCAAGCCAACCATGATAAATTTATCCTTTGGAGCCCAACTTTGAGACTATATGGCCTAATTTTATTTGGACCTTTGCAATATTTAGCCATCACTTTTCTCTTAATTATCTTTAAATTGTCCCAAAAACTAGACTCAATATTATTCAGAATATCATTTGAAAATAAGTTTGGGGGAGTTGAAAAGAAGTATTAAATGCTCAAAAATTGTAGTACATAAAGCAAGTGCTCGTGTTGAAAAAAAAGAAAGAAGTACTTGAAAATAGATGTACAAAAAGAGCATATGAAAGGAAAGTAAGTTGGTGTATCAAAGGTAAAAATTCTGAAGGTTTGATTTATGCTGAGTTTAGGGTTTTAAGTAAAAAATTATCTATCTTTTACCTACCCCTAGCCTAGCCACATTACAACTTTAATAAAGACCCATTGATTCAAGTTCTTATGCTACCTACATTAGTGGAGAGAAATTGCTAAGATTAACATATCAAGACATTAGTTAAACTTAATGATTGCGGCTTAGTCTTGAATAAGGGAATAAAAATCAAATTGGTAAGGGTTAACATGCCTTTGTTAAGAAAACATTTAGTCTAATTTTGCTATTGTAATAGTTTTTGAGATTAATTTGAACAATATGTATACTTAAGTAGCATAACTATCAAATTTCTTGTTTTTGAGCATGAGTATATCAAATTCGTAATTTTTGGAAAAATGTTGTTCTGAAGGAGTGTTTCAAAGGTTTTTCCGAGAATTTCTTTTCAAAATTTGTGCATTACTCGGGACGAGCAATGAATTAATTTTGAGGGTGTGGAAACACAAAAATTTATATACTTTTTCATACCCATTTTTATTTAAAATCATGCAGTTTCTAAAATTCTTATCGAAAAATAATTAATTTTATTAAAATAATTAAATTGTATTAAAAATATGAACATATCAAAATTTATTCAATTTAATAATTATTTTTGGTGAAATTTTGATTATTTTCGACAGATTCGCGCAAAGGGCAAAAATTGGCCCGGCAAACATTGCTAGGAGAACAAAATCGAGAAGTAATTTGGAGTATTAAGGCGAATTAATTTCCAGCCTAAGACGGTCCAAAAATATGTGTATTAATTCATAAAATAATTAATTTTAATTTATACTTAATGAATTTGGGTTAATAAATTATTATTAATTAAATTATGAAAAAAAGGGTTCTAGTTGAACCGAACCGATTGAACCGAACAGGCCACAAATTGGATAGCCCAAAAACCGACCAAGTGCTGACCCAATTCAGCTCATTAGCTGAATAATTAAGTTGCAAAGAAGCCTTTGAATACTTGTTAAAGTTGCATTCAAGCCCCATCCACTAATTGTGGCTTTATGGATTTGCCTCAAGCCTAAAATAGCAAAGTTAAAACTCTCAATTTTGCCATGTCTATGGCCGGCCAAGGGAGGTCTCTTTGGCTGATTATTTTTACTACTTTTAGCTACTACATTCAGCTATAAAAGGCCCCCTTTGCTGATCATTCAAAGCATCCCTGATTCACTTCTCATTCTCTCACAACTCTCATCTCATCTCTCACTTTTCCTCTCCATTTTCCACTCATTTCACCCTTGTTCTTGTGTCAATTTCTTCTCTTGGAAAAGAGGTTTTTCTTCAGCCATTTTGGAGTAGAAATTAGGTGTTCATTGCCACCTTGGTCACTGAGGGCAACGGAGAACAAAGAACGGAGCAACCAATTAAGCCACGAAGAAACACTGAATTTGATTCTTGTTCGTTATCTTTTTTAATTTTTCGTTGTTGTTTTGATGAATATGTGTGCTATTGAAATGATTAATCTAATTAATTTATCTTGAATTTAATTCATGTTGAGTTTATTGCATTTCGTCTACTTAAATTATTAAAATTATGTTTATGTTGTTATAGGCTTCAGTAAAATACTTGATTAAGTAAAATCATGCCTAAGTTATTCTTGCATTATAAATGTGAGATTGCTAATGAATTAATTATTTAATCGTATTGAAATTGTAATTAATTGACACAATACTTAATCAGTGCATGTTTAATCATCTAAGGTAGCTGATGGTTAAATTAGCATTATATCTACCAATATTAGTGCTTTGCATAACTTGCAAGATTATTGTGATTAAACTGTTTCAAGGTAGGAACACTTTGTTACCTCACTTAATCTTTTATATGCTTATGAACATTGACTAATTGAGTGAATTGACATTGAAAAATGTTCAAGAGATTAGTTAATTTAATAACTATGTATGAGCAGTAGTTAGCAATTTATTGAGTTGCCGTGAATTTGTTCGTAATAACATAAGCATGAGTTTAATAATTCTAAGTTAAGAAGTGTAATAAATCCAGTACAATTATGTCATCTTAATTAAATCTTATTTGAAATCATGTGTTAGAACTCTTTGTTTTATTTTAAATATTTTACTTAGTTTTTAACCCTTAATTTTTAAGCATATTTTTAAAACAAAAATGTTATTCATCACCAAAGTGTTTTACAATTAATTTCATAAATAATTCTTTTTACAGTCCCCGTGGGTACGGTAACTCGACATTTACTTGTCACTTTATTACTTGTTGCAATTGTGTACACTTTCACATTTCTATCATTCCAAGCTTCTCAAAGCTCTCTTGTTGTGCATCAGCCCAGACAAAAGGAACTCCCTTACGCAGAAGCTTAGTCAACGGTGCTGCAATCAAGGAGAATCCTTCCAGAAAACACCGATAGTAACCTACCAGCCCCAGAAAGCTACAGATTTCAAATACATTCCTCGGCTGTCTCCAATCGATCACAACCTCAGCCTTACAAGGATCAACTCTAATCCCCTCAATAGAAACTACATGTCCTAAAAAGGTCACCTCACGTAGCCAAAAGTCGCACTTACTGAACTTCGCATACAGCTGTTTCTCACAAAGAGTCTGTAGTACCATACTGAGATGTTCATCATGCTCATCCTCAGTCTTAGAATACACCAAGATGTCGTCGATGAATACCACCATGAACTGATCCAGATAGGGTTGGAATACTCGGTTCATTAAGTCCATAAATAAAGCTGGAGCATTAGTTAAACCAAAGGGCATAACTAGGAACTCGTAATGTCCATATCGAGTCCTAAATGCCATTTTATACACATCAGTCTTCTTAGCCCTCAACTGATGGTAACCTAAATGTAGATCAATCTTGGAAAACACTGAAGCCCCTCTAAGCTGATCGAATAAATCATCTATCCTCAGAAATGGGTACTTGTTCTTGATCGTTAGCTTGTTCAACTAAAGGTAGTCGATATATATCCTCATTGTCCCATTTTTCTTTTTCACAAATAGAATAGGTGCTCCCCACAGAGACACACTGGGACGAATGAACCTACGATCTAACAATTCTTGAATCTAAGCCTTAAGCTCTGTAAGCTCCTTTGGTGTCATTCTGTAGGGAGTGATAGACACTGGAGCTGTACCTAGAATAAGCTCAATCCCAAATTCCACTTCTCGGCTTGGAGGCAAACTCTGTAGTTCCTCAGAAAGACATCTGAAAAATCCCTTACAGTTCTGATGTCCTTAACCGAAGGGTCCCCAAAATTAGAAACACTAATGTAGGCCAAGAATGTCTCACAACCTTTTCGAACCAACTTCTCTGTCATTAATGCAGAAATCACATTAGTCAGATAGTCCCGACATTCCACAATCACGACTACCTCATTGTCCTCCTGGTTCTCAAAACAACCCTTTTTGTCGCACAATCCAAACTCACCTGATGCTTAACCAGCCAGTCCATACCCAGAATTAGGTTAAACTCCCCGAATGGAAGCTCCATCAGATTAGCTAGGAATACTATCCCTTGGATCTCCAACGGCTCATCTCTATACAGTTTACTAACTCGGATGGACTACCCAAACGAACTCACAACAGTCACCTCACTTGAAGTACTCCCCACCAGAATCCCTTGAGTTTCAGACACAGTACTAGCTACATATGAGTGAGTAGAACCTATGTTTATCAGTGCAAAGTAAGGCACATTATAAATGAAAAACGTACCTGTGATAACGTCCAGAGTATCTTTGTCCTCGTGGAGATGAGCAGCATAAACTAAAGCAAGCTGCCTCACCTCAATCGGCTCAGCACCTCTGCTAAGTGCTCTCTGCCCTCGGCCCATGCCGTTACCATCCCTGGCCTGACCTCGGCCCATTGGTGGCTATTGAACTACCCTCGGCGGATGTGTAGTACTAGTAACAGGAGCTAGCGCCTAATTAGTTCTCAACGAAAAATCTCTAACGCGATGCTCAGTAGACCTACATATCAAACATGCCCCAGTAGACCTCCAACATTCGCCGAATAGCGTCTACCATATAGCCCACAAGGCAAGATCCAGCTAGGTGCAACAGGGGGCCTAAATCTGACTGGCCCATCAGATCTGGCTTTTTTCTTAGGCCTCATCACAAAACTTGAGGGCTCTGAATCCCTCTTATTCTTTCCTCTGTCCTTATCCCGGTTTTGGTGCTAAGTGCGCTTCACCTCCTCAGCGATCTTCGCCTTCTCAACTAGAGTAGAAAAGTCATGCTCCCTCTGTTGAGCTATCAAAACTCACAAACTATCCCTAAGACCATCCTTGAAGCGTACACAACGCTCATAGTCAATTGCAACCGTGCCTCGCGCATAGCAACTCAATCTCAGAAATTCGGCCTCATACTCGACCACTAAATGGTCCCCGTAAGTGAGATCCAAAAATTCATGCCTCCTAGCATTGATATAGCTTGCCCCCACATATTTACCTAAGAAGGCTATTTTATAGAAACCCCATGTCAATCGTTCCAGCTGAGTGCCCTACTTAACGATCAGCCACCAGTGATATGCCTCATTGCGAAGCAAAGAAACAACCCCTTTAAGTTTTTTCTCATAGGTAAAGTTCAAATCGTCCATTATTCTTTCTGTGGCCTCCATCTAGTACTCAGCCATACTAGGGGCGACTCTAGTGACACTCCTGAATAACTCTGCCCCATTAGACTGGAGTCATTCTGTAACCAACCCTCGGCCCCAGATTCGGTGTTGGGCCAAGCGACCCTCTCTAATATCCTCAGTATGACCTGGGATAGTACGTTGTCTCCAGCCACGTAATCTCGAGGCCCAGTCTTTGTCTACTGGTGTCTCACTTGCATCCAAATTAGGCAGATTTCCAGATGATAAGGACCCAGCTTGAGCCCCTCTACGGCCTCTACCATGGCCTTTTGTATTCCGTACGCAAGTACCTCGTGTGCTCATCGTAAATTTGAAGTTTATCTATATTAATAGTTTTATGCATCAGTTACAATTTTGATATTTATTAACAGATATTTTATGTAGACAGTATCAGAAGTTTAGAGTTTGTTATCGTGAATCGCAGTCTTACAACAATTTTTAGTTTTACTACTATTTTAAGTATACACTACCTAGAGTGTTTTCAGTACAGTATACTACCTATGGTTGTTTCACACATGTAATTAGTATTTTCAAAAAAATCTAAACAGAGTTTTAAAACACTTACAGCATCAACGACGGGGACTTGGTGTACTACATACTCAGTCAAGAATTTTTTTTTCAAATAACTTAAAAATCATTTTTTAACTACCAAATTTTGAAACTCAAATCCACAGGTGAGTTTTGCAACCTGGCTCTGATACCACTCAATGTAGCACTCCAAACCCGGCCTAGACATTATGGTCGAATCCAGCGATGTCACATGCAATGGGAATTGAAAACGTGTAGGTACATAAAAACCGTTCCAGTTATTAACTTTTATTTAATCCATAAAACATGTATTCATTGTTAAGTTAAACGAAACATCTCTTTCTTTAGCGAAGACGTTCGCAAAACATTTTGTTTTAGGGAAAATCGTTCGTGTTGTGAAAACCTTTGTAGTTAGCAAAAATCCAGTTTAGTTGTTTCCAGCAATATCAAAATTTCAAAACAGTTCAAAATCCACAATTAACCGAATAGCCCAAAGTCCCAAAGATTACATAATAAAACCCAAATTAAAAGAAAGGAAATAAATAGCTTAAAAACTGAATTTAAACAGTACAAAACCGTATGGTCACCGTCGAGTCCTCCGCTACTACGATTTGTCTAATGTTGGGGATTACTGAAAAGATTAAACAGAATAGGGTGAGTTTTTGCAAACTCAGTTTGTAATCCCCACAGAAAACATGCACACAGCATCATGTCAAAAATCAGTCGTACATATAGTTCGGGCCTGAGCCCATTACAGAATCGGTATGAATCTTAGCCCACTTAGATACAGAATCAGATACAAATTGAGGCCTTAGACCATTTCAGATATATCATGCAGAACAGAACAGAATACCAGAATCCTACCCACCAGCCTCTACACACCATCTCCGTCCAACCCTACACACCATGTGGGGAAAAAATCAACCCACCCAACCCTACACCCCATGTTGTACCGAAATGTGGCAAATAATCAGATAATTGCAGCTGAGCTGCCAGATAACAAGCCTAATAGCCTTTCAGATACTTCCTCCAAATAACATCAACTGACCCCAATGCAATGCAACATTCAAGTATGACATGCTAATATGCAATTTATCAGATCATACAATCAGTTCCGATATCATAGTTCATGCTTAATACCTAAGTCAAACAGTCAGAATACTCATTTAAAGGTCTAAGTAGCACTTATCGACCCTACAGTAGGTCCACAATCGACTAGGGTGACCCGTGCAACCTTACAAAACTTTTCAAAAAAATGGGCTCACATGCCTATGTGGCCTGCCCGTGTTGCCCACATGGCCCAAATTGGCCTTGGCCGTGTGGATCACATGTCTTGGCCCAAAATTCCACACGCCCGTGTAGTTCACCCATGTGGCCCACACGACCCAATTGATGTAGCCCGTGTGTCTCAGAAGTCTCATCCAGCTATCAGACGATCGTATCATGCACACACGGATTGGCTCGTCAATCACATGCTCGTGTACTATCACACGGCCTACCACACGGGCAACCACATGCCCGTGTGGTGTCGACAGATTTATTTTTCAGCTTTCGTCAATTCTCCTTTTTTGTGTTTTTGGGTACACACCTGGCTTTGGTTTGTTGCGAAAAGTGATCCGAGCTTTCAAGAACCTATTTCCAACCAAAATACTTCTTAATTAAACACTTAGTCACTTAATCACTAAATTGCAACAAATCCCAAAAAGGTTACTCAGCCATTGAGTGAAAATTCCTTAACTTCAAATGAACAATGATGATTTTCACAAAACTAAGTCTCTGATTGATGGTTACACCCCCTCGATTTAACCCCTAATCACCAAAACGACACTAATTAGAGAAGAACAAACCAACAGGAACACAACCATTTACTCAACTTACCGAAATCTTGTAACGATAACGAACTGATTGAGAATGGTAGATTAGTATAGGAAAAAGGGAATCAAAGAGAGAAGGAAAGACTAAGGCAGAGTTTCGGCAAAAGAATAACCAACACAAGAAAAGAAGGAAAAAGAAATAACAAAGGTTTTGTAAGGAGAAGGGAGCAAAACGTCAGAAGGGAGAGGGAAAACTTTTTCGTGATTTTAAAAATAATAAAAAGAAAAAGAATTTTGAATACTCCCCCATCATCCCCTAATTTCCTTCTAAAATCACTCCCACACTCCACCACTTCAGTATTTCAACCAAACCAAAACACCCACACGGCCAAAGCAGCAAAAAAATCCCTTGCCCGTGTAGGGACTCGAACTCCAGACCTCCAACAATCTTTACACTCCACTTAACCACCAGATTAGCAGGCCCATTCTAGTGTAAACTTACTAACAATTAAACTTAAGCCTACTGAACAAAAGTAAGGCTTTATTTAAAAAATACCAAAATTTTCCCAAGTCATGGCCTGATCTTGGTACCTCACACACACACCCAGAATACGTAACCACTGAAGTAGACAGACAGTTGTGTTACAAATTTACAAAAGCCAAAAATACGAAAAGGGGTGTTACAATTTGAGATGAAGGATTTGGGAGTAGCAAAGAAGATACTTAGGATGGAGATTCTCAGAGATAGAAAAGCATGTAAATTGTACGTAAGTCAAAAAGGGTACATTGAGAAAGTTCTTTGCATGTTCAATATGCAAGGTGCCAAGCGTGTTAGTATTCCGTTAGCAACCCACTCCAAGCTTTCTTCAGTTTTGTCTTCATAATTAGATGATAAAATTGACTACATGTCATGTGTTCCATATTCTAGTGCAGTGGGATCTTTCATGTATGTTATGGTTTGCTCACATCCAGATTTATCATATGTAGTTATTGTAGTTAGTAGATACATGATAAATCTCGGTAAAAAACATTGGAAAGAAGTTTAGTGGATTTTTAGATATTTACGAGGTACTACTAATGTTTGCTTATAGTTTGGAAGAACTAGAGATGGATTCATTGGGTATGTTGATTCTGATCTTGCTAGAGACCTTGATAAAAGAAGATCTCTCATAGGATATGTCTTTACTATTGTAGGTTGCGCAATTAGTTGGAAAGCCACTTTACAAACTACAATTGCTTTGTCTACTACTTAAGCTAAGTACGTAATGATTACTGAGGCTTGTAAAGAAGCTATTTGGTTAAAAGGACTCTTTGATGAACTCAATAAAGACCTTCAGATCAGTATAGTGTTTTGTGATAGTCAGAGTGCCATCTTCCTTACCAAAGATCAAATGTTTCATGATAGAACAAAGCACATTGATGTTCAGTATCATTTTGCATGATATTATTGCTCGTGGAGATATTGTTGTGAGTAAAGTTATTACTCATGAAAATACTATAGATATGATGACTAAGTCACTTCCTATAACCAAGTTTGAGCATT
Organism: Gossypium stocksii; assembly: GCA_020496765.1. NCBI lineage: Eukaryota > Viridiplantae > Streptophyta > Magnoliopsida > Malvales > Malvaceae > Gossypium > Gossypium stocksii. The sequence continues at coordinate 98,391,557 of CM035629.1, read as the reverse complement.
TCTTGGACTTGGTTGGTATTCGTTGTTGAAAAATACCCTTTAAGGGGTTTCATGGAAAAGGTGGAGAACTTGTTTGTTGAAAGTTCGTGGTGAAGAACTTGCTCATTGAGAATTTGTGTCAAGGTGGAGATTGTTAGAATTGAATGACCTGAATCCTTGTTAAAATAAAATATAGTGGTAAAATAAAATAAAAATAAAACCGATATAGAACTACACTTTTTTTTTTATTTTGATTAGAATAAGGCTTTTCAACCTTACTACACTTCATCTATTTGATATTGATTAGAATAAGATTTTTCAACCTATAAATAGAAGTAGTCTAAAATCCTCTTGTATCATTCAGTTAGACATTAGTGAATTTTATTCTCCTCTACCGGTGGTTTTTTCCTAAAAAGGTTTCCACATAAAATCTGTGTGTTCTTATTTTTCTTTCTTTTGCACTGCGATCATTCTATATTGCCATTATCGACATTCAGCTTTTTTTAACAATATCCCATGTTCTGAAAACCAATGGTTTTTCTTTCCAATGTAACATTTTACATGTAACAACCCTTACCTGAGTTCGACACCGAAACCGAGTATGAGGCATTACAGGACAATAGCATAACCAATCACTCAAAGTCGAACCATAAAATTTCGTTCCAAATTAAAATTTATTCATGAAAAGTCATACAATCCTTAAAGTGGGCCTAAGGGGCCCAAAACATAATTTGGGAGTAGTTCGAGGCCAAACCGAGAACTTAGAAAAATTTTAGGAAATTTGGCTAAAAACAAGGCACATGCCCATGTGAGACAGGGACACGCCCATGTGGGCAGGCCGTGTGATTACACACGCCTGTGTCCCCGACCCATGTTGAATTATTGCAAATTTATTTTTCATTTTGAACCTACAGTGGTTTTCACATGGTCGAGTACACGCTTGTGTCCTTGGCCCGTGTCCTTTACACGGCCTTGACACGCTCGTGTTCTTACAATCGTGTGCAAAAACTTGGGTATTCTGTTTATGGCATCAGCATGTAAATTTGGTCACACGGCCACGGCATACGCCCTTGTGAGTAGACCGTGTGATGTACTGAATCTCTGAAAATTTCATTCAGATTTCACATGCCCTACACATATGGCCGTGGTGACCGACCGTGTGGCCCTATATTAGGCTATTTTCCAAGCCATTTCATACCCTAAAACACATATAAACTTACATCATTTTTATCACAACGCACCATAACACTTTTAGACACTTATTATAGCCATATGTAACAATTAATTATCGTCTATTAATTCATCCACACACAATCAACCCATCCATTTCATGAATTACCTTATATGGATATACAAACCAATAGCATCATTAGCCATATCACATGGCCTTAATACAAAATAACTTATCAAAGGACATGAACCCACATGCTAGCCAAACTTATTGACACCTACAAACAACCAAGTCCCTATACATGCCATAATTCAAAAATACATTTTCATATACCAAAATGGGTCTTGATAGTGTGTGAGATCCTCCAACGTTCCCCGAAATCCAACTAGCATGGAAACACTATAAGACAAGGGAAAAAGAAAAGTGGTAAGCTTTAAGCTTAGTAAGTCTATATGCAAATAATTGATATTATAACAACATACTCAATTCAAACTCAAAATTTAACATAACACAACTTTAATGCTTATCATGGCTTCACTTACTCACTTTTACCTTACCAATGTTCATATACACCCCATGTAAATTATTTGCCCATGCACATGCTCACATACACCCTTGCTCACATATCCACTTACTCATATATGCACTTGCTAACATCCCTGCACTTACGCATCATATGTTTATACAAATCATCTCTTATTAAATTTGTCCCGTTGAACCTTTCAGATTATCAATTGATATGGTGGTTTCAGCACAAAGCTCTACCTTATTAAATCGATACATTATCATCATGGTAATAATACATAGCTCTATGCTATCAAATCAACACAATGCATTTTAATCATAGTAACAGCACATAGCTCCACGATGTTAATGTAACGCATTTTATTCATGGTCACAGCACATAGCTCCATGATGTCAATACAATGCATTTTATTCGTGGTCATAGCACATAGCTCCACGATATCAATACAATGCATTTTATTGATGGTCACAGCACATAGCTCCACGATATCTAGTCAATTGCACTTACGAATGGTTTCAGCACATAACTCTACTCTTTCATTCTGAAGGTTCACTAGGGAATTTCTCATTTAATCCTACTATTTTCCAAAATTCACCATTTGTATTATACCACCATGCAATATTCAATTTCATCTCATGTAGTATGATAAAATAATTTTACATAATTAAACAAAACTATATTTACATATAAATTTACCTCAATACAAAATATGTCAAATTTACTGTTTAGTTCGAAATCTTGCCTTTGCCTCGATCAAGGTCAATTCCACATTCTTCTCGATCTATAATGACACATTTAACCCATTGAATATCAACATTACTCAAACCAGTCCAAAATCTTCCAATAGCAAATTTTACAATTTGACCACTAAATTTTCAAATTTTACAATTTAGTCCCTAGGCTCAATAAATGATTTTCATCCCATTTTCTTGTATTTTAAGCCTAGCTGAACCATATTTCCTCTTATAGCAGCCCACAATTTCCATCATTTTACAATTTATGCACACAATATTTCACCTTTTACAAATAAGTCCTTTTTACAATTTTTCACCAAAATCACCTAGTAAAAGTTGTTCACCACACTTCAAACTTTCATATTCTGCCACTAGCCATCAAAATGCATATAGGTCATCCATGGGTAAAATTTTAAAAATGAACCCTAGGTCAAATTAGTGGTAGAAATAGCTAGAGCAAGTTACGAGGATTTCAAAAATACGAAGAGCATTAAAAACGGGGCTAGGAGTCACTTACTTGGAGCTTGAAAAGATGAAAAAACCCTAGCTATGGTGTCCTTACAAATTTTGGCCAAGAGGAAGAAGATGGACACCAATTTTGACTTATTTTCCATTTTTATTTCTTTAATTATCTAAATAACCAAAATGCCCCTCATGCCCTTCTTTAAAAATTTTCCCTTTTATGGGTTTTTTCGTCCAAACTCAAATAAAATGGTCTAATTACCATATAAGGACCTCAAATTTAAATCTCCATTTCAATCAAGTACTTTTATGAATTAAAACACATACTTTTCACCTATTGCAATTTAGTCCAACCTATCAAATTGGACACGCAAACAATAAAATTCACCTACCAACATTTCACACAACATTCAATCACCCAATTAATATCAAGACTCAATCGGGAAAAATATTTTTAGACTTCGGATTCATGGTCTCGAAACCACTATTCTGTTTAGCCCTTAATTCGGGCTGTTACATTACATATACTTCACACATGCCTTTTTTGCTTATTATGGTGCTAATGTGTCTTATCCTATTCATCTGCAACAATTAATTGTGACAAATTAAGCTCTTTTCAACACTTAATGAGCTTGTATTCAAGTATTTTTATAACTTTTTAGTTCATATTTTAGACTTATTTTTGCATTCAAGTTTAATAAAATAAGCTTTTAGTGTTGTTTGATGACTTGTTAGGTCGATTTAGACCTAAGGAGGAACTAACATGTTGACTTAGTGGGCAAGATAAGATTTTAGGTCAATGAGTCAATGGATTGCTCTGGGTGTTGCAACATTCAAAGGAAATGTCGCAAAAACGAAGCTAACCTCAACACTTAGCCAATTTTTGAGCATAACTCCATGAGGTGAGTTATGAGAGACAAAGTTATGACACCCACAAGCCAAAGTTGTGACATCCAACTTCGAGCCTGACTATGCCTCAGCATGTGTGCATCGAGGCTAAGAATATGGCAATATACTGTAAGTGTGACAAGTCAATTGTAAAGTTTATAGTGTTATAATGGAACACTAAAGTATTCAAAGGATTGAACCTAAAATAGTCGGAGAAAAAGTGATTCCTAATTGACAAGCATGCAAATAGAAATCTAGTTAACTACTCACTAAGTCTTATATTACGACAAATCACGGTCAATGTTAATTATACTAATTGGCTAGTTAACACTAAACAGGTCTAAATTACAAAATAGACAAAATTACACAATTAACAATTCGAGGACAAACAATGGTTGTTTGACTTTCATGTTGCTAATTAGTCTTTGGCTTAGGGATCTAAAAGGCTTAAGCTTCTAATTGGCTTAATTTTACCTCTTAGTCACCATTTTACCAAATTAGATAATTTAGTTCAATTTATCTCTCGACCTCATCAAACTAACTTGGGCAAATTGAATTTATGCTTAATAGTATCTCCTTTTGGTCTTACCTACCTAAATGTTCCCTTAGAGGTGTCAATTCTAAGTTTTTAAGTTTATTCAATTTAGTCTAATTTTTACTATTTAGTCCTTATACCAAAAACTAAGTAACATTTTTGTCAACCATCCATCATGGATTTAGCTACTCATTATCATTTTAACACAAGCAATAATCCCACATAAAAGCAAAGCATTCATTAAGATAAACATAAGAAAAAGGGTTAAGAAAAGCTTAGTTTTCTTGAAGATGCTCGAGGAAGATGAAAATAGAAAAAATAGTGGTAAGAAAGAACACTAAAAATCATATTTTTTATCCACAAAAATGAAATGAAACTTAATTATAAATCAAAATACAAGAAAAGTTGTGCTACTAAAATGTAAATAAGACAAGGCTATAGTAGAAACTAACTACCAACTAATATGAAAACTAGAAAAGTAACTAAACCCTAACTAAAGATTAAAGAAGACAACTAAAAATCTAAGCTAAAAAGATGAAATAAAAAAAGATAAAAGCAACCTCTTTTTTCTTCTTAACCAAAACTAGCTTTTAACAACTAATTACAACCCAACATTTTGGGCCAAAATGCTCCTGGATGTCTAATTTTGATTGGGGTAGGTGTTGGACAAAGGCTACCCTTATAGTTATTTTTATCCTTGTTAGGTAGCAGTATTGTGATACTTAGGCTCTAGTATTGTAATATCTTAGGCAATCTCTAGCTTTAAAGTCTTAGTGGGTCTCGGTATTGCGATATCACTTGAGTTGGCCGCAATTCTCTTCATTTTAGCACTGTCAAAGGGTATCATGACCTCAATGGCTCAGTATCGCAATACCCCCTATTTGAGGTGATTTCTTCAATTTTAGGCCATCTTTGACCTCTAACACCACTCAATTAGATCATTAGTCCCTCTAAAGCGTTTGGCTAATTTGGATCTAAAAATGGCATAAAACTAGCAAAAACAGTTTATTAACGACAAAGCTAAAAATTAACAAAAGTAAAGAAAAGATACCTAAATTGTTCGAGAATAAGCTTTTTAACTATAATGGAAAGCCTGATATGACATATCAAATTACGAAAAATCAGAGCCAAAGAAGGAGCATATTGCCATCCATGTCGCGACATCCAACTTTGAGCCCGAAAAGAGAGCATATGACCTTCAATATTGCGACACCAACTACTATAGGGTGTCGTGACACTGGTATGACGAGGCCCATTTGATTGTTGAGGGTGTTTTTCATCTGTACAATCATAAATAACATGTTATAAAACTTGTAATTGACCTAATTTGGTCATCTAACACAAACACTAAAAATATTAGCTATTAAAACCTAATAGGGAGATTCAATTGGAGCATTCAAACTTTAAGATTTCTATTTTTAGTTAGGTTTTAGTTTTAGTTTCAATTTCTTTTTAGTTGTAATTAACATATAAGGTTCGCACATAAGGGTTTACACATAGAGGTTCATACATATAGGGTGTAACAACCCAAATTAGGGGCTAAACGGAATAGTGGTTTTGAAACCATGAATCCGAAGTGTAAAATATTTTTTTGACTGATTTTTTATGTTTATTGGGTCTTTGAATAAATATGTGAGGTTTTGGTGAAGGAATTTTATCGGTTGCCTGTCTAATTTGATATGTTGGACTAAATTGTAATAGTGAAAAATATGGGTTTTATTCCATAAAGGTAGTTGATTGAAATAGGTTTTTAAATTTGAAGTTCTTATATGTTAATTAAACCATTTTACCTTAGTTTGGACAAAAATGCCCAAGGAAGGATGGAATATCAAAGGTTTTTAATGAAGGGCATTTTGGTCATTAGTTAATAAATGAAATAAAAAGGGAAAATAGGCCAAAAATGTGTTCATTTTCTTCTTCCTTTAGCCGAACATAGCATCTCCCCATAGCTAGGGTTTTGTTGATTTTCAAGCTCACAAGTAAGTGCAATCGAGCTCCGTTTTTAATTCTCTTCGTATTTTGAAATCCTCATAGCTTAATATAGTTATTTCTACCACTAATTTAAGCTAGGGTTTATGTTCAAATATATACCCATGCATGACTTGCAAGTATTTTGATGCTAGTGGTAGAAAATGAAAGTTTAAAGTGTAGTAAACACCTTTTTCTAGGTAATTTTTCATGAAAGTCCCTAATAGGGACTAAATTGTAAAGAAAGTAAAATGGGTAGTAAAAGTATAAATTGATGAGAAATGTGGGCTGTTATGAGCACTACTAAGGTTCAGCTAGGTTTGGGTAGCCAAGAAAATAGATACATTTTAATTTACGAGCCTAGGGACTAAAGTGTAAAATTTAGAAAGTTAGGGGCTAAATTGTAAAAATTGTCATAGGATGATTTTGGAGTAAATTGAGTAATGTGTGTATTAAACGAGTTGAATGTGTTATTATAGACCGAGAAGAACAAGGAATCGACTTTAACCGGGGTAAAGGCAAGGTTTCAGACTAAATCGCAAATCGAAATTTTTTTGTAATCGAGGTAAGTTTATATGTAAATAAACTTTGATTAATTATACTAGAACATTTTATTTTATCATGTGGGATGAAATTGAGTATTAAATGGTTGTATGATACAAACTGTGAATTATGGAAATATGGTGAGATTAAATAAGAAAATTTACGAGTAAAACTATTTGGATATGAATAATTGCATGAAAGGGTGGAGCTATGTGCTACTACCACTAGTAAATGTAAGTGCCAAAATATCATGGACCTATGTGTTGTATTCACGAATATAAGCTATCGTGTTGACATTATAGAGTTATGTGTTGTTACTACGATAAAATACATTGCATTGTTTTAGAAGCGTGGAGCTAAATGTTGTTACCATGACTAAAGAGAATCGATTTATTAAGGTGGAGCTTTGTGCTGAAACCACCGAATATCAATCGATAACTAAAGGGCTAATGTGGAAAATTTCTAAAAGATGTCTTGTGTGAAATGTGATATATAGATGCAGGGATGTATGCAAATATGTATAAGTGTGAGAATGGTATATAAGAGCAAGGGTCTTGTGAATATATGCATGGATAAGCAAAATTTCATGAGGTATATGTAGAGAATTGGTAAGGTTAAAAGAGTAAGTGAGGTTGATAAAGACTTAAATTTTATTATATTAATCATGAGCTTGAATTGAAATTATATTGTAATGTTATTTATTTGCATATAGACTTACTAAGCTTTTCAAAAGCTTACTCCTTTCCTTTTTCCTTGTCTTATAGTATAGTCAAGCTAGCTCGGGAATCGGGACGCGTCGAAGGATCACCCACACTATCAACATCTTTCTTTTGGTATAGTGAAATGAATTTCTTTTGAACTATGGCATGTATAGGGATGCATTCATGTTGTACGTGTCATTTTGGGTTGGCTACCATAAGGGTATAAGGTTTTTTATACGTATTTGTAGTTAAGGCCATGTGAGATGGCTAGTGATGTTGCTGGTTTCTATACATATATCTTTATGAGGAAATTCATGGAACAATTGTTGTGCTTGTAAATGGTTGGGAAGAATGTCGTGTATGGATGACTAAAATGTGGTTGTTTGAATGTGTCTTCATGTCTTATTGTGTATTGGCAAAAGTGGAATGAATTGGTATATGTTTACATGGTGGCAATTGGCTTGGAAAATAGCCTATAATTGTCCACATGGATAGACACATGGGTGTGTGTCTAGGCCGTGTGCGACACACGGCCAGCCCCATGGACGTGTGGATAGGTCGTGTGTCCCCTGCACCTGAATGCATGAAAAAAATTTAAATGCCCAATAGTAAACACACCGGTGGAGACACAGTCGTGTGTCTTAACCGTGTGATAGACAAGGCCTAGCCCACAGGCATGTGGCTTGGCCGTGTGACGAAGTTTTCGGGATGACGTCATAAGCAGAATACCCCTAAGTTCTCACACGGGCTAGGACACGAGCGTGTACCCAGCCGTGTAAAGGACACGGGCATGGAACATGGGCATGTGCTCGGTTGTGTTTGATCACGGGCGTGTTTGATCACACGGCCTGCTTACACGGGCGTGTCCCTGTCTCACATGGGCATGTGCCCTATATTTGGCCAAATTTTCCAAAATTTTTTTGAGTTCTCGGTTTGGTCTCGGACTACTTTCAAACTATGTTTTGGGCCTCGTAGGCCCATTTTAAGGATTGTATGATATTTTATGAACAGTTTTAAATTGAAACAAAATTTTATGGCTTGATTGTGTATGATTGGTTGTGTTATCGTCCGGTAATGCCTCGTACTCAGTTACAGTGGCAAACTCGGGTAAGGGGTGTTACATAAGATTTGCAAATACAGGGTTCATACATATAGGTTCGCATGTATGGGTTTGCATGTTTAGGGTTCACGTGCTAATTCATGTTATGGTTCACATATTTAATCCCATGGGTTTTGCATATTATTACTCGTAGGGTTCACATAAATACACATACAAGGTCCGTATATACATATAGGGTTCACATGTCATAGTAGATATGGTTCGTATACAAAATAGTTAGGGTTCATATGTAATAATAGATAGGGTTTGCATATCCTAACAGGTAAGGTTTGCATGTAACTTCCTTCTAGGGTTCGCATAAATATTCTAAAGGTTTGCATATTCATTCCTATAAGGTTTTGCATATAGGTTCGCATTAGGGGGTTCACCTATAGTGGTTCGTATAAGGGGCTTGCACATGCAAGAGGGTTTGTACATGAAAAGGGGCTTTGCATGCAAAGGGGCTCGCCTACAAACTACTTTACTTCTTGACCCTTCAATCAATTATATATAACAATTTAATTTTAGATCCCATACCTGATTTTTAGACACAAAAATCTTAATTTGGATAAGGATATTGAGGATTTATTTGGAGGAGAGGAACAATTTCAAAACCTTGAATTCTTTTGCTTGAAAATTGATTTGGTAATGGTGGAGAAAAGGAAGAATTTTGAGAGTTTTGTTGAAAACTTCACTTGATATAAATTCTAGGGTTTGAAAGATTAGCAATTTGTAGAAGACTTTTTCCCTAATTGAATTAGGTTTTAGGAATTCATGTAGAATTAGAATTATTTTAAATTAAGGACTAAATTGAAAAAAATAGTTTTTGGGTTGGGCTAGTTTGAAAATTTAGTATTGTTATATGATAAAAATTAGAAAATAAAATAATTTAGCTGAAACTTGTACAAAGTGTTTCAAAATTGGGACCTAAGGTAAAGCTAAGGCATTACCACTGAACCAACAAGCTCATTCTTATTACTTCGTTATCAAAAATAATTTTTAAGGCATTCTAAATTCTCTTACCCTATGTTAAAAAAATCTAAATTTTATCCCTATCTCTTCTAATCTTAAGCCAGCTTAGTTTTATTTAATTTATTTTTTTATGTTTTTTTTATTTTTAATTTGGTTTTTCTTAATATAATTTTAGGTTATTACTATTTAGCCAAATACGTGTAAAAAATGAATTTTAATTTAATTCAACCTCCATTAGGTACGATCTTCGGAATACTTTCCAGGTGTTTCGTTGTAAACAAACTCTATTACAATTTGACCCATATACTTAAGGACATCGCTGCTTATTATTTATCCTTTTGCTATAGTATTTCCAATCCAGACGTTCGCACATCTAGCGGCGGTTAATACCTAACGCACCAGCTTTCAATTCATTATCTATTTGAACTCAAGCTTTTATTTATATCAAAGCATACAAGTCACACATACATAGTTCGTCTTCCACTCAGGATTAAGGTATGCCGCACTTTGAACATCAGAAGTGAATAAATCTATAAACGAATTTAGGATCTATTCTTCTTGGGTCCAGTCCAATATACTATTAGACTAGTCCATCACATCTATGTCTCTACCTTCTAGGAGTCATCCACTCTGATGCTCAAGACAAGGCATCTCCCCAATTGAACTTGATAGACAACAAATTAGTCTGACAATCGGTTTGCTCATTTCGATTAGACTATCGGTTTGCTCATTTCTGATTAACTAAAGACATATTTAGGTTTATCTACTAATATAAGTTATCTTTCCATATTACGATCTAACCATATAATACCTCTTAATATTAGTTTAAACATTAGAAAACCAATGAGCCAATATTTACTTATATTTTACTTTCCATGCAAAAACCACATGAGGACATTATACAAAGTATATTAATGTAATCCAAGAATTTTTTTTATCAACCTATTGATAGGGGTATCCCTTTATCTAAACTAACAAAAATATCTAAGTCTTCTTAAAATGTCCCTTTTCCCCTTTTTATATGTGAAAAAAGTAAATGACAATTCACCAACAATATTTTTTATAGCATTTCTCCCTTCGTGGAACAGTACTACCAGACATACTTGAAAAATAAACTTATTACACATGATTAAACAATAATACCTAATAACAACATAGAACTTGCAAGTACATCTTTTTCACTCTACAATTTCCTCGCCTCAAGCATGACACCTCCTTTGGAACCTTTGGCATAAGTACTCAACAAAACAACATCTACCCCACACGAGAATCAAATACTACAATGAGCACCTAGTTAGAATAAACACTACATCTCCTTTGGCCCTTAAAACAAATGAAATGCAATCCACATAAAATGCACTACTTAATCCACTCTACAACCACTAACCTGTAGAATTAAACATATAGATTTTCACATTAACAACAAAAGTCACTAATCAATTAAAATATTTAAAGGGAACCTCATTCCTAAATGTTGTGCATGAAAGAAACAAACTAGAAGGATATTGCAAGACATTCTCACCAACATAGAAGAGACCTTAGGCAATAACTAGTGACTTAGTCACATTCTTTAAGCATGCAACTAAGAAAAACAATTTGACTTCCACATATTTGTTGTCATATAATTGAAGAGCCAAATTCCTATAAAAATGAAATCATATCAAATAAACTATCTCTAATCGATCATTCATCTACAAGATGCTTACATAACTAAATTATCACATCCTATAAAGACATTGACGCTAGTTTTAAAGGTTACTATTACACTTAACAATTTACCTTCAAAAACCAAAACACTCTAACCATAGGTTAAGCATCAAATCTTTCGAAGGGTACGATCTTTCTCGCACATAAAATTTTTAGCATAATTTTTACAAAGGATGCAAATAAATCTCTAAACACTCTTTGCATCTTCGTCTACTTATTTAATGGTGGATTTTTCTTATCTTAGCCTTTTCCTTATCACTTTATAATCGGTTCTAGACCCAACGAAGACAATTGTTAGACCAAAATATTAATTATTATGCCAATACAAGAGTAGTCAAAAGCACGGCACCGTACACTAAGTAGTCAAGTTTGTCAGACCAAGGATTATCCTCAAGCTAAAAAGGAGATCAACAATAAAACCATAGGTCTTCGCTCACAGCCGGTGATCTCTTTTCATTGATCTCCTTTTTCTCTAAAAAATTTATTTCCTTAACTTCTTCATTACAAAGTTCCGTCACTGACTTTAAGCATGGGAAAAATCTCGAAGCATAAACTCAATTGTCCTTAACTTACTTTTGTGTTACAGAAATCCGAGAGCATCGAAGTCAAGGTCCAATCACCATCACCAAATATATGGCTAAAGTGAAGGTTTCAATTAATTACTTTTATCTGAATTTAGATTAATTTGGTGAGAGGAATGCTGATGGTTATCAGGGATTCATTTCTTCAGTTTGCATCAAAAAAATAAATTAGAAACAAAAGCCTGAATTTATAAGAAATTTGAATAATTGGAACATCTCACCATAGTAGGGTGTTTACAAACCAAAAATTCAAATATTAAAAGAACCCAAACTGTCCCGTCTTGTTGTAGTCAAACCATTGGAAGCAGTAACCAAGCCCAGCTGAAAATCATAAGGATGGTGGAAGCCAGATAATCCCTAGAAGGAAGGGATACAACAGAACTTGTACTGGCAGGAGCAGGAGCAGGAGCATTAGCATTAGCAGATGGTGGCTTGGTAGGTCTAATCTGTGATACAGCTGGAGCCTCAGCACGACTAGGAGCTGGTGCCAGTGCCTTCCTCAACTTTGGAGCGGAAGCATCAGGAAGGTAAGATGCAGAATTTGAAATCGAGGCTATATTTATAATATTACTGACTTGGAGTACTGAAACCTTAGGAGGTTGCGCTGTAATTTGTTTAACTAATGTACAATCAAGTTTAGAACCTGGAGCAGCAGATGCAAAAACCACTGGTGTATTGCCCGTGTTGGTCATATTCAAGAAACCTTGCTGATTTTTGGCTCTACCCCTTTCTTGGTAAAGTGTTGTGAGAATGGTTGCTTGTTTTGTTTGCAATTGTTTTAGCTTGGCTTCATCATAATAATCGAGTATCACATGCACGCCCAAGACCTCCTTCATTGCATCTTTGGATACTCCATTGACTGCAGCCATATTAGAATTGGCAACAACAAGAACAGTGACTCTATGCTTCTTGTTGATTTCACCAGCAATACCCGTTTGAATCAACAAGTTGTTGAAGTTTGTGAAATCCGGGTACGCGCTGAGCATCTTGTTGATGTTAAAAGCATCAGCAGCTAATGCTGATAAGACAAAGAAAAAGCTAGAGAGAAATGCGACAGCTTGAGAAGACATTGGAAACATTTTATGCAATTTTAAAAAAGATAAAACTGTTACTATTAGTACTTGGAGAAGGACATAGCGAAGGATTTATATGAAAACTTGTGGATACAAATTGGAGCCTATATTTGTAGGTTTCGACCAAATAAGTAGGATTTCTGTTTTGGTTAGAGAAACAAAGAGAAGATACAGTAAACATGTGGGTTCCTTCCGAATGCCTGTTTTCACACTAGCTTAGAAACTTGACTCTCTAAATATGGTAAATTCTAACATGATTACCAAATCATGCCTCCAATCCATGAAGCCTTAAACTTCCTTTTTCAAAGCATAACCAGCCTTCTAACTGTAAAATCCCCAACATCTTGCTCTCCTTTCTTGCCAATAAAGTTGTACATCATAATGGTCAAACAACTATTAAATGATATGCATATTATAGTGTTTTTATTTTAAATTTAATAAATATTAGTTTTTAATTTTACATTGATTTTATGTATTTAATATTTAATTAATATTTTAAAGTAATAATTAGACTAAAATAATATTTTTATTTAAATTATTAAATATAATTAAAAATATATTAACTTATTAATTCAAATATTGTAATAGAAAATTTTCAAATAATAATTAAAGTATTTTTAACATATTCAACATATAATATAGTTTTACTTTATGTAATTAAGGCAAAGTAACAGTATTGAAAATAATAAATAATTAACATAAATAAGTTTAATATTAATTAAGTGATATTTAAACTTGTAAAAGTCCAATTGCTATTAAGTTTTAATTAAGAAAATACTTGGGAACCTAAAAAGCAATTATTCAAAGGACTAAAATGGATATTAAACCATTGTTTTCTTATAGTTAGTGGATGATAATGTTGATTTCACTTAAATTAATTAATGGTGGATTAATTATAATAATAACTTAATCAAAATTAATTAATTAAGGTTGATTAATATTTATCCATGGTATAAATAACAAAGTAAGTGGAGAAAAGATGATAGTTCATCTTCTCCATCATCCACTTGAGGAAACAAGGAAAATCCACCATTTTTGAAGCTTTAAACATTCGACCACCAATTCAAATAACTCTTTAGGCCATTTTTCTTTGATTTTTATAGAAATTCAATCTTGGGAGCTTGATTTTAGGAGCTTGATTTTCATGTATCTATTTGTTCAATTTTAAGTTTTTAGCAAATTGTCATTGTTGAGAAATTGATGAATTAGACTTGAAATTGATAGATATTAAGCTTAGATAATGAAAAGGGTTAGATTGTAAAGCTAATAAAGTTTGTTAGTTAACTTTGTAACATTAGGGACTAAATTGAATAAATTAAAAAACTGTAATGAGATTGTGCCATGAATAGGAAGTATAAGGTTGCTAATGAAAGAGTATGAAATTGAATTTTGATCCGAAGCTAGATATCAAAAAATATGTCTATCCCAAGTATAATGACTAAATTGAATAAAATAAAAAATATGTTTGGCTTTGTATTTTGATGTGAATTGGATGAAATATGATATTTTTATCTATTGGTTTATCAAACATAGCTAAAGACGATGCCAAGCAGTCGAGAGGGAAAGGAAAGGCGAGAGTCATTGACGAGTAATTGCGATTTTGGTTTGTACATTTATGATTCAATATCAATTTATTTGTTTGCATATTCATGTTAATTGCATGATTGAGTACTGATATGAGTATATAATTGTCGTGTGAATTGATTCATTATGAATGATATTGAATACCGAGAATTGGACTGAATTGAGCAAAATAGAAAGTAGCATGTTCTAATTGATACATGATAGGTGATATGAAAATGGAATGAAACATGCTATGTGATATGAGATAACTGTGAATTGATGATGAATTGAAATGAGAATATGAAATTGAATGTGAAATGATATATGAATTGGATTATATGATGAAAATTGGATCGTTACTTACCCTATAAATTGTTTGGATTGAGTCGAATATAGTTGGCATGGCATAGGATTAGATTGTGTACGGGTTTATGCAATTTGTGTGGCAAGATGCACTTCTTGTACAAGGATGCACTCTGTCCGCTGGAATGCACTACATGTGCTAGGATGCGCTTCATTCACTAGTATACACTCCATGTGTCAAGATGCACTTCGTGCAGTAGTATACACTTTGTTTGCAAGTTCCCCCTACTTTAGTTTACTTGATAATGCACTTTCTGTGTCAGTATGCACTTAGGTGCCAGATTGGTGTGTTGCTTACACAATCCATGTATCCATCTAATTCTAAGTTGTTGGGAAATGTGTTCATATTATAGTAAACATGTACTATTTTTTATTTATTTGAATGATGAATAAATACATAAATAAAGTTAATTTCATATTTCACTATTATGTCTTTTGTATTTTTGTCTTTTATATTTTGCATGCATAACAAAATTGTGACAAGTAAATATTAGCTCATTGATTGTCTAATTCAAACTAAAGATAAGTGACATTGTAAAAATGTATACATTGTGAGAAAGACAACTTACTTCAGTAGATAATCTAAATGAGCCCATAATCCCGTAAAAGAATCAAAGTGAGCATTTGATTCAAATACTGAGAAGGATTATTACGTCGTCTACAATTCCAATTAGGGAGATAGCTAGTCTTAGCTATTAGAGCAGTTGACTGCACAGGTAGAGACATAGATGCATTCATTGGTAAAATGATACATTGGACTAGACCCAAGATGAATTAATTATGAATCCATTTGTGAATTTATTCACTTGTGACGTTCATGGTGTGATTTACCTAAATCCTAAGTTAGTCCCTAACCATGCATATGCAACTCATGTGTTTTGATATAAGTGGAGGCTTATGCTCTAAAGATAATCGAGCCCATAGCTAGTATGTTGGGTACATGACTTGTGTATGGCATGGCTTTACTAGCAACAAATGGAATTCATAGCTCAATTAAACAGTTAATGATATCCTCTCATTGACATTATATGGATTGATAAATATGGAACGTGGCGATGGGTTGCTCGTTCTTGAACGAGTAATTTATCACAGTGATTTGTTGATAGTGATCATATTAATCAGTAAGAAGACACAATGGTAACAATGAGATAAAATAAGACTGTATGGAGTGAACGGATTTAATTAAAAGGAATCAATGATATCATATGAGGGTAACACACACATGACGAGGTCATTGGACAAAGTAGTTGGATGAACTGCTTTCGTAAAGGGTATACAATAAAGAGTTTTCAATCATGGTACTTCTTGTGGGCTAACTTATGATTAAGTAATTGCAAATTACTGGAATGATACTTTAGGATATAATTGCAATTACTAGAGTCTAATTGTATATGTTCGATTGGTCCCTCCACTTCAACAAAAGCTCAATCGGACTGCATTTGAACAAGAAGTAAATTCTATGACTTTGGAAATAATTTAATTGAGTCGATATATTTGATGTGTAATTAAATTATGTGGTCGTGAGAATTTTTCAACTAGAGATTTTAATTAAAGAATTTTCTTGAAAAATTAATTTGGAAAATCTAAGTAACTTTTTGAAAAAATTTAATTTTGATCAAGTAAAAATAAATTAATCAAATAAATTAAAAATAAAATAATATTTTTGTAAATTACCCATTATACTTGAAAATTGGACCTGAGATCATAAATTGGGCCCAGGAGCCCAAAATCGAGACCAAGACCTAAAACTGGTTGAATTGGGTCCAGTATGTGAAACCGAGCCGATGGTCCAACTGGTGGCTAGACCGGATCAGGCAAGTCGTCACTGACCTGGACTGAACTGACAATAGTCGAACCATCTCAGGGTGCCTTAAGGGTGTTGCACCTGCATCACCGGACATGGTAGTACCGGTGATTGTGATGGCAGTGCCTCGGTGGCCGGCGACGATTGGTCTTCGGTGGTTAAGTAGTGGAAGAGTTACACTCCTACCAAGACTTTACTAGAGAATTTGATATCATATTAACTATTCGAAAAATAATATGGAATAGATGATGATCCCGAGAAAGCAGAGTTTTGGCTAACATAGATAATGATCCCGAGAAAGCAGAGTTTTGGCTTGAGAATTCTATCAGGGTATTTGATGAGCTTTCTTGCACTCCCGAAGAATGTTTAAAATGTGTTATATCTTTACTGAGGGATTCAGGATATCATTGGTGAAAGACACTAATATCTGTGGTTCCGAAAGAAAGGGTTACATGGGATTTCTTCCAAGAGAAATTCAGAAAGAAGTACATAAGCCAGTAGTTCATTGATAAAAAATGGAAAGAGTTTCTTGAGCTGAAACAAGGTAAAATGCCTGTGGCAGAATATGAACGTGAATTTGTTAGACTTTGCAAGTATGCCCAGGAATGTGTGTCTACTGAAGCTATTATGTGCAAGAGGTTCGATGATGGGTTAAATGAAGACATCAGACTGTTAGTTGGGATCTTAGAGTTGAAAGAGTTTGTGGTATTGGTCGATCGAGCTTGTAAAGCTGAAAAGCTGAACAAATAAAAGAGAAAAGTTGTGATTGAAGCCAAAGATGCAAGAAAGAGGTCAATAAGTAAGTCGTTTGAATCTCAGTCAAAGAAGTCCAAAGAGATGAATCCTCGATTGACTGTTTCAGCTAGATATTTGCACCAAGACCGTGGGAGATCATATTTGAGTTCTAAAGCTCAAGCTACTTCAATGACAAGTGTGGGTAATGTGAGGTCTAATAGACCTGAGTGCTAGCATTGTGGTAAGCAACATCACGGTGAGTGTTAGGCGATTACCCGAGCTTGTTTCAGGTGTGGTTCTCGAGAACATTATATTAAGGACTATCCAAAAAGGGTTGAAGAAGAAAATTTCAGAGTGTCAGACAGACTAGCATTGTAAATAGAGGTAGACCTCCGAGAAATATTGGAAGTGGAGATACCAGTAAAAGTGTGATGAATGATTCAACTGGGAGATCAGAAACTAGAGCACCTGTTAGAGCTTATGCCATACGTGCTCGTGAGGAGGCGTCATCTCCCAATGTGATTATTGGTACATTTTCTTTTTATGATACTACTATTATTGCATTGATTGATCCTGGATCTACTCAGAGATACATGAGAAAAGGGTGTGAAGCTTATCTTGCATATGTATTGAATACCAATATGTCTGAGTTGAAGCTTGAATCAATGCTGGTAGTCTGTGAATTCTCGGATGTATGTCCAGAAGAATTGTCTGGGCTACCTCTGATAAGAGAGATAGAGTTTGTCATTGGTTTGGTTCATAGGGCTACATCGATCTCGATTGCTCCGTATAGAATGGCTCCAACTAAATTGAAAGAATTAAAGGCTCAGTTGCAAGAGTTAACAGATAAAAGGTTTGTGAGATCGAGTTTCTCTCCTTGGAGTGCTCCCATATTGTTTGTAAAGAAAATGACAGGTCTATGAGGCTTTGTATTGACTATCGACAGCTCAACACGGTGACTATAAAGAAAAAGTATCTGTTGACAGCAATTGATAATTTGTTCAACTAGTTGAAAGGGGTGACAGTGTTTTCAAAGATCGATTTGAGATCCGGTTACTATCAGTTGAGAGTTAAAGAGTCAAATGTGTCAAAAATCGCTTTTAGAATGAGGTATGGACACTATGAATTTCTTGTGATGCCTTTCGATTTAACTAATGCCCCGGCTATTTTTATGGATTTGATGAACCGAATCTTTCAGCCATATTTGGATAAGTTTGTGGTTGCGTTCATAGATGACATTCTAATTTATTCTCGAGATAAGTCTGAGCATGCCGAACACTTGAGAGCGGTATTATAGATTTTGAGAGAAAAGAAAATGTTTGCCAAATTCACTAAAAGTGAATTTTGGCTTCATGAAGTCAGATTTTTGGGACATATAGTTTCGGGTGATGTTATTCAGGTTGATCCGAGTAAAGTTTCGGAGATTGTTGATTGGAAACCACCAAAGAATGTATCCAATGTTAGAAGCTTTTTGGGCTTAGCCAGATATTATCGATGCCTTTTCGAGGGATTCTTGATGATTGCCTCTCCTATGACTAAGTTGTTGCAAAAGAGTGTTAAGTTTGATTGGACTAAAAAGTGTCAGCAAAGTTTTGAGAAGTTGAAAGCGCGATTGACAGAAGCACCAATGTTAGTGCAACCCGAGTCGGGGAAAGAGTTTGTGATCTATAGTGATGCATCATTAACTGATCTTGGTTGTGTGTTGATGCAAGAAGGTAAAGTGGTAGCTTATGCCTCGAGACAGTTAAAACCATACGAAAAGAATTACCCGACGCACGATTTGGAATTGGCTGCTATTGCTTTTGCTTTTGAATATTTGGCGTCATTATTTGTATGGTGAGAAATGTCAAATCTTTATTGACCACAAAAGTTTGAAGTATCTAATGAATCAAAAGAATTTGAATTTGTGGCAACGGAGATGGCTCGAATTATTGAAAGATTATGAGCTAATGGTTGACTATCATCCGGGCAAAGCGAATGTAGTCATAGATGCCTTGAGCAGAAAATCCTTGGTTTCTTTTAGAGCTATGAGTACAAGTTTGGCTATCTCTGATGATGGTTCGATTTTGGCCAAGTTGAGGGCTAGGCCGTTATTTCTTCAGTAAATTTGTGAAGTTCAGAAGAATGACAGTGAATTGTAAGCCAAGCAAGCTCAGTGTGAATCGGGTCGTAACTCAGATTTTCAAATCAGACCAAATGATTGCTTAATGTTCCGTGATCGAGTATGTGTACCGAAAGATGCTGAGTTGATTTAGAAGATTTTACATAAGGCACACAGTGGTTGTTTGTCAGTTCATCTGGGTAGTACAAAAATGTATAATGATTTGAAGAAATTATATTGGTGGCCGAGTATGAAAAGAGACATTTATGAGTTTGTATCAAAGTGTTTGATTTGCTAACAGGTGAAAGCCGAACATCAGGTGCCTTCAGGTTTACTTTAGCCAGTGATGGTTCCTGAGTGGAAATGGGACAGAATCACGATGGATTTTGTGACAGGTTTGCCTCTGACTCCAAAAAAGAAAGATGCCGCTTGGGTTGTGGTTGATAGATTGATGAAATCGGCTCACTTTATACTAGTACATATCGACTACTCACTTGATAAGTTGGTTGAATTGTATATTTCTGAAATTGTCAGATTGCACAGAGTACCTATGTCTATTATTTCAAATAGAGATTTGAGATTTACTTTGAGGTTTTAGAAAAAACTGCAAGAAGTCTTGGGTACAAAATTGAATTTTAGTACCGCATTTCATCCGCAAACTGACGGTCAATTTGAAAAAGTAATTCATGTTCTTGAAGAAATGTTTTGATGTTGTGTTTTAGAATTCAAAGGTAGTTGGGAGAAATATCTACCTTTGGTTGAATTTTCCTACAACAATAGTTTCCAATTGAGTATACAGATGGCATTGTATGAAGCATTGTATGGTCGCAAGTGTCGAACTCCTTTTTATTGGACCGAGCTCAGTGAAAAACAGATTCACAGAGTTAATTGTGTTAGAGAAACCGAAGAGAAAGTGAAAGTAATTTGTGATTATCTGAAAGCTGCTTCAGATCGACAAAAGTCATACGCGGATTTGAAAAGAAAAGAGATTGAGTTTGAAGTTGGTGATAAAGTTCTTCTGAAGGTGTCATCGTGGAAAAAGATTTTGATATTTAGCTGAAAAGGCAAGTTGAGTCCACGTTTTATTGGGCCGTAAGAAGTTATTGAAACTATTGGATTAGTAGCATATCGGCTAGCTTTACCGGTAGAGTTAGAAAGAATTCATAATGTGTTTTATGTGTCGATGCTGCGACATTATTGTTCTGGTCCTTCACATGTGATTTCTCCGACAGAGATTGAGATTCGATCGGATATGACCTGCGATGAGGAACTGATTATGATTTTAGCTCGGGAAGTTAAACAGTTAAGAAATAAAAGTATAGCCTTAGTAAAAGTATTGTGGCAAAGGCATGCAGTAGAAGAGGCTACGTGGGAGCCGGAGGAAGCTATGAGAAAATAGTACCCAAACCTCTTTACCGGTAAGATTTTTGCGGACGAAAATCCCTAAAAGGGAGAGTTGTAACAGCCTGATTTAGGGCCTAAATAGAATAGTGGTTTCGAAACCACACACCCAAAATAGAATAATTTATTGCGATTAAGTGTTAATATTTACTGTGAGATTGAATGACTATGTGAAAATTTCGTTACGAAATTTTATTGTTTAGGTGCCCAATTTGGTATTTAGGAATAAATTGAAATAGGTGAAAAATGTGTGTTCTACTTCATAAAGGTACTTGTGAGTAATAGGTTTTTTAAGTGGAGGTCCTTGGATAGTAATTAGACCAATATACTTTAGTTTGGACAAAAATACCCAAGGAAGGATAAAACACCTTAGTTTTTAATGAAGGGCAATTTGGTCATTTCGTAAATAAAAGAATAAAATGGGAAAACAAAGCCAAAATTTTATTTAAATTTATCAAGCTTGGCTAAAACTTGCATGAACACCATAGCTAGGGTTTTGCCAATATTCAAGCTCAATAGGAAGTGCATACTAGCCCCGTTTTTAATGTTCTTTACATTTTTGAGATCCTAGTAGCTCGATTTACCTATTTCTACCAATATTTTGAGCTAGGGTTTATATTTAAAAATTTACCCATGGATGACATGCATGTATTTTGATGTTTTATGGAAGAATATGAATGTTTGGAGTGTGATAAACAACTTTTACTACGTGATTTTTGATGAAATTGCATAAAATGACTAGTTTGTAAAAAGTTGTAAAATGTGTGTAAGTGTGTGATTTAGTGCAAATTATGGACTGCTATAGTTATGAAAATGGTTTAGCTAGGCCTAAAATGCAAGGAAATTGAATAAAAATTATTTTTCGAGCTTAGGGGCAAAATCATAATTTTGTGAAACTTTAAGGGCAAAATTGTAATTTTTGCCATTGGGCTGATTTGAATAACATGAGCATTGAATAAGTCAAATGTGTTATTATAGATCAAGAAAGACGTGGAATCGACCTTGATCGGGGAAAGGAAAAGATTGTGGAGTAAATTGCAAAATTATTATATTTTGCACCCAGGTAAGTTTGTATGTAAATAATATATCGTTTTTACTTATCTTATAATATTTTGTTATTATATGAGATGTGGTTGCATATTGAATGCTCACTTGAGGTAAATTATGAATTGAAATTGAGTATGAATGAATTGGTAAAATGTTGGAAAGTGAGGAATTTCCCGGTAGGACCTTCGGAATAGAAAAGATACGAATGATACATTGTGAGAACTCATCTGTAGTACTATGTGTAGGCTACTATGTGTTCAAGATGGTTTTGCGTCACATGTGTAGTACTAAGTGAAGGCTACTACATGTACTCAGGTTGCATGTGTAGTACTAAGTGCAGGCTACTATGCGTACCGGATAGCTTCGATCACATGTGTGGTACTAAGTGCAGGCCACTATGTGTAAGAGATGGTTTTGGTCACATATGTAGCACTAAGTGCAGGCTACTATGTGCACCAGAGAGCTTCGGCTATAAGGGTGGTACTTTGTACAGGCCACCGTGTATCTGTTATTATTTCGATGAGTTCAACGGGAAATTGACTAAGTGAAAATCCATGTGATCATGTAATGTCTAGTTTATTGGAATATGACTATATGATGAATAAGTGTAGGTATATGTGTGTGAAAACTTATGAGCAATGCGCTCGATAGCTGATCGAACTTTAGGTGCGATGAAATGAAGTAAGTGAAATTATGTAAGAGTGAAATTTGTAATAAAACTGTTTTGGACAGCTGCAGTTGTGTGACTTTGAAAAACCACCAAAAATGGTAGAAATAAAATTAGAGGTTGAATAAGATATGAAATTAAATCTTAATGAGTCTATTTTCACATAAAAGAAATGGTGAAAGAAAAAGAATTTCATATTCTGTAATATTTAAGTTTTAGTGAGACAGGGTTAGAATGATTTCAAAATCCCCTGTTTTGAATTTAGAAAATCATTAAAAATTGTAAAAAAATAATTATGGGTTATAATTTATATACTTAAAATAACTAATGAGTCTATTTTCAAAAGAAACAAACAAGAACATTATCTGAATCTTGTACGAAGAGATAATTAATTTTTAGTGCAAAGGGCTCAAAACTGTCAGATAACAATATAGGGGAGACTTTAAATAATAAACTGTACTTATTGGCTAGGCCAAAAATTCTAAAAATTTTATGGTAAAAAGATATGTGAGTCTATTGTTAGTGAAAATTAGCAGACCTTAATTTGGTGTTCTGTAGCTCGAGATATAAATAATTTAGTGACTGTGAGTTGAGTAGACAGCTTAAGATGAACATGAGTAAATGGTGGAACTATGTGTAATTATGATTGCATTATCTTGAGAACATATTATGAGGATTGTTAAAGGCATGTTAATAAATTGTTTATTATTTACATACTTACTTGCTAAGCTATATGCTTACTCTCTTTTCTTTTCTTTCCCTTGTTTTATAGTGTCACCAAGCTAACTCGAGATTCAGAGATCGTCAGAGATCTATCCACACTATCAACACTCTTTTGGTATTTTGAAAATAATATTTTGGGATTATGGCATGTATAGAAGGCTTGGCTATTTTTTTACGTATCATAATTAATTTGGCCCAAAATGTTGGCCTATATTATTTGATAGTTCATTTTGTATAAGGCCATTAATGTTAACTATTATTGATCAAGTTATATGTATATGATGATGCAATTTATGAGATGCATGACTAGGTTGAATGAGTGTGTGATGAAAATTGAAAAGTTTTAAATTTGGATGTAAATTTTATGTCTCGGTTTAGTAAGACTGAATGTGTTTTGTTCCGGTAATGCCTTGTACCCTGTTCTAGCATTGAACACAAGTAAGGGGTGTTACAGGATACCTCATAGAGAAAGGGATTTTATCTCAATTGACTACGTCGGGCACTCCACTATAGAATGGCGTAGCTGAGAGAAGGAATAGAACTTTGGTTGGCATGGTTCGTTCAATGTTAAGCTATTCAAAACTTCCTACTTCCTTCTAAGGATATGCAATACAAAAGGCTTGCTATATTTTAAATGATATGCTAACCAAGTTTGCTTGTAAGACACCTTATGAAATGTGGCATTGAAAGAAACCAACTTTAAATCACTTTAGAATATGGGTTTTTCTAACACACGTTATAGATAAGGATACAAAGAAGTTGGATGCACGGATAGAATTGTGCATGTTTGTAGGATATCCAAAAGGAACAAAGAAAGCATTGTTCTACAATCCGAAAGATAATACGATTGAAGTTTCTACTCATGCTACTTTCCTCGAGGGAAGCTACTTGGATAACTTTAAGCCTCAAAGTAAAGTGGTACTCGAGGAACTTTCAGGAGTGGTAGAACAATCACCAAGTTTAATTCTCGATGAAGTTGTAGAAAGACCTAGAAAAGGTCAACAACAGTGAGGATTATTTTATAGTGGGAGAGTTTTTAAGAAATCAGACTTCTTCATCTATGATGGTAGAATTTATAGTATAGAAGCCAATCATGAGAATGATGATCCATTCACTTACGAGGAGGCTATGCAAGGTATTAATTCCAAGCTCCAGAAATAGGTCATGGATGCCGAGATAGATTTTATGAAATCCAATAAGGTGCGGGAACTTATAGACTTATTGATTGGGATTAAAACCATAAGGTGTAAGTGGATCTACAAGAAGAAGAGAAATGTGGAAGGGAAAGTGGAAACATACAAAGCTAAACTTGTAAGGAAAGGCTACATATAGAAAGAAGGCACCAATTACGATGAAACTTTCTCTCCAGTAGCTATGCTCAAGTCTATTCACATACTCTTATCCATTGCCATTGTTCTTGATTATAAGATATAGCAAATGAATGTCAAGACAACATTCTTGAATGGCTATCTTGATGAGACCATTTACATGGCTCAACTCACTGGCTATGTTGTTAAAAGAAAGGAGCAGAAAGTTTGCAAACTGCTAAGATCCATTTATGGATTTAAGCAGGCATCCCGTTCAGGGAATAAAAGATTTGATCAAATGATTAAGACTTTTGAATTTGAGCATAACATTGATGAACCTTGTGTTTAAAAGTGTATAAAGGAAAAAAATGTGGTCTTCCTTATTCTGTATGTCGATGATATTCTACTTATCGAAAATAATGTAGGAGAATTGTCATCAGTTAAACTGTGGTTAGCTCAATTGTTTAGCATGAAGAATTTGGGTGAAGTGAAATACCCCTTACCCGTATCGACGCTGGGACAGGGTATGAGGCATTACCTAACTAACACTTATGCAACTGAACATTCCCAGATCAATAAACTTCATTCTAATTTAAAACTTTTCAAACTTTATCTTACGGTCCCTAAAATAGGCCCCCGAGGCCCAAAACACACATTGAAGGTGGTTTGGGACTACATCGGAAACCTTGAGCCACTTAGAAGATTTTTCTCCAAAACAGGGCACATACCCATGTGGAAGGAAGGCACGCCCGTGTGATCCCATAACATGGCCATGTTGAAAGCCCGTGTGGCTCACACGGCCTAAGCATTTAAGGACACGCTTGTGCCCTATGTCCATGTAGATTTAATTTCTAACATCGAATCTATAGGGGTTTTCACACAGCCTGGCACACGCCCGTGTCCCTCACACGGCCATGACACGCCCGTGTCATAGCCTGTGTGTGAAAACCTTGACATTCTGTTTCTGACGACAGCAACAATTTAAGGTCACACGGCCATGACACACGCTCGTGTGCTAGGCCGTGTCTTTCACACGGTTGAGACACACGATCGTGTATCAGCCCATGTGGTTACTACTGGGCATTTAATTTTGCCAACTTAAGATGCAGGGGACACACGGCCTGACCATACACCCTTGGGGCAGACCATGTGTCACGGTCTAGACACACGCCCGTGTGTCTACCCGTGTGGACAATATAAGGCTATCTACCAAGCCTTTTGCCACCCTGAAGCAAGATCAAACGCATACCAATCTTAGCAATACATAACATGGCTTAAATACACACCCAAACAACCAAAATCATCCATTCCAATTTGCACATTGGTGAAAAACATCATCACTTGCATATATCCATAATAAATATTAGCCATTGTCCCCGGCCTTTACAAAATGAGTCAATTCTATGACAAGCCAACACCTTTGGCTCCAAAACAATATGACACTTAACAAAAGATAAATCCCTATACATGCCATTACTCAAAATATTTAAACTAACTATACCAGGTGCTTCAGTTGATAGTGTGATCGATGCCTCCGACGTTCTTTAACCTATTAGCTAATTAGGTGGCACTATAAGGAAATGGAAAGGAAAATGAGTAAGCACAAAGCTTAGTAAGTTGCAGGTAAATAAATAACAACAACTTACCATGCATCCACATAATCACAACATCTCATAAATTGCACATGAATCACGAATGGTTACAAACATGACTTACTCATTTCCATCCCTTACTAATCATACAATATAAGTTGAGCTCACATCTCATACATTTCATGTAGGTACCTGTACCACTCACAATATCATCATAATATTTCTCATTCTTGACACAAACTTTAATTTTCTTGTTGAACCATTTAGAATATGAAAGGATATTCAATAAGCCTCAAACATAGGGTGTTATGCCGGTGCCATGTCCCAGACACAGTCTTACACTTACCCACATGTCAAGTCGATGCCATGCCCCGGACATGGTTTTACACTGACTTTCATATATTGATGTCGATGCCATGTCCCATACATGGTCTTACACTGGCTCTCCTCTATCTGTGCCGATGCCATGTCCCAGACATGGTCTTACACTGACACATATCAAAGCTGATGCCATGTCCCAGACATGGTCTTACACTGGCTCACACATATCGGTGTCGATGCCATGTCTCAGACATGGTCTTACACTAACACATAACGAGGCCGATGCCATGTCCCAGACATGGTCTTACACTAGCTCTCATATGACCCTAGTTTCATGGCATGAATATCTAATCTATTACTAGGGTTCAACTAGGAGTTTACCACATTCAATTTCACCATACATAACTCATAAGCATATTCGAACATATAATGCAAAACCAGTCATTCAATACATAATAACGGTAAAGTTGTATTATTTATGTATAACTTACCTCAGTATATAAAATGTAAGCAACTAATCGATTTAGTCCACTAGCTTGGCTTTCCCCCGGTCTAGGTCTGGATTTCATATTTCTTGATATAAAATAATAAAAATTCAGTAATTTAATTATCACATTAATATAGACATTCCACAATCCATATTTTAGCAAAATAACCATTTTGCCCCTAGACTTTTACATAATGATGATTTTACCCCTAGGCTCAGAAATTGATTTTCATCAAATTTCCTCATTAACCAAGCCTATTCGAACCTTTATTACTCTTATGACAGCTCCAAATTTCAAGTATTTCACACAATTACTATCTATTTTACAACTTTTACAAAATAGTCCATTTAGTGATTTTTCATGAAAATCCTTTCACAAAAGTTGTTTATTTAACAACAAAGATTCATTTTCTGCCATAAAGTTTCAGAAAAAAATATGAAAAATCTCATGGTAAAACCCTAGACTTTCAACCATTTTGCAAAATAGTCCACTCAATAACTAGCTCATGCTACAAGGGTCCCAAAAGTACAAAATTATAAAAAATGGCTACTAAAATCACTTAATTGTTAAGGGTGGAGTGTGGATGAGTTTTCAATATTCTAAAACCCTTATTTTGCTGATATTTTCGGTGGAGGGAGAGGGAAATGAAAAAGATAAAGCCATTTTTATTTTATTTTATTATTTCTAGTCAAACAAACCACCAAATTCCACCTAATTTTGACTTTTTCAATTTTTCTTGTCTCCCTTGGCCAGCCATCACCTATATTTAGGTCTATTTTCTCATTAAAGACCTCCACATTATGATTCATAGCTATTTGACACCATTTGCTAGTAAAATAAAACTTTTACCCATTGTGCGATTTAGTCCATTTTCGCAATTAAGCCCACAATCGCTAAAATTAATTCACCAAAATTTTCATGCACTCATATAATCATGCTATAACACATAAAATAATATTAGAAATAATTTTTCTGACCTCAGATTTGTGGTTTCGAAACCACTATTCTGACTAGGCCCAAATTCGGGTTGTTACATGAAGCTAGTTATATTCTTGGAATTCGAATCCTTAGGGATCAAAAGAATAAAATGATAGCTCTATCTCAAGCTTCATACATCGATAAGGTTCTAGAATATTTTGCAATGACTGATGCAAAGCCAAGCATTCAGCCGACTGCATAAGGGTTTCATCTTTCTTCAGATGACTATCCTAAGACAGCGAAAGAAAGAGAGCATATGAGTAAGGTTCCATATGCTTCAATAGTTGGAAGCCTTAGGTATGCGATGCTTTGCACACATCCAAATATTTGTTTCGTAGTAGGAATAATTAGTCGATATCAGGCGAATCTAGGTTTCAGACATTGGTAAGCTGTAAAGCATATATTAAGGTATCTTAAAAGAACCAGGGATTATATGCTTGTGTATTATAGGGAGAACCTTACTCCTATTGGCTCAGACTTCTAAACTTGTAAAGATTCAAAGAAATCAACGTCTAGAAATGTATTCATTCTAAGCTATGGAGCAATAGTATGGAGAAATGTAAAACAAACTTACACTGCTGACTCTACTATGGAGGCTGAATATGTGGTTGCTTCTAAGGCAACGAAAGCAGCAATATGTCTTCGAAAGTTCTTAACCAAACTTGAAATTATTCTTGGTATAGAAAAAGCTTTAACATTGTATCGTGATAAAAGTGATGCAATAGTTAATACCAATGAAATGAGAAGTCAAAAGTGAACAAAACACATTGATCAGAAGTATCACTTGATACGAGAGGCAATAGCCGAAGGAATTTTAGATGTGATGAAAGTTATCTTCTGAAGATAACCTTGCAAATCTATTTACTAAGACTCTTGTAACTAGGAGTTTTAACAAACACATTGAAGATATGAGAATGAAAAACATGATACATTTACTTCACTAGGAAAGTGTGAGGTTATTGGGAAATGTGTTCATATTGTAGTAAACATGTAATTGCTTTCTATTTATTTGAACGATGAATAAATAAATAAATAAATTTAATTTCACATTTCACTATTATGTATTTTATGTTTTTGTCTTTTATATTTTGCATGGCTTTATTAGCAACAGTGGAATTCATAGCTTAATTAAAGAGGTAATGATATCCTCTCATTGGCATTGTGTGGATTGATACATGGCCACTAGTTTCTAGTTCTCAAATGAGTAATTTATCACATTCATTTCTTGAAACTGATCATATTAATCATTAAAAAGACACAATGGTGACAATGAGAGAAAATAAGGTTGTATTGAATGAACAAATTTAACCTAAAGTAATCAAGAATATCATATGAGGGTAACACACACATGACGAGGTCATTGGACAAAGTAGTTGGATGAACTGCTTTCATAAAGAGTATAAAATAAAGAGTTCTCAATCATGGTACTCCATGTGGATTAACTCCATGATTAAGTAATTGAAAATTATCGAAACCATGCTTTTAGACCTAATTGTAATTACTAGAGCCTAATTGTATATGTTGGATTGGTCCCTCCATTAGCTCAACAAAAACTCCATCAGACTGCATTTGAATCAGAAGTAAATTCTACGACTTTGGAAATGATTTAATTGAGTCGATTTATTTGATGTAGAATTAAATTAGGTAGTCGTGAGAGTTGTTCAACTTTAGAATTTGATTAAAGAATTTTCTTGAAAAATTAATTTAGAAAATCTAAGTGATTTTTTGGAAAAATTAATTTTGATCAAGTAAAGTTAAATTAATCAAATTAATTTAAATTAATATGATATTTTTTGAAATTAATTTTCAAGTCAGACAAACTTGAAAATTGGACCTGAGATCGTAAATTGGGCCCAGAAGCCCAAACCAAGAACAAGACCCAAAACTGGTCAAACGGGGCTTGGTATGTGAAGCCAAGTCGACGGTCCAACCGGTGCCTAGATTGGAGTGTCTGGGTCGTCACTAACCCAGACCGAACTTACAGTAGTCAAACCAGCTCGAGGTATCGTAAATGTAACAGTCTGAATTAGGGCCTAGTCGGAATGGTGGTTTCGAGACAATGAATCTGAAGTAAAAAATTTTATTTCATGATTATTTTTGAGTTTAAGGTATGCTTACATGATATTGAGAAAATTTCATGAAGGAAATTTTATGAAATAGTGACTAATTTGTCTATTAGGACTAAATTTCAAAGATGCAAATTATGAGTTTCTAGAAGGTTTAAGTATGAAATAACATAAGAGAAATTATTAGGAGTCCTTATTTGGAAATTAGACTAATTTTAGGCATGATGGACAAAAATGCCTATGGAAAGGAAAAATATAAAAGAAATTACATAAGGGCATTTTGGTCATTTAGTTAATTAATGAAATAAAAAGGGAAAAAGAACCAAAAATGTGTCCATTTTCTTCTCTAAGGGTGTCGAAATTCCTAAGCCTCCATAGCTAGGGTTTTTGACATTTCAAGCTCAGAAGTAAGTGTATCCAAGTCTCGTTTTTCATGCTCTTCGCTTTTTTGAAATCCTCGTAGCTTAATCTAGCTATCTCTACCACTAATTTGAGCTAGGGTTTGTATTTAAAAATATACCCATGCATGGCATGCAAGTAATTTGATGTCTAATGGTAGAAAATGAAGGGTTAAAGTGTAGTAAACACCTATCTCTAGGTGATTTTTCATGAAAGTCCCTAATAGGGACCAAATTGTAAAGTTAGTAAAATGTGTAGTAAAAGTATGAAATTGTAAGCAATGTGGGATTTTATGGACACTAGTGAGTGTCAGCTAAGCTTTTAGATCAAGAGACTCGAAGCCCGGACCAAAACCGAGGAAAAAGTAAAGTTGTCGACTAAACCGAGCATCCACCCACATTTTGGACCTAAGGTAAGTTGTATGTGATAATTTAGCTTATATGTTATGTAAATTATATTATGATGATTTTCTATGAAATTGTGATGTTCTATGATGCCATGAAAATGACCTTATGAATTATGAATGAGATTTATGACATTGACTAAAGAGATAATGTGTAAATTCCATGAGAACAATGATGTGAAATTCTAAAATGATGAAACATAAAAGTGATATTACATGCAAGTTGGCAAGAATACGAAAGATACCGTAAACATATCTTGAACAGTTGTAGGTCCCGTATAAGACCATGTCTAGGACATGGCATCGGCACTGAATTGAGATCCCATGTAAGACATGTTTGGGACATGGCATTGGCATCGAGATGTGATCCCCTGTAAGACCATGTCCGGGACATGGCATGCATCCGAGATGAGGTCCCGTATAATACCATGTCTGGGACACAGCTTCATCATCGAGAGGAGATAAGGATCCCCTGTAAGACCACGTCTGGGACATGGCTTGGGCATCCGAGATGAGATCCCGTATAAGACTATGTCTGGGACATGGCATCAGCATCAAGTACGATCTCGTGTAAGACCATGTCTGGGACATGGCATTGGCATCGATGTGTGAGCCCATGTAAGACCATGTCTGGGACATGGCATTGGCATCATCTCATGAGATTGACTTAAGGGTATCCTTCGGTATTTCTAAGAGAAACTTAGATGAGAAAAGTATTCAAGTTGATAAGTTTCAAGAGAAAGGCTAAAGTCCCATGTTAAGTGTTGCAGGTTTATATTAGAGTAAGTACGAGTAATTGAAAGTACATAGTTATGAAAATTACAGCATGAGAAGTGTGAGTAAGTATATGATTGAGTAAGCCATGAGAATGAGTAAGAAACTACATGAAATTCTTGATATTTGCTTGAGTGATGTCTCATGATTTATTGTTATTTTATTAATGCAACTTACTAAGCATTTTATGTGCTTACTCTTTCTTATTTTCCCTCTCCATGTAGATTTGTTGGAATTAGCTTGGGGATCACTCGAAGTCGAAGCTCGAGATCACACTATCAAGGAATTCATTTTGGTATAGTGAAATTAGTCTTTTGTCGTACGGCATGTATAGGATGTTGAATTGTGTTATTAAATGTCATTTTGTAATAGCCATATAGATTGGCTAATATTGCCTAAGTGATAATTATGAAATGAAGATGAAATTCATATTGTGCATGTTGGCATGTGAGTGCCTCAATGATGGATGTTATAATGTATGTTCATATTTTGATTGGAGAGTTTATAGTTGGTATGAATTGGTATTGTTCTGGTTCTATTTTAGGGTGGCAAAAAGGCTTGGAAAATAACCTATAGTTGTCCACACGGTTGGGCACACAGGCATGTGCCTAGGCCGTATGTGACACACGGTCAGCCCCCATGGGCATGTTAATAGGCCGTGCGTCCCCTACATCCAATTTAGTTAAGTCAATATTGAACATAGGCTAAGCACACGGGCATGTTCCTTGGCTGTGTGCTCCTCTGATGATCATAGTGATTAAGTCAAAATGCTCAACGGGATGTTGACACTGGCGTGTCTAGGCCATGTGAGGGACACGGGCCATAGACACGGGCGTGTGCCCAAGCCGTGTCAAAACCCTTGTAGGTTTAAAATAAAAATAAATTAGACACAGGCTAGGGACATGGGCGTGTGAGATCACACGGCCTCCCCACACGGGCGTGTTCCACCCCACACGGACGTGTTCCACCCGACACG
The DNA here is from genome assembly GCA_020496765.1 of Gossypium stocksii. Classification (NCBI taxonomy): domain Eukaryota; kingdom Viridiplantae; phylum Streptophyta; class Magnoliopsida; order Malvales; family Malvaceae; genus Gossypium; species Gossypium stocksii. The sequence goes on along the minus strand of CM035629.1, from coordinate 98,358,910 downwards.
GGCATGTGGCCTTGTTTTAGGTAAGAATTTTTTAAGTGCCCGAAAGTTCTCAGATCAACTCCGAAATGCAACCGATGCATGTTTTGGGCCTTGTAGGCCCATGATAAGATTATGAAGAAAGTGAATGAAAAGTTTTAAAAAGGAAAGAAATTTTATAGTCCGAGTTTACACGTTTATGCACAATTAAGTACGATAATGCAACCCCGTCTCAGCGTCGAACTAGGGTAAGGGGTGTTATAGTAAAGGTGTCGCACTTGCATCATCAGACACGGCGGTACTGATGGCTATGACGGCAGTGTCCTAGTGGCCAGCAGCAGTTGGTCTTTGGTGGTTGATTAGCGGAAGAGTTACAGTTCTACTAGGACTCTACTAGAGAATTTGATATCAAATTAACTATTCCAAAAATAATATTATTTTAATAATTTAATATTAAATTTAATTTAATACTTATCTTAAGAGTATTTTATATATTTAATATTAAAGTGATTATCTTAATATTAAATTTAATTTAATGTATAAACATTCTATTATTTTAGTAAGATTTAATATTAAATTTAATCTAATATTTATCTTGATAAATATTTTATTAATTTAATATTAAAGTGATTAAGTTTAATTATAGTTGAACTCTCTAAACTCTCCCTATATAAAGAGAGCCTTGATCATTATTTCACACATTTAAATTCAAGACAAAATTGTAAAGAGAAAATTCTCTGAAGAGATTATTCTAGAAAATTTCTAGAGATATTTTTCTGATTTACAATTCGACCCAAAAGTTTAGAGAAATTGCAAAATTATCGGATTGGTAATTCTTGTGAAAATTTTCTAATTCGAAGCAACCCACACTCGGCAGACGTGAGTTTGAGGATAGCAGAGAAGACCACTCGGTCAAAACACTCATCCTAGACAAATCGAAAAGGTACAATTTTGATTCAATTTTTATTAAGTGTTTATTACTTTAGATATCACAACCAAGATCTTGTTTTGGAAAAAATTTTGAAACTCTATATTCCCTAAAAAAATTCTGTTGTGTTTTCCAAACCCCTTTTTTTCCAACACGAGTTTGGTTTATTGAGGTTAAAAAATATGAAATTGGTAAATGATATTGAATTGAAAAAGATTATATAAATTAGTACTATATGTGCATATATGCAAATTGAGATTAGAGACATCATACGAATAGGTTGATACAATCCCTAGTGGCGGAATCAAATTTGAACTACTAAATAGACTCGAGAAAGTAGAATTGAATCATAAAATAAATGATTAAATAACAATGGATGAAAATGAGATTGAATGTCATATTGGTGCATACGCATGTGTACATGCACACATACATATATATATATATATATATATATATTTGAATTTGAATTTGAATTTGAATTTGAATTTGAAATGGTTACATCTTAGTTAATAGAATATATGGCATAAAATGATTAGTTTGATTATCAATTGAAATGGTGTATGAGAATGATATTTGAGTATTGAACATGTAAATTGATATGGTCGAATTATAACATATATAGATTGAATTATTATAGTGTTTATGCTCATTTTATGACATGAAAGTACCACTAAATTTTATTGCTTAGCGTATAGTTTGTTTTATTTCGTGCACAAGTTTAGGCGGTTCTCAAAGTTCGGAGACATTATTCAACATCCAACTAGCATTCCTCGCATCAACCATGTTTGTATAGTCCCTTTTCGTTTAATGTATGACATGTACGTAGGTCTTTATTCAGTCTTGTATATAACATGATCGTATTGATGTTTAGGCTAGTAATGGTTAACTTGATATGGTCAAATGATATTTTATATGTTATGTTTTGAGTTTGTTGAGGTTGAAATGAATTTGATACGCATATGTGATTTTTAGGTTGAATGTAATGAATTGGTACAAAATGGAGAAATAGTTTATATGTGGAAAATGTCATGATAACAAAGTGGAAATGATGTTTGATGTAATGTATATGTATAAGTGATGTTAAATGCTTAGAAATGAGTATATGAATATGGTATTTTTGCTTAAATTACTGAATGGAAGGATTAACTTATGTGTTTGGGTGATTTGATTATCTATCATTTAGACCTTTTAGAAACAGAAGGCCACATCATGACGAGATCAAGCCACTATGTTTTGTTGTAATGAAGAACCCCTGAAATCACAATGTCAACTTGATATTTTGAAAACTTTTTAGTTTGTTCCTAATTTGGCCTTGGGTTAGTAAAAGAGCTATTGTAAGCTCATACTTAAGATCATCATAGTTCCAAACTCATGATTTGTATGCTTTGTAGTTGCAAATTTTTTGGTATAATAATTGACATTGTTTTGGGAATGGGTACAATGATTTATTGAAAAAAATTAGAAATGAGTCGATAAAGGATAGATCATAAGAAATTAATTTGATATTAGAGATAGAAATCTATGTAAAGAATCATGAATGTGAAAATGTGGCAAAAAAAAAAGACCAAATTGTAAATTTTAAAAAGTATAAAGACTAAAGTGTAATTTGACCAAGTAGAGAAAATGGTAGCTAATGATTATTAGTTGGAAAATAATGATGTGTAAAATATATTGGTGTGATGAGGATCACATTTGGACTAATTTGGATAATATTGGAAAACACAAGGATCAAATTGTAATTTTTTTATTTTCATCGTACAAGGGAAAAAATGTAATTTTGTTCACAATAGGAAAATTATATTTTTTTTCATTTTACGGTAATTTATATTATAAATATTAATTTATGAGATATTATATGATTGGGAGTAAATTTGAACAACGAGATATGTTTATGACATGGTGATTAGATGTGGACCATAAAATTTTAAATTGAGACTTTGATTAAGTTTGACTTGGTCTTATTTTGTGTAATAAAAGATAATAAAAAATAAAAGAATCTTGTTAATTTTCTCATCCACTCAATTGACCCCTTATTGGCAATCTAAGAGTTCTCTCTTTTTCATTTTATTGCTAATTTTTCAAAATCAACCTCAGATTTCCTAACTCCACTTTGATTTCTCAATAAAAATCACTTAGAAAATCACCTCCTAAACTCATTTCCACCATAATCTTCTTCATCCAAGCTTAGTGTTTCATGGGTTCATTGAGAGAAAGCTAAAGCTAGAGAGGGAAACTTCAAATAAGGTAAGAAATGATGTTCTCATCATTCATATCTTTAGTATTTGAGATTTTTGTTATGAGAAAGCTACGTAAGCTTAAGTATTAATATTTTCATTATATTTTTTATTTTTAAGAAAATAGGAAATGATGAAAAGTGAGCTTCCAAGCTTGAGTAAAAAGGATTCAAGTGTTAGAAAGCTTAGTTTTGGGTTTAAGTTCATCCAAAAGATAATTACCCTTTGATTTGTTAGCTTCCCTTTTATAATATAGTTATGATATTTGATAATTAGCATGATAAATGGTTAAAAGAATTATGTGTATTAGAATACGACAGATCATGACTTGATGTAACACCCCAAAATTTTTTATAAGACACATTGCACTATTTTAAGATCAAATACAGTAAACTGGTGAGAAAGTTAAAATATGGGCTAGATAAAGAATTTTGTGAAAGGAAAATTTGTACTAGAGATGAAAATCCATGAAAGCAAACCTTGCAGCCTTAAGCGATTCCTTCACTTCAAATGCGCCTAAGCCGGCCTAACTCTCATAAAGGGAGGATTCTCTTAGAATTCCTCTAAGGCACCAAAATATAGAGGAAGTAATCTCAAAGGCAAAAGAAGATCGAAAGAGTAGAATAGCCATGGAAAAGCAATGCACACAAGGTGTTTTATTAAATGCTCTCAATTTATTCTTTCGCTCAAAGAATAATGGATACAATGGGTGATTACAATTAAGGGCGACGCTCTCAATTTATAGTTGAGCTCCCCCAAAATAGACTGTATAGATCGAATTACATCAACGAATGAGATCGAAGTATATCTATAATTAAGGGGTTTACATAATCTCTCAGATTACAAAATCAAAACTTATCAGATTACATATCTTCTAAGATTACTTTCCCTTATTTACCAAGGTAACCTTAATTTCCCATAATTGCCTTACTAGGCCACCAAGGTTTCAAGTAGATGGGTTTCATCACTTGTTCTTCGAAACGGGCTAGTTCGAGTGGATCAAATGAGCCTCATTTAATATGTAAACCTCTATGGGATGCTCTTTGTGCTTTGTCATGAGTTTTGAATCATAACCCATTACCCGTGATTACATATCTACAAGTTCTGACACAACTGTGTATATGCTTCAGTGGTTAAGTGTTCTAGGTGTGTGTGTGAGGTCTGGGGTTCAAGTCCCAGATTTTTTAATTTTGTCACTTTTAATCCAAGCCTTGCCCTTTTTGAGTGGGATTTTATAAAATTGTCTGTCAATTCATATCAGAATGAGCTTGCTGGTTTGAGTGGTAAGGGAGTTGGTGTGCTAGGGTCTTGTGTTCAAATCCCTACGCAAGCGAAGGTATTAATTTTTGTCCCATTTGACTGAGAGAGTTTGGATGGGATTGTGAGTTTGTGTGAGTGGGTGGTTGTTGATGAGAGAATAATGGGGAGTTGGGATATGGGGAGCTATCAGGTTTATTCTTTCTTTATTTTGTTTTTTTTAAATTCATTTTTCTCTCTCCCTCAAATATCTGACGTCAAAATTTCTTCTGTTGTCCCCTTTTTAATATTTTCTTTTCCCTTTCTCTATAAACCTTTGCTTTGTTCTTCTGCGTTTTGACTTGTCAATCTATTGTTCAATCGTGCTCTAGAATTGTCGGGTTTTCCTTCTGATTTGGTAGGTTGTGTGGTGGAGGATTTCACTAAAGCGGCTTAATTCGAGGTTGTGGTCATTTTTGTTAGCAATTTTGGAGGGCTCGGGAGTGGTTTCACATCAAATCGATATTAGGTGTGTTCCCAAATAGTGAAAAATGTAGTTTCAGCAAAAGCCAAAATGGCCTACTGTCGACGTCACACAGGCATGTGCTTGGCCATATGGTTGGCCATCTGTCGAGACAAGACCATGTGATCGACGAAGGCAGGGCAGTGCACATGGCACGACTATGTAATAGTGTGGGTGTGGCTTACACAAGTTAGGTCGAGTAGGACGTGTGGGCCACACGGGCAAGGCCAATCTAGGCGTGTGGGCTACACTCGCTTGTGGGCCCACACGAGTAAGCTACACGAGCATGTGGGCCCATAATTATGAAATTTTTGCTATCGCACGGGTCGTACCGATCGAATGTGGGCCTACCGTAGGATCAATAATGGCTAACCAAACCCTAAAATTGTGGAACTAATAGTCTGATATTATGTTCTGAGTATGATAATACTTCACATGTCTAATTAATCTGTTATTTGTATATAAGCATGTTGAGCATGTTTAGACTGTTATTTTTGTATCTGTTTTCTATATCTGTTTTACGGCAGGATTTGTATATGAGGAGGAAGTATTTTATATAATGTAACAGCCTGAATTAGGGGCTAAATGGAAAAGTGGTTTCGAAACCATGAATTCGAGGTTTAAAATATTATTTCGATTTAGTTTTGATGTTTATTGGGTGTTTCGATAAATATGTGAAATTTTGGTGTGTGAATTTCATTAGTTGCATGTCCAATTTGGTATGTTGGACTAAATTGTAACAGGTGAAAAATAAGAGTTTTATTCCATAAGGCACTTGATTGATTTAGGTTTTGAAATTAGAGGTCCTTATATGGTAATTAGGCCCTTTTTAACTTAGTTGGACAAAAATGCCCAAGGAAAAGTGGAATACTAAAGGTTTTTAATGAAGGACATTTTGGTCATTAGTTAATAAAAGAAATAAAAAGGGCAAAATAAGGCCAAAATGTGTCCATAATCTCTTCTACTTGGCCGAATATGGTGGGAAGCCATAGCTAAGGTTTTGTTGATTTTCAAGCTCACAAGTAAGTGCAATTGAGCCTTGTTTTTAGTTTTCCTCGTATTTTTAGAATCTCATAGTTTGCTCTAGCTAATTTTACCATTATTTTAAATTAGGGTTGATGTTTAAAATTTTACCCATGTATGACATGCAAGTATTTTGATGTCTAATGGTGGAATATAGAGGTATAGAGTATGGTAAAGTATGATTACTAAGTAATTTTTCATGAAAGTACCTGAAAAGGACCAAATTGCAAAGTTAATAAATTATAGGGTAAAGGTATGAAATTGTGAGAAATGTAGGCTGTTTTAGGTGCCATGGATATTCGGCTAGGCTTGGGTAACCAGAGAAATTGATACATTTCAATTTACGAGACTAGGGACTTAGTTGTAAAAATTTACAAAGTTAAGGGTAAATGGTAAAAGTTCCCATAGGATGATTTTGTGTCCAATTGAGTAATCTGTGCATTAAATAAGTTAAATGTGTCATTATAGATCGGGAAGATCGAGGAATCAGCCTTGACCAGGGCAAGGGCAAGGTATCGATTAAGTTACAAATTATCGCTTTTTGTTGTTGAGGTAAGTTTATATGTAAGTAATATGTCCGGTTTGTTTGTATATTAATAATTCTAATGGATATTTTTAAATGTTTATATTGAAAATTTTCTATGATGTTGGATGTGTTGGAAATAAGAGTTCCCGGTTGAACCTTCTAAATAACGGGTGATACGGATAAAATATGGTTTGGTCGCATGTGTGATAAAGTGATCTTCACCATGTAGACTCGGGCGATGGAGCTCAATGGTTAAGCCACATGTGTGATAAAGTGACCTTCACCATGTGCAAATGAGGATTATTGGACTTAATGGCTATGTCATATGAGTGATAAAGTGAACTTCACCTTGTGTACAAGAGAGCATTGTCTTAGGTAGCTAAGTCACATGGGTGATAATGTGACCTTCACCATGTGCACACAGGGCTACGAGATTAAATGGCTAGGTCACACGGGTGATAAAGTGATCTTCACCATGTGGACTTGAGAGCCGGGCTTATGTGTTGGTGGAATCATGAGTGGGAAATCCACCGAGTATCAAATGTTAATCCGAAAAGTTCAACAGGAATGCTCACTAAAGAGATTTGGTGTAGTAGTTCGATATGTATGTACAGGTGTATTCTTTGGGCAAGTGAAATTATGAAAAATTGCATTGGTTGTGAGCGTGCATGTGGACTTACATAGGTGAAAATTAATGTGTATGAATTGTATGAAAAGTTGGTAAGTTTTGGGTGGTAAGTTGGTATATGAGAGATATCCTTGGTGTGGTTAAATGTTATCTCAACGTTAATTATTTGCATATATACTTACTAAGCTTTTGAAGCAAACTCCCTTCTCTTTTCCCTTGTTTATAGATTCAGTCAAGCCAGCTCGGGATCATATCGACTCGGAGGATCACGCATACTATCGACATCATCTTTTGGTATGGTAGAACAAACTCTTAGACTATGGCATGTATAGGGACTTAGTGGTGTTGTAAGTGTCGTGTTGGTTTGGCTATAATGTGGGCAATTATCAATTGATAAGTTATTTTATAATCAAGGCCATGTGATATGGCCAATGATGATATTGGTTTATATATGCCTTTATTAGGTAATTCATGGAATGCTTGGTGTGTTTGTGTATAGATGTTTTGAAATGGGTGATGAACGAGTAAATGGGGTCTTTTTAATGCATAAAAATGTGTCTATTATGTGTTGTTAAAGGTGGTAGAGATTATATGTGTTTTGAGGCAAAGTATGGCTTGGAAAATAGCCTAACTTGAGGTCACACGACTAGCCCCCACGGCCATGTGTGTAGGGCGTGTCAACCTTGCATTGGATTTTTCAGAGTTTAGAGACATCACACGGCCTAGTCACACGGTCCTGTGCCGTGGCTGTGTGACCAAAATGACATGCTAACGTTATAAATAGAATGTCCCAGTTTTTCACACAAGGAGGTCACACGGGCGTGTCGAGGTCATGTGGTGGACACGTGCAAAGGACAAGGGTGTGTCGAGGTCAAGCAAAAACCTCTGTAGGTTCGAAATGAAAAATAAAATTTTAATAATTCAACATGGGTAGGGGACACAAGCGTGTGTGACCATACAGCCTGCCCACACGGGCATGCCCCTGTCTGACACTGGCGTGTGCCCTATATTAGGTCAAATTTTCCAAAATTTTTCTAAGTTCTCGGTTTGGTCTCGAACCACTCCCAAATCATGTTTTGGGCCTCGTAAGCCCACTTTTAGGGTTGTATAGTATTTTATGAGTAAGTTTTAAATTGGAACGAGAATTTGTGGTTCAATTCTGTATGAATGATGGTGATATTGTTCGATAATGCCTCGTGCTCAGGTAAAGTGATAAACTCGGGTAAGGGGTGTTACATTTAGTGGTATCAGACCTATGGTTTAGTCAAATCTCGGATTATCGTAGCATTGTGGATAGGTCTAGCTATACATGCCATAGACATACTATGATAGTGTGGTGACTCCTGACTTTTCTAAACTGTGTTTTGGTTTTATATAGTAATGGATCCCGAATGAGCTACGGCTGATGATGCTACTAGCAATGCGCTGGCTCCCGCGCAAGGGACCGCGTCGGTAGAAAGTAGAAATAAGACTATGAGTCAAGGAGACGAGGCTCGGGATGCCTTTCTCTAAATGATGAATGACTGGTACACTGATTTTATTAAAGCAAATCCTAATGCTCAACCCCTCCTCCCCCGCCTATACCATAACCGGTTCCTGTAGCCCTACAAGGTGTTGATATGGTAAGGTTGACAAAACCTCCGGTGGATAAAATTCAGAAACAAGGAGCCGAAGAGTTTAGAACTAGTGTGGATGATGATCCAGATAGAGCAGAGTTTTGGCTTGAAAATTCCATCAGAGTATTTGAGGAGTTATCTTGTACACCTGAGGAGTGTTTAAAATGTGACGTGTCCTTGCTGAAAGATTCGGCCTATCGTTGGTGGAAGACATTAATATAAATGGTTCCGAGGGAGAAAGTGACATGGGATTTCTTTTTGAAGGAATTTCGTAAAAAGTATATAAATCAGATATTTGTGGATCAAAAACGAAAAGAGTTCCTCGAGTTGAAACAAGGTAAGATGACTGTAGCTAAGTATGAATATGAATTTGTCAGACTTAGCAAATATGCACAAGAATGTGTTTCTACCAAAGCGATATTGTGTAAAAGGTTTGAGGACGGGCTCAATGAGGACATCAAAGTGCTGGTCAGAATTCTAGAACTAAAAGAATTTGTGGTGTTAGTTGACAGAGCATGCAAAGCCAAAGAGCTAAATAAAGAGAAGAGAAGAGCAATTATGGAGGTTCGAGATGCTCAGAAGAGACCAATGAGTAAGTCTTTCCAATCTTCATCAAAGAGCTCTAAAGAAATAAATCCTAGAACGACAGTTTCAGCTAGACAGTCACACTGAGATCGGGGTAAAGCATATTTGGGTTCTAAAATTTAGGCTACATCAATGGCTAATACAGGTAACGTAATAACTGGTAGACCTGAGTGTCAAAGCTGTGGTAGGCGACACACCGGTGAGTGCTGGGGACCTAACCCAGCTTGTTTCAAGTGTGGTTCCGTAGATCATTTTATTAAAGATTGCCCTGAAGGAGCGAGAGATGAGAAATTTCAAGGTGTTAGATCCAGTCGCATTGTTAGTAAGGGTAGACCGCCGAGGAACATCAGAGGTGGAACCAGTGGTAAGGGTACAGTGAAAGATGCAACTGTGGGATCTGAGACGAGAACACCTAGTCGAGCTTATTCTATGCGAGCCCGTAAGGAGGCATCATCTCCTGACATGATTACCGGTACATTTATACTTTATAATATTGATGTTATTTCATTGATAGACCCAGGCTCCACTCATTCTTATATTGTGAAAAATTGGTGCATAGTATGACATTGCCTGTTGAGTTGACTGAAATTGTTATTAAGGTGTCGAACCCGTTAGGCAAATTTGTATTGGTAGATAAGGTTTGCAAGAATTGTCTTTTGAGAATTCAGGGTTACTATTTTTTGGCTAATTTGATGTTGTTGCCATTTGATGAGTTTGATATTATTTTGGGCATGGATTGGTTGACATTACATGATGTTAAGGTAAATTGTAGACAGAAAACTCTTGAGCTGAAATGTGAAAGTGGTGAAATTTTGTGGGTTGGAACAGATGAGTTGATTAAATGCTAGTTGTAATTTCCTGTATGTCTGCTCAGAAATATATGAGAAAAGGGTGTGAGGCCTATCTACCATATGTGTTAAATACTAAGGTGTCCGAATTAAGACTTGAACCTGTACCCGTAGTTTGTGAATTTCTATACGTGTTTCCGGAAGAGTTACCAGGGTTACCTCTTGTCAGAGAAATTGAGTTTGCTATTGATTTGTTACTTGGGACTGAACCTATTTCCATTGCTCCATATAGGATGGCTCTGACAGAACTGAGAGAGTTAAAGGCTCAGTTGTAAGAGTTAACAGAAAATAGATTTGTGAGGCCGAGTTTCTCTCCTTAGGGTGCACCTGTATTGTTCGTAAAGAAGAAGGATGGGTTGATGAGGCTTTGTATTAATTATAGACAGCTCAATAAGGTGACTATCAAGAACAAGTATCCATTGTCGAGAATTGATGACTTGTTCGACCAATTGAAGGGAGCAACAGTGTTGTCTAAGATTGACTTGAGATCTGGCTATTACCAGCTGCAGATTAAGGAATCTGACGTGCCGAAGACTGCTTTTAGAACAAGGTATGACCATTATGAATTCATTGTTATGCCTTTTCGTTTAACTAATGCGCCAGCTATGTTTATGGATTTGATGAACCGGATTTTTTGGCAACATTTGGACAAGTTTGTAGTAGTATTCATAGGCGATTTATTGATCTATTTTTGGGATGAGTCGAAACATGCTGAGCATTTGAGGACGGTATTACAGACTTTGAGACAAGTTTGGCTACATGAAGTTGGGTTTTTGAGACACATAGTCTCGGGTGACGGTATTAGGGTTGATAAAAGCAATGTTTCGACAATTATTGATTGGAAACCGCCAAAGAATGTAATCGAGGTTAGAAGCTTTTTGGGTTTAGCTGGCTTTTACCGGTGATTTGTCGAGGGTTTTTCTATGATTGCTTCTCCTATAACCAAACTGCTTCAAAAGGATGTAAAATTCGAATGGATTGAAAGATGTCAACAAAGTTTCGATCAGTTGAAAGCTAAATTGACTGAGGCACCAGTGCTAGTGCAACCTAAGTTGAGAAAAGAGTTTGTAATTTATAGTGATGCGTCACTAAATGGCCTTGGATATGTACTTATTCAAGAAGGCAAGGTGGTGGCCTGTGCTTCAAGGCAGTCAAAACCACATGAAAGGAACTACCCAACACATGATTTAGAATTGGCCGCTATCATATTTGCTTTGAAGATTTGGTGCCATTATTTGTATAGTGAGAAATGTCAGATTTTTACCGACCATAAAAGTTTGAAATACTTGATGAGCCAAAAGGAATTGAATTTGAGACAACGAAGGTGGCTTGAATTGTTAAAGGACTATGAGCTAGTAATTGAGTATTATCCCGGGAAGGCAAATGTGGTTGCAGATGCTTTGAGCAGAAAGTCTTTGTTTGCTTTGAGAGCTATGGGCACGAGTATGACTTTGTTGGATGATGGTTCCCTATTAGCAGAGTTGAGGGCTAAGCCATTGTTTCTACAGCGGATTTGTAAAGCTCAAAAGAATGATGATGGGTTGCAAGCCAAGAGGGTTCAGTGTGAAACGGACGGTAACTCTAATTTTCGAGTTGGTTCGGATGGTTGCTTGATGTTTCATGATAGGATTTGTGTTCCTAAAAATGAGGAGTTGATTCGGGAAATTTTGCTTAAGGCACATAGTGGCTGATTATCGGTACATCCTGGTAGTACAAAAAGTATAATGACTTGAAGAAATGGTATTTGTGGCCGGGCATGAAAAAGGACATTTCAAAATTTGTGGCAAAGTGTCTAATCTGTCAACTGGTGAAGGCGGAGCATCAGGTACCTTTGGGTTTGCTTCAACCGATAATGGTTCCCGAGTGGAAGTGCGATAGAATTACCATGGATTTTGTGATAGGATTGCCCTTGACACCGAAAAAGAAAGATGCTGTGTGGGTTGTTGTGGATAGATTGACGAAGTAAGCTCATTTCATACCGGTACGTGTAGATTATTCACTTGATAAATTGGTTGAATTATATTTTGTAGAAATTGTGAGATCACATGGAGTACCTATGTCTATCATCTTGGATAGAGATCCGAGGTTCACTTCGAGATTTTGGAAAAAGTTGCAAGAGGCACTAGGTACAAAGTTAAATTTTAGTACCACATTTCACCCACAGACGGATGGCCAATCTGAGAGGGTAATTCAAGTTCTTGAAAAAATGTTTCGATGTTGTGTTCTAGAGTTCTAGGGTAGTTGGGAAAAGTATTTGCCTTGGTGGAATTTGCCTATAACAATAGTTATCAGTCGAGTATAAGGATGGCGCCTTACGAGGCATTATATGGCCGAAAGTGCCAAACTCTATTGTATTGGACAGAGTTGAGTGAAAAACAAATTCATGGTGTTGATATGGTGAAAGAGATTGAGGAAAAGGTGAAGATCATTCGGGATTGTTTAAAGGCTGGTTTTGACTGGCAAAAGTCTTATGCTGACTTGAAAAGGAAAGAGATTGAATTTCAGGTTGGTGACAAAGTATTTTTGAAAGTGTCGCCGTGGAAGAAAATATTAAGATTTGGCCAGAAAAGGAAGTTAAGTCCGCGTTACATTGGACCGTATGAGATTATGGAAAGAATAGGGACTAGTGGCATACCATCTAGCTTTACCATCGGAATTGGAGAAAATACATAATGTGTTTCATGTGTCAATGTTACGACGGTATCGTTCAGATCCCTCTCATGTGATTTCACCTACAGATATTGAGAGTTCAGCTAGATATGACCTACGAAGGTGAGCCAATTAAGGTTTTGGCTCGAGAGGTTAAATAGTTAAGAAACAAGAGTATAGCTTTGGTGAAAGTGTTGTGGCAAAAGCATAGTGTGAACGAGGCTACGTGAGAACTGGAAGAAGCTATGAGGAAACAGTATCCAAACCTATTTACCGGTAAGATTTTCAGGGATGAAAATCTCTAAAGGGGGGAGAGTTGTAACCGCTCAAATTAGGGGCTAAATGAAAAAGTAGTTTCAAAACCATGAATTCAAGGTTTAAAATATTATTTCGATTTAGTTTTGATTTTTATTGGGTGTTTGGGTAAATATGTGAAATTTTGGTGTGTGAATTTTATTGGTTGCATGTCTAATTTGGTATGTTGGACTAAATTGCAATAGGTGAAAAATAAGAGTTTTATTCCATAAGGTACCTGATTGATTTAGGTTTTGAAATTAGAGTCCTTATATGGTAATTAGGCCCTTTTTAACTTAGTTGGATAAAAATGCCTAAGGAAGGGTGGAATACTAGAGGTTTTTAATGAAGGACATTTTGGTCATTAGTTAATAAAAGAAATAAAAAGGGCAAAATAAGGCCAAAATGTGTCCATAATCTCTTCTACTTGGCCGAATATAGTGGGAAGCCAAAGCTAGGGTTTTATTGATTTTCAAACTCACAAGTGCAATCAGCCCTGTTTTTAATTTTCTTCCTATTTTTAGAATCCTCGTAGCTTGCTATAGCTAATTTTACCATTGTTTTAAGTTAGTTTGATGTTTAAAATTTTACCCATGTATGACATGCAAGTATTTTGATGCCTAATGGTGGAATATGGAGGTATAGAGTGTGGTAAACTATGATTACTAGGTAATTTTTCATGAAAGTCCCTAAAAAGGACCAAATTGCAAAGTTAATAAATTGAAGGGTAAAGGTATAAAATTGTGAGAAATTTGGGCTATTTTGGGTGCCATGGATATTCAACTAGGCTTGGGTAACCAAAGAAATTGATACATTTCAATTCACGAGCCTAGGGACTTAGTTGTAAAAATTTACAAAGTTAGGGGTAAAATGGTAAAAGTTTCCATAGGATAATTTTGTGTCTAATTGAGTAATGTGTGCATTAAACGAGTTAAATGTGTCATTATAGATCGGGAAGATTGATGAATCAGCCTTGACCGAAGGAAGGGTAAGATATCGGATTAAGTTGCAAATTACCACTTTTTGTTGTCAAGGTAAGTTTATATGTGAGTAATATGTCCGGTTTGTTTGTACATTAATAATTCTAATGGATATTATGAAATGGTGATATTGAAAATTTTCTATGATGTTGGATGTGTTGGAAATGAGAGTTCCTAGTTGAACCTTCCAAATAACGGGTGATACGGATAAAATATGGTTTGGTCACATATGTGATAAAGTGATCTTCACCATGTAGACTCGAGGGCGATGGACCTCAATGGTTAAGCCACATGTGTAATAAAGTGACCTTCACCATGTGCAAATGAGGATTATTGGACTTAATGGCTATGTCACATGAGTGATAAAGTGAACTTCACCTTGTGTACATGAGAGCATTGTCCTATAGCGATGGAAATACCCCTCTCATGTTGCATTTATCACAAGAGGTCACATACCTGTTGGCATCCCTGAAAAGTGTAGGCCAGTAAAAGCCTGATTCGAGTACCTTATGAGCAGTTCTAGCTCCACTGTGATGTCCTCGTATGGGTCCTGAATGGTAGTGATTTAAAATCTGGTATGCTTCTGTTTCAGCAACGCATCTTTGAATAACCTGATCGGCACAAATTCGAAAAAGAAAAGGATCTTCCCAAAAGTAGTTTTTCACATCAGCGAAGAATCGCTTTTTTTGCTGATAGGTCAGCCCTTTTGGGGTTATGTTAGCTATTAAATAATTTGCAAAATCAGCAAACCAAGGAACTACTGCCTCTGCTATGGCTAGGAGTTGTTCTTCAGGAAACAAGTCGTTTATTTTATCGAAGTACTTGGGTTGTGTGTTTTCTAGTCTTGAAAGGTGATCTGCTGCCAAGTTTTCAGCTCCTTTCTTGTCCTTTATTTCTAAATCAAATTCCTGTAACAATAGAATCTATCTTATTAATTGAGGTTTTGCATCAGTTTTAGTTAAAAGATAGCGAAGAGTAGAATGGTAAGTATAAACAATGACTTTTGACAAAATCAAATAAGATCTAAAATTTTCAAATGCAAAAATAACAGCTAGCAATTCTTTTTCTGTGGTAGTATAGTTTGCTTGAGCGGTTGTCAAAGTTCTGCTAGCATAATAAATCGGTTGAAAGTGCTTGTCTCTTCCCTGTCCCAAAACTGCACCTACTGCAAAATCACTTGCATCGCACATTAGTTCAAAAGGTGAATTCCAATCAAGTGAAATCATAATCGGGACATTGACTAACTTTTCCTTAAGAGTGTTAAAAGATTCTAAATATTCTTGGTCAAAGTTGAAAAGCACGTCTTTTTCTAGTAATTTTGTTAAAGGCTTAGCTATTTTAGAAAAATCTTTAATAAATTTGCGATAAAAATCGGCATGTCCTAAAAAGCTTCTTACAGCCTTAACTGAATTAGGGGGAGGTAATTTTTCAATGGTTTCAATTTTTGCTTTATCTACCTCTATCCCTTTACTAGAAATTTTATGTCCTAATACAATACCCTCTTGAACCATAAAGTGGCATTTTTCCCAGTTTAGCACTAAATTTGTCTCTTCACATCTTATCAAAACACGTTTTAAATTATTAAGACAGAGTTGAAAAAAATTATCGAAAACTGAAAAATAAAATTACCGAAAACTGAAAAATCATCCATAAATACCTCCATGATGTCTTCCACGAATCCGTTGAAGATAGCTAGCATGCATCGCTGAAAAGTAGTAGGAGCGTTACATAAACCAAAAGGCATTCTACAATAAGCAAACGTACCATATGGACAAGTGAATGTCATTTTCTCCTGATCTTCTGGAGCTATCGGGATTTGGAAGTAACCAGAGAGGCCATCTAGGAAACAATAATACATGTGATCTGATAATGTTTCCAAACATCTGATCAATAAAAGGTAAGGGAAAATGATATTTTCGAGTTGCTTCATTCAGCTTTCTATAATCAATGCAAACTCTCCATCCAGTTACTGTTCTTGTAGGTATTGACTCTTTTTTGTCATTAGACATCACGATAATGCCTCCCTTTTTAGGAACAACCTGCACAGGACTTACCCAAGAACTGTCAGAAATAGGATAAATAATGCCTGCATCTAGAAGTTTAATTACCTCGGCTTTTACGACTTCCTTCATGTTGGGATTTAATCGTCTCTGAGCTTGCACCGATGGTTTATATTCATCTTCCATTAAAATTTTGTGGGTGCAAAAAGAAGGATTAATTCCCTTAATATCTAAAATTTTCCAAGCTATAGCCTGCTTGTGCTTCCTTAACACATGGAGTAATTCTTTTTTTTCTGCAATGCTCAATTTTGATGCGATAATAACTGGTAAAGTTGAATCTTCCCCTAAAAAGGCATATTCTAAATGATCTGGCAGTTGCTTTAACTTTAATTTAGGGGGTTCATCAATGGAAGGTTTCTGTCTCAACTCATCATTCATCTTTATACTTTCATAACTTATGTGTCTCCTGATAATTTCATTAGAATCTAACTCCTTTCTTACTTCTTCAATTTCAGTGGTGGCTTCATCTTCCCCCCACATTGAACAAGACACAGTTCCAACGTGTCTGTGAGAGAAAGTTCCTAAAAATTATCTTGAAAAAAGTAATCGATAATATCAACAAAATAACAGGAATCATCTTGTTCTTTAGAAAATTTCATAGCATCATAGATTTTAAAAACGACTTCTTCCTCACCAACTCTAAGTACTAATTTACTATCCCCTACATCGATAACAGCTCTAGTAGTAGCTAAGAATGAACGTCCCAAAATTAAAGGCACCTATTCATAGGGAATATAAATTTATCTACCTTTACTAGCATATCTTCTATGATTCCCGTAAGATATTTAACAGATCTATCAGGTAGTTGAATACTCATCCTAGTGGGCTTTGGTTCCCCTAGGCCTAGTTGCTTGAACATTTTGTAAGGCATTAGATTAATGCTAGCACCTAAATCAGCTAAGGCTTTATCAATAATTAAACTACCAATTAAACAAGGAATAGTAAAACTCCCTGGATCATTCAGTTTTGTCGGCAGTTTATTTTGGAGAATAGCTGAGCATTCTTCGTTGAGTTCCACTGTGGCTAATTCTTCCAACTTCCTTTTATTTGTGAGAAGTTCTTTAAGGAACTTCACGTACTTCGGCATCTGCGAAATTGCTTCAACAAAAGGTAAGTTAATGTGTAATTGTTTAAAAAGTTCAAGAAATTTACCGAATTGAGCGTCTGTACCGTCTTTCTTCAACTTTGCCGGATATGGAATAGGCAGTTTGTATTCCTTGAGTGTTGGTGGAGTGTTTTCCTTAGGTTCCTCTACCTTGTCTCCTGGAGATTCTTGAACAGACTTCTTTTCTAGTTCAGCTAGTACTTTCCCATCTCTTAAAGTAATTGCTTTGACATGTTCTCTGGGATTTGGCTTAGTATTACTTGGTAGTCCACCTTGTGGTCTCTCTGAAATTAATTTCGCAAGTTGAGCAATTTGATTTTCAAGCCCTTGAATTGATGCTTGTTGGTTTTTTAATGCCGTTTTAGTGTTTTGAAAAAGGGGTTTCTGATGCGGCCATAAATTTGGTGAACATCTCTTTAAGATTCGGCTTTTGCTCTTGTTGTGGTGGTGGCTGCTGAAATCCCGGAGGAGGCTATTGTCTGTGATTTCCTTCTCCTCCCCATGAAAAATTGGGGTGATTTCTCTAACCTGTATTGTAAGTATTACTATAAGGTTTATTTTGAGGTCTAGAATTGTTACCTATATAGTTGGCTTGCTCAGTTTCTATGCTGTGTCCATAAGATGAGTAGTCTGGATTGAACATATTTCCTGGAGTTATGTCACACTGCATCACTGGCTATGCCTGCGTAGAACCAACAAAATTATTAAACTTTTTATTTAGAAGTTCTACTTGGTTAGTAAGCATAGTGATAGCATCAATATTATAAACTCCTGCGGCTTTTGTCGGCTTTGTCCTCATGACTTGCCACTAATAGTTATTCAGTGACATCTCTTCTATAAACTCATAAGCTGCTTCGGGTGTTTTATTGTTGATTGTTCCTCCTGCGACTGCATCGATCATTTGCCTTGTTGAAGGATTCAAACCGTTGTGAAATGTTTGAACTTGTAGCCACAAAGGTAACCTATGGTGAGGGCACCTTCTCAAAAGGTCCTTGTATCTCTCCCAAGCATCGTAAAGTGTTTCTAAATCCATCTGCACAAAAGAAGAGATATCGTTTCATAATTTAGCTGTTTTAGCTGGAGGAAAAATTGAAGTAGAAATTTTTCTGTCATCTATTCCCATGTAGTGATTGATCCTCGTGGTAAAGAATTTAACCACTGTTTGGCTTTATTTCTCAAAGAGAATGGAAATAGCCTTAGACGAATGGCATCATCAAAAACGCCATTAATTTTAAATGTATCGCATAATTCCAAAAAGTTGGCTAAATGTGAGGTGGGATCTTTATCCTATAAACCATCAAACTGCACAAATTGCTGAATCATCTGAATAGTGTTAGGTTTTAATTCAAAATTATTAGCAGCAATGGCAGGTTTAATAATGCTAGTTTGAGTACCAGCCAAACTAGGTTTAGCATAATCATACATAGTGCGAGAAGCTTCATCTTGATTCACTGGTTGCGCTGCTATTGCGGGAGGTGGTGGAATGTTTTGATTTGCTTCCATCTCTTCCGTAGGTTCAGGTTCTTATTCTTGGTCTTGTTCGGGATAATGTAGGCTTCTTCTGATCTCTCTGCGAGTTCTGCGAACTGTCGCTTCCAAATCTTCGTCAAAAAGCAATGGTCTTGCTGGGTTGTTTCTAGTCATAAACTAGAAAACCTAGAAAGAAAAAGCAAAGAAAATTAAAATAAAATAAAAATAAATAAAAACTGAAAATAAATAAATATAGTAAATGGCTAAAGTAATAGAAATCGAGTTTTCTTAATATTTCAGTTCCCCGACAACAGTGCCAAAAACTTGATATCGCGTGATATGTAGTAATAATATTTATAAAAACTGATCACACCAAAAACTAACTAATATCACGATTTTAAGGCAAGCGCACCTATCGAACAGTAATATAGTTTAGCGGCAAGACCGAGTTATCGTACCCAAGGGAACCAAAAGTACTAGTACTCACTTCTTTTTTATTATCTAACCTAAAAGTAAAAGAGGTTTGTATGAAACTAATTCTAAAACTAAACTAAGAATGCACGAAAAGGAAATTGGGGAAAAACTCTCGGGAAAGCTAATTGATATAGGAAATAATCAAGGGAGAATCCACCTAGACTTCACTTGTTATTAACTTCTTGAACTAGACGATTTCTTCACTTGACTTGATCCGTAGAGATCCCTAACTTATGTTAATACCTCCGACGAGGATAAGAACAACTAATCCTAGGTTGTTTAACTAAAGTCTCTTTCTAGTTAACACCCCAAGGTTGCATTAATTCGATCTATGGATCCCCCTATTAGGTTTGACCCTAATCCGGCAGATTTATGTCGCCCTATGTCTAGGGTTGCATGCAACTCCGCTTAGTTATGGTAGATCTACTCTTAAAACAGGGACTTTTGCTCCTCTGCCTAAGCACATCAGCTTCTTGACTTAATACTTAGGATTATTAAACCAAGAATTAAGCACACATAATTAAAAACAATTCAAGTATTTATCGTATAATTCAAGAATGAATAATAACAAGATCTGTCTTAGGTTTCATCCCCCTCAAGTATTTGAGGGGTTTAGTTCATAATTAATAAGAAAAACATCTCAAAAGAAATAAGATAACAAAACATAAAGAACCCAAAAAACCCCTGAAGGAATTTAGGGAGATCCTCTGTCTTGATGTAGAATTCCAGCTTCTGGGATGAATCAATTGTCTTCCCTTGGAGTAATTCCTTACTTTCACTCCTTGTGTTGGTAGAAAGAGGGCGCTCCTTTGTGGGAGAAAAGAGTACACCCTTAGAGTTGCCTCCTAAGGTCTTTATATAGAGCTTTCGGATGCCTTTCTTAGCATCTAAGTATCCAAATCCGAGTGAAATTGCACATCCTCACGACAGGGACACGTCCGTGTGCCATGCCCGTGTGGATCGATAAGAGGCTGTGTACGGGCCTGTTGAGGGTGGCACGGCCATGTGGCCTGGCCGTGCTTGTCGGGGCTAGACCGTGTTGGACCTTATGTGGCACGACTGTGTGGTGACTCCTTGGGCCGTGTTGTTTTCACACTTTGGCCCATTTTCTTCGTTTTCGGTCCGTTTTTCTTTCTTTTCTCTTCCCTGTGCTCTCTTAAGTATATAACATGAAATAGAAGGGTTAAGAGCACCAATTCTCACAAAATTGATAATAATTCATCTAGAAGTTAGGCTAAACATGAGGTAAAAATATGTATAATTTATCGTTTATCAGGCCCACACGCCGTACTTGGCCTAGCTTGTGTGACCCACACGGTCACACCTACACCATCACACAGTCATGCCATGCGTACAGACCTGCCTTCGTTTATCAAACGGCCATGTCTCGACACACTGCCAACCACACGGCCCAGCACACGCTCGTGTGGAATCAAAAGAGGCAATTTCAGCTTTCGTCAAAACCATATTTTTTGCTATTTGGGAACACACCTGATATTGATTTGATGGGAAACCACTTCTGAGCCCTCCGAAACCGCTAACAAAAATGACCACAACCTCAAATTAAGTCGCTGTAGTGAAATCCTCCACCATACAACCTACCAAACCAAAAGGAAAACCCAACAATTCCACAGCACAATTGAACAATAGATTGATAAGCCAAAACGTAGAAGAACAAAGCAAATGTTTGCAGAGAAAGGAAAAGAAAATATCAGGAAGGTGAAAACAGAAGAAATTTTGATGTCAGATTTTTTAGGGAGAGAGAAAAATGAATTTTTTAAAAAAACAAAATAAAGAAAGAATAAACCTGATAACTACCCATTTCCCAACTCCTTACTATTCTCTCATCTACAACTACCCACTCACATAGACTCCCAATCCCATCCAAACTCTCTCAGTCAAACGAGACAAAAATTAATACCCTCGTTCGCGTAGGGATTTGAACACAGGACCTCCAACACACCAACTCCCTTACCACTCAAACTAGTAGGCTCATTCTGATATGAATTAATAGACAATTTTATAAAAGTTCACTCAATAAGGGTAAGGTTTTTATTAAAAGTGAAAAAATTAACAAATCTGGGACTTGAACCCCAACCTCACACACACACCTAGAACACTTAACTACTGAAGTAGATACACAATTGTGTCAGAACTTGCAGATACAAAAATAAATTATTTAGGGCGTTACAACTTTACCCCTAAAAGAAATTTCAGCCTTGAAATTTACCTGATTAGAATAGATGAGGATGTTGTTGATGCATCAAGTCCTTAGGTTCCCATATGGCTTCCTCAGTGCCATGATTCCACTACAGAAGCATGGGCTTCCTCCTCAGAACCTTAATATCATGATCCAAAATTTGAACTGGCTCCTCCTCAGAAGTCAAGTCCGGTCTAACCTCGATCTCCTCAATAGAGACAATGTGAGATGGATCAGACCGGTACCGCCTTAACATTGAGACGTGAAACATACATGGATACGGTCCAACCTTGGAGGTAGCTCCAACTGATAAGCAACTGGTCCTACATGCTTTAGAATTTGATCTGGCCCTATAAACCTGGGGCTCAACTTGCCCTTACGACCGAATCTCAGAACTTTCTTCCATGGAGAAACCTTAAGAAACACAAAGTCACCCACAGAATACTTAATATCTTTTCTCTTCAAATTCGCGTCAGATTTCTGTCTATCAGAAGCCGCCTTCAGACGATCTTGAATTAGACTAACCTTATCTTCAGTCTCAGAAACCAACTCAGGACCCAAAACTCGATGCTCACCCAACTCTGTCCAACATAGTGGAGTATGACACTTACGACTATACAAAGCCTCGTAATGTGCTATCTAAATGCTAGACTGGAAACTGTTTTGGTAGGCGAACTCAGTTGGTGGAAGATAATTCTCCTAACTACCTTAAAAAACAATCACACAACTTCAAAGCATATCCTCCAGTATCTGAATCACCCTCTCAGATTAACCATCGGTCTAAGGATGGAACGTAGTACTGAAGTCCAATCTCGAACCTAAAGCCTCATGCAATTTCTTCCAGAATCGATAAGTAAAGCAATGATCTCTATCAGAAATAATTGAAACAGGAACCCCATGCAGTCTTACAATCTCAAAGATATAGAGCTTCGCTAGATTTTGTAAAGAGTATTCTATCCGAATCGGAACAAAATGTGCAGACTTGGTCAATTGATCCACGATGACCCAAACAGAATCCTTCTTAGCAAGTGTTAAGGGTAACCCACTAATGAAGTCCATCTGTAACACCCCTTACTCATATCCGATACCAAAATGGAGTATAAGGTATTACCTAACTAAAACTCTCATGCAAAACAATCAATTTTAAACAACTGAAAAACGTCCCAATTTAAAACTTTTTTAAACAATGGCCTACAAGCCTCAGTAAGGGTCTATGAGGTCTACCTCGTGGTTCAGAAATAGTTCGGGGCCATTTCGGACACTTAAGGATCTTTTAAGAAAATCCACTATAATTAGGGCACACGCCCATGTGGAAGGGCGACATGCCCGTGTGACCTCTAGACATGACCGTGTTGATAGCCCGTGTACTTCACATGGCTTAAACCATTGAGGGACATGCCCGTGCCCCTCGCCCGTGCAGATTTAATTTCCAACATCAATCTACAGGGGTTTTCATAGGCCAAGCGCACGTCAGTGTGCCCAGCCCGTATCCTTCACACGGTCATGACACTCCCGTGTCGCGGCCCGTGTGCAAAAACCTAGACATTCTGTTTTTGAAGTCATCATTCCAATAGCCGTGGCACACGCTCGTGTGCTGGCCGTGTCCTCCACATGGTTGAGACACACGGCCGTGTATCATGTCCGTGGGAGAACTTGATGGCATTTAATGCTATCCATGGAAGGAGCAAGGTACACACGGTCGAGCCACATGTCCGTGTGCAGCCCGTGTGTCTTACACGGCCTAGACACACGCCCGTGTGTATACCCGTGTGGGCAATAAGGGCTATTTACCAAGCCCTTAGCCACCCTGAAACACATACAAACAATACCCCAATCTACATACATCATAACATAGGACCAATATTCATCTAAATGCCCTAAATAGGTATTCATATATCAACAAACTCATGTCCAAAATACATGCATAAACTACTACGCAATTTTGCACAAATTCTATATAAATTCATCTCATTTCATTAAGCAACTTGAATGGTTTTAGGCCAATTCCAAAGGCCATTTACAAAATGAACTTAGTAACATAAATGGCCTACACAATTGGCTCACTAATAGAACTTACACCAAAATGACTATCTAGACTATACATGCCATTACTCAAATACAAAATGCAACTATACCAAATGCTTCAATTGATAGTGTGAGCGATGCCTCCGATGTCTTTAGATCCTCGAATTACTTAAGCGGCACTATAAGAAATGGAAAAGAGAGAGGTAAGCATAAAGCTTAGTAAGTCTATATGCTAACATTTAAAATCATAGCCATGTATTAGAGAATTTAAATATTGCATCAACCATACTGATACCTCCTACCATAAGTTCACCTACTATTCACACAGTTTACCCAACATTCTCAACATAATTTTTACGCACGAGGCTCATATTGCTTAGTATATACAATTCCTGCACTTAACCATCATCACAACACCCATAAAATTTCATTCGATTAATTTTTCACAACAAACTTATCCATACATGATAGATTCATACATGGTCATCCGTAGTGACAGTAGCAATGCTAAGATGACTTTGTATTTAGCCCATTGTCATTACTAAAAATTACAGTGGCATCGCACTTAGCCTACATTTATTAATTTGTTTCTGATGGTTTCACATTTACCCATCGATAATAATCACCAACCAAGCGATTTGTTCTTACCTTGCTAATCTCAACAACTCCCCGGTGGTTCGCACATAGCCCACCTTTATTCATGATTTATGGAAATTTAATCGTACTCCCACTTTTCACGATTTCATTACATGACCATAACATTTAACCACACATCATATAAAACATTCATAAGCAAAAATATTAATAAAAGAGGTATCGTTTACATATAAACTTACCTCGGTATACAAAATACAGGAAATGTGGAATTTACTCTGAAGCTTTTCCCTTGCCTCGGTCAAGGTTGACTTCATGCTCTCCTTGATCTATATGAATACAAATTCATCCATTTAATCACTAAATTAATTAAAACAATCCAAAATTCACATTTTGGCAAAATGACCATTTTGCCCCTATCTTCTTGACAAAATGACCATTTTGCCCCTAAGCTCGAAAACCGATTTTTATCAAATTTCTTCATCAACCAAGCCTAAACTACTCTTTTTATCCTCAATACTAGCCTAATTTCTCATTATTTCACATAATTCCTCATTTTACAACTTCTGCAATTACGTCCAAATTGAGTGTTTTCATGCAACCTCTTACACAAAAGTGGTTCAATGGACAACCTACATTCATTTTCCTTCTCAAAATTTCTAGCAAACATCATTTTTTCAACAATGGCAAAGCTCTCAACTTTCAACCATTTTGCACAATATACCCCTCAAAATGTAGCTCATGCTATAAGGGTCTCAAATATGCAAAAATTTCAAGAAAAGCCTAAAGAATCACTTACTTGTGAGTGTACAAAGTAGCTGAAATTTTTAAACTTCTAAAACCCCCAAAGATGGCTGAGAAAATCGGCTAATGTGGAGAAGAAATGAAGAAGAAATGATAGCTAGGCAATTAGACTATTATTTTATCCATTAGTCACCTAAAACTACCTACCCTTCACTTTTCCATGCTTATTCCTCTCTATGGCCGGCCATTATGGGTTTTAAGGGCCTAATTTCCTTTTAAAACTCCCAAACTTTGATTTTCAATCTATTTAACACCTTTGACTATTAAAATATAACTTTTAGCCTTTACACGATTTAGTTCTTTTTCGCGATTAAGCCCTCATTTGCGTAAATTAATTCACCAAAATTTTCTTGCATACTTATAATATTACCACAACACATAAATTAACACAAAAATAATTTTCTCAAACCTTAGGAAGTGATTTCAAAATCACTATTCTGACTAGCCCCTAAATCAGACTATTACACCATCATTACTCGTTCCCATTTCCATAAAGGAATCTTAACTAGCTAGAGCATACCTGAAGGTAACTGGTGCTCAGCCTTAACTTGTTGGCACGTCCGATAACGAGTAACGAATTCTATAATCTCACGTTCCAAACCTGACCACAGTACAGTTTACAGAGATCCCGATACATCTTATTACCACCGAAATGCATAGCATAAGGGCTACTATGTGCCTCCCTCAGAATCGTCTGCCTCAAACCAGAATCATTCAGTACACAAATCTAACCTCGAAAACACAGAACACCATCATTATTCAGCCCAAAATCTGAAGTACTGCCATTCCTAATCTGACGAAATCGTAAACCTAGAGACTCATCCCCTAACTATTTATCTCGAATCTGATCAATCCAAGTCGGCTTAACTTGCAACTCAGCTAATAGATTCCCATAATCAAATAGGCTAAGACAAGCGAACATCATTATCAAATCAGTCATCATTTTTCGACTTAGAGCATTGGCCACCATATTGGCCTTACCAGGATGATACTCTATCGTACAGTCATAATCTTTGAGCAGCTCAATCCATTGACGCTGCCTAAGATTCAACTCCTTCTGGGTAAGGAGATATTTGAGGCTCTTGTGATTAGTGTAGATAATACACCTCTCACTATACAAATAGCGCCTCCAGATTTTCAATGCAAAGACCACCGTAGCCAACTTGAGATCATGTGTTGGATAATTCCCTTCATGTGTTTCAAGTTGATGGGGCGTACAAGCCACAACTTTACCATCTTGCATTAATATACATCCCAAATCGACGTGCGATGCATCACTGAAGACTACAAACTCTTTATTGGATTCAAGTTGTATCAGAACGGAGCTTGTGTGAGAACAGACTTGAGCTTCACGAAGCTTAATTGCTGCGTATCAGACCAAACAAAAGGAACACCTTTGTACAAAAGCTTAGTCAAAGGAGTTGCAATCAAGGAGAACCCCTCGACAAACCACCGATAATATTCAAAAAGACCCAAAAAATTGCGAATCTTAAATACATTCTTAGGCTGTTTCCAGTTAAGCACAGCCTTAATTTTCCTTGGATAAACTCGGATCCCCTTTGCAGAAACCACGTGCCCTAGAAAAATTATGTAACGCCTCAAAATTCCTATTTTTTATTTTTGTGAATGTGTAAAATAAATATTTGTCTACTTCAATGGTTAAGTGTTCTGCGTGTGTGTGGGAGGTCCCAAGTTCAAGCCATGACTTGGGAAAATTTTGTTATTTTATGAATAAAGCCCTATCTTTGGTTAGTAAGCTTTTAAGTAATTGTTGGTAAGTTTATATCAGAATGTAATTTTATGTTTTATTATATAGTTTTCATGCATAAAATGACTTATTTTGTATTAATTTGAGCATATTATATTTTTAAGTTATAAAGTGGGTCATGCATGATTTAATTTAATAATAAAATATAAAGTTATTTTTAATAAATTATTTTTATATCTTTCATTAATAAAAATTGGGTTTAATTAATTAGGTAAAATTAATTAATTAAAGTGGTTAATTTCCATTGTTTGGTCCCCTAATTTTCCTGTTACTTTCAGACAGGTGGGAGAGCTTTAATTCAATTGCAATGCCGCCCCAATTGGACTAAATCAGCCCCTAATTTCGGCTGCACATGGAGATTAATAAATCAACATTTGGGTTAATTGCATGAAGTCCCTGAAGATTTAAAGAAATCAGAGATTTACCTGAAGATTCACTGGAGACTGAGTCTTGCTCCTGCGTGATGTGGCACATGAATCAAGCTAAAAATCAGCCACCTTACCTACATGTATGGCCGGCCACTCTTGGATGGATTTGAAGTGGATGAACACTTCTATTTTTAGTAAACTCACACCCCAACCTCACCTATAAATAAGACCCTTCATCCCACTTCTCAAATCATCCCTCATTCATCCATTCTCTTCTCTTTTCTCATTTTTTCTCAATTCTCTCTTCTCCCCACACCATCCACCCCCTTTCCTTAAAGGTTTTTAGCTTATTTAGCCTATCAAGAACCTTGGTTGGCCACCTCGGAGAGCCATCAGCAAAGGAGTAAGCAAAGAGTTGAAGGAGTTCTCACCATTTAGAGTCTCGGGTGACAGCCGTTCTGAATAGGGTTTAATCTTTCTTTTCTTAAATTAATTTAAATGTTTGCTATGAGTTCTTTGTTCTTGTTTTCAACAATGATAGCTTAATTTTATTTAAGCTAGGATGATTATTTTAATTAAATAATATTTATTTGATTCATGCTTGAAATGTTTTATGCCTCAATTGATCATGTTTTCAATTAAAATCAAGTTTGTATTTCGTTCATACATGATTGAAATGCACCTGAATTAGCTGAGCGATCCTAACCAGACGACGGCTAATAGACGCATAATTGAAATGTGCATGCTCAATTTAGATCATTAAACCGATTAAATTGTAGGTTGCGTAACATCCCTAGTACGGCTTTGTTATCTGCATAGTTTTAGATTTTTGTGATTAAATTGTTTCATACCTTAAACCGTCCCTGTTACTTCACATGAATACTAAGAAATCCTAAAATGGTTTTCAAACTCATGAAAGGTCGAGTTGCCATGGAATGTGTTTTCCGAATATTATTAAGCATGTTGAGAATAAATTAAGTTTAATTAAAGTAATTGTCCTAGTTTATTTATGCGAGAATTGTTGCATATCATGATAAATTTGCTAAAATCTATTTCATTCATATAGTTGCATACTTAGGATAATTTGCATCAGGGATCATTGCATCTAGTTATTTTAATTCTTTTAAATCATCACTACCAATCAAATTGAGTTTTTATTCACCGAATTGTTAATATAATTTTATAATTAATTGACTTTGCACTAATACAATCCCTGTGGAGACGATAACTCTTTATACTTACTTATTACTTGAGCGACTGTGTATACTTGCACAAACCAACTGTTAGAAGTTTTTGGCGCCGTTGCCGGGGACTGTTAATTGCCGCTAGAGTTATTTTTTTGTGAAATTATTTATTTTCAATTTGGTTTATTTCTAACATTACTAACTTATTCTTTTTAATTTTGTAAATTTTTTTCAGAAGTTTATGAGCATAGATCGGATTATCGATTTACTCCCTATAGACCCTGAAATCGAGCGGACCTTTAGACAAAGAAGACGTGAATGAACAGCCCAAAGACAAAACGAGATGGACCTTGGAAATCAAAATCAAGACTAAGGTAATGGAGTTAATCATCCATGAAATCCCATCCTTATCACCGATGATAGGGGCCGATGCATCAGACAATATGCTGTGCCACTCTTCAATGAGTTGAATCCAGGAATTAGAAGGCCAGATATTGAGGCAACCCAGTTCGAATTGAAACCAGTGATGTTTCAAGTGCTACAAACTTTGGGCCAGTTCAATGGTATGCCCACGGAAGATACACATCTCCACCTTCGATTGTTTATGGAGGTGAGTGATTCATTCAAGATAGCTGGTGTGACTGATAACGCACTGAGGCTGAAGTTGTTCCCGTACTCATTGCGAGATCGAGCACGGGCATGGATCAATTTTTTGCCACCAAGTTCCATATCTACATGGTAAGAATTAGTTGATAGATTTTTGGTTAAGTACTTCCCGCCTAGCAAGAACGCTAAGCTAAGGAACAAGATCACAACTTTCCAACAAGTAGATGACGAGTCTTTGTATGAGGCTTGGGAGCGATTCAAAGAGTTACTTCGCAAGTGCCCTCATCATGGGATTCCGCATTGTATTCAATTGAAGACATTCTATAATGGTCTCAATGTGCATACGAGATTGATGGTAGATACTTCTGCGAATGGTGCAATTTTGTCTAAGTCTTATAATAAGGCTTATGAGATCATCGAGAGGATCGCAAGAAACAACTATCAATGGCCAACAAATCGTACAGCTTCAGGAAGACATGTAGTCAGAGTTCATGAAGTTGATGCCCTCACTTCCTTATCAGCTCAGTTATCGTCTATCTCCTCGATGTTGAAACAGGTTACCACTAACAACTCTAATAATTTTGTAGCTCAGCCACCAAGTCCTTTTTGAACTATTTTCCTATGCATATTGTGTGGAGGGTTATTCTTTTGTGAATTTTCCAACAAACCCTAAGTCAATATGCTATATGGCGAACCAGCAGTAAAATAGGAGTGGATAAGGACCCCAGTCCAACTTCTACAATCCTTCATGGCGTAACCATCTTAATTTTTCTTGGAGCAACCAAGGAAATGGACCAAACAACTTTATGCAACAGAAACCCAACCAATCCCAATGGTATATTCAGCAAGCTCTAAGGCCAGCCCAAGCTGAGTCATCAAACAGTTTGGAGAACTTATTAAAGGCATACATTGCGAAGAATGACGCTTTATCTAGAGCCAAGCAGCAACACTGAAGAATTTGGAGAACCAAATGGGTCAGTTAGCTACAGAGCTTCGCAATAGACCGCAAGGAACTTTACCGAACGATACTAAGAATCTAAGAAACTCAAGTAAAGAGCATATCAAGGTAGTGGCATTACGAAGTGGTAAAGTTATGGAGCCCCAAGTGATTGATGTTGAAGATGATCCAACAAGGAAAAAGGAAAGTCAACTAGTAGTTGAAATTCCTACACCAAAAAAGTCAGAATTTGACAAGGTAAATCCTAACTTACTAAATTCAGATACTGTAACACCTTCTTTGGATGCAGATTTATCTACTCAGAAGAGTTGTCCGATCCAACCTAAAGTTCCATCACCTCCATATCCGCAAAGATTGCAGCAACATAAGTAGAAACAGGAGGTGCAGTTCAAGAAGTTTCTCGATGTTCTGAAACAGCTACACATCAACATCCCGTTGGTGGAGGCTTTAGAACGAATGCTGAACTATGTGAAGTTTATGAAGGATATACTATTCAAAAAGAAATGACTAAGTGAGTATGAGACTGTTTCTTTAACGAAGGAGTGCAGTGCATTCCTACAGAATAAGTTGCCACTGAAGTTGAAGGACCCAGGAAGCTTTACGATACCTTGCAACATCGGTGAATCTTATAGTGGTAAAGCTTTGCGTGACTTAGGAGCAAGTATCAACTTGATGCCTAAATCCATTTTTAATATGTTAGGAGTAGGTGATGTACGACCTACAATTGTGACGCTTCAGCTAGCAAATCGATCTATAGCCTACCCCGAAGGAAAAATCGAGGATGTTTTGGTAAGAGTTGATAAATTTATTTTTCCCGCTGATTTCATTATCTTAGATTTTGAAGCAGATAAGAAAGTGCCGATCATCTTTGGAAGACCATTCCTAGCCACAGAAAGAACGTTAATTGATGTACAGAAAGGCGAACTCACTATGCGAATTCAAGACGATCAGGTAACTTTTAACATTCTGAAAGCGATGAAATTTCCCTATCCAGCAGAAGAGTGTTCAGCTATGGAAGAAATAGAGACCTTGGTGTCTATGGAAAGAAATTGTGAAGAAGATCTATTGGAGAAAGCCTTAGAGTTTGACCTTTTGGAGGATGAAGAAAGTGAAGAGAACATGGCTTTGATAGAAGCCAATTCAAGGAAGTTTATTCAGACCACACGGTTTGAACTGTTGGAGTTAAAAGTTAGAGAATTTATTCAACCCAAGTTGTCAATCGATGAACCACCTAAACTCGAGCTAAAGGTACTCCTTTCCTATTTGAAATACATTTATTTATGTGACTGTTCTACTGTGCCTGTGATTATTTCAACAGACTTAACGGAAGATCAAGAGGTGCGACTAATTGCTATTCTAAGAAAATTCAAAAAAGTAATCGGTTGGACCATAGCTGACATTCGAAGTATAAGCCCTTCTTTCTGCATGCACAAAATCATTTTAGAGGAGGGTGAAAGAGCTCGAATTGATAGGCAAAGGAGACTTATTCCGATTATGAAGGAAGTGGTGAGAAAGGAGGTAATCAAATGGTTAGATACAGGAATCATCTATCCTATTTCAAATAGTTCGTGGGTAAGTCCGGTGCAGTGTGTGCTGAAGAAAGGGGGATCACGATTGTTGAAAACGAGTGTCACGAGTTGATTCCAACGAGAACTATTACTGGGTGGAGGATCTGTATTGATTACAGAAAACTGAATAAAGCTATTCGGAAGGACCATTTTCCATTACCTTTTATGGATCAGATGTTAGATCGACTGGCAGGTAATGAATTTTACTGTTTCTTAGATGGATATTCGGGTTATAATCAAATAGTTGTAGCTCTGGAGGACCAACATAAGACAACGTTTACTTGTCCGTACGGTACGTTTGCTTTTAGGCGAATGCCTTTTGGTTTATGCAATGCAGCTGTAACATTTCAATGAGGCATTATGGCAATATTCACTGATATGGTAGAAGATTTTGTTGAAGTTTTCATGGATGACTTTTCTGTTTTTGGTAACACTTATGATATTTGCTTGAATAATTTAGCTAAGGTACTAAAGAGATGGGAAGAGACAAATCATGTCCTTAATTGGAAGAAGTGCCATTTTATGGTTAAGGAAGGGATTGTCTTGGGACATAAAATCTCAAAGAAAGGAATTGAAGTTGATAGAGCGAAGGTGGATGTAATTGAAAGATTACCGGCTCCAATCAATGTGAATGGAGTCAGAAGTTTCTTAGGCCATGTCAGGTTTTATCGAAGGTTTACCAAGGATTTTTCAAAAATTTCTAAACCACTATGTTTATTGTTAGAGAAAGATACAGTGTTTGATTTCAACAAAGCATGTTTAGAAGCTTTTGAAGATCTGAAGAAACAATTAGTCTCAGCCTCAATAATTATTACACCTGATTGGAGCTCACCTTTTGAGCTGATGTGCGATGCGAGTGATTATGCTGTTGGAGCTGTGATGGGTTAAAGAAGAAACAAAGTCTTCCACCCTATCTACTATGCAAGCAGAACTTTGACGGGAGCCCAACTCAACTATACGGTAACCGAAAAGGAACTCTGAGAAGCCTATTCAACAATCAACCAAGAAAATTTGAGATGATTTAGGCCGATCTAAGAATGCTTCAGGCTTTTCTAGATATAATCATCATCGACCACCTGTGAGTTTGCGAGCTACTTCAGTCGCCAGTGTTGGCAATGAGCGTCGGGACAGATCTGATTGTAAGTATTGTGGTAAATGGCACCCGGGGAGCTGTAGATTTCATGACCGCACTTGTTATAAGTGTGGATCCGCCGATCATTTTATTAAAGATTGTCTGAACTGGGATGAACGAAATACTGATCCGAGTCAGAGACCCAATGGCACGATGGTATGAGGTAGACCACTGAGGCGTGGGGGAAAAATTAGCGGCAGTCAGAGAGGGACTAGAGACACCGCAGTCAGATCTGAGGCTCGTGCACCTGCTAGAGCGTACGCTATTCGTGCTCGGGGGCAGGCTTCTTCTCCGGATGTTATTACTGGTACTTTTACTCTCTTTAATACTGATGTTATTACTTTGATTGATCCTGGTTCAACCCATTCGTATGTCTGTGAAACTTTAGCATCCAGTAAGACTCTTCCGGTTGAGTCTACTGAGTTTGTGATTCGGGTGTCAAATTCTTTGGGTCGTTATGTTCTGGTTGATAAAGTGTGCAAGAAATGTCTCCTAATGATTCGAGATTCTTACTTTCTGGCCGACTTGATACTTTTACCCTTCGATGAATTTGACATTATTCTCAGAATGGATTGGTTGACTATGCACGATGCTGTAATGAATTGCAAGAAAAAGGCTATCGATTTGCGATGTTCGAATAATGAGATAATTCAGATTGAGTCCACTGATTTAAACGGTCTACCTGCCGTAATAACTTCTATGTCAGCCCAGAAATATGTGAGAAAGGGTTGTGAAGCGTATCTGGCTTATGTGATTGATAGCAAGGTATCCGAACGAGAGCTTAAGACTATACCTGTGGTTTATGAGTATTCGGATGTGTTTCTCGAGGAATTGTCGGGATTGCCACCTGTTAGAGACGTTGAGTTCGGTATAGAGTTGGTTCCGAGTACGACTCCGATTTCAATTTCCCCGTACCGTATGGCACCTACTGAGTTAAAAGAATTGAAATCTCAGTTGCAAGAGTTGACAGATAGAGGTTTTGCACGATCGAGTTTCTCACGCTGGGGCACACCATTCTTGTTCGTGAAAAAGAAAGACGGGACTATGAGAATGTGTATCGACTATAGGCAGCTGAACAAAGCAACTGTAAAGAATAAATATCCATTGCCAAGAATCGACGACTTATTTGATCAGTTAAAAGGAGCATTAGTGTTTTCAAAGATTGATCTGCGATCCGGTTATTATCAGTTGAGAGTTAGAGATTCTGACGTGCCAAAGACTGCTTTCAGAATGAGATACGGACACTACGAGTTCTTAGTAATGCCGTTTGGGCTCACAAATGCCCCTGCAGTTTTCATGGACTTGATGAATCGGGTGTTTAGACAGTATCTGGATCGATTCGTGGTGGTGTTCATCGACGATATTTTGATTTACTCTCGCGATGAGATCGAGCATGCCGAGCATTTGAGACTTGTACTTCAGACGTTACGTGATAATCAACTGTACGTGAAATTCAGTAAATGTGAATTCTGGTTGCGCGAGGTCAGCTTTTTGAGTCATATAGTGTCTGCTTCGGGTATTCGAGTCGACCCGAACAAAATTTTAGCCATTCTTGACTGGAAACCTCCTAGAAATGTTTCAGAAGTTCAAAGCTTTTTGGGACTTGCCGGTTACTACTGACGATTCGTAAAAGGTTTTTCGATGATTGCAACACCTTTGACAAAATTGCTACAAAAAGACGTCAAATTCGAGTGGTCAGAAAAGTGTCAGAATAGTTTCGACCAGCTAAAAACTCTTTTGACAGAAGCCCCAGTGTTAGTTCAGCCGGAATCCGGTAAAGAGTTCATGGTTTTTAGTGATGCATCTTTAAACGACCTAGGTTGCATTTTGATGCAAGAGGGTTGAGTTGTCGCATATGCTTTGAGGCAGGTAAAGCCTCACGAGCGGAACTATCTGACTCATGATATTGAGCTAGCTGCTATTGTTTTCACTCTGAAGATTTGGCGTCACTATCTGTTCGGAGAGAAATGCCATGTCTTTTCCGATCATAAGAGCCTCAAATATTTAATGACTCAAAGAGAATTGAATTTGAGACAAAGACGGTGGCTTGAATTGCTGAAAGATTACGAGCTTGTTATCGATTATCATCCGGGAAAAGCTAACGTAGTGGCAGATGCTCTCAGTCGGAAATCTTTATTTGCATTACGAGCGATGAATGTACATTTGTCTGTGTCAGGGGATAATGTGTTGATAACAGAGTTAAAAGCAAAACCAGTGTTAATACAACAGATCTGTGAAGCATAAAAAACTGACGATGATTTGGTTGCTAAGCGAGCTCAGTGTGATTTGGGTGTGGACTCAGAGTTTCAAATTGACGATGATGATTGTGTGAGGTTCAGGGATCGAGTGTGTGTTCCGAGAAATTCAGAGCTAGTTTCGATGATTCTAAATTAGGCCCATAATAGCCGAATATCGGTTCATTCGAGGAGTACAAAAATGTACAACAACTGAAACGTCAATATTGGTGGCACGGTATGAAACGGGACATCTCCGATTTTGTATCTAAGAGTCTGATATGTCAGCAAGTAAAAGCAGAACATCAGGTACCTTCGGGATTACTTCAGTCGATCCTAATACCCAAGTGGAAGTGGGATCGAGTTACGATGGACTTTGTGTCTGGTTTACCACTGACACCGACCAAGAAAGACTCAATCTGGGTTATTGTTGATAAATTGACGAAGTCAGCTCATTTCATCCCAGTTCATACAGACTTTTCACTTGATAATTTAGCGGAACTATATGTCTCTCATATTGTACGATTACACGGAGTGCCTATTTCTATTGTTTTAGATAGAGACCCCAGATTTACTTCACGGTTTTGGAGAAAATTGCATGAGGCATTGGGTACTAAACTTCATTTCAGCACCGCTTTTCATCCCCAAACATACGGTCAGTCTGAGCGAGTGATTCAGATACTTGAGGACATGTTGAGATGCTGCGTTCTCGAGTTTAGTGGTTCGTGGGAGAAATAATTACCGTTGATTGAATTTGCCTATAATAACAGTTTTCAAATGAGTATTAAGATAGCACCTTACGAGGCCTTATATGGTTGTAAATGCCGTACATATTTGTTTTGGACCGAGCTCAGTAAAAATAAGTTATACAGGGTTGATTTAATTAAAGAAGCCGAGCAGCAAGTGAAAATAATCCGTGATAGCCTGAAGGCAGCATCGGATCGTCAGAAATCTTATGCAGATTTAAAGCGTAAAGATATAGAGTTTCAGATCGGAGAAAAAGTCTTCCTGAAAGTCTCACCGTGGAAAAAGATACTCCGTTTTGGCCGAAAAGGCAAATTGAGTCCGAGATTTATCGGGCCATATGAGATTTCAGAGCGGATTGGGCCGGTTGCTTATAGGCTCATTTTACCCCCTGAACTTGAAAGGATTCACAACGTTTTTCATGTTTCGATGCTCCGTCGTTATAGATCTGACCCCTCTCATGTAATTAGTCTGTCAGAAATTGAAATTCAGTCCGATTTGAGTTATGAAGAAGAACCAATTCGTATTTTAGCTCACGAGGTGAAAGGGTTACGAAACAAAAAGGTTCCATTAGTAAAGGTGTTGTGGCTCAAGCACGGGATCGAAGAAGTGACTTGGGAATCTGAGAACTCTATGAAAGATCGATACCCTAACCTATTCACTGGTAAGATTTTCGGGGACGAAAATTTCTTAAGGGGGAGAGTTGTGACAGCCCTATTTTGACCCTAGTCGGGAAGTGGTTTCGGAACTGCTAAACCGAGCCGTAGTAATATTTGAATAAAATATTTATTGTCTAAAAATATTCGCTCATGCATGTGTGGCTTTTTATTACTTTGATTTTTGCCAATTTGAATGTGTTTTGAAATAAAAAGGACTTGTATGAGAAGATTTAATTATATGTGTGGCTAAATTCAAGAAATTAATTATGGAAAGATGTGAAATTAGATGAGAGGGATTAATGTGTAAAACTTTAGAAATGTGATAGGTTTTGAATAGAGGATCGAATAATACATAGTTGTGAAATAATAGGGCTTGCATGGCAATTTGGACCACTTCTCATATAGTGGACGGTACTATTGATGAATGATGTTGTAATATACTTTTTATTTTACTTGTTTAATGATTTATTTTATAATAAAGCTTATTAAATTAGAAAAAGGTGATAAAAATAAGAATGTTAAAACCCATTTCTTTTTTTAGCCGAAAATCAAAGAAGAGAATTTTGGAAAGAACAAGCCATTCGGCTAAGGGGATTTCTTGATTTAGGTAAGGTCTCTTGATGTTTTTCTTTAATTTTCATGAAATTAAGCTAGTATTGAGGTCCTTTCCGTTGCCCATAATTGAATTTTTGAGTCTTTGGTGTGTAAAGCTTTCGGCCATGGCAAAATTATGCTTAATGGTTGAAGCTTTGAAGTTATGAAGCTTTGAGTGATTATTTGAGTGCTTTGGTGTTCTTTTAAGGATAGTTGAGCAATGAACATAGAATTGTAAGGAAATTTGGTATTTTATGATTCTATAGATTTTTACATTCGGTTGTGGGAAAGAAATTTGAGAAGGATTAGTTAAATTGAGTTGTTTGAAAGTTGAACTAATTATATATGTTTTTATAAGGATTTATGGGTGTTTTAGAATCAGCTTGCATGTCTTAGTCCTTTCTCATTATTGCCGAATTTAGAATATAGAAATTTAGCTAAGTAAATTGTTATTAAATCATGTGTTGGTGAGCTTAAAATACCGCTTGGTATATTTATAATGCAATTGCCAAATGTGTCATTAGTTTAGAATTGAACCTTTTGTGTTAAATTGAGAATTTGAAATTTGAGCTTGGTATATGTTTTGATTTGATTCATGTTAGCATTCGGAAATGGAGTATTGTATACTTGATAAACTAATAATTAGTTGTGACTTGGAATATATATGTATTTGGCCGAATGTGAGTGTAAGGCAAAGGTAGTTTGTGTGTTTCTTGTTTTGAATGAAAGAGTTGAGTTGTGATGGTAAGAAGTTGGAGTGTGGTACCAATGTTTACATTCGGCCATGGATAGGGAAGTGGGAAATAGATATGTTTTTCCATGTTTTGTTAAGTAAGGGAGTTTAGTGGAGGTTTGAGCTAAATTATATGTGTTTTCATATGGATTCAATGATAGTTTAGAAATAGCTAATGTGTGAGTAAATTTTACTCATGATTGCCAAATTTGAAATTTGGGAATTTGCTAAGAAAATTGATGTGTTTCTTATTGAATTTTTTATGAATTAGTTATAAGAGAAATTAAGGATGAATTGAGAGTTGTTAAAACGAAATGTTAATATGCATTTTGTGCTTGTATATGTATTCAACTAAGGAAATTTGATATGCAATTTCTATGACCTGGAATGATGAATTGCCGAATGAAATATGGGTTATACATGGATGAATGTAAATGCATATGAGTGTGTGTGGTTAGTAGATAATGGCATTCGGCATTATGGAAGTAAAGTTTTAAAATGAAAGCTTGTTGAGTTTTGATAATATATGGCCATAAGCGATCTTATATGGGAATTTAATGAATTAAATTTTGTTCAATTTAAGCTCAAGAGCATAAAGGGGCAACATTGGATAAAGGAAAAGCTAAAGTCACGGAATAGCCAACCCGAAATTTGTTCAGAAAGATACGAGGTAAGTTTTAAGTAATTTAGTTTAGCATAAAAAGTTAGAATGGCATGTTATAAGGATATGATACATGAATCACGGTACATTGACCTTACTTTACCTAAATTTGTTTATGAGATAGTTGTGTATAAGGCATGTACCCGAATGATCACTAGAAAATAAGTTATGATAATTAGATGGATATGTGATCCTTGTGTACATATAGTTCAAATGTTAGATGAAAGTTATACATTATGTGCTTGTATATGAATGAAGCAAATGAAATTTCAATGTGATAGACCTTGTAAACGTATACCTGATGGATAAATATGCACAAAGGCTTAGTGATTTATATCCGGGCTAAGTCCCGAAGGCATTCGTGCTGGTGTTATATCCGGGCTAAGTCCTGAAGGCATTCGTGCTGGTGTTATATCCGGGCTAAGTCCCGAAGGCATTCGTGCTGAAAATATGAAATTTTGCCGTAATAATCCCCACTAATGTACTCATTACCCTAAGATAGTCAGGTATGTACTGTGTACTCGCTCATGATTTTAATTTGGATTGAATCATAAGCACCTAATGTAAGGTGAATGTAAATAAGTTTTATGTTACAATTGTGATGATAATACATCCGGCCATTGTATGAGGTTATGTGAAAGTATGTGGTTTATTTATGATATATGAGTTTCAATTCAAGTGAAATTGTATGCTAAACGTTGCCTTATGTATATGTGAATATTCGGCCAAAGTGTGGAACTATGTACAATGATTCAAATTATCTATATTATATGAATTTTGATTCAAGTGACACGAACATGTTAAAGTAGTTAGCTAATAATGTGAAATTCGGCCAAAGGAAAAGTAATGTATTTGGAAATTGGTTTATGTGGAAAGTTGAATGATTATTTGATGTTTGATTTTATTTATGTGCATTACTTAAACTTACTAAGCTTATAAAAGCTTACACCGTTTGTTTCATTTCTCTATTTTATTGATCTTTGTCCCTAACTACGAGCTCAGGGATTCAAGTCGAAGTCATCCACACTATCTAAGCTTATTTTGGTACCTTTAAAGACTTATGTTTTGGATAATGGCATGTATAGGCTTAACTCTTTTGGTCGTAAATTATGTTTAAAGTATGTATAAAACAAGCTATGAGAAGATGGCTTGCCTTTTTCTGAATACAAATGCTTGGTTCGATGAAATTTGGTGGTTAAATATTTATATGATGATGTTATTTTGATAAACAACTTTAAGTATTTTGGGTAGATTGAAATTATGTTATTCATATGTAGTTAGATGAATTAGATGAAAATTTCAAATGTGATTTATGTGTATTATGGCATGATGATGAGTATAATTAAATAACCTTCATGGTTTAGTTTATGCAAATTGATTATGGATGGTGTATTCGATTGATTGATATGAGTTGTATAATTCTAGTTATCGTGAAATTTGTTGTTAAATATGTATCCTTGATTATCCAAAGGCTGTGTTTAGTTTGGTAATACCTCATGACCCATTTCCGGCATCGGATACGGGTTAGGGGTGTTACATTTTATTGGTATCAGAGCTACGGTTTAGTCGATTCTCAGACTAACGTAGTACGTGTGAGTCTAGCTATACATGCCATTTTGTGTTAATGCGATAGTGTGATGACTTCTGACAATTGAAATGTGATTTTTGTTATAGAAATGAATCCCGATTCCGACCGAGACATAGCGGATGATGTTGAGAGCGTAGCGCCTGCTCCCGCGCAAGGGATAGCGCCGAATGACTCTCAGCCGAATACCGGTCATCGAGATGATGACACGAGACAAGCTTTCTATGCAATGATGAGTGATTTGTTCACTCAATTCCTTCGAACAAATCCAGCTGTTCCACAACCCCCGCCCCTGAGCACTCCACTTCCGACACATGAAAACCCTCATATGACTGATCCGTTGAGATCGAGTAGGCCCCCGGTTGACAAAATTAGAAAATATGGGGCTAAAGAGTTCAGGGCTACAGCAAGCGATGATGCTGAATAGGCCGAGTTTTGGCTCGATAATACAATCTGAGTGTTCGATAAACTATCGTGTACGCCAGAGGAATGTTTGAAATGTGCGGTATCTCTGTTACGCGATTCTACTTACTACTGGTGGAATACTTTGGTTTTTGTCGTACCGAGAGAGTGGGTCACCTGGGAGTTTTTCCAAACCGAATTCTGCAAAAAGTGTATCAGCCAGAGATTTATCGATCAAAAACGAAAAGAATTTCTTGAGCTTAAACAGGGCCGTATAACGGTAACCGAATATGAGAGAGAATTTGTATGACTTAGCCGTTATGCTCATGAGTGTGTATCATCCGAGGCTATCATGTGTAAATGTTTCGATGATGGATTAAATGAAGATATCAGATTGCTGGTGGGAATTCTAGAAATCAAAGAGTTTGTCGTTTTAGTCGAGCGAGCTTGCAAGGCCGAAGAGCTCAGAAATGAAAAGAGAAAGGCTGAAGACGGAGCCAGATAGTTCCGTAAGAGATCTGCGGAAAAGTCTATTCAACAATCAACCAAGAAAATTTGAGATGATTCGGGCCGATCTAAGAATGCTTCAGGCTTTTCTAGATATAATCATCATCGACCACCTGTGAGTTCGCGAGCTACTTTAGTCGCCAGTGTTGGCAATGAGCGTCGGGACAGATCTGATTGTAAGTATTGTGGTAAATGGCACCCGGGGAGCTGTAGATTTCATGACCGCTCCTGTTATAAGTGTGGATCCGCCGATCATTTTATTAAAGATTGTCCGAAATGGGATGACCAAAATACTGATCCAAATCAGAGACCTAGTGGCACGGTGGCACAAGGTAGACCACCGAGGCGTGGGGGAAATATTAGCGGTAGCCAGAGAGGGACTAGAGACACTACAGTCAGATCTAAGGCTCGTTAAAGTGGCACGTCCATGTGACACGCCCGTGTGGTGAACCTCCAAGCTGTGTTGATTCCTTGTTTTGGCATATTTTCTCTATTTTCGGCCCGTTTCTTGTTCTTTTCACTCCCCTAAGCTCACCTGAGTATAAAATATGAAATTAAAGGTTTAGGAGCATCAAATTCCATAAATAAAAGAATAATTCATCCATAAATGTGCTAAGCATGAGGTAAGAACATGTATAATTTTTGGTTTATCATGAATAAAGAGAGAATTATCAGCCTTTGACACCTCAAACTTAGTAGCTACAAGGAACTCCTTTAGTTTGTGGAACCAGGCTTGAGGTGCTTGCTTGAGAACGTATAATGCCTTTTTTAGCTTGCATACCAGCTGTTGTCCGTTACTCCCTTATTGCTCAAAACCTGGTGGTTGCAAATTTCTTCATGTAGATCACCGTTTAGGAAAGCATTGTTTATGTCCACTTGTTTGAGAAACCACCCCATCGAGACAGCTATGCAAGAACCATCCTAATTGTTGTTGGTTTAACCATAGGACTAAAGGTCTCCTAGATATTAACACTTACTTCTTAAAGGTAACCCTTAACCACTAACCTACCTTTGAATCTAGCCACCTAGCCACCAACATTATTTTTTACTTTAAAAATCCATTTACAACCTACTACCTTACATCCCTCAAGTAAAAGCATTAGCTCCCAAGTCTGATTAGTGATCAAGGCATCATATTCTTTCTTTGCAGCTTTTGTCCAAGAAGCACTTTTGAATGCTTCTACAATAGAGATAGACTCTTTTTCAATAAGAACTGTCAAGAACATACGAGGCTTATAGAGTTCATTTTTTACCGAGTTTGCATGGGATGCAAATTTAAATTGGTATGTAAAGGTGAAATAGACCTGTCACAACCTGAAAGCAATGGTTCAAGTGGAGGAGGGTCATTATCACTAACACAAGCAACTTCTCCCTTAGTAAGAGATTCAGACACAATAGCCCTTGTTGCTAAAAAAGGACTTACTATAGAAGAGACCTGTGGTAAAATTGATAAGGGAGTAGAGGCACGATTCCAATGCCAAGGTGCAGGAGTCACAATTACAAGAACAAGAGACTACTGATGCAAATGCACTTTGGAGCCCGATCGAGAATGTGAATAAAAATTCCACTGAAAGGGAAACTTATACACATCAAAGACAACATGCCGAGAAACAAATACACAACATACTTCATTGGAACAGTGGTTTTAGAACCACAAATTCAAGGTTAGAAAAAATTTATTTTATTATTATTTTAATGTCTACAACATGTGGGTAGAATAGTGTGAAAGTTTCGTTCAGAAATTTTATCGTTTGAGTGTTTAATTTGATAAAAATGACTAAATCGCATAAAGTGCAAAACTTGAGTTTTATTAGTTAGATGCACTAAATGGCTTTATAATTGAAAAGCGGAAGTCCTTAAGTGATAAATAGACCATTCATATTGTGAATGGACATTTATGTGCAAGGTTAGGGGAATTTTAATGTTTTATTTACAAGGTTAAAATAGCAATTTAGTAA
The DNA here is from genome assembly GCA_020496765.1 of Gossypium stocksii. NCBI lineage: Eukaryota > Viridiplantae > Streptophyta > Magnoliopsida > Malvales > Malvaceae > Gossypium > Gossypium stocksii. The sequence continues at coordinate 98,316,468 of CM035629.1, read as the reverse complement.
ATAACTTGGTAACGTAAAGAAAATAAAAGAAAAGCATGCATGTTCATCTTTCTCAACCGATTATTGAAGAAGAGAAAGCCATTTTAGAACACCAAATATTTGGCCAAGCTAATTTTCATGCAAGTAAGTTCAATTTTCTCCCATTTTTAATGATTTTTATGTTTTTGAGATCGTTGCAACTAGGTCTAGCTAGCCCAGGGACTATTTTGCAAAACTGTTAAAGGTTTAAGATTTTTCCATTGATGAATAAATGGGTATTTTGATGTTTTATGATAGATTATGAATGTTTGATGATAGTTATGCAAGTTTTGTTAAGTGATTTTTAGTAAAAATACAAATTAAGGATTAAATTGTGAAATGTGGAAACTTTGTGGTTAAAATGTGAAATAAATGAAAAATATGGGTTGCTAGGGACCTAATTGAAATTCAGCTAGCATGGGTTTAGATGAAATTATATGAATTTGTGTATGAAATAAGGACTAAATTGTAAAAATGTTAAAATAGTAGGGGCAAAAATATAATTTTTTTCATAATTTGATTTTTGGATTAAATTGAATAGAGATATTGAATAAGCTAAATTTGATATTATATAGATAAAGAAAAGTGAAATACAGGTTTAGATCGGGAGAAGAACAAGTCTTCAGAATAATCGAATTGTTTCGTCGTTTTTACATTCAGGGTAAGTTCGTATGTAAGAAGTATTATTATATTTGTGTTTTAAATGCTTTGTTATTGGATAAACTGTGAATACGACCTCGCAGACATATTTGACGACGATTCAGCAATTGCGAAATCTTGTTTGAACCTTAGGAATAGTTTAGGATACAAATGTCATGACATTAGGGGTTACTGTGATTATGTGATTCGGATGCTGGTCTTGTATGTCGTACTGATGGCTGAGTATACCAGTATGTGTTGTGGTTACTTGACAGCTTGTGTGAGTAGCACCGTGTAGCTACGTCTTGACTAACAGCTTGTGTGAGCAGGCCCGTTGATAGCTCGAGAGTAAGCAATATATGTGATATGTGATTGAGATAGCTTCAGCTATATATGTGGCACTGATAAACGATAAATTATACATATTTTTACCCCATGCTTAGCCTAATTTCTGGATGAATTACTCCTTGATTTGTGTAAATTGATGCTCTTAAACTTTAATTTCATGTTTTATACTCAGGTGAGCTTAGGGAACAAGGAACGGCCTAAAAATGGGCAAATTAAGCCCAATTTAGTAATCAACACGGCTTGGAGGTTCGCCACACGGCCGTGCCACACGGCCGTGCCACTTTAACAGGCTCAAGCACGGCCTGGGCCTCAATCCACACGAGCGTGTCCCTGTCGTGAGGAAGTTCAATTTCACTCAGAAAAGGCTACTTAGGGGCTAAGAAAGGCACTCCAAAACTCTATATAAAGACCCTAGGAGGCAACTACAAAGGTGTGCTTTTCTCCCACCAAGGAGGTGCTTTTCTCTCACCAAGGAGGTGCTTTATTCCTGCCAATATGGGGAGTTAAAATAGGGAATTACTCGAAGGGAAGCTGTTTGTTCCATCTCAGAAGCCAGGATCTACATCAAGACACAGGATTTCCCTTCAATCCTTTCAGGAGTTTTGGGTTTTCTTATGTTTTGTTATTTTATTTCAGGTGCACTTACCTTTTATTGTGATATTAGTTAGTTTACAGGTACGATCAAATTTTATTACTTCATCAAATCACGATCAAGTTTTTGGCGCCATTGCCGGGGAACTAAGATGTTAGGAACACTCGATTTCTATTACTTTAGCCATTAATATTTTTATTTATTTTCTGCCTTTATTTTTTTTATTTACTAAAATTTTCTTTGCCTTTTCCTTCTAGGTATCTCTAGTTTATGACTAGAAGAAACTCGGGAGGACCACTGCTTTTTGATGACGATTTAGAAGCTACATTTCGCAGAAATCGCCGAGAGATAAGAAGAAGTTTGCAATACCCAGAACAAGGACATGAAGAAGAGCTAGAACCTACTGAAGAGATGGAAGCCAATCAGGATAATCAGTTACCTCCTGTAGTAGCCGCAAATCCTGTTGAGCAAAATCCAACTCCGCGTACTATGTATGATTATGCTAGACCTAATTTAGCAAGCACTGAATCTAGCATTGTTAGGCCTACTATTCCTGTAAATAATTTTGAACTGAAACCTAACACTATTCAAATGATACAGCAATTTGTTTAGTTTGATGGTTTGCAGGATGAGGATCCTAAATCGCATCTAGCCAACTTTTTGGAATTATGCAATACATTCAAAATAAATGGCGTTTCTGGTGATGCCATTCGTCTTAGGCTATTCCCATTCTCCTTGAGAAACAAATCTAAACAGTGGTTAAATTCTTTACCACGAGGGTCTATCACTATATGGGAACAATTGACCGAAAAATTTTTACCTAAGTATTTTCCTCCAACTAAAGCAGCTAAATTACGGAATGATATCTCTTCTTTTGTGCAGATGGATTTAGAGACACTTTACGACACATGGGAGAGATACAAAGATCTCTTAAAAAGGTGCCCTCACCATGGGTTACCTCTGTGGCTACAAGTTCAAACTTTCCACAACGGTTTGAATCCTTCGACAAGGCAAATGATCGATGCAGGCACCGGTGGAACAATCAATAACAAAACACCAGAAGCAGCCTACGAATTTATAGAAGAGATGTCACTGAATAACTATCAGTGGCAGGTTATGTGAACAAAGCCATAGAAAGATGCAGGAGTTTTTAATAATGATGGAGTCACTATGCTTTCTAATCAAGTAGAACTTCTTAATAAAAAGATTGATAACTTTGCTGGTTCTACGTAGGTACACCCAATGATGCAGTGTGACGCAATTTAGGGAAACATGTACAATCCCGATTACTCCTCCTATAGACATGGTTGGCGGAACCACCCCAATTTTTCATGGGCAGGACAAAGCAACCAAGGAAATCAGTGACCACCACCTCCTCTGGGATTCCAACAGCCACCATTCCAATAAGAGAAAAAGCAAAACCTTGAAGAAATGCTCACAAAATTTATTGCCGTGTTAGAAACCGGTTTTCAAAACACTGAAACAGCACTGAAGAACCAGCAAGCATCCATTCAAAGACTTGAAACTCAAATAGGCCAACTCACTAAGCTAATTTCTGAAAGACCACAAGATGGGTTATCAAGTAACACAGAAACTAAATCCAAAGAGCACGTTAAAGCTGTTACACTAAGGAGTGGAAAAACACTAGATGAACCTGAAAAGAAAGTGTTACAAGAGCCTGAAAAGGAAAGAGTTGAGGAAGCCGAACCCCAAGAAAGCGCTCCACCAGTACTCAAGAAATATAAACCACCTATCCCTTACCCAGTAAAATTGAAGAAAGACCGTATGGACGCCCAATTTGGTAAATTTCTTGAACTTTTTAAGCAATTACACATTAACTTACCTTTTGTTGAAGCTATTTCACAGATGCCAACATATGCAAAATTTCTGAAAGAACTTCTTACAAACAAAAGGAAGTTTGAAGAACTGTCCACAGTGGAACTTAACGAAGAGCGTTCAGTGATTCTCAAAAATAAACTCCCAACAAAATTGAAAGATCCAGGAAGTTTTACTATTCCCTATTTTATTGGTAATTTAAATATTGAAAAGGCATTAGCAGATTTAGTTGCTAGCATTATCTTAATACCCTATAAAATGTTCAAACAATTTGGTTTAGGGGAACCAAAACCCACTAGGATGAGTATTCAATTAGCCGATAGATTTGTTAAATATCCTAGGGGTATCATTGAAGATGTACTATTTAAGGTGGATAAATTTATATTACCTGTTGACTTTGTCGTGTTAGATATAGATGAGGATGTTGAGGTACCCTTAATCCTAGGATGACCATTTTTAGCTACTGCCAGAGCTGTTATTGATGTAGGAGACGATAAACTTGTGCTTAGGGTAGGTGATGAAGAGATTGTGTTTAAGATTTATGATGCCATGCGATTTGCTAGGGAGCAAGATGATTCCTATTATTTTATTGATTCTATTGATCATTCTATTCAAGATTCTTTTTAGGAAATCACTCTTAAAGACAAATTGGAACTATGTCTCGTTCAAAGTGTGAGAGAGCACGAAGTCACCACTGAGATGAAAAAAGTAACAAATGAGCTAAACTCCAACGAATCCTCTCCAAGATAGATAGGTTACGAGGGCATTGAAATTGAGGATGAAATAAGACAAAAACCCTCTATTGACGAACCTCCCAAACTAGATCTCAAACAATTCCCCAAACACTTAGAATATGCATTTTCAGGAGACAATTCTACACTACCAGTCATTGTTGCTGCAAACTTGCAACCCAAGGAAAAAGAGGAATTAATTCAAGTGTTACAAAAGCATAAAAGAGCCATAGCTTGGAAAATTTCTGACATCAAAGGAATCAGTCCTTCCTTTTGCACCCACAAAATTTTGATGGAGGATGAATACAAACCATGTGTGCAAGCTCAAAGGAGACTGAACCCTAACATGAAGGAAGTGGTCAAAACCGAGGTACTTAAACTTCTAGATGCTGAAATTATTTATCCTATTTCTGATATTGCTTGGGTAAGTCCTATGCTGGTGGTTCCTAAGAAGGGTGGCATGACTGTCATTGCCAACGAAAAGAATGAATTAATCCTTACAAGAACTGTCACTGGTTGGAGGGTTTGCATTGATTATAGAAAATTTAACGACGCCACGAGAAAGGATCACTTCCCCTTACCTTTCATTGATCAGATGTTAGAAAGACTATCAGGACATAGGTATGACTGTTTTTTGGATGGACTCTCTGGCTATTCCCAAATCCCGATAACTCCTAAAGATCAAGAGAAAATGACATTCACTTGTCCATATGGTACGTTTTCTTATCGTAGAATTCCTTTTGGATTATGTATGCTATGGCTACTTTTCAGCGTTGCATGCTAGCAATTTTTAATGAGCTTGTGGAGGACATCGTGGAGGTATTCATGGATGACTTCTCGATATTTGGTAACTTTTTCCAACTCTGCCTTAAAAATTTAGAACGAGTCTTGATAAGATGTGAAGAAACAAATCTTGTTCTCAATTGGGAAAAATGCCATTTTATGGTACAAGAAGGTATAGTGCTAGGACATAAAATTTCTAGTAAAGGGATAGAAGTAGATAAAGCAAAAGTTGAAACCATTGAAAAACTGCCTCCCTCTAGTTCAGTTAAGGCAATTAAAAGTTTTTTAGGACATGCTGGCTTTTATAGAAGATTTATTAAAGACTTTTCTAAAATAGCTAAGCCATTAACAAAATTACTAGAAAAAGACGTACCTTTCGATTTTGATCAGGAATGTTTAGAGGCATTTAACACTCTCAAAGAGAAACTCACCAATGCTCCAATTATAATTGCACCTGATTGGAATTTACTTTTTGAACTAATGTGTGATGCGAGTGATTTTGCAGTAGGTGCAGTTCTTGGACAGCGAAGAGATAAGCATTTTCAGCCAATCTACTATGCTAGCAAAACTCTAACAGTAGCACAAGAAAACTACACTACCACAGAAAAAGAATTGCTAGCTATGGTTTTTATGTTCGACAAATTTAGACTATATCTAATATTATCTGAATTCATAATTTATACTGATCATTCCACTCTTCGCTATCTTTTAACTAAGTCCGATGCAAAATCGTGACTAATAAGATGGATTTTATTATTACAGGAATTCGACTTGGAAATACAAGATAAAAGAGGAGCTGAAAACTTAGCAGCAGATCACCTTTCCAGGCTTGAGAACCCACATCTCAAGGAACTTGATGAAGCTGAAATAAACGATTCGTTTCCCGAAGAACAACTCTTAATCATATCTGACTCTGAGGTACCATGGTTTACTGACATCGCAAATTACTTGGCTGCTAACATAATACCAAAAGCATTGACACATCAGCAAAAGAAGTGATTCTTTACTAATGTGAAAAACTACTTTTGGGAAGACCCTTTTCTTTTTCGTATTTGTGCAGACCAAGTCATTCGAAGATGTGTAACAACAACTGAATCGAACAAGTTGGAACACTGCCATTCAGGACCAACAGGAGGACATTACAGTGGAACTAAGACTGCCTATAAAATACTCAAATCAGGTTTTTATTGGCCCACATTATTTAAAGACGGCAGCAGGTATGCTATTTCTTGTGATAAATGTCAACGAACAGGTAATATCTCTAAACGTGATGAAATGCCTCAGACATATATGCTTGAATGTGAAATATTTGATGTATGGGGCATAGATTTCATGGGTCAATTCACTAGTTCATATGGAAATAAATACATCTTAGTAGCAGTTGATTACGTGTCTAAATGGGTAGAAGCCCAAGCCTTACCTACTAATGATGCTAGAATGGTAGTAAAATTTCTTAAAAAAAAATTTTCTCGATTTGGAACACCAAGAGCAATTATCAGTGGTAGGGGAACACATTTCTGCAATGCTCAGTTTGAGAATGTCTTATAGAAATATGGAGTGTACCATAGAATAGCTACCCCTTACCACCCTCAAACCAGTGGACAAGTTGAAGTAACTAATAGAGAACTAAAACGCATCTTAGAGAAAACCATACAAGCAAATAGAAAAGAATGGGCAATAAAAGTAGATGACGCTCTGTGGCCTATAGAACCGCTTTCAAAACTCCCACAGGAACATCGCCTTATAGACTTGTTTATGGGAAAAGTTGTCATTTACCCTTTGAGCTAGAACATAAAGCATTTTGGGCCATTAAGTTTTTAAACCTCAACCCTGATCTTGCAGGTGAAAAGAGACGCATGCAGCAAAATGAATTAGACGAATGGCGTTACAATGCATATAAAAACTCACGCTTATACAAGGAATTCACAAAGCGATGCCATGATGCTCATCTAAAACAACACAAACAATTTAAGCCTGGCGATCTAGTTTTGCTGTACAACTCAAGACTTAAACTATTCCCTAGGAAGCTAAAGTCGAGATGGTCAGTTCCATTCATAGTCCAAAGCGTTCTCTCCTATGGCACAATTGAAGTAACACATCCAACTCAAGGCACTTTCAAGGTAAACGGTCATTGACTTAAACTATATTATGGTGACGACTTTAAGAATGATAGAGAGGAGCTTAGACTCCACAATCCCTCGTAAAAGGTGCAGGTAAGAAGTCGAGCTTAGACTATAAAAAAGCGCTTCTCGGGAGGCAACCCGAGCACTAATAAGTTTGATTTTCTTAAATTTTAAGTAACTCCTTAAAACGCAGATTTCCCAGGACCACACGACCAGACACACGGGCATGCCTAAGGCCGTGGACACGCCACGGGTAGAAACACGGCCGTGCAATACTACCATGGCCAAACCTATCCATTCATACATGGGCGTGTGATTTCAAACACGGCCATGGGCGAAGCAAACACCAAAAGACACGACCGTGCCATAAGGCTGTGTGACTCAACATGCCCATGCTAATGAACTGTGGGGGAGACTGAGAAATTACCACTAGCATAGGACACGCCCATGTCAACCAGCCGTGGCCGCACCGATAGGAGCACGAAACACATGGGCTAAACCTAGGCAACACGCCCGTGCCCAACAGCCGTGTGCCCAATTCCCTATTAATTTTATTTTATTTTTATTTTTATTCTCTTCACTTTATATTTTTCCTTTTATTTTACGCTTCACTTCTTATCAAGTAAGACTTAAATTCCCCACGTAGTTATGCTTCAAGTTACCTAGGATCATAAACTTCAAGTAGTCATCTCTCTAATATTCAGGGAGTTTCATTTCTCTCCCTATCTTATGATTTTATGCTTCTATTGCTACTATTGTATCTTTGTACATTGAAGGCAATGTACATCTTAAGTGTGGGGGGAACTTACTTTCAGTCATTACATTCTTTTCGAACCCCTGAAAAATTTTTACAACTAACTTTTTGCATTGTTCTCAAAATTTCGAATTCTCAATTTCACTCTATGCATTAATCTCAATCTCCTATTAGGGATTAATTCTGATTGACTTATGATTTTTATTGATATGCTGAGAATTAAGACATAGGTATTATGCTTTGATTATTCAAACCTTAAGACATTAGGGGAACAAGCATGATAAGTTGAAATTTTTGAGAATTCTAAATTTTTCTAGGCCATTTCCCCTAATTTTAAGTGTTATCTTAAGATTTGAAATTCACAGGATTGACATCAAAAAGCCATAATTCTGATGAGATTTTTTAGCCTTTTGAGCATACATCCTTTCATGCTCACTTTTATTGTTGCTTTGAGTGAGTCAATACTGATTTGTTATTCTAGAACTTGCTTCGATTATACATGTCGAGACCACATCATTGATTTGATATACTAAGATGATAAAGGTACCTAGGTATAACCCACTTACTCCATAAAAGCCTACCTCCATAAATTAACCCCTAGTGAACCCCCTTGAGCCTAACAACTCATTCATTTGACTTACCCTTAAAATTAACCAGAAACCCATTATTGTTGAAATCCCCCTAATTATTTTGATCCCTATTTTTGTCGAGATTTGAGTTAAATTATTATCTAGCTTTATTCTTTTCGATTTGTAAAGTCCATAAATATTAAATTTGTTGTTATTTGATTTGTTCTTAAAAAAATGTATGTATACTTCAGTTGTAATTCAATATTTTTGCATATTTCCATGTAATTTTTGAGCTACTGTTCTTAAACAACATTATCCAAAAGAAAGGCTTCACACTAGAAATATGTTAAGTGATAGAGATTTTTCTAGCTAGAAGATTTTTTCAATTCAATCTCGATTTTAACCCTCTTTTTTAGCCTGTGACAATGCCCTTAACCAAAGCCCCATTACAACCATTGAAAGACCTTTTGATCGATGTGTCATATCAATCTATAGTGGTGAAGATTTGATTTTCTTGCAAGCCTATGGTAATAACTTTTCAGGTTGACTAAAGAGTGCTTAATTTTTGAACCCTAAACACTTTTGAGTGGATAGAGTGAATCTTTAATGAGGATGTCAAATCTTGTTGATTTTGATTGAAAGGTAATTACTTAGGAGAAGAGAGAAAACCTATGTTTCTGTGATAAAATTCTCAACTTAGAGTGTTTCAAACTTTAATGTTCTTCTGGTTGAATTTTCATTGTATGATTACTTATGGATTAGTTTGAAACATTATTGATAAGGATTATAAGTTGATAAGAATGATTCTTAACTGTGAGTTGAGATTTTTCTTGAGGATAAGCAAAGGTTTAAGTGTGGGGGTATTTGATAGGCGATAAATTATACATATTTTTACCCCATGCGTAGCTCAATTTCTGGATGAATTACCCCTTGATTTTTGTAAATTGATGCTCTTAAACCTTTAATTTCATGTTTTATACTCAGGTGAGCTTAGGGAAGAGAAAAGAGCAAGGAACTGGCCAAAAACAGGCAAATTAGGCCCAGTTCAGTAATCAACACGGCCTGGAGATTCGCCACACGGCCGTGCCACTTTAACAGGCTCAACCACGGCCTGGGCCTCGATCCACACGGGCGTGTCCCTGTCATGAGGAAGTTCAATTTCACTCAAAAAAGGCTACTTAGGGGCTAAGAAAGGCACTCCAAAACTCTATATAAAGACCCTAGGAGGCAACTACAAAGGTGTGCTTTTCTCCCACAAGGGAGGTGCTTTATTCCCGCCAAGACGGAGAGTTAAAAGAGGGAATTACTCGAAGGGAAGCCATTTGATCCATCTCAGAAGCCAGGATCTACATCAAAACAGAGGATCTCCCTTCTATCCTTTCAGGAGTTTTGGGTTTTCTTATGTTTTGTTATTTTATTTCTTCTGAGATGTTTTCTTTTATAATTATGAACTAAAACCCTAAATACCTAAGGGGATGAAACCTAAGACAGATCTTGTTATTGTTATCTGAGTTGTGTAATAATATTTGATTTGTTCTTAATTTTGTTTTTAACTCTTAAATTGATATTTCTGGGATATTGATTTAAGTCGAATGTGCTTATGTAGAGAAGCAAAAGTCCCTGCATAGGAGTAGATCCGACACAATTAAGCAGAGTTGATCGTAATCCTAGAGATAGGACGACAAAAATCTGCCAGATTAGAGTCAAATCTAATATGGGGAGCCATAGTTCGAGTTAATGCAAGGCTAGGGGTTTTAACTAGAAAGAGATTTCAGTTAATCAACCAAGGATTAGTTGTTCTTATCCTCGACGGAGCTATCAACATAATTTAGGGATCTCTATGGATCAAATCAAATGAAGAAATCATCTGGTTCAGAGTTAGATAACAAGTGAAGTCTAGGTGGATTCTTCCTTAGGTATTGCCTTAATCAATCAGTCTTTCCCAAAAAGTAATCTCCTACTTTACTCTTTGTCGCTTCTTTAGTTATCTTTATTTTTAGGCTAGATAATAGGAAGAAAGCCATTACTAGTACTCATAGTTCCTTGGATTCGATATTCCGGTCTTGCCACTAACTATACTACTGTTCGATAGGTGCACTTGCCTGTTATCGTGATATTAGTTAGTTTACAGGTACGATCAGATTTTATTACTTCATCAAATCATGATCAGGCACTTAGGGTGCGAGATTCTCGAGTATCTGATAGTATTCTGAATGGTTCAACAGGTATAACCAAGATGTGGATGAGTATGAGATTGATACGAGTTGGTACAGGTATGTACATAAACTATACGAGCATTAAATGAAAGAGATTTATGAATTTCATACCTAACCTTGTAAATGAAAATGTGGTAAGTTGATGGTTCAATATGAGACATGTTATAATATGTTTAAATGTTTAAATTGTGCATTTTTGATAAGTTAAGTTTATTGCTATACGAACTTACTAAGCTTAATAGCTTACTCTAGGTATTTTTTCTATGTTTTATAGTGTTATTAAAGTTAGCTCAGATTCAGGGATTGTCAGAGACTTTATCACACTATCAAGCTATCTTTTGGTACTTTTGAGCTTATGTATATAGTTATATGATATGTATAGGAGCTTTAGTCATTCTGGTATATGCTAGTTATGAATTTTAGTCATTTGAATTGGCTTGTAATTGATAAGTGTTTTGTTTTGTGTATAGCCATGTGAGTTGGCATATTTTGGTTGATATGGTTGTATATATATATATATATATATATGCAAATAGCCTTACTCATATGTTGATAATTGCTTTGCAAATGCTTGTGGTGAATGGTTCATACTTGAGAATTGATATGCTTATGAGTTTCGACAAAATGATGCATAATTGGAAGTGTCTACATGGATGATTTGTGAATGTGAGTTTTGGTATGAAATGTGATGGCATATTGTGGTATTTTTGTACCTTGTATTGATTGGTATGGAAATGGTATGAATCATGCTTGGTTGAGGTTAATTGAATGCTTACTTATGCCATATTTTGGTGCCATTTGGTTTAGTGTAGGTGTGTACAAGCTAGGTGGCAAAATGGCTTGGTAAATAGCCTATTTTTGTCCACGTGGGTAAAGACACGGGCATGTGTCTCAACCGTGTGTGACACACGGTCAAGTGACACAGCCGTGTGTCCCCTGTAGCATTTAATGAAAACAAGTCAATAAGTCACACGGGCATGTGGTTGGCCATGTGACACAAGTTAGAGAGTTACACGGGGTAGGACACGGGCTGGGACACAGCCATATGATCCCATTTCGAATGTCCAGGAGACCTGTGACACAGGCTAGCCACACGAGCGTATGTCCCCTGTTTTGTGAAACATTTTCTAAGTTTCCTAAAAGTTTCCTGTGCTATCAGTTTAGTCCCGAATCACTTCTAATGTATGATTTGAGCCTCATAGGCTCATATTAGGGACAATGTGAATGATTTTGAATGATATTTATTTAGAATTAATGTTTGTATGAGAGATGTATGTTAGATTATGGTAAAAGTCTGATAATGCTCTGTAACCCTATTCCAGCGATAGATACAAGTTAGGGGTGTTACAACATGTCTATGTTTCCTCTTAGCTACTCTATTCTGCTCAGAATTTTGCAGTCATGTGACCTTGTGTTGAATTCCTAATCGAGAGAGTTCCTTCAAGAGAGAACGATACTCCCCACCCCAGTCGCTTTGAAGCATTTTGATTGAACAACCAAACTAAACTTGAACAAACTTCTGAAAGTGAAGAAAATAGCTTAAGACTTCAGATTTATTCTTTAGGAAATACAACCAGGTACATCTGCTATACATGTCAACAAAATAAACATAGTAGAGAAAACCATCTGATCAGTTGTGTGCTGGTCCCCAAACATTTAGCATAACTAACTCAAAAGGTAAAGTGTACATTGTTTTGGAAGAGTCAAAAGGCAACTTGTAAGCTTTTCCTAGTTGACAAGCTGAACACACATGAGGCAATTCATTATTACTGAAAATAATATTATAATCATGTAAAACTCAACCAAGTATGTTATTACACGAATGACCAAGTTGTTTATGCCACAACTCAATAGGAGATCCTTGTTGAACATTGCATGCTAGCTGTGGTGCTTACCCTCATATCCTAGCAACCACATTAGTAATCAACCTGGAAGCTACTTCAAAATATCAAATCTATAGAGTCCATCATGCATGTGGCCCACTAGCAGTGTTCTCCCTGTCTAAATATCCTTTATAAAACAAAGAAAAGGATGAAACTCAAATGCCATTTTCTTTTGCAACTGATAGTAAAATCTTATAGACAGATGGGACATGAAGTCCATTCTTGAGTTGCAAAATCCTAGCACCAGCCAATAGAGCAGAAGACCTTGCTTTAGCTATAGACGCACATTCACATTTTCCCATAAACAACTTACTTGTACCTGTATAGGTCGATGTATTGGTGAGATTGGCCATGTCAAGGGTAATGTGATTAGTTGCTCTTAAGTCAAAGTAGTAGGTTTGATCGGTGTTGACAGAAGAAAAGTCTCAAAGATTGCTTTGAGAAGACTGAAAATGAAGTTATGGAGAAGAAACAGATGAGACACAACAATTAGATAGAGAGGAGAAATGAGGTGCTTGCCCATTGAAATGATGATAATTGACTAACATAGAGGAGCCTTGATCGGTACCAAAAAAATTCTCATCAAATTGGTAATAGCAGGTTTGAACCATATAACCAACTTTGCCACATAACTGACACCGTGGTCGAGAGCAAGACTAGCTAAGACCAGTACCACCAGATCTTCCTCGAGACCAACCTCTTCTATACCCTATGTGTCCATGCTTGAAGTCGTGAGAATAGCTCCTGGAATCTGTAGCTTGTTTTGTTCAATCATCTCATTTTTTGTGAGATGACAAATTGGCCTATAGAGGGACTTCAGTGAGTAAGGCCACTTGCCTTGCCTCGCAATCAAAAAGCATCCCTGTTAGCAAATCAAGGGACACCAAAGTTGTCGATGCTAACATACAAATAGACTCATATTCCATCAAAAGCCCTGCTACAATAATGTTCACTTACTCTTGATCAGTCACCATACTACAACTGCAATTAAGCTATCACTCATACTTTTTACTTTGAACTGGTATTCTTTGACAGGAAGATTTGCTTTCTTTAAAAAATATAAAGCATGACAGGTACTTGAAATTTTAACATTTGACTTAGCACCAAACTTTCTATCAATAGTTGACCAGATTTCAAAGCTAGTCTTGGCTGTTGTGAGATAAACCAAGACCTTATCTATGACTGTAGATAACAACCAAGAAACAAGAAACTTGTTGTAACACCCCTAACCCGAAACCGTCACCACAGTCGAGTACGAGGTATTACCAGACTCAGAATACTAATTACCAAATTTACTTGCAATCAATCATAGAATCACATATAATCACTCTTATCACGGGTTTTCAAACACAATATGGTCATTACAAACAATTTGGACTTGAATCCATACAAAACGAACACTCAGATAAAGTTTCACTTTTAAAACGAAGCCACACATCCGTGTGACTCTTGGCACAGCCGTGTGAATAGACCGTGTGGTCCTCACACGCCCATGCTTGGCACCCGTGGATGAAACTGTCCATTCAACCACGGCCACCCCACACGACCATTTGGGGGCCGTGTACACCACACGGCTGAGACACACGACCGTGTCTCCTGCCCGTGTGATACCTAAAAAAAATTAAGTCAAGGTGCAGTGGAGGCACGGTCCTAGAACATGCCCATAGGATCTGGCCGTGTGTTGCCCACGGCCTAGGCATGCCCGTTCCTTTCACCCGTGATGCATTCTGCAAATTTCCCCACGGCCATGGCACACGCCCGTGTACCTTGCCATGCAGGCCGTGTCAGGCTATTTACCAAGCCTTAACCTCCCTGAAACACAATCAACCATATCCACAACCAATTTAAACCAATATAATGAACATTTACTCATAAATTGCCACTTTCATAAACATAAATTTTCCAAAACACTACATTGAGCATATAGCATAAAAGCTTACAAAATGAATATCAATTCTAATGTTCGTCTATACATGCCATAATTTACACTTTAAAATCACAAAATATACCAAAAAGAAACTTGATAGTGTGTAGCGTTCTCCGACGTCTCGATCCCAATCTAACCAACTTGGAAATCTAGAAGGAAAGGAAAAGAAAAGGGGTAAGCTACAAAGAGCTTAGTAAGTCATATGAAATTTCAATGCAATTTAAAATCAATTCCAATTAGCAAATGTCATCACATATCATCGAACAATTATACTTACTCACTGAGCACTTTCCATACATCAAATATATACTTACTTAACACTGTTAATCGCAGTATACAGTACCATTTCATTTCACCTACATGTTCACTTCGCATACAATATAGTTAATCTAATCCCGTTGAACAAATTCGAAATATGAGTAGATATTCAGAGGTTGGCACATGAGTGCCTTACGGGCATGGCAAAGCCATGAAATAGCCGAAGCTATAAACAGAATGGTAGCTGACGCTACGATCAGATGGGTAGCCGAAGCTACAAATAGTTATAGTACAGAAGTTAACCACGGGCCTGCTCACATAAGCTGACAGGTGTCTGCAACACATGCAAGACCACCTAGCGCCTGGGTAACTATAATAGTCAGAAATAATGGGGCTCTCTAGTGACATGTCACACATATCTATATCTATTCCTACTTGTCCAACCGGGATCTTTACAGTCAGTACATTATTTCCACAATCATAGAGACATGTTCAATCCTTGACCCATGGCATAATTATATTCAATACAATAATTCAATTAGTCAATACATTATTTCCACAAACATGCTAGAAATTTACATATAACTTACCTAGATAGTAGTAGGACTAATTCTCAAAATTAGTCGAGAACTTTTTCTTTTCCCTGTTCTCGGGCTTTATCAGATCTTTCTTGGTCTAGGTTAACATACAGAATACAATTTATCAGTAATTCATTCAATTTCGTTCACAATTCACAGTTGGGCAATTTTACAAATTTACCCTCCACTTTTCAAAAATTACCATTTAGTTCCTATACTCAGAAACTCAATTTCTTTAATCCATGGCTTATATAACCCATTTTCACAATTATGACACTCAAATCCTCATTATTTCACATATTTAGGAATAATTTGTAACCCTTTACAAATTTGTCCCTTTTCATGCACTTTCATTCAATTTCATCCAAATAAACATGTAAATAACACTTAAAACTTTCATTATCTACCATTAATCAACCAAGCACATTCTTATCACAAATGGGTAATTTTTCAAACTCTTATTTCTCTTCAAATAAATGGTAGAATCATGAAACCCAAGCTCAAATGAATTTAAAAATACAAAAATAATTAAAAATAGGACTAAATTGCACTTACATGAAAGCTTGGAAAACTCAAAAACCCTTGGCTATAGAGGGCTTCAATTTTCGGCACATACATGTGTCCATGAAGAAGATGATAACTTTTTATTTAATGAGTTTTGTCTTTATGCACAATGGACCATTTTGCCCTACAAGCCATTTTTAAAATATTTTTCCATATAAGGTCATTTTAGTCCAAAACACAATTTAATGGTCTATTTGTATCATAAACACTTCTAATTTCACATAATACTTCAATCAAGCCATTTAATCATACATAATGCATATTTTTCACTTATTGCAATTTAATCCATTTCACAAAATTAGGTACCCAAACAAAAAAATTTCTAAACAGTATTTTCACACCAATATTCAATCGATCAGATATTATCAAAAATTCACATAATAAAAAAATTTTACTTCAGAATTGTGGTTACAAAACCACTATTCCGTTTAGCCCCTAATTCAGACTGTCACACTTGTCCTATTTCTTGTGAACATGAAAAGCTGGATTGGCAACTAGCTGCCCTTCATTGCTAGTTAGAAATTATGCAGGAACATTAACAGTGCCTAACACATATCCTTCAAGAATCAATAAAACTTGATGTTTCCATAAAAGAAAATTGTTCTCAACAAGTTTTATCCTGTCATGTTTGGAAAAATACTGAACCTGCTGCAAAATCAAACCACCAGTATCTTAGGAACGAACTGCCTCCCCAGTGTTTGATGAATGATGAGGAATATTAGTTGTTGGAACTTCCTCTATAGCCATTAAATGACAAAACACGATATTCATTATACCATAAAAACACTAGCTTTGATACCATGTTAGATAACAAAATAACAAGAAAAAGAGACTTTCCTTTTGATTTCAGAATGTGTATAAAACAGAACGCTATGACTATTTAATATAACAATGTAATTGTACCAAAAATAACAACAAAAACTATATTAACAAGATAACTACTTTAACTAACTGAATCAACAACAGTAAACATTAGAGTACTCATAACAAAAATTATCATATTTCAATTTATAGAAGAGAGGAATAAAATGTACTTTTTTAGAAGAATTAGTTTTAGCACCTATGGAGTCACCAGCACAAATGTGCTTTATCAGATTTAAGATATTCTCCTATTAACAGAAAGATTTCAAAAATGAGATACATTAGTTGACAGATATAAATAAAAAAATGCCAAGTGTATATTGCTAACCTGACCTTTGAAGAATGTTTGTCTTCAAAGCAGACTGCAACAAAGGATTATTGGTAATATGAGTTGACAATGTGGCAGCAGTAGAAGTTGATAGTACGGCAGGCGTTGATGGTGGTGCAACAGGAGTTAGTGGTGCAGTAGCAAGAGTCAATGGCACAACAAGAGTTAATGGTTTGATAGAGACAATGATGCTAGTGAAAATATAGGATTTGGATGAGCACTTGCATAACCAATGACTTTGATATTATATAAATCATAAGAAATAAAATAAGAGTATAGATATGTTCCTTTTTTTAGGAATATGTTGTATTCATTGTTTACTTGGAAGATTTAAAAGGTATATACCCACGTTTTTGTTTTTTCTCATATGACTAGTTTTGACTTTGAGATTACTTAAACAGCTAAAACAATATTTATACTTAGAAGGTTCAAAATTTCCAAAGCATTATATGCCAAATTTTAAGAAATAGTATCAAAAAATTAATAGTTTGTTAAGCTACTCTAGAGAAATAGTTTCTCATCTCCTTACTGATGCTAAATAAGGCATAAGCCAATTACATAATGGTTCAGTATGGAATGTAATTTTTCTACATGTGACCATATAACTTCTTTTACTAGTAGTTGTTATAATGATACAGGAGATTGTGAGGAACACAAGCCAACTCTTATGGATCAAATCAAATACCTAACCATGCATTCACCAGAGAACTATAAAGTGGGGTGCTACGAATAATAGGCAATTACGCACACATGGGTTGACATCCAAAGTAAGAACCTGCATGCTGCGACTCTTTTGCAGTGGAGGAGATGTACCAACCTGAAAAGAGAAGTTAAGTTCATATCTTTTATGAACAAAAGAAGCAACCACCAGAGCTATTAGGTACTACACTATTTGAAGAGAATATAGAACAATTTAGAGAGAATGAATTTTACTGAAAAAATGCTTAGTATTGTTTTCTTGCTTGAACCAATATACTGTTGATGTTTATATACATGAACAAGTGTAACTGCTCCTAACCAACTGAATACTAGACTTAAGTAACAAAACGATAACAGATTAACAACTCTATACTATCAGTCTCTAGATTTTAACATTCACTTAGCTTCCTCAATTAGTAAGACCCAAAGTAAACGTCAAAATCGAGTAAAAATAGAGGCAGACAGTGATTTAGTGAGAATATCTACAACCTGATCACAGGCTAGCACTTTGTCGACAACTAAGGATACACTTGCCACTTTTTATGAACAAAAAATAAATCAAGTTTGACTTGTTTGAACTTAGAATGTAAGATCGGATTAGTTGCAATAGCTACTGCACTGGAATCATCATACCAAATAGCAGGAGGATCAAGAAGATCAGCTACTACACTGGTTGCTATAGCTAAACTTCGATATGCAGCCTCTGCCATGGTTCGAGAAATAATTTGTTGTTTCTTAGAACACCACGAGATAGGTCTATGACCAAAGTAGACACAATAGCCCGTAGTAGAATGGCGATCATCAAAATAAAGACCCCAGTTATCATCAGCATAACTAACCAAAGAATGCCAGTTAGATCATTGAAAAACCAGCCCATGAGTAATAGTGCCATGTAAATACCTCAAGGTACGTTTTAATGCTATCAGATGAATTGTAGTAGGTGCATGCATGAACTGACACACACGATTTACATCATAAGCAATGTCCAGTCGAGTTAAAACCACATATTGAAGAGCACCAGCAAGACTTCTGTATTCTGTAGGGTCAGTAAGCCGGTTACATTATCTTTAGACAATGTAGAGAAAATTCACTATGTAGCTACTGAACAAACCAATTTATTTCGTCAGTTGAACTTCTAGTAATAATAATATCATCCATATAGACCAAGACATAGACAGTGAACATGGTTGAAACTTTAACAAACAACATCGGATTTAGATAAGACAAAACTAGTAGAGAAAAAGAATTGCTTCAATTTTTCAAACCAGGCATGGGGGCTTGCCGTAACCCATACAATGCCTTCATTAGATAACACACCAACGGCTCACCCTATGGTCCATATTGAATAGCCTAGAGGTTGCTGAATGAACACTTCGTCAGTCAGGTCTCCATTTAAAAAAGCATTGTTTACGTTGACTTGACGAAGTTGCGAACCATACCAATCGTGCCTTCCGTCGATTAACTGACCCATCAAGATTCTTCTTGACTTTGAAAAGCCATTTGTACCTAATTACTTTTCGACCAGGAGGTAGAGGAACAAGTTCCCAAGTTAGCTATTAAAGCATCAAATTTAGCTTGAACTGCTAATTTCCACTCCTTATAAGTAAGAGCTTCCTCATCAGAGCTGGGCTCAAAATCTATAGCTTCTAAGGACAAGGCCTTGGGTTTAAAAATTTTGGCCTTAGACCGAGTAACCATAGAGTGAGTATTTCCTGAAGAAATAGGAGGAATAGTGGAGGACACAGTAGGTAACTGAATATCTTCAATAGATAGATGATGCTCCCCTAGATTAGATCCTGATTTAGCCAACAAATCAATTGAGAGGTCTATAGCGGACTATATGTAGCTGGTGACGCAACTAAACCAGACTGCGCAAGATCACAGCTTTGATTAGACAAAGGTACCATAGGCACAAGAGCAGTGGTTCTGCTGCTCTCTATAGTAGGTTGAGAAGTAGAGGACTGAACGATAGGAACATACGTGGTAACGCACGTTAGAGTCTGAACATTGTCCACAACTGGCAAAGGGAACAAGAATCAACGCTCATCAAAAATAACATGACAAGAGATAATCACTTTACTATCTAGTGTTAGATGGTATAGCCCTTATATTGATAGCTATACCCCAAAGATGTACATGGTTGTGAGCAAAATTCTAGCTTATGTTGTACGAAAGGACATAAATACAAGAAACAACAACAACCAAATTCCTTGAGGTGATCATACATAGGCTCACATCCATAAAGAATCTGATAGGAGACTGACCTTTTAGGACCAGAGTGGGCATTCGATTAATAAGATGCATAGCACTGCAAAACGCATAACCCTAGTAATCCATAGGTAGATTAGCCTGAGCCAAAAGTGTAAGACTAGTTTCCACAATGTGTCTATGTTTACGCTCAGCAACACCATTTATTTTGAAGTATGTGGGTAGGAAAGACGACAAAGAATCCCATGACTAGTTAGAACCGAGGCAAAGGCACAAAACTCACCGTCTCAATCACTTTGAAATTTTTTAATATTCTGCCCAAATTGAGTGATGACCATCTTCTGAAACTGAAGAAAACATTCAACTGCTTGAGATTTACGTTTAATCAGATAAACCCAGGTAAACCAACTACACATGTCAATAAACGAAACATAATACAAATTATCCTTATAGGCAACAAAAGTTGGTCCCCACAAATCAGAAACAACCAATTCAAATAATTCCACATACTCAGTAGTAGAGTGTGAAAAAGGCAATTTATGTGATTTCCCTTTCTGACAGGCAACACAAACATTATCAAGACATTTTTTATTTGAAACAATTCGACATTTGTTAAGAACATGTTTAACAATCGCAAGAGAGGGGTGACCAAGTCTTTTATGCCAGAATGTAAAGATATCATCATCTCAATGACAATCGTGGATCCCAGTGTTGAGAATAGAAGGAATTGTATCAGAAGAGATAGGACTGGCCGAAAATTGATAAAGAACATCACGAACTTGGCCCCGTAGTAAAATTTCCAGTATCTAGATGTCCTTAATAACACAATAAGAGGGGTAAAATTCAAAAAATATATTGTTATCGTAGCAAGTTGAGAAATAGACATGAGATTTTTCTGGATGCTTGGCACGCATAAAACATTAGAGAGATGTAGAACAGTATTCGTAATAGATGAAATTTTAGTGGGAACCCCATTTCCCATTGAAAGAGAAGAAGTACCTATGTATGGAGTACGGACATGTAGACCAGAAGCATTTTGACAGACATGACGAGTGGCCCCTGAATCTGGATACCATAACGAGGTTCCTACCGGCACAGAACATACGAATTAGTATTATCAAATTTGGAATTATACTATGTGGCGTTTGAAAAATCAGATGCATGAAAATCAAGAATTCAGGGTAACCCAACACACTATGACGAATCAAAATCAAATAAATGTGCTAGCAATTTAGTCAGCCACGGAACTTTGGGAGCATTATTCTGCATAGAGCCTTATAAATCAATATGATTAGCATTAGGTACATGGTAATTTTGTCCAGGATTTGGACCAGCTTTGGCCCATCCATTAGTCTGTCCCCTAGGTGCAGTCTGCCCAAGATTCTGGCTTGCATCAGTCGGCCTGCGCACTCCAGTAGAAAACCCAACATGCCGTTAGCCCAAATCACACTCAAACTGGCACCAAAAATCACGCCCAACATCACACCCAAATTCATTCCCAAGAGGTGGTTTGTCATAAGGGCCATGAGAAAAATTTGGGCCACCAACAGACCTATTAACAACACCATATGACCCATCAAAAAGACCAACTTCATTACCAGGCCCATTCAAATTTTTATATACAAATGGAGGAGCAACCCTAGGTATCTGATTCTTAAAATCATGATATTGTGGCCATCTTCCCCACATACTAGTACTAGAAAATTACGCTGGAAAGATTTCTAGACATAGCCCAAGTCCACCAAAGCCAGCAAATCAGCCAACGAAGTTACCTTGCAACCCTTGACCATCATGCACAGAGGAGAAGCGCACTGGAATTGAGGTGGTCAGGCCACCGTAGTCTTAATTTAATCAATAGAAGCACCATTGAGCCAAATACCCGTATCAGCCGCATATTTGACACTGTGTTCGTGGTCAAAATCCATGCCCATAAGAGCTTGACATAGAACGCCCACCACACACGTCGCACGGATCTGAGTCAGCCACCATAGCAACCAAAAGGGTTTCAACCAAGTGGGCATGCATTGGAACCTCACGCACCGCTTGCATCTGTCGACTTTCAAACTCTATGAGAATATTGACTAATCGTTAAAATGGAAGAGGCTCCGTCAAGAACGAGGCTAAAGTCAACACTGCGTCAAAATTTGATGAAAGGCCAGCCAAAATAACTTCCACCTTTTTAGCCTCTGAAACAGCCGATCCAAAAGCTGCAAGTACCGCACAAATATTTTTCATTTTTTTAATATATTCTTTTACAGTTAAGTCATATTTCTTTGTAGAGTGCAGGTCATGTTCAATACGAGATACTTTTGTACCAGTTGAATCAGCAAAAAGACGATTCCCTATGCTCCATATTTTGCATGCAGATTTAGCAGATGTAAAGCATGATTATAGAGATGTACTAATTGTAGAGAGGATCCAAGAGGCTAACAACTTATCTTGTTGATTAAACACAGACGCATCTAGATTTGGAGTAAGAATACCTTCTAGAGATGCAACGAACCTAGGCAGAACAGGTAACGTGCCCTCTAAGAATACTTGCAGCTCATATCCTTCTATTATCAACCGAATATGTTGCTGCCACTGGACAAAATTTCCTTCATCTAGTTTCACTGTGTCATGGCGAGGGAATGATTGAACCAATCGTGCACTAGAAAATGACAGACTCATGTGATCAGAGGTAGAATCGGCTGATTGTGCCATGATACAGGAGTAGAAGCATGTACTAGGACTAGGCGACTGATACCATTTAGGTACTATACTATTTCAAGAGAATATAGAACAATTTAGAGAGAATAAATTTTACTAAAAAATTGCTTAGTATTGTTTTCTTACTTGAATCAATATACTGTTGATGTTTATATACATGAGTAAGAGTAACTGCTCCTAACCAACTGCATACCAGACTTAAGTAACAGAACGATAACATATTAACAACTCTATAGTAACAGTCTCTATATTCTAACAAGACCAAAAATATCTAAATCACCTTTCCGTAATCAACATTCTTGAATTTAACTTTAAAACGTCCTTTTCACTAAACAACAGATGGCTTTGCTTTCTCTACAATATCATAATTATTCAATGCTGCAATGACACTTTATTAGTAGGGAAGTCAATCAAATCAAAATGGCATTAAAGCAAAATAATAGATTATCAACCAAATCAAAAGACTTGGAGACTGTTTTTATACAACAAAAGAAGTAAGAGAGTGAACAATTAACACTTGCCTGATGATTTAGATACCTTAAAAGAAAGCTCTGAAATAATATCCTCTCTAGTAGGTATTGCCACTACATCACAACTGGAGCTATTGAGGGGCTGGTTTTGCTTATTATTGAAAACTTCATAAAATAAGTGCAATAATAAACTCTATACATTCATGACAATATTAAAAATATTGTGACAAGTCAAATGTGAAAGTACAGTGGATGGGATGATCATTCAATACACTTTTTAGATATTTGTTAGTTTGATACACGTTTAGATAAATGTTTCCCTAATAATTGCACCTTGTCCACACCTTCTATCTTTTATATTCACAAAACTCAATCAAATTTTAAACCAAGCATCTTTGAACCCGGTGAGAAAAGTAAAAACAATTTCACTGCTAAGATAAAAGTAGAATAGCATGCTTATCTCATAAAGACGACCAGAAATAAATTGAGTTCGTAGAGAAAATCCATGGTAGAGAAAGTTACGAAATGACAAGAGAAGAAAGTAGCCCCACCATCGATGCAACTTAGAAATAGGCATTATAAAAAAGAATTGAAAGAAATAACCTTTCTTGAATTAGAAGAACGTTGGTTTCTGGTATACTGATGCTTCCTGAAAAAGTTGCTACCCTTTGATGAGAAAGTTTGGTCATATTATCAGAAGGCTTCCCATTGGAATCCGAAACAGGCTTTTCACCCAGATTACATTCAACATGGCCATTATGATAATGTGAAATCATATTCGGATCACGAGGAGGAGTAGCTACACTTGATTCATCATTAGATCTCTCAGATCTAGCTCTGGATGATCAAACATAGACGTAATTATTAACATTACCTCCACTAAATGAAACTATATTAAAAATATATCACCTAATGTGACACACATGAGAAACGATATAAAGACCAAATGAAAGAATTTGTACAGATGATTATATGAGATGACAATTTTGATCAAAGCTTACCTTTTTTGCTTAATGTTTATAAAATAATGTTATGAATTATTTATAAAAGAATTAGATGTTTACTGATTGTAAACAACCGAGGTAAACACCTATCTAAACTAATTTCTTTTGTGTTAAACAGAAATGATTTTAATGAAGAATTTGAATTTTATTCTTGTTATCTGGCCTTCCTCAAGACATATGCTTTGATATTTATACTAGACGTTTGCTAACTGCTCTATGCCTAACAGCACTACAATTACCAAATCAATAACAAACCATAACTAACTTAGTACTACACTAACATGCATCCATCTTCTAGACTGGTAAGACCTGAAGAAACTATCAATACCGAGTAAAATTTATTACAGAGAGTGGTTTGGTAAGGATATCAGCAGCTTGATCACAAGCAAGAACCTCGCCAACACAAATGATCCCATTAGCAACTTTCTCACGAACAAAAAATAGATCAAGTTCAACATGCTTGAACTTGGAGTGCAGAACAGGATTTGTCGCAACAACAACGGCACTAGAACTATCACACCAGATAGTAGGAGTATCAATCGAATTAATTTGTAATTCCTAAAGTAGAGAGACTAACCAAGTGACTTCACTAGTAGCCGCAGTAAGACCTCGATACTCCACTTCAGCCGTACTCCGAGAAACCACCTGCTGCTTCTTGGAGCACCAAGAAATAGGTGCATTACTTAAATAAACACAGAACCCTGACATAGAAGGTCGGTCATTAAAATCAAGACCCCAGTTAGCATCGGCGTACCCTACAAGAGACAAGTGAGAAGACGGTCAAAACACAATACCATAATTAATTGTCCCACACAAATAGCGCAAGATTCGTTTTAAAGCAATCATGTGTGTAGTCGTAGGATTGTGCATGAATTGACAGATGCGATTCACAGCATACGTAATATCAATGCGTGTAAGCATACCATACTGTAAGGCACCAGCAAGACTCCCGTACTCAGTAGGATCACACAATCAGTCACCATCATCTTTAGACAACTATGCCGAGCTAACCATAGAGGTATGAACCGGTTTCGTATTTACAAGCGAGCTTCTAGCAAGTAAGTCTCGAATATAATTTGTCTGACACAGATGAACACTACTGGTGGAAGATCGCGTAACCTCAATCCCAAGAAAATAGTGCAGATCCCCCATGTCCTTGAGTGAGAATTCAGCATGCAATTTTTCAACAAAACTAGTAATAGCTGTCGAGTCATTACCGATAATGATTATATCATCGACGTACACAAGAACATATAACATAATACCAAAGCAATTCGAACAAATAGAGACGCATCAAATCGAGAGATGATAAACCCTACAAAAACAAAGAACTGCTTAATTTTATCAAACCACACTCGGGGAGCTTATCGAAGCCCATACAGAGCCTTCTACAATCGACACACAAGTGGCCTTCCATCTGAACCAAACTGAACAAAACCCAGAGGTTGCTGCATGAATGCCTCAGTATCCAGATCACCATTTAAAATGCATTATTGACATCGACTTGACGAAGTGGCCATCCCTTTGATACCGCAACGGATAGAATGACTCGTATAATGGCCGGTTTAACCACTGGACTAAAGGTTTCTTTAAAATCGCATCCTGGTACTTGAACACACCCCTTGGCAACCAACTGAGCCTTCCTTCTATCAACAAACCCGTCAGGCTTCCTTTTAATTTTGAATAACCATTTACACCCTATTGCTTTCTGCCCAGGAGGTAACGACATGAGCTCCCAGGTAGAATTAGCCATCAGGGCATCATATTCCACCTGAACAACTAACTTCCACTCTGGATGAACAGCTAACTCCCAGGTAGAATTGGCCATCAGGGCTCAAAATCAACAGTCTCAGCAGCCAAAACCTTGGGCTTAAAAATTCCAGCCTTAGACCGTGTAACCATTACGTGCGTATTTCCTAACGGAACCGGTGATGACAGTTGAATAGGAAAGGACCCCCTCAAGTCAAATCCTAAAATAGTAGGACCACCTGCTGGTAGACTACAAGGGATAGACGGAGTGTCAGATTCAGTATGCATCACCTCTTGATTTGAAGTCGCACAGCCAGAATCGGATAACGAAGAGAAAGGCATCATAGGAGCCATCGAAACTGACAGAGTGTCAGTAGGAACGAGAGGGACCGTGAAGACAAGAGGAACATACGTATTGTTGGACATAACACGATCAGTATCATGCACCTTTGGAGGCAAAAATAGGAAGCGATGTTCATCAAACACCACATGACAAGATATAATCACCGTCCCATCGGTGGTGAGACAAAAATAGCCCTTATGCTGAGAGTTGTACCTAAAAATGTACAGGGTTGAGACTGAAATTCCAGCTTATGACGTAGGAACAGACGAAGGTATGGAAAACAACAGCATCGAAAAACCCTGAGACGGTCATGCTATGGTGCATACCCATCAAGTTTCTGATACAGGGATTGTCCTTGAAGAACTGGAGTGGGAAGCCTATTTATAATATGAACTGCACTTCGGAAAGCATAGCCCTAGTGCTGCATGGGCAAATTAGCTTGAGCCAACAAAGTAAGACCAGTTTCGACTATATGCCGGTGCTTACACTCTGCAACACCATTCTGCTCGAAAGTGTGAGGACAGGAGAGCCGATGAAGAATACCCTGATCAGCCAAAACGAAGCAAATGCCTGAAATTTTCCTCCCCAGTCACTTTGAAACATTTTAATAGTCTTGCTGAACTGATTTGCTACCATCTTTTGAAACTGACTAAAACACTCAAGCGCTTGAGATTTGCATTTAATCAAATACACCCATGTGAACCGACTACACATATCGACAAATGACACATAGTACA
Organism: Gossypium stocksii; assembly: GCA_020496765.1. Classification (NCBI taxonomy): domain Eukaryota; kingdom Viridiplantae; phylum Streptophyta; class Magnoliopsida; order Malvales; family Malvaceae; genus Gossypium; species Gossypium stocksii. Next base: position 98,289,541 of record CM035629.1, on the reverse strand, counting down.
AATTCCCGTCGCAGGCAATCGAGGCCGGACCCCATAAGTCGGAAACAACTAACTCAAACAATTCCATATACTCAATAGTAGATGAAGAAAAAGGAAGTTTATGAGACTTGCCCTTTTTACAAGCAGTACACATATTATCAAGAGATTTCTTATTAGCAACAATACCACATTTATTTAAAACAGCATTAACAACTAAAGATGAAGGATGACTAAGCCTATAATTCCAAAGGGTAAAATCATCAGAACCTAACGACCTGGCTTGAAGATCAACTTTGTGAACGTCAGACCCTGAAGGCGACGAGAACGATGATTCAACGGAAAACTGATAGAGCCTATCACGAACTCGGCCTCGCAATAAAATGTCCCCTGTCTGGATGTCCTTAACGACACAATAGCTTGGGTGAAATTCGAAAAACACATTATTGTCCTTAGCAAACTATGACACAGATAAGAGATTCTTGCGAATGCTTGAAACACACAACACATTAGTCAACCGTAAATAACTTCGAATGAGTAGAAAAAACTGTGTCCCCAACAGATAAAATTTTACTAGATGCCCCATTACCCATTAAAAGTTCAAATGTACCTGAATAAGGAGCGGCAGTATTTAAATTCGCAGCATTCTGACAGACATGATGCGAGGCCTCAAAATCCGGGTACCAGGAGGAAGTTCCAACCGGTGTAGGATTAACACTGCCAAAACTAGAGTCGTATCGAGAAGTATCTGAAAAATTCGAAGCACGAAAATCTAAAATTTTGGGTAAACCAATGCCCTAAGAATTATCAACATTAAAAACTCGAGCATGAGGCTTAGTAGGCCACGAAACCTCCAGAAGAGCACTCGGGTTAGGCCCCTTAACACCGACAAAATTTGCCATAGGGGACCCAGGAGACTGTTGCAAAACATACGGAGCACCATTACCAAGCCCATGGTGCTGATTTAAACCCCTAAGCAGCCCAGCAGCACGGTCTGCAGTAGTCGGCCCAGGAACAGTATCCAGCACATGCTTAAAATGCCCTGCATCATGCATAGGGCCTGATTAATATGCCATATCATGACCATAAAGCTCGTGTCCCATTATAGGCCTACTAAATCACTCATAAGGCCCATATGGCTCCGGCACAATTAAACCTGCCCTTGGACAAGCGAAACACAGGCCCAATTAGGCTGAGACGAACCAAGCACATTAGGAGCAGCAGTGTGATAGGGCGACCACACCCACTGCCCTTGCATAGCTTGCGGCGTAAAAGAATTTCCAGGAGGACGATTGTCCCCGTCACCAGCACACCGCTAGACACCGAGAAGGAGCCACCATACTCCCTATCAAAACGATAATAACATTGTTGTGCAACATGCCCAACCCGATTATAGATTTAGCATTGCACTCTTAGTCAAAAACCAAAACCACCGCGAGACCCAGACGCAACTCTGCCACCGCGTGCACCACGAGATTTGAAAGCAACTGCCATATCAAACGCTTGAACAGCATGAGCAACCATCGGAACATCACGGGCCACCCGCATCTACCGGTGCTCAAAGACCATGAGGACATCCACTAATTTTTGAAACAAGATTTGCTCCGATGAGGTTGAAACCCCATAAAAACTGAATCAAAGTCGGAGGTAAGACCACCAAGAAGCACTTCCACCTTTTTCGCCTCTGGAACATCGGAGCCCGACGCCTCAAGCAGAGGGCACAAACTTTGGATCGTCAATACATACTCCTTGACTGTGGAACCACCCTTCCGGACAGCATGAAAATCATGACGGATCTGAGATATCTTTTCAATAGAGGTTGCTGCAAATAGATGACTCACAGCACTCCAAATATCACAGGCGGATCTAGTAGAAATGAAATAAGAGAGTAGAGAAGAGTTCACCGTGGAGAGGAGCCAAGATGCCAGTAGGTTGTCCTATTGCATAAACAAAATCGCATCTGGATTCAGCACAAGATGTCCATTAGTTGCAGCCACCACCTTCGGTGGCTCAGTAACGGAGCCATCTAGGAAACTTTAAAGACCATATCCATCAACAATAAGTCGAATTTGATGCTGCCATTGGACAAAATTGGACTCATCAAGTTTCACAGTTTCATGATGAGGAAAATTGTTAATCAACCGTGAAGTTGAACAGGAGAAAAGAGTAGAATCACTAGAATGTGAATCAACCGTCAGATCTATGAGCTAGGAGCAGAAGCAACCACCAGGAGCTAAGCGACTGATACCATGTAAACAACCAAGGTAAACACCTCTCTAAACTAATTTCTTTTGTGTTAAACAGAAATGATTTTGATGGAGAATTTGAATTCTATTCTTGTTATCTTGCCTTCCTCAATACACATGCTTTGATATTTATACTAGACGTTTGCTAACTACTCTATGCCTAATAGCACTATAATTACCAAATCAATAACAAACCATAACTAACTTAGTACTACACTAACACTGGTAATTTATACTGCAGAAGCATGACTAATACATTTTCCCATACTTCCTATTATCCAAAAGTGATTCAAAATATATAAAGGTAAGAATGTAACATGCATGACAGTCAAATATCTAAACTAACATACTTGGCAATAATTATTGTTGGTTTAACTGCTGTAGTAGGAGCTGCCTGATTCTGGACCAGATTATTATCTTTCTGTGGAAGCTAGATCATCATGAACCATCCAAAAGAGATGTTGGAGATAAGAAGAAAAGACCAACCACACACCATACAAGAACAAAACTTATAAAGACCACTTTCTCATGACAAACCTGCCAAAATAAGAGCATATATTGAGATACCTTATCTGCAGCTTGAGAAGATATCTGAAATTCTGACTACTTATCTTGTCCATCAAGTGTAGACAAAGAACTTGAGCTCCCTCTTTGGCTGGTGTTAGTTATAAGGTCCTCATCCTGAATCCGATAAAGAAAAAACATAGGATGAATTATAGAAGAACTTAAAAATTCCTTGGATTGCATGTGGAAACTTAGAATTCATTTGGATTTCAAAAATAGTGTAAAGTTATGTTATAAAACATATATAATTGTAGCATTTATGAATTTTGAAATCATGGATTTGTTGGATGCTTATTTAAAAGTGAATTTAAAATTCCTATATACAATGTTCGGAAACATGAATTTGAAAATTTTTATTTGGATTTTATTTTTTGTATAAATTGTAAAAATGAAATGCATATATTATGAATAAATTAGTTGAGTTTCAATAATATATATGAAAAGTGTAAAAAGCATAAACTTGTCAAGTTCATAAGTTACTTAGGAATTTGAAATTGACTACTAAATAGGCATTCAATAAATCCATGGATTTGAGAAATAATCATGAATTCTTTTATCTTTTATGTGTATTATCACTTAATTTACACTATTTTTTGAATCCAAATTCAAATTTTGAAATTCAAGTTCTCAAACATTACCAATAGATATTTATGAATTTCAAATTCATGCTTTTATGACTTTCAAATATATAATCATATTTCATTATAACAAACTTATCAATCTCACAATTTATATAGAGAATGAAATTCAAATTCGGGTTTTCAAATTCATGCTACCAAACAAAACATAAAAAGTTTATCAAAAGGAAAAGGGAAGTAACCATTACCATACCAGGGAAGCCTAAGCTTTCATATCTTCAAGATTGAAATTCCATCCACTTATCCCACATTCATATTCGTTCTAGTACAGTTATAACAAGGGGGATATTTTGAAAATGGAGCATGGCTATGAGCAAGCTCTAGTACAGTTATGCCAAACGACTAGATATCTGCCCTGCAAGGATTTTCCAAATAGACATCAACATGATGCCATCTAAGGAGCATAAAAGAGATACTTTTTGGGAAAATAATAGACTAACTTGAAATCATAACCATGCACTTGCTCCATAACCTCAGGTGCCATCCTGAAAATAATGGACTGAAATTTAGTCCATGAAAGATATAAGCATTAAACCTTTGACACTTAGAGATCTTATCTATTATGTCCAGTGTGATATCTCTTCAAAACTAAGATGCTTTATGAATAGGATTTGGCTGTAATCTAAACTTCGATGGATTAATGTTGGAACTAAGAACAAAGATGAATGAAGGTTTGACAAAACCTTGAGCTTGAAGGCTCGTTGCTTAGTGAGAAAACAAAATAAAATTGGCTTGAAAGATAAGAATGAAAGCAAGAAAAGAGAGAGATTTTATGATTAATTCTTATAATTTTATTAACAAATGAATGAAGGTGCTATGCCATTACATATACCAGTCCATAAGCTAGTCAAAACAGAAAAATTGTCACCTAAACATCACCTACTACCACTAAGTTACATTGAAACTTGTTAAACATAACTTGTACACTTTGCAAAGCTGATTTATCAGCTTAAGCTTCACCTAATTGTAACACCCCTTACCCGTATCTGACGTCGGGACAGGGTTCGAGGCGTTACCGGACTTTAACACACTTAGACATTTAAAACTAAGTCATAAAATCTACACCCAATTTAAAACTTTTCGAACACATGCATGTCGTCTCTTAATTGAGCCTACAAGGCCTTAAACATACATTGCAGGATGTTCGAGACTAAATCGAGAACTTCTAGAAATTTTTACAAACTTAAAAAATTTTTACCTTAAATAGGGGTCACACACCCGTGTGGGTAGGCCATGTGGTCACACACGCCCGTGTCTATACCCCGTGTAACTCTCTGTTTATGACGTCAGCGGTCATTTAGAGTCACACAGCCAAGTCACACACCCGTGTGCTAGGTCATGTGGCAAATTTAATTTTTGAAATTTAGGTGCAGACCTCACACGGCCTGGGCACACGCCTATGTCTTTAGGCCATATCCTTCACACGGCTGAGACACATGGCCGTGTCTCTGTCCATGTGTTTATTATTGGGCATTCTATTTTTCATAATTAAGGTGCAGGGGACACACGACCAGACTACACGCCCATGGGTAGACCGTGTGTCACATACGGCCTAGACACACGCCCATGTGTCTACTGTATGGACAAATATAAGGCTATTTACCAAGCCATTTCCCACCCTGAAACACATCCAAACATATAGTAATTTTAATAACATATAACATGACATAAATACACCTCCAGATATCCACAACCTAGCCATTCATTTCTCAAACACACTACACTCATCATGCATACTCATCACCCATATTTCAACTTAAACATGCAAACTCGCATTCTCATGAACTTCATCATCATTATCATTTAACCAATATTAGCCAATTCCCATGGCCATTTACAAAATGAATCAAGTAACATTAATAGCCAACACATATGGCTAACCAATATGACATACAACAAAAGACCAAGTTCCTATACATGCCATACTCAAAATAATGGAATTCACTATACCCAAAAGATCAAAGCAATAGTGTGACTCGAGCTCCAGCTTCTTCAATCCCTGAGCTAGCTTGGCAAAACTACAAGAAAAGGGAAAGGAGAGGGAGTAAGCTTAAAGCTTAGTAAGTTGCATGTAAATAATTTCTAACATAAATCTCATAATAACATCCACAAAGCTTAATATAAGTTGGCATATAATTTCTATCAAGTGATCTTAAGCTTGGCTTACTCGTTCACATCCTTACCGATAACACATTTTAATCTGAGCTCATAATTCATGAGATTTACATATGTACCTGTATCACTTCATTACATAGTTATAGCCTCTTTACATCAGTACTCTAAAAATTCTAACCTACTCGTTGAACCACTCGGAGTACTTGTGGATACCATGAAACCTCATGCTCGTAAGGGAGATATCAATGCCATATCTGAGACATGGTCTTACATGGGAACATAAATCGATGCTGATAGGCCAGCTATGGTCTTACACGATATCTCATATCGATGCTGATGCCATATCCCAGATATGGTCTTATAAGGAATTGTAGGTCAATGTCGATGCAATATCCCAGATATGGTCTTACAATAGATCTTTTACTGATGCCATGTCCCAGCAATGGTCTTATACTGAACCTCATGACGGTGCCGATGCCATATCCCAGATATGGTCTTATACGAGATCTCATAACTTTAATGTCATGATTCTGGTATCCGTTCTATTCCTAGGGTTCAATCGGGATATCAAATATACACCTCTTTTCATCAAATCATGACCGAGACCTCATTAATCAGATTCATAAAATAATCATTCTTGTCTTATAGTATCAACGCATTAAATGCATAAAAGCATAATAACAATTATTTACACATGAACTTACCTCGGTACCAAAATGTGGCTATCTATTCAATTTAGTCCACCACATTATTCTTGCCTCGGTTTAGGTCTGGGCTTCGTTTTTCTTGATCTATAATAACAAACTTCACTTATTTATTATCAAATTGACCAAAACTATTCATAATCATACTTTGGAAAAATTATAAAATTTCCCCTCAACTTTCTCATATTTGTAAATTAGTCCCTAGGCTCGTATGATGAAATGTACTCATTTTCTTGGTTAGCCAAGCTTAGCTGACCCACATATATGTTCATATCAACCCACATTCCTCATTAAATCAAACTTTTACTACACATTTTTCCTCTTTTACAATTTGGTCCCTATTAGATGTTTTCATAAAAAATCACCTAGAAAAAAATGTTCATTACACATCCAACTTCCATTTTCTATCATTAAACATCAAAATACAACCATGTCACACATGGGTAAATTTTTTAACATAAACCCTAGCCCAAAATAATGGTAGACGATCTGGAAACACTAGAAACACTACTTCTGGTCGAGGGAAGAATAGTGAGATGAATGAACGATTTGAAGCTAGAACTCTAGAGCTCATGTAATCAGACCTCGTGAGGAAGCTACTGCCCCAGATGTTATTGCGAGTACTTTTTCTCTCTTTTATATTAATGTATATGCATTGATTGATCATGGATCAACTCACTAGTACATATGCACTGCATTAGTAGACAAAAATAATTTGCTTGTTGACTTCACTGAATATGCTATCAAAGTAATAAATCTACTAGGTCAGTTTGTTTCAGTTAATTAGATATATAAATCGTGTCCACTGAAAGTGAAGGGTTACAATTTTCCCACTAGTTTGATGTTGTTACCTTTTGGTGATTTTGATATCATTCTAGGAATAGACTGATTTTTTTATTATGATACAATAGTAAGTTGCCGAAAGAACAAGTTAGTTTGAAGCATAAAAAATGGTGTATCTATTTGTGTTAGGGCAGATGGGACCGATTGAATTACAAAGGTAGTTTCAGCACGGTCAGCTCAAAAATTGATTAAAACGGGATGTGAAGCTTATTTAGTTTACGTTCTTGATTTGAAAGTGGCTGAATAAAAAATGAAACAAGTGCCGATAGTCAAAGATTATGATGATGTTTTTCCCAAAAAACTACATAGGTTGTCGCAGACTCGAGAAGTAGAATTTAAGGTCGAACCTATGCCTGGAACAGCTCTAATTTTGATAACACCATACAGGATAGCCCCTACAAAATTGAAAGAATTCAAAATTACAATTACAAGAGTTGTTGGATCATGGATTTATTAGACCGAGCACGTCACCTTGGGGTGCTCCAGTTTTTTCATGAAGAAGAATGATGGGTCGATGAGACTATGTACAAATTATCGACAGTTGGATAGAGCCATGATCAAGAATAAATACTCGTTACCTCATATTGGTGATTTTTTTGATCAATTTAAAGGAGCTACAGTGTTTTCAAATATCGACTTGAAATCTGGATATTATCAGCTGCGGGTTAAAGATCAAGATGTAACATCCTAATTTTGGGCCTAGTCGGAACAGTGGTTTTGGGACCATGAATCCGAAGTAGAAAAATTTATTGTGGTGAAGTTTTAAGGTTTATAATATGATTGAATGCATATGTGAAAGTTCATTACGAAATTTTATCGATAGAGGGTCTAATTTGACTATTAGGACTAAATTGTAAAAAATGCAAAATATGAGTTCTAGAAGCTTTGAGTGTTTATTTGTTATGACTTTTTAAATTAGAAGTCCTTATTTAGTAATTAGACCACTATATCTTATGATGGACAAAAATGGACATGGAAGGGTAAAATTTCAAAGAAAGGCTTTAAGGGCATTTTGGTCATTTGGTTAATAAAAGAATAAAAAGGGAAAATAAAGTCAAAATTTGTCCATCTTCTCCATGCCATAGTCGAATTTTAGACTGGAAGCCATAGCTAGGTTTTCTTAAACTTCTAAGCTTGATAGTAAGTGCATCATAGCCCCGTTTTTAAGGCTCTTTAAGGTTCCCGTAGCTCCCCAAGGTGTGGAAATGGTAAAACTGAATAAGCCTCCTATTGATAAGATCCGTAAGTATGGGGATAAAGAATTCAAGGCTAATATAGATGATGCTCCCGATAGGGCAGAATTTTGGTTTGAAAGCACTATTCGGATATTTGATGAGCTCTCTTGTACACCTAAGGAGTGTTTGAAATGTGCCATATCACTTCTGAGGGATTCGGCATACCATTGGTGGAAAACTTTAGTATCGGTGGTATCCAAAAAGAGGCTTACATGGGATTTCTTCCAAGTGGAATTCTGAAAGAAATATATAAGTCAAAGGTTTTTTATCAAAAACGTAAAGAGTTCTTGGAATTGAAACAGGGTCGTATAACTGTATCTGAATACGAGCGAGAGTTTGTTAGACTCAGCAAGTATGCTCGGGAATGTATTTCCACTGAGGCTATCATGTGTAAGAGATTCGAAGATTGACTGAATGAGGATATCAGATTATTTGTTTGAATTTTAAAATTGAAAGAATTTGTTGTGCTAGTAGAACGAGCTTGCAAAGCTGAAGAGTTGAGTAAGTAAAAGAGAAAAGTTGAGCTCGACGCTAGAGATTTGAGTAAAAGACCGATGAGTAAGTCCTTTCATTCCTCATCCTAAAAGTCAAGAGATATGCACTTTCGATTGAATATTTCAGGTAGGAATCCTAGCAGAGATCGCGAGAAGCAATATTCAGGTTCTAAGTCTCGAATTACATCCATAGCGAGCGTTGGTAATGTGAGATCTGATAAGCTAGAATGCCAACATTGTGGTAGGTGACATCTCGGTGAATGTTGGACAATCAACCGGGCTTGTTTTAAATGTGGTTCCCAAGAATACTTCATTAAGGATTGCCCTAAGATGATTGAAAGAAATAACTCCCAGAATGTTAGATCGAGTAACACAACTACTAGAGTGAGGCAGTGAGAAATATAGGAAATGGGGCCAATAGCAAAGGTATATCCAAGGATGTAGCCTGAGATCGGGAGTTAGAGCACTTGCGAGAACTTATTCGCACTCACAAATAGGCTTTATCTCCTGATGTGATTACGAGTACTTTTTCTCTTTATGATACTTCTGTTGTTACTTTGATTGATCTGGGTTCTACCCATTCGTATGCTTGTATGAAATTGATGTCTAGTATGAATATGTCTATTAAATCTACAGAATTTGTGATAAAAGTGTCAAACCCATTAGGCAAGTATGTGTTAGTTGACAAAGTATGTAAGAATTTGCCTTTGATGAATTTGATGTAATTCTTGGTATAGATTGGTTAAGTGCTCATGATGTGATAGTAAATTGTAGAAGAAACTTATTGACCTGAAATGTGAAAATAGGGATATCCTTTGGGTTGAATCGGGTGAATCGGATAACTTTCCTGTAGTGATTTGGTCTGAGAAACCGAAGAGAAAGTAAAAGTGATTTGTGATTGTTTGAAAGCCACTTCGGATAGACAAAAGTCCTATGCGAATTTGAAACGGAAAGAGATTGAGTTTCAAGTTGGTGATAAGGTATTTTTGAAAGTGTCACCATGAAAGAAAGTTCTCAGATTTGGCCGGAAAGGCAAGTTGAGTCCACGCTTTATTGGACCCTATGAGGTTACTAAAAGGATAGGACCAGTAGCATATCGGTTCACTTTGCCATTTGAGTTAGAAAGGATCCATGATATGTTTCATGTGTCTATGTTGTGCTGATATCGATAACACCCTTCGCATGTGATTTCTCCAACCGAGGTTGAGATTCGATCGGATATGACATATGGTGAAGAACCGATTAAGATCTTAGTGCGAGAAGTTAAGCAATTGAGGAACAAAAATATTGCTCTTGTGAAAGTGTAATGGCATAGACATGGGGTGGAAGAGGCTACATGGGAACCTGAAGAGGAGAAAACAGTACCCAAACCTTTTTACCGGTAAGTTTTTTGGGGACAAAAATCCCTAAGGGGGAAAGTGGTAACATCCTGATTTTGGGCCTAGTCGGAACAGTGGTTTCGGGACCACGAATTCGAAGTAAAAAAATTTATTGTGATAAAGTTTTAAGGTTTATAATATGATTGAATGCATATGTGAAAGTTCATTATGAAATTTTATCGATAGAGGGTCCAATTTGACTATTAGGACTTAATTGCAAAAAGTGCAAAATATGAGTTCTAGAAGCTTTGAGTGTTTATTTGTTATGACTTTTTAAGTTAGAAGTCCTTATTTAGTAATTAGACCACTATATCTTATGATGGACAAAAATAGACATGGAAGGGTAAAATTTCAAAGAAAGGCTTTAAGGGCATTTTGGTCATTTGGTTAATAAAAGAATAAAAAGGGAAAATAAAGTCAAAATTTGTCCATCTTCTCCATGCCATAGCCAAATTTTAGAAGGGACGCCATAGCTAGGGTTTCTTCAACTTCTAAGCTTGATAGTAAGTGCATCCTAGCCCCATTTTTAATGCTCTTTACGTTTTTGAAGTCGTTATCACTCGATTTACCTATTTCTACCATTATTTTGAAGTAGGGTTCATGTTTAAAAATTTACCAATGTGCGAGTTGTATGTATTTTGATGCCTAATGGTAGAAAATGAAAGTTTGGTGTTAGATAAACGACATTTACTAGGTGATTTTCGGTAGAAATGTCAAAAAGGACCTTTTTGCAAAAGTTGTAAAATGTGTGTGGAAATATGTGAATAAATGAAAAATATGGGCTGCTATAAGTGTGTATAAGATTCGGCTAGGCTTGGGTTTTGAGAAAAATTAACACTTTTCATTTTACGAGCCTAAGAACTAAACTGTAAATAAGTAAAAAGTTAGGGGCAAAAATGTAATTTCCATTAATACGATTTTTGGACTTAATCAAATAGTGTGATAATTAAATAAGCTAAATTTGTTATTATAGATCAAGAAAGACGAGTATTTGACCTAGATCAGGGAAAGAACAAGGTTGTGGATTAAATTGCAATATTTGCTCTTTTTGTACCGAGGTAAGTTTGTATGTAAATAATGCATCATTAATATATGTTTATATGCTTTAATATTGTATGAATTGTGTAATTGACCCTTCGGATGTATTTGACAAAGTTTTGATAAGTGAGAAATCCCGGTTGAACCTTAGGAAAAGAATAGGATACGAGTGACATGTCACTAGGAACCTATGTGTAATTATGTGATTATGTGATTCCGGGTGCTGGTCTAGTACGTCTACTAGTGGCTAGGTACTCCTGCATATGTTGCAAATACCTGTCAGCTTGTGTGAGTAGCACTAAGTAGCTACATCTCGACCGTCAGCTTGTGTGAGTAGACTCGTGACTAGCTCGAGAACGAGCATATATGTGAATTGTGATAAGCGGTAGCTTTGGCTACATATATGTGGCATGTATGTGCAAGCCTTCTGAGTATCCGTTAATATTCTGAGTGTTCAACAAGAAATAACAAAATACGAAAATATATGCTTGTGTGATAATATTGTACAAGTGTGTACGTGAAATTCATAAGTTTGAATGCTATAAGTGATAAATTTTCAGTAAGGCTGTGATTGAGTAAGTTATTGCTATGTGGATCTAATGATGAGTAACTTATCTTTCACTCCAAGAATTGCATGTTAATTTGCATGGTTAAGATGTTTATTATTTGCATATAAACTTACTAAGCTATATAGCTTACCCCATTTTTCTTTCCATTGTTTTATAGTGTCACCAAGCTAGCTCGGGATCGGGAATCGTCGGAGTTCGCATCACACTATCAAGGCTTTATTTTGGAGTATTTGTGATTTTGATATTTTAAAAGTATGGCATGTATAGGTACTTGGTTATTTTGTATATGTGTCATAGTATGTTGGCTCATATTGGTTAAGTGATTATTTTGTATAAAGCCATTTGAAATTGGCTAATGTTGATTATAAGTATAATCATAAGGTGATGCATTGCATGGATATGGCACCTGCATGATTTGAGTTGATAATTATGGATGTTTGGTTGCTTAAGTATACTATGATTTGTGTCTTTGAATTGGTATAAGTGTTTATGATTTTTAGGGTGGCAATTGGCTTGGTAAATAGCCTATACATTGCCCACATGGGTAGACACATGGAAACACAAAAATTTATAGATTTTTTCATACCCTTTTCTATTTAAAATCATGCATTTTCGATGGAATTTTTGTCATAAAATAATTAATTTTTATAAAATAATTAAATTGTATTAAAAATTTGAACATGTTAATTTTTAGTCAATTTTACAATTATTTTTAGTGAACTTCGATTATTTTTGACAGATTCGCACAAAGGGCGAAAATTGACCTAGCAGACACCGTTAGAAAAACAAAACTGAAAAGAATTTGAAGTAACAAGGCGAAATAATTTTCAGTCTAAGATGGTCCAAAAATGTGTATTAATTCATAATATAATTAATTTTAATTTATTTCCAATTTAATTTGGGCTAGATAAATTAATTTTAATTAATTATGGAAAAAGGTCCCAGTTGAACCGCACCAGCTAAACCAAATTGATCGAACCGAACTAGCCACCAATTGGGCAGCCCAAAACCGTTTAAATGCTGACCCAAATCAGGATTTTAGCTGATTAATTAAGCTTGCAAACAATCCCTTGAAAGACCTCCAAATTGCGTTCAAACCTCACCTTAAATTAAGGCTTTATGGATTTGCCCCAAGCTAATTTTGGCAAAGTTGAAAGTCTCAACTTTGCCATGTAGGATGGCCGGCCATGAGGGGGCTTCTTGGTTGTTAAAAATTGCTATTTTTAGCAGCCACCCTCAGCTATATAAACCCTCCTTTTCTGTCGATTTCAATCATCCCTCATCATTCATCAATTCTCTCATTCTTTCATTCATTTCTCTCCTCTCCATCCTCTCTTTCCCTTTCAAAAACCAAGCCTTCTTGTACCGATTTCCCCTCTTGGAAAAGAGGTGTTTTCTCAAGCATTTTGGGCAGCAAGCGAGTGTTTATAGAAGCCTTGACCAGCGAGGACAACAGAGACGAAGAACGGAGCAATCAGTCAAGCCACGGAGAACCACCGGATTTGCTTCTTGTTCCCTATCTTTTTAATTTCTGTTGTTTTTATGATGAACATATCCATGAATATTTATGTATTTGAAATGGTTATTTTAATTAATCTAGCTTGAATTTAATTCGTGTTGGGTTGATTGCATTCCATTCTCTTGATTTGTTAAATTTGTGTTTATGTTATTATAGGCCTCGGTAAAATGCTTGATTAAGTAAAATCATGCCTAAGTTATTCTGGCATTATAATTTTTTAGATAACCAAAGAATTAATCATTTAAGCGCATTGAAATTGTAATTAATGGACACAATACTTAATCCATGCATGTTTAATTCTTCTAAGGTAGCTGAAGATTAAATTGGCATTGTATTTGGCGATACATATGCCTTGCATAACTTGCAAGATTATTGTGATTAAACTGTTTCAAGGTAAGGCTACTTTGTTACCTCACATAGTCTTTTATATGCTTATTAGGTTGAATTAATCGTTTGAATTGACATAGGAATATGCGAGAGATTATTTAATTTAATAAGTATGTATGTGCAATAACATGTTTATCTTTATAATCTGTTTAATCGATCGAATTGGCATAGGAATATGTACAAGAGATGAATAGATTTTTTATGTATAAATATGTTCATAAGTTAGCAAATTACTGAGTTGCCGTGAATTTATTCGTAACAAGCATGAACATAAGTTTAATAATTCTAAGTTAAAGAAATGTAATTAATCCAACACAATTATGTCATCTTGATTAAATCATATTTGAAATCGTGCACTAGACTTCCTTTGTTTTATTTAATTATTTTACTTAGTTTTAACTCTTAGTTTTTAAACATCTTTTTAAAACCAAAATATTTTTTTCATCACCAAAGTGTATTACAATTAATTTCATAAATAATTATTTTTAACAGTCCATGTGGTACGATAACTTGACATTTACTTGTCAATTTATTACTTGTTGTGATTGTGTACACTTGCACGTTTTTCTTCGTTCCAACACACAAGCGTGTGAATAGGCCATGTGTCCCCTGCAACTTAATTTTGAGAAATAAAATGCCCAGTATGGTACATACAGGAAGAGACACGGGCGTGTGTCTCAGCCGTGTGAATGGCACGACCTTGGACACGGGCGTGTGCTAATGACGTGTGAAGTCTACACCTATTTTGCGAGAATTTAATTCGTCACACGGCCTAGCACCCGGGTGTGTGGCTTAGCCATGTGGTTTCATTTGGCTGATGACATCATAAATAGAGAGTTACACGAGGTAGGGACACGGGCGTGTGAGATCACACGGCATGCCCACATGGGCGTATCCCATTAGCACACGGGCGTGTGACCCCTATATAGTGGAAATTTTATAAGTTTTTGAAAAATTTTCTAACATTCTCGGTTTAGTCCCGAACAGCTTCCAAAGTATGTTTGTGGCCTCGTAGGCTCGTATCAGGGATGATATGATCGAATGTGAATGGTTTTAATTTGGATACATATTTATGACCTAGAAATGTATGTTTATTCGTGTGTTAAGTCTGATAATGCCTCGTGCCCTGTTCCGACATTGAACACAGGTAAGGGGTGTTACACAAGATGTACTGAAAACTACATTCAGAGCTAGATATGGCCACTATGAATTTTTGGTGATGCCATTTGGTTTGACCAATGCTCCTTTGGCATTCATGGACTTGATGAATTGGGTATTTTATCCATATTTAGATCGGTTTGTTGTGGTATTCATTGATGACATACTAATTTTTCATTGAACGAAACAGATCATGCTGAACATTCAAGAGTTGTAATGCAAACTTTGCGTGAAAAACAACTGTATGTGAATTCATTAAATGTGAATTCTGGATATGAAAAGTTAATTTTCTATTACATGTTATACCTACTGATGGAATCAAGGTTGATCCGAATAAAGTATCTGCGATTCTTGATTGCAAAATTTCGAATAATGTTTCTAACATTCAAAGTTTATTGGGATTAGCCAGATACTATCAGCGATTCGTTAAAAACTTTTCAATCATTGCTTCACCTATAACCAGGTTACTACAGAAAAACGTCAAATTTGTTTGGTCCGATAAGTGTCAATAGAGTTTTGATGAGCTAACAAACATGTTAACAAAAGCTCCAGTATTAACTCAGCCTGAATCTGGAACGGCATATGTTGTTTACAGTGATACTTCCCTCAATAGTTTAGGTTACGTGTTAATGTAGCCAGGGAAAGTGGTAGCTTATGCTTCTCGACAGTTAAAGTTGCATGAAAAAGAATTTTCCTACTTACGATCTTGAGTTGGCCGCGATTATCTTCACTTTAAAGATAAGGACGCATTATTTATAATGTGAGAACTGTCACGTGTATACTGATCACAAAAGCTTAAAATATTTAATGACCCAGAAGGAACTAAATCTAAGATAGCGACATTGGTTGGAGCTACTAAAAGATTATGATTTGGTTATTTATTATCATCCGGGAAAGGTTAATGTAGTTTCGGATGCACTTAGCAAAAACTCATCATTGTTTGCATTTTGAGCGTTGAACGCTCATTTGGCTTTGAATGTTGAAAGTTTTGTATTGGTGAAATTGAGGACTAAACCCTTATTTCTACAACAAATTTGAGATTTGCAAAATGATGATCTGAAGTTGATAATGAAATGAAACTTGGTTTAGGATAATTTAACTATTGAATACAGTATTGGTGATGATGGTACATTACATTACCGCAATAAAATTTGTGTTCCAAACAATTTAAATTTGAAAAGTGACATTCTATCGGAAGTTCATAGTAGTATAGATTCCATTCATCCTGGTAGCACGAAGATGTATTGTGATTTGAAATAGATGTACTGGTGGTCGGGTATGAAATGTGAGATTTTTGAGTTTGTAGCCAAATGGTTGATTTGTTAGCAGGTAAAAGCAAAGCCTCAGGTGTCGTTGGGATTATTACAGCCTGTTATGATTCTTGAGTAGAATTGGGAGCAAGTCACGATGGATTTCATATCTGGTTTGCCTGTAATACCGAAAAAGAAAGATTCAATCTGGATGATTGTTGACAGATTGACTAAGTCGGCCCACTTTATTCTAGTCAGAACAGATTACTCACTTAGGAGGCTAGCAGAATTATATGTGTCAAAAATTATGAGATTGCATGAAGTTCCTACATTTATTATTTTTTATCGTGATCCACGGTTTACATCGAGATTTTCGAGTAACCTTCACGAGGCATTGGGCACTAAACTCAATTCTGATATAGCATTTCATCCTCAGATGGACTGGGCAATCAGAACGAGTAATTTAGATTTTAGAAGACATGTTATGATGTTGTATTCTTCAATTCGAGGATAGTTGGGAAAAATATCTACCGTTAGTTGAGTTGGCTTATAATAACAGTTATCAATCCAGTATTAAACTAGCACCATTTGAAGCTTTATATGGAAGAAAATGTAAAACGCCATTGTATTGGTCCGAGCTGAGCGAATCCAAAATGGTAGGGGTTGATTTGATTAGAGAAACTAAAGACAAAGTTCGAATTATTCGAGATTGTTTGAAAGTTACATCTAATCATCATAAGTCATACGCAGATTTGAAAACAAAAGATATAGAATTTGCTCTTGGTAATCAGGTATTTTCAAAAGTTTCTCCGTTGAAGAAAATGTTGCGATTCGGTAAGAAAGGAAAGTTGAGCTCGAGATTTATAGGACCGTACGAGATTACCAAAATAATCGGTCCTGTAGTTTACAGATTAGCTTTAACTCATGAACTCAAGAAAATTCATAACGTGTTCCATGTTTCAATGCTAAGATAGTACAGATGTAACATCTCGGTTTAGACCCTAATTGGAACGGTGGTTTTGAGACCACGAATCCGAGTCAAAAAAATATTTTAATATTATCTTCTTTGTTTATTTTGTGTGAATTTGCATGTGTGAAATTTTTGTATTAAAATTTTATTGTTTGGATGCCCGATTTAATAAAATGGCTTAATCGCGTAAAATGAAAATTTGGTTATTTAATGTGCAATGGCTGAATTGCATTTGTCTTTATAATATGGGGTGTTTAAGTTGTAATTAGGCCATTATTAAATATGTTGGACAATTAAAGGCTTGGTTTATAATGGTTTATCATTTTATAACCAAGGTTAAATTTGTAATTTAATAAATAATATATGTTATAATATATTAAAACACATAAAACCATGCTTTCATCTTTATTCATTTGACCGAATACTCAAATAAAAAGAAAATAAAAGAGTTTGAAGGTTTCAGCCATTGTTGTTCTTCATCAAGGTATGTAACTAGCTCGGTTTTTTATAATTTTTACGTTTTTTATATCGTTGCTTCGAATACTACCCGACCCATACTTGAATTTCTAATTTTGATGAATATTTTGAGTTATGCCATTGATGAATAATTGTGTTTTGTGAAGTTTGATGATGAATTATGAAAGATATGTTTTGGATTAATATGTTTTGTATTAGAATTTTTTATGAATTTGAGTAATTAGGCTAAATTGTAAAAATTATAAATTGAGGGACTAAAATGTGAAATAAATGAAATATATGGACTTGTATGAGCATGAGTGAAATTCAGCCTAAGCATGGTGTGTTCAAATTTTGCATGTTTTGTGTGTTATGCAATTTGGACTAAATAGTAAAAAGTGTAAAATGTCAAGGGCAAAAAGGTAATTTGCCCATTTTTGTGTTTTTGGATTAAAATGAATGAAATGAAGTTTGAATGAGCTTAATTTGAAAATGTATAGATCAAGAACCAAAGAAATCAGACTTGGATCGGGGAAAACAAAAATAGTTGAATAGTCGTTCTATACCGTCCGTCGATATCCGAGGTAAGTTTTTAAGAAAATAAATGCTATTAATTTTGATTATACGTGAACTTTATATGCTAAAATGAATTATGTGGAAGTATTCATGTGATAGCCGAATGTATATATATTTGAGAGCTTTGTTTATGAATTCGTTTCGACCGAGCTACGACGTCCGAAAGCCCCGTATGAACCTTACGAATAGCTAGGATACATATGCCATGACATAGGATTTCCGATATGTGTTCTCGTGTAAGACCATGTCTGGGACGTTGGCGTCGATATGTGATTACATGTAAGACCGTGTCTGGGATATCGGCATCGTATTTGTGATTCGTGTAAGACCCTATCAGGGACAGTGGCATCGATATGCAATTACATGTAAGACCACGTCTGGGACGTTGGCATTGTATGATATGTGTGATTATCCGAGTATCCTATTCAATTCCAAATAGTTCAAACGGGCAAAGTGAAATCAAGAACGATAGTGAAAATGAAATAAAAGTTACAGGTATGTGTTAGTTAATGTTTATGTAAAATAAGGTAAGCTTGAAAGTTGAAAATGTCATTGAATTTATGTATGCTCGGTTAAATGTTAATAGATGTGAAATTATATATGTGATTTATAATCATGTTTATATAAGTGATTACATTTGGCCATGATTATGTAAATGACTTTAGAAGTGAAGAATAATTATGTTATTTATGATATGTGTATTCGTCCAATTGAGTTTGATATATATATGCATATAATAAATCCATTTAGTAAGCTTAAATGTGTATATGATTATAATAGTATGAATTGATCTTTTCGTATTGAATTATAAATGTATTGAGTTGATTATTTGCTTAAGACCCACTAAGCTAAGTTAGCTTACTTTGTGTATATACAATTGTCTCTGTTTTATAGATCTTGGAAATTTGTTACGAGCTCGGGGATCGTCAGCAAAGTCAATCACACTATCGTCTATTTATCGGTACTTTTAAAAGTTAAATCTGAAACTTATGGCATGTATAGGCTATATTATCCTTTGGACATGTTTGAATTTGGTATGTATATATTTAAAAGCCATGCGAAAATGGCTTATTCATTTTGCTAAGTATGGTTTCATGGTTTGAGCTAATGATGTGGTTGAGATTTTGGTTGTGGTTGGCATATTCGGTTATGATATATATATATATATATTTAGATGTAAATATTGCTTGAAGTGGTTGGTTAAAATTGAATGACTTGTGTATTTTGACTATGAGATGTGTTATAAATATTGCTTGTTTTTAAATGATGTATATATATATTTGGTGTTTGAGATGGAGATTGGATATATATATGTATAGGTTTTGCTATGTTGTAAGGATGAATCTATTATTGTGGTTAACACTTGCACATGGATTGATGATTCGGCTTTGCTATTGAAATGGTATAGATTTTGATAAGTGTATTTGTTTAACTCATGATGATGATCTTAATGTATAATTGAGGATTGATTCGGCCAAGCTATGTGCATTGATATAAGTATTGATCATGAATAAAGTTTGATTTGGCAATTGTATTTATATAGGTATTTGATATATTTGTTTGACATGTGACCATTTGTACATAACCAAGATGTATACATTGAGTTGGTTTTGTGTATGACTTTTGATCCAATGCAAAATGAATGGTGTTATAATTCGGGCTTGGATATTTTGGTTAAAACGTTAAAAAAATGACCATATGAATAGTTGTATTGCTTATGTATAAATGGCTAATTGTGTATCACATGTAGTTATTGATATGAGTACTTTCTAATTGGACAATTGGTAATTTGATTTTGACTATTTGAATAGTAACTTGTGTGTAGGTATTAAGCATGATCACATTCGGCTAACATATTAGGGAGTGACCAAATGAACAGTAATTCATATTATGAGGAATCATGTTCGTATTTGCTAAAAAGGGGTTCATATTATTATGGGTTATGCGCATAAAGCTTTAGTAATAGAAAAAGCTTTGATTTATTGAGAGTTTTGTTAATTCAAATTTGTTGTTTGTTTATAATTTATAATTATGAATATATGTATGTATTTGTACTGTATATTATGCATGTCCTAAGGCTTTCATTGTTAATTATATTACTTTTTGAATTGTTTAAAGAACATTTTAAACATACTTATGTTTTAAAATTGTGAATATATTATATGTGCATTTATGATTGTCCGGAAGTTGTGTTTCATCTAGTAATACCTCATAACCTCATTTTAGCGACAAATACAGGTTATGGGTGTTACAATAGATCTGATCCTTTACATGTGATTCCCCATAGTGAAATTGAATTATAACCAGATTTGACGTATTCTGAAGAACTAGTGAAATTTTGGCTCGGAATGTCACAGAACTATCATCATTATCCTTTTTTATTTTCTTCAAACTGTTCACGTTTCCCACTTCTCACAAAGTTCACATTTTTACGGTTTTCTCATCTTCAACCTCTCTACTATTTGTTGTATACTCCATTATTTTTCTTTTTTGTTTCTCTGACTTTCTCTTCATGGCTTGTGCAAAGAGTACTTCTAATACAGCAAAATCTTTGCGCACTGGCTCCCTACAACTGAAACTATTCTTCAATGCTGCTACAGCCACAAGATATTCAACTAATATTCTAAAATGGCCATTTTACTTTAAATAGAGATTTTTATTGAAGGATGAACCCCATATAGGGTACGATAAATCGGTATCCTTGATTGTAGAAAAGCACAACTAGAGTAGATTTTTTCTACACCTAGGGGATGTTGTAGGTAAAGTTGTAAGAGAGTTTTAAGCTTATGTAAATTCCCCCAATTCTCCCTTCATTTATGTGAGGGACAAATCTGTGCCATTCGACGAAGACCATATTAATGCCTAGTTTGGCATCAAAAAGGTTAGAGATGAGTATTCTGAATTTGTCGAGAATATTACACTGGAGGGGTTGGTAAAAGTATTGGAAGATTTATGCGTTGAAGGAACATAGTGGATTATTTCAAGCCAAGAGTGTTACGCGATTGCAAGAGTTGCATTAAAACCAATTGGGAAGGTGTGGTACCATTTTTTAAGAAGTCGTCTTATACCTTCTACGCATAACACAACTGTTTTAAAAGAAAGAATATTGTTGTTGCATTCTATTTTACAAGAAAGACAGATAAATATAGGAAAGATTATCTTCTAAGAGGTCCATAAGTGTGCTAATAAAAATGCCAAGAGTTTGAATTTTCCTTCCCTTATTTCTACCTTATGTAATACGCTAATGCGCCTTTAGTGGATGCTAAGGACGTTATCCCCAATAAGGCTGGGATAACATGAGCAATTTTTGCCAAGCTACGAGGAATTGAGTTTGCCGCAACATCTCAGCATAATCACTCTTCCCCTACCACACGTGTTCCCATAGCAACATCTCTCACCTCTCATGACCAGAAAATCTTGACTTCTCTAAAGCAGTTAGAACAAAGGTTGTCTCTATTTGAGGTGCAACAATACTAAATGATTAAAAAGTTGGAACAAAGCAACGAATGCTAGGTTTAGTACTGATTGTACATGAAAGAGAGGGATTTGGCACTAAGAAGATCCCTCCAAAAAAATTTACGAGACCCATGCCAGAATTTCCTACTTTTCCAACTACTTTGCTCTCGTCTAATGAGTGCAAAGAAGAGCCAGTTCCATCCGCTGCCAGAACTGACTCCGTGACTAAAACAGTCACAACAGATAAAGGAAAAGCTACTAAAGAGGAGTTAGAAAAGTCAATCTCTGTCGAACTAGAGAAAGATGTAGAAGAAGGAAAGGAAAAAACCAATATCCCTACCACTACACCAGCTACTGCTACTGAAAAAGGTAAAACTCTTGTACTGACATCTTCACCCACCTCCATGACTGTACAGGATCAAGCAATTAATCAACTGGTTGATGAACTAATGGAGACTGACAAAGAATGTAAGGAAGTTAACCTACAGAAAAGGAAGATGCTATACAAAGTCAGTGCTCGCTAGTCCACAAAAAAGACTTGAATGAAGTGCCAATGTTCCAGTTTAAGAAAGTTCAGTTTTTGTTTTTTTTTTTTCTCACATGCATTGTATAATTTTTTTTATCATTTGTGTGCATATTCATACTTGTTATATACTATTCATGATTTTACATGTATTGAGGATAATGCATCCCTTAGGTTTAGGGGTGTATTGTGCATCTAAGTTGCATTTTATATAGAGGTGCTCATGGGTCGGGCCGGGCCGAGTTCGGGCCAGGCTCAACTAAAAATTTAGGCCCATTCATCGGGCTCGGGCTGGGTCAGGCCCAAAAAATAGGCCTAAAATTTTGCCCAAGCCCAACCCATATAAAAATGCTTAAACCCGGGCCCGGCCCGGCCCGCCCATATTAATTTTTTATATTATTTTATATAATTTTTAAATATATATAATACATCAAAAATACAAAAAAATCAAAATAAATATTTCCCAACAAATTGAAAATTAATTTTAAAAAATATGTAGACTTAAATAACACTAAGGTAAATGCAACTTAACAAGCAAATACCTCTAAAATAATAACAAAATTAACAAATGCATTTAAAATAATAACAAAATTGACAATAAAATAAGTTTTATACAATATCCAAACAATAACAACAAAATAGTAGCAAATAGTAATATGGTAGCAAAATAAGGAGAAAACATCAAGAAAATAACATTCAAAAATAAAAAAAATAGCAGATTTTTTTTGTCCTTTAGTGAATTCGGGTCGGGCCGAGCCCGGGCCAAAAATACCTTACCCGAGGCCCGGCCCATTTTTTAAACGGGCCTTATTTTTTTGCCCAAGCCTATTTTTCAGGCCTATATTTTTGCCCAAACCCTCCCACATTTCGGGCGGGCCTTCAGGCAGGGCCGGGCCGGGCCGGGCTGCCCAACCCATGAACAGCTCTAATTTTATATTTAGTATGTTCATTTTGGTATATAGTATATTTTGTCATGGCATAATAACTATTGAAATACTGCTTTATCTATAAGAAGTATAGTTTTTCTTTATGATGTTCGATGATGAGCTTAAATTTTTGTTTCAATATACCTAGAACAGGTAACAATGGATTGAGTAAAGTTAGTTGAGGCTAAGTTGCTTGGAAATTGATTTCTAAAAATAGGATATTCTTTTTTTTTTGGTTTTTCAAAATATAATAAGTATCTTTTAATGTCCTTAGGGATTTTTGAAACTAAACATTAGTTAAATTGCTACGGCATTTTTTTTTAAAAAAGTATGCACTCCAATGCTTAGAGTTGCTAAGTAGGTCAGCATCACTTTGTTTGCTCCATCGTGTTGTTGATTAGAAAGGAGGGTCTAAGTAAGAGTGTGTGATATAATTTTAGAGCCATTCCGTTGTAGCAAAGAACTGATAGCTAAAGAGGTAGTTGTATGCTCCATCCATCTTTTTAGTTAAAGGCCTTAGCTTCATGAGTGACTTCTGGTTTAAATTGTGACATGATGAGGTACTCGGCAATTCAATGTATGCTCCATCGTGATTGTCAAGACAAACATTGTTGTGAAATGACTAAATCCCCTGATATGGTTTTCATTAAAAAAAGGGAAAAATAAAGAAAAGGAAAAAAGAGAATAAATATATGAAAATGTGAATAATATATTTTCATATGGGCTTAAAGCAAGTGACTTCTGTTTAGGTAACGAATGAATTAAGTGAATAAAAAGATATTTGCTATAGGACGAAAGAAAGAATGCATGGGTACTTAGGAAATTTTATTTCTAGGGAGAAATTTTTGCACTGCCTTTGCTGAACAAGCCTTTAACATTCGAATCAATTTTAGGAAAAGAGAATATTGTTGAGAACAGAGGTATAAATTGTTTTTCAAATAGCTAGGCAGTATAATAAGGTTTTTTTTCCTAACGCAAAATGGGTGCATTCATGCATTTAGGTGTATTTTGCTTGAGGACAAGCAATAACTCAGGTTTGGGGTGTAATAACTCTTGAAAAGATTTATATTTCATACCTTTAGACCTAGCTAATTGCTTTTACTTAAGTACATTTTGCTACCTTTTAGGACATTTTAGTTAGCATTTTTAATATTGCATTAGGACTTGGACTGTGTTGGAATTAGGTGCTTTTAATCGCTTGCGGTGGAGTTTTTTATGTATTGGTGTGGCAAGAATAGGTTTTGGAACAAGGAAATAAAAGAGTGAAGTTTTGTCAGGGCAAAGTACAGACAATTTGCCAGCACGGATGTTATGGCATTGCCGAAAAGACCAAGTCAACATTTTTTGCGCAATAGTCCCAGCTCAAGTTCAAACTTGTACCAGATAAATCCGGCCCCCTAAAAGAGGAGAAGATAATCATGAACTATTAGCAGACCCTAGCTTAATTTATCTATAAAAGCCAAATGAGGAAACCTTAAACAGCGAAAAAAAAAAGTGGGAGAGATCCTTAGGCGTGAATAAGGATTCGGCTGTGCAAAGGAAACGAAGTTGAAGGCAGTCCTTCTTAGCCATCATAGGACGTTGTGCTGTCGAAGTGTGGACTAGGCAAGTGAAAGCTATTTCCTGAAGTTCTTCCATTATTTCCATTAGTGTTCCTTCGAAAGATTGAATTGAAGTAGTTGAACACAATGTTGAATAATATTTTGGTTTGGAATTTTATTTCCTAGCCCATGAGCTAAATCTCATAGGGTTGAGATTACTTTCGATGAAACCTTAAATTGTTTTTATGGATGCAGTATATATCTAATTTACGTTACTGTTTCATTTGATTGTTCTTATTTCTCAATGAAAATGCAAATGATCTCTAAATATAGAAGACTGTTCGCATACTTATAAACTTATTCTAATTCCGAAAGGGTCGGATTGGTTGGATTAAAATTAAATGAAATGAGCAAGTATTCGATAGACACTTGTAGTTGACTCTAGACATAGAGTCACGATCATACAGAAGGAACTCATGCAAGATATCTAAAAAGCCTATAGGCACGGGCAAGGTAACTTGAGGTTTTGCTCTCACGAGAGACAGACTATTTTAGAACTCTTCTGTGTTGTAAAGTAGATACGTTTTTTGCCAAGGCATTATTGACAATAAGGGTCGATTATGGGTAATCCTGACCTTCCGAATCAACATCACTCTATCCTTATCTTAGTCGTAGTAACTTTGCCACAGCATTTTTAGTTGTTTATTTCTTTGTTCACATTCTATTCGGATAAGCGCTCTCATTATTGCCATTACATTTTTGCTCTCACTTTTGCCATAGCTTTTCCAATTATTCATAAATTATATCTATCGCATACAACCTCATTCCTTTGAATTATTACTACATACTTACTTCAGTTTACCATAGCATTTTAATCGTGACGTCTTGCCATAACATTAACCATATTACAATAACTTATCAATTTTATGCCTCAATTTGATCCTCGTAGGAACGATACTCGCTCGTAACTTTATTACTTGAACCGATGTGTATACTTTAACAAAATCACACATTTACACAGGACAATTAATTCAATTATATCTCAAAATTAAGTTTAAACTTAAAAATAGAAAAGATGTTGAATTGAGCTTAAATCGAGTATCAACACTTAGTAATATTCAATCTGGGTGAGGAAGTGGGCAGGCAAAATCAAAGAGCTGCTGCAACAAAACCTCTCTCTGTTCCATTTTTCAGAAAACAAATTAATTTAAAGAAGAAAAGGAAAAGGCTTCTTTGTGTCTCTTTCGCTTTTATTCTGATTCTCTGTGGATCCCTATAAAAATAAAACCATCTTTCTTAGGATTCTCTCTCTCTCTCTCTCTCGTCCTGAATTGTTAGTCAAATTCCCAATCTGAAAAGCCGCGGTTTCTCAATTCGCCCAAATGAAGCTCACCGTTAAAACCCTCAAGGGTACCCACTTTCAAATTACTGTTAACCCCAACGACACGGTTCTCCTCTTTCTATTGCTATCTTCGTTTCTTTTTCCTTCTTTTTTTGTCTGGTTAAAAATTGGGATTGAAATCTCAATCTTCTTCTTCTTCTTTGCTTTTTATTAGGTTATGGCTGTGAAGAAAAACATAGAAGGTATACAAGGGAAAGACAATTATCCATGCGGCCAACAGCTTTTGATTCATAATGGGAAGGTTTTGAAAGATGAAACTACTTTAGCTGATAATAAAGTCTCCGAGGATGGTTTTCTTGTCGTCATGCTTAGCAAGGTATAATTTTCTCTTTTTAAAAAAAAAATGGTTACCATATTACTATGTTGGCTAATCTCTTAATTAATGTATTTTTTTAATGTTTTCTTGGTAGTGTATTTTGTACTTATATGTTCTACAAGATGGAAATTAGATTAGAAGGTGTTTGGACTATTGTAATTTTTAGATAATCTGTTAGCAGCTGCATGTGGAAGGTTAGTTGTGATAAATTTTCCTAATTGAAGGTGGGATTTGATCCTAGGATGGGTTTTTTTTTGGTTAAGTTTGCCTGCTTGCACTTCCTTGTATCAAGCTGTCTTGATTGTTTGAATCTTATACTAATGTGGGTTTATATAGTAGTCTGGAGAGGCTTTCATTAAAAGCCTTTAGGCTTCATACTCTAAAGCTTGACGTGTTTCAAAGAAAAAAAAGGAAATTTTGGCAAGCAGTGTGGAGAGTTTCATGATTTCTTCTTTTAGCTACTTTCCCGTACGTTCTATGGTAGTTTGATATCTTCGAATGGTTTTTGAAATTTCTGATTTAGCATGATACATGCACTTGTAGTATTACTTACTTTCTTTTATTTGGATGTTCTTACAGAGCAAGTCCTCGGGTTCAGCTGGGGCATCATCTGCTCAGGTGTCTTATTCTTTTGATTCTTTTTTGTTAGGTTGAGCATTGTATTTTAGTTCCACTTCTAGTTTCATATCAGTATATAAACAACTTTATCCTTGTCTTACCTGACAGCCTGCTTCTTCAACTCCATCTACAATTGCACCTGTCTCTAATCCTACGCCTACCTCTGAAGCTCCTACACAAGCACCGTAATTTCATTCTACTAATTCTTCCTCCCACAAAACATGCCCTCTTCTAGGTTCAGCCACATTTATCTTATGCTTATCATAAATTCTTCTATTGTAGGGCTACAATGGGCACCACATCTGCTTCTGATGCTGCAACAGCTAAGTATGTGGTGTCTATCTCCTAAGTACCTGTTTATTAGGTCAATAGATGCTTGAAATTATGTTCTTGGATCTCACACCACTAAATTGTCATAATAGGCAAGTATTTAGAACCACCTATGATTAGGCTTGACTTGTATAGAGCGGTGGTTAAAGTTCTTGTTAGACACTTGTTTGACACGGGTTCGAACTGTGTTACCCTGTCCCCCACCCCTATTATTGTATAAAAAAAGAACCACCTATGGTTAGTTTTTATCGAAGAAAGAAGATAATAAAATAGGAGATGCTAGTTTGTACTTTGATTTCCTTTTGGTTGATATTTCCAACGTTTGGAAGGAACCCCCCATCCTTCTTTTTTTTTAACTTGGCTGGTTAGAAAGCAGAATAGCACTTATTATTTACACTATGCACTGCTGTTTCTTATTCTTTTTTGTCTGTATTGAACATGCCTAACACTTTCCTAAGAGGATTCAGTCATTTGTTACTTCCCTATGCATACTTTTTGCTGTGAAGGTCACATATATTTCCACCAGGCTGGCTCTGTAAGAGCAGTTTTGATAAACCAAATACTAACCTGTCTTAACTTTTTACAGAACTAAGCAGTACAACTGTCGACAGAAAGATAATCACTTCATTTTCAGTTTGCTTTACTGATTGGGATTGTTTAATCAGTTGCTTTGTTGCTGTAGTAAGTAGTTCTATGTCTCATCTGAGATTGCATCTCTTGAAAAATAATGCTAGGAATATTTTCCTCTTTCTCTCGACGTTGAGACAAAACTTCCAGGTGTTATCTGATTAATTCCTTCTTTTGTAATTTGTTTCTTGAAAAGAATGTATATTGCAGTGCTCTCCCTCTACTGCACCTCTTGTATTTTCTTAATTTTGTGGAAGTAATGGGGAAAAGATTATCTTGATGCAGTCCAAATACCAATACCTATAGTCAAGCTGCTTCCAATTTAGTCGCTGGAAGTAATCTTGAACAAACTATCCAACAATTGATGGATATGGGTGGTGGCAACTGGGACAAAGAAACAGTAACTATTGCACTTCGGGCTGCTTATAACAATCCAGAGAGAGCAGTCAGTTATCTATATTCCGTATGACTGGAACTTTATGATTGTATCAAAGCTAGAATTCTAACATTAAACTACCATATTTGTTTGGATGCGGTTCTGATGCTACTTTATCTTCAGGGGATTCCTGAATCAGCAGAAGTCGCTCTTCCAGTGGCTCATTTTCCCACAAACCAAACTACTGAGACTGGTGCAGCTCCTATTGCTCCTGTTTCAGGGGCTCCTAATTCATCTCCTTTGAATATGTTTCCTCAGGTAAAACCTTAGAGGCTTGGACTTTGAAGTACTTCAATCATAATGCAATTTTTGTTAGTTATCGTGTGCGCTGGATTTTATTTCTCATTCCCAACATGCTGAAATGATACTAGGAAACACTCTCTGGGGCTGCTGCTGGTGGGCTTGAATCCCTGGATTTCCTCAGAAACAACCAACAGGTGTAGTCCTGTTAAAACATTTTTGTTCATTTGCTTTCTCTTGTAACCATGAAGATCTCTCCTTCTGACATAGAAATGCTAAGTGCACCTTTGTTTGCATTTTAGTTCCAAGCGTTGCGTTCAATGGTACAATCAAACCCGCAAATTCTACAGGTTCACATTTCTATGTTTTCACCATCTAAACATAGCAGGCAGTTTATTGTTCTGGAATTGATGATCTTTGGTTACAGCCCATGCTACAGGAGCTTGGGAAGCAAAACCCCCAGCTTTTAAGACAAATTCAAGAGCATCATGCAGAATTTCTTCAGCTAATAAATGAGCCTCTCGAAGGTTCTGAAGGGTTAGTGCTTATGCTATGGATGGAATTGTTGACTTAGCATAGCATCTGTAGTAATATTTTGTGTTTCAGGGATGTATTTGATCAAGCTGAAGAAGAAATGCCTCATGCTATCAGTGTTACCGCAGCAGAACAGGAGGCAATCCAACGAGTATGCGAATCTGTTGCTATTATTTTATTTGGATCTTCTCTAACGTCTAAAGTATTTTTCTTTTAATCTGGTTTTTGAAGCTTGAAGCGATGGGATTTGAGAGAGCCCTGGTCATTGAAGCCTTTCTGGCATGTGACCGGAACGAGGAATTGGCAGCAAATTACTTATTGGAGAACGCCGGGGATTTTGAGGATTGATTGATTACCTTATTTGGTTCATAGTTTTGGATGTATCTGTTTGATATGTTTACGTGGGGTATTACTGTCTGGAGCCAAGCGTTGGTATTAATTGAATGCTATATAAAAAATTGTTTATGATCCATAGGCTTTTCACACGATTATTTCATTTTCTATTTTTTGAGCTCATTTTGCCACTTAGAATATTATTGTTTCTGGATTAATTAAAAAATTTATTGGTTGTTTTAGCATTTAAAATAGCGCTTCTTGTTTTTTTCTTATAAAAGCATACAATTTTTCATTTTTCATATATATATATATATATATGAACTTTAAAAAATAATAATAATAATAATACATCAATTAATATATTTATAATCTAAAAACATATAAACTTTAAATATATATGAAATAATTAAACATTTTTACCAAAGAAATTAAAAATTTTGGGTAATTTTTTTAAAATTAAAAATTTTCTATTTTTATGAACTTTTTAAAATGTCTATATTTTTATAAAAGAAAGCTATGTGACTATTTATTAGCTAAAACGATCCATTGCTTTTTCTTTTTTTTTAAATTGTGTTAAAAACTGAAAAAAAAAGTTACAACGGATGAATACTTGAAGTACTAAAATGAGGAAAGAAAATTTTGAGTTAAAATCAAGAATCACTTCTAAACAAACCTAGCAACAAAAAGCATTTAAAATATAACACCAACATATAATACATGATAATTAATCATATGAAATTTCTTAAGCTTTAAACTATTAATATATTAAAATTCATAGTAAATATTTCATCCCCTCAACTTTTTCAAACTATATCTTTGTTTCGATTCGGTGGCGCCAACCTTTGAATTGGTCGCTAGTCATAATTTCTTCAACATTATTTTTCTAGTGTTTATTTTATTTTTAATTTTAATTCAGATTATCGTGATTTTATTTATAGTTTCGTAGTTTTTATTTTATCCACTTTGTTTTCTTTGAAAGTATATGTGGTTTTTTTTTAGTTTCTAATCAAGTTTTAGTGTATATATGAAATTTGCCAATGTAAGGGGTGTTGTAATGTAACGACTCGAAAGTCAGTAGAATTAAAAATGTGGTTTTGGAATGTTGTTTTCCGATGATATGATCAGTGAATATTATCTATTAATATTTACGAGATATTACAGTATTATATTGAAGTTTGGTTTAACAATTTTGGTTATTTGGAAAGTTAGACAAGGTATAAGTGTACCGGTTCTAAAGTTAGTGGTTTTAGAAATTGAGGTATCAGGATCTCGTTTTCATAAATCAGACTTGTAAATATTTTTATTAAATATTTATGGAGTTATTTTAGAAACAAATTGTATTTTGATTAGATAATTTCATTGAATTACTGTGTAATTTGAGTATAGGGACTAAATTGCATAAATAATAAAAATATGAATTGATATTAAATTATAAGGTAGAATTTGATTAAAGGATTTAAAAAGCAAATACACCTTTGTGATTATTGTAGCGGACGGTCATGGGATAAAGTATTATATATACAAGTTATATATGTTATTATTAACATTAATATATGTAATAAAATCATATAATAATAAAATGTGCTAAATGGATTGAAAGAGAATGTAGCTATTCTCTACATTTCGAAACAAGAAAGAAGAGACGCACGGCATTAAAGGCTATAGGTTTTTTCAAGCTTCAATTGGTTAGTTAATTTAGTCTATTTTTTTATAATTTTTATGTTTTCAGAATTTTGGTACTATAAGCTAGTTGACTCATGTTGTAATTTTTGTTATTGTTAAAATTTAAGTATGTTACCTTAGCTGAATGGTTGAAGTTTAAGGTGTTATTTTGATAGATTTTAAGGTTAGATGTGAAATAGAACTAAATTGCAAAGTCAACTGATGATTTTGTATAATAAAAATTAAATTGTACAAAATTCAAAATTTAGGGTGTAATTGAGATATAGGAAGTCCTATAGGGACTCTAGAAAATTCAGCATTAGGTTTTGGGGATTAAATGTGAAAATTTTTATAGTCTCAGTTTTGAGACTAAATTGAATAATATGTGAAAGTTGTATAATTTAACAATTGAATTTAATTGGGATGTGTAGTGTTAATTTATTATAGTTGTTTTAATGCGTAGTTAACGTCGACCCTAAATCCTTGAGAAAGAAAGGAAAAGACAAGATCATCGGCAAATAGCTCGAAGTTCACAGTTTGTGTTTCTATAACCCAAACAACTTCAATTGATGCATTTATGAACTATATTGCATGAGAAGATCATATGGTAAGCTATAAATGATAAAAAGAGATTAATTGATCCGATTCAAATTTATTATTTGTGATGAGGATTAAAGTGAATAATTTTAGAAATATCGTATAATAATATAAATATGAAATTAAACTTGTTCTGAGATGTGATATATATAAATATAATTGCGTATAAGTATATAGATATGATGGATGAAATAATGATATGGATTTGGGACATTAATTGTGACAGCCCTATTTTGGCCCTAATCGGAAAAGTAGTTTCGGGACCACAAAACTGAGTCAAAAAATTTTTAAAATATTATTTTCTGTGTTTATTATATGTGAATTATCATATGTGAAAATTTAATGTCTTGATTTTGTTGTTTGGATGTTGAATTATTAATTAGAGGCTTAATTGCATAGAAGTAAAAATTAGATAGAATATGTGTGAGTGTCGAATTGTGGTTGTTCTTTAAGTTTGGAGGGTTTAAGAAACAAATAAACCAAAGAAACTATGCATAGACACATTCGGCCATCACTTAGTGGAGGAGTAATGATATTAATAGGGCTAATTTGGTAAAGTAACAATTAATAATATGCATGTAATAGTAAAAATGAAATGGTTGCTCATTTTTCCCTTGGTTGTGCCGAAAGTTAAAGAAAACAAAAATAGAAAAGTCTAGGGATATTCGGCCATTGAAGAAGCTTAATTAAGGTATGATTTCATGTTATTTCTTTTAAAATTTTTGAATTTGAGTTGGTTGCTAAGCTCTTGACATAACCCATGTATGAAT
Organism: Gossypium stocksii; assembly: GCA_020496765.1. Classification (NCBI taxonomy): domain Eukaryota; kingdom Viridiplantae; phylum Streptophyta; class Magnoliopsida; order Malvales; family Malvaceae; genus Gossypium; species Gossypium stocksii. Next base: position 98,257,110 of record CM035629.1, on the reverse strand, counting down.
TTTTGAATTGGTGGCAAAGTATGTATTCGGCCATGTTTGTAATGTGTTAGATTTTGAGTGTTTGATGTTTTGAAGTGTAAATGGTCATTAGATGAGTCCTAAGCTTGTTAAATTTTGATAAATTGGGGTTTTAAGGACAATTGGTATTCGGTCAAGGTGGTTTAATGTGAAGTTTTGATAGATTTGAGAAAGGAATGTTTAAATGCCAAAAGTGATATTCGGGTATGGCTATTAAGTTGTGAAATTCATATTAGTTGATGGAAGCTAAGGTTTGAACGTTAAATTAGTTGCTTTTATAATGGCCGAATGAACTTATCATCAATGCATGGTTTAGTTTGAGTGATTTAAGATAGAAATGATATTACCATGTGCCGAATGTGATTTGTTGTGAGAAATGGTTTAAATTTGGTGATAATGGAAAGGTCAAAGATGACCTATAATGTGAATGACTTTTACTATGATTTATTTGTGTGATAGCCGAACATAGCTATAAGTTAATGCTTGAATAGTTGGTTTATTAGAAGCCAAATTGTTAGTTTAAGCACTTGATGATTATATTAGTTAATATGGTAAAATCGGCATATGAATATTTTGAATAAAGCATTGTGTTAAATGTTAAAAGATAATACCATAATGTTAACCTAGTTGTTAAAGTTGCCGAATGTGGTTAAGGGTAAGTAAAATTATATCAAAATTGAGCTAAGTGTGGCTAGTAAGGCCTAATTATTTTTCTTGCTACAATTGGCCAAAAGTATAAATAATTGAGTTGTAACAAGTTAAAATTTTTTTAATTTAGCTCAAGAGCAAAGAGAGCCAAATTCGGGTAAGGAAAAGGCGAAAATAGCTGAATAGCCAATCCGCAGTTGTTCGACGACATTCGAGGTAAGTTTTAAGTTATTAAACATATGTTATAATTGTTATTAACATGGTACATTATGGAAAATTGACCTTTATTGTATGTATGTGTACAAGGCCGAATGTGATAGTGAATAAAAATATAAATGATATTTTATATAGTCAAATAGTATGTATAAATTTTTGAAGTGAGATGCTAATATGTGTTAAGACCGAATGGTATTAAGTTCTTACTATGTGTTTGTACTATATGGGAATTTGAAAGAAGATGTTTAAATGTGAGCGAAAGCTTGATTTGTGATTTATATATTGTGCTCGGGCCTATGGCCTAGCAAGCTTTAAAGCTGGTGATCATTTCAGGCTTCGAGCCTAGCAGGCGTAATGCCGGTGAATTGATATCAGACTTAAAGTCCAGCAGGCCTTGTGCCGGTGATGAATTTAGGGCTATAAGCCTAGCAGGCATTGTGCCGTTGTATTTAAATCAATTTGGAACTTAGCAAGCAATATGCCGGGGTGTTATTTCGAGACTCTGTATTGATGTGTTATTACATAAGTTAAAACGAATGGAAAAGCTAAATATGAGCTATAATATTGTTAGCTCGTAATGAAGGTACGTATGTGTTTTATCATGAGATTTAAGGCATGTAAAATGCATTTGAATGATGGTTATGTATCCGAATGTGATCGAACAAGTTTGTGCCTCAGGAAACTAGGTTATGAATAAATGAATGTATGGTATAATATTCGGCCATTTATGGCATAAGTAAATATACATGTTAAATGGAATTTGTATATTCGGTTGAATGTAAGCCTATATTGAATTGTATATATATATGGTCAAATGAGAAGTTATATGTGAGATTATATTGAATGTGTATATTCGGCCATATGAGATTTTTTTTTTTAACGTGAATATTTAGATACATGTGACGAGATAATTGACCTTGAATATTCGGTCTAGATAAATCATTGGAGTTAAAGTGTATTTAATAGTGCTATTTGATTTATATGAAATGATTTGATTATTTAATGGAGTTGTTTAATTACTGAATTCTTACTAAGCTAATTAGCTTACTTCGAGTGCTTCTGTTATTCTGTTTTATAGATCTTGGTTGAACGTTACGAGCTCGGGGATCAATTTCGAAGTCATCCATATTATCGTCACTATTTTGGTACTTTAAAAGATTATATTTTAATGTTGGCATGTATAGGCTAAACTCTTTTGAAAAACAAGTTTATTTTGGAATATGTATATATTCAAACCATGCGAAAATGGCTTGCTCATTTACTAAGTATGAATGTATGGTTTGATGAAATTATGTGGCTGATCAATATGTAAATATTTGTTGATGTTATTTTGAATTGGATTATATGAATTAGCGAATGTATTATGAGCTTAGGATAGTCTTAGGTCCAGTTATAGGTTGAAGAAATTACCAAATGAATAGAATTAATTTTGCATGATGTATAATCGGCCTATAGCATATTTGTTCAATCATGTGTACGTATATAGTTTATTGATTAGGCTTTACTTTGTTTAGTATAGAAATTTGGAATTTGGTTAGATGAAATGCTCATTTGAAATATGCATACATGCTTTCGGGTATAATCATGAAATGATGTCAATTGTAAAGTGATTTTGTTTTATAATTCATTTTTGGTATAAGTAAGTTATACGGATAAGTTTTAAATTCGTGAATCACATGCAGTATGAATTTGATGGTCTTTCAGTTGGTTTCTTTTCGGATTAGATATTGTAATAATAATTAAGAAAAGCTTGATTAAAAAGTTTAGTAATGGAGATTATATTATTTATGCATGTTTGATAATGAATAACTAGTCCGATCTGTCTTTTGATCTGTAATGCTCGTAACCTGAATCTGGCGACGGATAAGGGTAAGGGGTGTTACATTAATTATAAATGAAATTAAATAGAGGATATTAGAGTTAAATCCGAAAATGTGTATATAATATTGATGTGATAAAAAATATTTTGATTGTTATACGGAGAAATGTATATATGTTACAATTATGTTAGGTTGAATTATTATAAGTAAATCGAATTATAATATTAAATGGTACATTATGACATGTAGTTTTTCAATATTAATTTGTATTAGATCTTCTTGTTAAGTCATGCATTACATAATTTATATTATAATTTAATATTGAATATAGAAATATCATTGAGTTATACTTAGTGTACGTTATCATTTGTTCATGCGTAGGTTAGATATTATTCAGTTCGTACGTCGATTCAACATCTAGTGAGAATCCCGAATTCAACTATTGGTGAAATATTCTTTTAGTTTTGGCATGTACCTAGGATGTTCTATGTATATAAGTGTAATGCTCATTTTATATCTTGATGGTATTTAAGTTTCTAATTTATAAGTATTGTATATATGTGTGTGTGTGTGTGGTTGATAGGGATGATTATCTTGAAGATGTTTATATGTATAATGATTAAATAGATGAGTAGTTGAAATGCTAAGTAAGTTGTGGTTAATGCATAGTTATGAAAGTAATAGTTAATATATGATTTGATCTCAATAGATGGTAATGCTTTGGTGTATGCTTATAAATAAAATTGGATGCTTAGTTGTTCATGTTTAAGTACCTTAATGGTAGATTATTTATGTTGGTTGATCTTAGTATATATATTTTGTTTAGATGTTGATCTGAATGTCTTTATTGTGTTTAGGTATGTTATTTGAATTTAGGTAAATTTTGAGCATAAGTGGATCTTTTAAAGAGAAGTTTTTACAATTTTTAAACTCAAGATCAATATTTTTACATCTGGTACCGATATCTAAACAAATGAATAGTTTTAAACAAACAGAATGCCAAAATGATATCGATTTTTATTTGAGTATCGATACTAGGAAATAAATATCGATCCCCTTGTTTTGCAAAGAAAATATAATTGAATTTTGGTATTGATTTTCAATAAGGTATCGATTTCATATCAGTACCAACTGTGGATTTTTAAAATTAACCTTTAAACTTTGAAACTTTTCATTTCAATTCTTTTTCATGCTTGAATTTCTCAATTAGGTCCATACAGATTTCAAATTTTCATTATGTTTGATTATACACGATGTGATTATTAATAATGGAGAATTTGTTTTGTAAAGTGTTATATAATGATTGTTAAATTTGGTTGTAGCACTTTATTACTCGGGTCTGGGGACCGAGCCAAATAAGGGGTGTTACATGTAAGATTTATTAGGAATCATTCTCAAAGGACTTTATTATGATATATCATAGTGATGGTGATAGATTGGAGATAATGACGAGGAGGATAGGTCATTTGAGACTTGACTTTTTATGCATCATTAATACGGTGGGTCTCTTGGGGCTTTTAGCAATTGTGTTTTGGTCGATTGGTGTTGATTGTCAAGTTGATTTAATGATGGTAAGGTTAGGATGCAAATTTTAGCTTTGAATATTCTAGTGTTGTAGTTACTATTATGCATTAATTTGTAGTAATTCATTTATTGTTTATACTATGTGTCATGTCTTTATATAATTATTCAGTATGCTATTAAAGAAACTATTAATATATTAAAATTTTATATTTATATTACACAAATGCATTTGATAAATAAAATGAATTAATTTCTAATTTCTTTAAATGTTTCTTTACTGTGTTAAATTCTTTTTTCTTGTTCTCGTTCAATTTTTTTCGAGAATTTTAGTTTTGTACTATTTTAATCAAACAAATAAAGTTAAGGAAAATAAAAACAAATCAGCATTATTCTTATTTTGCTCTGATAACTTATTTTATTTTTTAAAAAGAAAAAATATATATATGAATTTCCTATATTTTTTAAAAAGCAAAAGTATATATATACGGTTTTCCTATATTTGATAATAATTTTATTTCGATTTCCCTATATTTGATAACAAATTGCTTTGAATAATTGAGTAAAAGAGTTTGAGAAACAGAGAAAATCGATCTAAATTGTAGTGGTTGAATGGATTTTGAAATACAAATTAAAATTTTAGTGGTTATTCCCCAAATTAAATTTTATTTTTTATTTAATTTATAATTGTTATATTCTTATTTAGGTCAACGCACATGACAAGTACAAAAAACATCTAAACAGTAAGACAATCAATAAGTCTAAAGGTAATCTGCAAACCCCTTTTTAATATGATCATTCAAACAAGCATGTACCATCTACCGTCAGGGTCTGTTGTTTCATTAGGAACATGAATTGTTGGTCACCAAATACCACATGAATTCAACTATTTCATACCATCAAGTCAGAATAAATGATAAGATATGTCCCATAACAAACATCCACATCTCATTGAAGGTAGCCACCCTACGCGTTCTGTAATGATGAGTTACTGACAAGTCTAACACTTTAACATGATATTACATAAAACCCTTGTCTATAAATACCTCTAGGAATGAAAAAAAGGGATCCGGCTCTCCAAGAAACCATGCCTACACTCTGCTAACTTACCTTTAGCCCTCAGCCTTTATACTCTCATTTTCTTCACTCTTTGTATCCTTTGACTCTCCACCCGGTTGAGTAAATCGGCTTCCACAGCAACCACCACTCCTCCATATTCCTTCCTTGTTTTACCATAGTATCAACAATGATTAACTTCAATCATTTTATGATGTTATGATGTAAACACAAATATTTTATATTTGAAAATAACTTTAAATTATTATTTATTATTTTTCAAAGAAATACAATATAAGAATTGTTGATTTTTTTATTTATTTCAAAATTTAATTTTTAAAAGAATTATGAAAAATGATTTTGAAATTTTATTTTAAAATTCATAAAAAATTTATTTTATCAAAATAAAAGATAAAAACTCAAAACCTAAAATTAATATAATGAATAGTTAAAAATATTGAAAATGAAAAGAAACAACTGAAGCAACCAAATTTCACCCTGAGCAAAAGGCAAATGGATGTGAGCCCCTAGAGTCTTATTTTGCTTTTATATCTTTATTTATGTGTATATATATATATTAGTGTTTTAAATTATTTTTGGATAATCACCTATACAACTAGTTATTTTAATAATAGTATTAAGTATTTTTTTTAATTATGTTATTTTAGTTTTATGATTTTTGTCTTGATAATACTCAAAACTTAGATGCTTGGGATTTTTTTTTAAAATTATTTTTTCACTATCCATGGTTTTTAGGTCGAAATTACAATGGAAAAAGTGTTTTTTCACCCAAACACAACAACTACATTTAAAAGTAAAAATTATCAAAACATCTTTATTTATATTAATTATTTAAAAGATATATAAAAATTAGATTAATTTATATCTTATGTATCATTATATTAAATTACTTAAATATCATTATCATTATATTAAATTATTTAAATATAATTTATTATTATATTTAAATTTTTAAAGTATTTTATGTATCATTAATTAAACAAATAATTTATATTAATTACTTAAAAAGTATTTAAAATTTATAATTCATTTAATTAAATATGTATGAAGTATTTTAATCTTTACTTCTCTATTATATTACTCAATACATTCGCGGATAATGTTACTAATTTCATCGGCTCTAATAGTTACCATGAATATTTCAACCATAATCACAATAGAAATCACTAAAAATTAACACAAAAACACTTTTTTACCACACATTTCAAAACCACTTTCTTAGAAGAGCTTTTTCCAATATAAACATTGAACTCACATCAACATGAAAAGGACGAAATAAGTAGGCGAATTACGCATTTTGAGCTTTGGAAAACCACCAGTTTTTCAAAAGCTGTAATATACGAACAGATTTAATCTTAAATCGAGATACTAAATGGATATCAAGCTTTTTCTTCTTAAACTTGCAATAATCACATAAAGATAATACAATCAAGAAGGTTCTTAGTATCTCAGTGGGGGATGTAATCAAATCTGTCACAGACCATCAGACATACAGTAACTTTACTGCAACAGTAAATATCCAACATCAATTTGTTGACTGCAAATCCATCTCAGATCACCCACACACATACAAACATACATATACAGAGCAAATTTATTGCAAAGATATCCGACAACTTATGTTTTAGAGACTTAGAAGTCCCTGTCTGGGAAGAGAATAGGAGCAAGGAGAGACCACATATAGAGAGCTGCAGTTACCCAGGCTGTTAGAATCCGTATCCACACAGATGGCCACCCTACATCTACTAACTTCCCGCTCTCCCCAACCGAGGTAGACCATCCCGTCAAAAGCATCGCCGAGTACATACTTGCCAGAGAAAAAATGATGTGGAAGAAGGCGTATGAGTACGCCACTGCCTTATTGTTCTTCTCCTCCTCCTCATCAGCCTTGTCCAATGGAAGTAATGGCTTTCCACCACCTTTACGCATTCAAACTCAATGTTAAACTCTACTCTTAATATATCTCATCTTTCCATCTTTTCTTTTCTTATTTTACCCTCGGAATAGATTCAAAAAATGGGATACAAACAAAAGGGATGCAAAACCATGAAATTTACAGACAACTCTGGACCCTAATTTTTAGAATGGGAAAACCATATAAACATTAACAGTTTTTCTAATGGTATATAGTGTATAATGAATGAATATTTTGTCATGAATACCTGCACGAGGTGAACTTGGTGGGGATAGTAGAGTTGTAGAAGACCCAGCTCGAACAGCAGAATAGACAACAGAAAGGATAGTGGTAAGCAGGCCAACAGTCACAGTGCCGGTAGAAATTGCTTTAGAATGCTTGTGGAGACCATTGCATTCATAATCTCTTGGTTCACTTGCAAGCCCACTGTAGCAGAGGTACATACAATACAGTGATATAACTGATGCCGGTAAAATGCTACTACCAACCTGTTACATGACAAGATAATTAGACAAGAAATCATCAATATATATGTATATTAGCCTACTAGGAATAGAAAAGAAGCAACTCCATAGATTGTAATAACTAACAGCGTTAAATCATAGTCATTACTTTTTTCATTTCAAATGCAAGTGACCGGTGATAAGAGTGAGAGATGATACCTCAATATTTCAATTTTATGGAACAAATGAAAGAGCATGATTATAAGGTTTAGTATTTAAATGGTTAAGCCAGCTTTGCACTCAATTCATCTATATTTTGGTTGCAAATCCTTTATTTGCGATGGGTTGAACAGTGGACACAAAAGCATGTTTATATCCACATTCTAATCATCATCCTATGTTTCAAAAAGTTATATCTATCTGATCAATTATGGGAACAGTATCAATATTCTAACTGGGATTACCAACTCAGGTTTAGGCTGGTCCACTTTACATTAAGGGTATATAATCCACAAGAGAGCTAGTTGTTTCCAATGCAAGAGATGAGAAATTTTGCAAATGGTGGCATCAACTTTACTCCAATTAATGTATTAGCTCTTCAGCAAATAACAAAAACGCAACTAATTGAGTTTATAGTTGACGGGCAATTATGATTATGAAAAACCAAAGGAGAGACTTACTGCAGGATGCAGTGCAACTATGGCAAACAAAATGACAAGAATCAAGGTCATCACGATAAAGAAGGTATTGAGTCCACAATCCTGTCCAGATGGAGTGAACCAGTGAAAGAGAAGTCCCGAAAAGCCAAATGTCGCCAAATAGCAAACAAGTGAAACAATAAACAGAGCAACATACCTATAAATAAAAACAAGCAGGTCAGGAATCAGAAGAATACAATGAACAGATACCATAAAGAAATCAAAAAGCAAAACTAACCAGAATTGCTCATCGTATCCAACCCATTTGTCATTCCATCCATGAACAAAGTCAAGTAAAAGCACAACTTGAATCAAAAGAAACAGTCCTGAGCCGAACTTTGATATCGTCTCTGCAAATGCAAGATTTAAGTTTCAGATGAAGTCAAACTAGAAGTGATTTTAGACAATTTATCCTAAAGCATGTAATGACTTTCAAAATATGGCATTCTTAATTTAGTAGAACGATACACAAGCAGTGTTGCTTACCATAAAAGCTGATAATCTCATTAGGAACAAAAAACATCAAAATAACTAAAATGAACCAGCAGATAATTTTCATCATCCATCCACCATGGTGCAAACCATCACGAGGATCTCTCTGATCTTTAACACCAATCATTAAAAATGATAGGATAGTGAAAAAGAGAAAATTTCCCAAGCTGACCCTCAGCACCGCATCTGTTTCAAACCATTCCCTGTTGGGTGTTTTGTGAAAATGATTGATCCCTGTATAAATAACAATATTATATTCACTAAATCAGCAAATCAAGTATATCAGGACATAGACAACAAGTTCAGTTATACCTCTCAAGACCAAGTTTACTTTTCCCCATCAAGAAATATGTAAAAAATTATAAACATGAAATGTGTGCCACATACCAATAACTAATGACAATGGGGCAGCACAGTCCAGGAGAAATGAGGTGCAAGTACCAGTTATCCAACACTCAAAAGAAATATATATATACAGTTCATCCAGGAAACAGTTTTGATTCAATATACTGAACATGGTGAATAGTAATATACCCAGATTCATATGGAATCGGAGCTTTCTTCAGATTCATATGGTGAATAGTTAATTAAGAGAGCATGTTTAAAATGCATTTATCTCCGTGTAAGACAATGCTAATGCAACAAAGCCTAAAGAATTTGACTTATCCGCCCATTGAAGAGGTTATTGATTGGATACTATTTACTATATTGCAGCAACATTCGCTCGGTACAACAGTTACCAAGATATGTGTAATGGAATCTTAAAACAAACAAATTATGCTCCGAATAATTAATAATATAAAGATATAGAACACACTTAGCAATAACCAAAATAAAATAAAATAAATGAGGCAAAACCGAACGAAACTTACAAGGCAGCTGCTCCATGAGAGGGGAGGCAACCTCACGGAGGATCCACGAAACAAACAGAGAAAGGGCAAATAGTCCACAATAGGCTATCCTTGCAGACCTCCGGCTTATCCCCGAAACCACCGTGCGGCACGCATCGCAGGCGCACGCCGCACAGCACGATGCAAGGCATGAAGCAGCCCACATCTTCACCACAACAAGATAGATTAACCCGCCGAACCCAAAAACCTTTACTACTTTGATCAAAACTAAAATTAAATGAATAGATTCTGTACAAGACCCTAACTGTTGAGAATTGAATCGGAAGAGCCCTCAAAAAGGAAAAATAATAATTGAGCAAATATGTCTTACCTGAGAAATTGAAGGAGAAAAAGTTAGGCGAAGACGATGACTCGAAACACAACAAACCCAAAAGAGGAATCGGAATTGCTTTCTCAGTCAGACTCTAAAGCCTACAATCATATACGGCTGTTACATATTGCACTTCTCCTAATTTCCTTATCACAACCGTTCGTTTAACTTGATGACGACTTAGATTGTCTTTTGTTAATAATTTGGGTAGACTACACTAATAGTCACTCAACTATGAGTAAATTCATTTTTAGTGTCCAATTATAAAAAAATTACAAAATAGTCACTTAACTATTTATATTTTTTTCACCAAACTATAAAAAGTTACAGAATGATCAATCTAACCATTCAATTTTGTCTTTTTTAGTCACCACATGGCTAAGCAGTTTGTAAAATTGACATAATAATAACTTTAACCCTCAACATTTATACATTGTGTCAATTTAGTCTTAACTCTAGAAAATCTAACCCTCAACATTTTACATATTATGTAATTTGATCTTTTTTCAATTCAACTTTTTTTGTGACCATTTCACTTAAAAAGATAATAAAAAAAATTATCAGTTAAATTTGATTGAAAATATACTAAAAATGGAAACGCCTAAAAATCTAAGACAATAACTTTCATCTTTTCTCATCCTTTTAAAATTAACCTTTTAATGTCAAAAAGAAAATAAAAACTGCAAAAAAGAAGACTAAATTACACAATATAAATGTTAAGGGTTAAAATTACTATTATGCCAATTTTAAAATGTGTCACCGTTAGCTAGTTGTTGATAAGAAAAAAAAAGAGACAAGATTGACTAGTTAGTTGACCATTTTTTGTAACTTTTCATACTTAGGTGTAAAAAAAATTATTAATAGTTAGGTGATAATTTTATAACTTTTTGTAGTTTGGTGGCCAAAAAAATTTACTAATAGTTAGGTGATTACTAATTAATTTACACTAAAAAATTTTATATTTGGCTTTTTTATAAAAATAACCTTAAAAAATTAATTAATTACTTAAATAATTTATTTTTTGATAAAATACAAAAATAACCCAAAATTTACAGTAAAAGTTGGTGGGGCCAAAATATTTGGCGCCACCAACATGTCACGTTAGTAATCTACATTAAAAATTTAATTTTTTGGTGGAGCCATGTAAAATAGTGCCACTTGTATAAATATTAAAGAAATACTATAATTTTTGAAAGTATAAGGGAGACTTTAACAATTTTACATTTTTTTAGAGAAGCCAAATAAATTGGCGCCACCAGATTTCAAGAAATTACTCCTGAATCCCTATTTCCCTATTAAAACAATTTAAGGCCAATTTTTTTTCCCTTTCACGTCAGTTTCTTTGAATTGTCCTTTTACATTTTTCTTTCTTTTTAAGTTTTTATTTATTTACTTTTTTTAAGTTTTTTTATTTGTTCTTATTTATTTTATTTACTTTATTTATTTGTTTATTATTGATTTTAAAAACTTGAAATATATATTTGAAATGTTTTACAATATTTTTTCAATTTTAAAAATCTATTTTTGAAATTATTTTTTAAAATTTTAAATATATTTTTTTAATAATATAAAACATTTAAATATTTTAAAGATATGACATTTCAAAGTTATTATTAGTTTTTATAATATTTTAAATGTATATTATAAATTTTAAATATTTTTAATTTATTTTATAATATTTTAAATGTATATTTTAAATATTTTTAAATTTTAAATATAATTTTTATAAATTTTTAATTTTTAAATTAAAGATATTCAAATGTTTTTTAAATTAAATTTAAAAATTAAAAATTAATATTTTATTTGGTAGAGCCATTTAGAATGACCCCATCACTTTATAGTGTACTTTTTATATTTTTTAATATAAAATTTTAATATTTAATATTTTATTTTGGTGGAGCCATTCTTTCTTGGTTCTCTAGCATATATAGAATAGTGAAATTGTTGTGTTCAGTAGGAGAGTTCAAAATATCTATTGAAAATGAATAATGAGGTGTTTTTGGTGTATGTTCTTTTTTATGGTGAAATTGTAGAAGGTGATGTTGCTTGTATATTTCAAGGTCAGCAAAGAGTAGGTTTAAGATTCAAAAAAAATGTAAGCTAGCAGAAATGAAAAGGAAGATCAGTGCGAAAATAGCTATCCGTTGTGGAAGGGCGATGTCCAAATTATTTTACAAGTTTCTAACTTTTACAGATCCCTTCAAATTTTATGAGATGCAGCTGTTAGATGATGATGACTTGGGCACTATAATGGAAATATGATGGTCGACTGGAAGTGAGAACCCTCAACCAGTTGAGTTATTTGCTGAGTTAGAGACTTAGAGCCTGTAGAGAATGTTAGTCCAATAAGTCAACATCGCAAATTTGACTTTGATCTTAATGTCGGATAGACAGACCAATTAGAATGTGAAGGGACATCGCAGATACCCAAAAATCCTAATTATGGTGGGAGTTTGTATAACAACCCTACCCCCGGTCCCCATCTACAAATACATCCGGAGGTGATAATAAGCACAGAGGCAAATGTCAGAGAAATGACCAATAATAGTGAAAATTCTGATCAAGACGTTGAAAATTTTAGTGATCCTGATGTTGATGAGGTTTCGAACGATGTTGATGATGAAGGCCCGGAAGAGGTTGAAGATGTTCACGACCCTTTATTCAATAACTCGAGTCGTGGCATTATTTTACGAAATGAATCTAGGGGCAACATGTTGAACGTAGATCCAGATGCAACGCATATATTCGAGTTTTCTGAGTACACTGATATAGTACCTGCTCATAGATTGGCGTCAAATTCTTAGTTCGAGGAGTTGTTCGTTGGGCAACAGTTCGAGAACAAGGCGGACTGTGTGTTTGTCATCAAACAATACAGCATGAAGTTGTCGATTGATTACAAGGTTTCCAAATCTACATCAACATTATATGTTGGGGAATGTTGGAGAACCGGCGATGGGTGTGGTTAGCGTAGTTCTAGCTGCATTTATACAGAGGACTCAACAGTGGCGAATACGAAAATTAAAAGGGCGCCATACATATACTGCCGCACGTATGTCTCAAGACAACCGGAAATTGGATGCTAAAAGTATTTGTAACTACATCATGCCACTAGTGAAAGATAGCTCAATCATTCCTATGTCGACATTAATTGCAGACATGCAAGCTCGATTTCAGTACAGAGTGTCGTACAGGAAAACGTGGTGGGTGAAACAAATGGCCATGCAACAATTGTACGGTGACTGGGATAAGTCATATAATGAATTTCAAGGTTGGATTTCAGCGATGGTGGAGTACATTCCAGGAACTATCGTGGACTTGCAAACGTTGCCTGATAGAGACCCTAATGGACAATTGGAACTAGGGAGAAGATTTTTCCGTCGACTGTTCTAGACTTTTGATCCATGTGTTAGGGTCTTCTCCCACTACAAACCGCTAATGCAAGTTGATAGAACATGGATTTATGGAAAATATACGCAGATACTTCTGATTGCAGTTACACAAGACGGTAATAGAAATGTGCTACCGATTACTTTTACCATCGTGGAGTCGGAGAACTCTGAATCATGGGCATATTTGATGCAGAACTTGCGGAGACATGTTGTTAGGTAAGACGACATTTGCATTATCTCTGATAGATCGAAGGGTCTTGTTGCTGCGATTTGGTAATCCGAGGTTTCGTGGAAGTCCGTCTATTGTATTTGTCACATTGCTGCCAACTTCCATAATAAGAACAAGAACAAAGACTGGCACAAATGAATTGTGAACATGGGTAAAAATATCATATTTAAATTCGTATTTATAAATATTTAGAGTCCATTTCCTAATTGGGATGGCAACACATTTTATCAGAATACATACGTAGGATACGAGCTAAAAGCATACCGATTCAGACATAAGTTAGCCAGGTTAGAGACTAATATGGCGAGGTCCAAATCTTCTCTTAGACAGTGGTTGAGTAGCATGGAGCCGTGGTAATGGACTCAATATTTTGACGAGGGGTACCGGTATGGTCATATGACAACTAACCTCGTTGAGGCCGTTAACTTCGTCTTGAGGTGTATACGTCACTTACAAATTTCAGCAGTTTTTTCAGCCACATTTTACAATCTAGCAACTTAATGTCAAAAATGAGGTTGAAACAAGCAAAAAGTTAGAGGCAAGACACGTGCACGTCGAAAAAATCAAGGACGCCTCTAACAGTTAGAAAAAATCAGGGATGCCATAAAACAGTTTTATGGCATCCCTGATTTTTTTGACGTGCACGTGTTTTGCCTCTAACTATTTTGCTTGTTTCAACCTCATTTTTGACATTAAGTTGCTAGACTGTAAAATGTGGCTGAAAAAACTGCTAAAATTTGTAAGTGACGCATACACCTCAAGACGAAGTTAACGGCCTCAACGAGGTTAGTTGTCATATGACCATACCGGTACCCCTCGTCAAAATATTGAGTCCATTGCCACGGCTCCATGCTACGCAACCACTATCTAAGAGAAGGTTTGGACCTCGCCATATTAGTCTCTAACCTGGCTAACTTATGTCTGAATCGGTATGCTTTTAGCTCGTATCCTACGTATGTATTCTGATAAAATGCGTTGCCATCCCAATTAGGAAATGGACTCTAAATATTTATAAATACGAATTTAAATACGATATTTTTACCCATGTTCACAATTCCTTTGTGCCAGTCTTTGTTCTTGTTCTCATTATGGAAGTTGGCAGCGATGTGACAAATACAATAGACGGACTTCCACGGAACCTCGGATTATCGAATCGCAGTAACAAGTCCCTTCGATCTATCAGAGATAATGCAAATGTTGTCTTGCCTAACAACATGTCTCCGCAAGTTCTGCATGAAATATGCCCATGATTCAGAGTTCTCCGACTCCACGATGGTAAAAGTAATCGGTAGCACATTTCTATTACCGTCTTGTGCAACCGCAATCAGAAGTATCTGCGTGTATTTTCCATAAATCCATGTTCCATCAACTTGCATTAGCGGTTTGTAGTGGGAGAAGACCCTAACACATGGATCAAAAGTCTAGAACAGTCGACGGAAAAATCTTCTCCCTAGTTCCAATTGTCCATTAGGGTCTCTATCAGGTAATGTTTGCAAGTCCACGACAGTTCCTGGGATGTACTCCACCATCCTGAAATCCAACCTTGAAATTCATTATATGACTTATCTCAGTCACCGTACAATTGTTGCATGGCCATTTGTTTCACCCACCACGCTTTCCTGTACGACACTCTATACTGAAATCGAGCTTGCATGTCTGCAATTAATGTCGACATAGGAATGATTGAGCTATCTTTCACTAGTAGCATGATGTAGTTACAAATACTTTTGGCATCCAATTTCCGGTTGTCTTGAGACATACGTGCGGTAGTATATGTATAGCGCCCTTTTAATTTTCGTATTCGCCACTGTTGAGCCCTCTGTATAAATGCAGCTAGAACTACGCTAACCACACCCATCGCCAGCTCTCCAACATTCCCCAACATATAATGTTGATGTAGATTTGGAAACCTTGTAATCAATCGACAACTTCATGCTGTATTGTTTGATGGCAAACACACAGTCCGCCTTATTCTCAAACTGTTGCCTAACTAACAACTCCTCGAACTAAGAATTTGACGCCAATCTATGAGCAGGTACTATATCAGCGTACTCAAGGAACTCGGATGCATGTACTGCATCTGGATCTACGTTCAACATGTTACCTCCAAGTTCATTTCATAAAATAATACCACGATTTGGGTTACTGAATGAAGGGCCGTGAACATCTTCAACCTCCTCCGGGCCTTCATCATCAATATCGTTCGAAACCTCATCAACATCGGGGTCACTAAAATCTTCAATGTCTTGATCAAAATTTTCACCATTATTGATCATTTCTCTAACATTTGCCTCTGTGCTTATTATCACGTTTGGATGTATTTGTAGATGGTGACTAAGGGTAGGGTTGTCATACGAACTCCCATTATAATTAGGGTTTTTGGGTATCTACAATGTCCCTTTGCATTCTAATTGGCCTGTCTATCCGACATTAAGTTCAAAGTTAATTCGTGATGTTGACTTATTGGACTAACATTCTCAACAAGCTCTAAGTCTGTTAACTCAACAAATAACTCAACTATTGGGGGTCCTCACTCCTAGTCAACCACTATATTTCCATCATAATGCCCAAGTCATCATCATCTAACAGCTGCATCTCACAAAATTTGAACGGATTTGTAGAGATTGGAAACTTGTAAAATAATTTGGACATCGCCCTTCCACAACGGATAGCTATTTTCACAATGATCTTCCTTTTCATTTCTACTAGCTTCACATTTTTTTTAATCGCAAACCTACTCTTTGCCAACCTTGAAATATACAACCAACATCACATTCTACAATTTCACCATAAAAAAGAAAATACACCAAAAACATCTCATTATTCATCTTCAATAGATTTTTTGAACTCTCCTACTAAACACAACAATTTCACCATTCTATATATGCTAGAGAACTAAGAGGTGGAGCCATAAAGAATGGCTTCACCAAAATAAAATATTAAATATTAAATTTTTATATTAAAAAAATATAAAAAGTACACTATAAAGTGATGGAGCCATTCTAAATGGCTCCACCAAATAAAATACTAATTTTTAAATTTTTAAATTTAATTTAAAAAATGTTTGAATATCTTTAATTTAAAAATTAATAATTTATAAAAATTATATTTAAAATTTAAAAATATTTAAAATATACATTTAAAATATTATAAAACAAATAATAAATTTGAAAGGTAATATCTTTAAAAATAATGTATTTTAAAAAAATTAAAATTATTATAAAACAAATTAAAAATATTTAAAATATTATAAAACAAATTAAAAATATTTAAAATTTAAAATATATATTTAAAATATTATAAAACTAATAATAAATTTGAAAGGTCATATCTTTAAAATATTTAAATATTTTATATTATTTAAAATATATTTAAAATTTAAAAAATAATATTTAAAATTTTAAAAAATAATTTCAAAAATACATATTTAAAATTAAAAAAATATTGTAAAACATCTCAAATATACATTTCAAGTTTTTTAAAATCAATAATAAATAAATAAATAAATAAAATAAGGACAAATAAAAAAAAACTGACGTGAAGGGAACAAAAAAATAAAAAATAAAAAATTGGCCTTAAACTGTTTTAATAGGAAAATAGGGTGTCAAGAGTAATTTCTTGAAATCTGGTGGCGCCAATTTATTTGTCTCCACTAGAAAAAGGTAAAATTTCTAAAGTCCTCCCTTATACTTTCAAAAATCAAAGTATTTTCCTAGTTTTTATATAAGTAGCACTATTCTACATGGCTCTACCAAAAAATTAAGCATATTGGTGGCTCCAAACACTTTACCTCCACCAACTTTTACTGCAGATTTTGGGTTGTTTCCATATTTTATAAAAAAAAATAGGTTGTTTAAGTAATTAATTAATTTTTTAAGGTTATTTTTATAAAAAAAGCCTTTATATTTGGTGTTGTGGTTAAAATTAGGTAACTTTTAGGAATTCAATTAGTTGGAAAATGATTTTAACTTTTAGTTTGTTAATATTTATTACTTTCTTTTTAATTTCAATCCTTGAAGTTACTTTTCTATAAAATGGTAGGGTAAACTACACCACATGTCACTCAACTATTGCCTATTTTCTTTTTTGTTCATACAACTATCAATTTTTTTTAATTTAGTCACCCAACTATTGCCCTTTTTATTTTTTGGTCACCCAACTACTATTTTTTTAATTTGGTCACCCAACTAATTGAGATTATTGTTATTTTTATCCATTTTCTGTTAAGTGTGTTAAATCTTTGATGGGAGGGTGATGTGACAATTAAAAAATCAGTATAATAACAAATTTAGGCCTCAACTTTCATATATTATATCAATTTAGTTATAATTTTAAAAAATTAACCCTCAAAATTTACAAATGATCTTAATTTGATCAAATTTACCTTTCTCTTTCCCTTCCCCACCGCCACTACCATCATTCGCACCGCCACTAAGATGATGGTAAAATGCAAAATAAGAGGATTAAAAGAACTAGCAACAGCTAAATCAACTTCAAACTGGTTTTAGCAATGGAATGAAAGACATCATTGAAGGCAATGAAATGATGGTTACGCTATCGCGACGACTACGACTATGGTGCACCATCAAATCAAGATCCAAACACGTATACTGCAATTGTCGTTACTAGTTCTTCTTAAGAGGGGTGTATGACAATCATCAATGGCTTGTAATTTGGAACAATTTGCAACAAAGGATTTTTTTTTTAGAATTGCAACAATGAAGAAAATAAGAAAATTGATAGAAAAAGAATTTAGAAAAAAGATAGATATTAGAAGGAGAAAGAAAAGATCCAATACTATTTGTACTAAATCAGGAAAGAAGGGTATCGATAGTTGATCTTCCATATTTATATACGTCAAATTAAGCTCTTTAAACACTTAAAAGGGCTTATTAATGAGTACTTTATACAATATTTCATTACTTTTCTGTGATTATTAAATTTTATGCTTAACTTTAGTTTTATTGTGTTTTTATGCATTTTGGAATAAAATGACAAGTTTATGCCATTAGACACTTAATCTTTAAGTTAAGTTTGTTTCAGGCACTAGGTTAATACGAAAATAAGGAGAAGAGCCTAAACTAAAGCCAAAGTCGTGACACCAAGATGTTGATGTCATGACACCAATGCCTTTGTTATCAACCGAGGATTTGAGCTTCACCAAATTGCACATCTGAATAGTCTGTCTTTGAAATCCCCACATCAATGTGTTGGTGTCATGACACCAGCTCCTAAGGTCGCAACTGTGACTTGGCAAGGTCGTAACACTAGTCACAACCCTTGCAAATAAAGAATTCAAGTTGCCTAAAGATGATGTCATGATACCAACGAGCTGTTGTCGTGACATTGAAGCCCAAAAACATCCTAGAGTAACTTTTTGTTGATGTCCCTACACCAGTATGTGGGTGTCATGACATTGACTCTAACGAGGTCCAACAAGACTTAAGTTAGACTTTAAGTGAGTGCATAATTGTCTTTGTTAGGTTAAATGTTATTGAACTATAAATACTACTTTATAAGCTTTTGGGAGTGAATTTTTTTTAGGCTGAATATTTTCTTTACTTTCCATATTTTTAGATTAGGTTTCTTTTCTTTTCTTCTTATTTTTTAAATTAGGCTTTCCATTTCTTTTTAGAATAGATTTTATTTTTTTGTTGTTTTATTTCTTCTTTCTTGTTAAAGACTTTTTTAAACAGAGATGGATTAATCTTTTGGGTGCCATTGATTTCACATCTAAATGAGCATTTCTATTTATAGTTAGAGATTGAGGATGAGTTTAAACTAGGACTAGGTGAAGGTGTGGAGGAGCCAACACACTTTCCAATCGTTGTTATAGAGGAGCCAACCAACGAACTTAATAAGCATATCTATTTCCAGTTCGAAGATCCTATGGAACTACCTTGCATAGAACAAGGCTGTAAGGGATGAGGTGTTTTTTTTAATCAACTAAATGTTATATTTGAGATTACAAGTGAAGAGGTTGGAATTGGGTCTTCCTTAAGGAAGGGTCTATGCAAGGGCTAAGTCAAAGAGAAATAGCTGTCAGGGCAATAAGGTAATCATATGTTGAGTTCAGTGTGGAATGAATGGAATAGGGTAAGGATCTGCCATTTAGGTGGCGAAAATTACAAGTCCAATAGTAGAAGTCAACAGTCTGATTAATTAGTGTATATGACTAACTTTAAAGAGTCAAGCTGGGAAATGTGATATAAATGTTTGTAAAAAAATTGTACAGAGTCAAATCCCAAAAGAAATTGTCATGTAGAAGAGTACATCTATGTCTAAACTAGGGATTTAGCTCGCTAAATGATTAGCTCGGAGCCTTCAAGGACTAGTTATGCTAGCAAAACAATGAAACTTCCTAAGATGCTTAAGGGGTTTTAAATTCTATGTTTTATTCTTGTTTTGAGAGATTTAGTGCCTTTTGTTTATTGTTATATAGAACCTCGCTAAGTTCATCTCAACTTATGATTGTACTACACTGGTTGCAGGATCAAATTTTATAGAGTTGTTGTAGGAGGGGACCAAGCTAGACACCACCAGATTCGTGCAAATGGCATGGTAACCGTATCATGCATATAGATGGGCATCCTTAGAGGCCACACCTTGAGGATTAAATTTGATACTTCTACATTAAAGTCTTAATTTAAACTTTGTAAATAACTATTGGTTTAGTAAGGTAGGAAGTTTGTAAGAATTTAATGCTCATATGATATGAGTCATAGTAGAAGTTAAATTCTGAAAATTTATGTGGTCTCTATAATTGAGTAAGATCGAGTAGTAGTAATGAATGTGTAATTTGACAAACTAAATGCGTAAATAAATTAGGTTAGAGATTTTGTTAAGTAATCATGTTTAATTGTGACACTCGGTACTCAGACTCAACGATCGAGTTGGGTATAAGATGTTGCAGTATGCCTTAATTAATTATTGGTTGTTGTTATGCTTTTTGGGGGAGTTTATGCAGATAGAGGGAGTAAAGTTCAATCATTTGCTCAAGTTTGTCAAAAAGCTTAAGAGAGATATTTTTAGGACCAAGGTTGTTCAACAGTGTTTGTTTAGTAACCAAATCAGTCATGGACTTGGTTAGCCATGTTACGAGACAACCTAGGCATTTTTATGTGTTGACTTTTTTTACATGGGCCTTATGGAAAGCTTCATTCTTGTTCTCAGAAACAAAATTATCAACAAGAGCATTATGTGAATAGATTGGATTTATGAAAAAAAAAGTTGAACTTGACTTGGATTTGAGAGAGAATTTTTCTCTTCTCAAAGACGTCATTGATGGCTATTTTCAAGGAAGGCTTTTCTGATTGACTTAGGACTTCACTGATTGAATATGAAGTATATAAGAAGTCAAGTTTATCTAGGTTACTTGGTACTTATTATAGTTGCTTAGGATGCCTATAAATAGGGTAGAGAGTTGAAAATTGTTATTTTGTTATAAAATAATAAAAATATACTTAATGTAAAATAGAGAATTTTCTCCTCTCGTCATTTCATTTACAAAAGAGATATCTATATATAAACTATTAGCATTTAATGCAACATGAATGAAACTTATTTAACAGCTTCATTAAAGGTACATTAAACATCTTTAATAATGAAATGGGGGGGTTTAACTCATTACTTTAATATGCTTAAAGGGGGTTATGACATCCATTTAATTTACAACACTCCCCCTTGGATGTCTTTTAAATAAGAATGTGCCTCATTAAAACCTTTATTAGGAAAAACCCTGTGGGATAAAAACCTAATGAAGGAAAAAGAGTACACAATCTCCTATTACAAGTTGCCTCATTAAAAACCTTTACCAGGAAAACCCAATGGGACAAAACCTTGGTTAAAGGAAAAGAGTACAACATGTTTTAGACTCCCCCTAATAGCGACATCACATTATATCTTTGAGTCGACGCATTCCAATCTTGTTTCGTAGTCTTTCAAATGTTGAAGTTGGCAATGCCTTGGTAAAAAGATCTGCTAAATTATCACTAGAACGAATTTGTTGAACTTCTATGTCACCTTTCTTCTCAAGATCATGAGTGAAGAATAATTTTGGTGAAATATGTTTCGTTCTATCACCTTTGATATAACCATCCTTTAATTGAGCTATACATGCTGCATTATCTTCATATAAGATAGTTGGCATATTTTCCTATAAAGGCAAATTACATATCTTCTGGATATGTTGGGTTAATAACCTTAGCCAAACACACTCTCGGCTTGCCTCATGCATTGCAATTATTTCAGCATGATTTGAAGAGGCAGCAGCTAATGTTTGTTTTGTCGAGCGTCATGATATGGCAGTACCTCCACATTTAAATAAATATCCCGTTTGAGATTGACCTTTATGTGGATCCGATAAATATCCAGCATCAGCATAACTAACTAATAGGGATTTTGAATCATTTGAATAAAATAACCCCATATCAATGGTCCCTCTAAGATATCTAAATACATGTTTAATTCCATTCCAATGTCTACGTGTTGGAGAGGAACTAAATCTTGCTAATAAGTTTACAACAAAAGCTATATCAGGTCTTGTGTTATTTGCAAGATACATCAGTGCTCTTATGGCACTTAGATATGGTACTTCAGGACCAATAAACTCTTCATCATTCTCACAAAGATGAAATTGATCTTTATTCACATCTAACGATCGTACAACCATCGGGCTACTCAATGGATGTGCTTTATCCATTTAAAATTTATTTAAGATCTTTTTCGTATAAGTTGACTGATGAACATGAATTCTATCTTTTAAATGCTCGATCTACAAGCTAAGACAAAATTTTATTTTTTCGAGATCTTTCATCTCAAATTCTTTCTTTAAATAATTTACTGCATTTTGATGCTCTTTAGGAGTTCCAATAATATTTAGATCATCAACATAAATAGCAATTATCACAAAGTTTGATTCAGCCCTTTTTATAAAAACACATGGGCAGATTGGATCGTTTTTATAACCTTCTTTTAACAAATATTCACTAAGACGATTATACCACATACGTCCAGATTGTTTTAATCCATATAAACTTTTCTTTAATCTGATTGAGCAATTTTCCCGGGAAACTCTATATCCTTCAGGGATTTTAAATCCTTCTGAGATTTTCATATAAATTTCATTGTCAAGTGTACCATACAAATAGGCTGTAACAACATCCATTAGACGCATGTCAAGTTTTTCATGTACTGCTAGACTAATAAGTATCTAAACGTGATTGCATCCACCACAGGAGAATATGTCTCTTCATAATTAATGCCGGGCCTTTGCGAAAATCCTTGTGCTACAAGTCGTGATTTATATGTTACAACTTCATTTTTCTCATTTCGTTTTCGCACAAATATCCATTTATATCTTACCGGCTTTACATATTTAGGTGTTTGGACTATAGGTCCAAAAACCTCATGTTTAGAAAGTGAATTTAATTCTGCTTGAATTGCGTCTTTCCATTTTGGCCAATCTTTTCTATTTCTACATTCCTCAATAGATTTAGGCTCAGGATCCTCATTTTCTTTTGCTATTTCAATAGCAACATTATAAGCAAAATTGTTGTCGACAATTATGTTTTTTCAGTTTCATCTTTTTCCTGAAGTAACATAACTTATTGATATTTCTTCATTATCATCATTTTCAGGTACCTGAACCTCTTCTGGGGATTTTTGATTAGTTATATCTTTGGCCTCTTTTGGGGCACTTGCCTCCATAATATTACCATCTTGAATAATTGCTCCTTTCCTTTTACGAGGATTTTTATCTTTGGAACCAATTGGCCTTCCACGCTTCAGGCGTGGATTACTTTCTTTTGTAGTAGCAATTTTCCCTATTGGGATATCAATTCGTATTGGAGCATTTTCAGCTGGTATGTGAGATTTTGTAATTCTCTTTAGGTCAGTAAATGAATCTGGCAATTGATTGGCAATGTTTTGCAAATGAATGATCCTTTAGACTTCTTATTCACATTGACTTGTACGAGGATCTATTTGAGATATTGATGATCCATTCCATGTAATCTCTTTTACCAGTTGTACTTTCTCTCCCCCTAATGTTGGGAATGTTGTTTCATCAAAATGACAATCAATAAATCGTGCAGTAAATAAATCTCCAGTTAATGGTTCAACATATTTAATTATAGAAGGAGAGTCATAACCAACATATATTCCCAACCTCCCTTGAGGACCCATCTTTGTACGTTGTGGTGGAGCAATTGGAATATATACTGCACATCCAAAAATTCTAAGATGGGAAATATTTGGCTCTTAACCAAAAGCCAATTGTAATGGGGAGTATTTATTATAACTTGTTGGCCTTAATTGCACAAGTGCTGCTGTATGCAAAATAGTATATCCCTAAGCTGTAACAGGGAGTTTTGTTCTCATAAGCAATGGTCGAGCTATTAGTTGAAGGCGTTTGATAAATGATTCGGCTAAACCATTTTGTGTATGAACATGAGCTACAGGATGTTCAACTTTTATCCCAATTGACATACAATAATCATTAAAAGCTTGGGATGTAAACTCACCAGCATTATCAAGACGAATAGTTTTGATTGCATAATCTGGAAATTGTGCTCTTAATCGGATTATTTGAGCAAGTAGTCTCGCAAACGCCAGGTTGCAAGTCGATAATAAACACACATGTAACCACCTACTAGATGCATCTATTAATACCATAAAATATCTAAATGGTCCACATGGTGGATGAATAGGCCCACATATATCACCTTGAATACGTTCCAGAAATGTTGAAGATTCAATCCCAACTTTAGCTGGTGATGGTCTAATAATCAATTTTCCTTGAGAACAAGCGACACAAGATAAATCCTTAAATTCAAGAATATTTTGGTTCTTTAATGGGTGTCCAACTGAATTCTCAATGATTCTTCGCATCATAATAGATCCGGGATGGCCTAATCGGTCATGCCAAATAGTAAAAGTATGTGGTTCTACAAACTTCTGGTTTGTAGTAACATGTGACTCAATTGCACTAATATGTGTATAATATAAACCTGATGAAAAAACAGGTAGCCTTTCCAAAATATATTTCTTTCCATGTTCAACATTTGTAATATATAGATATTCAATATTTTTCTCATTCATAGTCTCAATATGATATCCACTAAGACGAATATCTTTAAAACTTAATAAATTTCTTTGAGACTTAGTGGAATATAAAGTATCATCAATGACAAATTTTGTACCTTTAGGTAATAATATAATAGCTCTTCCAGAGCCTTCAATAAGTTTTGAACTACCCGATATTGTATTAACATGGGCATTACTCATTGTCAAATGAGAAAAATATTTTTTATCTTTGAGTATCGTATGTGTTGTAGCACTATCTGCAAGACACACATCTCCATTGATTTTGGGTCCATCAAAATTTTGTTGAATATTCATATTCTTCATAAAAACAAACAAAAATATAATATGAGAAACATTGCAAATATTTATTAAATATATAAATTATTCTTCATGAAAGAAAATAAATATACTTAAAACAATCTAAAAATGTCAAAATAATATAAACTTTTTCTAATGATTCTCAAAGAAATCTGCCACATCTAGGTGAGTTATGTTATTAAGGTCATTAAATTTATCATCCTCGTAGGCATGGTCATTTTTATTATTATAGTGAATGTCTTCATCTTTTGCCTCCATTTCATCATTTTGGGATATAAAATTTGTCTCCATATGCTTTCCCTTCCATTTAATGGATGCTTGATAAAGTTTCACTAAATGCTCAGATGTACGACAGGTACATGACTAATGCCCCATCATACCACATCGGTAGCATATATTCTCAATAATCTTTGAAGGATTATTTTGACCACTTCTTTCTCGTCTTTCATTTTTATTCTTTTTCTGGTGATTAGAAGTATCATTTTTATGACCACCATGATAACGATTATTAATATGTCCTCGACCACGTCCCCCACTACGTCCACGACCACGGTCGCGACCTCTATATTTTCTATTTTCGTAATTATTGTGTACTGCTACATTCACTTCAGGGAATGGTGCAGAACCAGTGGGACGAATTCCATGATTTTTCATCAACAGCTCATTATTTTGTTCAGCCACCAAAAGGCATGAAATCAATTCAGAATACTTTTTAAAACCTTTTTCACAGTATTACTGCAGGAGCACATTAGTAGCGTGAAAGGTTGAAAATGTTTTCTCTAATAAGTCCTCATCAGTTATGTTTTCTCCATATAATTTTAGTTGAGAACTAATTTTGAAAAGTTCTGAATTGTATTCACTTACAGTCTTAAAATCTTGCAACCGTAAGTGCATCCAATCATAACGAGCTTTAGGGAGTATCACAGTTTTCTGATGGTCAAATCGTTCTTTCAAATTTTTCCACAACTCAAGAGGGTCTTTCACTGTGAGATATTCCACTTTTAATCCTTTATGCAGATGATGACGGATGAAAATCATTGCTTTTGCCTTGTCTTGATTAGATGCTTCTTTATCTGCTAATATAGTATTTCCTAGACCTCTAGCATCTAGGTGAATTTCAGCATCTAACACCCATGACAAATAATTCTTGCCTGAGATGTCTAAGGCCGCAAATTCAAGTTTGGCAAGATTTGACATTATAATCACTTGAATCAAAATAAAAAAAATATTAGTAAAATAATAAGTATTCTCAATCATGAAATAATTCAATTATATATACTAAATTTGCTAAATAACAATATGTATGTCAAATATTGGTATAAAGAGGAATAATCATAATAATAACTTAACACAAATTAAATTAATTGAAATTTCTTTTAATAAAAAAAACATGCATATATAATTATCATTATTAGATTTTAGTTGTAAAAATAAATGTGCAAATGTTACCCAAAGCAAATATTTTATCTAGAAAATAAAATAAAAGAATTATGAAAATACGTATACCGTATATAGTTTAACGGGAGTTATACGGGAAAATTATATAAAGTTGAAATGATGTGAACTTCACTATGAACTCGTAGAAGCTCGTGCTGATAACGTGTTATAAAAAAATAAAAATATACTTAATGTAAAATAGAGAATTTTCTCCTCTCGTCATTTCATTTACAACAAAGATATCTATATATAAACAATTAGCATTTAATGCAACATGAATGAAACTTATTTAACAGCTTCATTAAAGGTACATTAAACATCTTTAATAATGAATTGGGGGTTTAACTCATTACTTTAATATGCTTAAAGGGGGTTATGACATCCATTTAATTTACAACATATTTTGATTAATTGTTCTCTTTGTTTATTTTTGCACTCTATTTTAGGCATTATTTGTGAGTAAATTTAAACTTTTGTAAGTGAAGTTTGGGTAAGTGGTTATAACTAATTGGGACTAACTATTAGGCTTGCAAATCTTGTAGAAAGGTAGTTTAGGCTTACACCAATAGGTGGTTGGGTCAATTGAGGAATAAGAGACCATCCATTGAGTAAAGATTTGTAAAATAAGATTATTTTCGAATTACATAGACAAATGACCATGTACATATCTCTCTCTACTTTTGTTGTTTCTACTTCTATTTTATTGATTCTATGACTGAACATAGTATGAAATAGTTAAGTGATATTCATAGCAAACTAACGTATTTTTCAAAGATAAACCAAAATGCAATAAATTTAGAGTTTTCAAACAAAAGCATTTCATTCATGCATGCCAAATTTCACACCATGTTCCATACTTCCACTAATGCAACTCTCATCATCACAACCAAACCTCTGATAAATTTTGTGTTGCCCATCAATGTTATCTTTTCTCTTGCAAATTTTTTTATTATAATTTTTTACAATTTTTAACAAGTTTTTATAATATTATAATATCTTTTTAGTTTTTTTATAAAATTTTTTGTAACCTTTTTATTTTAAAAAATAAATTTTTTTCAAATAATATTGTCATTATTTGACGCGTTGTACTTTATAATTGGCCAGATATCTTAACCAATTCTTTTTTAATGTTCAAAAGATTCAACCAGTGAACTTTTAATATGGTTAGGAACTAAAGTGGAAAAGAAATAAGGATCAAAGTGAAAAAAAATATAATTTAAGGACTAAAATATGCATTAAACCTATCACTAAACGACCTTTGAACGTCTCCAAACGTCAATATTGGCCCAATAGAGAAGACATTAGTTCAAAATACCTTCGACGCTTCCTTGCTCACCCAATAAAAAACACCCTTTTATTTCCTTGATTAGTGCCTTTTCTTTTGAATTTCGTTTCTTTAATATCTTCCCTTGCGTCGTGACACAAACAAGGGAAGACGAGGGATTATAAAGAGAAAACATCAAGACGTACGCCCTTTCTTTGCTTCTTCCCTTTCATCTAACCTTGGTTTTCTCTACTGTAAGTATGTTTCCTTTTTAAACTATTTGATTTATTTGCAGATCTGGGTTTTGTTTAATTTTCTAGGATAGATATGGGTTTTGAATTTTATGTTTGTTTGATAGAAATATGTATTGATTATCCAGCTTGTTAATTGTTTCTGATAAGATTTGTTTTTTTTTTTAAATGTAGATTTAACATGTTATTCTGGCTTTTCTGTTTTTGGGTTTTTGAAGATCTGAGTTGATAGTATGTTTTCATGAGCGCGATTAAGGACTAGAACAAGATCTATCATGATCTAGCTGAAATAATAACATTTTAGGTTAAATATCTGTCTCAAATAGTTAAAGTATAAATAGCTTTCAGGTGAAAGGGAAATTAGGTATTTATTCTTTGTGATATAACAATTGAACATTGATGAAGCTAATTCATGAGTTGCTATATGTATTTGTTTGGCAATTATGGTTTAAAGCGTTATCGATCTTCAAGCTCGGATGGAATCTGTAGAAAAATATTTTACAAAAATTTTGTAGTGTTGTTGATAAGGGAAATTTGCACCCTGCTTCTAGCTGATACGGATATATATATATATATATATAAGATTTTCCTGTTAGGGTTGGTCAATCATTTAGATATTCGCATATGTGTTTAACTAGATGTGTTCGATTCAGTCTTTTGTGTATTCTTTCCAATAGTTTATTGCATTTGAAATGAGGCTGTGGTAAAAAAGCATTTTGAGTCAGGTCCGGGCTGCTGCATTAAAGCAGGGGTTTGCATGGGTTATTCCCTTGAGAAATTAGATAATTTTGACGTATTGTGATTTAAAACTTTTTTTGTTTTTGAGTCTGCTCTTACATGTAGTGATGTATCGAGTTGGCTACATGATTTCAGGTCACATCGGCTAAGGACTATTAGAGTCTAAATTCTAAGTTATGGTTCTTGATGGCATTGTATCTTCTCCCCATCGGAGATCAGGATCAATGAGGAAACAATTCCCAAAAGATGAGTTGGGGAGCTGGTCAACACTTGTTCAGAGGCATAGATTCCTCTTAACAGCTTTGGGACTTTTAGCATTCTTATGTACTATCTACCTTTACTTTGCTGTTACTCTAGGAGCTACAGACACATGTTCTGGCTTGGAAGGAACACAGAGAGCAACATGTAAACTGCAGCACGCAAGGTCGACTCTATCCCATGGAAAACTCAAATTATTTTAGCATGTTTTTATGGAAAAATCACTGGTTGCTTTTGACATTCTAGTAATCATTTTTTTAGGCAATTTGAGGGTTTTTAAACTTGAGAAAGAAAAATAAACACAATTCATTTATAGTAGATTAGCTTGTGTTGGTATGCTTGTGGGTGTTTATATAAAGGGTTTAATATGTGCAGTGGAAATTGTTCTGCAAACCTTATTTGTAATGAATTAATGTTATGAAGAAGCTAATTTTGTCCCTGTTGCCATTGTATTTTAACTTCTGAAGTTGGTATGATGCAACAGCTTTTGTCTTCAATGCATTATCATCTCTGAGATGCAAACCATTTTGAAGCTGTGATATTTAATATGTTAACACTTACCTATTTTGAAATTTCTTGTATTACAATGTTTTAAGTTGCAATACTGGCAATTCGGTTTTGCTTTAACACTGAATCAAAGCGTATAAAAGGATAATTTTGTTTCACTTGGCACAAATTCAGATGAATTTCGAATCTGGTTTATCTACTAACTATTATTTATTATAAAGGAATAAACATTATTCTGAGGGTATTAATTTTTTTTAATTTCTGATAATTTTTTTAAAAAAAATTACATATACATAAGAATAATTGGTGTTGCTACTATTTCAATTAAAGTCGCATGTAATTTTAATATTTATTTTGATAAGTTTATTATATAAATATTTTTATCAACACTATGGGTCTAGAAATTGATACATGAAAAAATTTTAAACAAAATGAAAAGATTGGGTAATCATAGAATGTTTGTCAAATTCATGAGTGGAGTAGTTTGTCTTTCATGAGAAGGATTAAGGAGGCTAAAATCAGCCAATCGGAGAATTCAACTGATTGCTACAGTGAATCTCCTTGACCATTCATGCGGGTGAGCCCTTTCTATATACCTAATCGTTATAATGGTAAAGTATTTAATAGATATGTTTTATTTTGAATGTTTATAATAATTTTTATAATGATTTCTATATATTTGTAGAAATTTAAAATAAAATTATAGCTATTTCATACAAGTAAAACCATTAATTATAATTTATTAAATAAAAAAGATGTTAATTAAAATATTATTTTAATAAAATGTTTAAATTTCATATAAAAACTCTATTAACTATATTTTATTAAATGAATTAATTTTTAATGAGTGGAATTAAAGATATTAATTTAATAAACTATTAAAATTTCTAACTACATTTTATAGTATGAATTTGGAACATCAAACTTGCAAATTGATTACTTGAATTTAATGATTCGTGATTAATTAATTAATTTAATTTGATAACTTATACTGATTAATTGAACTTGTTAGATTTATGAACTTCATAATATAAAATGAAAATAATAATGCATGCACCTGGTATGTCTTTAATTTCCACTTTCTATTTTTTTTAAACATAATTTTCACTTTTGATGAAAATTCACGATATGAATTCTATAGTAAATTTATAATAACCATCTCTCTATAATAACTTGTTGTTATAGGTGTATAACAATGATTTCTTTGTAACAAGCAAAATATTGATAGAGAAATGAGGCTATTATAGAGAGGGTTGAATATATATATATATATAAATATTATTTTAGATGATTATTTCATATTTAAATTATTTTGAGTTTAGATTAAATCTGAATGATTTGTAATTTAAATTATGTTAGATTTATATCATTTCAAATTTAAATTATTCACTGTTAAGTATGACTTCTATTTCAGTCAAATTTGAGAAAAAATCTTCTAGTTAAACTCTGTTTATTTGTTTCAATTAAACTCTGATTAGTCTAGATTATTTTATTATTATTTGACCTATGAATTTAGCCTATAAATAGGCTCTTTTACAACCTTAACAAAAATACACCCACTAGAGATTAAAACTTATAACACTGTTAGAAAATTTTGTGTTTACATTTTGATGGTTCTTTGTTTTCGGGTTTTTTGGGGTTTAGTTTTTATCTCTATCTTTTGTACTCTTTTTTTTGCCATTATAGTAAAATTATTTTTTCTATGATTTTTATCCTCTTTGGAGGGATTTTTTCGCGTTAAATTTGTGTATTCAATTTCTCAATTTCTTCTACTATTTTTACTTATTCGTTGCTTAATGGGGTCGATTCCTAACAAGTGGTATCAGAGCTAGTTCAATTTTCATAGATCAGCCCATTCAAATATGGCAAGAATAAGGTTTGAAATTGAGAAGTTCGATGGTGTCACAAATTTTAATCAATGACAAGTTTAGATGATGGCAATTCTAGTTCAAACTGGCTTGAAAAAGGTTGTTACCGGAAAAAAGCTTGAGAATCTAAATCAAACAGAATGGGAAGAGCTGGATGAAAAGGCCTTGTTTGCAATCCAATTGTGCCTCGCAAATACGGTATTGTAGGAGGTATTAATGGAGAAGACCTTATTCGCCTTGTGGAAAATGTTAGAAACTTTTTATGCAACCAAGTCTCTAGCTAACCATTTAGTGTTGCAACAATGTCTATTTGTGTTTCGCATGAACAAAGGTGAGCTTCTTAGAGATACATCGGTCAATTCATTACTCTTTTAGATGATTTAAAAAACGTTGAGGTTCAGATTGACGATGAAGATCAGGCTATGCTATTATTGTGCTCTTTATCCCTTTCATACAAGTCTTTCAAAGAGACCCTGATTTATGGCAGAGACAAACTCTCGTTTGAAGATGTGAAAGGTCATTTGTTGAGTAGAGACAAAATTGACAATGAGTTTGGTTCGGGTAACAAGACAGATAGACAAGCTTCTATTTTGGTAACATCAAAGAAACGAGAAAAAAGGTGTCGCTATTGTAAAAAGTTAGGTCACGTCAAAGCAGATTGTTATAAATTGCGAAATAAAAAGAGCTGTTGAGAGTAAAAGGAAGATGTAGCTGGTGCTAATTTGGCCGATAAAAGCAGTGATGATTCCTTGTTAGTGTTAACGAGCAATAACTCCAAGCTTACGTCCAAGTGGATCTTAGAACCGAGATGTTCTTTCCATATGTGTCCCAATAGAGAATGGTTCTCCACATGTAGTTCAGTTGAAGGTGGAGTTGTGCGCATGGGAAATAATTTATCCAGTAAGATAATTTGTATTGGTACTGTTAAAATTAGGATACACGATGGGACGATTAGGACACTTTCAAATGTCAAGTATGTACCTAATTTACGAATGAATCTTATCTCCTTAAGAATTTTAAACTTGAAAGGATGTAGAATCAACATCGACTCGAGCGACATTAAAGTATCTTGTGGAGCTCTGGTTTTGTTAAAAGGTAAATGAACCGACAATTTTTATATTCTGAAAGGTTCTACAGTGACCGGTGAAATGGGACGTCCCTCGTCTGTTCTAGAGTCGAAGTCAACTCGTTTGGAGCAGAGACAACTTAGTCATAAGAGGGAAAAAGGTATGTTCATTTCGTTGAAGAGAGGTTCTCTTTTGGATATAAGTTCTAAAAAGTTAGGACACTATGTTCGTGAAAATTAGATCCGGGTTAGTTTTGATTTGTTCAAGATAGGCCTGTGGCTGGCTTTGGCAAAGATGATGTTGTAGAAATATGAGTTAAGGTGGAGATTTGTTAAGTATGACTCCTATTTCAGTCAAATTTGAGAAATAATCTTCTAGTTAAACTTTGTTTATTTGTTTCAATCAAACTTTGATTAGTCTAGATTATTTTATTATTATTACCTATGAATTTAGCCTATAAATAGGCTCTTTTACAACCTTAAAAAAATATATTCATTAGAGATTAGAACTCATAACACTTTTATAGAATTTTGTATTTATGTTTTGAGGTTTCTTTGTTTTTGTGTTTTTTGGGGTTTAGTTTTTATCCCCATCTTTTGTTCTTGTCGTTCTTTTGCCATTATAGTAAAATTATTTTGCCATGGTTTTTTATCCTCTTTGGAGGAGTTTTTTCACGATAAATTTGTGTATTCAATTTCTCAATTTCTTTTGTTACTTTTACTTGTTCATTGCTTAATCGGGTCAATCCCCAATATTCAAAATTTTCTTTTGTTTTTGCCATTTGAGCATTTTAGGTTCAATTTAAATAAAATTTTAAAAAAAATATTTGATTAAGTTATTTGCATTTAAAACTTATGGAAATATAAAAAATGAATAATGAATACTAATAAAAAAAATTAAAATGAAACTCGTCCTTCTAATTTAAAACTGAATACTTATTTAACCAAAATTTCAGAATTATAAGTATCTGTTTTGCAATTACATTATACTCATGCATTTCAAAAACAATAATTACCATTATTTTTATTCAATGTGGTTTGGGATTTTTTTCTCTAGTTTTGCTTTCAATCTTTGTACTTTTTGCACATTCGTAATTTAATCTATGTATTTTTATTTCAAAAATTTAATCTATTCACTCATTTTGTTCAATAATTAAAGTCAACTTAATTATCAAAAGGTTTCGTTAAATTGGCTATTTTATCTATAAAGGCCCATTTTTAACTTTATTAACGAAAATGAGCCATTTTTTAAATAATTTACCGGAAAGGGCTGATTTTAGCAAAACGCGTTCACGTAGGTGCGTTTTTTGGGGAAATTTCAACAAAACGTGTCCCTGGGGAGCGATTTTGCCATGTCAGCACAAAACGCTTCCACGTGGACGCGTTTTGCTGACGTGGCAAATCACTCCCCCAGGGGCGTGTTTTAGCCCGTGTTTTTCTTAATGTTAGAGCTTTTTGCATGTTTAGTCCCTAGGGTATTTTGGGTTAGAGTTTTTAGGGTTTTTGGTAGGTTTAAGGTTTAGGTTTTTTTTTAAAAAAATCTATTAAATTAGGTTAAGGGATTTAAAAAAAATAATTAAATTAGGGTTTAGGATTTTGAAGAAAATTAATTAAATTATGAATTAATTTTTTTAAAAAAATTTTGTGTTTAGGGTTTAGGGAAAAAAATTGTATTGACAATATAAAAAATTTTATTTTTTTCTACAGTAGTTCCTGAAAAAATAATTTTGAGAAGACGATTCTGAAAAGATAATGTCAAAAATGCTTCAAGTAGGATGCACTGTCAGCCAAATTACTGAAGAAAGGTCCTACGTGGACACTCTTTTTCTACTGTAGTTTCTGAAAAAATAATTTTGAGAAGACGGTTCTGAAAAGATAATGTCAAAAATGCTTCAAGTAGGATGTACTGTCAGTAAAATTGCTGAAAAAAGCTCCCATATGGACGCTCTTTTTCTACAGTAGTTCCTAAAAAATAATTTTGAGAAGACAATTCTGAACAAATAGTGTCAAAAACGCTTCAAGCAGGATGCACTGTCATCAAAATTACTAAAAAAAGCTCCTACGTGGACGCTCTTTTTCTACAGTAGTTCCTGTTTGGCCTTAGACTATAAATGAGCCAAATTTTATTATCAGGTTGCATAAGTTACAGCAAGAAAAATTGAGGCTAAGTAGAATAGAAATTGAAGATGAGTGAACGTATTAGTGCTGTTATTTACTATGATGGTGAGGTTCATGACACCGAGAACGACGTTGTTCTTTATCAGAGAATACAGTGCGACTGATTTTTAACCAGGACATAGATTCGACGCCAATGAGAGTTTTGTCTATTAAGTATCGATTTTGTGCTTCGATTGATCCTGTGACATATGATTCATTTGATATCAAAGGTGCTCGTAGTTTGAAGGCAATGGTGCAAACTTATCTTACTAGTGGATCACCTTATCTTGAGTTATATGTACAATTTTCATTACAAATAAAGCATTTGCGACTTCAACATCTATTGCTGTTCGAGAAGAATACACGACCCTTGCCCGACACTCCATTAGTGAGAGGCAGAATACGAAAGTGCCTGTGTTTTGTAGCAATATAGAATACACAACCCCTGCACGACACTCAGTTAGTGGATGAGACATGCACCTTTGTGAGTTGATATTCGATGCTGGAAATACGTATTAGGGAATGACATCAACTTCTAATAGTTGGCAATCCACATCTGATTGGGGATGTTATGAAACGTCCACAAGAAGGGATGATGTACTCCATATGACATCCACTGACAAAGGGTCCTTGTATGTTGCAGATGATGGTGGGTTGGATGATGAGTTTGATGTGGATCCACCTTGAAAGCCTGACCTTGATGGTGTAGAAGTTGAATTATTTTCTAAACTGGAGCCTGTTCCAACCGAACATAAAGATGTTGAAGGGGGTTTAGCTGAAGAAGAAGAAGATCTGCGATTCAGGGAGTATTTGCCTCCAGCCTGCATGCATAATGTCGATCTATCGGCAGGTGATACGTTGGAGTTCCCAGATTTACCACACAGAAGGCGTGACTGTACAAGTTCGTCATTGGATTCGGGTGATTTAGCAGTTAGTAAGGAGTTTTCTAGTAATGATAGTTTTCTTGGTGTATTGAAACAACATAGCATCATGAACAAGGTTAACTACAATATGGTTAAATCTAAATCTAAAAAGTTCGAGACCAACTGTGCATACAAGATGGTACATGTTCATGGAAAAGTATGGCTTCGATTAGAAAAAAGACAGGCGTGTGGGAGATAAAAAAATATAAAGGTCCATATACATGTGTTGCTGGTACAATATCACTGGGTGTGTACGGTTTTTAAATAATACTATTATTACGTAATATTGCATTATTTAACATACTTCGTTGACATGTATTTCACAAGATCATCCCAAGATGGATTCAGATATGTTAGCTAGCTTAATACTACCGATGGTGAAAGCAGGTCCTAGGACCTCAGTCCCTGTCTTAATTGCTAATATTTGTAGCCAATTGAGGTACACGCCCTCTTACCGCAAGGCTTGGATAGCTAAGTAGAAGGAGTTGGAAAAGATACATAGTGGGTGAGATGCTTCATATAATGAAGTGTGACAGTGGTGTCAGGTGCTAGAAAGGTATGTCCCAGGTTGTATAATAGACCTTGAAACGGCACATGCATACTACAATGACCGATTGCTCCATGGATGCCAAGTGTTCAAGTGTCTGTTCTGGAGCTCTAAGTAATGCCAGGACGTATTTGTGTACTGTAAGATATTGGTACAAATTGACGGTACTTTTATGTATGGTAGATCTACCCATCGGCTATTACTAGCTGTGGCACAGAATGGCGATGGGATAATCCTTCCAATTGCGCTTGCAATAACACCGGGGGAGTCAGGTGATGACTAAAATTTTTTTCTTTCTAGGTTAAGGAGGCATGTTTTCCCCCAACCTGATATATTTATTATATCGGATTGGGGTACTGGAATACTAGCCACAATTGAGAGACAGGGAAGCCTATAGGATCACACACACTATTGGTATTGTCTAAGGCACGTTGCATCCAACTACTACGGGTAATATCGGTCTACCTTTGAACGACGGTAAGTGACCAACATGTGTATTTAATCTCTATTAATATAATTTTATTTGTAATATTCAATTTATTTTGAATGGAAAAATGGTATGTAATTTTCGCTATCAACTTATATTGGTAGGGTACAAGATCAATAAGGACCGTTTTCATGAGTGTTGGTTATTTTGCGTTCAGTTAACGAACAAGGCGCAGAGTACCTCTGTAACATACCTTTCGAACAGTGGACACAAGCATACAACGGCGGCCTACAATATGGTCATATGACCTCAAACCTGGCTGAATGCATAAATTCTATTCTAAAAGAAATTCGCCATTTTCTGATAACCTCGGCTGTGCGAGAGATATATTTTCATTTAGCGACACTATTTCTAAACCGAGCAACAACTTATAAAGGCCAAATGCAGGGAGGCCATGTATGGTGCCGGAAGGTATTGCAAGAAATTAACAAAGTGAAGACGCAGGCAAACACCATGCACATAATATGTCAGGATCGTGACAACCTATGGTTTCATGTGACGGAGTTTGACAGATCGAACCAAGGTATTACAGGCGGGTAGTATCGTGTACACCTAAGAAATAGGACTTGCGACTGTGAGACGTTTGACACACTTCGTTATCCATGCGCTCATGCAATTACAGTTTGTCAGAATCTTCGTTTGGATCCCATGATATATGTCGACGAAGTGTACAAAATAGAACACATGTACAATGTTTGGAGACACGTATTCCCATTGGTCCCAGATGAACGTAAGTGACTGTCTGTATCGCTTGCTCCATTTAAGTTGTTACTGGATAGAGAATTGTGTCGCAAACCAAAAGGTCGACCTTACTCGAGTAGAATGCGTAACATTATGGATATCCGAGAAAGAACAAACCAACAAAAGTTGTGCGGATGGTGTAGGGACCTAGGTCATACAACTCAATCATGTCCAAATCGAAATAGTTGATAGTTGTTGTAAAACTATGTTGCATTATTTCTATTTTATTAAAAATATAAAAATTTTAAAAATATTGCCTTATTCTAAAGAACTTCTATTTTATTAAAAATATAAAAATAAATTACTATTAAAATATTAAAAATAACTTTTATTTTATTAAATGAAATAATAT
Organism: Gossypium stocksii; assembly: GCA_020496765.1. Classification (NCBI taxonomy): domain Eukaryota; kingdom Viridiplantae; phylum Streptophyta; class Magnoliopsida; order Malvales; family Malvaceae; genus Gossypium; species Gossypium stocksii. The sequence continues at coordinate 98,219,424 of CM035629.1, read as the reverse complement.
AAAAATAATTTTTACAAATATATTAAAAATTTAATGTTCGTGCCGATTGGAATCAGTGCCACATGGGGCTCGTCGATGGTTACGTGCTAGATTCCTCCTTGGTTCAGCTTCCGGCAGGGGTTGTAGTTGTGGGTGTTGGAAGGATAACCCATCTTGATAGAATAAAGAATGAGGAGGTGTTTACATCACCCACGGTAGAGGTGTTTCAATCCCATAAGGTAATGAGGATTGGTAATGAGAAGAGCTCCCCGACAGCGCCTCGTGCGATCCCTCCTATGATGGCAGCCCATATGTTATCTGTTGAGTCGGAGTCATTGGGAAAGGAGATGCACTCGGCCATGTATTCTAACCTAGTATAGGATTGGGAGAAGGAAACATATAAGGGTTAGGATACATATAAGAGCTAGGATAAGCACCTGGCATAATTTGAAGAGGTTGTGATGTGGGTGACGTCAGTTAAGATGTTGGGCCCGGTGATTGTGTCGGCGCTGTTGATTGGTCTGTGTTGTCATCCCTTTTCCTTAGATTTAAAGGGCCTCGTCATTCCCTTTCGACACGAATTTTCTGATGCCTTTGCTCTTCCGACAGTAAATATGGTTTGCCATGGATCCTAAATCATGCCATGTAATCCGGCGCGCACGCTAACTCTGGAACGATGATCGGTTCCCGAGTAGGTATATGGTTATACTGATTTTCCCACATTTTGATATTCCAACCATAATACCAGCCAAGTTGTATTCAATTACCGTAAGTCGATTTTGTGCTCATAAGCAAGCACCTCAAGTGCCACGGGAATCGGTTTTCAGAATCCAAATTGCTGCAACACTCTATCCATCTAGTGTATCTCCACGGTAGCATAGTTAACCAATGAGACCTTCACATGTCGAATGTTTGGATTTTGAAAGAATTCATCCCGAATTACTGCCTGAATTTTTGAATCCTCGTATGGTGTCCATTAAAACTATATGAACATGACAAAAATATTAGTTATATATATAATACTAAATACTAAATATGAAACGACTGTTTTATGTATATATATTTTATTTAATACTTAGTTGCGCTTACAACTGTTGGTCTAACAGAAGCCGTATATCTTCAAGAGTGGTAGGTATTCCAACATAACTTGCTGAATGGTTCCACCTAATTAAATAACTTTTTAGCATACAATTATATTTTAAATCTATGTAATAATTGTAAAATCTAATATAAATTTTATCTCGTTATGAATGGGAATGTATATGGGTGGTTCACTCGAGGACATAAAAATAGAAAGCGAAACCGATCCCATGATTGTAGTAGTGATAGACAACCTTCGATTTTGGTTTTAGTTGGTGGTGTCGTCCCTCACATCTCCGGTACAATGTTTCCAACACGCCAGACCCCGAAGTAAATTCACCAGCTGCTCTAAAATCAACGAGTTTAGACAGCCACTTTAGATGTACGAGGTTTCGTGACAAGTCCGACATCAGATAACCTCCAATCATCTCAAGAATGTATGCCTAAGCATATCGTATTCTTTCTACTTCAGTTGAATCATTCCCCGGCTTTAGGAATGTGTCTCGTAACCAGCCATCTAGATCCGACCTCTGTAAATATTATCCGTAATCGTACCCAAAAATACTAATTCAGAAAAAATTGAAGAGAGCTTTTTTTGCCAAAATTAAAAAAAAGCTTCGAGAAATTTGAGAGAAAATTGAAGAAATAATGTGTGAAAAATTAGGAGGGGTTTTTTTAGGGTTTTTTTTATCGTTGGACCCCCCAACAATCAAAAAATCAAATAGCCGTTGGGGAAAAAAACACGGGCTAAAACGCGTACTTGGGGGATCGATTTGCCACGTCAGCAAAACAAGTCTACGTGGGCGCGTTTTGTGCTGACATGGCAAAATCGCTTTGCTAGAGAAGCGTTTTGCTGAAATTTTCCCAAAAAACGCGCCTACGTAGACGCATTTTGCTAAAATCAACTCTTTTCAATAAATAATTAAAAAAACAACCCATTTCCATAAATAAAGTTAGAAATAAGCCTTTATAAATAAAATGGACCGTTAAATTATATGGCTTGACATTTTCAAAATAAAAAATTTGCTCACCTCATCAATTTAGAACTACGTGGAAGCTATGTGAGAAAAAAAAAAAACTTTCATTTTACTTTTTTGGACAAGTGGTTAACAACTTTATAATCCCAAATTTAGAACCAGAAACTCACAATAATAGATTCAACATTTTTAACTTGGCCTTCCACCCAAGTAATATTGGCCATATTGGCAAATTTTTTTTAATTTAAAAAATGTCATATAATTCCATTTAATGAAGTGGTTTAACATTATCAATTGGACTTCAATTATTAAATTAAAAGAATAAAAATGTTAAAATTTTGAGATTAGAAATAGAGAAATTAAATTTAAATGCACAAGGAGTACAATGATTTAGACTATAATTAAATCATCTTTTTCGATGCTTCCATTTTTATTATTAATGCTATATTTGGTAGAAGTATTATTTATTCACCATGTTTTAGTATATAAGTTAACAACTATTTATTTTAGGAAAAAATTGTTTTTTTTATTACTTAATTTAAACGTCTTCTATTTTTACAAGAGTTTTTATGACCTTTTTTTATAAAAATAATATTAAAAATTAATTAATTAATTACAAAAATGAGATGAGGGAAAACTTTTTTACAAAAATGGATTATTTGGTACAGTACCCGTTGGTGCTGCTTGACACATTGGTGACATCATCTCACTTTTGAACAAATCATGCAACAATTATCATGTCTTTTTTAAAAAAGAATTTTTTATTGGTGTTGTCACTGTGTCAGGCAACATTGGTATATATTTATGAAAATATGAGTATAAATGATGAAAAAAATAAAAAAAATTGATTTAAAAAAAAGGCCTATAAAAAAAGCTGAAATGAAAAAAAGTAATTTTTTAATGGTGCCTTTTTTTTTTTCAAAAAAGAATTCTATCAAAAATAAAAAGCAGTTGAATTGCGTAGGTGTTGCTGATGTTTGATGGTGCTACCAATGTGTCAAGCGACATTTGTTAGAAAATTCAAGTCCCGCGACATTGTTAAGCAGCACTGCTCCCTTATATAAACCCCTATCCCTCGATCAAAATACTGTTTGTGTGTTTAAGAGAAAAAAAAGAGGAAAAAATGTTTATAGAAAAAGGAGAGATAACAAAAAAAATAAAAAAAAAGAAAAAAATTGTTTAGTAATATGGGAGAGGAAAAAAAATCGATTTAATAAATTGGGAAAGAAAAGAGTTATTAGACATCAAAATTGAATATCAACATATTTTCTTTTCATTTTAGACTTCAAAAATAAAGTTCGAGTTTATAAGGTTAGTTTGTAATTATTTTAATATAATTATATTATATTATATTTTATTTTATATTGATAATTAGTAATATGATATACAAGTTATATTATTTGATAAAAAAAGTTTTTTTGTTGATATAAAATGGTATGAATTGTTTTAATAGGAACTAATTTTTTTAATTTATTTTACAGATTTAGTATCGAAGATGAATAACCAATTCTTCGTATACGTTCATTTTGACTCAATCAATTCTTCGTATATTTGAGTCTCACCATCAAATAAGAATATGGTTTAACAAGAATGTAAATGTCGATGATATGAAACAAAAGATTAGCACGAAGATTGCTCGATGTTATGGGAGGAGCATGTCTAGACAATTCTACAAATTTTTAGTTTTGTAAAATTTGTGCAAATATACTAGATGAAACTTGTAGATGATGATGATAATGTAGAGACTATGATCGCACTTTATTACTTACCTAAAAATGTTGAACCAGTTGAGTTGTTCGCTGGGTTAGCAGATGTTGAGTCGATTCAAAATGTCACTCCATTAAATCAACATTCAGACTCGTATACGGAGGTTTTGAGAGCGTATGTAGATAGGCGATCGCCTGTACACGGGTTTGACTCTGATTTAAATATTGGGTGGGTAGAACCGTGTAATTAGAGAGTGACATTGACATGAGCTGGGAATCCACATAATGCTTCGATATGTATAACAACCCTAATCTGGGTCCCCATTTACATATACACCTGATGGTGATTGGTACCGATGTAGATGGTAAAGAAGAACCCAACAATAATGGTGGTTCTGATCATGGGGGTGAAGATTTCAGTGGCCCTGATCTCGATGAGGTCCTGAATGATATCGACGATGATAATCTATATGCCCTTTCGCTTGGGAACTTGACCATAGCATTGTCATATGTAATGACCTAGGGGCCTACATGTTGAGTGTAGATTCTGATGCTGCGCATACAATTGAGTTTTTTGAATACCCAGATGTAATACCTTCTCACAGGTTGGTGGCTAATTCCGAATCAGAAGAGTTTTTCGTAGGTCATCTTCGCAAGTAATGAGGAATATGTATTTGCCATCAAGTGGTATAACATGAAAATGTCAGTGGATTACAAAGTCATTGTATCTGAATTGTCATTATATATTGAAGAGTGTTGGAGTTTTATAGAAGGTTGCAATTGATAGGTACGAGCTATATTGATCCAAAGGTTGCAATTGTGGGAGATACAGATGATGAAGCTTCATCATGCCATTGGTGAAAGACATGCCTACCATTCTTGTATCGGTCCTGATTATCGACACGCAATCCCAGTTTTAGTACAGAGTGTCATACATGAAAGCATGATAGGCTAAATAGATGGCCATGAAGTAGTTGTACGAAGATTGGGATGTGTCGTACAATGAACTTCAAGGGTGTTTAGTTACGATGCATGAGTATGTGCTAGGGACTATGGTTGAGTTGTAGAGGCTACCTTCTTACGGCCTAGATTACGAACTACAATTGGGGAAAAGAAAATTCCACCACTTGTTTTGGACATTCGATCCATGCATTAGGGCCTTTCCCCAATGCAAGCCACTTGTGTAGGTTAATGGGACTTAACTTGTAACAACCCGTTCTAGTGGTGTAAAAAAATAGTAGTTTTAGGACCACAAATCCTACGAGTGAGCCCATAAATTTTATTATTTAATATTTACGAGTCAAATATATTATTTTGAATTTTTATTTGATTATTTTTGTTAATTGAACTAATAGTAAGTACAAGTGATTTGTCCTTAAGTCAAGTGGTTTTGGAAAATGAGGTATCGGGACCTCGTTTCAACAAACCAAGCCAGTAAGTATTTTTATTAATATTTACAGAGTTTCTATATAAGTGTATTGAATTTTGGTCTAAAAATTTTAGTGATTTGTTAGTTAATTAAAGAAAAAAGGACTAAATTGTAAAACCTGCAAAGTTAATCACTATAATTTTATTTGTTTTAAATAGTTATGAAATCAGAATAAAATGGATTTATATGGTAATTTAACCATATTTAAAGTGTTGGACGACATGTATATATGTTTTAGTTAAAAATATATAAGAATTAATGACTTTTTGGTAAATTAATGAAAAGATTTATTAAAATATAATAATAAAACATAACTTTATCTTCTTCAATTTGGCTATTAAAATCGCAACTCCATACCTAGAGAAGCCAAGCTTTGGCCAAGACTAATTTCAATTACATGGTATGTTTTTCTAGTCCATTTTTAGTCATTTTTATATTTTTAAGATCGTTGTAGCTTAATCTAGCTAACCTAGAGACTACTTCGTAAAGTTTTTAAATGTTTTGATTTATTCCATTGATGAATTTGTGATTTTTTTTGAATCTTGATGATAGATTTACTAGCATGGTTATTAAATAGGATTATTTTGTAAAGTGATTTTGGTTTGTTTTAAAGTTTAAAGACTAAATTGTTAAAATAGTAAAGTTTCATGAAACTCTTGTGAAAAAAATGATGAATATGGGCTTTATAGGGACTATATAAAATTCAGCTAGCATTAATTTGGTTAAATTGGTATAGATTTGAAAGTTTTGAGATTAGGGACTAAATTGAATAAAAAGTGAAAGTCTAGGGTAAAAATGTAAAATATCGATAAAGGATCAAATATGTGAATTTAAGTATTTTAAAGTAATTTAATTGGAGAATTGAATTAGATTGTTATATTTAGATCAAGAAACGGATCAGTCGGTTGATAATAGCGGGAAAGGAAAAGTCGTTGAGTAGTCATCGTAGAGATGTCAGTAACTACTGTGTTTTAGTAAGTTTGTAAATTGATTAAACTGATTAATTGTTGTTTTTGTGATTTAATATGTATGTTGTGATTGAGTTTATTTTCTTGATAAATGGCAAGTGGTGAAATGGATTAAGTTGTAATGTTAATTAAGTGAAAAGTCATGTTTGAAAATAGGAAACTACATGGATAAATTCTTGTAACGAAATAATATGTATATAATTAAATGATATAGATATGAAACATGACTTGTATGAACCTTGTGAATGCTTAGGATACAAATGACATGTCATTAGGGTTATTACCGTTTCGGGTGTTGGTCTTGGATGTCCTACCAATGGCTAAAATCCTACATTTGTTGCGGATTCTTTTCAGCTTGTGTGAGCAGCATCATGTAGCTTAACATCCTGACCCATAACTCATGTGAGCAAGCACATTTCATAGCTTATGCTAGCATTTACAGTTACAGCTTGTATGAGCATTGTTCCTACGTATCCAACATTATTTCATTTTGGTTCATCGTGTGAAAAATGAGTAAATTAGAATGGTTTATGGAAATGGATATATGAAAGGGGAAATTTGATATGGATATTTGAAAGGAATTGAATTATCATGGCATGAAATGTTATTTATTAATTGAATGCATGTTGGAAAATTTGTTACGTTGTACAGTAACTTTGTTGATATTAAATGATCATGGCTAACCATTTAACATGGTAGGGACTGTGAAATATGACAAGAAATAGTAATTTGTATGTTAATTTCAATTGGTATGCTTTTAAATGATAGATATGTTTTGTTTAATTATTCGAACTTACTAAGCTTTACGTAAGCTTACCTCGTTTTGGTTTTTCTTTCTTATAGATCGTTAGATTCGAGCTGTCGATTGGATTGCTTTTGGAGATCACACTATTCATCAACTTTTTTGGTAGCTATATACTTATTTCGACCCGGTTATAATTGGCATGTAGATAGGATTTTGATATAAATATATGTAATAAGTATTTAGTTATGTTTTGAGCCTTTTGGTACATAAACCAATGTATAAGTGGTAAGTTTAATGGTTGTGTTGATAGTTGTGATGGTGTAAATCTATTTGGTGTTGTTTATTCTATCTTGACAAAGAAATGTGCATAAATTTTGGTCATTTAGTGAATTTAGTTTCATAAATGTGAAAATGATAAAATGGTGATAAATTTGATGGTTGAATAATAGAATGTTAGATTTGTATGCTTATCTTAATCATTTGTGGTGAAATGGTCATTTTGTTTTGGTAACTTCTGAACTTTGGTTGAGTTGTGCTTGCATTTGAAAGTTTGGTATTAATGGATGATTTTAGCACTTGTTACTTATGGTTTAGAAGATGAATATATAAACATGACAAGTTAGTTATGTTTTAGTTTGGATAGTTAAAGTTCGTGTTTAAATTGTGGTACCAATGAGAGCATATTGGTTAGACACTTAGGTTGGATGTTATTTGGCATGTTTTGGTACATTTTGAATAGGTTTAAGTGATGATAATTGCATGGTTTGGTAACTAAGGAAGTGTAGTTGAAAAGGCCTGTGTTTGAAGGTATTTTTGGGTGTACATGACCTGTGACATGCCCTGCCACATGGTCGTGTGCCCCATACGATTGCTTGACACAACCTTGTGGCCTATTTGATTTTGGTATAGGTTTGTTCACATGACCACAGAGAGTTACATAGCCTGGGGACATGGTCGTGTGACCTTAAATTACACGGGAACAATTTGTTACACAATTTAGCCATACTACCATGTCCTTGAGCCATACGAGCTAAGTTCTATCATACAGTATTGTGACCATTGTTTTCAATTTTTGCCTGAATTATTGTAAAAGTTTTAATTTAGTCCAAATTTTTTCCTGGGTTGTTTTAAATATTTCATATGCTCGATATACGTTTGGATATGATTGAATATCTTGGAAATGATTGTAATTTTATTATGAATTGAATTATTTGGTTATTTATGTCAAGATAGTGAATAATGTTAAATTTTTATAATTGTAATACCTTATAGCTCGAGTGAAGTGATCGAATCGAGTATTGGGTGTTACATGACTATACGTAGATCTTCCTTATTGTGGTTGCATAAGACAATAACTGGAATGTACTACTGATAGCCTTTGTCATTGTGGATTCTGAGAACATAGAATCATGGCAACTAGATGAACTTTTGGAGGCATGTTGTTAAAGTAGACAACATTAACATCATTCCTAATCGATTAAAGGGGCTAATTGCGGTGATTAGGGGTTCTAGTGTTATGTGGATATCCGTCTACTACATACGCCACATTGCAGTTAACTTTTATAGGGACTTCAAGAATGCAAATTGGCATAAAAAGGTCGTGAACATGGGTAATTCTTGGTTTTTTAATATTTTGAATATATTTAGAAACTAAAATAAATGATACCATGTCTTATCGGAATACATAAGCAGGGTACGAGTTAGAACAGTGCTGTTTCAGATAGAGCTTGGCGAGGCTCCAGGCTAAAATGAACGGTGAAATGAATTGTTATTTATAGGAGTGGTTCAGTAGCATAGAGTTGTACCAATGGGCTCAAAGTTTTGATGACGAGTCTAGCTATGGTCATATGACCACCAACCTCGTAGTGGCTATTAACTCCATTTTAAAGCGTACACGTCATTTTCCAAATTCAGTTGTTTTCTTAGCTTCATTCTACAAGCTGAAAACCTTGATGCCAAGAATGACATTGAAACAATCAGAGCAGATGGAGGCGAGACATGTTTACTACAAGGAGGTTAGGAAGGCAATAGATGTCAATGTACAGAAAGTGAGGTCAATGAATGTAAAACTATATTCTTGGCACTTGGAAACTTTCAGGGTAACATTCCATTGAACGTCAAGCAGGTATCCTGACTAGGTCCTACGGAGTTGATTTCCGAAACAGGCAGTGCGACTGCGAGAGGTTCCAGACTCTTTGGTACCCGTGTGCACATGCTAATGTCAATTGTGAACTATATATCGTGATGTATACATGCTGGAACACATGTTACATATTTTGGGAAACGAGTTCCCCACATTGGGGGATGTCTCAACATGGGAAGTGCCTCCGCTTACATTCGAGTTGCTCCTAGACCTAGGACTATGTAGGATACCCAAATGTCTCCTCCATGTCACTAGGATTCGTGGTGACATGGAATTGAGAGAGATGAGCGAACCCAAATGTTACGGTCTATGCAGAACAATTTGTCATAGTCGAAATAAGTGCTCTCACCGAAACTACCATCCTAGATACTCGTCATGGTTGGAGGGAATCTAAATTTATGTACTTGATGTGCAAATGTATCTTAATTATCTTCTAGACCCTTGTACATCAATTATCACTATTCTTTATCTTTTGTTTCTTAAGACAAAATGTCCATTCATCTCACAGGTTAAAGTTTTACTCAAACATAAATTTTTATCAATTCAATCGACTTTTTCCATTTTTTTTTGAAATAAATCGACTGATGCATTAAATATGGAGAGAGATTAAAATGGTTAAAAATCCTATACCCCACCTTAGTCCTATAATTATTTTTCAAACTTTGGTTGATTTGAGTAGTGCCTCGGGTGAAATAAAAGAATCAACACACTTAATGAAAAACTTAAAGATTAAGAAAAAACACATATAAAAAAAACATTTTATCTCCAAACATTTTTCATATCTCTTTCCTACATCCATGAAATGGCTGGAGTAACTGGGATCCAACGCTCACCTCTCCTATCTTTTTTAAGCTTCCCATTTCCTTTGTAGCCACTGAGTTCATCTAAAATCAACCACCAATCTGCATCTAGACTCAAAATCCACCGTGCCTACTTGCTTGCTTCAAATCTCCCCCTATAATAGTTGATAAATCTTTCCACTTCTTTTAGGACTTCCTCCATCTAGTATATAGGTGCATCATATTGGCGTTCTTCCACTGCCAGCGTATGTGCCATTTCATTTGCTGTCCGTAGTATGCACCGAATGTTAACCTTCTAAACTTAAATGCTGTGTTTTTTTTTATTTCTCTAATTAGATTTCTAATATTTGATTTATCATTTTCTGTGGATTTTAGCTTCTTGATCACAGATAAAGTATCCCCTTCCAAATAGACCTCTCTAAATCCCAATTCTTCTACAAAAATAATAGCATGTAGACACGTTCTTGCTTTTTCCATAGTTGGATTCAAAATATTCTTCTACAGGTAAATACATGATGCCATCATCAATCCTTTTTTATTTCTTACTGTAATCCCTGAATTAGATCTGTTTAACTATTGTTGATAAAATGCATCAAAGTTGACTTTAGTTGATCTGGTGGCTCCTAACTATCACAATTTGGTCTATGCTTGAAATCAGTTAACTCCCCTAACTGCTCAAAATCGACGCTTGCCTATTTGACTTGCTATCGGAACTAAACTCATTGTCGGGTTTGTCTTTGCTCAACAGATGACCCTTCACATCCTCAAATGAGAGATTATCTCTTCCATAAATCAGGGTCTCCTTGAAAGACTTGTATGAAGGGGGTAAAGAGCACAATAATACCATAGTCTGATCTTCATTGTCAATCTGAACCTCAACAATTTTTAAATCATTCAAAAGAGTAATAAATTGACTTATGTGACCTTTAGGATGCTCAATTTCATCCATGTGGAATGTATATAGACATTGTTTCAACTCCAATTGGTTAGCCAAAGACTTTGTCGCATAGAGGGTTTTTAACATTTTCCATAAGGTGAATGTTGTTTTCTCTATCAAAACCTCCTGCAGCACATTATTTTTTAGATATAATTGAATTATGGATAGAGTTTTTTTTATCTAACCTATCTCATTCTAATTTATCTATGTCTGCAGGCTTCTTCTCGTAAGGACCTTCTCAAGATCGCTCTGAATCAGAATTATCGTAATCTAAACTTGTCACAGATTAAAATTTGTGATGCCATCGAACTTATCAATATCAAACCTTATTATTGCCATCCCTGAACAGGTTGAATGAGAAAATTGAACTAGCTCTGATATCAGTTTGTTGGGGATAAACCCTATTAAACAACGAACAAATAAAATAACAAAGAAATTGAAAAGATCAAACACAAATATTTTGTAACAACCCATTTTTACTTAAATCAGAATAGTGGTTTCGGAACCACAAATCAGAGGTCAAAAAATTATTTTATTATTATTTTAAGTGTTTAAAGCATGATAGTATGTATGTGTGAAAGTTTCGTGAATTAATTTTATTGTTTGAATGTTTAATTAGATAAAAAGGACTAAATCGCATAAAATGTAAAAGTAATGTTCTAATAGTTAGAAGTATTAAATGGCTATGAAATTAAATAGTGGAGGTCCTTATGTTTTAATTATGCCATTATTAAGGTTAATGGACATTTATGTACATGGTTTATATGGATTTTTAATGTTATTCATTAAGGTTAATTTTGGTATTTAACAATTAAAGCTTAATTAAATAAAACAAAGTTAATTTTTAGTTCATCTTCTTCATTTTATCACTGAAAATACAAAAAAAAAAAAAAAAAGAAAAGCTATGGAAGTTTTAGGGTTTGGTCAATGCATGGACTAATTGGCAAGTGATTTTGACTCGGTTTTTGATGATTTCTATGTTTTTGTGATCGTTGTAACTAGTTTTAGCTAGCCCAGGGACTATTTTGCAAAATTTTTAAAGATTTTGAGAGTTTCCATTGATGAGTATATGTGTTCTTTGATGTTTGATGATGAAATATGAATATTTGTTGATAGTTTTACAAGTTTTATTAAGTGATTTTGAGTGAAAATGCAAAATAGGGATTTATTTGTGAAAATGTGAAAATGTGTGGTTAAATGTGTGAAAAATTGATAAATATGGGCTGCTAGGGACATTATAGTAATTCGGCAAGCATGGTTATTAAAGGTATTTCATTGAATTGTGATTTTGTGAAATAATGACTAAATTGTGAAAATTTGAAAGTTTAGGGGCAAATAAGTAAAATTACCTAAATGTATATTTTGGACTAAATTGAATAAATAGAGGAATAATTAAGCTGATTTTGATTATATATAAATCAAGAAAAGAGGAATTCGGACTTAGATCAGGGGAAAAGCAAAGTAATCGAATAGTTGACTCGTTTCGTCGCTTCCGTATTTGAGGTAAGTTCGTATGCTAATAAATGTTGTTAAATTATGTTTGATAACATGTTAATTTGCATAATTTCTTGTGTTTAATTCGGTTTATTTCTGAATTGATCCCTGCTAAATTAGTGTTTTTATGATTTAATCTTACCAGGTATGCAATTGGTCAAAAAACAAGCTAAAAAGGGCCAAATTGAAAGACAATCATTGAAATGGGGAAAAATAAAAAAAGGTGGAGGAAGCCAAGGACATATCAAATATTTTGACTTTGTAAAAGCCAAAAATAGGAAAATCTTATTTTTTTATTTTTTTTATATTTTATTTTTGATTTTATATTATACTAGTTTAGGCTAAATTTAGTAAACTCCATGTATATAAATAGGGGCTTTTTGTTCTTAGAGAAACATCAATTAATTCTATATTCTACTTCAATTTCGAATTGGATTACTCTCTCTTATCTTTTGCTACTTCAATTTGGAATTGAATTATTCTCTTTTCTCTTTCAATTTGACGTGGGAATTTTGTTCATTTTATTTCAATTTCTTTGTTCTTTCTAAATTCGTCCAATTACTTTCCAGGCCCTTTTATTCCCCTAGTTCTTCTATTATCATACAAATTCAGTCACTTTCCAAAGTTTACAAAGGATGAATAATTTCATGCTTCACTAAATTCCCATTTTAGCCTTAGGCAGGTGTTTTTTTCGGTCGGGAATCGTGAGATTCGTATTCAAGCTAAAAATCCTTCCAATCGGTATTCATTTTTTTTCCTAAGTATGGGGATAGACCAATCATCCCTTAAAGTTAAATTCAATTTCAAGTCAAAGTGCACATTGGGTTGAAGTCGTGTTTGCTAATAGTTGGAGAAACGAGTCGGCTGTGCTGTACTCGATTCTTTGAGAACAATTTATGGAAGAAGTGATCGGGTTTAAACGACCTATGCGATTGAGGCTGTTAATTCAAGTTGGGTTTTTCAAAACGCAAGGCTACCGGAATCTTGAATTGGGAACACGTGTATCTCGGTTAGATAATAAGTAAGGGTTCATTTGCAGGTTGAACTGGGACCAGCTACGAGAGGAAGAATTGGTGGTTAGGACATTCTTAATCACTATAACCAACTTATCATTTGGAAGAGAATATCAATTTTTGAGAATCAATTCTTAACCGGAATCTGCTGAGTCTAGGGCTAAGGCTTATTTCCTTTAATTACAAAAATCCAAATTTAATTTCTAATTTATTTAATTATTTATTTTTGCTGTTTCAATTATTTAGTTTCTAATCATTTTCAAAACCCCCTAATTTATTTGTTTATTTTTCAGCTTGTACGTTTGAAGTCGTGGGCACGACTCTTGCCATGCACGACTCTTGCCATGACCTTTGACTCAATGAACAATCTGCTCATAAGAAAACACGGAAGTTGATTACAACATCCAATCCCTATGGACTTGACCCTACTACCACTCTTACTACTATTTAGAGTATTTAGTAGGAATTATTTTTGGTGGTTTCGATGCCTATCAAAATTTGGCGCCGTTGCCGGGGATTGGAGATATTTTTCTAATTTTTATTAGTTTACCTTATGACCAGATTAGAACCGAGAACTCTAGAGTTTGAACCAAAAATTGAGAAATTGGCTCGGCAACTGCGAAGAGAAGCCATACGACGTGGTAAACGACCAAATCCTAGATTCTAAACCAAATTATACACTGAGGAAATTTTCTCGTTCGACGAACCAAACAAGATGGTCGAATAGACGATATGCCGACTCGCTGCGGCACCGGATGAACAACAACCCTTATGTATAACCTATCCGGTAGGAGGAATGCCTTCAGGTTAAAGTCAGGTTTGATCCATTTACTACCCACTTTTTGTGGATTACAGAATGAAAATCCGCACACCTATCTTAAAGAGTTCCATATAGTGTGCACAAGCATGAAGCCTCAGGGAGTAACCGAAGACTAAATTAAACTTTTTGCTTTTCCTTTCTCACTAGCTGACTCTGCTAAAGAGTGGCTATTTTATTTACTTCTAGGATCTGTCAGCACATGGCCTGACATGTCTCATTTGTTTCTTGATAGGTTCTTCCCTACAACTTGAGTGGCCGATCTAAGGAGGGACATCGTAGGAATCCGTGAGAAGGAGACTGAATCGTTCTACAATTACTGGAAGCGATACAAAAAGTTGTGTGCAAGTTGCCCACGACATGGATTGACTGAACAGTCACTCTTGCAGTATTTCTATTAAGGATTGGTCCCGATAGAAATGAAAATGATAGATGCTGCGAGTGGGGGGCACTAGTCAATATGACTCCTCAGAGAGCACGAGAGTTGATTTCAACCATGACTGCCAACTCTGAACAATTCCAACCGCCCACAGAACACATGAGATGGGTTCATGGGTTAAGTTCTTTATCTTTAGAAGATAAAATTGATAAGCTAACTAACGTTGTTCAAACTTTGCTTACAGATAAAATGGGCCCAGCACGGTTGTGCGGAATCTGAACTAAGCTAGACCATCTAATGGACTCATGTCCGATTCTACATGAAGATTCCATAGAATAAGCGAATCTTGTCGAGAACTTTCCAGGACCGCCTCAAAGATGATATGACCCCTACTCAAACTAGTATAATGTGGGGTGGAAAAATCACCTGAATCTAAGTTATGGGTCGAATACTCAGTTTAATCAACCGTACCAACCAAAGCTGCCTCCGAATCAATAGTTACCACCCTCAAAGTCATCCTTGGAAGCCATGGTGGAAAGGCTAGCTAACAGTACTGAGAAATTCCAACAAAAAACTGACATGCATTTGCAGGAGTTGGATGAACAAGTGAGCAAGCTCGCACTCACGGTTAGCCGTTTGTAGTCCTAAGGCAAGTTGCCATCCCAAACTGAGCCAAACCCTCAGCACAATGCAAGTGCTATGACATTGAGGACTGGTAAGGTTTTGGAGCCCATACTTGACACAAGTTGTGCCTACGACACTAGTCAAGATAAAGAGAAACTTGACACAGAGGCTCCAGTGGAATCAACATCACAAAAATCATTTGCAGTACCACCTCTGTTTCCTGGAAGACTTGTCCAGTACAAAAATGAGTGAGAAGAGAAGAAGATTCTTGACACTTTTAGAAGGGTAGGAATCAACATACCTCTTCTCGACGCGATCAAGCAGATCCCACGATACGCAAACTTCTTAAAAGAATTATGCACGAGTAAAAGGAAACTCCTGGGCAATGAAAAGATAAGTGTTGGAGAAAACGTCTCCGCTGTTTGTAAAGAAAAATACCACCCAAGTGTAAGGACCAAGGTATGTTTTTCATATCTTTTAAAATAGGTAGTATCGATATTAAAAAAACAATGTGTGACTTAGGCGCGTCAATTAATGTTATGCCTTTGTCAATTTATAAACTACTTAATGCGGGTCCTTTGAAGGATGCAGGTGTAATTATTCAGTTTGTAGATAGGTCTGTGGTGCATCTGGAGGGAGTATTGGAGGACATTCTTGTCAAGGTAAACGAGCTAATATTCATTGCGGATTTCTACATTATCGACATGGAGGATAACAATTCGGCTAATTTATCTGACATACTTCTCGGGAGGTCATTCTTGAGTACCGCACAAACAAAGATTGACGTATGAAATGGGATACTCAATATGGAATTTGATGGGAAGTGGTGAAATTCAATGTGTATAAGGCCATTAACCGCCCTAGCATGATTTCTAATGTTTCTAATATTGATATAATCAATCCTTTAACTGGCTTACATTTAGAATATACGAGGATGAATTACGAACTGTCCTTTGCAGAAGTCTAGACTTTGATGCCATAAAGGAACTGGAGGAGTGGATAACTTTTGAAGATTCTGTCCACGAAACAGTGGTCATATGGAGGCGCCACAACTATGGAGGAATCCAGGTAAATTTCTTGAATTATCTTCTTCATAGGCTAAGCTTTTACCATCTGTTCTGCAGACCCCATAGTTGGAAAACCCCTTCCGGGCCACTTGAAGTATGCTTTTCTCGGTAAAGGAAATACCTTGTCGGTGATAATCTCGAGTAAACTCTTGAGGGTAGAAGAGGAAAACTTGGTACGAGTTCTTAGGGACTATAAAAAGGTAATTGGATGGACGATAGCCGATATTAAGGGGTTGAGCCCCTCGACTTGCATGCACAAAATTCAAGTTGTGGATAATGCTGTTCCTAAAAGAGAGCCTCAAAGGCGTCTCAATTCGCCTATGATGGAAATGGTAAGAACAGAAGTCCAGAAGCTACTTGGTGTCGGGATGATCTATCCTATTTCTGATAGTAATTGGGTTAGCCCAGTCTATGTAGTATCGAAAAAGACTGGCGTAACCGTGGTTGAGAATTCGACAAGTGAGATGGTTCCCACTCGGGTCCAAAACGAGTGGAGAGTTTGCATTGATTACAGGAAGTTGAATTCTTTAACTTGTAAAGATCACTTTCCACTTCTTTTTATTGACCAGATGTTAGAGCATTTAGCTGAAAAAGTCTCATTATTATTGTCTTGATGGTTACTCAGGGTTTTCCAGATTCTAGTGGCATTAGAGGATCAAGAGAAAATGACATTTACGTGCCCATTTGGCATGTTTGCCTACAGACAGATGCTGTTTGGACTTTGTAACGCACTAGCCACGTTTTAGAGGTGCATGGTAAGTATATTCTCCGAATACGTCAAGAAAATAATTGAGGTGTCAAATCTTGCAAAAATTTTGGAAATATGCTTAGAATTTAATCTTGTTCTAAATTATGAAAAATACCATTTTATGGTAGACAAAGGATTAGTTCTAGGTCATCATTTTTATTGACGGAATTTCTGTCGATAAAGCAAAAATTAACATTATTAACTCACTTCTATACCCCACAACTGTGAGGGAGATTCATTATTTCCTTGGTCATGCAGGATTCTATAGGCGGTTCATTAAAGATTTTTTGAAAATTGCGCAACCGCTTTGCAATCTTTTACAGAAGGACAAGGAGTTTGAATTTGACCAATCATGCAGAGATGCACACGCTCAAACATAAGCTCATTTTGGCACCTATCATTCAACCACCCAATTGGAATTATCCTATCGAAATAATGTACGATGCTAGTGACCATAACATTGGAGCAGTCCTTGGACAAAGAATCGAGAAAGAACTACACGTCATCTCCTATGCTTCCAGAACTTTGGATGCTACCCAAAGCAATTACTCGACTACTGAAAAAGAGTTTTTGGCTATGGTTTTTGCTTTAGAAAAATTTCGTTCCTATTTATTAGGAACTTAGATTGTGGTTTTCTCTGATCATAAAGCTCTTAAATAACTGATCGGGAAGAAGGAAGCAAAATCGAGGCTTATAAGGTGGATATTACTTTTGCAAGAGTTCGATCTCGAAATAAAGGATAAAAAAGGAAGCAAAAATTTGGTAGCTGATCACCTGAGCTGAATTCCTCCATCAAAGGACGTAACACCACTTAAAGACGATTTTCTGGATGGAAGCTTGCTTGCTGCTCAGATGATTTTTCCTTGGTACACAAACATGGTGAATTATCTTGCTACAGGTATAGTCTCTTCTAGCTTATCGCGATCCGAAAAAGACAAGATCAAACGTGCATCGCAATATTATATTTGGGATGACCCCTACTTTTGGAAATACTATTCTGACCAGGTAATTTGACGATGTGTTGCAGAAACTGATGTACAATCGATTCTATCTTTTTGTCATTCTTATGCATGTGGTGGACATTTTGGCCCTAAACGAACTGCGCATAAAGTCCTTGAATGTGGACTATATTGGCCACATATTTTTTGAGATGCATATTTGTTCTGTAAAACATGCAAAAAATGTCAAAGGGTAGGGAACTTGAGCTAAAAAAATGAAATGCCTCTAACCCCTGTATATGTTTATGAAATATTCGATATATGGGGCGTTGACTTTATGGGACCTTTTGTCTCATCGTATGGGAACATTTACATTTTACTTGCTGTTGATTACATATCAAAATGGGTGGAACCAAGCGCCACTCGTCATGCTCACACCAAAAACGGTAATTGATTTTCTAAAGAGTTATATCTTTTCCAGGTTTGGCACAGCGCGAGTATTAACCAGTGATCGGGGTAGTGCAACGAGTCCCTACGGCTTACCACCCTCAATCAAACGATCAAACAGAGTGTCGAATCGGGAAATCAAGTTGATTTTGGAAAAGATCATTAAACCAGATAGAAAAGATTGGAGTTTACAACTTAACGATGCACTATAGTCGTACCGTATAGCTTATAAAGGACCCATAGGTATGTCTCCTTATCGACTAATTTTTAGTAAATCGTGCCATCTTCCTGTTGAGCTAGAACATAAAATGTTTTAGGCGGTTAAGCAATGCAACATGGAGTTGGAAGCTACAGGTAAGCATCATAAGTTACATATTCAGGAACTTGAGGAAATTCGACGAGAAGCGTATGAGAGTGCCCAAATTTATAAGGATAAGGTCAAAACATACCATGACCAAAAGATAACCTGTAAAAAATTTATGGTAGGGCAGAAAGTATTACTTTATGACCCTACATTAAGGATTTTTGCAGGTAAGCTTCGGACTAAGTGGTTTAGGCCTTTTATTGTTACTCACGTGTTTCCACGTGGTGTAATGGAGGTTAAAAGCGAAGAATCTGGAAAAATTTTCAAAGTCAACAGATAGAGATTAAAGCCTTTCTTCGAAAATTTTCAAGTCCACATGGTTGAGGAATTAGTCCTCGAAGATCTGGCTAAATAAATTCCTAGGTCGTCGAGCTAACGACGTTAAACAAAAGCGTTTTTTAGAAGGCAACCCAAATTTATTTTCATTTATTTAATTTTTAGTTTAAGTAAATTTAGACTATAAATAAATAAATAAATAAATAAATTCCTAATTAATCCAGATAACTTGATGTTTTCAGGAACACAATAGAGGTTATGAATTTTCAAAAGATAGATAATGATTGGGGGCGTGGGTACGACATACTTCAAAAAAAAACCCAACATTCATAAAACCCCACAACCCAAAATCCAACACCCACCCACCAAATACCTAACCCAAATCCACATACCAAAATACCAAAAAAATATACAAAATAAATCCCATGCCCAAAACATTCAAGCCTAAACAAAAATCCAAAGAGAAAGAAATGGAGAAGAGAATTGGGTCGAAGCGGCCCAGCAGAAAAAAAAGAAGAGAATGAAGAAAGTGGGTCGAACAGCCTATTAGCCCAATAGAGAAAAAGGGGGGAGAGAATTGGACAAGGCCCAATCGGCCACACACCAAAAGAAAGAAAAAAATTAAATACCCAAATCCCTAAATCCTCAAACCCCATTTTTCCTTCATCTTCTTCAAACAAAAACAATAGACTTAGCCCCACACTAACCCCAAGCCACTGCCATCACCACTCCCTTCACCGTTCGTCTCCACTGACCGTTGCCGTCGTAACTCTCACCCCTTGCGCCGCTGTTCCTTCCTCTCCCCAAACACCATCTTCCCCATTTCTTCTTTTTCTTCTCCATCACCAAACACCCAAACCACCCTCCCACCACCTTAACCAACACTGTTGTCACTGCTAATCGTTGGCCACCGCTGTCACTGCCACCGTCGTGACAAATAGAACCAATTATTCATGACATTAACATGAAAACTATGGTCCGAACCTGGAACCAAATAGCTGACAACACTCCAGTTTCCTTCAACCAAAATCGACACCGTTTTTCAGTGCCTCCCGTCGTCGATATAGCCGATGATGACTCAGAACCTTCTCCACCTCCTCCAAGACGAATGACCACACCAAAGAGAGCTTGTTACCGATGAAGTCCACCTCCGGTCGAAACAGAACGTTCGGATAGTAACCCTGCTACTTTCAAAAGGTTGATCTCTAATCCTCAACGTATTTTGCTTTTATTGACATATAATGTAGTTAATCTAAAAGAGGTTGGGACTTCTAATGACAATGCCAAAGGTCCCTTAACTATAAACGAGTGCGTCTATTAATGCCAAACACGATCGTCCACTGCTCAAAGTCGTCGACAACCAACACGTGAGCTAGCGACACCACTGTACAGTAATACTGACACTGCTAAAAATTCAAGTCCACCCGACTCGCCCAACGAACATGTTTGACCAACATGAAACGGTCACCATAATAGATGAGGTCGTGCAAACACTATTCCTACCGAAGGATGATTACGAGGATTTTAAGACTTTTTGATCCTGGAGCTTCACGCATGATACGATGACATCCGACAACGTCTGCTCTCGATCTGTAAGCAAATCGATCTCTCTACTCTTGATATGTTAAATATTCGTGATGCTTTGATTGACTATTTTGATGCTATTGGTTGGAATTCATTTGCAAATATTTCCTGTGATGCATATTATGAGTTGATTTATGAATTCTACACCACATTTAGTTTCAATATCAATGCATTATGAACTGTTGAAACACAAAGCATTATCTATTTTCGTTTGCTTGGTAAGGACTTTTGGATGTCAATCTCTGAATTTAACATTGCCACTGGTTTCGTCGACCCTGACAATATTCAATCCAAATCCTATCATACTACTCTGTTAGATATCCCAAGTAATTTTGATGCTCAAGATGCTTATTGTGTTTAAACTAATTCTAATCAACTTTATAATCTGAAAACCACAAAAGACTTATTGGTGCATGAACCTACTTTAAGATACATTCAGATTTTTGGCCTTTAGTTTTTCAGGACGAAATGATTTGTCCTCTGTCCTAACTAGAACCAAATTGTTATTCTTGTGGTGTACGCATTCTGGATTTAAAGTTAATTTAGGATATTGGTTTGCACGAAACTTTCATACTGTTTTGCGATGTAATCGTCCACTAATACTTGGGTCATATATTACGAATTTAACCTCTACACTTTTTCTTTCTGAAATCGATTTCTCGACCTTAACATGTGTATATAGTATGGACAGCCTAGATAAATATTGTTTGGATTCTATGGGTTTACTTACCGGTACCCCTACTGCGTGTTATTTTGTTCCTCCAGGTACACGGACTACTCGTGGAAATATGGTTTTTCGCCAATGCCTACAGTTCACTACTAGGGAACAAGAGGATCAACCTCTTACTTTGGAGGCACATTTAAGCCGGATCGAAGCTTGACTTGGAACAATAGAAACCCAAGTCTCCACAATCCTCGACATCCTGCAAAGCCGTTACTCCTAACACCAACAGCATTGTTAAAAAACACATCTGGAGTGTTCTTAAGTTTTCTTTTTATTTGTTATTTGGGCTGCTAACTTTTATTCCATACAACACATACTTGAGGACAACCATAGATTAAGTAGGAGGGTTGAATTGACAAGTAAATATGCATGATTTTTTTTTGTTGCATGTCTCTCTTTTGCATGTGTTCAATCTTATGTTGAATTCATTTGATAGTTTACTTGACATTGAGCCTTTAAATCTCATACTTAGTCAATTTGGACAATTGGAAAATTTTTGACTTAAAATGTTCAAGTATATAGATCAGTTGATATTTGTGTTTTAAGGTTGATATATGTAGCTAGATTTTTTGTATAAATTGATTGTTTGGAAAAATATTTGCTGGTGTATAAATAAATAAATAAAATAAAATAAATCAAGGCTGAAGTTATGAATGAAGTTTCAAAAACGTGACCGAATTTAGTAACCGGGGTAAGGTGCTTGGGTTGTCATCTTATCTTACGTAAAAAGGTTCGAGTGACAAATCGATAACTTACAAACATTCTGCTAACCGAGCCTTCAAAATTCAAAATAACAATAATAATAATAATTGTAACACCCCTATCCCGTAATCGTCGCCATAATAGGTAAGGGGCATTACCGGACTTGTAACTCATGACATAACGGTAAAACTTTTTTTTTTTAAGATCATTCATTTGGATAAACACTAAACACAGCCAGGGATAAAATGTAAACTTCTATAAGTAAACATTCAAAAGATGCCATTTTCGCATGGCTTATATACATTAACCAAATTATTCTTTCGCTACTAGTCTATTCTATACATGCCATAAGATAATCCAATCTCATGGCTACCGTAATGGTAGATAGTGTGACGAAGTGCTGACGATCCCCGAGCTGGTAGTCAGAATCCACAACCTACAGACCAAAAACATGAACGAATAGAGTAAGCTTTCATAAGCTTAGTAAGTTTTAAGCAAAACAATAATTTTGTTGAATCAATGACATTTTTCACATATACTTAGTCTAGGTAAAATCTCATTTGACCCAATATACCTAGCCAAAATTTCACATAATTTAATTCACCTTTCTTTAGCCTTGAGTTTTAAGTCACAAAGTGTTTTCATTCAATATCATTGGTCATTCATTTCAACTGTTCGATGAAGTTAATCTAGAGCTTCATCTCGAACCATAATATCAATAAACGCATCACTTAGCTATCACATATATACTTTCGAATAATAAAGACCTAGATGGTCGAATATTTCCAAAGCACATTCTTCATCAACTGAAGATGGATTCACATGGTAAGCACATTCTTCACCAATTTACAGCTTTCAATAATCCTTTCCACTTGTTCACAATCACATCCATATTTTCAAGTATTTCAACATGACAAGTACTAAATAACTGTAGGCACCTAAAGAACCAAACATATTTCTTATCACATATACGTAAGTTTACAGAATATAATCCTTACCTTGTACTGGCACATCTAGCTGAACCCAACCCATACTCAAATCATAAGGCCTTTGGGTAGAATATGCACTAATACATAAGAATATTTCATCACATACTTTATTACACAAGCATACCATTACCAATTAGATCATTCTCATATTTGGAGTTATAATATTGATCATATTTACATACCTCTTTGATACTAATAATTCACTTTGAAATCAATCCATCGACGAGTAAGTAATACGTACCTGAACGTCTTAAATACATAATACTTATTTGATGGTAACTTACTGCGGATACTCAATATCAAAGTCTTACTTGAATCCCAGCATTTAGCCTTCGAGTCTTTAAAACCCGGATATAGTACGAGCACGAAGCCTTCGGACATTAATTCAGAATAATATTCTCGCATAAAGCCTGCGGGATCATAACCCGGATATAGTACTGGCACAAATGCCCTTCGAGACTTATCACATTTATACACTTTCACATTCATCACATTGGCCATTCGGCCTTATCACATATATACATTTTCACATTCATCACATTGGCCATTCGGCCTTATCACATATATATACACTTTCACATTCATCACATTGGCCATTCGGCCTTATCACATATATACACTTTCACATTCATCACCTTGGCCATTCGGCCTTATCACATATATATACACTTTCACATTCGTCACATTGGCCATTCGGCCTTATCACATATATACACTTTCACATTCATCACCTTGGCCATTCGGCCTTATCACATATATATACACTTTCACATTCGTCACATTGGCCATTCGGCCTTATCACATATATATACACTTTCACATTCATCACATTGGCCATTCGGCCTTATCACATATATACACTTTCACATTCATCACCTTGGCCATTCGGCCTTATCACATATATATACACTTTCACATTCGTCACATTGGCCATTCAGCCTTATCACATATATACACTTTCACATTCATCACCTTGGCCATTCGGCCTTATCACATATATATACACTTTCACATTCGTCACATTGGCCATTACCACACATACATATCTTGTACATCAATTTCATCATAACAAAATTGACTAGGTATACTAGTCATTTACGGCTTATAGCTTCACTTTAATATGGATTTGGTACTTTGATTACCAATATTTAATCAATAGCTTATAAGCAACTCAAATAGCTTTATCAAGGTTTACAACATAATCACAAATTCAGCACAAGCTGTTTTTCCTGAGCAACAGTCATTAAATTATTCGTAAATGGAGCTACGAAACTCCAAATGAAGTGCTGTTAATTTTCCCTGAAAATATACTCATATATATTTTATCCATAAAATTTTCAGAATTTTTGGTTTGGCCAATCAATACCAGATTTTTCTTAAAGTTTCCCCTGTTTCACTGTTTGACTATTCTGACCAATCTTCACCACGAATCAAATTTCTCCTTGTAAAAAATTTTAAATATGTTCTTGTTTATTTCATTTGAAACTAGACTCATTAAGGAGTCTAAGCATATAAATTTTGTCTTCTAACAATTTTTGTATAATTTATAATGATTTTCTAAAAACAGAACAGAGGATTTCAGAGTCATTCTGACACTGTCTCGTACAACTTTAAATATCTCATTATTGAAAATTCCTTTGCTTACACGGTTTCTTTTATAAGAAACTAGACTCATTAAGCTTTAATTTCATATTTTATTCAGCCTCTAATTCAACTCCATAAATTTATGGTGATTTTCTAAAATCACGTTACTGCTGCTGTCCTAAGCAAATTATTTCAAATTGCACTTAAATTTCCAAGTTCAAACATTTAACAACTTACCATTTGAGTTTAGAACATATCATGGCCACATCATATCTTATTAAATCAACTCAATATGTTCTATTATGATTGAATTTACTCAACGTTTAATCACTTAAAACTTACCTCGAATGTTGTCGACGACGGCGGATCGGCTATTTAGTTAGTTTACTTTTTCCCCCTTATCCGAATTTGGCTCCTTAAGCTCTTGAGCTTCATTAAATAATTTAATTTCATTAATCCTTATTCAAAAATCTCACTTGATCATTTCACTTACAAACAAAATAAGAAACACATATACTTCCCTTATCATAAGCACACATTCGGCTATGCATAATAAAACATATAAAATTGATTTATACTAAGACCTTCACTTTGTCAAATTATCAACCTTAGGATAACCATCACATTGAAGTGCATACAAGCATGTAATTTAAGCTTTTCAAATTTTTCAAAGCTTCACATTGCTCCTCAATGACCGAATGCTCAATAAACACAATTGACAATCCTTATCTCAACTATTTTTAAAATACAACCCAAACTATGTCACCAAATCACCATTTATCCAAATTTATGCACAACCGCACATATACATGCATATAGAATGCATTCCTTAATAACATATACTTCTATTTACTTCTCAAATTACATTGTAAGTTTCATGACATATAGCTAAGGCTGAATGTTAAATTAATTAACATTTACCCCATTACCAATTGTTATTAACCACTAATACAGCACACACAAGTACATACACACTCATATGCATAAAATTCCATCTATGACTAGACTATAACCCATTCGGCCTTAACTACTCAAACACATAAAAAAAAAATAAGAACATTTTAATATCATCTTTCTTGGCCGAATGCATGTACCTACATATATGGCATAATTCACATTCTTATTTACTTTATAAAACTTTAGGTCTTAGCATTATTTCATTAACAAACCTTAATAAACTTTAAAATTCAATCATTTTCCTTTGTACACACCCTTAAGACCGAATACTCACATATCAATCATCTTAACAAGCATCAATCAAACATGTTCACTTAAATACTTATTAATATTCTTAATCGAATACATTCTTGGTCCTAAGCATGGTTAACCATCATTTTCACATCATAAAGGTCCAAGTTGGCCGATTGTATACATCTATAAATGCATACATAAAATTTTCATTTCATTAAGCTTACACTTACTCACTTAGCCGAATTTCAATACTTAATAATTCCAACCGAATAACCATTCATAAAATTTAACTAGCTCAATTTCATCTAAGGTCACCATTCATTACATAATATCAATATCTAGACCATTTAGCCAAAACAACCATGGCCGAATACTCCTTAAGCCAAAATCTCAAGAATTTACAATTAGGCTTTCATAAAAACTTGCATTTCATCTCAAATTCACAAAAATTTCTAATATCAACAAGCCACAATCGAAACTTCTCTTCATATATTCACCAAACTCAAACACATATAATTTCCCCATGTACATTCGGCAATGAGCTCCTACTACCATGAAAATCGATTCTCCTATGCTCATTCATTCACAAAGAAAACAATTCATTCCTCAATTTCCTTAGCATAACCGAAAGCTTCATGGACTTAAATCATAAAAATCTAGCATACGGGTCTTGTTGCAAGCTTCAAAACCAACCAAAATTTACAACATTCAAAGAAAAATTTCATAAATCTTACCTTAATTTGTGTCTTAATTAGCCGAATGCCCCCAAGCTCATGAGTTCTATTTTCTTTCTCAATTCACAGCAAAAGAAGAAGAAAATGGCTTCACCTAGGTTTTTCCTCCACTTTCATAATATTAAATTAACTTTTATCTATACACATAATATTCATTATTAATATAAATTTCTTTTTAGCAAAAATACAAGGCACAAAATGCCAAAACAAGGCATCATTACCATCCACTATCATAAAAGTGGGCAAATTGACATGCAAATCCATGTTTTTGAACTATGCTATTATTTAGTCATAACACATTTAACTAACATACTTCCAAAGTTTTCAACTAAGCCCTTTTTAGTTAAATTCACACTTACAACTCTAAATTGAAACACCAAAGTGTCACACATGATTTTAACACATATAATAGGCATCAAAATAAATATTAAATTATTTTTGTGCCTCGGTTTTGTGGTCCCGAAACCACATTCCGACTAGGGTCAATTTAGGGTTGTCACAATAACAACAACAACAACAACAACAACAACAACAACAACAACAACAATAATAATAATAATAATAATAATAAAGACTGTTTAAACTGAGTAACCGGGATAGGGTGCTTGGGTTGTCATCCTAGTTCGCGTAAAAAGGTGTGACCATGTCTAAAAATTTTACTTAAGCGAAGTTAATTTATAATGCCTTGCAAATTATTGGATTTAAACTCAATTTAATGAAATTGTTTAGTTCACATATTTTAGTTTTATGATACTTGTTGATCAAACTATATATTCTGAGTATTTATTTATTTTTGCCTATGTTGTTTGCATTGATTGTGAATGCGGAAAAGAGGCTTGATTTTTAATAAATTATAGAATGAATTCTAATGTTTGAAAGAACAACATGCTTGAGGGCAAGCATGAGCTAAGTAGGGGGATTTCATAACATGTTAATTTGCATAATTTCTTGTGTTTAATTCGATTTATTTCTGAATTGAAAGACAATCATTGAAATCGGGCCAAATAAAAAAGGTGGAGGAAGCCAAGGACACAACAAATATTTTGAATTTGTAAAAGCCAAAAATAGGAAAATATTATTTTATTTTATTTATTTTTATTTTAATTTTATTTTTGATTTTATATTAAATTAGTTTAGGCTAAATTTAGTAAACTCCATGTATACAATTAGGGGCTTTTTGTTCTTAGAGAAGTATCAATTAATTCTACATTCCTACTTCAATTTGGAATTGGATTACTCTCTCTTTTCTTTTCCTCCTTCAATTTGGAATTGAATTATTCTCTTTTCTCTTTCAATTTGACGTGGGAATTTTGTTCATTTTATTTCAATTTCTTTGTTCTTTCTAAATTCGTCCAATTGCTTTCCAAGCCCTTTTATTCCCCAAGTTCTTCCATTATCATACAAATTCAATCACCTTCCAAAGTTTACAAAGCATGAATACTTTCATGCTTCACTAAATTCCCATCTTAGCCTTAGGCTGGTGTTCTTTCCGATCGGGAATCATGAGATTCGTATTCAAGCTAAAAATCCTTCCAATCGGTATTCATTTTTTTCCTAAGTATGGGGATAGACCAATCATCCCTTAAAGTTAAATTCAATTTCAAGTCAAAGTGCACATTGGGTTGAAGTCATGTTTACTGACAGTTGGAGAAACGAGTCAACCGTGCTGTACTTGATTATCTGAGAACAAATTAAGGAAGAAGTGATCGGGTTTAAATGACCCACGCGGTTGAGGCCGTTAATTCAAGTTGGGTTCTTCAGAATGTAAGGCTACCAGAATATTGAAACGGGAACACGTGTATCTCGGTTAGATAATCAGTAAGGGTTGGTTTGTAGGTCGAACTAGGACCAGCTACGAGAGGAAGAATTGGTGGTTAGGACGTTCTTAATTACTATAACTAGCTTATCGTTTGGAGGAGAAGATCAATTTTCGAGGATTAATTCTTAACTGGAATCTGCCGAGTCTAGGGCTAAGGCTTATTTCCTTTAATTACAAAAATCCAAATTTAATTTCTAATTTATTTAATTATTTATTTTTGCTGTTTCAATTATATAGTTTCTAATCATTTTCAAAATTCCCTAATTTATTTTGTTTATTTTCCAGCTTGTACGTTTGAAGTCGTGGGCACGACTCTTGCCACGACCTTTGACTCAACGTACAATCTGCTCATAAGAAAACACGAAAGTTGATTACAACATCCAATCCCTATGGACTCGACCCTACTACCACTCTTACTACTATTTTGAGTATTTAGTAGGAAATATTTTTGGTGGTTTCGACACCCATCAGTGTTATAAATGCATTGTTATTGAATTGAACTGTATAAATGATTGGAGATGAGTTTACGAAAAAGATCGACAGAGATACGATAGCCAAAAGTCCCGTACAAACTTTAGGGATAGTTTAGGATACAAATTTCATTACATAGGGATTCACCGAGATGATGTGATCCGGGTGCTAGTCTCGTACGTCGTACCAATATTTAGGTTTCTGCATGTATTGCAGTTCCTGGCGGCTTGTGTGACAGCATCGTGTATCTATATCTTGACTAACAGCTTGTATGAGCAGACCTGTTATTAGCTCGAGGGTAAGCATATATGTGATATAAGATAGCTTCAGCTATAAATATATGAGGCACTTAGGTGTGATATGTTACCCGCGTATCCTTTAATGATTTCGAATGGTTTAATGGGCATAGTTGAGACAAAGGATGAAGGTAAGATTGATTAAGTGACACAGGTATGTACGGAATCTATATGAATATCAAATGAAGATAATTTGATGAGTTCACATTTGATCATGAATTGAATATGAAAGAGGGTTGTAAATTGATATGAGATACACCATATTATGTTTATTTGATTGAGTTGCATTTGTTTGATAAGTTAAGTTTATTATCATACGAGCTTACTAAGCTGCAAAGCTTACTTCGTTTTATTTTTCCATGTTTTATAGTGTTTCAAAGCTTGTAACACCCCTTACTCGTATTCGACGCCGGGATCGGGTATGAGGCATTACCTTACTAAACAACATGCAATCATACAATCTTGAGCTAACAAAATCCGTTCCAAATTAAAACTTTTTCAAACTTTTTCTAGAAGCCCTTATTGAGGACCTACGAGGCCCAAAACTTACTAAGGAAACCATCTGGAACCAATCCGAATGCTTCGAAACTTTTAAGAAAATTTACTAAAAATAGGGCACACGCCCGTGTGGATGGGCAACACACCCGGGTGGCCTATAGACATGGCCATACTGATGGCCCGTGTGATTCACATGGCTTAAGCACCTAGGGACACGCCTATGGCCCTCATCCGTGTGGATTTATTATCCAACAGTGAACCTACAGGGGTGTTCACACGGTCTGGCACACGCCCGTGTTCATGGCCCGTGTCCCTCACACGGCCATGACACGTCCGTGTCTTCCACCCATGTAACTCTCTGACTTGTACACTATGAACAACTTGGGTTCACATGGCCAATGCACACGCTTGTGTGCTAGGCCGTGTCTCCCACATGGTTGAGACACATGGTTGTGTCTCAGCCCATGTGTTTACTACTGGGCATTTAATTTCACAATTCTAAGGTGCAGGGGACACATGGCCTAACCACACGCCCGTGTGTCTACCAGTGTGGACAAAAAAATAAGGCTATCTATCAAGCCTTATGTCCCCCTGAAACAAGATCACACACATACCAAAACAAAACATGTAACACCCTAAACTCAGCCTAAAAGTTAGGCCCAAATCCGGCGTGTCACCTTGAAGTGTTTTTTGAAAACTAAGTTTTCATTGAAAGCCCTTCTTGTTTAAAAAATTGTGTAAAACCTTAGTTTGCCTTTGATCAATTCTCAATGTGGTTTTAAAAAGATTATTCCCTATTAAAGACATTATTAATTATAAAATCTTAATCGTTGTGGAAACTTAATTTAAAACAGAGGTTGTTTTGGTAAAACTTGTTTTTACCTCTAGCAATTATAAAACCACAAATAAGATCCCAAATTTGTAATCCAGAAATTTAAAGGCCTTATTACAACCCAAATACTATTTAAAAATAAAATAAAATAAATAAAATTGTTAAATTATTAATCATCTTGCAGTGTGTCCACCTCCGAGTCCTCTCCTACGTCGAGCCACCTACTGAGGATCACCTAAAAAAATTAAAAAGAAGGAGTGAGTTTACGAAAACTCAGTGTGTACGTCCCTCGACAAACACATAACATGCATTAAACAATTAGGGCCTAAACCCTATTCAATAACGGTGGCCTTTGGGCCTTAGCCCATAGTGGCCTCTGTTGGGCTTGAGCCCATATCTCAACATACAGTGGCCTTAGGCCTTAGCCCAAATCACAAAAATATCAATATGATTATGCAATGTGTAATTTCCCATAACCAACCCTGTACACCCCCTTCCAACCCTACACTCCTGTGGGGAGATACTCAACCCACCCATCCTTATACACTCGGTGTGGCATCGGTTACAGCACCACTTATCGTTGCAGCATAGCTGCTCATATTCAGTGTAGTACCAATTGCGGCACTACTTATCAGTGCATCATAGCTGCTTATATTCGGTGTAACATTGATTGCGGCACTACTTATCGGTGCAGCAAAGCTGCTTATGGCTTATAGCCCTTGGTGGATCCACAGTCATCAAGTGACCGTGCGACCCTTATATACACTTTCGCCAATCATAATCCCAGCCCATATGCAACATAATAATACATGACTGTAGCAGAAAACATATAGCATACATAAGTCTTACTCATAACACATAGGGGTATTTTAGTCATTTCATCATATAAGAGTGTTTTGGGTAAATCCACAAACTAGGGGTATTTCAGTAATTTTGCAAACTAAGGGTTTTTTTCTGTAATTTTGTAAGTTAAGGTTATCTCAGTAATGTTGCCCTACAGGGGTACTTCAGTAGTTCTACCCTACAGTGGTATTTCAGTAACTCTACCCTACAAGGGGTATTTCAGTAATTCTACCCTACGGGGGTATTTCAGTAATTTCTTAACACTATGCATCTAATTACGTACCTTGTCTCATCAACAAGTCCTTGTTGGCTGAAGTGAACATATACTATGCACCAAGCAGGATTCCAGAGAAGAGGAGGTAAGTCATTAAGACCGCTTAAGTACCAAGCTCTCCCTAGATCCAATCGTAGACATGCATATACCCATTGCCACACTTTAACCTTATGACTTGTCCCCAGTTAAACTTAATTGGTTAATTAAGTTTTATGTCTGCTTAAGCAATTATTAGCTACTAGGCCCAAAAGTCCATTACCTAACCCTATCAAGTCCACATACATTCATTTAGCCTATTAGGCCCAATCACATTTATATGGCCCACTAGGCCCTGTCACATTTATATGGCCCATCAGGCCCAAATCTATTCCAAGCCATACAACCAACTTAACCAGCTCGTCACTTATTACCAATTTACCATTTTTTGCTTATTTGGGCCCTCGAGCCTGTCGGCCCATTTGACCCATTCTGGCCCAGTTGGCCAAAACGTGACCTAAATCCATGAGATCGCTCATGGGGTCTCAAATATCGTATCCATTACCCTCTTACGAGTGTTCCTGCATTCGCAAGACTACCGTAGCCAAAA
Organism: Gossypium stocksii; assembly: GCA_020496765.1. Classification (NCBI taxonomy): domain Eukaryota; kingdom Viridiplantae; phylum Streptophyta; class Magnoliopsida; order Malvales; family Malvaceae; genus Gossypium; species Gossypium stocksii. Next base: position 98,187,366 of record CM035629.1, on the reverse strand, counting down.
TTTTAGCTTTTTGACTTTTCGGCATTTCGGCATTTCGGGATTTGCTGATCTATTGTGTGTGCGAAGTGTGTGTATATACCTGATAGCAAAACGCGCTACGATCTCCTTAGCCATGAACCTATAGTCAATATCACTCTTCAATTAATCATATGCTTAACAAATATCTTTACCAAAAACTAAAATCTTACCATTAGCCTTACCATGTGTGTCAAGCCCTAATAGCCATTTCTTAGTCACTAACCGCGATTATTTTCCTAGACCTGCATCAACTTAACCATTAAAGACTGAATAACAGGTGACTCGCATCCACATAAGTTACCGTTTTATTATTTATGACCATTCGACCAACCTCCAAACTAAAGTGAAGATTACTTACCCAAAACCCGAAACGCAAGGAGTGATTCGACAGAGACTTGGAGGAAGAGATTCGATCCCTCGATTAAGAAGAAAGAGAGAAGAAATCAATTTTGGTGCTTAGAAATAAAAACAGAGTTGGTGACGGAACAATAAGGAATTCGGCCACACAGAAGAAGAAAGTGTTCGACACAAAATAAGAAAGAAATTCAACTATTTGGTTTAGCACCCAATCGATCAAGGTTAAAGAACAAGGAAAAAGAATGATGAAGCAAAAGGGAAAATTAAGAGGAGAAGGTTTCGGCAAAGGCAATAAAGAAAGGAAGAATTTGGCACTTACTGAAGGGAGAATAAAGGATTTCGACTTTAGAGAAAAAAAATAAAGTAAGTCACGAAAGAAAAAGAGAAATCAAATGTTTACCTAGATACACAGAGGAAAACCAAAACTCAAGAGGAGAAAAATGCCAAAAAATGCCAAGTGAATTCGGTATTTCACTTCTATAGCCAAAATTGCCTACCACATTTACCTATTCGGCTCCATCGCTACCCACACACCTCATCTCCTAACTTTTCTCCACGATAAGCTCCTAAATCCCTTCCTTGAATTTCTCTTCTGATCACTTCCTTCAGAGTTCAACTCCAATGCCACTACTAGCCGTCCATAGCGTAAAAATTAAATCCTTAAATATTACCATGCTAGCTCTCGAACCTAAGATCCCCTTGCCAGCTAATGATGCCACCTCCCTACTCCCTAAGTGGCGCCACTTAGTCACAACACCACAACCTCACTTGTGTCTTAGTTCTTCTCCATTTATTTAAAGGTCATAACTCTTGGAGTCAGGGTTCCCTAAAGGCTGAAAAACAAAAATTTTCCTAACCCAAATTCGAACTTAGGACTTCATAGAGACCCCTAAATACTTCAAAATCACTAGCCCAACCATTCTAACATGCAATTTATGCCGCTATCATACTCTCAAAAATTTTAAACACACCCACGCCCGAGGCTCAATTCTTCTAGACCCAAAATCAGAGTGTTACAAAACAAGTCCTCACTACTCATCCAATGACCATAATTTGGCATCCACACATCAACATTTAACCAATCCATCCATAATGATTTGCACATTTATAAAACCTCAATTGCATATATCAATAATGAATATTAGCCATTATCTATGGCCTTGTACAAAATGAAGTATTCCAAAAACCTCAATTGCATATATCAATACCGAATGCTTTGTTGACAGTGTGAATGAAGTCTCTGACGTCCGATGATCCACAAGCTAGTTAGGTAGAACTATAAGAAAATGAAAAGGAGAGAGAGTAAGCACAAAGCTTAGTAAGTTTCAAGTAAATAATTAACAACAATTTATCATGCTATAAGATGCTTTTAACATATCACAAATTTCACATGATATAAAAGAATAGCTATAGGCATAACTTACTCATTCTCATCTTTTACTAATCATACAACATTTTATTGAGCTCACATTTCATACATTTCATTTAAGTACTTGCACCACTCATAAGGTCATCATAATATCTCTTAATCTTAATACAAACTTAACTTTCCTCTTGAACTATTTAGAATACGAAAAGATATTCAATGAGCCTCAAACATAGGGTATAGAGCCGATGCCATGTCCCAGACATGGTCTTACACTAGCTCACATATTAACTCGACGCCATGTCCTAGACATGGTCTTACACTAACTCTCAATGTATCGAGGCCAATGCCATGTTCTAGACATGGTCTTACACTGGCTCTCCTCTATCCGTGCCGATGTCATGTCCCAGATATGGTCTTACACTAGCTTGTCTGTCTAGGTCGATGCCATGTCCCAGACATGGTCTTACACTAACACGTAACGAGGCCGATGCCATGTCCTAGACATGGTTTTACACTAGCTCTCGTATATCCCTAGTATCACGGCAAGGAATATCCAATCTATTCATATAGTTCAACCGGGTTTTATCACATAAATTCTCATTAATACATTACTTTATTTCACATTTATTCATTTAATGCAAGAATTATAATCTCATGTATAATTATGTAAAAGTTACATTATTTACCTACAACTTACCTCGGTATACAAAATGTGAGTAACTGCTCGGTTTAGTCTAGTTGATTGGCTTTCCCCCAATTCGAGTTCAGATTTTGTAATTCTTGGTCTAAAACAATAAAAATTCACTAATTTAATCACAATATTAATCTAATTACTTCAAAATTCATAATTTGGCAAAATGACTATTTTAACCCTAGGCTCGGAAATTAGTTTTTATCGAATTTCCTTATATACCAAGCCTAACCAAATTCTTTTCACTCTTATGACAACCAAATATTTTCACAATTTCATGCATTTACTACACAATTTATCCACTTTTCAACAAGTCCAATTTAGGTGTTTTCCATGAACACCCTTTCACAAAAGTTATTTTGTTAACAACTAGGACTTATTTTCTTCCATAAAAATCCAGAAAACAACATTTATATATTCATGGAAAAACTCTAAACTTCAACCATTTTGCAAATTAGTCCCCTCAATAGGTAGCCCATGCTACAAGGGTTCCAAAAATGTAAAAATCACAAGAAAGACCGTCAAATTGACTTACTTGTGAGGGTGATAAGTTGCTGAAATTTTGAAGCTTTCAAAACCTTATTCTTGCTGATATTTTTGGTGAATGTAGAGAAGAAATTGTCGAAACCATTTTTTTGAAAATAGGGGAATCGACTTTAAAATTTTAAAATGGAGTCGCCACCGACCTTTTTCAAGATGTGATCGGGTCACCTTATATTATTTTAATAAAATATTTTGAGTTATTAAAATAATTAATTTTGGTCCACGAAAATCAAAGAACGGGCTCGGGAGTCGGTTACGCACGAGGAAAGGTTAGCACCCTCGATACGTCCAAAATTGGTACCTAGTCGATTAATTAGTGTCTTGGTGTCGAACGATTGAAAAGATTTTAATATACGATCCTTTGTTTCAAAAAAAGTATTTAAATATGTCGAAGTAAAAAAATCGAAATTTACTTATCTCAAAGAAATAAGAATGCCGCATCCAGTAAGTTAGGGTGCAACATATCAATTTCTTGAAGTTAAGCTCGTCCCTTTTACTTAAAAAAAATCATTTATTTAAATCGAAAAGGGATATTTAATTATTTTGGGTCGAGCAAAAATCGGAACCTAGTAAGTTAAGGCTCGACTTATCGAAGCTCCAAAACATAAAACATTGTTTTGATTTTGAAATTCCTATTTCGAAACGATGAATTCCACATTCAATAAGTTAGGATGTAGCATTTCAAAGTATCGAGAATAGGTTTTATTTGCAGACTCACATTTTGTTTTAAAAGTGGTACTCATCGATTCAGGTCTAATGAGGAAAATCGAAACCTAGTAAGTTAAGGCTCGATTTCCTCGAAATTCCCAAACACGAGTCATGTTTTTGGAAAATAACTTTGAATGAAAAAGATTTTATTAAAGTGGTATTACGCATGGCTTTTATAAAAATACAAGCATGGAATTTATGAAATACAAAGCAAAGAAATAATTCATACACAGTATATATATCATCGATGAATCACGATAACTAACGAATACGAAACAATACGCATAATAACAATTCCACGATATGCTATCACGTGCAAACAATAATATCTACATATGTATAATAATGTGAAAGCATATATACAAAGTATGCATAAAGGTATAGTGTACACCAAATACAATTTTAAAATATATGAATATAATGTATATAAGATATATAATAGTATTTGAAAATATATGTATAAAATAATACACAAGAATAAATATATGACCATAGTATACATGTATACGCAATATGTAGTAAAACAATGGTGTATATGACATATATTAATAATAATAATAATATGATGAAGGGTAATTTAATTATTAAAACAACAAAATGTTGAAAAGAGAACCAAATCGCAAACTGAGTAACAATTTTGGGCCGAATTAAAAGGTTAAAAATAGTCAATTGACCGAATGAAATGCGGGCACAAAACGCAAGGACCAATACGGGAAATACCCCGATCCTCTGGGTACTGCGTTTTGGTTTGGGCCAAATTTCAACTATATTAAAATCCTGTGGGCAAATTTGGAAGAAAAATAAAACAAATAAAAGTCTAACTGAAAGCCTTCACAACGTTAAAGGACCAAAAATACAATAAACCCTCAACTACCCAAAACACGCGGGTCGTAACTCCTTCTGGGTCGGGTCGTCGGATGCTGGAACGGGTTGAACAACACGGCACCGTTTTAGGCCATGGAAGAGGGCTCTAAACGGTGCCGTTTAGCCCATTATAAAATCAAAAATTTTAACCCTAAATGGGTTTCAGAAAACAGAATCAGGGTGCCCGTTCTAGCTTCATTCTCGGCACCGCGCTATAAGGGTTTTTAACCCTCCATTGCCAGCGATGGCTAAGGCCGATAAGGGAGTTGCTCGGCTCCTTATTTTGAAGCAAACAGGGGTTTTCGGTAATCGTTTCATCCCTTTAAACTAGCCCTAAAACGCCTTGGAATGAAGATAGGGATCGGGCCAAGCACGACTGAGATGGGAGCCGAAACGGTATTCTCCTACCCTTGTCAGAATACCGAGTATTTCTCGACGGTTGAGGGTCACCGGAGAGCTCTATTACATACCCACCGATCAAACAAGGTATCGATTTTACATTAACTTGCTATTTCGAAATAAAAATACGATGACAGATAGAATGGGAAGCAACCTTTGATTTTTCGGCTCTTGGATCTGATTCTTTGCTGTTCTTTTTTTATTTTTTTATTTTTTTCTCAAAAAAAAGAGAGAGTTACAAATCTTCGCTTTTGGGTTTTATACCCGTTTTTACCATGGCCTAATCCTATCTCTTGCGTGTTTGTCTCAATCTGCAGACCTGTTGATGACGACAGAGCAGGTGGTGGTGGTTGCTGGAGGTGACGGGCAGGTTCTGGTAGAGGGCAGGTGGCTAGGTGCGGCGGCTAGGGTAGATGGTGGTTAGGGATTAGGGTTTCTTGCTGATGGGTTAGGGTTTTTGGGCCAAATATTGGGCCACCCGGGTTTGTGGGTCTTTAGTGGGCTACCGGGTATTGATATTGTTTTTGGGTTAGTTTAGGGTACTTGGGCCCTGATGTAAATGGGACATTGGACTTCTATTTAATTTTGGATTTTGATTTTGTTTTTGTTTGATTTGGGTATTTATTGGGCCCGGGCAAAATTGCCCTATTACAGCCGCCCCTCTTTGCTCATTGTCGTGTAACGAGAATAGAGCAAAGACTCAAAAAGGGCCGATTTTGCCCGGTCTTACCGAATCTTGATCTCTTGGCGCTTCGTTTCTTCGATTTAGCCTTGAATCTTCGATCTGCTTTTGCATCTCTGGAAGGCCAAATCTTCTATCTTCAATCTGCTCCTTGCACTCTCAAGGATGTCAGATTCTTCTTCGATCTGCCCCTGCATCTTCAAGAAGGTCAAATCTTCTAACTTTAATTTGCTCCTTGCAATCTCAAGGATGCCAGACTTAAATCTTCAATCTGCTCCAGTAATCTCTGGATGCCAGACTCTTCTATCTACAATCTGCTCCAAATACCATTGGGAGCCAGATCTTCTATCTTCAATCTTCTCCAATGATCATTAGAAACCAGATCTCCTATCTTCAATCTGCTCCAAATACCATTGGAAGCCAGATCTTCTATCTTCAATCTGCTCCAATAATCACTGGAAACCAGATCTTTTATCTTCAATCTGCTCCAATAATCACTGGAAACCAGATCTTCTATCTTCAATCTGCTCCAAATACCATTGGAAGCCAGATCTTCTATCTTCAATCTGCTCCAAATACCATTGGAAGCCAGATCTTCTATCTTCAATCTGCTCCAATAATCATTGGAAGCCAGATCTTCTATCTTCAATCTGCTCCAAATACCATTGGAAGCCAGATCCGAATGTTGTCACCCATCTTCAGGGAGACCTATCTTGTAAAATATGATTATGCCTGTGCAGAATGATTAGGATGCTATGATCGAAATGAATCAAGTGCTCCTAAATGTATTATGAATGACACTTGTATGAATGCGAAATGTCATGTGCATGGTCATTTTTAAAGTTTTAGGTCGACTTGTAACTTCTTTAGGGTTCCACTACTGACGTAGTATGCTATCTTTTTTAGTCCCTCTTTCTGCAATTCAGGGGTCATCGATTTCTTTCACTATGACTCAGGGGTGTAGGCATTTATGATTTACCTAATCCATTTGGTTTGCCATACCCTTCTTCCTCTAGGTACCCTGACCAACTATATAAGACTATCGAGTTCCTTCAAGAATAGTTCTGTTTTAGCCTGAATCACTCATCGTTGGCCAAGGTGTATCACTGGTGTGATACCCTGCCTTCTTTATTCAATTGGTAAAGCGATTAACATATAGTCTCAAACTAGATTCCCTTGAGTTTGGTGAGTTCTAAACATCAGTCCCGTTTCGAGTTTTTGTACTAGTTAGAAACTTTTCAGAGTAATGCACAGAACCCCTCTTTTGTTTGGAACATCGTTAACCCATTAATCGTTGTCTCAATGAGATGTTTGAAAGGGAAATCTACAATTTAGGGAACTAGTGCTTAAAGTAAATGAGGAAATTGAGGTGGAAAATTTGGCTAACATATGAATAATAGTTAATGGACCAAAATAGCATATTTGGTAGAATACAAAGAACGAATGATAGGTGCCCTAAATATCACTGGCTGAGCCTCTTGCATAACATTTCTCGAGGGTCCTTTCGATCTTGATACGTGTTTAGAAGTTTCAAAAGATTTTGTTGGCGCCTTGCGATATTAGTGTTAATCCCTCTTGTCGTTTCAGTCCTGGCAAGATCACCCCGTCTATTGCTCTTGGTCAAGGTTTGAGCTGCCCTTTTCGGGTTTTTAACTCAAAATCCCCTTTGGTCCTAAGGTGCCCTTTGTGGGTTTTCACCTTGGCCTCTCCCTTCTTTTTTTTTGAAACCCGAAGCCCCCTTTGCGGGTTTTCGCTTTGGCTTTCTTCTTCTCTAAGTGAAGTACTTCTTGACGGAATCTGCGTTCACAGGATTGGGTAAATTTTTACCATCCATCTCAGCTAGGATCAAAGCTCCTCCAGAAAAGGCTTTTCTCACCACGTAAGGTCCTTCCCAATTTGGCATCCATTTTCCCCTGAAGTCCTTTTGTATTGGAAGGATTTTCTTCAGAACTAGATCACCTTCATAAAACTCTCTAGGGCGAACCTTCTTGTCATAAGCCCGCATCATTCGTTTTTGATACATCTGGCCATGGCGAATAGCTCTTAGCCTTTTTTCCTCGATCAGGTTCAGCTGGTCATATCTAGATTGGAGCCATTCGGCTTCATCCAACTTTATTTCTGACAACACTCTGAGTGAGAGGATCTCGACTTCAATGGGCAGGACTGCCTCCATTCCATAAACTAGGGAGAAAGGCGTTGCCCCGGTAGAAGTTCTGACAGACGTTCGATAGGCATAAAGGGCAAAAGGTAGCTTCTCATGCCAATCTTTGTAGGTTTCTGTCATTTTTCCCATAATCTTCTTGATGTTCTTATTTGCCGCTTCTACCGCACCGTTCATTTTTGGATGATACGGTGATGAATTGTGGTGTTTAATTTTGAACTAGCTGCAGACCTCTGCTATCGTGCTATTGTTCAAATTCAGGGCATTGTCTGATATGATTTTCTCCGGCATTCCGTATCGACATATAATTTCTCTTTTCAAAAATTTACTAACAGCCGTCTTGGTGACATTGGCATATGAAGCGGCTTCAACCCATTTGGTGAAGTAATCAATGACAACAAAGATGAAACGATGTCCGTTTGAGGCTTTTGGTGAAATTGGACCAATGACATCCATACCCCACATGGAAAAGGGCCATGGAGATGTCATGACATGCAAAGGTGAAGGCGGCACATGGATCTTATCTTCGTAAATTTGGCACTTATGACATTTCTTGGCATAGTTAATACAGTCCCCTTCCATAGTGGACCAGTAATAACCAAGTCTCATAATTTGCTTGGCCATAGTAAAGCCATTAGCGTGTGTCCCGCAGGTGCCCTCATGCACTTCTTCAAGAATTTTCTTTGCTTCAACAGCGTCCACACACCTTAAAAGTACTTGATCCTTCCTCCTTTTGTATAGAATCTCTCCGTCCAATACATAATCAATGGCTAATCTTCTTAACGTCCTTTTATCATTCTCGGTCGCCTGATCTGGGTATTTACGATCTTTCACATATTGCAGTATATCGTGATACCAAGGGTGATCATCTTTCTCTTCTTCGTCAATGCTGTAGCAATGGGCTGGAGCCTCATAGATGCTCATCTGGATGGATTTCACATCCTCTTGCTTGTTTACTTTGATCATGGAGGCAAGAGTGGCCAAGGCATCAGCCATCTGGTTTTCATCTCGTGGGAGGTAGCAGAAAGTGATATCCTCAAACTCTTCTATCAACTCTAAGACTATTTTTCGATAGTTGATCAGCTTGGGGTCTCTCGTTTCCCATTCACCTTTAAGTTGATAGATTACCAGTGCAAAATCCCCGTAAACTTCTAACAGCTTAATCTTGCGTTCTATGGCAGCTCGTATTCCCATGATGCATGCCTCATATTCAGCCATGTTATTGGTGCAGTCAAAATTGAGCTTGCTGGTAAAGGGATAATGGTCTCCATTTGGAGATACCAATACCGCTCTGATCCCATTACCCACAGCGTTAGACGCTCCATCAAAGTTGAGTTTCCAATGGAGGCTTTCTTGATCGTCTCCTTCAAAGGTCGCAATATGCATCAAGTCTTCATTTGGGAAGTCGAAGTTTAAGGGTTCGTAATCTTCCAAAGCTCTACTGGCTAGAAAGTCTGCTATCGCGCTTCCTTTTATGGCCTTCTGGTTCACATATACTATGTCGAATTCTGAAAGTAGAATTTGCCATCGAGCCATTTTTCCGTTCAAAGCTGTTGTTCCCATCATGTACTTCAAAGGATCTAATTTTGAAATGAGCCAAGTGGTGTGGTACAGCATGTACTGTCTTAACCTTCGTGTTGTCCAAACCAAAGCACAACATAACTTCTCTATTGGCGGGTATCTTGCCTCACACTCAGTAAACTTTTTACTAAGGTAATAGATAGCTCTTTCCTTCTTTCCTGACTCGTCGTGTTGGCCAAGTACACATCCCATGGAATTCTCAAACACCGTTAAGTACAGTATTAATGGACGGTCCGGGTTAGGTGGCATTAGTACTGGGGGATTGGACAAGTACCGCTTGATTTTGTCGAAGGCTTTTTGGCATTCTTCGTCCCATACACCTGGGTTGTGTTTTTTGAGGAGGCGAAAAACAGGGTCACACTTCTCGGTTAGTTGTGAAATGAACCGAGCGATGTAATTCAACCTCCCTAAAAAACCTCGAACCTCTTTCTGGGTACTCGGCGGAGATAGTCCTTGTATGGCTTTGATTTTGTCTGGATCAATCTCAATCCCTTTTTTACTAACCACGAATCCGAGCAATTTTCCAGATTTGGCTCCGAAGGTGCATTTGGCCGGATTGAGTTTTAGCTGGAACTTCCTCAATCGTAAGAACAGCTTTCTTAAGACTTGTATGTGCTCCTCCTCTGTTTGGGACTTTGCAATCATATCATCGACATAAACTTCGATTTCTTTGTGCATCATGTCGTGAAATAGGGTTACCATGACCCTTTGATATGTTGCCCCTGCATTTTTCAGTCCAAAGGGCATCACCTTATAACAGAATGTCCCCCACATGGTCACAAATGTGGTCTTCTCCATGTCTTCTTCATACATCTTGATCTGGTTGTAACCGGAGAAACCGTCCATGAAGGAGAACAATGAATAACCCGTCGTGTTGTCTACCAAGGTATCAATATGAGGCAGTGGGCAATTATCTTTCGGGCTCGCCCTATTTAGGTCTCTGTAGTCCACACACATTCATACTTTTCCATCCTTTTTAGGAACGGGGACGACGTTGGCCACCCAGTCTGAGTATTCCACCACTTTTAAAAATCCCGCGTCAAATTGCTTTTTGACCTCTTCTTTTATTTTTAATAAGACATCAGGTCTCATCCTCCGAAGTTTTTGTTGGACTGGTTTGCACTCCTCTTTTATGGGGAGTCGATGTACTACCATATCAGTATCCAAGCCAGGCATGTCCTGGTATGACCATGCGAACACATTCTTGAACTCCTGGAGTAATTTGATCAGCCTTTGCCTTGTTTCCGCGGTAATACCAGTCCCAATTTTTACTTCTTTTCCGTCTTCTAAATCCACAACCTCTACCGATTCTTCGTGAGGCAGGATTTGTTTCTCCTCTTGCTCAACCATTCTCAATAATTCAGGTGCTAGGTCACTGTCTCGGTCATCCTCAAAACCTTCAGAATCTTCTATACACACATCTTGCCCAAAAAGAGACTCCAAGTCATTGGCAGAATTGCTCACGTCATTGACATCCGGGGACTTGTTTCGGGGGTAATGGAAGATGAAAAGAAACAATGGCATCTAAGAATGATTGCTCGCAATAAATAATAAAGAATAAAAGATTGCGTATGAATGAAAGAATATTTGTTCAAAAGGTGCACTTTTCATTGAGTTTAAAGATTTTGGGACGTATTTAGTTCACAAAAGATGTTTGCTACTCCTAGACCTAGAGTAATAAATGTTCTAGGACATTACTCTGAAATAGTTCTAAACACTACAGGAATCTCTTCTGCAGTCCAGTTGTCTAGAACGCTTCCAGGCTCAAAAGGGCGGATCCCCGCCAGACTTCTTCTCTCAGCCCTTTCCTCAGATATAGCATTAATGTACATGCCCTCTAATATTCCTTCTGTGGTTCCTTCTTTGCGGTTTTCTTGCTCAGGATTGATGAATCCTCCTGATATGAAGGTCTTGGATATGTGGGGGAAAACCATTGGTTCCCACTTGATTTCTTCCCCATTTATCCGTGCTCTTCGTCTTTCTTGCTTCTTTTCCAGTTCCTTCTTTTTCTGTCTGGCGTCTGGCCTAAACCCTAAGCCGAAACGGTCTCGTTTCTCCTTCAGAAATGGTACTCCGCTCTACCTTGGAGATACCTCCCGAGCCCTTTTCCCGGTAACGCTCCTTTCCCCACAGTTACACATAGACCCATCCTTGTGGTCTTGGATATTCTAGGCCTCGGGACCTTGTTTCCTTCGCCTACGAAGGTAGCATTCACAAATTCCAGAGACCGCAACGAACACTCAATGGCCTCGGCATCTACTTCTAAATATGGTGCGTCACTAGTTACAGCCGCAATGATCTCTTCTTCTGCATTTATGGTAACTAGTCGGTTTTCTGTCACCAATTTCAGCTTTTGGTGTAACGTAGAGGGAACAGCCCCTGCTGAGTGGATCCACGGTCTCCCCAAGAGGCAGTTGTATGAGGGCTTGATATCCATTACTAGAAAATCCACCTCGTATGTGCTAGGTCCAATCAAAAGAGGCACTTCAATTCTACCCATCACCCTTCTCTCTGTGCCGTCAAATGCTTTCACTATGTGCTGGCACTCCTTCATGTGAGAGCTATCTATGGGTAATCTGTTTAGTGTGGTCCATGGTAAGACATTCAAAGCTGACCCGTTGTCAATTAGTACACCCGGCAGCGTGTACCCTTTACAACGTGTGGTAATATGCAACGCCTTAGTCGAACCTCTACCGCCTGGTGGTATCTCATCGTCATTGAAGAAAATAAAGTTGTCAGCACTTATGTTGCTGACTAATCGATCGAGCTTGTTGACGGAGATGTCATTAGCAACGTATGTTTCATTCAAGATTTTCATCAATGCATTACGATGAACTTCTGAACTCAAGAGCAAGGCCAATACTGAAATACGAGCTGGTTGTCTGCGTAACTGTTCTACCACGCTGTATTCACTATGTTTGAGAAATTTTAGGAACTCTTTTGCTTCCCTCTCATTGACTGGCTCATTGATAGGATGTTCAAGCCTAGTTGTTTTTTCTTTCGTCTCTTCGATCGCTGGGGCTTTTCCCTTTACGAGCTGTGTTTTCTCGACTGCTGTATCATAATGTCTTCCACTGCGTGTATAGGAGCCTCCTTCTTGGCCTTCCTTCAAAGCGTCCACCAAGCTTTCTCTTCCCGGGATTGTCACGTTGCAGTTATAATTCCATGGGACCTGTTTGCTGTCTTTATAGGGGAAGACTGCGGGTTTTTGGACTATGACCTTTGGTGGCATTTGTACTCCTGTTTCATTGTTCGTGGGTCGTGATATAATGATCACGGGGTAGTTAACGGTTTGTATCACTGATTTCTCCTCTGATGCGCATATCTCTCTCTCTTCGGGGTTCTGGGTTCCTTCAAAAAACTCTATTTCTCTATTATTCATCATGTCTTGTATGATAGCCCTAAAATCCATACACTCTTGGATCTCGTGCCCTATTTCGGCGTGAAACTCATAGTAGTTTCCCTCTTTTTCAGATCTTTCTCTTGAATCCGACGCTACTAGTCCTCTCTTGACCATCTCTTTCCATACTCTTCTTAACGGGGTTCTAAGCTTCGTGATTTCATGTTTGATCTTCCTGTTCTGGCCTTCACTTATCCCGTTCACTCCTTGGTCGGCGTGGCTAGGGAGTGGGTTTCCCGCTACGTTGGGTACGGCCGGGTCATCAAATCTTATAATCCCCATTTTGATGAGTTTCTCCACCACCTTTATGAATGCGGTGCAATTTTCGATCGAATGCCCAGTGATTCCTGCATGGTACTCACATTGAGCATTCGTGTCATACCATTTGGGATACGGAGGCTGTAATGGCTTTAAATAAAAAGGGGAAACTACGTGGGCGTTGAACAGATTCTTATACAGCTCCCTATACGTCATGGGTGTAAGAGTGAATGATAGCTTTTCGGTGTTACCTCTTGAATTAGATTCTTGTCTTGCCGTATTATTTTGATTGTTGTTCACTGTCTTTGGCTGGTTGACAGTGAGTGACTTGGACTGTCTTTCACTAAATGCATTCGTGTTGTTCACTTCATTGTCTCTTTTCCTCGGGACCGATCGTTTGGTATTTTCTCCGATTTCAATTTTGCCGCTTCTCACAGCATTTTCAATCATCTCGCCTGTCATCACTATGTCAGCGAAGTTTTTAGTGGCACTTCCTAACATATGAGTGATGAAAGGGGCCTTTAGAGTGTTAATAAATAGCATCGTAGTTTCTTTCTCTAAAAGCAGCGTCTGAACTTGTATGGCAACTTCTCTCCAACGTTGCGCATACTGTCTGAAACTTTCATTAGGTTTCTTCTCCATGTTCTGGAGAGTGATCCTGTCTGGGGTCATGTCTGTTACATGACCATATTGCTTCATAAATGCCTGAGCGAGGTCCTTCCAAGAGTTAATCGCAGTACGGCTTAACTGGTTGTACCATTTAGAAGCTGCTCCAACCAAGCTATCTTGAAAGCAATGAATTAATAGCTGGTCATTGTGGATATAACCCGTCATTCGCCTACAAAACATAATAACGTGAGCTTCAGGGCAGCTCGTTCCGTTGTATTTTTCGAATTCAGGCATTTTAAATTTTGGGGGAAGGATCAGGTCTGGGACCAGACTCAAATCCTTGGCATCAATCCCGTGACCACTACCAGCGTTTTCCATGGCTTTAAATTTCTCTTCTAGCCATTTACATCTATCTTCTAATTGTTTTGGTAGCTCCATTCGTGATCTTTCCCTTTCAGCCGCCTCATCCAAATCGGGCACATTGAGGTTAATTAGATTGTATTCTGAGCTCGAACCAACTTGATGATTAATCGGTATCAGTGCGTCCCTCTGGAGTTGCTGCGGCCTAATGGTGACAGGAGGTCTATGTAGGTGTGCTTCTTGTTGTGTTTGTGTGGCATGTGAGGTGAATCCCGGAGGATAAAGTGGATCTTCATTCTCCTCAGTATTTGTTGCGGGACCCTTTCCCTTATCTTGTCCCGTAGCTAAAAGTTGCGACAACTGATTCATCATGTTGTTTTGTGCTTCTAACATCCGATCCATCATATCTTGTTGCATTTTGACCATTTGCTCCTGCATTTGGTCCTGCATATCTTTTTGGCGTTGCTCTAATCTCTTTATTCTTTTATCCATATTTTTCGACTTAAAACGAGTGCCGTAACGGTGCTGGGTGGATGGGTTATTGGTAGATTCCAGGTTAGCTTTCTCTCTGAAATAATTTCCCTTTATTAGAGTCTTTTTATGAGATCTTAATGCATAAAATAATGTGATGTAATGCAGATGCATGAATGCAAAAAGAAAAGTGTCGATTGCAGTTCAGTTCCATATAGAAAACTTTATTAGAACACAAAGCTCTTTACATAAAGTAAATTACAGATACGGCTTTGTCTTAACGCCTAAAACCCTAATCTTTTCCAACAAAGAAACTAACTCTTGTTCTCTAGACCCATATTTAATACTAAGTATGTCTGCTTGAGAAGCCAAGGATTGCAGGTATTCAGCCGCCTTTCGTATTTGTGCTACAGCTCTTTCCATAACGTAATCTCTTCTTTGGATTTGCTCTTGAGAGTAGTAACACTCCTCTTTCCATCGTTCCTCATTTTCCTTCAGAAACCTAACATGGCTTTGACAGCTTTGCAAAGCCATTTCTAGTTCTTCAATTTTCTTCTTCATTTCTTCAATCTTCGCTAGGCTGGCCTTCAGCTCTATCACAGAATTACGGTTCCGATGTCATCTAAGGGATTCCTCTAGCTCCGCCACTCTAGCTTTTAACTCATCTTTCCCTTTTTGGTTTTCCAACACTCCTCTTTCTAAGGCTTCATTTTGCGCTTGGGCCTCTTTATATCTTGTCTCCCAATGCTCGGCTTTCAGTTTTTCTTCTTGAACTTCCTGCCGCCATTCTTCTGGGGTTTTCCCTAGACCAGCCTTTCTCAAAGACGAACACACTCTCTTATAATCGATCTTCAAGCTCCCCAAGTCCTCTTCTACTTTGTTTTTCCCTTTTTTGAGTCTTTCGGCTTCTGCCTTCTGGATGTCGACGTCCATGCTTAAATACATTTTTTCTTGCTCCAGCTGCTTTATCTGTTTTCCCATTTCTGAACTCCGTTTTTCAAAGTCTTGTCTGATGATTTCTAGTTCGGAGGGAATTACCTGTAGATATTCTTCTTGCAGTCTAACATCTCCTAAATTTGGTCTCGGAACATTATCATTGACTCTTCTATTAAACCAGCCCCTATATTCGGGAGTTACTGATCCCACGTTCTGATTCTTCATTCTGTGAGTTTGATTCCAAGCCGTAGAAACTTCTTTGATCTTTTTCTTGTAATTCTCCTCTTTATATGGGAATTCACATTCTGCTAACCCATGCGTTGTCGGTATAAACTGCTTCGACCAATATTGCCTAAGTACCATCAAGGGGGCGTAACCAGTAGCTCCCCAAATTCCAAGCAATGGGACCCAATCGAAATCTCCACATCGGTATAGAATCTCCCCGGGTACAAACCAAGGGGCCCTCCATTCGAGTCACCGTTTTGCAGGTTTTGAAGAAGCGCGATCCAATTTTCTTCAGATACGTCATCTCTTCTTGGTGTGGCCACCATTTCTCTTAACGGGGAATAATTATTCAAGAAGACTCGATAGGAGGGCTTGCTCACTTTCCAAAAATGGCCATGAAACCAAACCAACAGCAGCTGTGCACATCCGATGAACCTGTTTTCTCCGGCTCTTCTGCATGCGCTTAATGACCTGAAAGTTTCCGCTAAGATCGTAGGCACTGGTGTGATCCCCTTGTCAAGTCGATCAAAGAGGTCGGTGACTGCCTCATCCACGTATCCCAAAGCCTTAGGGAATAAAATTAGTCCATAAATGCTAAGTGCAAAGACATCAACCCTCTTCGTAGTATCGGGGTGGCCTAGAATCAGATCTCTCAAATTTTTCCACGGGATGCACTTATATTCTCCCTTCTTTTTAATCTTGGCCATGATCCATTGCTCACTCATCCCCGTAATATTTATCAATTTTTTCCAAAAAGCAGGGACATATGCAGCTCTTGAATAAATTTTATCAACCTGCGCTCTCGGACAATTTAGTAGAGCAGTATATTCTTCTATGGTAGGCACCAAATCTACTCCTCCGAAGGTGAAGCAACTATATGCTGGGTTCCAAAACTGTGTGAGGGCTCGAAACAAGTTCTCGTCCACCTTAACATCTAAAAGATACGGCAGATCTCCATACTTGTTGTAGAACAACCCTTTAGTTTCATCATCCCACTGACACCAAATTTCTCTCAATTCCTGAAGGCTGTTTTGCGTAACAATGATGCGGGTATAATCCCATAACTCCGATATATATCCCGTAGCGAGGCTATCTCCTTTTTCTGATTGTGCTGTTTCTGACCAATTTTGGATTGCTGCATTGCCTTTTACTTTATCAAGAAGTTTGTTTTCCATGGTCGAGCTCCCTATTTTAGCAATCGAACCCAAATCGACACCTTTTCAATGCAATATGTAGACAGCAGAAACACAACATGTTAGTGCAATATGTGGAAAGTAAAACACAAAGTGTCAGTATAATATATAATAAAATTCAAAGCATATATAGAAGCAGAGAACAATCAAGGACCTATTAGGGTGACCACTAGGGTTTGGCGTGGCTCTACCTAAGGTAGGCTCCTAAGGGTCCTCTACATGCGGCTTTATTCTAGAGTAAGGGTACCTGAACCAGCAGATTCCTCGATCTTCACCCATTATAGGCTCATTCAGATCGAGTTCGGTTCAGGGGAACACATTTCCCTAAGGCTGCACGGAGATGAAAATCTCACGAAGCACATAGGTACGGATGTGTTCCGGAAGCGTTTCACTATCCTACACGGAGGTGAAAACCTCACGAAGGAGTAGCTTCTTGCTCCCACTTAAAAGGTGTGACCCAGCGGTCATGCAATGCAATGCACAAGTATACAGAAAAACTTGAAACATATAAAGAAAATGGGAATAAAATAACGAAAATCGGAATTCAAAACAGATGAAATGCAAAAAAAGGATCGTATAAAAAAAATCAAAATTTCAATTTTCGACAAAAAGACAAAAGTTAATCAACTAGTGGCCTGACTCACAAACTTGGATCCCCAGTGGAGTCGCCAAGCTGTCGAAACCATTTTTTTGAAAATAGGGGAATCGACTTTAAAATTTTAAAATGGAGTCGCCACCGACCTTTTTCAAGATGTGATCGGGTCACCTTATATTATTTTAATAAAATATTTTGAGTTATTAAAATAATTAATTTTGGTCCACGAAAATCAAAGAACGGGCTCGGGAGTCGGTTACGCACGAGGAAAGGTTAGCACCCTCGATACGCCCAAAATTGGTACCTAGTCGATTAATTAGTGTCTTGGTGTCGAACGATTGAAAAGATTTTAATATACGATCCTTTGTTTTAAAAAAAGTATTTAAATATGTCGAAGTAAAAAAATCGAAATTTACTTATCTCAAAGAAATAAGAATGCCGCATCCAGTAAGTTAGGGTGCAACATATCGATTTCTTGAAGTTAAGCTCGTCCCTTTTACTTAAAAAAAATCATTTATTTAAATCGAAAAGGGATATTTAATTATTTTGGGTCGAGCAAAAATCGGAACCTAGTAAGTTAAGGCTCGACTTATCGAAGCTCCAAAACATAAAACATTGTTTTGATTTTGAAATTCCTATTTCGAAACGATGAATGCCACATTCAATAAGTTAGGATGTAGCATTTCAAAGTATCGAGAATAGGTTTTATTTGCAGACTCACATTTTGTTTTAAAAGTGGTACTCATCGATTCAGGTCTAATGAGGAAAACCGAAACCTAGTAAGTTAAGGCTCGATTTCCTCGAAATTCCCAAACACGAGTCATGTTTTTGGAAAATAACTTTGAATGAAAAAGATTTTATTAAAGTGGTATTACGCATGGCTTTTATAAAAATACAAGCATGGAATTTATGAAATACAAAGCAAAGAAATAATTCATACACAGTATATATATCATCGATGAATCACGATAACTAACGAATACGAAACAATACGCATAATAACAATTCCACGATATGCTATCACGTGCAAACAATAATATCTACATATGTATAATAATGTGAAAGCATATATACAAAGTATGCATATAGGTATAGTGTACACCAAATACAATTTTAAAATATATGAATATAATGTATATAAGATATATAATAGTATTTGAAAATATATGTATAAAATAATACACAAGAATAAATATATGACCATAGTATACATGTATACGCAATATGTAGTAAAACAATGGTGTATATGACATATATTAATAATAATAATAATATGATGAAGGGTAATTTAATTATTAAAACAACAAAATGTTGAAAAGAGAACCAAATCGCAAACTGAGTAACAATTTTGGGCCGAATTAAAAGGTTAAAAATAGTCAATTGACCGAATGAAATGCGGGCACAAAACGCAAGGACCAATACGGGAAATACCTCGATCCTCTGGGTGCTGCGTTTTGGTTTGGGCCAAATTTCAACTATATTAAAATCCTGTGGGCAAATTTGGAAGAAAAATAAAACAAATAAAAGTCTAACTGAAAGCCTTCACAACGTTAAAGGACCAAAAATACAATAAACCCTCAACTACCCAAAACACGCGGGTCGTAACTCCTTCTGGGTCGGGTCGTCGGATGCTGGAACGGGTTGAACAACACGGCACCGTTTTAGGCCATGGAAGAGGGCTCTAAACGGTGCCGTTTAGCCCATTATAAAATCAAAAATTTTAACCCTAAATGGGTTTCAGAAAACAGAATCAGGGTGCCCGTTCTAGCTTCATTCTCGGCGTCGCACTGTAAGGGTTTTTAACCCTCCATTGCCAGCGATGGCTAAGGCCGATAAGGGAATTGCTCGGCTCCTTATTTTGAAGCAAACAGGGGTTTTCGGTAATCGTTTCATCCCTTTAAACTAGCCCTAAAACGCCTTGGAATGAAGATAGGGATCGGGCCAAGCACGAATGAGATGGGAGCCGAAACGGTATTCTCCTACCCTTGTCAGAATACCGAGTATTTCTCGACGGTTGAGGGTCACCGGGGAGCTCTATTACATACCCACCGATCAAACAAGGTATCGATTTTACATTAACTTGCTATTTCGAAATAAAAATACGATGACAGATAGAATGGGAAGCAACCTTTGATTTTTCGGCTCTTGGATCTGATTCTTTGCTGTTCTTTTTTTATTTTTTTATTTTTTTCTCAAAAAAAAGAGAGAGTTACAAATCTTCGCTTTTGGGTTTTATACCCGTTTTTACCATGGCCTAATCCTATCTCTTGCGTGTTTGTCTCAATCTGCAGACCTGTTGATGACGACAGAGCAGGTGGTGGTGGTTGTTGGAGGTGACGGGCAGGTTCTGGCAGAGGGCAGGTGGCTAGGTGCGGCGGCTAGGGTAGATGGTGGTTAGGGATTAGGGTTTCTTGCTGATGGGTTAGGGTTTTTGGGCCAAATATTGGGCCACCCGGGTTTGTGGGTCTTTAGTGGGCTACCGGGTATTGATATTGTTTTTGGGTTAGTTTAGGGTACTTGGGCCCTGATGTAAATGGGACATTGGACTTCTATTTAATTTTGGATTTTGATTTTGTTTTTGTTTGATTTGGGTATTTATTGGGCCCGGGCAAAATTGCCCTATTTCAGAAATGAAGAAGATGAAAGCTAGACTAATAGGCTATTATTTTATCCCAATTTGGTCACCTAACTTTGACCAAATTTCTAATTTCTTTTATTCTTTTCTCATGGCCTGCCACACTAATAGAAATGGGTCTATTTGCCTATTAAAACCCCCAAATTTTGATTCTCTAGCTATTTAACACAATTTACTAACAAATCACAACTTTTGCCCTTTATGCGTTTTAGTCTTTTTTCACAATTAATCCCCTAATCGCATAAATTAATTTACCAAAACTTTCATGCACTGTTATAAAAATACTATAACACATAAAAAAAATATTAGAAATAATTTCTCTGACCTCGGGTTAGTGATTTCGAAATCACTATTCTGACTAAGCCCAAATTTGGGCTGTTACAAAGCTAGCTCGGATTCGGGGATCGTCAGAGATTTGATTGCACTATCGAGCATTTATTTTGGTACTTTTAAAATTGTATATATATGGTATATGGCATGTATAGGCTATAGTCATTTTGGTATGTTTGATGGATATGTTTTAGGCCATTTGAAATGGCTTGCTAATGATATAAGTTTTGATGTGTATATAGCCATATAGTTTTTTCATGTGCTTGGTAATATGGTTATATTGAGTTTTGTTGCTCTAATGGCTATTTGGTATGTGGTGTATAATTGCTTGAGAAATGCTTGGTTGAGTATTGGTTTGGTTGATGAAATGGTTGATTTAGGGAACATGTTTTATAGGTAAATTATGGTTAGTAAAGTATGTGGCTTTGGTATATCTTTGAAGAGGTGAAATATGGTGATTTTGAGAATACTAGTTATTGATATTGAAATGGTATAAATTGTGATTAGTTGATTTTTTTTGGCTGCATATTTATGTCTTGAAATGGTACCATTTGAATTGTAGTAGGTGTGTGTTAGTTGGGTGGCAAAATGGCTTGGTAAATAGCCTATTTTTGTCCACATGGGCAGAGACACGGGCATGTGTCTTAGCCGTGTGCGAGACACGGTCATGGTACATGGCCGTGTGTCCCTTGAAGCATTTAATAGAAACAAGTCAATGAGTTACATGGCGTAGACACACGGGCGTGTGGTCGACCGTGTGGCATAAGTCAGAGAGTTACACGGGATAAGACACGGGCTGAGATACGGCCATGTGCTCCCATTTTGAAAGTCCACATGGCCTATGACCCGGGCTTGTTTAGTGGCCATGTGAGACACATGGCCTGTTCACGCAGGCCTGTGTCCCTTGTTTTGAGCAAAATTTTCTAAGTTTCTCAAAATTGTTCTGAGTTATTGGTTTAGTCCCGAATCACTCCTAATGCATGTACAGGGCCTCTTAGGCTCGTTTTAGGGACAATGTAATTATATTTAAGTGATATATGAATATGATTAATGAATGTATGATAATGAATGTTAATTGAATATATAATTGTGTAATAAGTTTAGTAATGCCTTTTAACCCTATTCTGGCAACGGTTACGGGTTAAGGGTGTTACATATTTCATGTGAAAAAATCATTCCGAAGAGGATAAAAACCATGAGCAAAGATAATTTCACTATAACCACAAAAACGAAGGATATAGAGATGGAGAGAAAACTAAACCCCAAAACCCGAAATAAGAACCCTTAAAATGTAAACATAAAATTCTCTGAAAGCTTGTAAAAACTAATACTTAAATGTGTAATGGGTTATATTTCTAGGGTGGAAAAAGGGCCTATTTATAGGCTAATTTTGTAGATAAAATAATATTAAAATATATAATATTAAAATAACCTAACTAATTAGAGTTTAAATAGGAAACTAATATTAAAATAACCTATACTAATCAAAGTTTAAATGAGAAACTAATATTAAAATAACCTACACTAATCAAAGTTTGAATGGGAAATTAATATTAAAATAACCTACACTAATCAAAGTTTAAGTGAGAAACTAAAAACAAAGTTTAACTAGAAGAAAAAAAGCCGAAAAATACGAGGCATAACTCCAGACAGTGAGTGTCATGGAATCAGTAAAAAATTCTTGCTCAAGCTGTTCCCAACTGTTAACCATTCCAAGTTCAAGATCATTGTATCAATGAGAGGCATTTCTTTTTAATGATCGAATGAACTAATTCACCATGAGATTTCCATAAATTCAAACATTATTGTAGATTTCTACAAAGTGCGTGACATTTTGACATGAATCTTTGTCCATTGAATTGTTGGAACTTTATAGGTTGATAATTTTTGGGCATCTTCAAATGATCAATCCTCTAAGTATATGGCATTGTGTATATGTATAAAGATGGAGCAACACTTTTAGCTTGATCCTTGATTGCTTCCTTGATAAGCTCCTTAAGCTGATTGTTGGTAAGAGATTGGTTATTTCCATTCAAACATTTAATTTGAGCCATCATAAGAGCAATTTGATCATTCTTTCCTTTGATGCTTGTTGCAATGGATTTTATAACTTTTGCAATTAAAACCCCTTATTAGTGTTAGTTGTGATCATAACCATTATGTCCAACTTTGATGATGAGTTTAGTGAAGTGTTATTGTTGATATTTCTTCCTTTAGCTTATAAGTTTGAAAAGACTTGAGGTTTAGATTTCTAATGAGTTTCTTAAAAGGAGTCACTGCAACTTTAATGAACTTGATCTTGAAGAAAAGAGATGAAAGGCAAAATTTGTCCCACCAAGCATGCTAAAAAATTGTAAACAAAAATTTTGGGTTGAAGAACGTAAAAAATTAGAAAAATAAAATAATTTTATTTATATAATTTTAGTTACAATCTCTAGATAAATCATTTGGTTCTTTTCTTTAATGGAGCTTTAATTCAAGAGTTGTTCAGACTTGATCTTGAAAATAAGTTTAGAGAGTTTCTTGCTTGAGATTGCTTGAGAACTGATCAAAAGGTCATTAAGACTTGATATTGGGTCAATGAGATTCACTTTAAGGGCCATCGAGACTTTACCTTGATGGATAAGTTTGATCTCCTTTGTATTGGTGCAATTAGATTTGGTAGAGCTTTGATCCAAAGGTCTTTAGACTTGATCTTGGATGGCTGATTCAATTTTAATGAGCCTTCTAGATTTGATCTCTTTTCTATTGGTTAAACTAGTTTGAAGATTGGATTTTAACGGTTCTTAAGAATTGATGCAGTGGTCTTTAGAATTTCTTTGAGTTCTTCAATTCTTTATGTATTTCTTAAGATTTTGAAAAGAACTTCTAGTAGTGGTGGAGCAAGAAAATTTTTTGGGGGGCGAAATTAAATTGTATATTTTTACGATAATAAAAATGCGATTTCAGCATTTTAATAGTCTATATATTTATAACTTTTAAAGGGTTAAATAAATTTTTTATCATTTTTTGGGGGCCAAAATGTACTTTTACCATTACTAATTTAAAATTTTATAAATTATAAAGCGTCTAAATTAAAAATTTACCATTTTAGGGGAGACCATGGCCACCCTGGGTCTCTTAGTGGCTCCACCACTGACTTCTAGTCTTCAAAATCTTCTCCTCATGTTTCAGTTTTTGAACTCTTAGATTTTTGAATTTGTGAACTTGTTTTGAATTGCTAGGAGATGACCTCCTTTTATAGTGTTAGTGAAGTAAAAGGAAGTTCTTTAGAATATAAATTCTCGTGATCTACAAGAAGTAAATTTTTTCATTTATTATTTATCTCATATTAATTTAAAATTAATTTAATATAAAATAATCGTTTATTAATATCACTTAATTAATTTAATTAGTAATAATATAGTTTATATTATTTATCTCTTAATTAATTTAAATTAATCTCCGAAAGATAATAATGACATGATAAGTGATGTCATCATTTTCATACATAATAATTTGTGCTTGACATATGGAGCTATCCAATTGGTTTGAAAAATTCATCATTTATACCAATCCGCAACAACTAAAATTTAAAATGATTCGAATTATTAAGCCAAATAATCCCAACTTAATTTGAGTATACATTTTCTAAAAAAAAATTACTTTAATAAAAATAGTGTTGACATAAATTATTAAGAGTTAGTATTTAGTATATTGGTAGTGTGCTTTTTTTATTCCACAAGTAACTTTAAAAAATTGTCATATGTCTCTCTTTTTAAAATATTTATTTTTTTAATATTTTACTATATCTCTATAGGACACTTGTCAACTTCCTAACCTTACTTATGATGTTTAAAAATTTTACTTACAATGTACTAAATATTTTTCATTTATTAATTTGTTTTTTATTTTTTTTATTTTATATGTTGTAATTACGATTGTGAAAATGTAATAAAGTATCCAATTACCTTTTCCTATGTATTTGTTCTCCTATCTATATATAAGTTAGTGTAATGATTTTACCAACTTAAGACCTATTATTATATTATTATCACATTTTTTTTACATAAGATTAGTTTGAATTTATGAAAAAAAAAACGAAATTAATTTAATTTTGAACTTGTAAATAATTTTGGAATATAAAAAATACATGACTCTAAAGTATTAATCATCTTGTTTGATTACTATTATAATAAAATGTGTAAAAAAAATTATTTATTGCTTGAAATTAAAAAAAAGTAAAAATTGACTTTTTAATAAAAATAATATTAAAAATTAATTAATTATAGAAATAGGATGAGGGGAATTTTTATATTTTTATATTTTTAATAAAAATACTTAAATTTTAGTTGAAAATATACGAGTTACAATAATTTATTTCAAATTTTTTTGTTTAGTTAATGATTAAATTTTTTATTATGTGAATATTTCATTTAAATAAAACAAAAATAAAATGATTAACAAAAATGGGTTGTAAATATTATTAAGTGGAAGCATTTATGTTTTAAAATGATATGTTTATTCAACTTTGTTGATGTAGATATCAAAATAGGTTCTTTGATCAGATCAACTGGTCGCATAGCAATAATGATTAATGTAACACCCCTAACCCGTATCCGTCGCCAGAACATGATTTAGGAGCATTACCAGAATTTATAGATCAAATTCAGACATTTCATATTACTTCACATTCATATCAGATATTAATCTTAATGTCTCTTATATGAGCCTTCGAGGCCTAGTTTACACTTTAAAATCAAATCGGGACTAAATCGAAAACTCAAAGAATTTTTTGCAAAATTTTAAAATTTTCCAAGGTACAGGGGACACATGCCCGTGTGGTCAGGCCGTGTGAGTGACACACCCATGTCTTAGGCCGTGCGGTATTTGAGGTAAGGCACATGACCGTGTCCCCAGCCCGTGTAACTCCCTGACTTGTAATACATTTAAGTGTAGGGATAACACGGCCAAGCCACACGCCTGTGTGCTAGGCCGTGTGTAAAAACCTGGGTATACTGTTTTGAAATTCAAGGTGCAAGGGACACACGGCCAAACTACGAGCCCATGTGCTAGGTCATGTGTCACACACAGTTGAGACGCACGCTAGTGTCTCTGCTTGTGTGGTAGAATAAGGCTATTCCTAAGCCCTATTCCTATCCCAATTTCACCTACATAAATACTTAAACATATTCCCAATTCAATACAAAACATTTAAACCAAGTCAAAATTAAGTCACATGCATGATATTTCATCACATATAACTACTATAATATTATGCTTACTAATTCATTCATTACCCAAACCAACATTTATACCAAACATAACAATCCATACTTATATAAGTTAATATGAACATAACTAAAGTATAATTTCTAGTATTTACACCACCATTTCAATTCCTATACATGCCATATAAAACATAGTATGTTTAGCAAAATCTACCGATAGTTGGATAGTGCGATTCGATGTGTTAATCTGATCTTTCAAACTTCTTGAAAATCTACAAAGAATGTATAACAACACAAGTAAGCTTAATGAAGCTTAGTAAGTGCAATAGGTTAAACATTGATCTTACTGAACTTAATATAATAAACTAAATTGTAAATAATTCATACATTCTTCCTGTCAAACACACATAAGTCAATGAACACATTTCTTTAGATCAATATCATTAATAATCAATCTATCTTTCAAATAATTCACATAGGTCTTTTTGTCAATTCTTACTGAATCGAGGAACGACTTACGGATATGAGTACATTGTTTTCTTTATGCCATAGTCCAACTATGGTCTTTCACATACATTGCCATGGCCCAGCCATGGTCTTACACTCATAGTGCCATAACCTAGTTATGGTCTTATCATCAAAATGCCATAGCCCAGCTATGGTCTTACTTAGAAATACTGCCACGGTTCAACCATGGTCTTACGTTCAAAGTGCCATAACCTAGTTATGGTCTTTTCATTAAAATGACATAGCCTAGCTATGGTCTTACATATAAACATTGCCATGGTCCAACCATGGTCTTACCCGTCAATTCTTCCTTTACACTGAACGACTTTACTCAATCCCGTTCACTTCGAACATTCACTTTAATTCCATAGTTTTACAAGAATCTTATTTTCAACAAAAAAATAGAATAAATATATTATACATTCCTAAATTAACACATAATCATGAAAGTTTAACCATATGAACTTACCTAGGTTAATTTGTAAGATTTGCAGTAGGTCATAGGGGTGAGCATTCGATCGAATCGAATAAAAAATTTTCGAGTTAATCGAGTTTTCGAATCTTATTTTATCATTCAAACTTTTTTTGAAATTTTCTCAAATCGAGTCGAGTGAGATAAATTCGAATCGAATCGAATCGAATATATTTGTTCGAGTTAAATTTTAAAAAATAAATTTGGGTTCTTGTAACCACTAT
The DNA here is from genome assembly GCA_020496765.1 of Gossypium stocksii. NCBI lineage: Eukaryota > Viridiplantae > Streptophyta > Magnoliopsida > Malvales > Malvaceae > Gossypium > Gossypium stocksii. Next base: position 98,160,568 of record CM035629.1, on the reverse strand, counting down.
CACCCATCGTAATAAAATTTTTCCACTATAATCAAATTTTTTATTAACTTTCATCACCTCATAATTTATTTATTAATCTTTTATATACGGGTTAGTTTTTTTGTTTGCTTGGTTGTTTCAATTATCTTTAGATTCTTGTCACTATGTATTTTGGAATTAAAAAATATATTAAATGTAATAATGTGATTTTTAATAAAAGTTATTTTAAAGATAAAATGTGAAATTAATACCAATATAAAATTTTAACACGAATAATTTATGGCATCATTAATAATTCAATTTTAATATAAATATTCAATATGAATAAACAATTAAATAATATGAATAATATAAAATGTGAAATTTAATTTAATAATATAAATAGCAGATATAAATAAAATTATTACAATTTATGTTTATGGGTTTTTTTGGATAATTTTAATTTTTTATTTGGGAGTAAATAGTGAGAAGTAAAAGTTTAGAGGGAAAATAAAAAGTTTTGGGAGTAAAAGTTTGAGGGAAAGTAAATAGGGAGAGTAAAATTTTGGAGGAAAAAAATTAAAAAAAATTGGGGAGATGAGTTTGGGGTAGATGGGGGTGGGATGAAAAGGAAGTAAAAGTTTTAAGGGGAAAGTGGGAGGGAGTAAAAGTTTTGGGGGAAAATAAAAAATTTTAAGGGGTTTTGGGAGTAAAATTTTGAGGAAAAGTAAATAAGAGAGTAAAATTTTGGTGGGAAATGGATTTTGGGTAGATGAGGGGTTGGGATGGGAGGGGAGTAAAAGTTTTGGGGAGAAAATAGGAATGAGTAAAAGTTTTGAAGAAAAAGTAAAAAGGTTTGGAAGTTTGGGGTAAAAATGTAAAATATTATAGTTTGATATTTGAATTATTCGAATTATTCGAGTTATTCGAATTTAAAAACTCAACTCGATTCGAACTCGAAATTCGAAAAAAATTCAAGTTGACTTGAATAACTCGAATAATTTGAATAACTCAATTCGTTTAACTCGAAATTCGAATTTTTTTTCAATTTTTTCGAGTCGAATCGAGTTTTGCTCACCCCTAGTAGGTCAGGAACTATTCAGCTAATTTCCCTTTTTCTCGTTGATCTACGAGCTCTTGATCTAAAATATAAAATTATTCATTCATCAGTATATATATCAATTCTAATTCACTTCACAATTTATACCCTCAATTTTTGAAATTACACAATTACCCCATCTTTTATAATTTTTGCAATTTAATCCCTCACCAATTAGCCCATCAAATAAGCTGAATTTTCTCAATGAACATTTTATCTAAATATTCTAAGCTATTACATAGCATTTGATAAACAAAATTTAATACCAAAACTTAAGATTTAATCTTTTTCACAATTTGCTCCTAAAAATCAATTTCTATTAAATTCCTTGATAAAATCATCATATAACCAAATTAAAGCCTCAAATCCATGTTAATGCATCATAAACATCTAGCACTCATCAATGGTAACTTTCAAAGTTACCCATAAAATAAAAAACTAATGAATTAGATAGTTGGACCTAATTACAAGTCTTAAAAACACAAAATTTACAAGAAAAAGGCAAGAATTGAACTTACATGAAGTAAAATAAATAAAACTAGCTTAAAAAAAAATCTTCTATGGCATTTTTAGCTGATAAATTGAAGAAGAATAGCCTAGAAAAGTTTAGAATTCAATTTATTTAAGTTAATTTTACAAAATTTACAATTTTGCCCTTTAATCACATGATTTTTGTTTTCTTTCTGCCTCATGCCTTTATTTTAGGAATAATTGCTCCTTAAGTCCTCCTTTGTTCATTAATTAAGCCATTTAATCACTATTTCTTTAATTAACAAGTTTTGCACCTTTTTCAATTTAGTCCTTTTTAGTTAATTAACTATTGATACATTAAAATTTTCTAACAAAACTTTAATACTACATTAATGACACTTCGTAAATATTTATAAAAATATTTACTTCTCGATTTATGAAATTGAGGTCTCGATTCCTCGTTTTCGAAACCATTTAACCTAATAAATTCTTTTAAATCACAAATCACTAATTCAAAAATACTTCTAATATCACACTTAACTCATAAATAATAAATAATAAAAATTTTTGAACTCACTTGTTGGATTTAGTGCTCTCGAATCACTGTTTTCGACACCACTAAAAACTGGATTGTTACAATTAATGTGTCGGTAAAAAAATTTGTTACTTTCTATTCACGGGTATATTTATAAAGTTGCATGTCATTATTTTTTAATTTACATATTTAACTAATACGTTAATTTATTATGGATAGGGTGAGTATCGCGTTTTGAGTGCGTGTGTCCATGGTTTGAGCTATCGGACGGACAAATGTGATTTGCCATGCGAGATGCCGCCAGATTCAGAACAACGTCATTGACCAGAATGTTTGAGTTTAGGGCCAAATTAATATCCACCATGGTTGAGTGATGACACTCAGAGACCCATACGTTTCATTTGTCGTGTGGGGAGTGCACCATCACCTTAAAAGATGTTGCATTACAACTCAGGCTTCTAGTTGATGGTGGTGTAGTCATAGGTTCAAGTAAAGTGTTCAAACCTGCAATGCTCTACTATCAGTTGCTTAGACGATCGTTGGATAATGGTGAAGCTAAGTTTACCAGTTTGAAATTTTCCTAGTTAAAGCAAAATTTTAAAACATTATCGAGTAGTACCACTGAATAGAAGAATGTGTGCACTGTTCGGGTGTATATACTGCAACTGCTAGAGGGTACTTATGTCAAACGTAAATAATAATAAAGTCTACCTGATGCACTTGTCTCTATTGGCTAATTTGTAAATTGCTCGTTCGTACAGTTGGAGTTTAGTAGCATTAGCGTCGCTGTACCATGAGTTTTGCCAGGCAAAAAAGCACGATAACTAGATATAGGCTGGCACCTAATACTATTACAGTCCTAAGTGCTGTATAGGATGCCAAAAATGGCATCAGCGAGTACCAACAAATGTGTCCTCACTTGTAAATAGGTAGAAAATTTTAAAACTTCAATCAAGAATTATTTTTTTATGAAAATGTTATCTAACAATTTTGCCTTATTTTTAGATGGTTTGCTTGTCCAGAGATTAGGAAGTCTAAAACCCTCGATGTCTATAAATAGATGATTAAGGCATACGTCGAGGAGGAGGTAAACTTTTTTCAAAATAAAATTATATCCATGTCATGTAATACTTTTTTTTATGTTATTTTACTCATGTCACTATAACTATGTTATTAATTGTGCAATTCGTGTAGATGCTATATGTGGCGTAAAACATTGCAAGTGTCATTCTCCTATCAGCTTATGACCATTCATTCATGTGGTGTATTAATGCAGCCATTTTGAATTTTTCAATCGTTGAGTTGTACAACGGGGATTGAGTTTTTTGACAATTCGAGAGTAAGTATGATGTTATAGGCATTCAATTGAACTTTGACAATGTCCACGAAATTAGTAAGAGGGGAAAAGATGCAAAGAATTGGGAATTGGAGCATCAACAATAGCTTGTATTGTGTAACACATGGATGGATAAGAGGCCTTGGTTGGAGTCTTGTATCATGGGTTTCATGCCTTCGGTCCATTACCAATGTTGGTACATGGAGAATGGGTTATCGTATTTATTTACTAGCCAGTTGATGATAGTCCCTAGACACATGCACTGATGAGGGCATCAACAAAGGGGACCGACTCGATCACATCCTCACTGATGACATTTGCTTCTTGCTCCCAAGTTGAAGCCCAAGCCCAAACCTGTAAGGACACATACACAATTGAAGGGTAGTTCTTACCATCCGAAGTTGTGCTTTGACAGTTTTGTACAGGGGTCTTAAGGCAACGTCTTTGCTCTAGAGATGCTCGGTTCTAGTTTTGATTATCAGCAATCGGGGTCATCAATGATGTTTGATATGTTTAGCTCTACACCCTAATACTCCCAATACTTCACATCTCTCGCGCTAACCATTGGGCCATATGATTTTTCGAGTTGCTTCAATACACCCCAAGGTTCATATATGGATGATGAGAATACAGTTCAGGTGAAGACAACATTGACCATCGCGAACAACCTAGATGCTAAAAAAGGTCAACGTAATGGTTCACCCTATTGAAAACTCCATCAAACTATCAATTTTGATATATGTAAATTAAATTATATGTAATTATTTACAAATATAATTAACACATTATTTTAATTAAAATATTATAATTCAATTTTTTAATTTTTATACTGTACAAGATAAACACTTTTACAGCATTAAAATGTAATATTTAAATAGCTTACAATATATAATATTTTATACAACATTTAGAATACATTTTTTATATTTTCCTTATCATGTAAGAATAAATTTATATAGACTCAAAATCAACATTCCACATCATTTAATTTCATATTTTGTATAAATGTTTTACATAAATTTTATAAATAATTTAATAAATTTTAATTAATACATAAACTAATGTACATGATAAAAAAAACTAGTAAATATATATAGATTCGAATTCAACATTCTGCATCATGTAATTTCACATTTTCATTTTTATATTTTCCACATCACTTAAGAACAAATTTCCATGGATTTGGTGATTTATTTGCATTGAATTTATACTATAATTTTTAGTTTAAAAAGGAACCACTAATCTTAATAAATCCTTGGATAGCTAAAAACACATTTAAAAGTGGAAAAGTTCTAAAAAAAACTATTGTCTGCTTATTAGCATGCTTAGGTTTTTCTCTCTGTTTGTTTGGTAGCACAATTTGGGGTTGTTTTCTTTTCAAAAAAATTAGGGTTTTGATTTTGTGGGTGGATGAAGATTCATCAAAGCGTTAATAGTGGAAGAATAATTGGCAAACCTTAACATTGCCGATGAAGAAGAAGAACTAGTACAAGCTCAAGATAAGGAAGATGTAACCGAAAAAGAATATAATATATGTCTGGTAAGGAGGGTATTAATGAATACTGTAGTACACTTTCTGTCGATAAGAAACACCTTAGCATATTTATGGCATCGATTAGAGGGTATCTCCACCACGAAGATTGAAGAAAAACAAGTTCTATTTTGATTTTACAATAAGATTGACCTGAAAAAGGATAATGGATGGAATACCCTGGTTTTTCAATAGGCACCTTAATATTTTTCATCAACTGGTGAAGGGAGAAGACCCGGTATAATTTCTTCTTTTTCCTACCAACTTCTAAGTGCAAATTCATAACTTACCGTTAGGCTTCAGGTCAGAGAAGATGGCAAGGCAATTTGGGAACTTTATCGGGTAATTCATAGAATATGATGTTGTGTTAGTAACGAAGGAGGTAAGAAATTTTATGCATTCTTCCACTAAAATGGAAGAAGCATATTGTATTCAGGCAAGATATATTCACATACATGTTTTTTCATTATGAAAAGTTGTTGTTATTTTGTTTTTAATGTGGTAGACTGAGGAATGGGGAAAGTTATTGTCCAGTTAGGTTAACTCTAAGATCATAGGAGGGGGAGTTTGGTTGGGATATATCATTAAGAGCTTCAACAAGGAGGGCGATGTCAATTGCTTGTAGATGGTTAAGAGAGGACCCTAGGGAGGGAGGTAAGACATGAATGGATTTGGATGATGGAAGGGAATGGAGGAATTTTGGAGATCTCCGAACTAATCAATCTTATCAATGAGGAGAAAGAGGGTCAAAGTTTTTTCCCAATAAGATGGCCAAAACATGTGTCAAACAAGTAAAGAGTTGAGGTGTGGGTCAGGATGTGGATTAGACATAGAGGAAAAGAGAATGGATTCAGATTTGGAAGATAGACTGATTGGATTAGTAGATGAATGGATTCAGATTTGGAAGATAGACTGATTGGATTAGCAGATGGGAAAAAAAGGCAATGGGAACATCAAGTGGGAGTTACGACCCAAAACAATAATACTTAGATGGACACAGAGTCGAATAATGAAATATTGGTAGCCACTAATAAGTAAGCTAACCATTTGCAATGAAAACATTAAGCTAGAATGTATGTGGTCTAGGGCAACCACGGGCTATTAGACATCTCAAACACAGATTGAGACAAGTTCAGCCTCAATTATTGTTTCTTATAGAAACAAAAGTTAGTGCTAGAAGTATGGAGCGAATAAGAATGAAATATGGTTTTGTGAACGAGATTGATATGGGTGTGGAAGGATCAAAAGAGAGTTGTTTATTGGGATGGAAGGATTGTTTACCTATTGATTTAAGAAGCTTTTCTAAATCTCATATAGACATTAAAGTGAATGAAGGGGATGGAGAGGTTCTTTGGAGGTTTACTGGGTTCTATGACTCCTCTGTGGAGCATTTGAGGAAGGATTCGTGGAATGTATTAAGACAATTGAAGGATAGCAGCTGCTTACCGTTGTTAGCGCTAGGGGACTTTAATAAGGTGATGTTTTCATTCGAGAAAATGGGGGATGCTTTCGAGAAGAAAGACAAATGGCTACCTTAAGAGAAGTACTAGAGGAATTTGACTTGAATGATTTGGGTTTTTTGGGACAATGGTTTACTTGGGAAAGGGGTAGGTTACCTAATAACGATATACGAGAAAGACTAGATTGGGAGGTTGCTAATTCGCCTTAGTGGAAGCTCTTTTTGAAATATTCGGTAAATCACCTCCAGCATAGTTTTTCGAATCATTGCCCAATACTAGATGATACAGGCGAAGGCAGGAGGGGAAGCTCAATAAAAAGAGATCTCCCATTTTGTTTTAATGTGTATTGAGTGATGGAGGAAGACATTGAGGAACACGTTAAAAGGGGTTGGGAGTCGAATGAAAAAGAGCTCTTAGCAATACTTGTTGATTTGGAAGATTCATTAAGTGATTGGGAAAAAGTAAATAAAGGAACCTAGAATAACAGAAGGGACTACCTGAATTCCAAACTGAGCAAGTTGAATAAAAAAGACCCAGACAAGGAAATCGTGGTAGAAATTAGTAAAGTAAAACTGGCTTTAATTATGAAAGCAGATGAGAAGAATTATTTTAGGAACAACGGGCAAGAGCAAATTGGCTTCGAATGGGGGATCGCAATACATCTTTCTTTTATAATTTTGCCCCCTCTCAAAAAAGAAAGAATACTGTGAAAGAACTAGAGGATAGGGATGGAGTATTGATTAAGGGGGAACATGGGACGGTTGGGCTAGCAACGAGTTATTTTAAGGAATTATTTTCATCAAAATTGATAAAGAATTGTGATCGACTAATTGCCAAATTTTAACCATGTATTTTAGACAGTTTAAATGAGGAGTTAATGGCTAAATCCAAAATTGACGAATTGGTGGAAGCGATGAAATTGATAGCTCCACTTAAGGCCTCAGGTAAGGATGGCTTCCTTGCATTTTTTTATAAAAAATATTGGCATATAGTAGGGAATGATGTAGCTAGATACTACTTGGATGTGTTGAATGGTCTAAAGGATGTAGAAGATGTAAATAGGACAAATATTAAAAACATGGGTCAATTCAGACCTATAAGCCTATGCAATGTAATTTACAAAATTATTTCAAAAATTATGGTCAATAGATTTTGGAGGGTCCTCAATCTTTGTATTGAGGAAACACAAGAAACGTTTGTACCAGGTAAGCAAATTACTGATAATATTCTAGTAGCTTATGAAATTTTGCATTCTTTCAAAAAGAAAAAAGGTGTGTTGTAGGATCCTTTGCCTTAAATTTAGATATGAGTAAGGCATATGATAGGGTTGAATGGAGTTTTGTTGAAAAGATGGTGCACCAATTAGGATTCTGTAATGAATGGATCTCTCTGGTAATGTGATGTGTTAATAGTGTCTCTTATTCGATGATGCTTAACAGTGTTAAAGGAGTAGAATTTCGGGCTATGCAAGGATTGAGGCAAGGGAATCCCCTAAGTCTATATTTTTTTATAATCCGTGCTGAAGTATTTTGTACTCTATTGAATATGGCTAAACAGGAGGAGAGAATTGATGGAGTAAAATTGGGGAGAAGGAAATTTTCGATAACACATTTGTTTTTTTGCATATGACAGCATCTTGTTTGGTGAAGCAATGGCTGAAGAAGGTATTGCTATGAAAATAGCTGTAATCGAGTATGAAGAAGTATCGAGATAGCTTCAAAATTTTGATAAATCACTCATCTATTTCAGTGGCAACATGGGTAATGAGGTGCGAAACCAAGTAGGAAGTGTTTTGAGGGTACTAATTTCTAATAATCCAAAAAAGTATCTAGGATTGCCAACGGTTGTGGGGAGTCGAAAAAAACATGTGTTTGTGGAGATTAGAGAAAGATTTATTAAAAGGGTGAATAATTAGAGTTTGTGTAATTTGTCATTAGGTGGAAATGAGGTGTTTATTAAGTCCATTTTATAAACTATTTCGATTTATGCAATACATTGTTTCATGTTGCCTATGTCTTTATGTCGTGAATTGGAAAATATCAAGTGCAAATTTTGGTGGTGAAATTCAAAAACTAATAAAGGCATACATTAGTGTAGATAGAGTACTATGTGTATCCTAAAAGCACAATGAGGGACTGGGTTTAAAGAGCTATCAAAGTTCACCTTAGTCCTATTGACGAAACAATGATGGAAACTAATCATAAATCCCTATTGTTTATTTGCATGAGTGATGAGAGTGAAACATTATCCTTTTGGGGAGTTTATAAGTGCAAGTTTGGGTTCTTACCTTTCGTTTACCTGGCAGAGTATTTTGGGTGCTTGTAGAATATTAGAGCAAACCATTGGTTGGAAGATCGGGAATGGCTCATCGATGAACATCTAGAATGATGTGTGGCTATCAAGTCCTAGGGAGGGAAGAGTGCAAATTCAAAATATTAACATAAGAAATAAAACAATAGTAGATTTGATGGGTAGTGAAACGGTTACCTAGAAGCACTATGTAGTGAGGAACAAGTGAAGAGAATATTGTCAATCCCACTGGTGAGTAGTGTATAGACGGATGAGTTGATATGGAAGGGTGACAATACAAGGATTTATACAACAAAAAGCACTTATAAGTGGCTTAATACAACAGGACAAAATCTATTAGGTGAAAATAATACAGTACAATCTTTGGCTTTAAGTAATTTTTATACAGAAATATGGAGCCTCAAAATTCCCAACAAGATTCGATTTAATTTATGAAAAATAGCTAATGAATACATGCCAACTTTGGGGAAATTGAAATTACAAAAACTTATGGCGAATACTCTTTGCCCAGTTTGTAGCTGATTTGTTTCGGGAATGCACCTTCACAAAGTTAGTTTTGCAATAAATTGGAGTGGCTCCCTCGTCCACAAATAGGGGCTAAGATTGGAGATAGTGGTTAGGATTAAAAGTCAGTTGCTGAGAGCAACAAGGAATATTTAGTTGGTACTAATTTGGCCAATGATGAGGATGATGATTTCTTGTTGGTGTCAACAAGTGAAAGCTCTAGGCTTACGTCCGAGTGGATCCTAGATTCGGGGTGTTCTTTCCACATGTGTCCCAACAGGGACTGGTTCTCCACATATAGTTTAGTTGAAGGTGGAGTTGTGTGTATGGGGAATGGTTCACCCTATAAGATAATTGATATTGGTACTGTTTAGATCAGTATGCACAATAGGATAATTAGGACACTGTCAAATGTCAGGCACGTGCCAGACGTAAATAAAAATCTAATCTTCATGGGAATTTTGGACTTGAAAGGTTTTAGAATTAACATCGAGTCAACGGACATTAAGGTATTTTGTGGGGCTCTCATTTTGACCAAAAGGTAAAAAAGATTGGTTGTCTTTATATTCTAGAAGGATCAATAGTGACCGATCAAATAGGACGTCCCTCATCTATTAAGGAGTTGAAGTCGACTAGTTTGAAGCAAAGACAACTTGGTCATAGGAGGGAAAATGGTATGATTGTTTTGTATAAGAGAGGTTCTCTTTTAAAAGCAAGTTTTGAAGAGATAGAGCACTGCATTCGTGGAAATCAGACCCAGGTCAGTTTTGATTTGGCAGTGCACAAGTCAAAGACTAGAAGGCTTCTAGCTTCTAAGCACAACTTCGACTTAGTTAATATCCTATGTAGTTTGAGATAAGCACGTGGCGAGCTTTGGCAAAGAAGGCTTTGTGGAAATACGAGTCAAGGTGGAGATTTGTGGAGTTATGCCTCGTATTTTTTGTAACACCCCAAACCCGGCCTGCACGTTATGGCCGAATCTGGCAATGTCACATGAAAGTGTTTTGAAAACGCCTCGATATAATAAAAATCATTCTAGTTATTATCTTTTACTTAAGTCAGAAAAACATGAACCATTCGATTTGCTTAAAACCATTTCTATAATACGAAAGCTTTTGAAAAATAAATACTTTTCGCAATCTTGTTACTTATGAAAATTTTGGTTAAATTTAGGAAAGACCATAATTTAGTTGTGTTGCAGTTTATAAACCATATTAAACAGTTTAAAATCCCCATATTTAAAACCAAAATAGTCCCAGTCCAAAATTACATCAAATATTCCCAAAATAAACTTAAAAGCAGTAAAAGCGAAAAGAAACCGTAAACCTAAAGTAAGTGTAGCTGTGGTTACCGTCGAGTCCTCCGCTGCACCGATCCGTTTACTGCTGGGGATTACCTGAACAGATAAAATAGAAAGGGGTGAGTTTTCGCAAACTCAGTGTGTAAATCCCCGCAAAGAGCATGCATACAGATCACATAACAGGTATCATAAATATACAGTCCCGGCCGAAGCCCTTTATAGAATTAGTTAGGGCCTTAGCCCACTCAAATGCAGAATCAGAAATATAATAGGGCCTTTAAGCCCAATCAGATACAGAATACAGATCAGATCATATTTTCAATGTCATGCCCACCAACCCTGTACACCAACTCCGTCCAACCCAACACACTATGTGGGGATAAAATCGACCCACCCAGCCCAACACACCAAATAGAGGGATAAAATCGACTCCTCCATCCCTACACACCACATAGTACCGAAATGCGGCGCATATTATAAATATGCAGCTTGGTTGCCAGAAAATAGGCTCATTAAGCCTTTTAGATACTTCCTTCAGCTTCATCAATCCCACCTCGATGCAATGCATCATACAAGAATGGCATACTATAATGCAAATTAACAGATATATACTCATATTCAGAACAGAGCAGATACATATGCTAAGTATAACATGCTAAGCATATATACCACCTAGTCAGATCATATAATTAGGGGTCACAGTAACTCTTACCGACCCTACAATAGGTCCCAATTGACTTGGGAGACCTGAGCAACCTTACAAAGTATTTCAGATAAATGGGCTCACACGACCATGTGGCACGCCCTTGTGGGCCCACATGGCCCAAATTGGCCTTGGCCTAAATTTTCACACGCCCATGTAGTTCACCTGTGTAGGCCCACATGCCTGTATGGCCCACACGGCCTAATTGGTCGAGCCCGTGTCTTGCACACGACCTCACCGCCCTTCACACGGTCATGTTGTGCGCCCGTGTCATGCGCGCACGGCCTGGTTCGTTGTTCACATGGCCATGTATTACCACACGGCCTACCACATGGGCAATCCACATGCCCGTGTGACGTCGACAGATTGCTTTTCAACTTTCACTGAATCTCGTTTTCTGTACAATCAGAGTACACACTTGGTATCGTTTTGAAGCTAACGCGACCATAAGCAACCCCGAACTTACAATCGATCAGTAACCCTCAATTATTCGCTTAACAGTCAATCCAAACAATCGAATACCAATGAGAAATATTCACCCAACAACGATGGAGGCTTAACCTCAGTTGAAAAGCAAAACTCTACACTTTTGAGAAGCTAACTGCTGATCACCAGCCCGTCGAACAATACCTAATCAACCAACAAATTTCCCTCTTAAATCCCTTATTCAGAAATAGTTAATCAATGAGTAATAACACACTTACTGCACTACGAAATCACACACCTATCCACCGAACAAGTGAACAAAAAAAACCAATTCGAAAGGGGGTGAAAGAAAGAAATTTTAGCAGCAAAAGAAAGGGATTAAAGAATGAAATACGGCAGCAGCCAGTGAAAAAAACAAAGGAATTTTGGGTAACTGAATTCGGCAGAGAACAGAGAAGCAAAAAGGAAAACGTCAAAAGCTTGAGAGATTGAGAGAGAAAGAGTTTGCCGAATTTCCACAACCAGCAACAACCAGATATTCTCGATAACTCCTACATCCCTTAATTTTCTCCAACCACTACCCACTACTCCGATTTTCGGTCAAACACAACCTCTAACCAAAATTTCGTAGCAAAAATTAATATCCCTTGACAACACGATGAATCGAACACAAGACCTCCAGCATATTAACACATCACTTAACCACAAGACTAGTAGGCCATTCTGTCATGTTTTTGCCAATAATTAAACTTAAGCCTAATTACCAAAGAGTGGGCTTTATTCATAAAAACCAAAATTTACCCAAGTTGGGACCTCACACACACACCCAGAATAGTTAACCATTGAAGCAGACAGACATTTGGGACATATTAAAGCAGAAACAAAAACAAGAATTTTGGGGTGTTACATTTTTTGTCTTTTCTTCCCTTATTAAACTTTATTTTTAGTTTCCCACTGAAACTCTGATTAATTTTAGGTTATTTTAGTATTAGTTTCCCACTTAAATTGTAATTAGTGTAGGTTATTTTAATATTATTTTATCTATGAATTTAGCCTATAAATAGGCCATTTTTCTACCCTAGAAAAATAACTCATTACACATTTAGGTATTAGCTTTTACAAGCTTTCAGAGTTTCAGGGTTTAGTTTTATCTCCATCTTCGTACTATTCGCTTTTGTCGTTATAGTAAAATTATCTTTACTCGTGGTTTTTTATCCTTTTCAGAGGGTTTTTTCCACATAAAATATTTGTGTTCGATCTTTTCAATTTTTTTGTTATTTTACTTGTTCATTGTTTAATCGGGTTTATCCCCAACACATCGTATAGTTAGCATAATTGAAGTCAAATGCTCATGCCAATGGAAAGATGCACTTGTCATTTACTATATCCACCGTTGGAGGAATCTAAATCTAAACTTTAAAGAGATATTGTCCTCCTTTACCATGATATTCGTATATTTTATGCTTAAATTTCTATTGAAGAATAATTCTATTTTAAAATTAGCAAAACTTTGTTTACATCAAACTTTTTTTAAATAATAATTGTAAATTAAATTATAGTTAGTTTTAAATGTGCGATTATAAAATTTTTTATTAAATTATATTTATTTTTAAATGAATAATTATCAAAAATTTTATTTTACCTCAACAATTTTAACTAATAATTCTAAATTAAATATTATAATTACCACTATCGAGTTGTTTGTGAGAGGGTCATGAAGAAGATCCTATGCTTAACTCCATCAGATTCTCCCAATATATTCATGTGATTACTGTACTGAGCTAAATGGTCTTTTAGATCCCCTGATTTGTTGTACATGAATTTTGGAAACTTGAAGGATGCTGAAATGTGGTTACCAAGAACTTTGGGGGCTAATGATTCGTTAGAGTAGTTCTAGACTAGAGGTGTTCGTGGGTTGGGTCGGTTCGGGCCTAAGCATGACATTAATATATTTTATGCTTGCCCAAGCCCAGTCTGGCCCAAAATATGAGCCTAAAATTTTGTCCAAAGTTGCTCATATAGCTCGTTTTAGGCCGATCATATTAGTTTTAAATTTAAAAAAAATATATATATATATATATTATATTATATTATTTTAATATTTACTATTTACCTTTTTTATTTATTAAAATTTTTATATAGTCATCTTAACATTATTTTAATGTTTACATTAGAGTAGTATTATATATTTAGTATATGTCTATTTTTTAATGTGTTCTAAACATAATATATAAAAATAGCATAATATAAAATATTATAAACTTAAAAATGGGCCAAGCCAGGTCAAGCTTGGGCTTTGAACATTCAAGCCCGAGCTTGACCTGTAACACCCCCTAACTCTAAATTGTCGCTGGAACATGGTTACGAAGCATTACCGGATCTTTCAGACAAATTACGAACATTATACAAATAATTATCTAACATACTATAAATTATTCATAATGTCCTTTTTATGGACCCTCGAGGCCCAAAATATGTGTTAGAAGTGAATCGAGACCAATTCGAGTGCTCGAGAAATTTTTCGTAAAATTCTAAAATTTTTCCTAAATATAGGGCTCACACACTCGTGTGAACTAGACCGTGTAGGCTCAATATGGTCCCTTTATAATCATCTAACCAACCCTGCAAACTTAAAACGTACCCAATTCAAACCAATATCATAACTAATACAATTTTATATACAATTACATTTAAAACATATCAATACATCAACCTGATAATCTATTCACTAAACATTCATAAGCAACATTAAGAGTAGTTTAGAAATTTCATTCTATTTCCATTTCAAAGTTTAGTATCATATGTGTCATTTTATCTTCTTGTTCTTTCTTATGTCTATTCAAAAACAACGTGTCATCTATTATAACCAAAATCTATCATGACACATATACATAACTTAGGTACATGCCACCTTTACCAAAAAGAAATATACATCACCAAGGTTCTGAAGTCAGGATCGGCTCTGGATGCTGGACTGGATCGTTTGACTTCTACTAACCTGCGCACGGAAAACAATCGTACGCTGAGTATCTTATACTCAGTGGTATTACTATAATTCAAATTTGTAAACCATAAAAATAAGTATACTTATTCAAGTTATACTTTTAACCTTTTAATAACTGATACATATATTAAATCAATTCATTCAATAATAATAATAGTAACTTCTCAAACTTGTATCTAATTGAATTCATACAATATTTCACTATCTCAAAATTCATTCCATTCTCGCATCTCATATCAATATTTCATTCGTTTCATATATAAAATCATTCAACAAAATTTATATCATCAAAATTACTCATTTACCCTTATTAACGTGACTCGGACTTTGGCAGATACACGGATCCAACCAAACACACCAATATGGCACCTAGTGCCTCATCGGATAGTTCGAAGCAATAAGTGACACCCAGTGTCTCATCAACCAAACTGAAGTAAGTTGGTACCCGGTACCTCATCGAATCTATTCGAAGTAATAAAGTGACACCCAGTGTCTCATCGACTCGAGGTCGAAGTATCCCTGAACACTTTCAATCCTATGGCATGCCAACTATATCCGACTTAGCCGGACTAGTTAATAGGATATCCAAATCACATATATACCTCAATTCAATCACGATTTCTCATAATTGCAATTCAATTATTTTCCACCTTTCAACCAACATCCAATTCACACATTTTCACAACTCAATACATTTTCATTCAATTTAATATCAGTCACAATTCAATACAAATTCACTTTTCGCTTTCAATCAATATACAATTCAAATACCAATTCATATCAATTATTCAATTTAATTCCCATCATTTCAATAATAGTAATAATAATAATACTTACCTCATATTTCATTTACCATACACATAAATTAAAATTTAACATTTTATAAAAAATAATTCGAATTAGAATAATACAAACCAGAATTTTTCCTGAGTCACTTCCCAGCAATCTTTTCCTTTCCCTTTTGAGTCGATGTCTCTAGTTCGATGTTAGCTACGAAAGTTAAATCAATTTAAAATTATTAATACAACACCAATTATATCTAATAATTATATTTTTTTTCTATTGAACTTTTACCTTAATTTCAATTTAATCCCTAACCAAAAATCATCTATTTTTCCATCATCATTTATATCTTATTCCCACTTCATATTCATTCAAACTCAAATTAACTCTCTAATTTTTATCATAAATACCTAATTTCAAAATTCTTGCAATTTAGTCCCTATTACACGAAATTTATAACCTATTCTACAATTTAATCCTTCTCCCAATTCTAGTTAGAAATTCTATTAATTCAATCCCTAATTCACACTTTTACTCAACAAAATTAGTATCTAAAAGTCCAATAACTTCCAAATTTTCAGCATATACTTAGTAGTGTTTTGTTCTAGGATCATCAAAACTCAAAAGTTACAAGAATATGACTTAAATTTCACTTACCAATTTGAAATTTAACCTTTGAAAACCCTAAAATTTCCCTTTTTATTTTTCTTTCTCCTTTCTCCCCTATTTCATTTCTAATTCTATTCTTTTTTCTTCTTTTGTTTTCTTTTAATGTTATATATATGTTATAATAATATACTATAATATATTATATTATATACTTATTTATTAAGTAAATATAATAAAAATATATATGTAATTTATACTTAAAAATCTTAGATTTTTAAAGGATAAACCGTCTCAATTCATATTAATGGCATATTTGCCTATTTAGTCCTTTTTACTTTTTTTAATATATAATTAAATTTTTATCTCTATTACAATTTAATCATTTTTCTTAGTTACTCCTAATTAAGTCAAATTCACCTAACTAGAACCTAAGTAAACACACAACTAACTTCATAAATATTTTTAATAAATATTTACGAATTCGTTTGACTAAGATAGAGGCCCGGCAATGTACTTTTTTCGATGCCCGTGAATTTTGGGTCATTACATGACCCATAATTTAAATGGGCCTAATTTTTTTTGCCTAAAACCATTTTTCAGACCTAATATTTTGCCCAAACCCTCTCAAATTTCGGTCGGGCCTTCAGGCCTGGGCAGGTAGCCCAACCCATGAACAGGTCTATTCTAGAAAAATTCGTCTATTTTTACCCCCTTTACTTCTTGCATTAGCTCTTATTTAAAGGCTCAGAGTTGTTCCTCTATAGAGACATTGTTGTTACCTTGGGAGTGTTGGGATATTGTTAGGGTCTTAACATCACTTCTATAAAGGTCTTCCAAATTATTGTGCTCACTGTAACGCCTCGAATTTTGGGCCTAAAAGTATTGGGCCTTGAGTATGGATCAGTCCGGAGGCTATACATAAGTATGTAAATGTGTAAGAAAATAACATAATTAAATGTTTGCTTTAGAGGTTAAGGGCCCTGAGAAGTGTTGTAGAAGTCTTGGGTTCAAACCTGGGATTTAGCAAAAATCTATGTTTTTCTCTTAAATGAACTTTGTCTTTAGAAGGTAGGCTTTGAGAATAATTATGGTGAATTTATGGCATAAAAAGAGCCTGTGGTGTAGTGGCGAGGTGGCGTTAAGAGTGGTGCATGAGGTCGAGGGTTCGAGTATTGGCGTAGCGAAAAGAGGTATTTATTTTGCTACACTTGCTTTGTAGGAAGCAGAGGTTGGGTAAAACTCTATTGAAGGAAGCTTGAATTGGTCAAGGAGAGTTTAAGGAGTGGATTGTGGAGCAAATCATGGAGAGAATTGTGAAGGGATAAGGGGAGAGATATTTGGAGAAAAGCAAGGAGTTTGAATTAGGAGGGTTGTGGCTAAATGGGACTCTAAAGGAGGTTTTGGTTTCGGTTGGGAGGGGTATTAGAGACGCCACTTGAAGTGGTGCAAGTGTCAAATTTCATTTTTGGCAACCTTTTGCTTTCCAAGATTGTGGTTTCTTTTGCGTTTTCTTATTCTTTTGGTCAATTTTGCCCTCCTTTACCATTTGGGGTTTTGCACAAATAAGTTACTTTTCTTCTTTGACCGAATTCTCCTTCCTATTTGGTTCCTCTTTTGATCAATTACTTCATTTCTTTTCTCTCTAAGCCTCGACCGAATACTCTTCTTCTCTTCACATTTTTGAACCAAACTCATTGCTCTTCTCTGATGTTTCTTTTTCAAGTTGTTCTATCATCATCTTTTTCTCTTTGTATCTTAGCCGAAACTCTGCTATTCTCTTCTTTTCCATTTTCATTCTCCTCTACACTTAATAGTTCTTTTTGTTTTTCTAACCCTGGCCGAATACTCTATTGCTCCTATTGTTATCATCATTTATGTTTGCGAGGGTCCTCTATCAAAGGGGTAAGTGCTCATGATTTATGCTCTTCTTGTTTCTCCTTAATGTTAGGGTTTTTCTCCTAACATCTTAATTATTCTGCTGTCTTCGAATAGGGGTGTGAAGTCGTTTATTTGAGCAAGATTGAAATGGAAGTTTCCGATAATATGTTACAAAAAGGGGAATCAATGGTGGCGTGTAGTGGCTTTTCTGAGGGGGAATTAAGAAGGGTGCCTGCTAAGATTGAACGCGTAGGCTCTGCCCCCAGTTTTATGTAGTGTAAAGTGTCGACAGTTTGGGATTTTCTGCCAGGGTGCAGTAGAGTGGTCAAGCCACAATCGATCGATCTAAACAAGTGATAGGTAATTTGTTAGATAAGTGTTTTTGATAGTGATAATTCAGTTTGGATGTGGCTAATCAAAGTATTGTGATTGAATATAAGTTGGGTTCTCATGGATCTTAGTACGAATTCGCGATCAAGTGTGTACTAACACCGTCTAAATTGTAGACCGGTAAAAAGCTGAAAAGCCGGAAGGTTAGGCTTTGAGGTTACATGAGCGTGCGAACGCTTGTGTGGTGGAACCGAGCCCACAAATATGGGCGTAACACTGTAGAGGCTGCCATGAGCGTTCTAATGGGTTAGGTCATTACGGGCCGGAATGGGCTGTGTGGGCCCAATGGGCTAGTGGGTCCTACACGGATAAAAACTTACGATATGTGGTAAATAATGGACTAGATTGTGTAGTTGTATGACTGTAGTTAATTCCGGGCCAGATGGGCCACGATCATGTGGGCCCACTTGGGCCACATATTGGGCCTTAAGCCCAATTACACTGTTATGACTGTTTCGGGTGCACGAGATGATCGTGGACCTCCTGATGGGTCGGTAAGTGTACCTAGACCCCAAAATAGGTAAAATAACTGAATTACCCCTAGAGGGTAAAATGACCAAATTACCCTTGGAGGGTAAAATGACCGAATTACCCTTAAAAGGTAAAATAACCGAATTACCCCTGGAGAGTAAAATGATCGAATTACCCTTAGAGGGTGAAATGACCGAATTACCCCTGTAGGGTAAAATGACCATAATACCCCTACAGGGTAGACTGATTGTTATGCCTTATATGGCGGGTGATTGATTGAGCATGCCTTGTGATATTTATGTGTTTTGCATACATGCACGACATACTACATGGGTTGGGATATTGTTATGGAGGAAGGACTGATCTGTTAGGGTCGCATGGGTCGCACAAGACGACTGTGGACCCACCGAAAGCTTTGTGCCGTTATTATGGGGTTAGTGTCATTCTGAGGCTTCATGTTGTTACTGAAGGCTTTGTACCGTTATTATAGGCTTTGTGTTGTTACTAAAGGCTTTGTCCCGTATCTAAAGGCCTTGTGCCATTTTTGATGGCTTAAGGCCACTTATTTATCTGGCAGCTTTGCTGCGATTCTAGTTTGTGCCGCAATCAGTGCTAACTCTTGGTGTGTTTGTTGGGTGGGTCGATTTTATCCCTATAGTAAGTGCAGGGTTGGACGGAGGCAAGTGCAGGGTTGGATGGGGGTACATGCATCATACATTATTCATTCTGATTCTGTTACTGTATTGGGCTAAGGCCCACATGTATTTTATTTCTGAATCTGTAATAGGCTAAGGCCCACCTGATATTGTTAATGTAATGGGCTCAGGCCCAGATTACTTCTTTATTCCTTATAAGGGTGACTGACTATTTTTATATTAGGGGATTACACACTGAGTTTTCGTAAACTCACCCCATTTTTAGTTATGTAGGTAATCCCCAGCGTTGGTGGACTGGTGCTGCGAGGGACTCGAGGGTGGCCACAGTACTGCTTGTACTTTATTTTGTTGGGCTTTTAAATACACTTAAATTTTGTTTTGGGTTTTGATGTAATAAGGCCTCTCTCTAAATTTCTATTTTTAATTTGGGTTTTTACTTATCAAAATTTATATCTATTAGAAGTAGGACATGGTTTTCCAAATTATTAACGGTTTTCAAAATATTATGTTTCCGCAACACCAATTTTTAAGCTTCCGCAACGAACCATGTTTTAAAAGTAATAACGTTTTAAATTGGTTAACAAATGACAGACGATTGAGATTTTAACGAAGAGGCTGTCACTTTTTAACGGGTTTTATCAACAAGAAAAATGGTTTTCAAAAAGGCACTCCAAGTGACACCGCCAGATTCGGGACTAACGTCTAGGTCAGGTTTGGAGTGTTACATTTAGTGGTATCAGAGCCAAGTTGCAAAACTCGGCTGTGGAATGGGTTTTCAAATTACGGATTTCAATAAGTTGTTTTCAAGTATGTGAAGTGTTTTGAAATATTTCCTCTAAAAAGTGTGGCACACCGAGTCTCCAGCACTGATTCTGTAAGTCTTATTGAAACGCTTGAATTTAGATTTAGTATTTATTTTGTGTGTGTTCTAGAAATGTAGAAATTGTATGCATGTGATATCTATTCGCTCCGATGGATAGATATTTTGGGTGTGTGATAGTATTATTAGGATCGGGGTGCGTAGCGGGAGCGTAGTGGTGTAGTTTGATTTGTGCAACTGCTTTGATAGTTGGAAATTCCGAGGACGAAATTTCTTTAAAGAGGGGTGAATTGTAACGCCCTAAATTTTAGGCTTAGAAGTATTGGGCCTTGAGTATAGATCAGTAAGGAGGCTGTACATAAGTATTTAATTGTGTAAGAAAATGACACAATTAAATGTTTGCTTTAGTGGTTAAGGGCCCTGAGAAGTGTTGTAGAAGTCTTGGGTTCAAACCTGGGATTTAGCAAAAATCTATGTTTTTCTCTTAAATGAACTTTGTCTTTAGAAGATAGGCTTTGAGAATAATTATGGTGAATTTATGGCACAAAAAGAGCCTGTGGTGTAGTGGCGAGGTGGCGTTAGGAGTGGTGCATGAGGTCGAGGGTTCGAGTATTGGCGTAGTGAAAAGAGGTATTTATTTTGCTACACTTGTTTTGTAGGAAACAGAGGTTGAGTAAAACTTTGTTGAAGGAAGCTTGAATTGGTCAAGGAGAGTTTAAGGAGTGGATTGTGAAGCAAATCATGGAGAGAATTATGAAGGGATAAGGGGAGAGATATTTGGAGAAAAGCAAGGAGTTTGAATTAGGAGGGTTGTGGCCAAATGGGACTCTAAAGGAGGTTTTGGTTTCGGTTGGGAGGGGTATTAGAGACGCCACTTGAAGTGGTGCAAGTGTCGAATTTTATTTTTGGCAACCAGGATTGTGGTTTTTCTTGCGTTTTCTTATTCTTTTGGTTAATTTTGCCATCCTTTACCATTCGGGTTTTTGCACAAATAAGTTACTTTTCTTCTTTGACCGAATTCTCCTTCCTATTTGGTTCCTCTTTTGATCAATTACTTCCTTTCTTTTCTCTCTAAGCCTGGATCGAATACTCTTCTTCTCTTCACATTTTTTAACCAAACTCATTGCTCTTCTCTGATGTTTCTTTTTCAAGTTGTTCTATCATCATCTTTTTCTCTTTGTATCTTAGCCGAAACGCTGCTATTCTCTTCTTTTCCATTTTCATTCTCCTCTACACTTAATAGTTCTTTTTGTTTTTCTAACCCTGGCCGAATACTCTATTGCTCCTATTGTTATTATCGTTTATGTTTGCGAGGGTCCTCTGTCAAAAGGGTAAGTGCTCATGATTTATTCTCTTCTTGTTTCTCCTTAATGTTAGGGCTTTTCTCCTAACATCTTAATTATTCTGCTGTCTTCGAACAGGGGTGTGAAGTCGTTTATTTGAGCAAGATTGAAATGGAAGTTTCTGATAATATGTCACAAAAAGGGGAATAAATGGTGGCGTATAGTAACTTTTTTAGGGGAATCAGGAATGGTGCCTACTGAGATTGAACACGTAGCCCCTGCCCCCAATTTTAAGCAGCGTAAAGTGTCGACGATTCGGGATTTTCTGCCAGGGTGCGGTAGGGTGGTCAAGCCACAATCGATCGATTTAAACAAGTGATAGGTAATTTGTTAGATAAGTGTTTTTTATAGGAGTTTTGATAATTCAGTTTGGATGTGGCTAATCAAAGTATTGTGATTAAATATAGGTTGGGTTCTCATGGATCTTAGCACGGCTTCGCGATCAGGTGTGTACTAACACCGTCTAAACTGTAGATCGGCAAAAAGCCGAAAAGCCGGAAGATTAGGCTTTGAGGTCACATGAGCGTGCGAACGCTTGTGTGGTGGAACCGAGCCCACGAATATGGGCGTGGGACTGTAAAAGCCGTAATGAGCGTTCTTATGGGCTTAGGCCGTTATGGACCGGAATGGGTTGTGAGGGCCCAATGGGCTCGTGAGTCTCACACGGATAAAAACTTACGATATGTGGTAAATAATGCACTGTTATGACTATTTCGGGTGCACGAGATGATTGTGGACCTCTTGATGGGTCGATAAGTGTACTTAGACCCCAAAATAGGTAAAATGATCGAATTACCCCTAGAGGGTAAAATGACCGAATTAACCCTAGAGGGTAAAATGACCGAATTAACCCTGAAGGGTAAAATGACCGAATTACCCCTAGAGGGTAAAATGACCAAATTACCCCTGAAGGATAAAATGACTGAATTACCCCTAAAGGGTAAAATGATCGAATTACCCCTAGAGGTGTAATGACGGAATTACCCCTGTAGGGTAAAATGACCATAATACCCTTATAGAGTAGACTGACTGTTATGCCTTATATGATGGGTGATTGATTGAGCATGCCTTGTGATATTTATGTGTTTTGCATACATGCACGACATACTACATGGGTTGGGATATTGTTATGGAGGAAGTATTGATCTGTTAGGGTCACACGAGACGACTGTAAACCCACAGAAGGCTTTGTGCCATTATTATGGGCTTAGTGTCATTTTGAGGCTTCGTGCTATTACCGAAGGCTTTGTGCCGTTAATATAGGCTTTGTGCTGTTACCGAAGGCTTTGTGTCATTATTATAGGCTTTGTGCCATTATTATAGGCTTTGTGTCATTACTAAAGGCTTTGTACCGTATCTAAAGGCCTTGTGCCGTTTTTGATGGCTTAAAGCCACTTATTTATCTGGCAGCTTTGCTGCGATTCTAGTTAATGCCGCAATCGGTGCTAACTCTTAGATTGTTGGTTGGGTGGGTCGATTTTATCCCCACAGTAAGTATAGGGTTGGATGGGGGTACATGTATCATACATTATTCATTCTGATTCTGTTACTGTAGTGGGCTAAGGTCCACATGTATTTTGTTTCTGAATCTGTAACAGGCTAAGGCCCATCTGATATTGTTATTGTAATGGGCTCAGGCCCAGATTACTTCTGTATTCCGTATAAGTGTGACTAGCTGTTTTTATATTAGGGGATTACACACTGAGTTTTCGTAAACTCACCCCGTTTTAATTATGTAGGTAATCCACAGCATTAGATGGATTGGTGCTGTGAGGGACTTGATGATGGCCACACTACTGCTTTTGCTTTATTTTGTTGGGCTTTTAATTACACTTAAATTTCATTTTGGGTTTTGATGTAATAAGGCCTCTCTCTAAATTTCTAATTTTAATTTGGGTTTTTATTTATCACAATTTATATCTGCTAAAAGTAGGACGTAATTTTCCAAATTATTAACAGTTTTCAAAATATTACGTTTCCGCAACACAAATTTTTAAGCTTTCACAACGAACCATGTTTTAAAAGTAATAACGTTTTAAATTGGTTAACAAATGACGAAGACGATTAAGATTTTAACGAAGAGGTTGTTACTTTTTAACAAGTTTTATCAACAAGAAAAATGGTTTTCAAAAAGGCACTCCAATGTGACACCGCCAGATTCGGGCCTAACGTCTAGGCCGGGTTTGGGGTGTTACACTCACGCTCTCTATAGGGGTGAACTAAGCTTCATCCTTTTGGCGAGCCGAGTTTTCTTGTTTAAGTACCCCTTCCCGTGTAGCTCTTAGCCCAGTGGTAAGCTACTCATTCTGGGCATTCTTTTGCTCAAAGATACAATGTTGTTCTTGCTACTCCTTAAAGTGGCTCTTTTGTTGAGAAAACCGCTCTTCCAAACGTCGCAGGTTTTCTTAAGTTTCTAAGTCATGGGGTTAAGGACCCGATGCCTGTTGGTGAAAACCTTAATCTAGATAAGTTAGGGTCACGGTTGGTGGAGTAGCTGTTGTTGTGAGACTAGTTATGGCTTCTTGTACGGAGCAACTTATTGGTCCAAGGGTCTAGCAGGGGACACATCAGACTATGGCAAAGGCGTTGTGGTAATTGGGGGAGTCAAGGCAATTGTAGGAGTGGCCCCTAATGGTACAGTAGGTGGGACAAAATTGGAAGCCAAAAGATCCCTTGAAGCTTTCGTCAATTTCTGTAAAATGGCTAAGAGGGCACTTGTGTATTATAAAGGGGTTACTGTAGGGATGGAAGAAGAAAAAGGAACTTAAATGGAGTTTAGGCTAATGGGAGCTTCTAAAACAAGTGGGATGGGAGTGTTGGGTGGAGTGGAAGAGTTGATTTGGTATGTTGGGTCATTGGTCTAGTTGGTTGGGTTAGTGGGTGTTCCACTTTGAGATTGCGGAGCTATGATGTCCATGCTCACTGCACCAATTTTTGATTCAGTGGTACAACAAGGGGAAGGTATGAAGGAAAGAGTGGTAGGTACTACGAAGGTCAGTTCACCCAGTCGGTGTGCAGAGCTAGAGGTTACAAAGAATGGAGGAGATAAGAGTGTTAAGGTTGAGAGTTAAAGATAAGTTAACAAAGTATAAGCTTGGTATTGTTGGAGAGTCGATCCTTCTTTCATTGTTCTCAGAGGTATTTAAGGTGATGGTCCCATATAAGATGATGTTAGCATGTTGGACTTGCCATCATTACGAAACGCGCGGGGTGGATATTTTTTATGGGGTTAGGATGTCTATGATGGGGCAGATCTTATCATTCACTTTGAGTTGATGGTACGGGGCCATTGAGCTCACGTGGTGTTTGGTAACCAACAACTTTATGTTCCCAATAAAGCTTGGGGATTCAGGAGATGGATGGTTTGCATCTGTCCAGATGGTTGACTTCGAGAAAGGGGGCTTGCGTAGCTTCCCAGTTTTCTATTAGCTAGCTTACAATTTGGATGCTTTCCTAGCTTTCCATGTTTCCTTACATGGATGGAGGTATAACAATGTCCAAGTAACCATAAGTATCAAATTATCACAACACAAACAAATTGTCCAAGTAATCACAAAATAGAATCAAACTATTACAACACTAATATACTAAAAACTCGTAGAATCCAGACTAAAAGTGGCGAACTAAACTAACTAGACTAAAGCTCACACATGATAAGATTCGAAAACCTAAACATATAATTTCACATAATTCATCTTAAAATGCTTAAATCATAAAACCGCATTTAATTTATATAAAAATTTTCAAGCTAGTATTTTAAAAAAATTAGGTCAAAAGTGTTACCTAAACTATATTCATTATCCAAATTAATTCAGCCATCAAAAAAATCTATTAACCAATCATTGTGTGACACGTTGCACTTTTAAAACTAAAAAAAATCCAAAAAGAATTAAATATTATTTCCTTAAAGAATTTTTTTTAAATATAAACATATTCATCTATTTTGTTCTTTACCCAAGAACTCCGATGACGAAAAATAAACTCGTCGGAAAACTCATTAAAACCTAGTTTTGGACGACAAAACCTAGATTCCGACAAGCTTCTTTGCCGTTTGTAAACCTTAATTTTAATTTCTTTCTCACCCCAATTCAAAATCCATATACTATTTTCTTAAAAATAACTTTCTATGTTCTTTTCTATATACTTTACATAGTTAATGTTAGGTGAACCACTACAATGAGAATAAACCAAGATAAAGCATGAAAGTCAGTTATTGAGAAGAAGTTGAGTAGAAAAAATGGAAAGAGTATTGCAAAAAAAAAAAAGTTATTTAACAATTTTTAAAAAAGTTCATTAAAAGAAAACGAAAAACATTTGTGGAAGGAATAGAGTGTCAATTTTTTTTAAAGTTTTAATTTAATGAAACTAGTTTGCATGTGATCTTACACTTTTATTTTTAAATAATTTTTAAATAACATTTTTTTTCTTATAATATTAATTTGAAAAATTTTTAAAAATAGGTAAAGTAAATGCCACAATTATAATAATACTTTTGATAAATATGAAAGATATTTATGCTAAATTAATAAATACATTTAATAATATTGATTAAAAAATAATTGTTAAAATTTGACATTCTTTTTAAAATAAATCGACAAAATATTTTTTTCTCCATAAACCAAATAATGGATAGATTAAAATCCATTTTAGGAGTGCTTACTTCGTACAACAAAAATAACTTGTAGAATTTTTTTTTTAAATCGTAATATTAACTACCTCATTAAAAAAATATCATAATATTATATTACCTCAATTAAAACAATTTTCTATCACTCTCTAGTGTTATTGTTGTTTAAATATGACTCAAGATTGCCTTTTTTGAAAAATCATTACTTTAATGTTTCATTCTTTTTTATATAATTTTAACTTATTAATGCTAATTAACAATCTATTTTTACCAGTAATTTTTCTTAGATGTTACTTGATTGAATATGCCTAACTAATGGATGTTATTTATAAAGTTAAACTTAAATTTTAATTGGTATATGACTCTAATATTTGTTAAGTGATAATTAAAATGTTTAGAGCACCGAATTTTTTAACAAATAACTGTAAATTAAATTATAATTATAATCATCACACTTTATCATCAAAACTTTTAACTAATAACTGCAAATTAAATTATAATTATAATTATCACAATTTAGACCCAAATTTTTAACATATTTGTGAATTAAATTATAATTATAATTATCTCAATTTTTTTCTATATTTTATTCTTACCGTATTTTTTTTAGATGTTACTTAATTAAATATGTCTAACTAATGGATGCTATTTATAAAGCTAAACTTAAATTTTAATTTATATATAACTCTAATATTAATTAATTGATAATTAAAATAATAAGAGCATGAAATATTTAAATAATAATTATAAGTCAAATTATAATTATAATGATCACAATTTAGTTTTAAATTTTTTAACTAATAATTGTAAATTAAATCATAATTATAATTATTACAATTTTTTAATATTTTCTACTTAGATTTCTATTTAGGTGATAATTTTATTTTAAAATTAGCACAACTAATTGTTCTAAATAGAATTATAATTATTTTTAAAGTTAATTAGTAATATGATGGAAAATAAAGGACATTCTCAACAATTCAAAAGTTTCTTCAAACTCGTGCTTTTGTATATTATAGATTTGATTTTCTTTGTAATTTAATGTAACTTTAATTTGAAAGTGCCATGTGTGACAAAATGATTGATTAAGAGATTATTTTTAGTGGTTGGGGTAATTTGAGTAAGGTAGTATTGTTTAAGTACCATATAGAGGTAAACAAGTATAGTTTATATATCACCTGTGATAAAAAAGAATAAATACTAACTTAGAAAAAAAAGTATAATTTAAGTAGTATATTGTAGTTTAAGCCTTATCAAAGTTTAGAATTTTTTTTAATTTTTTTTCTTTTTGCAAATTTATAAATGTTGAACGTTGGCCAATAATGCAGCAACTTACACTTTTGGTGTACAACCATGCAGCTGAATTTTTTTTTTTGGTTACATGCAAACTAGCCTAATTCACTTTGCAGTATGCGTTGTTGATGTATAAAGACTAGTTAGATGATTTGTTAATGTTTAGGTACTGATTTGGTTGATAAGTCAACTTGTTTATATGTACAAGTTATGTTTTGTAATTTTCAATGTCATTAGTGGGAGTTGTTATGTATTTGGTAATTGTTTGTAACAAAAGAGAACAATGTCTTAATGAAAATCAAATGAGTTCAAATCTTTTTTATCATTTTATCCCCTTTCAATTTTCTTTTCTTTCAAGTTTTTGTCTATTTGTTGCTGATAACCCCAACAAATGGTATCGAGAGCCTGTCATATTTGAGGGTCTTTTGTTTCTTGTTGTTTGTTTAGAAAGAAAGAAATAGAACTTGTTTTTTTTTTTTTTTTTTTTTTTTTGTTGTTGTAAAAACATGAGTTTTTCACCACCACCACCTATTTTTTCTGGTGAAAACTACCACATATGGGTAGTGAAAATGAAGACTTATTTGTAGGCTCATGGTTTGTGGAGTGTGGTTAAGGTTAATACAGAGCTACCACCATTGAGAGCTAATCCTACTATAGCTCAAATTAAACAGCATAGTGATGACTATGCTAAGAAAAATAAGGAAAAGGGTTGCTTAAAAAATAGAGTCTCGGATGTGATCTTCACCAGAATTATGGCATCTAACTCTCCAAAACAGGTTTGGGAGAAGCTGAAGGAAGATTTTCAAGGATCTGATAAAATAAGGTAGCAACAGTTGATCAATTTGAGGAGAGACTTTAAAAATATGAAGATGAAAGATTTTGAATCCATTAAGCAATATTCTAACAGGATAATGGCCACAGCCAACAATATTAGATTGCTTGGAAATGATTTCAATGACAGAAGGATTGTTCAGAAGGTTATCACAACCCTTTCGAAAAAGTATTAGCCAAAGATCTCTTCATTGGAGGACTCGAGGATTTATAAACTATCTTATTGTCAGAGTGGATAAATGCTCTTTATGCACAAGAGCAGAGAAGAGATAACATATTGGAGGAGCATCCTAAAGGAGCTTTTCAAGCCAGAAGCAAAAAAGGCTCAAGCTCAAGTTATAAGGGAAAGAAACCATAGTCAGAAAAAAAAAAAAAAAAAGAGGCAAAAAAGAAATGCTGGAAAGAAGAAGTTCCCACTATGCACTCAGTACAAGAAATCCACACATTTGGAAAGATATTGCTAGTATAGGACTGACATCCAGTGTAGAAATTACAAGTAACTAGACCGTATGGAGAAAGTTTGTAAAAATAAAGGAAAGCCACAACAATATCAACAATTGCATAATCAAGTTCAAGCTTAAGTTGTTGATGACAATCAAGCTCAAGAGGAGCACGTTTTCATTGCATCTTGTTTTGCAACATCTAGTAGGGTAAAAAAGGATTGGCTAATTGATAATGGTTACACACATCATATGGCATCAGATGCAGAAATGTTTAGGGAGTTGGATACTAGTTTTGTTTCAAAAGACAGAATTAGGAATGGAAATTTCATTAAAGCTAAAGGCAGAGGAGAGGTTGTGATCGACACTCGCTCATGTATCAAAACAATCTCGAATTTCATTTTTGTACCTGAAATTGACCAAATTTTACTTAGTATTGGCCAGCTAATAGAGAAAAGTTCTTTTATTTTTAAAAAGAAAGCTTGTATGATTGTGGATTCATCTGGTCAAGAGTTAGTAACAGTAGCCATGGCAGATAGATTTTTTTCTAGATGTAAATCAGTTAAATTTCAAGGCTTATGCTAGTTTTGTTAATGATTCATGTTTATGGCACAAAATACTAGGGCATGTTAATCATAGATCTCAGAATTTGCTGCACAAGTTGGATCTGGTTGAAGATATGTCTAATGTTGATGTTAAAGATGAAGTTTGTAAGGTTTGCCAACTTGGGAAACAGGTCAGATTGCCATTTCTAGTCAACAAAGCATTGAGAGCTCAAAATAAGCTTCAATTGGTCCATAACAATGTTTGTGGACCTATGAAGACTTCCTCTCTAAATGATACCAGGTACTCTGTTTTATTTATTGATGATTACAATAGGTTTTGTTGGGTGAATTTCTTGAAGTAAAAGTCAAAAGTAGTTGATTACTTCTAGAAGTTTAAAGCCTTGGCTGAAAATCAGGCCAACTGTAAGCTCAAGACACTGAGGTTAAACAATGGCATTGAATACATATCAGAAATGTTTTAGAGGTTTTGTGAAGAGGTAGGAATTCAACATCAGCTGACGAACATTTATACACCTCACCACAATGGTCTTTGTGAAAGGAAATATCGAATAGTGTTGGATATGGCTAGATGTTTGTTATTTGAAAGCAAATTGCCAAATAATTTTTGGGTTGAGGTAGTAAATACCTCAGTGTATCTGCTCAACAGATTGCCAACTAATGCAGTAAAAGGCAAGATACCTTTCGAATCCTAGTTTAGACACAAACCATCTATTTTATATTTGAGACACTACAACAAAACAGGTTTTTAGCGACGTTTTTACAAGCGCCGCAAAAAATGCCGCTAAAGACAACTCCGCTAACATTTTACGACGTTTATGTAAAAAAATGCCGCAAAAGAACATCACCTTTAGTGGTGCTTTTTCCACAAACGCCGTTAAAGAACATGACCTTTAGCGACGCTTCTCCCACAAACGTCGATAAAGAACATCACCTTTAGCGGTGCTTCTCCCACAAACACCGCTAAAGAACATGAACTATAGCGGCGCTTCTCCCACAAACACTGCTCAAGAACAAACCTTAATGGCGCTTCTCTCGCAAATGCCGCTAAAGAACATGAAACGCCGCTATATAACAAACCTTTAGCGACGCTTTTGCCTCAAATGCCACTATAGAACTTACCTTTAGCGGCGTTTTTTGCACAAACGCCACTAAAGAATATAACCTTTAAAAATATATATTTTAATTAAATAATATTTATTTCTATGATAAATATTACATTATGTTTTATTTTTGAAATTTGAACTTTAAACTATATATTTTTAAGTATAAAGAAAAAATATTAATTAAATTAAATTTTCTATTAAAATTTTAACTTTAAAACTAAATATAAAAATTAATGAATTTAAATTTAGAATTTAAATATTATGTTTAAATAAATGAGCAATCTACCTCATAGCTCATCTGATCTATATTAACTCGAGACTTTAAAAAAAAAATAATTACTTTCTTGATATAATAATGTTCTCTCTTACACTCCATCTTTTTACAAACGTGTGTATATACAAATCTAAACCAAGTCCATCAAATACTACATAATTCTATTTGAACTTAGAAAATCTAGCTAATGGGTCGATTTTACTAACCTAATTAAATCAGCAATTAAATCTATAACTTTACGCATAATACAAGACTAATAGCAAAATAAAACTCCAAACGGATTTAACAGGTTTAAGGATTTCCAAATACCTTGTTCTGTGTTTTAAAGTTTAGGAAAGAAATAAACTGATTTAATTAATAAACAATGTTAACTAATGATACTTTATATAAATTATATATACATTAATCCAAATATAAACATAAACCCAATACATAATCCAAACTAAGTAGTAATTAATCTTAAAACTAAACAAAATTTAAACACAATCCATATATTCCTATGAAACATCATCTCTACAAAAAACTGTAACTAAATTAAAAGTAATTCAACAGTAAAATTAATATAAAATAATAAACATAGTTTGACAGTAAGGACTCAAGGTGAGGCCAAAAAAAAAAACAACTTATAAGATAATATTAAGCTTTGTCGTCTTTGCATACCCGAGGTCATAGCTAATCCATGGATGCCACTAAAGTAGAGAGAGGAATTCTACAAGCATGGAAAGAAAAAACAAAAAAAGGAAAAAAAGGAAGAAAGGGACAAAAGTATAAATTGGAGGAAGCAAAATTACCAAAGCCAAGTAAGTGATTGCTATCTACTAGATTAAAAATGAAAAAAAAGTGTAAATTGGACAAAAGTATAAACTACTTCTGGTCCATTAGTTAAAATATTGCATGATGTCTGCTAATGAAAAAAAGGATATCCTTAACATCATTTTAAAGATCAGCCAAAATTTCCAGCAAATCAACTACAGATCCTCACCCTTTTCCAGTTAAGCTTAAGCTAAGGTATCTCTAGATATTAAGTTTTAGAAACAAAATAGATTCATGTTATCTTAAACAAACACTAAACCCATGTGGGATTAAACCAACTTCTGTCATATTATCAGACAACACTTATTAACCAATATCATTGGCATAAGGAAGAATTGAATAGACATACTTGCACAAAAGGCAGAACACTGGATGTATCAACTTGATCATTATGACTAATTCCTGTAAATTTTGATAAAGCCCAAGGC
Source organism: Gossypium stocksii (assembly GCA_020496765.1). Classification (NCBI taxonomy): domain Eukaryota; kingdom Viridiplantae; phylum Streptophyta; class Magnoliopsida; order Malvales; family Malvaceae; genus Gossypium; species Gossypium stocksii. The sequence continues at coordinate 98,128,606 of CM035629.1, read as the reverse complement.
AAAATGTAAAGTGACTGGAGGCATTAGCCACTAGTATATTAGTTATAACTTAAAAAAAAATAAAAATTAAATCATGAATAGAGTGGTGTATTTGCACAGTACCATTGTTGAACACCCATATTGGCAATGCACCAAGATCCTCTGCTAACTGCAAGAAGATAGTACTAATTTAGAATGCCAAGAGTTAAACAGCATAAATTGAAGTACTCCATGTTCAGGAGAAATCTATAAAACCCTACAAATGAATAAGATACCCACTTGAAGAAACTCAAAGTAACCAAGTCCATCATTAGTCCAGTACATCCAAACGTCACCAAAGTGCCCTGGTCTTTCTTCCCAAGGTCCAACACTTGCTTTCCAGCGAAAAGCATTTCTTAATCATTCACCTTCCACAAAACAGCCACCTAATACAGTACAATTAAGAAAATACATCATTTTTATGTTTATAACTCATGATATATATGTATATATGTGTGTATATATGACGCTAGTGCTTAAAAACATAACCACGAAAGCAAGTGTCAGATAAAACTTACAAGACAAACGATTAGCAGAGTATAATTCAATGATCTACTAACATATAAAAACAAATTTTGTAAGGTAACCTGGTACAAGAGATACTGCTTATAAAATGTTATTGAGAGAGTTCAATACTGAAATAGATCAGAGGTTGAATCTCAGCAAAGGTTTTTGAGATTTTAAACAGGCATTCTGAGATTCTAAACAGCCATCTAATAAAATTTTACATCAAGACCAAGTGAAACATTTAAGCAAACAGTGCAGACAAAATAAAAAAATAGCAAGTACAGATAAAAGTAACAAGACAGATAATGCATTAGGGAATCAGGCTAGTGGTTGAACTTAATCATTCTAAAATTTCCATGATTCTAAGCATCCACAAATATGGTTCATTATATACTGTTACATCCGTGAGTTTGGGATTGAGTTCCGAGCAATGGACAGAAACTCACTCAAGTTAGGGAGCCTGAAACCTTTAGGACTCTTTAGAGACAAATCTAGATACCCTTTTAGGGTTTTGATAAAATTCGACTTGCCTTTGTTTTATTCATTGTCCCTTTAAATAGAGATTACAATAATTAAAGGAAGTATATCAAACTAAATGAACTCCTACCAAACATATTCTATTTTAAGATTCTTAAAACAACTTCACATTAAGAAAAAAAGTAATAATAAATCAGATTATTTTAAATCTAAATTTAAGCTGAGAATATTATCAAATTTCTTAGAAAGTTAATCCCAAAATTTTCAATCTCTTTTTGTAATAAACCCTATAAGAAAATTACAAATTTCATCAACAAAAACATAAAAAAAAGTAATAATAAATCAGATTATTTTAAACAAATTAAGAAAAAAAGGGTACCCGTTTTTGGCTTCAACAGGATGTTCTTCATTGATATGGCAACAAAGTCCAACAATGTTGAAATCCTCAGCAAGAAGAAGAAGAAGAAGAATCGAAAGCTCCATGAATTTGACTCCATTTTCTCAAGAAAACAAAGCGAAAACAAAGCAACTTCTTTTTCTTTTTTGATCCAAATATATATGAATCCTTTTCATCTCTCTTCTTTTTGAAAATCTTTTGATAAATTTATTGAAATGAAATGTATAAAAACTTCATAAAATTATCAAAATTATTTCTCCTACAAAAGATGCAGTGATGTTGGGATTTTGATTTGGGGAAAATTTAACGTTTGGGGGAAAATTTTTTAGGGGAAAAATTAAGGTTTTTCGGGTATATAGGATGATATAAGATTGAGGAGAGCAAAACGATATAGTTTTGTCTAAAATAAAATAACCTTTTGTGGCGTTTTTTCCCCTAGCGTCGTTAAAGCTCGACCTATTGCGGCGTTTTATTAAAAATGCCACTAAAAAGGCCAACAAAACGGCGCTGTTTTAATTAAAACAAAATGATTTTTTATGCTAAAAACGCTGTTGTTGCTTACCTTTTACGGCGTTTATGAGAAAACGCCACTAATGCTTTTGATACTAATATATATTTAAAAATCCAATCCAATTTTCTTCTTTGTTTTAAAATTTAAGTAATATTTAAAAGAATTAGATAAAATTTGAAATCTTTAAAACTATTTAAAATTTGAAATCTTTAAAATTTAAAATTATTTAATATATAAATTTAAAAAAATCAGTCATATACCCAAAAAATTTTAAAATTATTTTAAATAATAGTATTTTAATTTTTTCATTTAAATAAATAATTTATTAAAATTTAAGTAATATTTAAAAAAATTAGATAAATTTTGAAATCTTTAAAATTATTTAAAATTCAAAAATATTTAATATATAAATTAAAAAACAATCAACCATATACCCAAAAACTTTAAATTTTTTTAAAATAATATTACTTTAATTTTTATCATTTTTAACATATATTTTTCTATGTTTTTACTTTCAAATTTTTTCTACGTGTTGAAAAGAATACATGATGGGCACTTGGATGATGAGTGAGAATACAAGGAGCAAAACGGCGCCGTTTAGTTTAAAATAAAATGATTTTCTACGATGTTTTTATCAAAGCCCTAAACCCTAAAACCCTAAGCCCTAAACCCAAACCATAAACCTCAAAACCTTAAAACCCTAAACCCTGAAATTATAGACCTTAGACCTTAAATCCCTAAACCCTAAACCCTTGTCATAACTATAGAAGCTAACATCGAAACCTTAAAGTTAAACTTACATCGCATTTTAACCTTAAAGTTAAAATTATTTTAAATATTAGTATTTTAATTTATTAATTTTTAACATATATTTTTCTATGTTTTTACTTTCAATTTTTTTCTACGTGTCATTATTTTTTCTAAAGAATTTAAATATTCAATTAAAAATAAATTGTATTTTAATTAATATAAATAAACCAGTTAAATAATAAATAAACAAATAAAATGTTTTTTTATCAAAAACACTGCTAATGCTTATCTTTTTGCGGCGTTTCTATCACAAACGCCGCAAGTGCTTGATCTTTTGCTTGATTTATAGCGGCATTTATCAAAAAGCGCCGCTAAATCTTGATCTATAGCGGCATTTTTCAAAAAGCGTCACTACTTTTTTGCGGCATTTTTCAAAAAGTGCCACTAATGCTTGACCTATAGCGGCATTTTTCAAAATGTGCTGCTAATTCTCGATCCATAGTGGTGTTTTTAAATAAGAGCCACTAATGCTCGATCTATAGCGGCGTTTTTCAAAAAGTGCCGCTAATGCCACAAAGCTCACCATAAAATGAAGGCGTGCGTTTTTCAGAAAGCGCCACTAATAGTTGACCTAGAGCAGCATTTTTCAAAAAGTGTCGCTAATGCTCGATCTATAGCGGCATTTTTTAAAAAGCGCAATGCTCAATCTATAGTGGCATTTTTCAAAAGCGCCGTAATACTCGATCTATAACGACGTTTTTGGTCCTAGTGCCGCTAAAAACCTATTTTGCTATAGTGAGAGTATTTGGCCGCATTTGCTATGCACTTGTACCAGCTGAGAAGAGAAGCAAATTGGAGAGAAAGTTAATGCCTGAAATTTTTGTTGGCTATAGTAGCACAAATAAAGGGCACAAAGTTTTTTATCCTTCCACCAAGAAGATTGTTGCGAGTTGGGATGTGAAGTTCAATGAGAGCATTGGATGAAAATGGGATGGCATTGATGCAAATTTGCTTGAACAAGATCAACAAAAAAGTGATCTATGACCAGTTAAAGATGAAGTTCAGATTGATAGGGGGTTTGATGACATACCTGTTAGGGGTACAATGCCTATCACTAACATTTATCAAAGATGTGATATGGCCATTTTGGAGCCTTCAAGTTTTGATAAAGTTGCAAATGAAGATCGTTGGAAAGAAGCTATGGAAGTAGAAATGGACATGGCACACAAAAATGATACATGAGAACTAATTGATAGGCCAGTCTAAAAAAAAAGTCATTGGTGTGAAATGGGTATTCAGGACCAAGTACAATGCTAATGGGTCACCGAATAAGCATAAAGCAAGATTAGTTGTGAAGGGTTACAACCAACAACATGGAGTTGATTTTTCAGAAATCTTTACACCAGTTGCAAGGTTAGACACTGTAAGGCTCTCATTTACTTTAGCAGCTCAAAAGTAGTGAAAAATACATCGGTTAGATGTAAAATCTACTTTTTGTATGATAAAATTGATGCTTATATATCAAAGCTTAGGTTTGAAAAGAGCATTAGTGAGCCTAGTCTTTATGTAAAGAAATTTGAGAATGAGTCTTTGCTAATTGTGTCACTGTATGTGGATGATTTGCTTGTAATTGAAAGCAGAAAGGAGTTGATTGATAAGTTCAAGAAGCAAATGCAAGTTGTGTTTGAGATGTCTTATTTAGGAGAGATGACTTATTTTCTTGGCATGGAAGTAATCTAGACTCAACATGCCATTTTTATAAGTCAACAAGCATTTGTTTTAAAGATTTTGAGTAAGTTCTGCATGGTAGACTGTAAAACTGTTTGCACTGCAGTGGGATAAGGTGAGAAGACTTCTAGAAAAGGTGACTATGAGAAACTGGATGAAAATGGGTATAGAAGCATTTTAGGTTTTTTGCTCTATTTAACAACATCGAGGGCTAAAATTATTTTTGCAGTCAGCCTTCTATCAAGGTTTATGCATTGTTGTAATGTTGCTCATTTCAAAAAGCTAAGAGGGTCCTAAAATATGTCAAAGGAACTCTTAATTATGTAGTGAAATTTGTGAAAACTGAAGAGCTCAAGATTGTTGGATATTCAGACAGTGACTAGGCTGGTTCTGTTGATGACATGAAGAGTACTTCAGGGTATTTTTTCACTCTAGACTCTGGATTTTTTGCTGAAGTTTGAAGAAGCAACAAACAGTGGCACAATCTACAATAGAAGTAAAATACGTTGCAGGTGCTATAGTTGTTAATCAAGCCATTTGGCTAAAAAAGCTATTGTGTGATTTGAATGTGAGTCAATGGGAAGCAACAGGTATTTAGGTTGATAATTAGTCTACAGTTGTTATAGCTAAAAATCCAGCTTTTCATGGGAAAACAAAGTATTTCAAGATTAGATATCATTTTGTGAGGGAAGTTGAACAATCAAGGGAAGTCAACTTGATTCATTGCAATTCAAAAGAATAGTTTGCAAACATTTTAACCAAGCCCCTTAGGACTACCAAGTCCAAAAGTTTGAGGAGAAATATCGGTGTCTGCTGCATAGAGACCAAAGAGGAGTGTTGAATGTTGGCTGGCAATGTAACAACTTGGACTTTTTGTGCACAACCATGCATCTGAAAATTTTTTTGTTACATGCAAACTAGTCTATTCACTTTATAGTCTGCCTTGTTGATGTATAAAGACTAGTTAGATGATTTGTTGATGTTTAGGTACTGATTTGGCTGATAAGTTAGCTTGTTTATGTGTACAAGTTATGTTTTGTAATTTTCAATGTCATTAATGGGAGTTGTTATGTATTTGGTAATTGTTTGTAACAAAAGAAAACAATGCCTTAATGAAAATCAGATAAGCTGAAATCTTTTGGATCATCTTATTCCCTTTCAGTTTTCTTTTCTTTCAAGTTTTTGTCTATTTGTTGCTGATAATCCCAACAGTAAAACTATGCAGAATTGAACGAATCTGTATTGTGATTTTCTTCACTTAACAATGTTAAGGTGCATCGGAAGCCGATTTCGTGTGAACTCTTGGACCATGAAATTGAGTAAAGGAGAGAAGTTACAGCAAGTGCTTGCCGAAGGGTTTACACAAGGCATCATAAATTCACATAAAATATTGGGATTATTAAGAAGATTCCATCATTTCCCTCAGAAAAATCAGATTAAAAGTCAAAACGAAAAGCTATACTGATGGTACAAACGAACCTGCCTCCCAATATCAGTTGAGTTCAATTCTTCCAAGCTACTATTATAAAAAAGGAAAAAAGAACACGTACCTATGACAAAAACCATTTCTTACAGAAAATCTATGTACAATTGATGCAAGGTCATACAGAAGAATTTTCAACTACTCGGCTTATAAAATAATTAAACACACAAGTTGTATTTTGCCGCACTGGGTTTATATCGATCATCACAAGGGGAAATAGAAAAAAATGCCGAGGCATTTGTGGAGGAAGAGAGGTTATTGCAGACAAGTTAGACGGGAGAAGGGTGAAGGTGTTGTTCCTAAAGGGTATGTTCCAGTTATGGTTGGGAGGGAGGAGGAGGGAGCCAAGTTTTTTATCCACATCGATACGTTCAAAAATGATTATTTCGTTAGCTTGCTTGAAATGATTGCTGTGGAGGTTGGGTATGAAAATACAGGCATCCTTAGAATCCCATGCCACACCCAATGTTTCACTCACATACTTAACCAGATTTCAAGGATTAACACCTAGTTTTCATTGTTTCGTCTTCCACCACTGTTTTCATTGTTGCGCTCTACTTTTATTTTATAGTGAGTTTCTTTTTGAGTTTGTAGTTGAGGCATTAATAAAACAAAGATTTATTGGTCCCTTTTCTTTGGCAAAATGCTATTATTCGTTTTAGTATTTTGAGGTTCCACAAATGGTACAATTCTTGACTTAAAAGGGGTTGCTAGAATTCCTTTCCATCGTAATAGAAGCATGTTCAAGCGCCCGGTGAAAGAACAGATAGGTAATCAGATTACCATTCCGTCAAGAAAAACATATTTTTCTGCGATAGGTGTGGTTCCTTGTCAAAATTATAGCCTAATCACTTCTACACCAACCAGTAATAAGAATTTTCATCTTCTAAATGGGTAAATTTTAAAAATAGTCATTTTTGTTTGCCTCAGATTACATTGTAGTCATTTATGTTTGAAATATTACGTTTTAGTCATTTACATTATCATTTTGTTATGAAGTGGTCACTTTACCGTTAAACTCCATTACTTCCCAAACGACAGTCCTACGTAGTAGTCCAAATAAATTTTAAATGTCAACTTGGATGTTTAATTGTTAAGATAAAAATAAGTTTTTAATTAAATAAATTTAATTTGAATTGTCACATAGGATCGCCGTTAGGGAGATAACGAAACTTAATTGTAGAGTGACTATTTCATAACAAAATGATAACGTAAGTGACTAAAACATAACATTTTACACATAAATAATTAAAATATAATTTGAAGCAAATAAAAGTGACTATTTTTATACTTTATCCTTTTTAAAATAAGCTGAATCAGGGGAAGGGCTTCCATTTATTCCAACGAAATCAATACTAACTGTTTATATGGCCGGGGCAAAATGTATGATACGAGGAAGGATAATTATTTACTACGGTAGTGTTCTTTTATTTATTTCATAATTAGAATAAAAAAATTCACAGCCCATCCTTCTTCGATATTGTTGGAACTTTGTCAGATAGGTATTTTGCATTTGGGCTTCAACAAATTTTATATTATATTTGGGGTTATTTTAACTTGTAAAATATTTATTGAGTGATATTTACGACGAATTTTTTATAAGAAACTAGAATACTTATGGAAATATGATCATCCACAAAACGGATTTTATCTTCTTCTTTTTTTATCCTTTGATATTGATGAAGAGTTATTTCAAAATTTTATTTGAAAAAAAAGTATGACCAAATTATGGATAACTGGTATTTTATGAGAATTAGTATATCTAATTGAGAGACTTTCTTTGTGCCTTTTGTGAGAACCTAATGTAAAATATTTGAGTGTATTTATTTCTTCTATAGGAGGGTGTCGGTTGAGAGTGGGTGCATAAAAACTTATAATCTTTGTGGCTACAGTTATCCTTGGTGAGCTTGAGTAGATTAGGTTAGTTAATAAAGTTAGGTAAGGACTTGCAGAGGTATGTTGTTGAACTCAAAGGCAAATTTAGGGGGCTGGCGGTGGCCCTAGCCCCCCTTAAAATGAAAAATTACTATTTAAACTTTTTAAAATTTTAAATTAATAAAGATAAAATTACACTTTGACCCTCCTAAAATAAAAATTTGATTTAATCATTTAAAAATTATAAAGATATAGGCTATTAAAAATTAATATTTCATTTGACCCCCTAAAAAAATTTTATGGCTTCTTCCTTGGTTGAACTGAGCTACACCAACAAAGTCCTAGTCCCAATCTTTGTTTTATCTTGTTGTTTTATTCTCTCATTGTAATTGCCAAACTAAACTTACATTACACCACTAGTTGTGTATGCTAACTCAAATAGGTTGTTTATTGAACTTACTCAAATTTCAATTGGAATCAAAGTCATAAACCGTATGTATTTGGTGAGATCCTAAAGTCTGATAAGCTATAGAGGCCATGAGAGAAGGAAGTTCTATCACTAGATCACCTTTGTTGATCGACATTGCAAATTATGCCTACTGGAAAACAAGATAAGGGCATTTGTGAAATCTATTGATGAAGGCGATTGGATGGCTAGAAAAAACCCACAATATTGACAAAGATGGTGTTGTGTCCTAAAGGAAAAAAGTAGCTACATTGTTGCAACACCCCTCACCTGTCTCGACGAAAAATACAAATAAGAGATTTTACCAAAGCATTTATTGAACTAAAATCTTAAAGATCTTTAAAATTTAACATCTTGAAACATTTTTTTTATAAAGTCATTAAATCAAGTTTGAGATGATTTGGGGGCTTTAAAAATAATTTAAAATCATTTCCAAAAAGGTGCGGAAGTGATCAAGGTGTCCGGAAGCCAAAACTTGTCAAAAAAATGCAGTGGCCTAAGTCTAGAGCAGAGGTACAAGTACCTCTAGGAGAAGTACTGATACATTTACCCCAAAATGCCCATTCTTGCACTCTAACTCAGTTGTTCCAAACAACTGAGCTAGGTACCAATACCTTAGACCTTTGGAGCCAAAAATTAGTTCAAAATAACTTAAAACCATGTCTAAACACTTTCATATCATAAACATAAGTTCCAAAGAATTATAAAACAAAGTTTAAACCCTAATTAAGCTTGGAATATAAATCATAAACATATTCAAATTAAATAATGATTCAAAGTTCAACTAATAACACTAATAGGGGTTCCAAAATATAGATCAAATTTACAAAATTTCAAGTTCAATCTAATTTTTTATGTACATGCCAAAGTAACAATACAAATGGTAATCAAATAGTTGAACTACCACCTCAAAATCTCAATGGTGATACGATGCTCCCAAGCTGGAATCAGAAGCTTCTCAAATAAGTCATTGATCTATGCGTTTAAAAAACTAATGGGTGAGCTCAATGAACCCCATAAGTACATTAGGATAATCATACTTATTCTATCCTGGTATTAATGTTAAGCCCCTTAAAATTAATTATTTCAGAGTTCACTCATATCATACTTTAGTATCACAAATAGGTTCATTTCTTATTATCAAATTATAAGGGCTCAACTTATATATTAATGGTTTATTTGGTAACCATATTTTGAAGTCTATACAAGTGGTACTCTTAAGGAGTGCCACATGAAATTAAATCAAACATATGCTCTCTTTTTATTAGGTTTTGCTTAACATGAGTTTGTTTCTCTTAGATTCAAATGCTCATTGGTCCCATTTAAGTGTCAGCCAGTATATTTTCATTTCTCTAATTAAAAGCAAACAAAAAGTAGAGATTTCAATATATTATCATCATTTTAAATCCTTTCTATATGTATAACTTAGTTCATAGCTTTTCTTTTTGGTTGAAAACTTAGTTTCTCATCTTAATTAATGTAACCCCTAAAACTAGGCCTAGACACTATAGCCCAATCTGAGTAATTACATAATCCTTGAAGATGGCCAAAATGATTTTAAAAGAAAATTCACATGTCTTTGAAAACATTTGATTTGTAAAACATCTTGTATTTTTCATTATAGAGTCATGTGTTCCTTTAAAATGATTTTTAAAACTCATATTCGCAGTGGCTAGTAATCACTAAAACATTTCTTTGATCATTTAGAAATCTCGTAAAAACAATTCATGCATAATACCTTATTATATCGAAATAATGTCCCATACCATAATTTATAATGTAAAAATTAACTTCCCGAAACCATTTAAACACCCCAATTTAAAGTCCATAGTAAAGGTCCAAAAAAAGTTTAAAAAGTCCATAAAACACCAAACCATATCCAAAATCCATAATCATGAAAACATATTATACCGAGAGCCCCTTCAAATACCCAAATCTGATCCTTAAGTACGAGGATTACTTGAGACACACGAATACCATGGGTGAGCTTTAAAAGGCTCAGTGTGAGATCAATACAAACACTTATTTTAAAACACAACACATTAAAATATCACAAGGCATTTTTCATAGAATTTACATATTATCTTATTTATTGAATCAAACATGGCATGCTTATGAACAATGCACAAATATAGGATTTCCTAACCATCTCCGTGACACAAATATCGAGTTCCCAGAACTCATCCGTCCAATAATACACCAGTTTGTGGACAAGCCACCACATAGATACCGATGAATGGTCATATAGCACATCATGAATAAACCACCACATAATTGCCGATAACGGCCACATAAACTGCCACATAGCTTCCTCCTTTCACAATCCCATCCCATGCATATGATATGACCATTTAGACACAAATGTTTCACTTTTCACATTTTTCACATATTCACGGTCATAACTCATATTTCTCAATTTTTACACATATGCATGTATCATGCTTACATTTTCACATATCACATAGTTTTCACTTTAGCATGCTTTGATATACATATTTATATTAAAACATGGATCTTAACATACACATACACATATATCACATGTTTAGATCATCACATATCAATCTAGCCATAAATCACATGACAAAGAGTTGAGATTAACATTACATACATCACATATCACAAATCATGGATTTTCACAACACTTAATAGTTTAAGTCACTTACTTGGTTTTCTCTTTGATTAAGTTTTTCAACTCCACACGAGTATCTAAGGTACTCACACATTAATTAATTAAATAAAATTTTAATTAAATAGTAATATTAAGCTTCACTTAAAATGAGAGTTAAATCCCACACCTTAATGTAGATCTAAATCATTTACTCCCTTGTAGAAGTTTCATTAGGGTCTAGCCTTAATCGCAAATGTAACAGCCTAATTTTTAGTGGTGTCGAAAATAGCGATTCGAGATCACTAAATCTGATGAGTAAATTCAAAAATTTTATTATTTAATTATTACTTATGATTTAAGTGTGATTTTTAAAGATTTTTGAATTAGTAATTAGTGATTTAGAAGAATTTGTTAGATAAAATGGTTTCAAAAACGAGGAATCATGACCTCGATTTCATAAATTGAGCCATAAATATTTTTATAAATATTTACAGAGTTTCATTGAGTTAGTATTAAAGTTTTGTTAGAAAATTTTAACATTTTGATACTTAATTAATTAAAAATGACTAAATTGAAAAAAGTGCAAAACTTGTTAAAATTATTAAATGGCTTAAGAGGTAATTAAGGGAGGACCAAATAGGAAATTATACACTTATTATAAGGCAGTACAACATGTGTGTCCAATAAATAACAAAAAATTAGTGTGAACAAGGGGTAAAATTGGAAATTTTGTAAAATTAAGCTTAGAAATTGAATTTACAAGAGAATTCTAGACAAATTCTCTTCAAAAACTTTAGCAAAACACCATAAGAGGTCCCTAAGAAGCTATTTTTTTCATATTTTCACTTCATGTAAGTCAATTCTTGCTCCTTTCTTGAAATTTTTGTGTTTTTAAGACTTTTACAATGAGGTCCAACTATCTATTTCATTAGTTTTTGATTCTATGGGTAATTTTGAAAGTTACCATTGATGAGTGCTAGATGTTAATGATGAATTAACATGGAATTGAAGCTTTGATTTTGTTATGTGATGATTTTATCAAGTGATTTTAATAAAAATTAATTTTTAGGACTAAATTGTGTTAAGAATTAGGGTTTGGTACTGAAATTCTAAATATCAAAGGCTGTATAGTAGCCTATAATAATTAGAGAAATTGTTAATTGAGAAAAATTAGCTCAATTGGTGGGAAGATTGATATGGGACTAAATTATAAAAACTGTAAAAGTTGCGGTAAATGTGTAATTTCAAAAATTAAAGGGTATAAATTGTGAAGTGAACTAGAATTGAACTAGATGTTGATGAATGAATAATTTTATATTATAGATCAAGAACTCGAAGACAAACGTGACAAAGGGAAATTAACAGAATAGTCCCTGAATTTCTACAACTTTTATAATCTACCCCAGATAAGTTCATATGGTTGAACTTTCATGATTAATTGTTAGTTTAGGAATGATCTAATGTATTATTTCATATTTTTGTTATTGAATTATGATTATTGTAAAAATATGAAACTTGAATTGAATGTTCAAATTGAGTAGAACGCATGATTGAGTACTATCATTCAGTGACAAAGTATGAATTGAAAGATAAGACCATGGTTGGACCATGACAATATTTAAATGTAATACCATAGCTTGGTTATGACATTTTAATGAAAAGACCATAACTGGGCTATGGCATCTTGAATGTAAGACCATGGTTAGACCATGGCAGTATATTTATGTGTAAGACCATAGCTGGGCTATGGCATCCTGATGGTAAGACCATAACTGGGTTATGGCACTACGAATGTAAAACCATGGTAGGGCCATGGCAATGCATGTGTAAGACCATAGTTGGACTATGACACAAAGAAAACGATGTACACAAATCCGTAAGACGTTCTCTAATTTGACAAGGATTGGTAAGTATTATATGGAATTAATGTGGAAGAATTTAAGTAATTATTGTTATTGAGCTCAATCAATTGGATTTATCAATGAAGTTGTGATTGGCAGGAAATATTTGTGAAATGCTTAGTCTAAATAAAATATTTTGTATGTTCGATAAGATTTATATTTAAAGCTTATGAACTTACTAAACTGCATTAAGCTTACTTGTGTTATTTAATGTTCTTTGTAGATTTTCAAGAAGTCTAGAAGATCAGATTAACATATCAGGATACACTATCCAGATTACCCCGGTAAATTTTATTATACATTTTTAGGGTTTATATGGCATGTACAAGGTTGGGTTGGGAAAGAGCTAAATTTAAAATATGGTTGTGAATGACATATAAATAAATATGTTTGTTTGCATGTATTTAGTAGTATATTTTGGGTAAACCAATGAATGAAGTTGTTTTGGCAAGTTTAGGCAAACAAGTTTTGTGATGATATGTTATATTTAAAACATGAATTTTGGTTGTTTTGGTTGCTTGGTTGGGACATATTAGTGTATTCAAATATTGAATGCAAGTTAGAGTTATAAAGGGTGAGAAAAGTGGCCCTAAAATGGCCTATTTTCGTCCACACGGGCGTGTGTCTTAGCCGTGTGTGACACACGGCCATGCACATGAGCGTGTGGTCAGGCCGTGTGTCTCCTACACCTTGAAATTTCAAAACAAAATGCCCAGGTTTTTACACACGGCCCAGCACATAGGTGTGTGACTTGGTCGTGTGACCCCTGCACTTTACACACGGCCTAGCACACGGGTGTGTGGTTGGCTGTGTAAACCAAGTCAGAGAGTTACACAGGTAAGGACATAAGTTGAGACACGACCGTGTGTTCCACATTGATTGCCCACAAGGCTTAAGACACGGGCGTGTCACACAGCCGACCACATGGGTGTGTGTCCCTTGTTCCTAAGGAAAATTTTAAAATTTTGAGAAAAACTCTCTAAGTTTCTGATTTGGTCCCAATTTATTTCTAATGCATATTTTGGGCCTCGAGGGCCCATATAAGGGACAATATGAGTGATATACGAATAATTCTTGTTATGTATGTTAATGGTTGTGAAATGTTTGTAATTAATCCGTAAAGTCTGGTAATGCTTCGTAACCCTGTTCCGGTGATGGTTAAGGGTGTTACAGTAAATCTAAACAACTTATTTTTGTCATGATCTACTAGAATAACTTGGCTTTTAATACGTGATCTAATGTGAAAATCTCACTAACACTTAACCTCAATTCGAATGCTCGAATTCATCACTTTTATGATGTTTCACTATTGATTTCTCATAGATTGATATTTGGTCCTTCATGATAACACAAGATCATATTAGTACTAATGATTTTTGAAATAATAAAAATAAAATACTAATTATTTATGCCCTAAACCATTCGACCATGTCACAAAATCTTAAGACGAAGGATATTCAATCCCAAACTTCACTTACATTTATTTTGTTACGAGATTATCAAATGAACGAAAATGGAATGAAATCGATGGTTGAATAATCTAAAATAATCGAATAAAATAAAATAAAATAAAATAAAATAGGTGTTTTAGCCATTAGGGTAATCGAAAAAAGACAGAGAAAATAAGAAGGAAAAAATCGATCACCGATGGCGATGGTGGTTCGATGGCGACTCGGTGGTGGTCCAACTATAAGGAATACGGTTGTCCAATGGTGGTGCAAAATATAACTAGGGAGGAGGGTTCGGTCACTTTTAATTGAAAGAGAGGAGAAAAAGAGAGAAAAAGAAGAAAAAATTGATGGAGGAGAAGATGACTTATGGTGGTTACGACAGTGGACACGGCAGCGCATAGAAGAAGAGGGAAAGGAAAACTGATAGGAAAAGTGAGGGAATGTTGGTTGTGGATGGTGGTGAGGTGGTGGTGCAAATTAGCTCACGGTGGTGGAAAGAAAAGAGGTGGTTATGGTGGCCAAAAAAAGAGAAAAAGGAGAGGAATAAAATGAAAAAAAATAAAGACTAAGGTGCAAATGAGGGTGATGGACAGCACAAGGGGTGGTGTAGCTTGGTCAACCATGACCAACTTCAATGCACCAAAAGCTTATGGCAAGAGAAGAGCTTTTGGCAAGGGAGTGAAACAAGGAGGGAAAATGGAGATGTGTTTCATTTTAAAAAGACAAGTTTGACTTGCTAATGGAGGAAAGGAATCCTCCCTATATGGTAACATAAGTGGACAGCAAGGCTAGCTAGCACATGCTAAAAATGTGAAAATATTAAATAAAAAAATATCTGTACAAAGAGGTTTGAACTAGAGACCTCAAAGATAGCTAAGGAGCTTCCTACCACTAAGCCACAATACTTCCTTATTTTCAATAATGCATGAATAATTTTAAGACATAAGAGCTAGCAAATTCACCCTCTTTACTAAATTAAATTAATTAAGAAAATGGGATATGACAACTCACCCTCCTTAAAAGAAAATTCGTCCTCGAAATTACTTGATGGAAATAGGTAAGGATATTGTTGTAGTATCGCATCTTCAGGTTCCCAAGTTGCCTCACTCGAATCATGATTTCTCCACAACACTTTCACAAGTGGAACTTGTTTTCTTTTTAAAACTTTAACATCGCGATCAATGATCTATACCAGTTCATCCTCAAATGTCAAATCAAGACAGACCTCAATATCCTCTACTAGAATCATATGAGAAGGATCAGATTGATAACGTCACAATATGGATACATGAAACATATCGTGAATACACTAGAGAACATTACTAATCCTCCAAAACACCATAGAACAGATAAGTACTAAACTTGTAGGCAATAGAGAAGACACGTGAGTGTAGAGATTAAAGGAAACAAAACTTCAAACACGTCATCTTCTAGACCAGTACACATCTAATGTTTATTGGTACGTCAATCATATCCCAACTCTTTTACTAAGTTTACTAGGGAACATTACAATCACAAATAGCTTATATCAATTAAGGCTATTGTTAGGTCGAACTCGTATTATGCAACAAACATGAACAAAAACTGAGAAAATTAGACACAAATATTTATGTAGAACAACCCCTCCAAATAGGATAAAAAACCATAGGTAGAGAAAACTTCACTAAAATGACAAAAAATTGAAAGGGGAATACAAGATGGAGAAACAAATAAACCCCGAACAAAAAATACAAAGTTTTCTTGAAACTCCCACAAACTCTCTTTTAATTTTGTTGTTGTTATTCTAAACTATCTAGGGTTGCTAAGAGGCCTATTTATTGGTTGAATTTCGTGTACAAATATGACTAAGACATCCCTAGAAAAATTAGAGTTAGGTTAGGAAAATATAATAGAGTTTAATTAGGAGAAGAAAACTAGTTGAGTAGGGAACACGTCGCAATGTTGTAGCGTGGCATGCTACCTCATTAGGACGCCCTTTCATCATTTCTTCAGGATGTGGCGAATCTTCTTGTCATGATGTCTGTAATACCTCATTTTTGCCCGGGCTTAAATGTATACAAAAATCAGAAACCAATAAAAACCAAAATAAAAGTCCAATGTTTATTTTTACAATAAAACAGGCCCAAATACATGTTTTAAACGGCCTAAAATTTAAACCATTACCCCAAGCCCGAATGGAAAACCCAATGACCCAAATACTACCTAAGCCTACCCCTAAACACCCGGAACCCATTAACCCAAACACTACCTGACCCAAAGACCTAACCCAATAGCCGAATCAGCCCAAAAGGCCCAAATCCTAAACGTGCTTCAGGAAACCCAGGGTTTCCAGCAAACCTTAGCGCCGCAAGCCTCATGCACAGCTAGGCAGATCCCTCGTCTCGCGCAGCGATCAGTGCACCAGTCCCTCGCACCAGATCGTCGCCGGATCTTTGCTTACCTGCAAAAGGAAACCAATAAACAACAAACATGTCAAGAAAATAAAAAACAATGTATTTCCTATTTTACATTTAGGCTATAAAAAAAGAACCAAATATTGTAAATACTTACGCATACTAAGAAATAAAAAAATATACAAACAGTTTTAAGAAAGGTGATTTTTTCTACGTTTCATTTTTATTTTTATTCGCATAAAGTAGGTACTATAAACACTTGATTTTTTTTTTTTACAAAACATTATTTAGAAATAAAAGGAAAGGGTTTTACCTTTCGATCGGTACCACAAAATGAGGTTTTTTTAACCTCCGACAGCCACACACGGCAGTGCAGATGGTGGCGCGTAGGCGCGTGGGCGCGTGAGCGCGTGGGCTGGCCGATGACCGATGCTCAGCTGAACGGAGGCTGGAGCTCAGAGGCCTTTTTCTTCTCCTCTTTCAGAGGATTTTCTTTGGTTTTTTTTAAATTCGGGGGGTTAAAATGATTTAATAAGCCGAATTTTAGCTTATATAGCAATAATAAAACGACGCCGTTTTGGCTTAATTCAATAAGCACAAAACGACGTCGTTTAGCTACCAAGATCCGCGTGTTGACCCATTTACCCGGGGAGGATCCGCTTGTTTCTAATAAAAGGGAAATTTACCCTTTTGGTCCGTCCACGATTTTATTGTTTTCAATTATATTTAATTTTTGTTTTCTTTTATTTTTAATTCTACCCCAATGATTCTTTCTAGTTTTGATTTGGTCCCCGAACCCTTTAAACGTTGATGTTTGGAACGGTACCGTTTTGGGATTAGGGCATATTTGCCCAGTAAGTCCTTGATCGTTATAGCGTGTTTCAATTAGGTCCTAAATTTGGCCTTAATTTCTTTTCTTTTTTTAAATTAACTCTAGAATTTTATTAAATTTAATTTTAACCCTTCATCACTACTTCTATTTTAACCTAGTTTTTTAATATTATCTATACTTTATTTATTTATTATTTACCCTAAGTTTTATGTTAAGTTATTTTATATATTTTATATATATACATTTTTATATTACTTATTATCTATTACATATTATTTTAAATTTATATCTATGGTATTATATTTCAAATTAATTTAATAACGTAAAATTTTTGTATATATACATATTATTTTTTAAAAAAGGTTATTATATATGATACATATTTCCTTTTTTAAAAAAATCTTAAGCTTTTTCATAAAATTATTTTATTATATATTTTATTATATTTTTATTATGTATTATTTTAAAATTTGTATATTGTATTATATTTTAAATTAATTTATTATTAATACAAAACTTTATATCGGTCATTTTTTAATAAGTATTATAAAATTATGTCTAAATTATTATACATTATGTACTTTTTTTAAGGAAAAACCTGGGCTTTTATTTATTTATCTAAACTACATTTTTTTTACATATATACATTTATATTTTATTATTTTCTTTTTATCATAATATTATTTTGATATTTAAAAATACCCTCATTCATTTTCTAGTCTTATTTTATCGTTTTTATTATAGTTTTGTTTTCATTTCTAAGTCATTATATTTTTTGTATGGCTCATTTTATATGTTTATTTGTTAATATTATGTATTAGTTTGTTATTTACTTTGGTATAATCATCTTATCATATGTATAAATTGTTAATTTATGTTGTTTTTTTTAATTGCCTATATTTGCATGAAACATGAATGAATATTACAAATTGCATTAATATTTATGCTCTATGATATGCGAATGTTGCATCTTGATCAAAGCATCGTTTTAAAACATATTTAATTATCGTTTTTTATCCAAAAATTGTTTTTTTTGAAATTAATGCAACATTTGACATTTGGGATCTTCGAAAGAATCGTGCCCTAACTTACTGGGCTTCGATTTCATTCATTAATTTTAAATGGTTAAATATCCTTTTCAAATAAAAGACGAAAGATTTTCAAATATAAAAACTATCTTTGAAAGTCTAAAATGTTGCGTCCTAACTTACTGGATGTGATGTTTCGATATTTCGAGATAGGGGTTTCTAAAAATGAAAGATATTTAACGTTTAGGAAATGTGAAGGATCGTGCTCTAACTTACTGAGATTTGATCATTTTTTATCCTAAATAATTAAATGTCTCTTAAAAGGAATTATAAGTTTTTAAAACTCAATAGGATCAAATAAAAGGAATTTTTTTCAAATCTTCGACACTAGGACATTTTATAATCAGTTCAGTACCAATTTTTGGGCGTTACGGGCGTGCTAATCCTTCCTTGTACGTAATCGATTCCCGAACCCATTTTCTAGAATTTTCGTAGGCCAAAATCAGTATTTTAAAAAAAGGTGATCCAATCATACCTAAAAAGATTGGTGGCGACTCCGTTTTCATTTTTAAAAGTCGACCCCGTTTTTTAAAATTAAAAAATGATTTCGACAGCTTGGCGACTCCACTGGGGACCAATAAAAGAGTCAAGCCGTAAAATTGATTATTTTCTGTCCTTCTGTCAAAGTTTGAAAATTTGATTTTAAAAAATTACAAAGCCCTTTTTTCATGTGATTGTTGCATATGTTTGTTATTTTCTCGCACACATTGCATTTTGCATGACCGTTGTGGTCACACCCTTAAGTGGGAGTGAGAAACTACGCCTTCGTGAGGTTGTCACCTTCGTGCAGGATAGTGGATCGCTTTCGGGATACGTCCGTACCTATGTTTTCGTGAGATTTTCATCTCCGTGCAGCCATAGGGAAATGTATTCCCCTGAACTGAACTCGGTCCATATGAGCCTATAATGGGTGAAGATTGAGGAATCTGCTAGTTTAGGTACCTCAACTTTAGAGCTAAACCACATGTAGAGGACATAAGTACTCACCCTAGGTAGAACCACATTAAACCTTAGTGGTCACCCAGATATGTAGTTATTCTATTTGCCTTATGATTTATTTTGTGATGCTAACTTGTTGTGTTTTATTTTTGTGCATGTCATCTCATATTTTTAAAAGGTATAGATTCACGGTCAGTTACTAAGTTAGAAAGCTGGTTATGGAGAACGAATTCCTTGATAAAGTGGGAAATAATGCGGCTGTCCGTAAATGGTTGGAGGAAACACAACTAGCAAAAGGTGATAGCCTGGCTGAAGGATACACATCAGAGCTATGGGACTACACTCGCATTAGTGTGACACAAAATAATCTCCAAGAGTTAAAGGAGATATGGGATCAATGGAGTGACGAGGCCCAGCAGTTGTTCTACAGCAATTATGGGGATCTACCGTACCTACTGGATATGAAGGTAGATGAACATTTATTTCGAGCAATTGCTCAATATTGGAATCCTGCATATAGTTGCTTCACTTTCGGAAAGGTTGATATGGTGCCCACGGTGGAAGAATATTCAGCCTTGCTACGTTGTCCCAGGATTCAGGTAGATAAGGTTTACTCAAGGGCTAATTGTATTCCAACCTTTGTGAGGAAATTAATAAACATCACGGGGATGAGCGAGCTATGGGTCACAGCTAGAATCAAGCAAAAAGGTGAATGCAAGTGTATCCCATGGAAGGCTTTGAAGGATTTGATTCTAACCCATCTGGATGAGAAGAAGAAAGTAGATGTTTTTGCCCTAAGTATATATGGATTGTTACTTTTCCCTAAAGCACTGGGGTATATAGATGAAGCCGTGTCAAATCTTTTTAATCGACTCGATAAGCAGGTTACACCTGTTCCTGCAATCTTGGCTGAGACGTTTCGATCATTGAATGCATGTAGGAGAGCTGGCGAGGGCAGATTCATAGGATGTGCACAGTTGCTGTTGGTTTGGTTCTATAGTCATTTCCGAAAGGTGAGTAAAGTTTCCTATCAAGCTTGTTTCAAGAATTACTCTCTTTTAAAAGAAATTGTTGCAGCACCAAGGAGAGATGATGTGTCAGAAGAGAATTGGATAGCCCTTCTCCAAGATCTCCAAGAGGGTAATGTTGAGTGGTGAGCTTCTTGGTTGTTTCTCAATGAAATCTTGTACCGATGTGGGAGTTTTGATTGGGTCCCGCTACTTGGAGTTTGGGGAGCTGTTGGATATGCACCTTTGCTCATGTTGAGGCAATATAGAATAAGGCAGTTCATACTGACGACATATGGGTTGGCTCAGTGTGAGTTTTCATACAAGGGAGATAGGTATAAAAAGATGGTCAAGGAAATCTCTGATGCGTGGAATCGGACTCGCCGCATGAAGATAGTCGATGTGTGCTCAACGGCGACACCAGGATACACAGAATGGTAGAGAAGACGAGTTAATAATAATACTCCAGTGCCAAGTTTAGAAGATGCTTGACCGATTGAAGAGTACCTGCGAGTGGTCCCATCGGAGTTAGAAATCATGAAGTAAGAGTTCGAGAAAAAGAGTTCAGAGTAAGGAAAACAGATAGAAAAGTTGGAAGAAGAAAAGATGCATCTCAGATTAGACGCGGATGTCTAGAAGATGAAGGCCAAAAGGTTAAGAAAGGAGAAGAGGAAGATTAAAGAAGATCGAGATAATCTAAAGGAGGAATATAAGAAGATGCAGTTGTCAAAGAAAAGAGCTGAATTGGGGAAAACTTCAGAGCAGTGGCAGCAAGAGATTCGGGTAGAAAGGGCCAAAGCTGACCAATGGGAGAGGAAGTTCCAAGAAATGCAAGCACGGAATGAGGCCTTAGAAAGGAGTTTAGCAGAAAGTGAAAAGAAGAAAAGTGGATTAAAGACTAGAGTGGTCAAATTGGGACGATCCCTTCATCAACACCGAAGTTGTAATTCTGCAGCTGAGTTGAAGGCAAGTCTAAACCAGATTGAGGAATTGAAAGACAAGATTGGAAGGTTAGAATCGACATTACAAAACTGTGAGCTTCACATTGAGCAACTTGAGTGAAGAGAAGGGCATTGGAAGGAAGAGCTTCATCATCTTCAAGATCAAGTCAGAGATAGGGATTACCTCATGGGAGAAGCCATAACTCAGATTCAAGAAGCGGTCGAACATCTGCAAACCTTGATGGTACAGGCTGATACGTTGAGCATGAAGTACGAGCTGCAGTCTGATTGTGGTTAAGAGCTAGCCTTATTGTTTAGTAAAGTTAAAACTTTGGGCATTAGGGCAAAAGCATATTTGTAGCCCATTTTGTGTAAAGGATTTTGTTTTCTAATAAAGTTTTCTAAATGAAATTGATTCAGAATCAATGCCTTTTTGCATTCATGCATTCGCATTACATTACATCATATGCATTTAAATCCATAAAAAGACCCTAATTAGTGGAAGTTATTACAGAAGAGAGAAAAATTTGGAAACTACACATTGTTACGGTACACGCGCTAAAACTAAGAACATGGATCAAAGACTTGAGCATCTTCAGAGGGATATGCAAGATCAAATGCATGAGCAGTTAGCAAAGCTCCAGCAAGAGATGAGAGAACAGATGTTGGAGGCTCAACAAAATATGATGGCCCAAATGGCCCAGTTGTTAAGTGAGGCAATGGACAAAGGAAAAGGCCCTATGACTCATACTGGTAAGGATAATGAGGATTATCCTCCAGGCTTTACCCCACCTCATACACAAGCACAACCTGAGGCGCATCCCTGACCTTGACATTGCTGAGAGGGAAAGAATGTCAATTGAATCTTCAAGGCAGTTAGAGGACCATTTTAGGTGGTTAGAGGAAAAGTTCAAGGCTTTGGAAAGTGCTGATGGTCATCAAAGAATTGATGCTAAAAATTTGAGTTTGATCCTGGATTTCGTGCTTCTCCATAAGTTCAAGATGCCTAAATTTGAGAAATATAATGGGACTAGTTGCCCTAAGGACCACATTACTATGTTCTGTAGACGCATGACGGGATATGTAAATAATGATCAACTGCTGATACACTGCTTCCAAGATAGTTTGGTGGGAGCAGCGTCCAGATGGTACAATCAGTTGAGCCGTGCTAGGATTGGTTCTTGGAGAGACCTAGCGCAGGCTTTCATGAAGTAGTATAGTCATGTGACGGACAAGACACCGGATAGAATAACTTTACCGAATATGGAGAAGAAGCCAAATGAGAGCTTCAGGCAATACGCACAACGATGGAGGGATATCGCCATGCAAGTTCAGCCACCACTCCTAGAAAAAGAGACTACAATGCTCTTCATTAATACTTTGAAGGCCCCCTTCATTACTCATATGATAAGGAGTACCACCAAAAACTTTGCAAACATAGTTATGGCAGGAGAAATGATTGAAAACGCCATAAGATGTGGTAAGATAGAAGGGGAAACTGCTAAGAGATTAGCTCCAAGAAGAAAGGATAATGAGGTAAACAATGTAAGTAGTTATAATTCGAACTCAATTATGGTTAGTCAACCAAAAGCAGCTACTGTTGGGCAGCAGGGTTCGCAAAGGCACGAATCTGGTACGAGACAAAACTCTGAAAAGATCCAGTTCACACCCATTCCGGTGATGTACAGGGAACTTTATCAGAGTTTATTTGATACACACATGGTAGCTCCTTTTTACTTGAAACCACTACAACCCCCATATCCCAAATGGTATGATGCAAACGCTAAATATGAATACCATGTAGAAATATAGGAGCATTTAATTAAAAATTGCACTGGCTTCAAGAAAACTATGGAAAGGCTCATTAAGATGGGGATTGTGAAATTTGATGATACCCCTAGTACTGAAAACCCATTACCTAACCATGGGGATAAAAGAGTAAAAGCAATCGGGGAAAATGTGGTAAGAATGGTTAAGGAAGACATCGCTGAAGTGAAGACCCCGTTAAAAGAGGTGTGGAAAGAAATGACGAAAAGAGGAATGATAATTTCTGAAGAAGGATGTGAAGCAGTAAGGGACTACTGTGAGTTCCACAAAAAAGAGGGGCACGAAATTCAGGAATGTGTCGGGTTTAGGGCCTTGGTACAAAGCCTCATGGATAATAAAGAGCTGGAATTTTATGAAGAAGGCTCAGATGGAGGATACATATGTGCGTCGAAGGAAGAACCGACGAATCAAAGAATCAACTATCCAAAGATCATTATTTCTCGACCAAGGAATAATGAGGTTGGGACACAAATAGCACCAAAGGTCATCATTCAAAAACCTGTTTTCTTTCCTTATAAGGATAGCAAAAGGGTGCCTTGGAATTATGATTGTAATGTGACCATGCCAGAGGCAGAAAATATAGCTAGTACTCCCAAGGAGGTCCAAGGTGAAGAATTCTACACACGTAGTGGGAAGCGTTATGATGTAGGAGGCGTCAGAGTTAAGCCTATGAAAGTAAAAGACGTCGAGAAAGAGAAAGGGGCTGAGGTACTTATCAACGAGCCAGTGAAAGAAGAGGAGGCTAAAGAGTTTTTGAAATTCTTGAAGCACAGCGAGTATAGCGTGGTTGAGTAGTTGCGTAAACAACAGGCTCGTATATCAGTCTTGGCATTGCTTCTGAGTTCAGAAGTGCATCGTGAGGTACTAATGAAGGTGCTCAATGAAACCTATGTTACTAACGATATATCGGTCAACAAGCTAGATCGCTTGGTTAGTAACATAAGTGCTGACAATTTTATCTATTTCAACGATGATGAAATCCCACCTAGGGGCATGGGATCGACCAAGGCTTGGCACATCACTACTCGTTGCAAGGGATATACACTACCTAGTGTGCTCATTGATAATGGGTCAACTTTGAATGTACTACCATTGTCCACGTTAAACAGATTGCCTATAGACAGTTCTCACATGAAAACATGCCATAATATAGTGAGAGCATTTGATGGCACGGAGAGGAGAGTGATGGGAAGGATTGACGTACCATTGTTGATCAGACCGAACACATATGAAGTTGATTTTCTAGTGATGGACATCAAGCCTTATTATAATTACTTGTTGGAGAGGCCCTGGATACATTCGGCGGGGGCAGTGCCCTCGTATTTACACCAAAAATTGAAACTAGTAACAGAAGGACAGTTGATTACTATAAATGCGGAGGAGGACTTCATAGCAACTGTTACTAGTAACGTGCCCTATGTGGAGGCAAATGAGGAGGCCATTGAATGCTCTTTTCGCTCTTTAGAATTTGTCAATGCAACATTCATTTCGGAGGGGAATGAGGTGCCAGTGCCCAAGATATCTAGAACCATGAGGATGGGTTTACAAATGATGGTGGGGAAATGAGTCTTACCAAGAAAAGAATTAGGAAAATATCTCCAATGAGGAATCCAAGTTCCAGAGTTAAAGGAGAAAAGAGACCGTTTTGGCTTGAGTTTCAAGCCAGATCATCGACAAAGAAGGAAGGAAATAGAGAAGTGACAAGAGAGAAGAAGGGCGCGGCTAAATGGAAAGGAAGTTGAATGGGAATTGATGATGTTCCCTCACATATCCCAGACTTTTGTATCTGAAGGGATAATTCACCTAGAGAGGGGGTTGCTTAGAAATGAAAGTCATCATGTCAATGCCACGTATGAGTGGGAGGCTGAACAAAGAAACCTTGAGGGCATTCGTCCTTACGAACCGGGAAGCTCCTTAAACAAAGACATTTTTGTTTCAATAAAACACATCTTTATTATCAAATCGAGCAAATATTCTTTCATTCTTTTAATAAATATTCTTTTGACCTTTTTCCTTTCAAATTTTTCATCTCATTCATAACATGTGAATAGTCATTCTTAAATTCATTCGTTCATTGTACATTCTTTTGTGCCCCCACAGGTCCTTAAATATCAATGATATGGGCAATGATACTACGAATTCTGGATTCTTTTTTGAGTAAGACATGTGTTTAGAGGAACCTCAGGATTTTGAAGAGGACAGGGATTGTGATGTGTCTCCAGATCTGTTAAGAATGGTAAAGCAAGAAGAGAAGCAAATTTTGCGCCATGAGAAAGTGACAATAGAAAATGTAACCTTGGAGGAAGGGAAAGAAGTGAAAATTAGGGCGCACATAACCAAGGAAACAGGGCGAGATCTTTTTAAGTTACTGCGGGAATTTAGAGATGTCTTTGCATGGTCATATCAAGATATGCCAGGGTTGAATACTGACATTGTAGTACACCGCCTTCCCATAAGAGAAGATTACAAGCCAGTCCAGCAAAAGCTGCGAAGGATGAGGCCTGATATTGTGTTGAAAATAAAGGATGACGTCAAGAAGCAGTTTGATGCTGGATTCCTGCAAGAGATTAAGTACTCAGAATAGGTAGCTAACATTATACCTGTTCCTAAGAAAGATAGAAATGTACGAATGTGTGTTGATTATAGACATTTGAATAAAGCTAGCCCAAAGGATAATTTTCCCCTACCGCACATTAATACTTTGGTGGACAATACGGCAGGCTACTCGTTGTTTTCTTTTATGGATGGCTTCTCAAGGTATAATTAAATAAAGTTGCATCCTGAAGACATGGATAAAACCACTTTCATAACATTATGGGGTACATTCTGTTATAAGCTAATCCCATTTGGGCTAAAGAATGCAAGAGCAACATATCAAAGGGCTATGGTAACTTTATTCCATGATATGATGCACAAAGAAATTGAAGTGTACGTTGACGATATGATTGCCAAATTTAGAACAGAGAAGGAACACATTGAAGTCCTGAAGAAATTGTTCTTGAGATTGAAAAAATTTTAGTTGAAGCTCAATCCAGCAAAGTGTACTTTTGGAGCCAGATCGGGAAAACTATTGGGTTTTGTAGTCAGTGAAAAAAGAATAGAGGTTGACTTAGATAAGGTCAGAGCCATACAAGAATTGCCTCCACCGCGTACTCAGAAAGAGGTTCGAGGTTTTCTGGGAAGGTTAAATTACATTGCTCGGTTTATTTCACAATTGACTGAGAAATGTGATCCCATATTTCGCCTTCTTAAGAAACACAACCAAGGTACTTGGGATGAAGAATGCCAGAATGCTTTTGATAAAGTCAAGCAATATTTGTCAAATGCTCCAGTACTATCTCCACCCAGTCCAGATAGACCATTAATACTGTATTTATCAGTGTTCAGTAATTTTTTGGGATGTGTGCTGGGTCAACATGACGAGTTAGGAAGAAAGGAGAAGGTGATATATTACCTTAGTAAGAAATTTACTGAGTGTGAAATGAGATATTCACCCATTGAGAAGTTGTGTTGCGCCTTGATTTGAACAACTAGAAGATTGAGACAATACATGCTATATCATACAACTTGGCTGATTTCGAAACTTGACCCATTAAAGTACATGATGAAGTTAACTGCTTTAAATGGAAGAATGGCAAGGTGGTAGATATTGCTTTCTGAGTTCAATATAGTCTATGTAAGTCAAAAGGCTATAAAAGGAAGTGCAATAGCAGAATTTCTGGCTAGCAGAGCTGTAGAAGATTATGAATCATTGAGCTTTGATTTCCCTAATGAGGAGTTGATGTACGCGGCAGCTGCTGAAGAGTATCCGTGGAAGTTTAACTTTGATGAAGCGTCAAATGTTATAGAGAATGGAATTGGGGCAGTCTTGGTATCCTTAAATGGAAATCATTATCCATTCACTTGCAAGTTGGATTTTGATTGTACCAACAATATGGCCGAGTATAAGGCATGCATCATGGGAATTCACGCAGCCATAGAGCGCAAAATTAGAACACTGGAAGTATATGGAGACTCCGCATTAGTGATTTACCAGCTCAAGGGAGAATGGGAGACAAGAGACCCCAAATTGATTAATTATCGAATGGTGGTTTTGGGGCTACTTGAGGAGTTTGATGACATTACTTTCAATTATCTCCCACGGGATGAAAATCAGATGGCAGATACTTTGGCAACTCTGTCTTCCATGATAAAAGTAAACAAGGAAGAGGACGTAAGACCCATTCAGATGAGTATTTTTGAGGTTCCAGCTCATTGTTGTAACATCAAAGAAGAGGAAAAGGATAACCACCCTTGGTATCAGGACATATTGCGATACGTAAGACATCATGAATACCCTAAACAGGCAACTGAGAATGACAAAAGAACATTAAGGAGATTAGCCTGCGACTATCTCTTGGATGGGGATATCCTATACAAAAGGAGGAAATATCAGGTGCTCTTGAGATGTGTTGACGCTGTGGAAGCTAGGAAGATTTTAGAAGAAGTCCATGAGGGCATTTGTGGGACCCACGCTAATGGTTTTACAATGGCTAGACAAATAATGAGATTTGGATACTATTGGTCTACTATGGAGGGAGATTGTATCAACTATGCCAAGAATGTCATAAACGCCAGATTTATAGGGATAAGATTCATGTACCACCTTCACATTTGCATGTTATGACTTCTTCATGGCCTTTTTCCATGTGGGGCATGGATGTTATTGGGCCGATCTCACCGAAAGCTTCGAATGGACATCATTTTATCTTTGTGGTTATTGACTACTTCACGAAATGGGTGGAAGCTGCTTCGTATGCAAGTGTTACTAAGTCAGCAGTCAATCGATTCTTAAAAAAGGAGATCATCTGTTGGTATAGAATGCCTGAGAGGATCATATCAGACAACGCATTGAATCTGAACAACAGCACGATAGTAGAAGTCTGAGTCAGTTTAAGATCAAACATCATAATTCATCTCCGTATCACCCAAAAATGAATGGGGCAGTGGAAACGGCAAATAAGAATATCAAGAAAATAGTGGGGAAAATGACTGAGACTTACAGAGATTAGCATGAAAAGTTGCTATTTGCGCTCTTTGCTTATCGAACGTTTGTCAGAACCTCTATTGGGGCAACTCCCTTCTCGTTGGTTTATGGGATAGAGGCAGTTTTACCCATTGAAGTGGAAATACCTTCTCTTCGAATTTTGTCAGAAGTAAAACTAAATGAAATAGAGTGGATTCAATCGCGATATGATCAGTTGAACCTAATTGAAGAAAAGAGGCTAAGGGCTATTCATCATGGTCAGATGTATCAGAAGCAAATGATGCGAGCTTATGACAAAAAAGTTCGTCCAAGGGAATTTTATGAGGGGGACCTTGTACTGAAGAAGATCCTTCCCATACAAAAAGATTCATGGTAAAGAAAGCTTTCTTTAGTGGAGCACTGATTTTGGCCGAGATGGATGGGAAAAGTTTATCTAATCCTGTAAATTTAGATGCAGTCAAAAAATATTTTGCCTGAAAGGGAGAAGAAGCCAAAGTGAAAAGCAGCAAAGGGCGCTTTGACTTCGAAAAAAATGGAGAGGCCAAGGTGAAAACCCGCAAAGGGCGCCTTGAGACCAAAGGGGTTTTGAGTTGAAAACCCGAAAGGGCAGCTCAAATTTTGAAAGGCATACAGTGATCTTGCTATATCTGAATCAACAAGAAGCAAAGTAAGTTACATGCTAGGGCATCAACAAAGTACTTTGGATCTTCTAAACACATGTTAAGCTCAAAGCAGTCTTCATGGAGCTTGTATATAGGAGCCAAGCTGCAATATCTAGGGCACCTGGTTTTTGTCCTATTTACTATCTTTGGATTCTTTTTCTTCTCAAAGATATGTTCCTGCATTAATTCCCTTTGTATTTTGATAATTTATTCGAATCTAATTATCCTCAAAAAGATCAGCTTATTTGTTGTCATTATTCATAAAGTGTGTTGCATTGAAATAATGATTGATGAACTAATAATATTTTCACAAAAGAAGTTTTGCATATTACTCTGGGAATTTCTAGATAATACAAGAAACTGAAATAGGACAATTGTTTAAGAATTTCCACGTGTAAGGGTCGGAGGTACTTGAGAAAATTGAGATTATATTTTCTGTCCAAATGGTGATTGGACAAATTAATGAGTTGAACAATATCAATCCTAAGAAATGATCATTTCACAAACGTCTCTAGTGGATCATAACATTCAGGAAATGGTATGACGGACCAGTTAATGGAAAGGATTCAAAGCATGTGATGGTTGATACTTCGAGAAGAACGAAGTTAAAACCTCGATAAACGAATGAGTGATGGCACCTGAAATAGGAATCATTCTCATAACATTCTTGCATCATAATGTGTTTAATTAGGAGCATTTGATTCAATTCAATCATGGCATCCTAATCATTAAGCATAAGCATATACCCATTCTACAAGTTATGGAACAATGAAGAAAGCAGATTTGGCATCCTTGTATTGACGGGGAGCAGATCGACGTTGGAAGAGTTGGTATCCTTGTATTGGCGGGGAGCAGATCGAAGATAGCAAATTTGGCAATCTCTGTATTGGTGGGGAGCAAATCGAAGATAACAGATTTGGCATTCCTGTATTGGCGGGAAGCAGATCGAAGATAACAGATTTGGCATTCCTGTATTGGCGGGAAACAGATCGAAGATAGCAGATTTGGCAATCCCTGTATTGGCAGGGAGCAGATCGAAGTTAGCAAATTTGGCATTCCTGTATTGGCAAGGAGCAGATCGAAGATAGCAGATTTGGCATCCCTGTATTGGCAGGGAGCAAATCGACATTGGCAAATTTGACATCCTCGTATTGGCGGGGAGCAAATCGAAGATAGCAGATTGGCATTCCTGTAATGGCGGGAAGCAGGTCGAAGATAGCAGAGTTGGCATTCCTGTATTGGCGGGAGCGGATCGAAGATTTGGCATCCTTGTATTGGCCGGGAGCAAATCGAAGATATCAGCATGGCGAAGCCATTAGACTTAGTTCAATACCCCTGAAAGGTTGGAAATTACCAAGGACCAAGAACTCAAGACTCGGCGAGCCCAAGCAAAATTGGTCCTTTTATAATCTTTGCTCTATTTCCGTTACACGGCAATGAGCAAAGAGGGGCAGCTGTAATACCTCATTTTTGCCCGGGCTTAAATGTATACAAAAATCAGAAACTAATAAAAACCAAAATAAAAGTCCAATGTTTATTTTTACAATAAAACATGCCCAAATACATGTTTTAAACGGCCCAAAATTTAAACCATTACCCCAAGCCCGAATGGAAAACCCAATGACCTAAATACTACCTAAGCCTAACCTTAAACACCCGTAACCCATTAACCCAAACACTACCCGACCCAAAGACCTAACCCAATAGCCGAATCAGCCCAAAAGGCCCAAATCCTAAACGTGCTTCAGGAAACCCAGGGTTTCCAACAAACCCTAGCGCCGCAAGCCTCATGCGCAGCCAAGCAGATCCCTAGTCTCGCGCCGCGATCAGCGCACCAGTCCCTCGCACCAGATCGTCGCCTGATCTTCGCTTACCTGCAAAAGGAAACCAATAAATAGCAAACATGGCAAGAAAATAAAAAACAATGTATTTCCTATTTTACATTTAGGCTATAAAAACAGAACCAAATATTGTAAATACTTACACATACTAAGAAATAAAAAAAAAATATACAAACAGTTTTAAGAAAGGTGATTTTTTCTACGTTTCTTTTTTATTTTTATTCGCATAAAGTAAGTACTGTAAACGCTTGATATTTGTTTTTTTTACAAAACATTATTTAGAAATAAAAGGAGAGGGTTTTACCTTTCAATCGGCATCTCAAAATGAGGTTTTTTTAACCTCCGACAGCTGCACACGGCGGTGCAGATGGTGGCGCGTGGGCGCATGAGCGCGTGGGATGGCCGATGACCGATGCTCGGCCGAACGGAGGCCGGAGCTCGGAGGCCTTTTTCTTCTCCTCTTCTAGAAGATTTTCTTTGGTTTTTTAAATTTTGGGGGGGGTTAAAATGATTTAATAAGCCGAATTTTGGCTTATATAGAAATAATAAAACGGCGCCGTTTTGGCTTAATTCAATAAGCACAAAATGACATCGTTTAGCTACCAAGATCCGCGTGTTTCTAATAAAAGGGAAATTTACCCTTTTGGTCCCTCCGTGGTTTTATTGTTTTCAATTATATTTAATTTCTGTTTTCTTTTATTTTTAATTCTGCCCCAATGATTCTTTTTAGTTTCGATTTGGTCCCTGAACCCTTTAAATGTTGATGTTTGGAACGGTACCGTTTTGAGATTAGGGCATATTTGCCCAGTAAGTCCTCGATCGTTATAGCATGTTTCAATTAGGTCCTAAATTTGGCCTTAATTTCTTTTTTTTTTTTTTAAATTAACCCTAGAATTTTATTAAATTTAATTTTAACCATTCATCACTACTTCTATTTTAACCTAGTTTTCTAATATTATCTATACTTTATTTATTTATTATTTACCCTAAGTTTTATATTAAGTTATTTTATATATTTTATATATATATACGTTTTTATATTACTTATTATCTATTACATATTATTTTAAATTTATATCTATGGTATTTTATTTCAAATTAATTTAATAACGTAAAATTTTTGTATATATACATATTATTTTTTAAAAAAGGTTATTATATATGATACATATTTCCTTTTTTTTTAAAAATCTTAAGCTTTTTCATAAAATTATTTTATTATATATTTTATTATATTTTTATTATGTATTATTTTAAATTTTGTATATTGTATTATATTTTAAATTGATTTATTATTAATACAAAAATTTATATCGATCATTTTTTAATAAGTATTATAAAATTATGTCTAAATTATTATGCATTATGTACTTTTTTTTAAGGAAAAATTGGGCTTTTATTTATTTATCTAAACTATATTTTTTTATATATATACATTTATATTTTATTATTTTCTTTTTATCATAATATTATTTTGATATTTAAAAATACCCTCATTCATTTTCTAGTCTTATTTTATCGTTTTTATTATAGTTTTGTTTTCATTTCTAAGTCATTATATTTTTTGTATGGCTTATTTTATACGTTTATTTGTTAATATTATGTATTGGTTTGTTATTTACTTTGGTATAATCATCTTATCGTATGTATAAATTGTTAATTTATGTTGTTTTTTTTTTTAATTGCCTATATTTGCATGAAACATGAATGAATATTACAAATTGCATTAATATTTATGCTTTATGATATGTGAATGCTGCATCTTGATCAAAGCATCGTTTTAAAACATATTTACTTATCGTTTTTTATCCAAAAATTGTTTTTTTTTAAATTAAGGCAATATTTGACATTTGGGATCTTCGAAAGAATCGTGCCCTAACTTAGTGGGCTTCGATTTTATTCGTTAATTTTAAATGGTTAAATATCTTTTTCAAATAAAAGACGAACGATTTTCAAATATAAAAACTATCTTTGAAAGTCTAAAATGTTGCGTCCTAACTTACTGGATGTGATGTTTCGATATTTCAAGATAGGGGTTTCTAAAAATGAAAGATATTTAACGTTTAGGAAATGTGAAGGATTGTGCTTTAACTTACTGAGATTCGATCATTTTTTATCCTAAATAATTAAATGTTTCTTAAAAGGAATTATAAGTTTTTAAAACTCAAAAGGATCAAATAAAAGGAATTTTTTTTTCAAATCTTCGACACTAGGACATTTTATAATCAGTTCGGTACCAATTTTTGGGCGTTACAGGGGTGCTAATCCTTCCTCGTACGTAATCGATTCCCGAACCCGTTTTCTCAAATTTTCGTAGGCCAAAATTAGTATTTTAAAAAAAGGTGATCCAATCACACCTAAAAAGATTGATGGCGACTCCGTTTTCATTTTTAAAAGTCGACCCCATTTTTTAAAATTAAAAAATGGTTTCGACAGCGTCAATTTCGTGTCGTCGGGACATCGGCTCTTCCATGTCCCAATGTCAACCCTGTTTTGTTCAAAATAAGAAGCATACTCCACAAATCTCCACCTTGAGTCGTATTTTCGAAATGCCTTCTTTGTTGATCCTCGTCAAGGGTTTACTTCAATCCCTTTCAAATGTTTACCAAGTTTAAACAATGTCTAAACTTGGAAATTGGAAGACTTTTTTTCGTCATGTTTGTTGGATTATTCTCTGTGTCGATTTTGTGAATCTGAACATCTCCTTAAGCGATCACCTCTCGAATAAAGTGGTACTGAATATCTATATGCTTTGTTTTTTCGTGATGCATCTAATCTATCGTAAGGTTATGGCATTTTGACTATCACAATATACGACAATTTTGTCATTTTTATCAATCATCTTTCTAAATAGACTTCTCAACCAAATGGCTTCTTTCACAGCTTCTCTGATTACCATGTACTTAGCTTCAGTAGTTGATAGAGCCATAGTAGCTTGGAGGGTGGCTTTCCAACTAATGGTGCAATTTCCTAAGGTGAACAAATAACTTGCGAGAGATCTTCTTTTGTCTAGGTCTTTGGCATGATCTGAATCTACATAGCCAACTAGACCCTTTTAAATATCTTAGAACCCATTTAATAGCTTGCCAGTGTAATTTGTTGGGTTTGGTCCTATATCTACTTACTACACTAACAACATGTGAAATATTAAGACGAGTACAAACCATTGCATACATTAGGCTTTTGATTGTACTAGAATAAGAAATTGAGGACATGTACCTTTCTTCATCTTCGGTTTGTAGTGAATCTAAAGTTGAAAGTCTAAAGTGGGCAGCTAAGGGATTACTAACTAGTTTAGAATCTTGCATTCCAAACTTCTCAAGAATCCTTTCAATGTATCTTTGTTGTGATAGAAATAGCTTTCCAGAGTGTTGATCTCTTGAAATTTTCATCTCTAAATTTGTTGTAGTTGCACCAATATCCTTAATCTCAAACTTAGAGTTAAACATGGTTTTAATTCGTTTAATATCAGTTAGATCCTTAGCTGCAATTAATATATCAGCAACATAAATCAACAAATAAATAAATGATCCATCATCTAATTGTTGTAGATAAACACAATTTTCATACTTACTTCAAACAAAACCAATACCTAACATAAATGAGTCAAAATTTTGTACAATTCCCAAGGAGACTGCTTCAGGTCGTATAATGATTTCTGAATAAGACAAACATGGTCCTTCTTGCCTTCAATCTTGAAGCTGTCAGGTTGCTACATGTAAATTTCCTCATCCAAATCCCCATGAAGGAATTTAGTTTTCACATCTAATTACTCTAACTCGAGATTGTTTGATGCAATAAGAGCTAAAAGTGTTGGAATGGATGTGTGCTTTACAATTGGAAAGAAAACATCATGAAAATCAACTCCGTCCACTAGACTATAGCCTTTTGCAACCAACCTCGCCTTGTATCTAGTGTTATTTTAACCCGATCCTTATTTTTGAACACCCATTTGTAGCCAACTATTTTCTTTCCAGTGAGTGGTTTAATGAGCTAATCTCATTCTTTTGAAAAG
This sequence comes from Gossypium stocksii, assembly GCA_020496765.1. Taxonomy (NCBI): domain Eukaryota; kingdom Viridiplantae; phylum Streptophyta; class Magnoliopsida; order Malvales; family Malvaceae; genus Gossypium; species Gossypium stocksii. The sequence goes on along the minus strand of CM035629.1, from coordinate 98,093,860 downwards.
ACTCCATCTCTTCTTCTATGGAACTAAGCCACTTGCTGGAATAAAAAGCCTAAACTACTTCTGAATAGTTCAAAGGGTTGACTGAATCGATGCTCTCTACAACACTTAAAGCATATGCCACTAGATTTCATTTATAGTACTTTTGCGTTGGTTTGATCTCTCACCTTTTCTGTCCTGGGCTTACTTATAATCTTGAAGGGTCTCTATCGAGATAAATTGACTTCAGAAACCTTTTGCTACATCGAAGAGACATTGGACTCAAATTCTATGCAATGTCGTGACATGGCAAATCTCCTCATTGAAACCTCGCCTCTGTTCATCATGATGTTACGGCATCATGCTCCATGACGACCAGACATCACTTTCTGTTTTTGGCTTTTACTCCACCTTGCACGAAACATTCAACTTTTTGGTGTTGTTTTGTCCTAGTGACCCATTTTGTGACAGAATCATCAATGTTCCATCAAATGTAACATATCTACTGATAATGATATTACATGTTTCTGGGTACCATAACTTGTAACCTTTTATCCTAACCACAAAACCTAGAAAAATAAACTTTACCGCCCTCGGTTCAAGCATTTCCTAACTAACTCAGGCATAAGCAGGACAGTCAAATACTCTAAGGTTATTGTAATTAGGAGGGTTACCAGACCAAATCTCTTCGGGAACCTTTTCTATCCAAAACTCGATGTGGAGACTAGTTCACCAAATAGCTTGCAAAGTTAATTACTTTAGCCCAAAACTCCTTTTCTAAGCTTGCATTGGAAATTATACATTAGGCTTTCTCAAGTAATGTTCTATTCATTTGTTCGGTGATATCATTTTGTTGCGGGGTACCAACAACTATGTAGTGTCTTTTAATTCCTTCCTGTTTGCAGAAATCATTAAATTCGATTGAACAGAACTCGGGCTTATTATCCATTCTAAATCATTTTACGAACTTTCTAGTCTATTCTTCAAGCAGGGTCCTCCACTATTTAAATATACCGAAGACTTAGTTTTTGTGCTTTAGGAGGTATACACAAACTTTTCTGGAGTAGTCATCTATAAAAGTTAGAAGATATTTGCTACCTCCTTTAAAGACGACTAGAGCTAAACCCCATAAATCCTAGCCGAGGGTCATTTTAGTCCTGTGCACTGCCGAATTGAAACTGACTCAAGTCTACTTCCCATAAACACAATGCTCACAGAAATCTAACTTTCCAACTCTGGTTCCTGTGAGAAGACCTCATTTGCTTAAAACGATCATACCTTTTTCACTCATATGATTAAGTTGCATGTGCCACAACTAGGTTGATTTATAATCCAAAAAGAGTGGATTTTTTTACGTCGTCGTGATGTTAAAAAGATCCTCATTGGGACATTGTGATGATTTCATCCTTTCTTCTGTAGTTGCTACCAATCCAGACACTGTTTTAATTGCAAAATCTAAAAGCTGGTGACTTTTTGTTCTCTCATGAAAACAAGGGCTCCTCAAGATACTTTTAAGTCGTTTGAATCGATGACGATCTTACAACCATTCGAGTCTAAAATACTGAACACCTCTCTCCCTCAATCTCATGAATGATGGGAGAGAGTAGAAATCAACACTAGGGAATTAAGATAAAATAATGCGACTTTACTGCAAGTGTGATAGGTCAGTTGCAATATTTGCAGTGTTACAATGGAACATTAGAGTATTCCAAGGATCGAACTCAGGAGAATCATGGATTGAAAATTTTTTAAATAACGTGCATGAGAAATAAATAGTCTAACCAACTAATCTAAAAAATTTATATTAGGGAAAATCATAAAGTCAAAAGAAATGAAATTAATTTACTACCTAGATAATAGTTACCAAATTGTAAATTGTGCGAAATTATGAAATTAATAATTAAATAACAAACGATGGTCTTGATGTGGTTTACTAATTTTTGAATTATGGATTCAAATCACTTAAACTCCCAAAATGACTTTATTTTCATCTCGGTCTCAATTTTGCTACTCTACTTTTTGCTCTAATCTCAGCCTTTTGTTGCTGTAGAATCCCAACAACTCCCAACTAACCGATATGAGATTTAATTTGAATGATACTTATACAAATTGGTCATACTATATCTTGGCGAAGACTCTCACTTGACAGGGTTTTCAAGACAAGTAAGCCTCCTACGATTTCCTCATACACCTAGCAGTCTCCTCATGTTCAAACAAACTCTAGGGCACACCACTCCTTTTTATAGGTGCGCGCTTTCTTAGGTGTAATCTTTATCCTCTTGGGAACATCCTACAATCAAATCCTTAAATACCACCAAGGGGAAAATACTTTAACACTAGTATGCGCCAACACTTTAATTCACCAACTAACTAGTCGAGTGGCGGATTATGCTGTCATGGTGTGCCCAAAACAAAATTAACATATGTTATCTCACTCTTAATTGGACTCGTAAATTTTGGGGTGTGACATACGCTGTCTTCATCCCATAGGTTCGTCGAACCTCTATTCCTATCAGATGTATACTTGTTCAGTTTAGGTGGGATTTCATTCGAACAGTTGGGTTGTTCGTCTTTGTAATCTCGCCTCCATTGGTTTGTCGAATCTTCATACAACCAACTCAATTTGGATTGACCGTACATCAACCTATAAAAATCTATATTCATAATTAAATCTGATAACAAAAGAGGTAGATAAAAAAAATTAAAATAAAAAAAAACCTTAACTACAAAAATTCAAAATAATTTTTTAGAGACTAAAAAAATAAATTAAATTAAATAAAAGTTAGAACACTATCTAGTTTGTTTTTCTTTCGACTAATATTATTTTATCGTAACCAATCTAATAAAAATTTCACCGTTGTAATTTCCAGTAACGGTGCCAACAACTTGTCTACCTATAAACGTGTTATCGTTTATAATAAAATATCCCACCTAAAAATATATATTAAATTAAATCGATGGTGTCCACAAGCGTACATGTCAAATTGTAATATAGTTAATTTTACAATGAAACACTAGTAAGTATTCCGTGGATCATACAGAAGGGATTACAGATTGGAAAAATTAATATTAAATTAATTACAGAAAATAATTACTAATCTAATCAAGTCACGAATTAGTAGTGTAAATTTAAATTAATATTTTAATTAAACTAACTAAACTAAATTAACCTAATGGACTTTCCTATTCCTAGTGTCGACAACGCGAGCCTCTAGCCTATGATCGATTAAATACTTGGTTGCTTAATTAAATAATTAATTATCCTAGATTGAGTTATTGATCACCCTTAGCTACAACTACCCTCCCGGTTCATCTTCACTAAGGATTACCATTTATCACCTAAGTCATCCTTTCGATCTCTTCCTAGGCATATGGATCCCTTTCTGGTCTCACCACTTGGCACAAGTTATACACGACAGGGTACCTTTTCGGTCTCACCTGTCTCAATATTCTATTAGGAGTGTCACTCCCTAATATACTAAGTACCCTTGAATACATAATCAATTTTAGATAAATAATAATTAATAAATAAATTAGTTTATTAATCGAATCATGTAAGATATAAAATAAACACAAGAATCTATTCTAATATTCATACATCTAGTAATCGGCCTAATTAATGAAATACAAATAAAAAAATAGAAGAGGAGATAAGAGAATGCTCATGAATATATATATATATATATTGAAGTTTGGATCCGAAGCAATCTCTGCTCGTGGTTGTCTTCACATCGGAATAGAAAAGTTTCGACTACACGAACATAAAAAGAAAAGAAAACTAAAAACATAATAGTAAAATTGTTTGTCTAAGTCTACTTACAATTCTGATGACCCTAAGGCATCTATATATAATATACAAGTTTCTTGGTGACCATTTAACCTAGATACACTTTGGGATTCTAATAAATAAAATATTATGATAAAGCTAGAGTCCAAATAAGGAAATTTCTCAAAATTGTCATCCAAGGAAATCAAATTCATTTTGGTCTGCCATCGTTGCCACGTCGCTATACTAAGGAAGAGCTCATTAGGACATCACGCATTACTTCAACTTGGGATGTTTCTCGGCGTCGTGTTGCACCACAACCTTCATTGCTTGCAATCGTGGGCCTGAAACGACTTCCTACGTACTTAATTAACCTACTAGAACTTATCGAGGCCTGAGTCAGCCTTACGAGTCATCGAATGGCAAAAAGTGCGTATAAACGCTTATTTTATTAGCTTTTAGTTCCTAACCTACTAATAATGGAAATGCAATCATTAAATATAAAATGTTAATAAAATAAGCTCGTTAAGTGTAGAAATGACCTAAAATAACTACTACAAGTGACGTTAGGTCAAAAAACTGGCCATAAATGGAAGATTTATCGGTGGAAATCTAGCAAGGAGGTTGTTTTCTAAGTGATTTAAAGAAAAACTCAAAGTTAAGAGTTGAGATCTTGAGAAAAAAGAAGAGAGCTTCAAAAGTGGAGAGAGAGCAAATGCTAGGAGAAGAAGAAATGGCCAATTTTTGGCCTTTTGAGAAAAAGGAAAAGAGCTCCAAAGGTGGAGAGAGAGCCAATGTAGGAGAAGAAGAAATGGCCAATTTTTGGCCTTTTGTTTCCTTTTTATAAAGCAAAAGAAGACTAGGTTAAAGTTTAGTTAAAAGTCCAAGTCAAATATTCTAACATGTGGTCCACATTTTACACATTCAAAATTATCACATCCAATGGATCAAATTTAATTCATACATCAACCATATTATCATTGTAACACCCCTTACCCGTGTCTTACACTGGGACAAGATACGAGGCATTACCAAACATACACATACATACAAAATTCGGGCTATAAAAATTTCTTTTAATTTAAAACTTTTCAAACACATGCATGTTGTCCCTTATTTGGGTCTACAAAGCCTAAAACATACATCGAGATTGATTCGAGACCAAACTGAGAACTTTGAAAAGTTTTGGGAAAACTTAGAAAATTGTCCCATGGAATAAGGTCACACGCCTGTGTGGGTATAGGGACACGCCCATGTGTCTTTGACACACCCGTGTCCTTAGGCCGTGTAACTCTCTGTTTATAACATCAGCATGTAAATTGAACCACATGGTTGGGCCACACGCCCGTGCCTCTAGGCTGAGTCCCTCACACGGTTGAGACACACGGCTGTGTCTCAACCCGTGTTGCCAACACTTAGGCTATTTTCCAAGCCTTCATGTTACCCAATCCCTTACAACCTTAGGCACATCAAAAACACAAATCATGGTAGATTAAACACCCTTTAGTAAGATACATTCATAACATTGACATGTCCTCTTACCTGTAATGCACCTACTCATAAAATACCAAGTCTAGATTCATTAATTCACATTCATAAGGCCCGTCATTTTGGTGACCACTTTTACCATTATACTAAGTTACCAACTTACCTCTCGAGCACTCATATTCAACCATCGTCATGTGGTTTTTATAACATACAATTACTACATAGCTATGATCACCTTTAATGGTCATAGAGCATACATCCAACATACATGTCATATTACCAACCATGCATGGTGACCAAACCTAATAACATCATAAAAATTAGACATAACATGAATAGCTAGATTTACAAATCGTAATTAAGAAGAGCCACATCTCATGGCCATATACATATAACTTAATATAAGTCAATATATTTGGCCAAAATCATAATAACACATGCCATAAAACTAGATCCCTATACATGCCACTCACTTGAAAATTTCTAACTTATGCTTCATTATTCCAAAGGTAGCAACTTGATAGCGTGATGCTACTTTCGACGATTTCCAACCTTGAGCTAACCAGACAAAGCTAAAGGAATGGAAATGAGGGAGTAAGCTTCATGCTTTGTAACGGCCCGAAATTGGGCCTAGTCAAAATAGTGATTTCAGGATCACTTAACCAAGGTTAGAGAAAATTATTTTAGCATTATTTTAGGTGTTATAGTATGTTTATAAGGGTGCATGAAATTTTTGGTAAATTAATTTACGCGATTGAAGGCTTAATCGCGAAAAAGGACTAAATCGCATAAAAGGTAAAAGTTGTGAATTACTAGAAAAAGATGTTAATTAGCTTGAAAACATTGTTTTGTCATAAGATAATGCCGATTAACCTAAATCGTCATCTTCATTTTGTACATCGAGGTAAGTTGTAGGTAAATAACACAACATTTTTAAATTTCATGCATGAAAACATTGTTTTGTCATAAGATAATGCATTGTGAAATAAGCTAAGCATGGAAATCTTTATTCAAGCATGGATTGTTGAATAATAGTTATAGCCATGAACTGATGAGAACTCGCGTAATAGAGCCCGTTGAACAATTGGAATAGAACTGGATATTTGTGCCATGACATGGGGTGATATGTGTGCTAGTGTAAGACATGTCTGGGACATGCGTCAACCACCTTACATGACCCAGTGTAAGACATATCTGGGACATGCATCGGCTTTGAGGCGAGAGCTAATGTAAGACATGTCTAGGACATGCATCAGCCTCGAGACATACAAGATAGTGTAAGACCTGTCTGGGACATGGCATCAGCTTGTTGCATGTCAGTGTAAGAGCTGTCTGGGACATCGCATTGACACTAATAGATGAAAGCTAGTGTAAGACCATGTCTAGGATGTGGCATCGGCTCAATACCTTATGTGGAAGGTTCATGGAATATCCTTTGTACTCTAAATAATTCAATAGGAAAACTTCAGTTAATGTTAAGCTTGAGAGATATTATGATGATTATTATGAGTGTTGCAGGTACCTAAATGAATTGTATGGAATGTGAGCTCCCTAGTATATTGTATGATTAGTAATGTTTGGAAACAAGTAAGTCAAGTTGTAGTTATCCTTCGCTTCATACATGAATCATAATATGATAAGAATATGACTGAGCGTGAAATCTTTTTTGTTATTTATTTGCCTATAACTTACTAAGCTTTGTGCTTACAACTCTCTTTTCCATTTTCTTACAGTGCCGCCTAGTTAGCTCATGAATCAAAGCGCGTCGGAGGCTCCGCTCATACTATCATCCATAGCACTCAGTATAGTTAGTTTTTGTGTTTTGAGTAATGGCATGTATAGGTTATTTGGTCATTTTGGTGTAAGTTACACTAGTTAGTCAATTGTGTTGGCCACTTATTTTACAAAGTTCCTTTTGTAAATGGCTATTGAAATTGGCCAAAAATGTTATAGCTATTTTATATTATTGAATAAGGACAAGTTCATGGAAATTGTGGTTGGTTGTTTAGATTAATTGTGTATGCTTATTATGCAAATTGTGGTTGTTGGATAAATACGTAGTTATGGACATTTAGATGCATATAGATGTCGAGTCATGATATGAAAGTATTGGGCTGTATTTGATTATGTTTCAGGGTAGCAAAGAGGCTTGGTAGATAGCCTATTTTTGTCCACACGAGTAGATACACGAGCATGTATCTAGGCCCTGTGGGACACATGGTCAACCCCATAGACATGTGGTTGGGCCATGTGTCCCCTGCACCTTGTATGGATAGAATTAAATGCCCAGTAGTAAACACACGGGCTGAAACACGGCCGTGTGGAGGGTACGGCCAAGCACACTGGCGTGTGCTACGGCCGTGTGGTTGCTGACGTCAGAAACAGAATACCCAGGTTTTTGCACACGGGCTGCGATACAGGCGTGTCATGGTTGTGTGATAGACACGGGCCAAGCGTACGGGCGTGTGCCACGGCCGTGTGTCTACTGACGTTAAAAATAGAATGTCAAGGTTTTTGCACGCGGACCGTGACATAGGTGTGCCAAGGCCGTGTAAGGGACACAGACTGAGTACACGAGCGTATGCAAGACCGTGTGAAAACCCCTATAGGCTCAAGGTTAGAAAATAAATCTGCACGGACAAGGGGCACGAGTGTGTCCCTATATTGCTTGGTCCGTATGAGGTACACGGGCTATCAACACGGCTATGTCTAGAGGCCACACAGGCATGTTGCCCTCCCACACAAGCGTGTGCCTTATTTTAGTGGAATTTATTAAAAGTTTTCTAAGTGCCCAAGATGGTCCCGAATTGTTTCAAAACCATGTTTTAGGCCTCGTAGGCCCTTATGAAGGACCGAAGAGCAATGTTTGAAAAAAATTTAAATTGAGACGTATTTCGGTGGTTTAAGATTGAATAATTGCCTACGTTTTAGTAAAGGTAACGCTCGTATCTTGTCCCGGTGTCGGATACGGGTAAGATATGTTACATTTAGTGGTATCAGAGCTATAGTTTAGTCTATTCTAGGACTACCCTAGCTTGTGTATGAGTCTAGCTATACATGCCATTATTGTTTGATGATAGTGTGACGACTCCTAACGATTATAAATTATGTTTTTCATATAGTAATGGATCTCGATAGCCTATGGCAAATGATGTGGAAAGTAATACATCGGCTCTTACTGAAAGGATCGTGCTAATGAAAATAGGGCCCGTGACCATGAGTCAGGGCAGAGGGGCTAGAGAGACCTACCTCCGAATGATGGATACTTGGTACACAGAGTATGTTCGTATGAACCCGAACACTCCACCTGCCCCACCTCCTCCAATTTATTACCATGCCCTAGTAGCTCCTCAATGAGCAGAATTGAGTAGGAGAGAAAAACCTCTATTGAATCGACTTAGAAAACATGATGCGGAAGAATTTCAAGCAAATAAAGATGACGACCCGGAGAGAGTCGAGTTCTGGTTGGAGAACACCATTAGAGTGTTCGATGAACTATCTTACACACCTGAAGAGTGCATGAAATGTATGGTATCATTACTTCGAGACTCGGCCTACCAGTGGTGGAACACCCTTGTATCAGTGTTACCGAGAGAGAGGGTGACTTGGGATTTCTTCCTGGAGGAATTTCATAAGAAGTATATCAGTCAGAGGTTCATCAACCAGAAGAAAAAGGAGTTCCTTGAGTTGAAGCAAAGGCGAATGACAGTTACTGAATACGAGCGTGAGTTTGTACGGCTCAGCAAGTACACTAGAGAGTGCGTGTCTTCCGAAGCCTCCATGTGTAAGCGATTTGAAGCCGGCTTGAATGAGGACATCCGCTTGTTAGTGGGTATCCTAGAGATTCGAGAGTTTGTAGTGCTCGTCGAGAGAGCGTGTAAGGCCGAGGAGTTGGCCAAAGAGAAGAGGAAAGCTGACCTAGAGTCTCGGGACTTGAGGAAAAGATAGATAGGGAAATTGCATCAATTCTCATCCAAGAGATCGAGAAAGTTTACTACCTGATCCAATGCTTCAGTGAGATTCTCGGGTAAGAACAAGAGCAAGCAACATGCGACGTCCAAAGCTTAGACTACCTTGGTTGCGAGTGTTGGTAGCGTTCGACCGGATGGACCTAAGTGCTCACAGTGTGCTAGATGACACTTCGACGAGTGTCGAGGAAATGAAAGAGGTTGTTTTCAGTACGGCTCACTTGATCATTTCATTCAAGACTATCCTGAGATGGATGAAGGAAATAAAAGACAAGAGGTGAAAGCAAGTAGTGCTCCTACGAAGGGTAGATTGCCAAAGAACCCAGGTAGTGGGACTAGTAGTCGAGGTGCCCCTAGAGATGCTGCTGTGAGGTCCGAAGGCAAAGCACCTTCGAGGACCTATGCTATCCATGCCCGTGAAGAGGCTTTGTCCCCCGACGTGATTACGGGTACCTTCTCTATCCATGACATTCTTGTGATAGCTTTAATTGATCCAGGTTCTACCCACTCATATATGTGTTTGAAACTGGTCCCCTGTATAAAACTGCATGTCGTTTGTAGTAAAAGTGTCCAACCCACTAGGCAAGCATGTGCTAATTGACCAAGTGTGTAGGGATTGTCCTTTGATAGTTAGAGGTCATTACTTCCCGACTAACTTAATGTTATTCCCATTTGACGAGTTTGATGTAATACTGAGGATGGATTGGTTGACCGCCCATGACGTAGTGGTAAATTATGGAAAGAAATTTATCAAGCTAAAATGTGAAAACGGGGACGTTCTCCAGATTGAATTAGGTGAATCAAAAGGTCTACCTATGGTGGTATCTTCTATGACGGCTCAGAGATATTTGAGAAAAGGGTGTGAAGCTTTTCTTGCCCTTGTGTTGAACATCCAAATGTCTAAAAAGAAGATTGATTCAGTGCCTATAGTATGCGAGTACCAAGATGTATTTCCGGAAGAATTGCCTGGATTACCTCTAGAAAGGGAAGTAGAGTTTGGTATCGAGTTGGTCCCTGGTACGGCACCTATCTCAATCGCCCCATATAGGATGGCTCCGACAGAACTTAAAGAATTGAAAACCCAGTTGCAAGAGTTGACGGATAAGGGTTTTGCAAGATTGAGTTATTCCCCGTAGGGAGAGCCTGTTTTATTTGTTAAGAAAAAGGATGGTTCGATGAGATTATGCATAAACTACTATCAGCTCAATAAGGTTAAAGTGAAGAATAAGTTTTTTTGCAGAGGATCGATGACTTGTTTGATCAGTTAAGAGGAGCAACTGTGTTTTCTAAAATAGACCTGAGGTCAGGGTATTACCAGTTGAGAGTCAAGGAACAAGATATGCCAAAAACTGCCTTTCAGACGAGGTACGGCCACTATGAGTTCCTTGTCATGCCCTTCGGCTTGACAGATACTCCTGCGGTATTCATGGATTTGATGAACCGCATTTTTTTACATTACTTAGACAAGTTCGTCGTTGTCTTCATTGATGATATACTCGTCTATTCTCGTGACGAGGGTGAGCATGCGGAGCATTTGAAGATTATCTTGCAAACTTTGAGAGATAGACAGTTGTACGCCAAGTTCAGCAAGAGTGAATTTTGGCTATGAGAGGTCAGATTATTGGGACACATTGTATCGGGAGATGGAATTAGAGTCGACCCGAGCAAGATGTCGGTAATTGTTGAGTGGAAACCACCAAGGAACATAACAAAGATAAGGAGTTTCTTGGGCCTAGCAGGCTACTACCGACGATTTGTTAAAGGGATTTCAATGATCGCTGCTCCAATAACGAGGCTACTTCAAAAAGATGTTAAGTTTGAGTGGACGAAAAAGTGTCAGCTGAGTTTTGAGAAGTTAAAGGCCTTGTTGACTGAAGCCCCAGTGTTAGTGCAACCAGAATCGGGAAAAGAGTTCGTGGTGTATAGTGATGCTTCCTTAAATGGATTGGGTTGTGTGCTCATGCAAGAAGGCAAAGTAATAGCCTATGCCTCGAGGTAGCTAAAGCCATACGAGAAAAATTATCTGACCCACAATTTAGAATTGGCCACCATCGTATTCGCTTGGAGATTTGGAGACACTATCTGTATGGTGAGAGATGTCGAGTTTTCACAGACCACAAAAGTTTAAAGTATCTGATGACACAAAGAGAGTTGAATCTATGACAACGAAGATGGCTAGAATTGTTAAAGGACTACGAGTAAGTAATTGACTACCACCTGGAAAGGCAGTCGCAGACGCGTTGAGCCTGAAGTCATTGTTTGCCTTGATGGTTATGGATACTCAGTTGACTATTAGTGATGACGGATCAATCGTAGCCGAAATGAGAGCTAGACCGATGTTTTTGCAAGAGATCTTGAAGCTCAGAAAAATGATAAAGATTTACAAGCTAGATTGACTCTGTGTGAGACGAGTAATGAATTAGATTTCAGAGTTGGTATTGACGGTGGCTTGATGTACCGAGATAGATCAATCGTAGCCGAAATGAGAGCTAGACCGATATTTTTGCAAGAGATCTTGAAGCTCAGAAAAATGATAAAGATTTACAAGCTAGATTGACTCTGTGTGAGACGAGTAATGAATTAGATTTCAGAGTTGGTCTTGACGGTGGCTTGATGTACCGAGACAGAATCTGTATACCTAAAGATGCTGAACTTATTTAGAGGATCTTGTGAGAGGCGCATATTAGTCGCCTATCTATTCACCTGGGCAGCGCGAAGATGTATAATGACCTAAAGAAAATGTATTGGTGGACGGGAATGAAAAGAGACATATTAAAGTTCATCTCTAAGTGCCTAGTTTGTCAGCAAGTAAAAGCCAAACACCAAGTGCCTTCGGGTTTACTTCAGCCTATAATGGTTCCCGAGTGGAAATAAGACCGAGTTCCTATGGACTTCGTGTCAGGATTACCTTTTTCGCCAAAGAAGAGAGATGCAATATGGGTCATCGTGGATAGACTGATAAAGTCAGCTTATTTCATACCAGTTCACATGGATTATTCACTCGAGAAGCTAGCCGAGCTATACATTTTTGAGATAGTGAGGTTGCACGGAGTGCCCTTGTCGATGATTTTAGATAGAGATCCAAGATTTACATCTCAGTTTTGGGAAAAGTTACAAGAGGCGTTAGGGACAAAGTTGAGTTTTAGCATGGCTTTCTATCTGCAGACTAATGGCCAATTAGAGATGGTGATTCAGACTCTCGAAGACATGTTGAGATGTTGTGTTCTCGAAATTCAAGGCAGTTGGAAAAGTATTTACCACTTGTCGAGTTCGTCTACAACAATAGTTATCAGTCGAGCTTGAGAATGGCACCTTATAAGGCTTTGTATGGGCGCAAGTGCTGGACGCTCTTGTATTGGTCAGAACTTAAAGAGAATCAGATATACGGGTTTGACTTGGTCAAGGAGACTGAAGAGAAGGTTAGGGTGATTCGAGAGTGCTTGAAAGCCGCCTCTGATAGACAAAAATCCTACGTGGATTTAAAACGAAAAGAGATTGAGTTTCAGGTAGGGGACAAAGTGTTTTTGAAAGTTTCCTTGCGGAAGAAAGTCCTTCAGTTCAGTAGGAAAGGCAAGTTGAGTCCACGATTTATTGGACCTTATGAGGTGATCGAGAGAATTAGACCAGTAGCTTACTGGTTAGCCTTGCCACCAGAGCTAGAAAAGATTCATGACGTCTTCCATGTATCCATGTTGCGCCATTATCACTCAGACCCCTCACACGTGATTGCATCGACTGAGGTTGAGATTCAACCAGATATGACGTATGGTAAAGAGCCAGTTAAGGTTTTGGCTCGAGAGGTCAAACAATTGAGAAACAAGAGTATAGCGTTAGTGAAAGTGCTATGGCATAGACATGGAGTCGAGGAAGCCACATGGGAACATAAGGAGACGATGAGAGATCAGTACCCAAACCTCTTCAACGGTAAGATTTTCGGGGATGAAAATCCCTAAGGGGGAGAATTGTAATGACCCGAAATTGGACCTAGTCAGAATAGTGATTTCAAGATCACTTAATCGAGTTTAGAGAAAATTATTTTAGCATTATTTTAGGTGTTATAGTATGTTTATAAGGGTGCATAAAATTTTTGGTAAATTAATTTACGCGATTGAAGGCTTAATCGCGAAAAAGGACTAAATCGCATAAAAGGTAAAAGTTGTGAATTACTAGAAAAAGATGTTAATTAGCTTGAGAATCAAAATATGGGGTGTTTAAAGGATAATTAGGCCTTTAGCAAAGGCATGGCCAGCCATAGGAGAGCATGGGGACAAAGAAAATTCAAAATCTATTTTTGGTAGGTTAGGTGAACCATTTTTTACTAGAAATAAAATAAACTAAGGCTTTGTATTTTCTCCTTCATCCCTACCGAAATTATCAACCATTAGAGGGGTTTTGGAAGCTAAAAAATTTCAGTAACTTTAGACACTTAAGATTTACCAAATTCGAACTTAAACCGGGGGAAGGCCAAGCAAACCGATTAACCTGAATCGTCATCTTCATTTTGTACATCGAGGTAAGTTGTAGTTAAATAATACAACATTTCTAAATTTCATGCATGAAAACATTGTTTTGTCATAAGATAATGCATTGTGAAATAAGCTATGCATGGAAATCTTTACTCAAGCATGAATTGTTGAATAATAGTTATAGCCATGAACTGATGAAAACTTGCGCAATAAAGCCCATTGAACAATTGGAATAGAACTGGATATTTGTGCCATGACATGGGGTGATATGTGTGCTAGTGTAAGACATGTCTGAGACATGGTCGACCACATTACAAGAGCCAGTGTAAGACATGTTTGGGACATGCATTGGCTTTGAGGCGAGAGCTAGTGTAAGACATGTCTGAGACATGGTCAGCCACATTACAAGAGCCAGTGTAAGACATGTTTAGGACATGCATTGGCTTTGAGGCGAGAGCTAGTGTAAGACATGTCTGGGACATGCATCAGCCTCGAAACATACAAGCTAGTGTAAAACCTATCTGGAACATAGCATCAACACCGACAGATGAGAGCTAGTGTAAGACCATGTCTAAGACATGGCATCGACTCGATACCCTATGTGGAAGGTTCATGGAATATCCTTTCGTACTCTAAATAATTCAATGGGAAAACTTCAGTTAATATTAAGCTTGAGAGATATTATGATGATTATTACGAGTGTTGTAGGTACCTAAATGAATTGTATGAAATGTGAGCTCCCTAGTATATTGTATGATTAGTAATGGTTAGAAACAAGTAAGTCAAGTTGTAGTTATCCTTCGCTTCATACATGAATCATAATATGATAAGAATATGACTGAGCGTGAAAGCTTTGTTGTTATTTATTTACCTATAACTTACTAAGCTTTGTGCTTACCCCTTTCCTTTCCATTTTCTTATAGTGCCGCTTAGTTAGCTCGTGAATCAAAGCGCGACGGAGGCTCCGCTCACACTATCATCCATAGCACTCGGTATAGTTAGTTTTTGTGCTTTGAGTAATAGCATGTATAGGTTATTTGGTCATTTTGGTGTAAGTTACACTAGTTAGCCAATTGTGTTGGTCATTTATTTTACAAAGTTCTTTTCGTAAATAGCCATTGGAATTGGCCAAAATTGTTATAGCTATTTTATATTAATGAAATGAGGACGAGTTTATGGAAATTGTGGTTGGTTGTTTAGATTAATTATGCATGCAGATTATGCAAATTGTGGTTGTTGGATAAATGCGTAGTTATGGACATTTAGATGCATATAGATGTTGAATCATGATATGAAAGTGTTGGGTTGTATTTGATTATGTTTCAGGGTGGCAAAGAGGCTTGGTAGATAGCCTATTTTTGTCCACACAGGCATGTGTCTAGGCCATATGCGCACACGATCAAGCGCACGGGCGTGTGGTTGGGCCATGTGTCCCCTACACCTTGCATAGATAAAATTAAATGCCCAGTAGTAAACATACGGGCTGAGACACGGCCGTGTATGTCAACTGTGTGAAGGGTACAGCCAAGCACACGGGCGTGTGCTACGGCCGTGTGATTACTGTTGTCAGATGCAGAATACCCAGGTTTTTGCACACGGGCTACGACACAGGCTTTATAGCATGATTATATGAGTGCATGAAAATTTTGGTGAAATAATTTTAGCGATAGCTTGTTTAATTTTGAAAAAGGACTAAATTGCATAAAGTGTGAAAGTTTCGTTCTACTAGTTAAAGGTGTCAAATAGCTATAGAACATTAATTAGTGGTCTTTATTGAATAGACCATAAATACGTTAATGGCTGATCAAGGAGGCAAAAATATTGTAGGGTCAAAGTTAAGTGAGATGTTGGTGACTAATTTGAGTAGTAATATAATAAAATAAGGAAAAAAAAGGTATCATCTTTTATCTTCCTTCTTCCCTATCAAAAATACCAGGAAAAAGGGGGTTTTGAAAGCTTAAAAATATCAACAACTTATATCCTTTACAAGTAAATGATTTAGATGCTTGTTTTTGATAATTTTTGTACTTTTGGGACCCTTGTAACATGAGCTAGCTAATAGGGGGACTATTTTGCAAAATGGTTGAGAGTCTAAGGTTTTGCCATGTGAATACTCATGTTGTTTACTGAATTTTTATGGAAGAAAATGAGTCATGGTTGTGTAATAAACAACTTTTGTGAAAGGATTTTCATGAAAAACACCTAAAAAGGGCTATTTTGTAAAGTTTGTAAAATGAGTTGTAAATGTGTGAAATAATTGAAATTGTGAGTTGCTATAGTTATAAAAAGAATTCTACTAGGCTTGGTAAAGGAGGAAATTTGATAAAAATTGATTTACGAGCCTAAGGACAAAATCATAATTTTTGTAAAGTCTAAGGGCGAAACAGTCATTTTGTCAAATTGTGAATTATAGAATGTTTTAATTAATGTAATGATTAAATGGGTGAATTTCATCATGTTAGATCAAGAAAATCAAGATTTGGGCTTAAATCGGAAAGTAAGAGGAGTAGTAAGCTAAAATTACATTCGAGGTAAGTCCATGTGATTAAATAAGCATGATATCCATGTTATTGTTAATATACTTGAAATCTATTTTGCTACGATTGTATCGAATTATATATTGATGGAGTTATGTATGAAAAGTGATGTCAAAAGTTAATAACATTTTTTTGTGATGATTGAATGCATTGGAAATTTGATGGGATGATATTCCATTGAAACGAGTAAGTTGTAAGTGAATAATGCAACATTTCTAATTTTTATGCATGAAATCATTGAATTGTCGTAAAATTGTGGGTTGTGATATGAGCAATGTATGCAAATAGTTAATCGAGCATGAATTGTGGAAATGATTATTTTTATTCGTGAAATGATGAGAACATGTGTAATAAAGACTTTCGGTTGAACATTTGGAATAGATTTGGATATTCATGCCATGACATTGGGTGATATGTGTACTAGTGTAAGATATATCTGGGACATGCATTGGCATTGAGACGAGAGCTAGTATAAAACATGTCTGGGACATGCATCAGCCTTGAGACATACAAGCTAGTGTAAGACCTATCTGGGACATGGTGTCAACTTGTTGTGTGTTAGTGTAAGACCTGTCTGGGGCATAGCGTCAACACCGATAGATGAGAGCCAATGTAAGGCCTGTCTGGGACACGACATCGGCCTTGATATATGAAAGTCAATGTAAGACCTGTTTGGGATATGGCATCAACTTTAATGTGCTAGCCAGTGTAAGACCATGTTTGGGGCATGGCATTTGCATCTTATCCCATGTTTGGGGCTATTGAATATCCTGTAGTATTCCAAATGGTTCAACAGGAGATCTATATTTATATCGAAATGATAGAGCTTATGGCTATGTTGTGAGTGGTACATGTACTTACATGAAATTGATGAGATGTGAACTCAATTCATGTTGTATGATTAGTAAGGAATGAATATGAGCATGTTAAGTAAAACAGGTATGTATGCCAAGCTTATGAGAAATGATTTTGATTTATGATGCACATTTAGTGAAGATGTACATGGATAATCCATGCCTATGAGAATGATTTTGTTATGACCTTGTGATTATAGGTCTATACTTATGATGTATAAACATGTATTTTTACCAATGTGGTGAAAATGAATTAATAAGGTGTGATAAACTTAGTATCATTAATTTATACTAAAATAGTTTTGGACAGCAGCCATAGTCTGACTTTGAAAATCCACCATAAAATTGTGGAAATTGAGTTAGAGGCTGAATAAAATATGAAATTAAAGATTAATGAGTCTAGTTTCACATAGAGGAAACGGTGCATGCAAGAGAATTTCATATTATGAGATATCTGAAAATAGACTCAATAAGCTTTTATTCCATATCTCATTCAACCTCTAGTTCAATTTACACCCTTTATGGTGATTTTTCAAAGTCACATAACCGCTATTGTCCAATACTATTTGGCAGCTAATTCCACTCTTTCATGATTTCATTGTTTTAACTTCTTTTAAAACATACATATTGTCAATTGACTTTATCACATTTTCATACATCATAAGTATCGACCTATAATCACAAGGTCATCATAAAGTCATTCTCATGTGTATAACTTACTCATTTGCAACCTTACCACCATTTTCAAGCACATGGCATGCGCAAAGTTTACACATTTCCACATTCAATCTCTGCACTAGTTCATCATCACCACATTCATAATTTCACTTAATCATAATCTCAATACACACCTCAATATAATAAATTATGCTTAATGGTTCGCACATAGCCATTCATATTAGCAATTATAAGGTGGTTTCGTACATAGCCCACCATTATCAATAATTCCCGGTGGTTTCGCACATAGCCCACCATTATCAATAATTCCCAATGGTTTCACACATTTTTGTATAAATTTTGTAAAATTTTGAAAATTTTAAGAATACTTTCCCAAAACATTGGAATTTTCATTAGTTTTTATTTTTTTTAAATTTTCTATAATAGTTTAGAATCTTTTAAGAACTTTAGAATTTGTTTGTAATTTTTTGAAAGTTCGATTAATTTTTATTTTATTTTATGATTCTTTGTAAAACCTTTTGAAACATAACACCTTGAATGCATTAAAGAAAATAATTAATCCTATTTTTAAATTTTTTACTAACTTCAAATAATATAGGAAGATAAATTACTTTGTTTAGAGAGAAATTAAATTATTCATGACCTTAAAGTATAGGGAGTTCTGGGTATTTATACCAATATAAATTTCCCAGATTCAGACGCAAAAACAGCCCACGATCCATAAAAGGGTGGATGGCGGTATGGTCAAGGCCATTTTCGTCATTTTCGTAATCACAAGCGCCTAGTATATAAAGAGAACGGAACGCGTGATTCCAACGTCTTCGGAGAAGAAGAAGAAAAAAAGAGCGAATGAGTTTTGGCGTTTTAAAATCGATTCTGTGACTTAAGGGTTAACTCGGAGGCGGCCATTGCTCCGTCTAAGCATGGTACCGTAATATTTCATCCCTTTCCTCTTTTTATTTATTTAGTTTTTGTTTCAGTAAATTTCTTTTGTTGAAAATTATGGGGGGATTTTTGATTTGTTTGTTTGATTAAAATACTCTTAGATGGAGAAAAACAGGGGATCTATGTCTTCCATTGTAGACAAACATGGAGTTTTATCTAAACGTAAGCTGCGTTCTGAATCTGCTGCTGATGATTTATCTGATATCAATGACGCCGAGGTAAGTACATCACGATTTTTTTTCTTAAAAAAATTATTTTAAATTTTAGCTAATAAATGCATTGTAGATTACTGGTTATCTTAACAACAAAAAGGAGATGCTTTTCAAGAAGTTGATTTGGGAAGCTATGAATAAAGATTATCAAAAGGTATTTTAGTTCTTCTCTCTTTTTTGTATTTTTTTAAAAATTCAAATTACAGTTATGGCGATGTCTTTGAGTTTATATTACATTTGTTTAGAACTCGAAAAAAGAGAGGAGGGAAGTGGTAGAGAAAAAGGAAACTGATTACTTGTCTGAATACTTGGTCTTGGAGTGTAGGGAATGAGATAATGAATCTAGTTTGAATGTCGGATTGTGTTGTAGAATTTAAGCAATAAGTTGGCGGAGTGAGCCGTGAAGTCAGCTGGTGATCTCTCACTGAAAATTATCAATGAAGCTTGTAAGCAGTGTGCTGAAGGTATTTATTGTTATCCCTCAACGGTTAAGTTCATAAAAAGAATAGAGAATCTTTAGCCAAAGTAATTCTGGTGAGTTTAGTTGTAAAGTAATTGTTTTGGATACTGTTGTTCTTGTGTATTGCCTGGTTTAGAGGCATAAAATAAGAAATCTTTATCTTCCGAGTGAAACTATGAACTAGTGGAGTTTTATGAATTGGTCTGATTGCTAATTTGTTTCTGCAATTTTCCATAAAACTAAATTGGTTACCAGGTCACCGAAGAGGTCCATTAAATTTGAACTTAAATTTAGCTTTTTTATGCACTTTCTGCCAAGCAAAGATATATGACTAGGTTCTGAGTGAATTATGATCAATGGGGATGAAGAATTGTTAAGCAGAGAGGAAATATAACAAGGCATAAATGATGAGAGGAAGTTTTGGTTCATTCTATCTATGAGTATTGTCAAAGGGGAATATAAAACACTTATGTTCTAAGCTGCACAAATTCTTAGCAGTCATGCCAACTGCTAATTCTTCATCTCTGCTGATGGAGTCCAACATTAGAAGTGCTTAATTCGCGTTTTCATATTTGTTTAACATTCATATAACCACTTTCACACGCTTTCCATCATTTCTCTATGAATGTTCCAGACTGATATTTGTCCATGTATAGAACTACATTTAACTATACTTTTATCACTTGTTACTTTCTCAAAGTGCTACTAAACCATGCATTTCGTTTGTCATCCTGCTTGAACTGTTCAATCACTTGAATACACTTCATTGTACACTAGAAACTTGTGTCACAAGTATTGCTTTTTACATTCTTTATTACACCTTTTGCTCTTTCGATATACACGGTTGAGTATTATTAGGGTATCTGTATACTCTTGCATGGAATTTCAAAATTGCATTAGCTACCGCTTCTAATTCTGTGCAACTTATTCAAATTCATCCGTATCTTATATGCCAGAAGAAACAAAGAAAGCCTGCTACAAGGAAAAAATCTTCTGCTAGGAAAGCTGTTGGTAGCAAGATGGAGAAAGTAACGGAGGAGGAGGTGGTGGAGAAGAAAAAGGTAAGTATAGGGAAAGTTGTTGGCTATTTCAACTGCCCCGTCAGATGTAGAATATTCCTTGTTGAAGTAAGGTCGTTTCATGCCTCCTTGAGAACACAGAAGAAAATTCCACTAATCTACAACGAATTTATTTACATTTCATGTCTTGCCTTGTTGAAAATCTTCTTTATATTTTATGGTTATTTGTAGGCTTTCTTTCGAGTAAGTTTTTAGGTCCATATTTGTTGGCATATTGATGTTGTTTTTTCCTCTTTTCTAGGGACTAAGTTCAAAAATCAACTATGATGCACTGGAGAAGCTAACCAATGAACCTGTATGCTCTCTCTCTCTATATAATATATATGCTATGTTGTTTTGGAGATAGATAATCCAGTATCGGTCGATTAGTAATTTTTACCCTGGAGTTTGATTCCTTGTAGGAGGAGAAAGATTCTGAAAAGGCTAAGAAGGAAGGAATAGACTCGAACAGAGACAAGCAGATTGAAAGAGAGCACTCCAAAGGAACATCAACTTTGGAAGATGGTGGTTTTGAGGAAGACAATTTTAGTGACGAGTCTGAGCACGAGAATGCTTATCTATGCTCATACGAGGAGGACGAGGAGTATGGTTATGGGGAAGATAATGAATATGAAGAGTATTGATATGGTTATAGGGAAGATTATGATTATGAAGAGTTTTGATGTGATTTTTGTTGAGTTTTGAGGCATGCTATTTGGACACAATCATGTGATCAAATTTTGGGGGAAGCTTCTGCCCTACTCTAAAAGAAAAAAAGATAAAAGAAGTAAAAGCTTTTACCATATCAACTGGTTATAAGTTCGTGTGGAGACCAATAGAGCTTGTTATATAAATAGATTTTTTGATATATATTATAGATTTTGTTATCAGTATGAAATGTTATATAAATAGTTAAATTGAAAAATCATAAAAAAATAATAATAAAATAAATTTTTTTGGCATTATAAATTTTACAATTTTTTTATGGTCTTTTAAGAATTTTTATAAAATTGGGTTTTTAATAAGAATTTGAGTATTTGATTAGAAATTTATGTTTTCCTAAGAAATTTAAGTAAATAGTTTATAATTTTGGTAGTTATTATAAATAGTGTTATTTAAGGAGATTTAGTAAAGACATTTTGTTATCTATTATATAAATAGATTTTGAACTAAAGATGTGACATGTTGACTGACGTTGACATTGATTATCATTTTGTCTCATTTCATAAGAAACCTTCAAGTGACTTTATTTCATTGTATTTCATACATATTTCAATTCTATTTATATATTGTCATTGACATTATAGATGTTAATTTTAGTCTTTTATATCAAGAAATTTAATATCTTTATACATTACAATAATCTATTCGGTTGTGTTAGGATAAAATATTTTAATTAAATTTTATTATATTATTATTCTAATTTATATTTGAATTATATAATAATAATTTTTGAATAGTCTAAAACTCAAAAATAAATAAATAATGAAAAAATATATATAATATTAATATATAAATTGTATAAAATTAAATTACTAAAAAAAATACATAAAATAAATACAATAATAGATAAAACGAGATGCGACTTCCCCCTAAATATTTTACACTTTCTCCCATAAAAAAAAATTTGTAATGCTTACCCCATTTATAATTTCATTAATTACTCGCCTATAAAAAAAAATGAGTTAGTTCTGCCAATTCTCTTATACCTTTTGTTAAGGTATAATAACATATTTATAATAACAGTCAAACCCATCAATTATTTACTCAAACTCTTAATGAAAACACAATTTTTTAATCAAATACCTAAAGTCCTCAAGATTGAACTTTGTAAAAAAAATTATTTTTTAATAGAATTTTAAGTATTTAGATAAATAGTTGATGATTTTGATAGTTGTAAAATTATGAAATAACTTATTAAAATTTATGAAACCTCATGGAAGCTACCCACAAATTTCCACAATGTTTGCATTTGGCTACGCAATGCTTTTTTTATTTTTCAAAATAATGGAGCAATTTTGTAATTATTATTATTATTACTAATTTTGAAATAATATTTTAGTTAATTATAAAGTTGATAATATAAAAATATCTATAATTAAAATAAATTTAAATTCAAATGCTAACAAAAGTTAAATGATAAATTGATAGTTATGAATCATAATTTTAACTTTAAAAATATATAAAACTAGAAATTTAATTTGAATTATTACAAATAATTGTTAAAATATTAAAACGTGAATTTATAATGTTAAAAACGACAAATGTCATAGTCTTGTTTGATTTGGTCCGTTTTTCGACTGTCTATTTCTGTACTGGTTTTTATTTAATTCATAGCCCAGTTTCTTAAAAATTAAATTAATTGAAAATTAATATTCTCTTTGAATTAAAAAGTGTGGCAAATCATAACTACAATTAACTCTTCTAATAACAATCTCACTTGTTTGTTAAGATTTCACTTATTATAGAGATGTGACTTTTATACACTTATAACAATATATTATAGTGAGAGAATTGTTGTAAACTTACCATAGAATTTACATCGTGATTTTTCATTAAACAAAGGAATTGAGAATTATGTTAAAAAAAGAAAGAAAGTGGGAGCCAAATCAACTAAACTAAAATACGTATAATAGGTGCATGCATTATTACTTTTTTTTTTTTTGGTGAAAAAAATACAACTCAACTAATAAATATTCAAAGGACTTGTCCCATAATTCTTATCAATCAACTGTAATCTCGGTTGTCTATCCCGCCTACTCTTGACTATTCTATCCGCAATTTTATTCTATGCTTAAGATCCCAGTGGCTAAGAAGCTTCAAAGACGAAATTATTCTTTTTACCAAAGCAGAATTAGAGCCCCCACGAATACCTTGATGGATATTATTGACAGCTTCAAGATTATCCGTCTGAATGATGATTTTCCTGAAACCTCGGTCTATGGCAATTCCCAAACCATCGAGAATACCCCATAATTCTGAATCAAAAACTTCACAGTCACCCAAATATCTTGTATAACCAGCAATCCAGTTCCCATTGGGGTCTCGCAAAATCCCTTCAGCAGCAGCAAATGGATCTTTATGCTTTACTGAGCCATCAATATTTAAATAAACCCAGCCCTCCATAAAATCAAGAACGAAATCAGGTTTTGAAGTTTCATAGACTTGTTTATTAAGAACAGATTCAAACTGCTTTGCCCAACAAAAAGAGGCACTGATAACCTCATCAGAGCTCTACGAAACACCTTGAAATATGCGTAAGTTTCGATTCTTCCACATGCGCCAAATGATAATCCCAAACAGGCAAGACCAGCTTACACCACCGGTTAAGTTGATTGCCTGCTTATTCCGTAGATTAAGCTCCAGCCATTCTATGAGAGACCCTGCAAAAAAAAAAAAACAGTTTGTTTACCTGTAGGGATTAACTTCTTCCAAATATCCCTAGTCGTTGTGCAATCCCGAAGAACATGAAGGATACTTTCATACAAAAGGCCACAGAATCCACAAGTAGTGTCAGTACCCAAACCTCTTCTCACCCTTTCTTCATTAGTAAGCACCCAGTTTTTAATAATAAGCCAAATGAACACTTTCACCCTCTGTGGTCCATGATATTTCCATGAAAGATTCCAAACCTCTTCTTTAGCATCCCATGAACCCTCCCTAAGTCTCGTTTACGCACTCTTAATGGAGAAAGAGCCAGACATAGTTCCCTCCCAAGTAATTCTATCTCTGCCAGAATTAAATTGAGGTGGTGAAATCCCAACAATTCTCTCAATAACATCTTCATTTAACCAGATACGAAAGCGATCCAAATTCCAATCCCCATTTTCTATAACCATTTCATTGAGAGTACAATCCAAATCCAAACTAGAATTCGAGGCAATTAAATTACCCAAAGTCCTAATATTCGGAATCCAAGGATCCTTGCAATAGTTAATATTGCGGCCATCCCCAATTGACCAGAAAAGATTCTCACGTATGAGAGGCCAAACCTTCGATAAAGATCTCCATAAAAAAGAACTCCGTGCCCTCAATAAAGAAACAGGAAAACCATCTTGAACACCATACTTAGAATGAAGAACCTTAACCCATAGAGAAGAAGAATCATTCACTAAATTAAAACCCAATTACATCATGAATGCAGTATTATGATCACGTAAAGACCTTATACCAAGCCCACCATGCACTTTAGGTTGACACAGCGTGTCTCAACCTACTAAGGCCATCTTTCTATTGCCACTAGTCGAGCCCCAAATGAATTGTCTAACCATAGCTTCAATCTCCTCGCACAAACCTTTCGGGATCATTATCGATTGCATGAAGTAGCTCAGAATAGTTAATAAGACTGATTGAGCTAAAGGAATTCTACCAGCTAGAGAAAGTTGTCTAGCATCCTAATTACAAAGTTTACTCCGCACCTTATCTGCGACAAAGCGCAAAGTATTTATTGTAACCTTTTCATGAAAAAGAGGAACGCCTAAGTACGAACCCAGATTCTGCACCACCTGAAACCCAAAGATTCTACTGATATGCCTTTGAGTATCAACATCCACACCCCTGGAGAAGAAAATGCTCAACTTTTACAGGTTAACAATATGTCCCGACAGACAACAAAAAGTGTCTAAAACCTCTTTGATAACCCGTGCTTGAATTTCCTCTGCCTGGCCAAAAAGAATCAAGTCATTTGCAAAAAAAAGATGGGAAAGAGATAGATCTAATCTAGATAATCTTATAGGCGACCATCTACCGTCCGCCATTACTGCGTGTACGCCATGCCCTTGCCACTCTATACACAAAGTAAATGATAAGGTGAAAGCGGGCATCCTTAACGAACTCCTCTTGTTGGTTTGAACTTCTGCGTTGGTGCTTCATTCCAAAGTACCTGCATAGTTGAGCCAGAAATAGCTGACATAGTAACAGAGTGAAGAAAGTTGGGAATACCTGCAACCTGTAAAGAAGCATCTATGAAGTTCCAACGAACACGATCATACACCTTCTCAAGGTCAATTTTGATGGCCATCCATCTTTTATTCTTTTGCTTACTTTTCATAGAATGTATTACTTCTTGCATGATGATGATGTTGTCATTGATATTTCTTCCTGCAACAAAGCCTGCTTGCTCAGGTCCAATGATCTTTGGAAAAACCACTTTAAATCTATTGGCTATAATCTTCATTACTAACTTGTATAACACCGAACAAAGACTAATTGGACGAAACTGTGAAAAGTTTTTCGGATGATTAACCTTATGAATAAGAACTATAAGCGAATTATTCAGATCCAAATCAATGCTTTCTCCGTCAAATATTTGTTTAACCCATCTACAGATCGAAGGACCAACATGCGCCCACTGACTCTGATAAAAAAGAGCGTAGAAACCATCACTGCCTGGGGATTTCAAAGGTGCCATACTAAAAAGAGCCTTCTTAATCTCCTCATCTAAAATAGGACTACTAAGAAGATGAATCTCATCTTGATCAAGAGAAGGGAAAGCACTAACACCGAAACTAAAAGTTCCCCCTGATTGCTCTCCATAGAGCTTTTTATAGAAATTAACCGCTTCCTGTTTCAAAACCTCCTCACCATAATCCATTCATCCTCTTGATTTTTTAAGGCGACAATGCGGTTATGCTTTCTCCTCTGCAAGGCTTTCCTATGAAAGAATCTCGTATTCCGGTGACCAAACACTAGCCAGTTACACCTAGCCTTTTGACGCCAAATAAGTTCTTCATGATGCAAAACTTCTTCCAACTCTCCCCGGATATCCATCTCAACCCGATCTAAATAAGTCGAGCTCCTACGATCAATCGCCTTCTGGATATTATCAAGTTTCTTTTTCAAAAGATTCTTTCGATGAATAACATGTCCAAAAACATCCTTATTCCAAGTTTTCACTTGAGCCGTGAAAGAAGCTTGGGTATTCGACATATTACCTTGGAAATCCCAATGCTTCTTAACAAATCCTGAAAACTCCGAATGCTCAACCCAACCCGCCAAAAATTGAAAAGGTCTCTCTGTGGAAGGCTTTTCATTAGGCAAAAGAGATAACAAAAGAGGTCTTTGATCAGATTTGAGCTTTTATAAATGAATGACTCTCGATGAAGGAAACTTAAGACTCCAGGCATCATTACAAATCACCCTATCAAGTCTCTCAAAGACACCCCTTCTATTCCAAGTGAAATCCGCTAAACCCCAAATCATGAAGTCCCATAGTATCCATGAAATCACTAAAAAAAACACATATCTTCCCAATGACCCGACCCCCTCTTTTTTCGCTAGAAGAAAGAATGGCATTAAAATCCCCGATCGCTAACCAAAGAGTCATATCCATGGGGACAATACATTTTAGAGCTTCCCATAACTGCTTACGCTTGAATCTATTCGGACTACCATACACAAACGTAACCAATACCGGATGCTTATGAGGATTTCCAAAAATTTTAAGGAAAATAAATTGGGAATGGTTTCCCAAAATCTCCACAGAAATAGAATTCTTCCATCCTATCCAAATGCCACCAGAAAAACCCTCCGCCTCCACCCGATGAGAGTACTTAAAACCCAATTTAGCAATCACCGAGTCAGCTTTAGCACCACTTACTCTCGTTTCAAGGAGACCAATCAAATCAGGCTTATGCTTTCTATTATATTCCCAGAAGATACGAGGGAATTTTGGACTAACGCAACCCTGACAATTCCAGCAAAAGATAGAAAAATTCTTATTCATAAAGGAAATAAAAATAAAATAAAATAAAAACTACCAATCTATTATGCCGAATTAGACCCAATGCGCATAATCTGGCCCTCAGCACTGCCACCAACTTCTTCTACTCTAGCACCGACTTGTGCACTTATGAGGTTAGCATAGCCTCTTTTAAAGAAATTTTAGAAATTCGAGCAGTTTTTAATCTGCCTCCCCTTTCCTTGAAAGAACGATTGAGAGAAGTTCCACCCCGACTATTGCCCATTTTAATTTCAGAGCCACACCCTCTAGACACAGAAAAAGATTTATTAGAATTAATCAAAGTATTTTTTATTAGCCTTAAAAGTTTTTGGCCTAGTAAGATCATTGATAATAACCACCGAGTGGTGATTTAGATCTAAGTTCGTATCCAAATTAACCAAGGTTTCATTGATACCATCAAAAATTGGATTAATATGCATCGACTTATTCTCCATAACTGTTGAAGAAATCCCACTAAAATGTTGTCCATCCAAATTCGTATTTTTTTCCTTCGATATCATATCATCCGGACCACTAGAGACCGGTTCAGGCGCTAAAGAACCTGCTGACCCAGTACTAACTCCCATAGATCCAACAAGTTCTCTAATCGGCAACCCAATCTACTTTGTGTTGATCCTATCCCAAAAGTTGAACCTGCAGGCAGAAAGGGAGAAGAATTATTGGGAGAAATTAAATTATTATCAAAATCCTTACCCAAATGAGAAAGCCCATTTAACCCAACATGTCTTTTCCCCAAAG
This sequence comes from Gossypium stocksii, assembly GCA_020496765.1. Lineage (NCBI taxonomy): Eukaryota > Viridiplantae > Streptophyta > Magnoliopsida > Malvales > Malvaceae > Gossypium > Gossypium stocksii. Next base: position 98,065,972 of record CM035629.1, on the reverse strand, counting down.
CTTTAAGAATTGAATCTTCCTTGTCAAACCCCGACTTGACCTCCCCAATTCTGCTCAAATTTGGAGCTTCCACAGCAAGCCCAATCGAATCCATAGAATTCGGACTAACAGAACTAGGCCCAACTTCATATCCATTGCCCACTCCTTGAATAAGACCCAAATCCCCTTTGCAACTAACCCTAACATTAGAACCCTTCTCAATCACAAACCCTTTTCCAGTGTTTTTCTCTCCCGAAAAAATCTCACCATCCATACCTAAATTACTACCAGCCATTTCTTCCTCATTTAAAGGCAAAAATCTAGACCTCAGCGTCTTTCTTCTCGATTTAGCTCTCATATTCGCTTGAGAATCTCTTTGACCATGCCGTGATTTCCGCTCAACCAACATCTATGGTCTATAGCCTGATTCCGTCTCTCCAACATTAGCATCAGCAACATCTTCGAAGGAAACTACCGTCGCATCAACCAAGTTCACCGGAACCGGATCTATCACCATCGATGAGCAGACTTCCTTGACATGGTCATACTTCCCACAAGAAAAGTATACAGTCGGGAGGGCTTCATATTCAACCTTCTGAACGGCACCTTTCACCAGAATCTGAGAGACCAACGGTTTATCCAAATTAATAAACACCGCCAAACGGGCAAACCGACCTCTGGTTCTATTATCGGTTTACAAATCTAATTTAACAACTTTACTAATAAGACTTCCAATGGCTTCAATAATCTTTCGTTTGTATAGGTATCCCGGAAGCCCTGGCAACCTAATCCAAGCCATCACCACACTCGAGTACGGCTGTGCAGGATTAAAAGTTTGCGTCCATGGTTGCACGGTAAGATATTGCCCGAATAAAATCCAAAGACCCTGAGATAAGACTCTATTATAGTCTTCAACGTCTTGGAACTTAGCCAAAAAATACCCATTGGTGATGTCCATGAGATGAAACAATTTTGTAGGTTTCCAGAGATTAAGGATACGATTATGAAGTACGTTGTAACTAATATTACGCCACAAAAGCTTTAGGATGAGCGTTAATTCCATCTCTTTGAAAAGTATGCCTTTGATGCGATCCGATAAGGCGATTGCCGGAATCCCATTTACCATAGACGTGTTTACATCTCCTTTTAGAAATTCAATTTTGCCCTCATTTTTTCCCAAAGAGCCTACAAGGTCTCTATCCGGGACAACACTTCCCCCTAACAGCTTGTCCTTAAAGGACATATTTTGTTCTTGGGAAGAGACAACAGCCATGTTTGTGTCTTCACCACCAACGGCATCCTTGAATCTTACTTTCTTGGTATTTCGATCACCATCAGAATGAAGATCACTGTCAAAAATGGTACCGGAGTTTAGCGTCTCCATTTCGCTTTGTGTGTTCCCATGCATTATTGCTTTTATGCATATTTTATTTAACATTCTTTCATATGATTAATTTTATGAATTATCAAATTAAATTAATTAATTTATCACGAGTTATTTAATTCACGTAATCAATTTATAAGTTTATGATGTTCCAAATTCATAGTAGAATATTTATTTAGGGAACTTAATAATCTATTAAATTGATGTTTTTAATTTCACTCATTGATGATTATTTTCATTTAAGAAAATATTATTAATAGATTTTTATGTGAAATTTAAATATTTTTATTGAAATAATATTTTAATTAATAATATTTTTATTTTAAAAACTGTAATTAATAAGTTTGCTTATACAAAAAAGCTATAATTTTACTTCAAATTTTAAAGAATATGCTGTAATTGAGAAATAATTTAATAAAAAATGTGCTTCTTAACTTTGGTGGTGCTGTTATAAGTGAAAAGCTATTATGGAGTGTAGAATTGAGGAGGGTACTTGCTTTCCAAACAAAAACTACGGCTAAAATAATGTTTGGAACTATGACTACAGTTTCAACCGTGAAATCAAAAGTGCAAAAACGTAAAGATGAATATTGAGATCGTTTATGCAGTTCGACCTTAGTTTATGTCTGTGTGATCTTGCCCAGAGTAGTGATCTACTATCTCAGTACAACCAATTATTTAAGTCCTAACATTGGTCTAAATTTCACCAAATTAGCAACTCACCGTTGTACAAAGACTAGACCACTCTCCCACTAAGCTTCCCCCTCGAAAGCTTAGTTTTGTTGTAACGTCCCAAATTTTCTTATGTCGGCTTTTGTAAATTTTTGATGCAACTGTCTGTTTGCTTCAGTGGTTGAGTGTTTTGAGTGTGTGTATGAGGTCCCAAGGTCAAGCCATGTCTTTAGCAAAATTTTGGAAATTTTTTGATTAAAGCCTCACCCTTGTTCAGTGGGCTTAAGTTTAATTATTTGTAAAATCATGTCAAAAATGGCCTGCTAGTTTAGTGGTTAAGTGAAGTGTTGGTTTGTTAAGGGTGCTGTGTTTAAATTCTTGTGTGAGCAGGGGAGCTTATTTTTGCTCTGTCAGTGACCAGAGTTCGGCTGGGTTAGAAGACTGAGGAGGTTGTGAGATAGTGGGAAGTGGGGAGGAAATTAAGGGATTTTGGGTTCTATCAAAATCTTTTTGGTTATTTTTTGGTTCATCCAAAATTTTGTTCTCTCTTCCTCCCTTACTATTTTCTTTTCTTCCCTTACTATCTGCTGAGTTTTACTATTCCTTCTTACTGTCGATACGTTTTATTTTTGTTTTCCCTAGTTGCTATCAAGTTTTCGTGACTCAATATCTCTATGCATTTGGGTGTTATCGGTAAGTTTTGTAAGTACAATTTTCATTTTGGGTTGTTGAATCTTTGTTAATGGAGTTTTGATTCGTGTTTAGGGGAGGACTAAGAAGTTTGGGTCTTCAATTGGTGCTGTGGAAGTGTGAATTTGCCATTTTTGTTCAAAGGTAAAAGTTGACGGTGGTTTACATGATTGTCTGTTCATAATAATTTGGTTTGGTATTGGTTTAAGTGACTAAAATTGGGGTTTTCTCAATCGATTATAGGTCTTAGATTGCTCAGGATTGCTTTTGCTACGAAAACGTACCAGGTGTGTACCCGAAACGCAAAAAACGAGATTCAGCGAAAAGCTAAAAAATAGTTCTGTTGACGCCACACGAGCATGTAGTCACCCGTGTGGTAGGCTGTGTGCGAATGACACGACCATGTGTCTGACGAAGGCCTGGCTGTATGTTAGATACAGCCGTGTGGTGGCTGGGTTGGCCGTGTGTGACACACGGGCTAGACCAATTTGGGACATGTGGGCTACACGAGCGTGTGAGTCCTCATAAGTAGTCCATACGAGGGTGTGGGTTCTGGGCCAGGTTGTCTGATCCATACGGGCCAAGGCCAAATCGGGCCAGATGGGCCATACGGGTGTGTAGGCCTACACGGGCATGTGGGCCCAAAATTCTAAATTTTTCCTTAGGGTTGCACGGGTCATCCAAATCGACTGTGAGCCTACTGTAGGGTTGGTAAGGGCTAACTAGACCCTATCTGTTTAATATAAATAACTGATATTGTGATTTAAGCATGATAGTTATACGCATGTTTGAATACTGTTCTGTATGTATGCTTGTAACTAATTAATAGCATGTAAGCATGTTATATTTTGTATGTTTGCACTGAGCATGTTTATCTGCGTTTGCATTTAGGGTGGGATGATTGATTATTGGAGGAAGTGTACTGAAAGGCATTTATGCCTAATATCTGGCAGCTCACCTGCAATTTATACTGATATGTATCGCATTTAATACAGCACGGTGTGTAGGGATGAGTGGGTGTTTTAAACCCCACATGGTGTGTAGGGATGGTCAGAGATGGTGTGTAGAGGCTGGAGGTAGGATCTATTACTGTTCTGACTGATTAACTGCATTTGTTACTGTATGGGCTTAGGCCCAAATCTATATCTGATTTTGGCATGGGCCAAAGCTCGAATATGCATCTATAATTGAAACTGTAATGGGCTAAGGCCCCAATTTGCATCTGATTCTGTATTGGGCTCTGGCCTAAGATTGTAACTGATTGATACTGATTGTAACTGATTGATATTGATACTTTGATTGTGTGCTTGTTTGTTTCTATGAGGATTACACACTGAGTTTACGTAAACTTACCCTTCTGTTTAATTTGTACAGGTAATCCCCAGACTTGATGGTTCAATGCGGCGAAGGACTCAACGGTGACAACATGTTTGTTAAACTGCTTTATTTCTATTTACGGTTTTATTTCTTATTTGGGTATTTTGATGTAATTTTGAACTCATGGACTATTTTTGCTTCTATTTTGGATTTTAACTGTTTTTATGGATTTATAACGACTAAACTGAACAAAGCGCAGTTTTTACTAAAAACAAAAGTCTTCCTAGTTAAAAATAATTTTTCTTAATTTAAACGGTTTTTAAAGCTTCTGCTAAAAAGATATGTTTTAAGACAAATCAATTAACATGCGTTTTTCTAAGTTAAATAAAAGCTATTAAACTGAAATGGTTTTAACGTGATAACTTCGTTTTCAAATCCTATTCCATGTGACATCGCCAGATTCAGCCATAACGTCTAGGCTGGGTTTGAGGTGTTACATTTGCAATATATAAGGGTGAGAAAAACTCAATTTGACTCGAAAAAAATAAAAAAAGAATTCGAATTTCAAGTTAAACAAATCGAGTTATTCAAATTAATCGAGTTATTCGAGTCAACTCAAATTTTTTTTCGAATTTCGAGTTCAAATCGAGTTTGGTTTTCGAAGTCGAATAACTCAAATAATTCGAATATCAAACTATAATAGTTTACATTATTACCCCATAACTTCTACCCTAAACCTATTCCCCCCTTCAATTTTTTTCTTGAATATTTCTCTCCCAAAATTTTACTCTTACCATTTATTTCTCCCCCCAAAATTTTACTCCCTCAACCTCTAAAACTTTTTATTTCCCACTAAACTTTTACTTCTCACCCTTTTCCCCCAAATAATAATAATTTTATTTATATCTACTATTTATATTATTAAATTAAATTTCACATTTTGTACTAGTTATAGTATTGAATTGTTTTATCACATTGAATCTTTATAAATTTTTGCTAAAATTAAATTATTGATGATGCCATAAAATATTCGTATAATATTTTATGTTGGTATCAATTTCACATTTTATCTTTAAGATAATTTTTATTAGAAAATCATATTTTTTACATTTAATATATTTTTTAATTTTAAAATACATAGTGATAAGAATCAGAAGATAATTGAAGCAACTATGCAAGCAAAAAAGTTAATCCGTATATAAAAGATTAATAAATAAATTATAAGGGGATCAAAGTTAATAACAAATTTGATTACACTGGATAAATTTGATTATGGTGGGTGAAAATGATTATAAGGACCTAAAATATTTTTTAAAGTTTAACTCGAATAAATATATTCGATTCGATTCGAATTCCATCTCACTCGACTCGATTCGAGAAAATTTCAAATCGAGTTAGGATGAAAACATATGATTTGTCAACTCAATTAACTCAAAAATTTTTTATTCGATTCGATCGAACGCTCACCCCTAGCAATATAAGAGGCCCTCTTGATTGCTTACATAAACAATGCTCACATAAAGTGTTCCTAACTTAAACAAATTTGCACTCTGTAAATCTCTCGGTTATTGCTTAACCTAGACAAAACTTAAGTTTATATACTACTTAAGTTTTGTTTACATAAGAGTCATAATCTAGTCGTTTCTCTATAACGTAAGTTAAAAAAATAAGCATAGAATAATAATTCCATAAGAGTCTTAGTGTAATTCAAAGTCTTCAACTGTAGAAAGTGATGTTACTTGTTTCGCAAGTAACCAAATGTAACACCCCTTGCTCTACTCAATCACAAGATTCGAACTACAATATGCTACATTCATTACTGAAGAAACAATAGTCAATTAGGCAATATATAAACATTTACAGATGTAATCTAGTATCAATCAAGTTCAAACTATGTTAGACAATCATTTCTGAGTCTTATACGACCTTATAAAAACTCTTTTGTCAACTCAAGCACGAAATAGGACCAAATTGCAATGTTTTGAAAATTGGGGACCAACGTCGCGACTTCATCACTTCCACGTTGTGATGTCGCCAAAATAGTAAGTAATGTCATGACTTCATGCCATTCGATATCACAACATCACTTATTGTTGGTCGACATTGCAACGAGGGAGGGTGGTCGCGAGACATGGACCCTTTTTTTGGCAAATATGTATAATTAGGCACCTAATCCAAAGTTTCCAACCAAACCATTTAATATATACATCTAATTACCACTTCTACTTGACTTAAAACATACAAAATCATGCCAAACAAGTTCAAACAAACAAATTCAACTTCTTATCAAGACATACAACTCTTATACATTAATTAGACTTAAATAAATTAATTTCACTAGAACTTAACATCCAAACCATTCAAATACCAATATTCACTTATGCCATACTGTATTGAAAACATGTCATTTAACTTCAATTACCTACACTTATGTACATATACACATCAATAACTTTTTAGACTTTAAACATGAATCCCAACAATCAATAATAAGTCACATTTTTTAACCATTCATGATTTAGGCATATTTGATCCCAAATTTCTATCCAACTATGTCAACCATGGTTAGTCTAACTCAAAATTTGCATACATATACAATTCAATCATCAAAACCTTCATGACATTAACAACGAACCAAATTAACCATTCACTAATATATACCTCAAGCATAGAAATAAAAAAATTATCATTTTCAGCTAGACATTAACTTAACTATTTCATATTGTAACACCCCAAACTCGGCCTAAACGTTATGGCCGAATCTGGCGGTGTCACACGATAGGGTGTTTAAGACTAAATTGTCATGATAAAATCATTTCTGATTTGTCTATTTCTAGTTAACTCTTATTATCTTCAAAAAAATCATTTATCGGTTAGTTTGATTTATGAAAAACATAATTCGTTACGGAAGCTTTAAAATTCATTAATTCTAAGAAAAATCGAGATAATTAAGTAAATAGTTTATTCTAGGAAAACCGCTTTGTTTCAGTGAAAACCATTTGGTCGTTGAGTTTTCGCAGTTATAAAATCCATAAGAACAAATAAAATTAAAATAAAGGAAAAAGTCCAAAAGTCCCAAAATTACATCCAAATACCTAAAATAAAATAATAATAAAAATAATAAACCATGGAACAGAATAAAATACGTGTGGCCACCATTGACTCCTCCACTGCATTGATCCGTCAAGTCGGAAGATTACCTGTACACATTAACCAGAAGGGGTGAGTTTACGTAAACTCAATGTGTAATCCCCACAGAAAATAAGCATACAGTCATTCACAATAAACAGTCATTCGTAACTTGGGCCTAAGCCCATTTCAATTTTAGTAGCAGTTCGGGCCTTAGCCCATTTCAGTTTCAGTATCAGATATGCATTAGGGCCTCAGCCTATCACAGTAACAGTAATGCATGTAGTAATCACGAAATAGAATCCTACCCACCAGACTCTAATACACCATCTCCGTCTATCCCTACATTTCTTGTGGGGTTTAAAATGCCCACCCAGCCCTACATTCCAAGCTGTACCGAACACGGTATATATCAGTATAATGCAGTGGAGCTGCCAGTCAATAGGCTTAAGAAATTTTCAGTATATATTGCAGCTGAGCTGCCAGTCAATAGGTTAAAGCCTTTCAGTACACGTCCTCCAATATAACATCCCAACCCAATGCAATGCAAACATACAATAAATGACATGCTATTACATGGTAATCAGTTGTACATACAATCCAGTTTACATGCATATAACTATCATACTCAGTTCATACATCATACATACAAATCATACATTTAAGGTTCTAAGTAGTGCTTACCGACCCTACAGTAGGTTCACAGTTGAGTTGGGTCACCCATGCAACCTTAGAAAACATTTCAGTTAAATAAACTCACATGCCCATGTGGCTTGCCCGTGTGGCCCACACGGCCCAATTTGGCTTTAGCCGTGTGGATTACATGGCCTAGCCTAGAATCCCACATGCCCGTGTGGCCCACACGGCCCAATTCAGTCTAGCCCATGTGTCACACACGGCTAACCTGGCCATCACACGGTCGAGTCTTGTACGTATGGCTTGGCCTTGTCGATCACACGCCCGTGTCCTAGCACACGACCTACCACACGGGCAACCACACGCCCGAGTGGCATCGACAGTGGGGTTTTTAGCTTTTGCTGGAACTTTATTTTTTGCATTTTCGGGTACACACTTCGTATTGTATGATGCTAAAACCACACTTGAGACGATCAATACCTAAAAATTGATCAATTTAACTCTTAACATTAATTTTAATTCACAATTTGTATGAAATCACAAACTGACAATACTTCTAATTCAATCACACAACACTTACCTCGAAGCCCCAGCGAACTAGACTAAAATTCTGCAGGAGAAGGGCCCCGTTCCAAACGATTCCTTGCTATTAAAACAGAATACATAAGCCTCTATTTAGTAACTTAAAAATCGAGACTACAGTACACCTAAATCCCTTACCAACTATCGACAGGGCAGAGTGCAGTTCAGCAAAGTGAGAACGAACGAATCGAAAAGGGGTAAACAGTAATAGAAAGGGTAAAACAAAGAAGGGAAAAGTAGGATGGCGTCAGAAAGTTAGGGGAAAAGAGGAGAAAACATAAAGAACAACAAAACAAAAAGAATTTGGAAAAGAAAGAATGGCAGGAAACTCCACAACAATCTGACACCATAATTTTACTCCCTCTACAACACACCCAACTACCCAATCCCCTACAAATCTGGCCACGTCCACCCACTATCAGTATTTTAATTCTACCGAAATACTATCCCATAATCAAGCCAAAAATAATGCCAATACCAAGACTCCTAAGGACCTCCAGCAGGTTAACACTCTACTTAACCACCAAACCAGTAGACCCATTCTGATAAGTACTTTCCAACAATTAATTAAAAGCCTCCTGACCAAAGATAGGGCTTTATTCATAAAAATACCAAAATTTTTCCAAGACAAAGCTTGAACTTAGGACCTCCCAAACACACCCAGAACACATAACCACTTAAGCAGATGGATATTTATGTCACATTTCTACAAAAACAAAAATAAGAATTTTAGGGTGTTACAACTCTACCCCCTAAAAGAAAATTTCATCCTCGAAATTTACCTGATCAAAATAGATGAGGATACTGCTGATGTATTGCATCTTCGGGTTCCCACATAGCCTCCTCAGTGCTATGATTCCACTACAAAACCTTAACCTATGGAATAGACTTCTTTTTTAGAGCATTAACATCACGATCCAGAATTTGAACCGTCTCCTCCTCAAAGGTTAAGTCTGGCCTAACCTCAATCTCCTCAACAAGGATAATATGAGTAGGATAAGAACGGTAGCACCTCAACATCAAGACACAGAACACGTCATAAATACAATCCAACTCCGGAGGTAGCTTCAACTGGTAAGTAATTGGTTTCACTCGCTTCAGCATCCAGTACGACCCAATAAACCTAGGGCTCAGCTTACCCTTCCGACTGAATCTCAAAACCTTTTTTCATGGCGAGACCTTGAGAAATATGAAGTCCCCTACAGAATACTCGATCTCATGTCTCTTCAGATCTGCATAAGATTTCTGCTTGTCAGAAGCTGCTCAGACGATCCCAAATGAGTCTAACCTTATCCTCTGTCTCAGAAACTAATTCAAGACCCAGAACACGTCGTTCACCCAACTCAGTCCAACATAGAAGAGTGCAACACTTACGACCATATAGAGCCTCGTAAGGTGCTAGCTGATTGCTCGATTAGAAATTGTTATTATAGGCGAACTACACTAACAACAGATACTCTTTCCAACTACCTCAAAAATCGATAATAGCTCCTCAACATATCCTCCAGTATCTGAATCACCCTATCAGATTGATCATCGGTCTGAGGATAGAACGCAGTACTGAAGTCCAATCTCGAACCCAGAGCCTCATGTAACTTTTTCCAGAACCGAGACGTGAAACAAGGATCTCTATCAGAAATGATCAAGACAAATACCCCATGTAGTCTCACTATCTCTGAAATGTAGAGCTTTCCCAACTTCTGTAGTGAATAATCAGTCCTAACCAGGATGAAGTGTACAGACTTGGTCAATCGATCCACGATGACCCAAACTGAATCTTTCTTAGTGGGTGTTAGGGGCAACCCACTAACAAAGTCCATCGTCACTCGCTCCCATTTCCATAGTGGAATCTTAACCGACTGCAACAAACTCAAAGGTAATTGATGCTCAGCCTTAACCTGCTGGCGTCAAACATCTAGCCACAAAATCAGTAACCTCTTGTTTTAATCCTAGCCACCAGTATAGTTCTCAAAGATCTCGGTACATCTAATTCTCATCAGGATGCACAGTGTAAGGGCTACTATGCACCTTCCTAAAATAGACTGGCTCAAATCAGTATCATTCAATACACAAATCCGTCTACAGAAATAGAGTACCTCTTCACTATTCAGTCCAAAATCCATAGTGCTACCACTCTTACTCTGAGGGAACCGTAACCAAAGTGAGTCATCCTCCAACTGTTTATCTTGAATCTACCCAATCCAAGTCAGCTTAACCTGAACTTCGACTAAAAGACTACCATCATCGAACAAATTAAGTCGAGCGAACATTACCCTCAGATCAGTCATTGCCCTATGGCTCAATGCATTAGCCACCACATTTGCCTTGCCTGGATGGTACTCAATGGAACAGTCATAATCTTTAAGCAACTCAATCCATCTACGCTGCTTAAGTTTCAACTCTTTCTGAGTAAGGAGATACTTGAGGCTTTTGTGATCAGTGTAGATGATACACTTCTCACCATAAAAATAGTGCCTCTAGATTTTCAGAGCAAAGACTACATTGGCTAATGCCAAATTGTGCTTCGGATAGTTCGCCTCGTGTGTCTTAAGCTGACGAGACGCATATGCTACCACCTTACCATCTTGCATCAACACACATCCCAAACCGACATGTGATACATCACTATAAATCGTGAACTCCTTTCCAAGTTCAGGTTGTGTCAGAACAGTCTTAAGCTTCTCGAAGCTCCCTTGCTGCCATTAGTCTAGACAAATGGTACACCCTTACATAGCAACTTAGTTCCAATTTGTCTATTTCTAGTTGACTCCTATTATCTTAAAAAAAAATCATTTGCCAGCTAGTTTGATTTATGAAAAACATAATTCATTGCGGAAGCTTTAGAATTCATTAATTCTAAGAAAAATCGAGATAATTAAGTAAACCGTTCATTTTAGGAAAACGTCTTTGTTTTAGTGAAAACTATTTGGTCGTGGAGTTTTCACAGTTATAAAATCCATAAGAACAAATATAATCAAAATAAAGGAAAAAGTCAAAAAGTCTCAAAATTAAATCCAAATACCTAAAATAGAGTAATAATAAAACTAATAAACCATGGAACAGAGTAAAATACGTGTGGCCACCGTTAAGTCCTCTGCTGCATCGATCCGTCAAGCCTGAGGATTACCTGTACACATTAACCAGAAGGGGGTGAGTTTACGTAAACTCAGTGTGTAATCCCCACAGAAGACAAGCATACAGTCATTCACAATAATAGTCATTTGCAATCTGGGCCTAAGCCCATTTCAGTTTCAGTAACAGTTCGGGCCTTAGCCTATTTCAGTGTTAGTACCAGATATGCATTAGGGCCTAAGCCCATCACAGTAATAGTAATGCATGTAGGAATCAGGAAATAGAATCCTACCTACTAGCCTTTAATACACCATCGCCGTCTATCCTTACACTTCCTGTGGGGTTTAAAACACCCACCCAGCCCTACACTCAAAGCTATATTGAACGCGTCACATATCAATATAATGCAATAGAGCTGCTAGTCAATAGGCTTAAAAACCTTTCAGTATATATTGCAACTTAGCTGTCAGTCAATAGAATTAAAGCCTTTCAGTACACTTCTTCCAATATCATCATCCCAACCCAACCCAATGCAATGCAAATATACAGTAAATGACATGTTGTAACATGGCAATCAGTTGTACATACAATTCAGTTTACATGCATATAACTATCATACTCAGTTCATACATCATACATACAGATCACACATTTAAGGGTCTAAATAGTGCTTACTGACCCTACAATAGGTTCACAGTCAACTTGGGCGACCCGTGCAACCTTAGAAAGTATTTCAGTTAAATAGGCTCACACGCCCATGTGGCTTACCCGTATGGGCCCACACGGCCGTGTGGCTCACACGGCCCAGTTTGGCCTTTGCCGTGTGGATCACACGGCCTGGCCTAGAATCTCATACGCTTTTGTGGAACCAGATGCCCGTGTAGCCCACACAGCCCAATTCAGTCTAGCCTGTGTGTCAGACACGGCTAACCTGGCCATCACACGATCGTGTCTTGAGCGTACGGCCTGGCCTCATCGATCACACGCCCGTGTCCTAGCACACGGCCTAGCACACGGGTGACTACATGTCCATGTAATGTCGATAGTGGGGTTTTTAGCTTTTACTAAAACCCTATTTTCTGTGTTCGTTTGATGCTAAAACCACACCCGAGACGATCAGTACCTAAAAATCGATCAATTTAACTCTAACATTAGTTTTAATTCATGATTTGCATGAAATCACAAACTGACAATACTTCCAATTCAATCACACAACACTTACCTCAAAGCCCCAACGAACTAGACTAAAATTCTGTAGGAGAAGGGCCCCGTTCCAAACGATTCCTTGCTATTAAAACAGAATACATAAGCCTTCATTCAGTAACTTAAAAATTGAGACTACAGTACACCTAAATCCCTTACCAACTATCGACAGGGTAGAGTGCAGTTCAACAAGGTTTGAAAGAACAGATCGAAAAGGGGTAACCAGCAATAGAAACGACAAAACAAAGAAGGGGAAAGGAGGATGGCATCAAAAAGTTGGGGGAAAAGGGGAGACTAACACTCTACTTAACCACCAAACCAGTAGGCCCATTCTAATAAGTACTTTCCAACAATTAATTAAGAGCCTACTGACCAAAGATAAGGCTTTATTCATAAAAGTACCAAAATTTTCCCAAGACAAATCTTGAACTTGGGACCTCCTAAACACACCAAGAACACATAACCACTTAAGCAGACAGATATTTATGTCACATTTCCGCAAAAACAAAAATAAGAATTTTAGGGCGTTACACATATACCATAACCAACATTCAAAATCATCATTATATACCATATTCATAACAAATTTTCAACTCACCAAGACTTTTATACATTAAAGTATAAATTAACACACATATACATGCCACAACCTTAGACTCAAAATGATCACATAACTACTGATTCAGTGATAGTGTAAGCTTCGAAATAATCCGGCTTGATGAGTTTTGTAATATGACAATCTACAATGAAAAAGGGAAACAAACAAGGCAAACAAGGTAAGCATATAGGATACTTAGTAAGCTCATATATATAGTACAAGACTTACCTTATCTTTTTTATCTAGATATTATAAGCTACATTAACTTGGCATAGTTTTGCTAGACATGGCAAATCAAAACATCAATAAGACGAGCATTAACTTATAATCAACCATATGATTCCACAATTACTTAACATGCTAATTCATGTCACTTTAGATAACTAACCTCAAAAACTCATTTAATCAAAGGTAATACAATCACATATATGTTAAAAGCATTACTTCACTCCATTTTTCATATTTAGTTCATTCAATATTTTTCCATTTGATCATCAAGTTCATTTCATTTCATCTCATTTTAATTTCTCATTTCATATACTGTTTCACCCAAAGAACCCTAGTAAACAGAATCGGATTCACATGTATCTACACCACACTAGTTGCTCATCCAAGTTGAAATTATACATATCAAGTTACCTGTTTAAGCTAAACCTTTACAACAACATATCAGGTTATTCATTCGAGCTAAACCAGTGTCACATATAATTGAGAAACTATAACAAATGCAAGACCTTAGAAACATCTGTAATCAATCCCGTACAAGTGCGCATAAGACCTTATTGACATGCCAATCATATCCCAACATTTGCTAAGCTCACACGGGCATTTATTACACATATAAACGTCACTTTTCAATTTAGTCTAATTCTCACCTTTCATACTAACTCATAACCAATTAAATTCACAATCAAATATATATATATATACAAGTCAAATACATAACAACCTAAGCAAATAAATATCATATGAACTTACCTAATCAAAACAGTAAACAAGTTGATTCTTTAGGGACTAATCAATAATTTTAACTTTTCCTTAATTACCTTCATTTTGATCCTATTCTTGATCTATACAATTATTCCATACAATCCATCAATACCAAACATTTTCATAATGTGCCATGCATAAATGAACCTATGAAATCTTATTTTTGATACCCCTAAAGTTTTATATTTTATTCATTTTAGTCCTTGAATTCGAAATAGCCATAACTTTTAATTTTTTAACCATAGTTTAAAATTTGAATTCAAATACATTCATTAGGGACCCTTTACTTTTTATTTATACCAAAATTTTACAAAAATTGCATATTTTATTCACTTTAGTCCCTATGTACAAAACTAAAAATTAAATTTTACAATCTAGTCCTTTTTATAATCTAAGCTTAAAATCTCTCAATTTTACACCAATTTCTTCAAGAAATCAACAAAGGAAACTTAAAAGTTTTTTTACAAATTGGTACATGGGCTAGCTAAATCAAGCTCTCATGACCTAAAAAACATAAAAATTATAAGAAAAAAATTAAGAATTACCTACTAATTGGTGACCAAATGCGTACAAGCTTCTAAGGGTTTTCTTTCTTTCAATTTCAACAAGATGAAGAAGATGAAATAATGGTTTTTCCAAATTTCCCACTAACTAAGTATATATAGTATAATTAGGATTTAATTAAGCTAAATTAATTAACAAAATCATGACTTAAACCTATCTTAATTAAAATTAGTGTATTTCATCAACATCGTCCACTATCTAACATTTAAAAATGGTTTAATTACCATTTTGGACCTTTGGCTAATTGTTATTTAAATCCCTAAGCCGTGGACCAATTAAAAACTTATAGCGATTAGACTTTTATAATTTAGCCCGTGTACCTACATTAACTATTAATTTGGAAAAATTTCTAAGCCAAACTTAAATATATTTTTATACAAACTTCGTAAATATTCATATTTAATATTTACAGATTTGATTTATAGAAATAGGATTTTGAAACTGCCTTTTTTAGCACCATTAAAAATTAGGTTATTACACCAAACTTGAACTGCTAGTAACCAATCTTCAAGCCTTCAATTTTAACTTAATCGGTCTTCATGGTTTGGGCTCTAACTCTGAAAACAGATAGTCTAATGCTTTTATTCTAAAATTTTCCAACTCTAAAAATAGGTAAGTAAGATAATGAAACAATGCTTCAAGTTGTGGTCAGTATTTCAGGCATAGAATTCACCTTGCCTTCAAATATGTCAATAATCTCCCGTTTTGGCAATTTTTGAATAAAACATACAGAGGGAAAATTAAAGTAATCACAATTACATATTCTCCCCCTAAGGATCTCATCCTTAATCAAACAATCGCAACTATCTTATCCCAAACCATAACAAAAGTAAAGGCTTGTTAATATGATCCAAAACATGTAAGGGCAAGAATACAAGATTATTGGATTGAGTGAACCACTATACTAGATTGACGAGAATTGTATTTCTAAGTTTGAGGTGCTTTGCCCAAAAAGATGTACTACTCACTCACTACTCCCCTTTTTTTTTCAATGATTGCAAAAGGATCACTAAAGTTGCCAAGACAAGATATCCAACTTCACGGCCAATAGCTTACTATTGTGTGCTTTGAGGTCCTTGATTTGCATATCATTGGCAACATTCTTATAAAAAAAGAAACTTGAGGAGCCTCTATGTAACACCCCAATCCACCCATCTGATTGACAAATGTTGATGTTATCAGAAAATAAAAATCATTTCGAATTGACAAAAACATTGGTTTTAGAAATTAAGACAATCGATACAATGTAAATAAAACAATCTTAAGAATAATATTTGGTGGAGTAATATTTTTTAAAACAAAACCAAAAGAAAATAAAGGTATACATTCTAAAATATCAATCGCAGGATTAAAAGCATTAAAGGACAAATCAAGGGAAAATAAGAGTAAGTCTTGATTTTCATAATATAAAAGTTAGCAAATTTGGCAAAGAGCCAACATTCATTATATATAGATGGTTGTATAAAAGAAGTTCAAATTAACTTTTACATAATTCAACACGATAGACTTAAACCATGGGCCACCCCAACTCGATATACATGTTACGACAAAATGAAGATTGGCTCACAAAAGAGTCCGCTGGTTGGCTGAATCCCTTCAAAAGTTCATTTTCTCAACAGATCCTAAAATGGTGAGGGAAAAACTAGGTAAGTTCATAACAAAATTAGTGAGTTCCAAAGATAAACAATAAACATTCAAATAACATTTTCGAGAAGTGAAATTTAGCTAGACTTTTACCACACTTAATAATACCAACAATTCACACACAAATATGCCAATATAGTTGTGTATAATCTATTGGAGGATTCATAACACCACACAATTTGGGTTTGTTGGTGGATACTATCTGCCACTAAATGTAGACATTATGGTAAAGGATGAATGCGGAAACAGATCGTAAAGTTTGTCAAGGTCGCAGATTTGACTTAGGGCTCTAGACGTTCGGAAAGAAACTTAAATTTTGACACAACCTGAAACGAAATTGAATCCAAGTTAAATAAAATAATTAAAATAAATAACTAAAATAAAATAACAAATCAAAGATTAAGGAAGCGAATAAAGAAGATAAACGGAAAGATAGAAAGTGGCGTGTAGAAGTCCTAAGAAGCCTTAGAAACACGAAGAATCCACACCCCCCTTCAAGTGGCTCTAATTGCCCCTCCAAGATAAAAACATTGGCAAGAAAAAGTTTGAAAATGATCCCCACAATCTAAAAAGATTGTTAACACTCTTCTAAAAGAAACTCAAGAGAAATTATTGAAAAGAAAAACCCAGATAGAATTTATTATCTTAAAAGATAAATAGAATAATAATGAATTGTATGTATTATATACAATGTAAATGCCTATACATAGGTTAGTCAAATAAATCTAAATAAAACTTCTAAGTATACTAGAACTCTAATTTTAATCTAAACAAGAACTAGTTTTAAACTAAACTTTCTTGTTAACATAAAATTTCTAAATAACTTAAAATACTTAATAATTAGAAAAAATTCAGAATAAAATAATAAGCATAAAACCCGAACCCAATATGATTTAAAATTGAATTAAAAGCCCAAATTTTGTAATTTCCATCATAATCCCGTTCAGAAATTCTGCTCGCATAGTCTTCACTAAAACGGTCATAACTTGAGCTCTCGAACTCAAAATCAAGTGATTCAAAATGCGTTTTGAAGCTAAGAGATAGGTTTTCAAACACCCTACGAACATCTCAACCCAGAAATGCTAGGATCCCATCCAAAAATTCATCGCAAGTCTACTAATTTTTCAAGCTGAAAATTGGCAGTTTTGATGATTGGAATCTAATAAATTTCACCTCATTCGTGCATGTATCATTCTCCCTTTCCTCAAAAAGATTCGTCCTTGAATCTTGTCTTTGATCAAGTCCTGGTTTTTTTTTCTTAGCCTTTGACATTGTTGTTGGGCCTTGAGGTAGTGTGAACCCATCACAGTCATGGGTCTAAAATTGTACCTTGAGACCCGCATCATTCCCCCCTTCCTCAAGTAGATTCGTCCCCTAATCTTTAGCCACATAGAAAGAAAATGGATTAGGATAAATAATAACAAAATGAATAAAATACTTACGTAAGCTTTCTTGTGCGCCAAAACTATCTCTAGGATCAAAGATATGTTTTTGATATCCCAAATCATCATGGATTAAGTATCTCTCCTTCAAAAACAAGTCATCAACACTAGATAAAGAAATATTAGGCACACGAGTGTTCAAGTAAAAAATAACTTGTAACTTTCTTTTAATATGTATGGCCATCCATAAGAATTTCCAACGATGAGTCAAGAATTTCACATAATTATAAAAATCAAGTAGTTTAATATTATTATGTAAAGGTTCATATTTAGAGTCTAAGGTAGAAGATTTTGTTGTAAGATCAAATGCATGAGGTTGTTTAATAAACTTATCGAATGCAACTAAAGTAAACTTTAAATACCTAGATAAACCCATAAAATCAATTGAACTTTCAAACCAATGTTTATTGAAACTTAACCAATGAGAAAGCATATCATAAGGAAAAATAAAATCAATAGCATATTTATTAAAAACATTCAAGGTACGCCTACATATTTCAATTTCTGATGTATCATTACTTTTCGTACCTTCTAGCTCCTGTGGAGAATTATCAATGTTCAACTTACCTCTTTTCCACAAGTAAAATTGTCTATCGATGGTAAAGTAATATAATTGAGAGTTCGTTAATGGATCCTTGAAATCCTGTAACAAAGAAACACCACTAAACAAATTTAAGTTAGAATTAGTTAAAACGAACTTACTCCTCACTTTTGTCTGGGTATTTTCTTGCTTTTTATTTTCTTTTTCCACTTGGAAACTCTCCAATTTTAACTCATATGGATTTTCACTCACCAAATTTGGACCATCAAGTAGACTTTTATCACTCAAGGTCTCTTTTCTCTCTGTCTTTTCACATAATTCTTCCTTACTTCCCATATCCCCCTCACAAGTATTATGAATATTCAATTCAATACAATCTATCTCAATAAGAGAACATGGCATTTCTATCTCATCTAACTCCATACATTTGAGGAAGAAATTCTCATTATCATCTTTTTTGATTCACAAAGTTTGCAATCTTCTTTGATCAACAAAAGTCCCGTGTTGGCATAATCACGACTATAATGCCCACGCCATTTACATGTAAAACATTCAATGTCATGAGCTTTTTTTTTTTTTGGTGAAAATTTAGTAGAAATGGGTTGCTTGAAAGATGTAGAAGAATGCTTTGTAGGAGCCATACTTTTCCACTCAAAAGGTTTAATCTCAGCATGTTTTGGCAGTAACTTATTAGTAGCATAAGGAGGTTTTGAATTTTTAAGACTAGAATTAGAATTTGTACCTCGATAATAGTGTGATGCTCTAAATGGATGAGATTGATGTTGCTAAAATTATTGTTCAATCTCAATTGCCTTGTGTACCATCTCCTCAAGGTCAATATAGGTGTGAAGATTAAGAACATTGGCTATCGAAACATTCAAGCCATCTACAAATCGCACCATGGTAGTTTCTTTATCCTCTTGTATATTTGCTATTTGCATAAGCATCTCCATCTTCTTAAAATACTCATCAATAGATCGATTACCTTGAACAAGGCGTTGAAGTCTCATTGAGTCTTCTCTATAGTAATGAGAAGGAACGTAATGCTTTCGCACCACTTGCTCCAACTTGTCCCATATTTCAATTACCCTTTCGCGGTTTCTTTGACAATCAATTCCAAGTTGAATCCACCAACTCAATGCATAATCTGAAAATCCAAGGGTCGCCAATTAGACTTTTTCCTCTTCCCGGCATTTATTGTAACGAAACATAAGGTCAATTTTTAATTCCCACTCACAATATGCTTCGAGATCATACTTCTCTCGAAATGGTGGAATATTGAACTTTGGTTTAGCTAAAAAGTGTTGCCTACATTCATTATTAACCAAAGTCTTATCATTTGCACAAGACACACGTCAAGCATTATTTGCACAAAGATGAGGCTAATCAATCTTATCTCCCCAATTACGATTCCAACGCTCAATTTTTGTACTTAGACGTTCTAAATTTTTGTTGATCGTGTCTAGAATAGTTTCATGTTGCTAATCTCGAGCATTTAGAACCTCTTAATCTCTTCTCAACTACCCAATCATAGTATTGCGAATCATTATGAAAGCTTGAAAAGAACACAACTTAAGAAAAGAAAATTTAATCAAACCTCACTGTTATGCACTTAGAAATAAAAATCAAATTCTTAATGAGGTAAGAATTAATCTTGTGAGTCTTTTAAAAAGTGACAATATCAATCAATTAGAATGTATTAGAATCAAACTAACAAAGCAAACCTAAGAGCATTATAAGTCCAAAATCGGCTAGACATCAAAGAATTCTGTTGCACGGAGAAAGGAATATGCAATGTGCTTTAACTTACTAACACAAAAAACAAGAAAAAGTGTTAGAATGTGTAAAAGGACAAATAAAAAGTAAAAACAAATGAAAACTTAAAGTTAAGAGTCAATGAAAATTGCTGAAGTTCGAAAAACTGAAAAACTGCGAAGCAACTAGACAAACTTCGTTGAGGTGTTTCTGATTTCCAAAAATCATGAAATTTAAACTGGAGCCTCCTAAATAATGTAGATTTGATCTGGAAGTTTTTGGCACAAAATTCAACCCACAGAATATTTTTTTATTTTTTTCATATTTTATTTTTTTTTACTTTTTTTATCATTTTTTTTGTGGGAAATATTTTTTATACTCTAAAATAGTGCCAAGAAATAGTATGTAAAATTTTAGATCGTTTGAAAATTGTTTACCCACTGAAAAATATTTTTTTCTGAAAACTGTAGGGGTAAAAAATTGTTTTGAGGTTGTTTTCTAGAAATCAATTTATAAAATAAAAAGAACACCTAAAACACCCAAATCTGATACCAAACGATAAAGGATGAGAAGGATAAATGCGGAAGCGGATCGTAAAGTTTGTCAAAGTCGCAGATTTGACTTAGGGCTCTAGACGTTCGGAAAGAAACTTGAATTTTGACACAACCTGAAATGAAATTGAATCCAAGTCAGATAAAATAATTAAAATAAATAACTAAAATAAAATAACAAATCAAAGATTAAGGAAGCGAATAAAGAAGATAAATGGAAAGATAGAACATGGCGTGTAGAAGTCCTAAGAAGCCTTGGAAACACGAAGAATCCACAACCCCCTTCAAGCGGCTCTAATTTCCAATCCAAGATAGAAACCTTGGCAAGAAAAAGTTTGAAGATGATCCCCACAATTAAAAACGATTGTTAAAACTCTTCTAAAAGAAACTCAAGAGAAATTATTGAAAAGAAAAACCTAGATAGAATTTATTAATTTAAAAGAGAAATAGAATAATAATGAATTGTATGTATTATATACAATGAAAATGCCTATATATAGGCTAGCTAAATAAATCTAAATAAAACTCCTAAGTATACTAGAACTCTAATTTTAATCTAAACAAGAAGTAGTTTTAAACTAAACTTTTTTGTTAACATAAAATTCCTAAATAACTTAAAATACTTAATAATTATCAAAAATTCGGAATAAAATAATAAAAGATGAAAAATAAAATATTGGTCTCATATATAATAAAAATTAAGTCTAAAACCCGAACCCAATATGATTTAAACTCGAATTAAAAGCCTGAAATTTGTAATTTCTGTCATAATCCCGTTTAGAAATTCTGCTCATGCAGTCTTTACTAAAACAGTCATAACTTGAGCTCCTGAACTCAAAATCAAGTGATTCAAAATGTGTTTCAAAGCTAAGAGATAGATATTCAAATTCCATGAAGACATCTCAACCCAGAAATGCTAGGTTCCTATTCAAAAAGTCATCGCAATTTTGCTGATTTCCCATGCTTGAAAATTGGCCGTTTTGATGATTGGGATCTAATAAATTTCACCCCATTCGTGCATGTATCACATTAATAACTTAAATTTTCATGAGAAGAATAGATATGTTGAATAAAAAACACAGACAATTTCACACCACGATCAAAGTTAGCTCACATGCAAATACTTTTCACTGTAAAGTACAAGTCACGTGGATACTTTTCATGGTTAAGCACAATTTGTGCAAATACTTAGTCATTTAAGCACTATTCATGTGCGTTAACCTTATGTAACACTTGCATGCTTTGTATGGATTGTTCATGGACCCCTTCCTTGTGTTAGCTTCTAATCCACATATTGCTTTGAAGAGCCACGATTTCATATTCACGATAATGCTTTATTGGCCCAGTATTTCATATTGAACCTCTGCAAATTCTCCTTGTTAATTCAAACACTTACATGTTCCCGTGCAAGGTAGGGGTATTCACTAATCGCAGTTTGCATTTACATGTCGTACTAGAGGTAAAACTAATTTCATATCATAATCTCCATACATTTCTCCCATCACATCTCATCAATTCTCACCATTTTCCCCTTTCCACCATTCTAGATACAGAGCTTGTACACTAAGGAAGAGTGTCCATTCATAACCATTCATTCATATACTGTATATAGTCATGCACAACTAATTGTAAATAAACTTACTTACATGGAAGACAACATTAACAAGACATTACCTGAGATTTAACAGGAACATAAAAGAAAGGAACTCACCAGGGATTACCAAGAAATGCCTTGCCTATTGTACGGGTTCTTTCCCTTTTGCACTAGGGCATTCTCTCGTTTCTTTAGCTAAAAAAAATCAAACACTCTATTAAGTACATAAACGAATAAACTTTTAATGTAAAAACAATAATCGAAAACATGCAAACATTAACCAGAAGGAAGTTTCCTTCCCTTTGACTTCCCGTAGAAACCTTTATAAACGGTTCCTACAACCCTATCATTCTCTAATATTAATCTAAAGAAAGACTCAAGAGTTTACCAATAGTTGGCTTGAAAAAGTCAATTACTAATCAAGCTAAAGGCACATTCTCCACACAATTAAGAACACACAATAGGTTTCTTCTAATAGAAAAAGGATGACAGAGACATGGGAAATAAAGTCCTTTTCCATTAAGCTTTCATCCTATTTAAATAGGAATTAGCTTGTAATTCCACTATAATAGGTTACCTAATCACTTTACATGCACACACGATTCCACTAATCTCACACAGTGTAACACCCCTAACCCAAAACCATCGCTGGAACAGGGTTACGGAGCATTACAAGAAATTTCAAAATAGATAACAGATAAATCATATCAAAATACAGTGTTCATATCAGTATTAATCATATAGTCCCTTATGAGAGCCCTCGAGGCCCAAAATATGTCTTTGAATCGAATCGAGACTAAATCGAAAACTCAGGAAATTTTTTGTGAAATTTCAAAATTTTCATAGATACAGGACACACACGCCCATATGATTAGGTCGTGTGGTTCACACGGCCAAATGACACACCCGTGTCTTGGGCCGTGTGATACCTGAGTAGGGTACACGCTTGTGTCCCTAACCCGTGTAACTCTATGACTTGTAATCTATTTACGTACAGGGGTCCCACGGCCAAATCACGCGCCCATGTGCCAGGCCATGTGATCAATTCTGTTTTACATTTTTAAGATATAGGGGACACACGGCTAGAACACACACCTATGTGCTAGGCCGTGTGTCACACACAGTCGAGACACAAGCCCGTGTGTCTGCCCGTGTGGAAAAAATAAGGCCATTTTCCAAGCTTTATTTCTCACCCAATTGGTCTTTTACCTATTCCAACACTTAAACACATTCAAGAACCAATTCAAGACATTTATCCAATAACCAAGTGTAACACCCCAAACCCGACCTAGACGTTACGGCCAAGTCTGGTGTGTCACATTGCAGTGTTTTTCGAAAACCATGTTTTCATTGAAAACCCTTCTTAATGTTTAGAAGCTTTTACTGGTAAACTTGTATAAAACCTTTATTTTTTTTTCCAAAACGTGATTCATTGTAACAATCGAAACAACTTTGTAAAATCTTATGGAAAAAGTTGCGAAAGCTTGTAAACCTTTGTAGTTGCGGAAACATGTTATTATAAAAATAGTTTAAGCATCGAAAACTCAGACTTTCTTTGTTATGGCTTAAAGTGAATGAATACTACGCACCAGGTAGGATTCAAGAGAAGAGGAGGTGAGTCATTTAGACTGCTTAAGTACCAAGCTCTTTCTAGATCTAATCCTAGACATACACACATCCATTGCCACACTTTAACCTTATGACTTGTCCACGAACAACAAATTAAGTTTAAATGTATTTAAGATATTTATTTATGAAAACATTTATGTTGCGGAAGCTTTTCTCTGTTTTCAAAATATTTTGAAAACAAGTAACTTTTACAAAAACGCGCCGTAGAGCTAACCGATTTCGAAATGATTTAAACAATGTCCTACTTAAGCTAAAAACAATTAAAGAATTAAAGAATTAAAAACCCAAAATAAAATAAATAGAGCGGCCTTATTACAACCTAGAAACCAAAATTAAATAATCTAAATAAATAATAAAATGAAATAATTGAAAACCAGAAATTTAAATCTTCGTGGGCACTCTGAATCCCTCCCAGCTCCAAGTCCACCAACTAGGGCTCACCTGCATGGATGGAAAGAAAGGGGGTGAGTTTGGAAAACTCAGTGTGTATAGAATGCCCATCCAGAGCCCAAGTCAGCTCAAGTCAGCTCAAGCCCACTGGGCCGAAGCCCTATCCAGATACAGTAAACTGGGCTTTAGCCGTCTCAGTTAACAGTATGGCCCATAGGCCCATTTCAGAACAGAACAGATAATATCATGTATGCAAGCCTGACCCAGCCTAAATCCATCCGCTACACTCCACCCGTACCAGTCCTACACACCATGTAGGGAATAACTCAACCCACCCAGCCCTACACTCCACAGTTGCAACATGGCTGCTCAGGTAACAGTAAATTGAGGCAATGCCTTCAGTACGTGGTCAAGCCACTTTCAGTACTTCCTCCATCAATATCCCAGTCCCATGCAACAGATAATAATGGCATGCAGTAAACAGTAACAGTAAAACATGCATTTTGGGTCAAACTTAACCTTAGGGGTATAATAGTCATTTTTCTCCTAGAGGTAAAACCATAATTTTCCACCTATAAGGGTATTTCAGTAATTTTATCAGTTTTTAGGGTTTTCATGCATAATACAGTCACTACTAATCCATTTGTCTTCACGGTAGTCTATTTAGCTTAGTTTAACAATTTTAGCTATTGGGCCCTAAAACCCCTAATGGGCCCTACGGTGTCTATTAGCAAATTAAGCCCATTTAGTCCAAGTTTCATAACCAACTTTCTAGTTTTAGCAGTTTCGATCCTTCAGTCTAACAGAACATACTTATTGCCTATTTTTACCCATATGGGCCCGTAAGCTTATTGGGCCCATTTGCAGCCCATCGAGGCCCAATTACCAAAGTATACGAAATTCCACACAAGACTAGCTTACCATCTTGCGATTTCAGATCTAATGATTTCTAACGTCTTGTGAGCATTCGCACACTCACAAGCCTACAAAATGCCAGAATTTCGACATTTCAGCTTTTGCCGAATTAGACTAAAGAAGGGGTTCGATACACACCTGTTTTGCGACGACTGCTAGAGAGATCCCCCACGATGTCTTACAATCGATTACCACAATCCTTAGATTGCAAAACTACAACAAACAATCCCAATATTCACTTACCCATATTCGGCCAATCTCCTTAAAGCCTTCAAAATCTTACCTTTGCCGAAAACTGATGACTAGATCTAAGTCTAGTTGTTCTAAAGATCCAAGCCTTCGATCAATCACTTCTAGTATACACTAATCACCAAAATAAATCATTGGTTAATGACCCTTAGGGCCCTATGCCCCAATCGACAGCCTCCCTAGATTTTAGGGACTTCGGCTTTTTCTAAATCGCAAAATAATGTAGATCTGGGATAACGAGTACTTACCACAGTTTCTCCTTATGTTCCTACTCAGATCTGATGCAGATCTATCCCCTAAACGCTAGCAGAACTCGAATCTTAGAGATCTAAAGATTCGGCTATGAGCTCCTATGGTTATGGCAGTTTCGACTTTTTGACTGGTGAAGAAGATGATGATTTGAGGCTATTAGTTTGGAGTAGTGTTGCCGACAGATACTAAGGGTTTAAAGAAGATGAAAATCAGTCAAAAGGAATGAAAAGAAAAGAAGGAATTGGCTTGGAGAAATCGGCACAAGAAGTAAGTTTTTGGGATTTCGGCTTTTATTGCAATCAGCTATGGTGGTTTTGTGGAGGATGGAATCGACAGAGAAGGAGAGTAAGGTGAGAAGGTTTAGGCTAGAAGAGAAAGCAAAAAGGAAGAAAATAATGGAGGAGAAGGAGAGGAAGAAGAAATTGGCACAAAGGAGAAGGAATTTGCGTTTTCGGCTTTTGTGAAAACTTAAAAAAAAGATGAATAAAATTGAAAGCTTTCAGGTGGCTAACTCTAATTCTCCAAGACAGAAAAAGAAAAGAACCTAACCCTAATATCAACTAAAACAATCATCCCAACCTTCCTAAGGCCCTTGCTGAAATTCATTTAAGTGATCACATGCCCGGCACATGCCTAAAAACTAAAAAGTAACAATATGCTTACCTTGCAACTTGAACCCTGGACCTTTAATTCCTTCCCAGGCGCCACTTTTTTAGGAACTTAGTGGCGCCACCTTGCCACTTTGCCAAAGCTCTTCTTGTATCATAATTTATGAAGTTTTTCTTAAAAGCCCACTTAACCAAGTCTCCTATTCACTTAAAATCCAAACTTGATATTTTACCGGGTTTTAACTTAGGCTTGAGCCTTCTAAAGGCCCACTAACACATTTAAACACAATTCCAATATCCAGAACACCAAAATTTTAAAATTCACCAAAAATCACAGAAACCCAAAAAATCCCGAAAATCAGGGCGTTACACCAAGCCTTAACTAGGTCTTATAAATGATTTATCAATTCATATGGTCAAATGTCCAAAAGTTTACTAATCAAACATATTTACATATAGGCATCTTTATCAATTTTATACTATCACTAATTACCCATCTATACGCCTATACCATATCATTATTTGTCCATTTCAAATACATATCAACATATTATAGCCTCATTAATACATATCAAAACATGTTCAACATAAGCCATTCCAATGGCTTGTTATAACCAAAACATTTACATGCCAACATTTGCTAATCAACCTATACATGCCATTATAACCATAATTCATTTACCATTTATACCAAAAGGGCCGATAGATAGTGTGAGTGATCTCTACCGAGCTTCCCAACCAACGAGCTTCCGAATCACTATTGAATAGGGGAAATTAAACTAGAGTAAGCATATAATGCTTAGTAAGTCCGTATAACTTGATAATTAGCTTACCACTTATTTAAATTTAATATAAACATACTAAGCACATTCAATCATCTTGATCACGAGCCCTAACACATATCCTTATCACCCTTGTTAGTCATACACTTCATATAAATATCAAGAAACAGGTGTGGCCTTAACAATCATTTGATTTCCTTGTATATATACTTTCTACATCAAGTATTCATATAATGTATACAAATCATATCTTTGTACTTCAAATACATTTTCATAATAATTTGTCTCGATTACTGATCATTTCATGTCAGAACTTTGTCCATAAAAGCACTTAAATTATCATTATCACATGAGTAGTACACTCAAGGTGTACAAATCTATTCTCATAAATGAATATATTCATCAAACAAATTTCCATGTTCATATATCATAATTTCATACTTCCATATTTCATAAAACGTCATTTTCATGTACTTTAAGCAGATACATGTAAAACCCCATTTCTTTTCATGTTAAGTTTTTATCCGTTGAATTATTGAAAATATTAATGGATACTCAGGTAGTACACACAAAGTGTACAAATCAGTAAATCTGTCGATTCATATTCAGGAGTACCCATTTAGGCACTTAATCAGGAAACACACTCTCGAGCCACATATCATATAATAGGATTACCAGTCCAGGCTAAATCCTTTCTGTAACATATGCTCAGAAAAGCTCAATTAGGATTACCAGTCTAGGCTAAATCCTAATTGTAACATATGCTCGAGAAGGGTTATATCAGGATTACTCATCCGGGCTAAATCTTATCTGTAATGAGGTCAATAGGATTACTCGTCTGAGCTAAATCCCGTTAGCAACAAATGTAGGACCTCATTCATTTCGGGAAATCAGATATCCACCGAATTTTCATTTATTCAAACGGAATTTGACATTTATCATACAATTTTTAGGTATATGATCAATCTCATATATTTATGCATTTATGCAATTCAAATGTTCACATTCAACTCAAGCATAAAAATAACATTTTTACCATTTATCACTTATTGGGTATTATTATTTATTTCAGGCACTTTTGTTTATTGGGCTTTAACGAATATGTGATCATTTCACATATTTATGGTATTTATAGAATCATTTAACATTTATCAGACAATATCGGATATTCATTTATCAGGCAATATCGAGTATTCAGTCTATTTCTTGTACTTAACAATTACACATTTCACATATATAACATTTAATTCAAACACACATTTGTACATTTTCATTTAAACAAAACATAACATTTATCGAGTATAGTCGGGCATGTGATCAATTATACATGAAACATTCATACAATTCACACATACAATATTTATTTCAAGCATAAAATATACTCAATTGAGTTACACGAACTTATCTCGACAATTGTTCGTGTATGTAAAATCTACTATTCCATCTTTTTTCTCTTTTCCTCTTTCTAGCTCTGAATTTGATTTATCCGGATCTATATGAGTAAATTTAACATCAATTTATATTCAATTCAATTCAATTCAATTCACATTTTTGGCAAAATTACCATTGTACCCCTAACTTTTTAGTTAATGACAATTTCGTCCCTAGGCTCGGAAAATGATATTCTCACAAATTAATACTTATTCCAAGCCTAATCAATTTTTACATGTAAAAATTACAGCACAAGTATTTCACAAAAATCATAATTTTTCCATAACTTTTACACCTTTTCAATTTAGTCCCTAAATCATATTTTCATCAAAATTCTCTTTGTAAAAGTTGTTTATCTATTAACAACCTTTCATTTTCTATCATAATTTTCTAAATTTCAGCATATTCATCCATTACAAAACTTCTATGCTTTGATAACTTTGCAAATTAATCCCCAAAATTTGATATATTATTCTATCCCGGTCTCAAAAATATAAAAATTACTAAAAACAGGACTTGATTACTTACCCAATTGAGCCAAGAAAGCTTGCTTTCTCATTCCTAGGATTTCCATGTATTTTTGGGGATGAAGATGATATAAAATGATGATATTTCCATTTAATTAATTTATCATCCATTAATTTTTCCACTTTCCCATTTAGTCCTTTCCTTTTTCTAATTTTCCATAGATGATTCACTAAAAATATCTACTAACTTTCCTTTAATGGTCTATTTACCATATAAGGGCCTCAAGTTTTGAACTCTATAGCTATTTGATACTTATAGCTATTAGAACTCTGCTTTTGCATTTCATGCAATTTGGTCCTTTCGTCTGTTAAACATGCAATCGATAAAATTTCTTTACGAAATTTTCACATGACATTTCTATCATATCGTAGACTATAAAGCAATAATAAAATAAATTTCTTTCCGGAATCAGATTTGTGGTCTCAAAACCACTGTTTTGATTTTTATCAGAATTGGGTTGTTACACACAGTTCTACTAATCAGACACAATTCCACTAATCAAACATCATTAACGAGGATCTACAAGTGTCATGCAAAATGACACATTTCCTATATAAGACTTGACATGTTTCCTGTACGTTTCCTACCTGAAACACCCTTAACCTGAAACTGTCGTCGGAATAGGGTTACAGAGCATTACTTAATAAACAAAACCTCATGACATACATTTCATACATTGATATAAACATAATATAATTCATTCATTCATGGACATATAATCCCTAAATCGAGCCCTCAAGGCCCTCAAAAATACTTTAGAAATAATTCAGGATTAAATTAGAAGCATTCAGAAAGTTTAAGAAAAAGTTAGAAAATTTGAATAATAAAGGTCACACAGCCAAGACAGACGCCCGTATCTCAAGCTATGTAAGACACACGACCGTGTCCCAACTTGTGTCCTCACCCGTGTAACTCTTTGAGTTGGGTCACACGGCCAAGTTATACGCCTATGTGCCAGGCCGTGTAACTCTCGAGATAGCCACACACACCTATGTGCTTAGCCGTGTAATAGCCCGACTTGCATGTATAAAAACCTAAAGGGGATACATGGCCAGTTCACCTGGCCGTATGTCACACACGGCTGAGTCATACGCCCGTGTCTCAGGCCGTGTGGACATCAATTTTTCCCAAAACAAGCCATTTCCATCACCAATTCCAGCAACCATCTAAAGGCCTTTAGAACACTTCATCAAAGTATCAAAACATGACCAAAACCTACATGAAATGACCAAATAAATAGCTCAATATCATTCAACCAATATGCCATACAAGGCACCTCAAAATCATTCATCCACAACTTACCTAAACATGCTAAAAACCTACCACAAGTTCAAGCATCATATCACATTACCTACTAAGCTTAAACACACAACACAATTAAAACACTCTTACTCCATCACTTAGCACCAAAAAGGTTTTATACATATACTACATATAAGTGTTCAAAAAGGGCTTATCTAGATATTCAACATAAATCCAAATACCATTCAATAACATTAAGCATAAACATACCAACTTCTAATATTTACATATTCACCAAAATGTGATAATACTAAGGACCACTCCTAATACATGCCACTTTAACCAACTACAACAAGAACCAAAATAATTACCGAGATGATGATGGTAGTGTGTGAGCTTCTGAGTTGATCCAATCAAAGCAATGATTCTAAGAGTTCTACAAGGGAGCTTAGTAAGTTCGATAATAAACTTATTTCCTATCAACTACCAAATTTCTAAATGATGTTAACTTTTAATACATTGGCACTAAGCCTGCTAGGCACAAAGCCTGAATAACAATATAATTCAATATTTAAACATCATTCATAATAGAATTTAAAGATTAAATCATTAAAATGGTATTAAATTCAACTAAAGATAAACATACAACTAACTTACAAGACTAGATTGTAGTAATTGCAAAGCACATGAACTACTCCGTAATCTTTCCTTTTCCACGATCTTCAATCTAAAGCAATAGTTTCTTTCAATTGAGTAATTCTAAACATCAATTTAATCCATAATTCATTTTTATACAAAATTACCATTTTCCCTAACATTTTAACTTTTCACAATTTAGTCCTTAATCTCACAAACTGAAATCTAAGCATTTTAATCCCCTATTCAAGCTAACCGAATTTACTAGGGACTTATATAAACCCAAATAAACCATTATTTCATAAATTTAACATGAATTTTACCATTTTTACAAATAAATCCCTAAATGCAAATTTCATCCAAAATCACTTTAGAAAACTTGTTTAATCATCAACAAAGATTCATAATCTAGCATTAAAACTCAAGAATCATTCAAGTAAATTAATGGCATAGTTTTACAAATTAATCCCTAGGCTAGCTAGATTAAGCTATAGTGATTCTGAAAACATAAAAATTATTAAAAATCAGGCTTGAATGCATACCATGCAAGAAGAAATAGGAAACAAAGATTTCTACCCCTTCCTATGGTGGTTTCAGCATGGACAAGGTAAAAAGAAAAAGATGATAGCTTGATTTCATTCTTTTCTTAACTTAATTTTCCTTTTAATTACTAATTTACTATTTTAACCTTTAAAAACTTCCATAATGACAATAATACCTTGCCATGCACATCCGCTTACATATGGTTTAATTACTATTTAAGCCCATTCAATTTGAAGTTTCAAAGCCAATTGACCCTTTTTTCTAATAGAACTCTACTTTTACATTTTTTTATGATTTAGTCCTTTTTACTGAATTGATCATGCAAACATTAAAATTTCTTGACAAAATTTTAATACGACCTTAATAATATCCTATAGATATTAAAATAATAATAAAATAATAATTTACTCATCAAATTTGTGGTCCTAAAACCATTGTTTCGATTTCACTTAAAACGGGCCATTACACTACCGATTGCATATTCTAAAGTAATAGATCTATGTGCCATAATTGAACTTGCTAATGGCGGGTTCACAACGAAAAATCTTACTAAATGCGAATTAAGGATCCACAAGATGGCAGAAACTAGTGGAACGTTCTGCAAGAGAAACTTCACCAAATAAAACAAATCAATTCTTCGTGAATTTGACTAGCTCATACACGAGTCACCGCCAAGCTCACTCGGCCAATCGACCAAGATGCAAATAGGAAATACTTGGGGCATGACACTCTAATCAACAACACCTGATGTACTTGAGGAACTAGGAATTGTGCCAAAATTTGTGCGAATAGTTTCAAGCATTGTTGTGTCTTCAGTAAGCGAATCGAGTTTTTTGTTTTGAAACTTCGAATTTTTGTGGATTTTTTTGGGAAATTTAAATTGAGAAAGAGAAAGGGGAAAGGACGAGCTTCCGTTTAGAGTGAGAAGCAAGGTCATCGGATGATGTAGAGGTAGCAGCATAGGAGCAGTAACTAGGGTTCATGGTGGCAGAAAAAAGAAAGAAGAGAGGAAGAGAGATAAAAAAATAAATGAAGGAAAAGGAAAAGAAAGAAACAAAAAGAAATGTATTTTTTAATGATTTAAATATATATTATCCTATTGTAAAAATGTATATGGTAATAAATTTAAATATATATTTATTTTATTTTTTAATGATTTTTACCCTCAAAAATTAAAAAAAGAATTTTTTTTCTTATGTTTTTCTTTCATTATGGCCCACTCTACCACATGGCACTTTATTAGTGGGCCACACGTAAATTTTTTATAGAAATTAACATTGTTAGGTTAGAATACCAAAATGATACACAAAAAAAAAAAAAAAAATTCCAGGTATCACATTGAACAAATTGAAAGTAGAGGTACCACATTGAGAATTTTGTTAAAGTACATGGGGATATTTTTCCATTATCCCCTTTTTCTTCTTTTTTTTCAAATGATTTTTTCAATTTTTTGATTAGTTTTTTATTTTTTTGATATATTTTAAAATTAAATGGTTAAATATTAAAGCCACATACGTGCCATCATATCATTGGCTCGTTGCTTTTTTTTTTAACAGTAGTTTATTTTTGGACTAAAAACCATAAAAAAATTGAAAATTTTGAAATTTTTAGGTACTTAATTAGGCCAAAAAATATTAGGTACCAATGTGGAAAAACTGGTATACTTCAGGGTCAATTTATGAACTAAGCCTAATGAAAATTAAGGGTTTTAAATTAGGAACTAAATGTTTATTTAAATTCAATTTTTTAAGGACATATTAAATAAGGTGTAGAAACTCAAGGATTTTTTAGTATGTTAACCATTCATGAGTTGTGTTTAATCATACGTATAAAGATGTTGCAACAATAGTTAGTAGCCATGGCTAGGGGTGAATATTCGGTCAAATTGAGTAGAATTGAGTGAAAAATTGAGTTAATCGAGTTGATGAGTCCTATTTTATCATCCTAACTCGGTTTGAAATTTTTTTAAATCGAGTCGAGTGAAATGAAATTCAAGGCGAATCGAATCGAGTTAAATTGTTCGAGTTAAATAAAACAAGTAAACATGTCAAATTAAAATATTTTTATAGTATAACTAATTCCATATTAGAGCACATAAATTTGAAACCATATATATTTGAAAACTTTTTCAAAGCAAAATAAGAAAGAAAAAAAAAAGATAATTTAGTATGATAAACTTGAATTATTAATTAACTTATTCAGGTCCCAAAATTATTATTTTAGAAAATTTTTAAAATTTTAACTTTCTTTATATATTCTTTATAATTTTATTAAATTTAATTTTAAAAGTATAAAATTTGGAATATTTATGAATATTTTGAATTTTTAAAAATATTAATTTTTTTAATTTTTGTTGAGAGTGAGACTAATTTGCTCATTTTCAAAATTGACAGGGATCAAAAGGGTATTTACACCAATTTAATTTCTGAATTATGCAAGTTATTCGAATTGTAAAATTAAATTCGACTCGAACTCGAATTAATTCGAGTTCATTTGTAAAAATCGAATAACTTGAATAAGTCAGTCCAATTAACTCGAAATTCAATTTTTCTTTTCAATTTTTCGAATCGAATCAAATCGAGTTTTGCTCACCCCTAGTTGTGGCTCATGTTTTATAAATAATATGAAATAATAATTATTTATTTAGATGTTTGTTAAATTTTTTATATTTATTCGAGGGTCTTAATTTTTTAATTAAAAAACAAAATATAAAATTTGCATGTGGTTGGATTTGAACTTAAGCTATTTATATTAACTTGATGTGTTTAAATTTTATTTTACTCACAATTTAATCTAATTTCTTCATTTTAATCTTGTTTATATTTTATATTTTATTATTAATTAGTTTCAAATTATACATTTCATTATTTTTAAGCTAAACTTTATGTGATAAATATTTTGATATAACAAATATAATACTTTTGAATAAAACTTAATAAATTTCAAGTGACAATTTGTTTCAAAATATTTCTAAGAGAAACTTTTAAATCTATATTTCAAACACTTAGAAAATATTTTCAACTTGTTCAAAACAATAAACACTTTTTTCAAACATTTTTATTAAGTATGAAACTGCTCCTAGGGACCAAAGTATCAGTACCTTCTTTAGAGTATCGATACCCTGACCCAAGTATCGATACCCTTGCCTGGTATCAATACCAATTTGTGCTTCGAAGTTCAGAACAATTAATCAAAAATCAAAAGTATCAATACCTTAACAAAGAATCGATACCTTTCCCAAAGTATCGATGCCATTTTACAATTCGATGTTTTGAAAATTAAAGAAAATTGCCCGAGTATCGATACCCTCCCCAAGATATCGATACCTTATAGCAAGTATCGATACATTCCTTATTGTATTGATACTATAGGCTTAATGGTCATTGAATTTAGGCATTAAATGCCCAAAGTATCGATACCCCTTCAAATGTATTGATACCTTTTGTTGTAGGAGTTATTAATGCTCTGGTTTTTACACCTCTAATGACTCAATTCATTGTTGCAATAACCTTAGCAATTGGAAATCAATGAGCGGCTATAAATACCAACTTCCAAAGCTTCTACAACAAGAAGAGATATTACAAGAGATTAAAAGCTATCAAGAAACATCAAGAAATCTATTACCATTTGTGCTTAAATTTTTCATCTTTTTTCTTGTAAGCACTTGTGGGTATTCATTTTATTTTCTTAGCTCAAGTGTTTTTATTGGGTGTATGTTTCATTTGCAAACATTCTAATCTTGTGAGAACTATTTTTTTTGTTTGCTTATTTGTTTGCTCTTTTGAGAAGGTTCGTGTCTTAAGATTTGGGTAACAATCTTAAGGGAGTTCTAAGGTTAAATCTTGTCATCAAAGGTTCATCAAATTAGTGAATTTGGGAAAATCCTTAGTGGTGAAAACCTAAGGTAGTGAAGTAGAAAATTGGGGCTGAACCACATTAAAATTATTGTATTCATTGTATCATTTTCTTATCCTTGCTTTCACAAAAGTTTTAAAGGTCAATTCACCCTTTATTGGCTATT
This sequence comes from Gossypium stocksii, assembly GCA_020496765.1. Lineage (NCBI taxonomy): Eukaryota > Viridiplantae > Streptophyta > Magnoliopsida > Malvales > Malvaceae > Gossypium > Gossypium stocksii. The sequence continues at coordinate 98,030,403 of CM035629.1, read as the reverse complement.
TCAGTTGATCGATTGAACTAACAGTCAAATTTTTGATATTTATTCAAGGGTATCTTGTTTTTTAATTAATAATAAAAAAAATTTACATGTGATTGGATTTGAACTTAAGCTATTTATATTAACTTGGTGTGTTTATGGGTTTAAATTTTATTTTACTCACAATTTAATCTAATTTTCTTATTTTAATATTGTATATATTTCATGTATTATTATTAATTAGTTTCAAATTATACGTTTCATTATTGTTAAGCTAAGCTTTATTGCTAAATATTTTGATATAACAAATATAATATTTTTGAATAAAACTTAATAAATTTCAAGTGACAATTTGTTTCAAAATATTTCTAAGAGAAACTTTTAAATTTATCTTTCAAACACGTAGAAAATATTTTCAACTTGTTCAAAATGGTAAACAATTTTTTCAAACATTTTTTTCAAGTGTGAAACTGCTTCCAGAGATCAAAGTATCAATACATTCTTTATGGTATCAATACCCTAACCCAAGTATCGGTACCCCTGCCTCGTATCAATACCAATTTGAGCTTCGAAGTTCAGAAAAATGGAGCAAAAATCAAAAGTATCAATACACTTAATAGAGTATCGATACCTTATCCTTGTATCGATACATTCTCTATTATATCAATACTATAGGCTTGATTGTTACTGATTTTAGGCATTAAATGCCCAAAGTATCGATACCCCTTCAAATGTATCGATATCTTTTGTTGCAGGAGTTATTAATGCTTTGGTTTTTACACCTCCAACGACTCAATTCATTTTCCCAACAACCCTAACGAGTGGAAATCAATGAGAGGCTACAAATACCAACTTCCAAAGCTTCTACAACAACAAGAGAGATTACAAGAGATTAAGAGCTATCAAGAAACATCAAGAAAATTTATTACCATTTGTGCTTAAATTTTTCATCTTTTTCTTGTAAACACTTGTGAGCATTCATTGTATTTTCTTAGCTCAAGTGTTTTTATTGGGTGTGTGCTTCATTTGCAAACATTCTAATCTTGTGAGGATTGTTTCTTTGTTGGCTTATTTGTTTGCTCTTTTGAGAGGATTCGTGTTTTAATATTTGGGTAGAAATCTTAAGGGAGTTCTAAGGTTAAACCCTGTCCTCAAAGGTTCATCAAATTAGTGAATTTGAGAAAATTCTTAGTAGTGAAAATCTAAGGTAGTAGAGTTGGTCATTGAGGCTGAACAACTTTAAAATCATTATGTTCATTGTATCATTTTCTTATTCTTGCTTTCACAAAAGTTTTAAAGGTTAATTCACCTCCTCTTGGCTATTTCAGTTGATCGATTAAGCTAGCAATTAAAATTTTGATACTTATTCGAGGGTATCTTGGTTTTTAATTAATAATAAATTTGCATGTAGTTAGATTTGAACTTGTGCTATTTATATTAACTTGATGTGTTTAAATTTTATTTTGCTCATAATTTAATCTAATTTCCTCATCTTAATATTATATACATTTCATGTATTATTATTAATTAGTTTTAAATCATATTACTTCAATCTTTTATTTAAAAGATTAAAAAATATATAAAAATATAAAAATTATAGAAATAGTTGAAAAGAAGTGACGATGCTTTTGCTTTTTCTTTCAGTAATTAAAAAAAAACTAGTTTTTTGAAAATATTATAATTTATTGACTTATTTTTAAAACAAAAAAAAATTCAACAATAAATTTAAATATATAAATGAGTATTCATTTTGAAAATCTCAAATTTTTATTGTTATGAACCAATTTAAATATCTAAAATATTTGTGTTAAAACTAAATTAAATTTAAGTGGTGAATATTCTTTAGCTCATATATCTATGCGCTATAAATTAATATCAAATAATAAATTCAATGTATAAATTCATAAAAATGTAAATTATTGTGTTAAAAATTTAATTCTTTATTATACATTCAATTATTATATATACAAAATGGTTGTGCTAGCCTTTCTTTTAAATTTATAATTTAATTTTTATATTTATTCTCTATTATTATAAGGTAATTATTACTTTTTCTGCCACATATAAGGTGATTAGTTAAGAGGCTTTTTTTTTTGGACAGATTGTTAGAGTATATTTGATAAATCATTAAAAAATTTTGATTTTAATTGTTTAGTTGTGTTTGATTATCATATTAATCTTTAGGTTTTCAAAAAAAAAAAAATGTTGAATATGATAAGTTATTTATCACTTAATGTTGAAAATATTAATTAGATTTTATTTTTCAAAATCTTATTTTTGAAATAAATTATTTCATCAATTTATTAAAAATTACAAATTCAAATTATTATCTTTAATTTTTATAAAAATAACTCAAAATAAAATAAATAAAATCATATTAATAAGATTAAAATTATAAAATAATGAATTTTCAAAAATCAAAATTTATTACTATCAAACAAAATAATAATATTTAATACTTAATTTTTACTAATATATCAAATATTTTTATAATATAAATTTAATACTCATAACATTCAGTATTTATATTCTCATCATTTAATTTTTCAATTGATGAATCATATCTTTAGTGTAAATAATTAACTTCCTTAATGGTTTTGCAAGTTCGATTTTTCTTATGACTAGTTTATAAACATCACTTGCTTACAAATTTAAAAAGAGTTAAAAAAGGAACTAACCAAACAAAAGTCTGTCCAATCTGCCAATACAAAACAAAAGATATTTTACATGTTCTCAAAGACTATCCGATGGTTAAAGATATCTAAAAATTGATTGTGCCAAAAGCAAGATGGTGTCAGTTTTTCTCTAACAACTTATTTGAATGGGTCAAAACAAATCCAGGAAGTCATGGGCAACTTACCAGGCATAGAATCCCTTGATCAACGCTTTTCGAAATATTAATTCAATAATTATAAAAAATAATAATTTCATTATTTTTTAAAGACTCATAGAGTTCTATAAAAATTATTAAAATTTTTAACAAATTGAGCGTAGTATAATGCAATTAGTAGCGGGAATCCGTCTAGGAATAGTAATTTAGATGATCTCTCCAAGAATTGTTTAAATAGTAGGGTAGGAGCATGTTAGTTTTAATGAGAGTAATTTAGGATATAGAGGTTTTATAAGACTAAAATAAAAATTTGACCAAAGGAAGCCTATGGCTATATAGAATATAGTTTTTTATTATTTAAATAGAATAACAGATTATGTAGGTATATAAGAGATATATCAGATATAGATATGGCTGCAGAGAGAATCTGAAACTTACAACCAAACAGCCATGAACCCAATCACAACTATCCAACTCAGCATTCTAACATCTCATATTCCACTTCATCTTATCTTTCCTTCCACCACTAGTCCTTCCCTCCCCCGAATCTAAAACTCATCCTTCCCCTTCTCTCAAATCCTCCTCCCCTCCTTCATCACCACACACCACAACTAGTCAACTACTATACTCCCAAAATGTCTCTTACAATCCCCACTAACCTCTCCAAATCCCTTTTGAAGCCAAAGCTAAACTCCCAACTCACCCCCAAAGTTTCACGATCATTGGTGGTATGCTCCACCGACAAGACTTCATCGCCACCATCATCAGCTTCACCACTCCAAGCCTTCTCAGCAGCTCTTGCTCTTTCTTCCATTCTTCTCTCAGCCCCACAGCCTGCCGTAGCTGATATTGCAGGCCTCACACCATGCAAAGAGTCCAAGCAATTCGCCAAACGTGAGAAGCAGCAGATCAAGAAGCTGGAATCGTCGTTGAAGCTATACGCCCCCGACAGCGCTCCAGCTCTCGCTATCAAAGCAACCATCGAGAAAACCAAGAGACGGTTTGACAACTACGGGAAGTACGGGCTGCTGTGTGGGTCTGATGGGTTGCCTCATTTGATAGTGAGCGGTGATCAGAGGCACTGGGGTGAGTTCATCACGCCTGGTCTCTTGTTCTTGTACATCGCTGGATGGATCGGGTGGGTTGGAAGGAGCTACCTCATTGCTATTAGCGATGATAAGAAGCCTGCCATGAAGGAGATCATCATTGATGTGCCTTTGGCTACCGGTCTTATCTTTAGAGGCTTTATTTGGCCTGTCGCTGCTTACAGAGAGCTTATCAATGGTGACCTTGTTGTCAAGGACGTTTAATCTCCTCAGGTCCTTCTCTTTCTCTTCAAAAAAATTCCCTTTTTTTTTTTACACTAATTCAAGCATGTTTTTGCCTTATAGTGTAAGGGTTAACATGTGTTGGCTATATTCCATCTAATTATGTTGAACCTTACCATTCTAAAGTAGTAAATTACTAATCTGAAATAATCTTATATTCCGAATCCAATTTTACAACCCAAAATTCGATATTTTCATTTATTAATCATATTAGCAACATTTTTTTACTTAAAAAATATCACATTAAACTTCAATTATTGAATCAAATAATAGATTCTTGAGATTAAAAGTAGATGTAGTAATTTCAAACGTGTAGAAGGTTAAGAGATCGAGAGTATAATTATACCACCATACTCACATCTAAGCTTATATGATTATAACTCGTCTTATTGTCGTTGTAATATTCTAAATTTTAAAAAGAAGGGTGAAAAATGAAGAAAGGAAATTGAAGAACATACAAATTGCCTTCATTTTCTTGGTGTATTAATTTTGGTTTTTTTTTTTACAGGGATCGAATGGAAGGACTTGAACTCCAAGGAATAGCTAGGGAAGAAGATGGGAGTTCTTTTAGACTGAATATTCTTGGTGGGAAATTTCTTGTACTTAAAAATGTTGTTTAAAAAAAAACATACTTTTAAGTCTTATGTAATGCTAATGTTGAAACATTTGTTAACTGAACGATTTTCCATTTCAATCTTTGTTATCCATATTCATGTGACAATATGTGTTATAAAAGGGAATCGTAGGATACCATGAAATCTTGAAAATATTAAGGAGAGAGAAATAGATGGTCAAATTAATCACAATAAAAAGTTGTCAAAAAAATAATTATAGGTAATATGAAACCTAATCTATTTTGTGTTGGCAACCTTATAGGCATGCCCAAGAAAGAAATGGTGAAGCACCGGCTGAAAATGCCAAGCTTGGGTTTCCTTTTTAAAACTAAATGTATAATATTTGCATGTCCTCTGGTTTAGAGACCTCTGTATTGGACCTTCACTTGTGACGTAAACATACCATTTTCTCTGTTTGTAGTTCACTTTTCATAGTGATATTGCACGACATATTAAACCAATACGTTAGGTCGTGATCATTCTAGTATTCACAATTGTAATTGTTTGAGACTGTTATACCTAATCACCTCACAGAGCCAACCCTTTTGGTTAAGAGAAGTTCGTTCATGGAAAAGCTTGTTTGATTAAATATTCGCTTTCATTCTTCACAGGGGCCATTGTCAGATCGAGTACCATACGGATCCCATAAGAGGTCCTTCCTATTACATCTCAGTAAGGATCTTCATAACATTGCTACCAACTCCATAATCTATGTGCATTTCTCTTCTCTCAAAATCCCTTCTATTTTTGATATGTTCTTCTTGCTCCATGTTTCTTTTGGTAAACAAAAGTCAACGATTTATAGTGATTCGATCCCAATTGTCTACTCCACTATCCTTAACTTTCCATAACTAAGGATTTTCTCAAATTCACTAATTTAATAACCTTTGAAGACAATGTTTAACCTTACAAATTCCCTTAAGGTTTCTACCCAAACCTTAAGACACAAACCCTCTCAAAGAGAAATAAATAAGCAAACAAAGACATAATGCTCACAAGATTAGGATGTTTGCCAATTAAGCACAAATACAAGGAAAATACTTGAGCTAATAGAAAATACAATGAATGCTCACAAGTGTTTACAAGAAGAAGATAAAGAATTAAAGCACAAAGTGATTGGCAATGGATTTTTTATTTATCTTGAAACACTTGATCTATTGTAATCTCACTTGTTGTTGTAGGGCCTCTAAACACTAGTATTTATGCCCTTTAATTGATTTCCAACTGTTGTGGTTGTTAAGGAATTGAATAAAGCCGTTGAGGATGAAAATATCAAATCATTAGATTCACCTACAACAAAAGATATCGATACTTTTTCTACAAGTAGATAATATTAGCATTTAATGCCTGATTTAATGACTGTTGAAGTTAACTTACAATGATACAAAAGACATTTTATTGATACTTGGTAAAAGGTATCTCAATACTTTTTGTAATTGTTTGAAAAATCATCAAGTCAAAATGCAAAAACGGTATCAATATCAAAGATGGTATCGATAAAAATACAATAGGTATCAATACTTTTTTAAAAGGTATCGATACTTATTGTGATTGTTCAATTTTTGTTTCAAGTCAATAAGTAAGATTGATATCGATCTTAACAAAGGTATCAATGAAATTTGTATGGATATTGATATTGTATGAAAGGTATTGATACTTTTTGTATGGAGCAATTTTTCAATGGATTTAAAAATGTTTCAATTGAGTTAAAAAAGTTTAAAGCATTTTTGAAATTTGTCCAAACTTTTTCTAAGTATTCAACAGATTTTCTAACATGTCTGGAAGCCTTGAAATGACTTTTATGCTTTGAACTTTATAATTTCTTTGTTCAAAAACAAATTTTATTAAAAAAATATTTTTATTTGTTATATCAAAATAATTTATCAAATAAAGTTAGTTTAACAATCTCCCCATTTTTTTATATAACAAAACATTTTGGTAAATTTGTTTTTGAATTTGCTACTCCCCATTGTTACAATTCGATTTGAATCAAAGACTTGATTTTATAAATTTTGAAACAATGACTTGATTCTGAAAAACTGGTCACTTAGGTATTGACATTAAAATATTAATCATTAAAAATTAATCAACCAAATACCAATTAAATTTACCTTTATTTTTCCCTTTTTTGTTATATAAAAAATCAACAAATAAAGCATAAAAGGAAAAGAAAGTGATTAGCCCAAAGATAGATATTTGAAAGTAAAGACAAGTGAACTAACATTTACAAATAAATATTAAAGTATAAAATACCAAATACATATTGAGGTGCAATAACATAAAAATAGAAAAAAATAACTTAAAGGATGAAATCATTTTGGCCATTTCTAATGATTTCATACACCTATTTGTATAGAATAAAAAACATGATGTATATGAATCATAGATTATCATAAAATATGCAAAAATTTGAAAATTTACGTCAAATAAAGTCTAATTGAGCACATGCAAAGGCATTCAAAAATTTGTATACTAGACAATATTGGTTAAGATAGATTAACCATGCAACCATTAACTCCCCCTAACTAATTGCATATGGAAGCCATATAAATCATGCAAAAATATTTTTGCAATCAATTTTAATTTGTAAAGCATTTTGAAAACAACAAAGTGCAAAAATTTCTTTGAACACAAAATCAAGGTAAGGTATAGTACCTAGTTCTCTCTTAAGTGTCCAAAATCTTTTCTTGTCTAAAAGTTTTGTAAAAATATCATCTAATTGATACAAAGTGTCTACATATTCTAGAACTATATCTCCTTTTTGGACATGATCTCTAATGAAATGATGTCTTATTTCAATGTGTTTAGTCTTACAATGTCGGATGAGATTTGTAGTGAGACAAATAGCAATAGTATTGTCACACTTGATAGGAATGATATCTACATCAATTTCATAGTCCATATGTTGTTTCATCCATAAAACTTGAGCACAACAACTATTAACAAAGATGTATTCCGCTTCAGTGGTGGAAAGTGTAACACTATTTTGTTTTTTTAAAAACCATGATATAAGCATGTTGCCTAGGAATTAACAAGTACCGAAGGTGTTTTTCCTATCCAATTTGCAACCTCCGAAATCCGCATCTGAGAAAGCATGCAAGCAAAAGGATAAATCTCTAGGATACTAAATTCTTAAATTAGGAGTGTCTCTGAGGTATCTAAAAATTCTTTTAACAGCTTGTAAATGAGATTCCTTAGGACAAGATTGATATCTAGCACACAAGCAAACACTAAACATAATGTCGGGTCTACTTGCGGTACTATAAAGCAAAGAACTAATCATTGACCTATATAATTTTATATCTACACATTTACCTTATTCATCTTTGTCAAGCTTTGTAGAAGAGCTCATAGGTGTAGCTTGTGGCTTGAGATTATCCATACCAAACTTTTTTAGTATTTCCCTTGTGTACTTAACTTGACTGATGAAGATGTCATCCTTCATTTGCTTGATTTGGAGTCCCAAAAAGAAGTTTATTTCTCTCATCATGCTCATCTCAAATTCACTTTGCATTAGATCTAAAAACTCTTCACAAAGAAAGTCATTAGTAGCCTAAAGATAATGTCATCAACATAAATTTATACCACTAATAAATCTTTGTCTTTTCTTTTGATAAAAAGTGTTATGTCAACCTTCCCTTTAAAAAACCTTTTTTAATAAGAAAATTTGATAATCTTTCATACCAAGATCTAGGAGCTTGTTTAAAACCATATAAGACTTTTGAAAGTTTGAAAACATGATTTGGAAATTTTGAATCTTCAAAACTAGGTGGTTGTTCAACATACACTTCTTCATTTATAAAACCATTTAGAAAAACACTTTTAACATCCATTTGATATAATTCAAAATCATTAAAGCATGCAAAAGCTAAAAGCATTCTAATGGTTTCCATCCTAGCTATGGGAGCATAAGTTCGTTATAATCTATTCCTTCCTCTTGAGTGTAACCTTGAGCAGCAAGTCTAGCCTTGCTCCTCACTATGTTACCACTCTCGTCTAACTTGTTTCTAAAAACTCATTTAGTACCTATAATAGATTTATCACAAGGTCTTTTAACTAGGGTCCATACTTTACTTCTCTCAAATTGATTTAACTCTTCTTATGTAGCCAATATCCAATATTCATCATTTAAAGCTTCTTTGATATTTTTAGGCTCAATGCATGAGATAAATGCAACATAATTATAAGTAATTCTAAGAGAAGGTCTAGTAGTTATCCCTTTGGATGGATCTCCTAAAATCTTATCATCAATTGTACTCTCTTGGATGGACTTCATTTTCCTCTAGTGTGAGCTCTTATAGAGCATATTGTGTATGTTCTTGGATCATTTCATTTGATGATTGATCAATTTTCTCATCATTGTTCCATATTCCCACATCATCATCACAAGAATCCTTTCTAGGAAGGAAGTTAGAATCATCGAAAACAATATGTATGGACTCTTCAACTATTAAAGTTCTTTTATTAAAGACTCGATAAGCTTTAGAATTTAAGGAATAACCAAGAAAATTTCCTTCCTCACTTTTTGCATCAAATTTGACAAGATTATCTTTTCCATTATTTAAAACAAAACACTTGTATCCAAAAGGATTAAAATAACTAATATTATGTAATGCCTCAAAATTTTAATTTTTGATTTTACGTATGTATGACACAAATATCTGTCTGCTTTAGTGGTTAAGTGTTCTGGGTGTGCGTGGGAGGTCCCAAGTTCAAGCCATGACTTGGGAAAATTTTGGTATTTTTTTATGAATAAAGCCCCATCTTTGGTTAGTAAGCGTTTAATTAAAAGTTTGTAAATAATGAATAGAAGGGGCCTACTGGTCTGGTAGATAAGTGGAGTGTTGGTGTGATGGGGGTCTTATGTTCGAATCCCTAGATAAGCAATATTATTGCTCTAGGTGTGTGGCGTAGTAGAGTCTGATTGAAATTGAAATGCTAGAGTATTTGAGTTGTGGTGTAGTGGGTAGTTGAGAGTATCAAATCAGTTTTGATTCTTTTCCCAAATTTTCCCCATCTGACATTTTTCTTTGTTACTCTCCCTCTCCACGTTTATTTTCACTTCCCTTTTCTTTTTTTTTTTTTTTTGCTCTATCAATCTCTTTTGCCACCACCTCTTCTATTCCTTTGCTACTATTTTCCTTGTTTTGACCTCCTATTTACTTCTAAGTTTTTGTGGATCGTTATTCAGCTTTTGGGCACGTTATTGGTAAGTTTGGATTTTGCTATTCTAAACATTTCTATGTTCTTTCTGAGAGGGGTTTCCTTTTTGGTGTTAGGAGTTAATCAAGGAACGATAAATCGTTCTCAAGTGACGAATTAAGTGTGAGGTTTGCTCGTTTTGCTCAAAGGCAAGGTTCCGTTAAAGTGTTAGAAGTATGCCTTTCGACTAGATGTTGAATATCGATTTAAGAGTTTAATTGAGTGTTATATTGGTTGATTTTTAGGTTATGGAGGCTTAGGAGTGCTTGCGTGTCGAAAACGATACAAGTGTGTACCTGAAAACACAAAAAATGGTATTTTGGCGGAAGCCGAAAACCCTATTGTTGACGCCACACGGGCGTCTGGTAGCCCGTGTGGTAGGCCGTGTGCCGTGACACGGGCGTGTAATCGATGAGACTAGGCCGTGCGTGCAAGACACGACCATGTGATGGCCAGGCAGGCCGTGTGTGAGACACGAGCTAGACTGTATTAGGCTGTGTGGGCCACACGGGTAGTCCGCATGGGCGTGGGCCCACATGGGTAGTTCGCACGGGCGTGTGGGCCCACACGGGTAGTCCGCACGGACGTGTGGAATTTTAGGCTAGGCCATGTGATCCACACGACCAAGGCCAATTTGGGCCGTGTGGGCCACACGAGCATGTGGGCCCACAGGGCAGGCCACATGGGCGTGTGAGGCCATTTTCACTGAATTTATTTCTAAGGTTGCATGGGTCGACCAAGTTGACTGTGAACCTACTGTAAGGTCAGTAAGCACTGTAATGGCCCAATTTTGCCCGAGCCCAAATTACAAAATTTAAACAAAAAATAATAAAGTAAAAAAAAAACTGTCCATTTACAAACCAGGCCTAAATACAAAATTACAAACCCAAAATAATAACACAAAACCCTAAACCCGAATGGCCTAAAACTAAACTAACTTTTAGCCAAAAAAAGGAGGGCAGAAACCCTAGTTGCTAGTCGCCGCCTCCACCTCCATGTCAACCTCCGTACCTTCACAGCTGACCTTCACCGCACCTGCAAGAAGGACAAAAAAGCAACAATAGAAAATAGTAGAAAAAAACAAATAGAAATTTTGTAATGAAATAATGTATTTTTCGGCTATAAAAGCTACAAACAACCAATGTAATTTTTTACACGATATACAGATATTGAAACAAAAAAAGGCAATCGAAACAGAGAAAAATTTCAAAGGTGGTCTTTTATTCTGCCTCTTTTTTTATTTTTATTTCGTTTATTTCATTTTTTAAAAAAGAAAACAAAAAAAAAATAAAAGAAGAGAATCGAAACTTTACCGTCGTTCTCACATGGCGCCACCGTAGGTGGCCGAGGTTTGTCGATTCTGACGAAAATTGACTTCTAATGGGTTCGGGAGTCGAAAAGCCAAAAAATAACTTTCTTTCGATTTTTCGGCCACCGTGGACAGCGGTGCTGTCGCCGACGGCCGCCATAGTGGCCAATGGCCGGAGCCCATAGGGGAAGGGAGAGTTTGAGAGCTTTTTGGTTTTTTTTTTCTAAAGAAGGGATGAAATGATTTTTTTTTGGGGAATTTTAGGCTTAAATAAAACACCAAAACGACGCTGTTTTGGGATAGCATAAAATGCTCCAAAAAGACGTCGTTTAGCCTTAACTCTCGCGTGACTCGACTTGCTCCTGGGGGATCCGTGTGTTTTCTAGCTCATGGTCTATTTGTGCAATAGGCCCTTCCGCTTTTTTGCCCTATTTCAATTTGATATTGTTCAATTGTTTTGCTTTTTAATTTTTCCCCGTAACTTTGCGTCTGTTTCATTTTGGTCCCAAAGTGAACGGTGCCGTTTTGGTAAAGGGAACAATTTCCCATTTAGTCCCTCATTCTTGGCGCACTTTTAATTTTGGCCCTCCGTTTTGCCTTTTTCTTTTATTTATTTATAATTTATCCTTTCAACTTTATTTTAGTCTCGATTTCATCCTTTATTTAATCAATTTCAATCCTTTTAGATTTTATACAATGTTATTCTATTTTCATTTATTTTTATTTATTTATTCATTTGTTTTACTATTTACTTATCTTTGTTTTATTTAAAGTTTTGTTTTCTCCTAATACTTATTTATTTATTATTTATATCTATTATATTTGTTTATTTATTTGTTCATTTACCTTTTTATTTATTTGAATTTAATGTTACGTATATTTGTTTTATTTATTCATTTATTATTCATTTACTTTTTAAATGTTTAAAATTAATATTATCTACTTGTTTTATCTATTTTTTATTTATTTAAATTTAAATTTATTTGTTTTGTTTATTTATTTTTTATTATTTTACTTCCTCAATATTCAATTTGATATTATTCATATTTCTCTTTCATTTTTTATTATAAATTATTTTATTAATTTTATTATTAATGCTATAAAATAATATTATTATTTGCATTACTATAATTCTTCATTATTCTTAAATAAATATTAATTATGTCATGATCATTACCATTATTATAACCAGTTCGGGTCACATTAATTTTTACTTGATACATAACAAGGAAATATTTTAAAAATAAAGGCAATATCCCGTGTTTAGAAACTGGAGAAGGTTGTGCCCTAACTTACGGAGTTTTAATTTTTCTTGTTGGATCTAAATAACCAAATATCCTTCTAAATTAAAACACGTGAGATTTCAAAAAATAAAAAAATAAAGACAAGCTTATTCTCAAAGGTTCAAGGTGTCGTGTCCTAACTTACGGGATATCGCATTTTGTTATTTCAAGGTGAGAGTCTTTAACATTTGTTTCAATTTATTCAAGCATTTTTTAGTAAAATTAACTTTAATACAAAGAGGTAACGTATTTTAAATTTTTTGATTTTTCAACTTTTGGCACTAAGACTTTAATAAATCAATTAGGTACCAATTTTGGGCATTACGAGGGTACTAATCCTTCCTCGTGTGTAATTGACTCCCGAACCTGTTTTCTCAAATTTTGTAGACCAAAATCGTCATTTTAGTAAGTCAAAACATTTCATTAAACCGATCAAATCACGAGGTGATCCGATCATACCTCATAAAAAAGGATTGGTGGCGACTCTCATTTTCGTTTTCAAAATAAAAGTCGACGATTTCAAAAAATGGTGTCGACAGCTTGGCGACTCCATTGGGGATATAAAAAAAAGAGTCAGGCCACAAGTTGATTACTTTTTATCTTTTTGTCGAAGATTGATAATTTGGTTTAAATTTACAATCCTTTTGTTGCATTTCATCCATCATCGATGCGGTCATCATCATTTTGTTTGTGTTTGCTTATTGGTTCAAGCCCTTGGATATATTTTCGCATATTGCATTACATGACCGCTCGATTATACCTTTTTAAGTGGGAGTGAGAAACTATCCTTCGTAAGGTCTTCACCTCCGTGTAGGATAGTGGATCGCTTTTGGGATACATCCGTACCTATGTCTTTGTGAGATTTTCATCTCCATATAGCCATAGGGAAATGTATTCCCCAGAATTGAACTTGGTTCGTATGAGCCTCTAATGGGTTATGATCAAGGAATCTGTCGGTTTAGGCACCCTTACGTTAGAACCAAACCGCTTATAATGAGCCCTAAGAGCCTACCCTAGGTAGAACCATACAGAACCCCTAGTTGTCACTCGAATATGTGCTCTATTTATTAATTCTTGCTTGCTTTAAATTCTAGCTTTTGTATGAAATGTACTGACTGGTTTCGTTTTTTTTTAACTGTGATTGCATTGCATTTTCATCATAAAAAAGGGTGTTGATTCACGTTCGGTTGCTAAATAGAGAGCTTGTCATGGAAAATGGTTTTCTTGATAAAGTGGAAAACAACTCTATCTTGCGAATATGGTCCAAGCAAAGGTAACAAGAGAAAGGTGACGGCCTGTAAGAGAGGCAGGTTAGAGATGAACCACGCTATGAGTGAAACTTTGGTCTGAGTACAAGAAGTGGCTGACCGCTTGCAGACCTCAGCCGTTCAAAGTCTGAAATCTGAATTGGAGTTGGATCGGGGCCGAGAATTAGCTTTGGTTCTTTGGAAGTTAAGGTTTTGAGCGTGAAAGCGAGGTTGTATGTGTATCCGTTTTATGTAAAGAAACTTGTTTTCTAGTAAAGTTATACCAATGGAATTGAACTAGAATCAACGCCTTTTTGCATGTATCTTTTCCATTCATTAATATTACATTTCATTGCATGTAATAAATTTCATAAAATCCAAAAGTGCGTCGAGTTTAGAACTCTAGTACAAAGCCTGTTGGATAATAAAAAGTTAGAATTCTTTGAAGATATCAAAGGGAAAGATGTTTGTGCCTTTAAAAAAAACCTATCAGGAATTTGTTTCTACATCCCTAGGAGTGCTTTGAACAACTGGACTGTGGACGAGATCCTTGTAATTTTAGGACCATTTCAGAGTAATATTCACAACACATTTGTTGCTCTAAGCCTGAGAGCAATAGGAATCTTTTTGTGAAAAAGGCACATGTCCACTATTTTTATTTCAATAAAAACAATGCATCTTTGTGTCCCACTTGGCAAATATTCTTTTATTCTTTCCATTTCATTCATACCCATACCATACAAATAATTATTCTTAGATTCATCTGTTCTTTGGATCTTTATTCGTCCCTAATATAGGTCTTCAGATATCAATGATATGAGTGACACTGCTACTGACTCAAAACCTCCTTTTAAGTAAGATATGTGTTTAGAGGAACCTCAGGACTTTGAAGATGTGCAAGATTATAACCTATCTCCTGATTTGTTGATGATGGTTGAACAAGATGAGAAACAAATCTTACCTTACAAAGAGTCAGTAGAAACTGTAAGCTTAGGAGAAAAGAAAGAGGTGAAGATCGAAGCTTGAAGTGAGACCTCATTGAGTTACTTCAAGAATTCAAAGATGTCTCTGCACGGTCATATCAAGACATGCCTGGGCTAAGTACTGATATCATGGTACATTGGCTCCCGATAAAGGAAGAGTGTAAGCTAGTTCAATAGAAGCTCCGAAGGGTAAGGCCCGACGTCCTGCTGGAAATAAAAGAAGAGGTCAAGAAGCAATTCGATGCTAGTTTCTTACAAGTGGTTAAATACTCAGAATGGGTAGCCAATATCGTTCCCGTCTCTAGAAAATATGGGAAAGTACGAATGTGCTTAAACTACAGGGATTTGAACAAAGCCAACCTCATATCGAAACCTTAGTGGACAACACAGCAGGTTACTCACTGTTCTCCTTCATGGATGGTTTGTCGGGATACCACCAGATAAAGATGCATCCTGAAGACAAGGAGAAGACCACATTTGTAACCATGTACGAAACATTTTGCTATAAGGTGATGCCATTTAAATTGAAAATGCGGGAGTAACGTATCAAAGAGCTATGGTAACCTTGTTTCATGACATGATGCATAAGGAAATCGAGGTTTATGTGGATGATATGATCGCAAAGTCCCAAACAGAAAAGAAGCACATACAAGTCCTGAAGAAGTTGTTTTTGAGGTTGAGAAAATTCCAACTAAAGCTTAATCTAGCGAAATGTACCTTTGGAGCTAGGTTAGGAAAACTGCTAGTATTCGTGGTCAGTGAAAAGGGGATTGAGATCGACCTAGATAAAGTCAAGGCTATATAGGAGCTACCTCTACCGCGTATCCAAAAAGAGGTCCGGGGTTTCTTAGGGAGATTAAATTACATCACCCGGTTCATTTCACAACTGACCGAAAAATGTGATCTTATATTCCGTCTCCTTAAAAAACACAATCCAGGTGTGTGGGATGACGAGTGCCAAAAAAATTTTGACAAGGTCAAACATTACTTGTCCAATGCCCAAGTGCTGATGCCTCCTAGTCCAGATAAGCTACTCATTTTGTAGTTGGCAGTATTCGAGAATTCCATGTGATGCGTGCTTGGTCAACATGATGCATTAGGAAGAAAAAAAAGAGCGATATACTATCTTAGCAAGAAAATTTACTAAATTTGATACAAGATATTCACCAATCGAGAAGTTGTGTTGTGCCTTAACCTGGACAACCCGAAGACTGAGACAGTACATGCTATACCATACAACTTGGCTAAAGTACATGATAGAGTCAACTGCTCTGAATGGAAGGCTGGCCCGATGGCAAATTCTGCTTTTCAAATTTGATATAGTCTATGTGAATCAGAAGCTATAAAAGGAAGTGCAATAGTAGATTTTCTAGCCAGTAGAACTCTAGAAGATTACGAGCCTTTGAACTTTGATTTCCCTAATGAAGATCTAAAGTATGTCTCAACCACTGACGAAGACTCTCAAGAAGGTCATCCTTGGAAGCTAAACTTTGACTGAATACGAAGCATGCATCATGGGTATTCATGCAACCATAGAGCGCTAGATCAAAATACTAGAGGTATATGAGGATTCTTCATTAGTGATGTATCAACTCAAAGGAGAATGGGAGACATGAGATCCTAAGTTGATCGAGTATAGAAGGCTGATCCTGGAGTTAATAAAAGAGTTTGATGACATCACCTTCTGCTACCTCCTGCGAGATGAAAATCAGATGGTTGATGCCCTAGCTACCTGAGCTTCCATGGTCAAAATGAACAAGCAAGATCTAGATGAGTATTCATGAGGCTTTGGGTCATTGTTTCAACATCGAAGAAGAGGAAAAAGATGATCACCCTTGGTACCACGATATATTACGATATGTAAAGAATCATGAATACCCTGATCAGGTGACCGAGAATGGTAAAAGGATGATGAGGAGAATAGTCAATGATTATGTCTTAGATGGGAATATCTTGTATAAAAGAAGAAAAGATCAGGTACTACTAAGATATGTAGGTGTTGTTGAGGCTAAGAAAATCTTGGAAGAAATCCATGAGAGTGTTGGTGGAACACACGCTAATGGTTTTACAATGGCCAGGCAAATCATAAGATTCGGGTATTATTGATCCATCATGGAAGGAGATTGTATCAGTTATGCCAAAAGATGCCATAAGTGCCAAATTTATGGTGACAAAATTCATGTGCCTTCTTCACCTCTTCATGTCATGACTTTTCCATGGCCTTTCTCTATGTGAGGCATGTATGTCATTGGGCCGATATCGACAAAAGCTTCTAATAGGTACCGATTCATCTTCATGGGCACTTATTACTTCACCAAGTGGGTAGAAGCCATTTCATATGCCAATGTCACAAAGTCAGCAGTCAATAAATTCTTGAAGAAAGAGATCATATGCCGGTATGGAATGCTAAAAAGGATCATATCTGACAATGCATTGAACTTGAACAACAGTGTGATACTGAGGTTTGTAGTCAATTCAAGATCAAACACCATAACTCGTCACCATATCGCCCAAAAATGAATGGTACAGTAGAGGCAGCCAATAAGAACATCAAGAAGATTGTGGGATGAGAAGTTACCATTTGCCCTCCACGCTTATCGAACGTCTGTCAGAACTTTCACCGAGGCAACGTCTTTCTAATTGGTTTACGGAATGGAGGCAGTTCTGCCTATTGAAGTTAAGATTCCTTCTCTCTGAGTTTTGTTAGAACTGAAGTTAGATGAAGTAGAATGGATCCAATCTCGATATGCTCACTTGAACTTGATCGAAGAAAAGAGGCTAAGGGCTATTCGTCATGGTCAGAATTACCAAAAGTGAATGATGCGAGCTTATGACAAAAAGGTTCACCCTAGAGAATTCCAGAGAGAGACCTAGTATTGAAAAAGATCATTCCCATTCAAAAGGGACTTAAGAGGAAAGTGGACGCCAAACTGAGAGGGACCTTATGTGGTAAAGAAGGCCTTCTCTGAAGGAGCGTCAATGCTGACCAAGATGGATGGCAAAAACCTACCTAATCCTGTGAATTCTGATTCAATCAAGGAATACTTCACTTTAAAAAAAAGGAAAAGACAAAAATAAAAAAATAAAAAAAAGAAAAGAAAAGAAAAAAAGAAAAAGGAGAAGCCAAGGCGAAAACCCGCAAAAGGCGTCTTGAGACGAAAAGAGTTTTGAGTTAAAAACCTGAAAAGGGCGGCTTAAATTTTGACCAAAGAATGGGCATGAAAAATTCAGATTCAATCAAAAAGTACTTCACCTTAAAAAAAAAACAACAAAAGAAAGAAAAAAATAAAAAATAAAAAAAAGAAAAGAAAAAGAAAATGCCAAGGTGAAAACTCGCAAAGGGCGCCTTAAGACTAAAGGGGTTTTGAGTTGAAATCCCAAAAAAGGGTAGCTCAAATTTTGATCGAAGATGGGGCATGTGATAGTCTTGTCCTCTCAGAGTTAACAATAAGGAGGAATGTTATATCTTGGAGCATCAACAAAGTACTCTGAATCTCCTAAACATATATCAGGCTCAAAATGGTCCTCAAGAAGTTTGTGCAAAGAAGCTCATGCTGCAATATTTGAAGCACCTAGTTTTCATCTTACTCATTTTTGTATTTTGGCAATGTTTGCTATTTTGATTAATCCATTTATTTCGAATCTTCCGCCCAAAAAATTTTAATCTTGTCCATTGTTACAATCATTCTCAAGCATTTTTCATTGAAATAACGATTAATGGAAAAATAATATTCAAGTAAAAGGATTTCTGCATATCACTCTGAAAGGTTCTAAACAGTACAAGGACTTGAAACAGGACTACTAGTTAGAACTAACCAAACTTCAGGGTTGGGAACATTTAAGAAAGAATAGTCTAAATTGTGACTATTTCTTCAGATTTTCTGGCAAAGATACCGGCTAAACAAGAAGGCACGGTAGCACATCAATGATAGAAGCTTGATGAACAATGAGCAATGACAGCCTAAGCATTAAAAAGGGATCATTCTCGAAAAATGACATTTTGCATCCATGCAAATATCATTCGTATACATCCAAATAGAAGCATTTGATTCATTCTGATCATGACATCCTAATTACTTGGCATAAATAGTTCTACGAAATGGATTCTATAGGTCATGTTCCCCAGAAAATGGTGTAACAAACCAGTGAAACCACAAATCTCATACCCTTAAAGTTATAGTGGGACGGATTAAAGTTACCGTGGAAAATTTTATCTCCCTGAATTTGCAGTGGAGCAAATTGAAACCACTAATCTTATCTCCCTAAAGTTAAAATGGAGCAGATTAAAGCCACAATTCTTATCTCCCTGAAGTTGCAGTGGAGCAGACTGAAGATAGTGAATCTTATTTCTCTGAAGTTGCAGTGGAACAGATTAAGGCTACAAATTACAAATCTAATCTCCATGAAGTTATAGTGGAGCAGATTGAAGAAAGCAAATCTTATCTCCCGTTGCAGTGGAGCAGATTGAAGATAGCAAATCTTATCTATCTGAAGTTGTAGTAGAGCAGATTAAAGCTATAAGTCTTATCTTCCTAAAGTTGCAGTGGAGCAGACTGAAGATAACGAACCTTATTTCCCTAAAGTTGCAATGGAATAGATTAAAGCTTCAAGTTATCATGGCGAATCTTACTTCCCTAAAGTTGCAGTGGAACAGATTAAAGTTACAAGTCAAATCTCCTTGAAGTTACAGTAGAGTAGATCGAATCGCCAATTCCTATACCCTTGAAGTTGTAATGGATTGGAATGAGGCTACTTGAAGAAGAGAAGCACCAAAGAAGTCGAGATTTGACAGGAACAGGAAAAATTGGCCCTTTTAAAGTCTTTACTCCATTCCCGTTGCACGATAATGAGCAAAGAGGGGTACCTGTAATGGCCCAATTTTTCTCGGGCCCAAATTACAAAATTTAAACCAAAAATAAAGTAAAAAAAATTGTCCATTTTCAACAGTAGGCCCAAATACAAAATTACAAACCCAAAACAATAACACAAAAATCCTAAGCCTGAATGGCCCAAAACTAAACTAACTTTCAGCCAAAAAAAGGAGGGCAGAAACCCTAGCTGCTAATCGCCACCTCCACCTCCACGTCAACCTCCGTACCTCCAGAACTGGGCCTCACCGTACCTGCAATAAGGACAAGAAAGCAACAACAGAAAACAATAGCAAAAAACAAACAGAAATTCTGTAACAAAATAATGTATTTTTCGGCTATAAAAGCCACAAACAACCAATGTAATTTTTTTACACGAAATATAAAGATTGAAACAAAAAAAGGCAATCGAAACAGAGAAAAATTTCAAAGGTGGTCTTTTATTCTGCCTCTTTTTTTAAATTTTGTTTATTCATTTTTTAAAAAGAAAACAAAAAAATAAAAGAAGAGAATCGAAACTTTACCGTCGTTCTCACATTGCGCCCCCGTAAGTGGCCGAGGTTCGTCGATTCCGATGAAAATCGACTTCCAATGGGTTTGGGAAAAGAAAAGCTAAAAAATGGTTTTCTTTTGATTTTTCAGCCACCGTGGATGGCGGTGCTATCGCTGGAGACCAGCGGCCGCCGCAGTGGCCAATGGCCGGAGCCTGAGGGGAAGGGAGAGTTTGAGAGCTTTTTGGTTTTTTTTTTTTTAAGAAGGGATGGAATGATTTTTTTTGGAATTTTAGGCTTAAATAGAACACCAAAACGGTGCCGTTTTGGGATAGCTTAAAACGTTCCAAAACGACGTCGTTTAAGCTTAACTCGCGCACTACCCGACCCGCTCCTAGGAGATCTGCGGGTTTTCTAGCACATGGTCTATTTGCGCGATAGGCCCTTCCTCTTTTCTGCCTTGTTTCAATTTGATATTGTTCATTCGTTTTGCTTTTTTAATTTTGCCCCGTAACTTTTGCGTTTGTTTCATTTTGGTCCCAAAGTGAACGGTGCCGTTTGGTAAAGGGAATAATTTCCCATTTAGTCCCTCATTCTTGGCACGCTTTTAATTTTCGCCCTCCATTTTGCCATTTTCTTTTATTTATTTGTAATTTACCCTTTCAAATTTATTTTAGTCTCGATTTCATCCTTTATTTAATCAATTTCAATCCTTTTAAAATTTATACAATGTTATTCTATTTTCATTTATTTTTTTTATTTATTCATTTGTTTTACTATTTACTTATCTTTGTTTTATTTAAAGTTTTGTTTTCACCTAATACTTATTTATTTATTATTTATATCTATTATATTTGTTTATTTATTTGTTCATTTACCTTTTTAATTATTTGAATTTAATGTTATGTGTATTTGTTTTATTTATTCATTTATACATTTATTATATTTTTACTCTTTAAATGTTTAAAATTAATATTATCTACTTGTTTTATCTGTTTTTTATTTATTTAAATATAATGTTATTTGTTTTGTCTATTTATTATTATTTTACTTTCTAAATATTCAATTTGATATTATTCATATTTAGCTTTCATTTTTTTATTCTAAAATTTATTTATTTATTTTATTATTAATGCTATAAAATAATATTCTTTTTTGCATTACTATAATTCTTCATTATTCCTAAATAAATATTAATTATGTCATGATCATTACCATTATTATAACCAGTTCGTGTCACATTAATTTTTACTTGATACATAAAAATGAAATCTTTTAAAAATAAAGGCAATATCCAGTGTTTAAAAACTCGAGAAGATCATGCCCTAACTTACGGGGTTTCGATTTTTCTCATTGAATCTAAATAACCAAATATCCTTCTAAATTAAAACATGTGAGATTTCAAAAAAAAATAAAAATAAAGACAAGCTTATTCTCAAAGGTTCAAGGTGTCGTGTCCTAACTTACAGGATATGTCATTTTGTTATTTCGAGGCAAGAGTTTTTAACATTTGTTTCAATTTATTCAAGCGTTTTTAGTAAAATTAACTTTAATATAAATAGGGAACATATTTTAAATTTTTTGAATTTTTTACTTTCAACACTAAGACTTTAATTAATCAATTAGGTACCAATTTTGGGTATCACGAGGGTGCTAATCCTTCCTCGTGCAAAATTGACTCCCGAACTCATTTTCTCAAATTTTGTAGATCAAAATCGTTGTTTTAGTAAGTCAAAACATTTTATTAAAACGATCAAATCACGAGGTGATCCTATCATACCTCATAAAAAAGGATTGGTGGCAACTCCCATTTTCGTTTTCAAAATAAAAGTCGACAATTTCAGAAAATGGTTTCGACAAGCACTACTTAGACCCTTAATTATGTGAAGTGAATAAATAATAGTTGTACTGAGCATGACAAATGCATGCCTGTTTACTGATATATATATATATATATATATGTATATGTTACTGATAGTTGCATAAAAGCATGACATTTATTATGTGTTGCATTGCATTGGGATTGAGATGTTATTATTTGGAGGATGTGTACTAAAAGGCTCCTAAGCCTAATATCTGGCAGCACAGCTGCAACTTACTGATTATGTGCTGCATTTGGTACTATTTGGAGTGTAGGGATGGGTGGGTGTTTAAAACCCCACATGGAGTGTAGGGATGGACGAAGATGGTGTGTAGAGGCTGGATGGGTAGGACTTTGATTTCTGTACACTGTATATCTAATACTGATACTGAATTGGGCTAAGGCCAAACTGCACTAATACTGAAAATGGCTTAGGCCCAGACTGTGTATGACTGCATACTGTTTGTTTGTTCTCTACGGGGATTACACACTGAGTTTACGTAAACTCACCCCTTTTGTTTAATGTGTACAGGTAATCCCCAGACTTAG
The DNA here is from genome assembly GCA_020496765.1 of Gossypium stocksii. Taxonomy (NCBI): domain Eukaryota; kingdom Viridiplantae; phylum Streptophyta; class Magnoliopsida; order Malvales; family Malvaceae; genus Gossypium; species Gossypium stocksii. Next base: position 98,007,862 of record CM035629.1, on the reverse strand, counting down.
ATGGATCAGAGCGGTGGAGGACTCAACAGTGATCACAGTTTTTGGACTTTTACGATTTATAATTTATGATTTATGGTTTTATTATCATTGGTTTATTTGGAAGTAATTTGGGGATTTTTTGGACTTTTGTTTAATTTGGTTTCTATTTATTTTTATGGATTTATAACTGTTAGACGTAGGAAAGCTTGGTTTTCAAAAAGCTAAAGTTTTATTGTCTAATCTCACAATTACTTAAACTGTTTTTAAAACTTCCTCAATGAGATAAGTTTTTAAAAAATCGATTAATGGGTAAAACGAATTTTAGAATTAATTAAAATAATAGATTAAGGATAGTAACTAAATGGAAATGGTTTTAACATAATGATTTAAGTTTTCAACCACCCTATCATGTAACATCGCTAGATACGGCCATAACGTTTAGGCCGGGTTTGGGGTGTTACATTTAATGGTATTAGAGTCAGATTGCAAAACTTGGCTATGGATTATGGGTTTTAAAATTTTGGTTTTTAAAGAACAAAATTTCAAATGATTTTGAATATTGGTCTGAGTATGTGGTACACCGAGTATCTGGCATCGATCCTGTAAGTATTCTAAAACTGAACTGGAAATGCTATAGATAAAATATTCTGAAACTAATATAGGTATTATATTGTGAAAATACTCTGGTTAGTAAATACTAAAACTGTAGTAAAATTGCTAGAGACCGCGACATACAGGAATAACTGTGAATTACTAAAACTGTTACATAAAACATCTGCTAATAAATATTGAACTATAATTGATCCATAAAATTTTTAATACAGATAAATCTGATTAGATATGAGCACGCGAGGTATCCACGAAAGAGGTACTAGAGCCCAAGGTAGAGGCCGTAGAGGGGCTCGAGTTGAGCCCTCATAATCGGGTAACCTGCCAAATCTAGACATGAGTGAGATGCCAGTATCACTTGCTAGTGAAATTGGGTCTCAAGATTACATGGATGGGGACGACACACTGTCTCAGGCTATGCTTAGGATTTTAGAGAGGGTCGCTGGGCCCAATACTGGATCTAGGGGCCGTGGGTTGGTTACCAAATGACTCCGGTCTAATAAAGCTGAGCTCTTCAGAGGAGTCACTAGAGTGACCCCTAATGTGGTTAAGTACTAGATTGAGGCCACGGAGATGATCATAGATGATCTAGATTACACCCCCGAGCAGAAATTAAAGGGTGCAGTCTCATTACTGTAGGATGAGGCTTATCAGTGATGGTTTACTGTTAAGGAGGGCACTCAGCCCGAACGTCTGACCTGAGAGTTCTTTAAGACTGCTTTCTAAGGAAAATATGTAGGAGCTAGTTATGTGGACGCTCGTAGGAGAAAGTTCTTGAATCTTACTCAAGGGGATCGATTAGTGGCCGAGTATGAGGTTGAGTTTTTTAGACTGAGCCACTATGCGCGAGGTATGGTGGCATCGGAGTATGAGAGGTGTGTCCACTTTGAAGATGGCCTCAGAGATAATTTGAGAGTTCTGATAGCTCTACAGAGGGTGCGAGATTTTTCTGCCCTGGTCGAGAAGGCGAAGATTGCCGAGGAGGTTAAGCGCGCTTAGTGCCAAAACCATGATAGAGAGAGAGAGGAATAAGAGAGATTCGAGGCCCTCATGTTCTATACAGAGGCCTAAGAAAAAGGCCAGAGCTGATGGGTCGGTTAGAGCTAGGCCCCTTATTGCTCCTGCTGGGATGTTGTCTTGTGGGGATTATGGTAGATGCCATCAGAGCGAGTGTTAGAGGAGGACTGGGGCGTGCTTGAGATGTGGGTCTTTAGATCACCGTATTAGGGAGTGTCCGCTGAGGGCCGATCAGATGCACGCTCAGGGTACTAGTACTGCACAACTACAGAGGGTAGCACAACAGCCACCGAAAGGCCGTGGTTAGGCTAGGGGTGGTAATGGTATGGGCCGTGGGCAGAAAGCACCGGGCAGAGGTGCTGGACACACTGAGGCAAGGTAGCCGACTCTAGTATATGCTACACACTGTCGAGAGGATGGAGATTCTCCGAACATCATCACAGGTACGTTACTTATTTATGATGTACCTTACATTGCTTTGATAGATATAGGACCCACTCACTCCTATGTAGCTTGCACCGTGTCTGGAAATTTGGGAGTTTTGGTTTAGAGCACTACGAGTGAGGTTATTGTATTGAGTTCGTTGGGGTAGTCCATTCAAGTTAATAAATTATTTAGAGACGTCCCTTTAAAGGTTTAAGGGGCAATCTTCTTGGTTGACTTAATGGAGCTTTCTTTTGGGGAGTTCGACCTAATATTGGGAATGGATTGGTTAGCCAAGCACCGTGTTAGCTTGGATTGTGCGACTAAGAGGGTTGTATTGAGAACTGAGGAGAATAATGAGGTAGTTATGATAAGAGAACCCTAGAATTATTTATTTAATGTGATCTCTGCACTGGTGGAGGAGAAGTTGGTTCGTAAGGGATGTGAGGCATTCTTGGCCTACGTAAGTTTTCTAATTCTGGGGACTCTACTGTTAGGGACATCAGAACGATAAAGGATTTTCTGAACGTCTTTCCTGAGGAGCTATCGGGTTTACCTTCGAATCGTAAGTTGGAGTTTGGGATTGAGCTTCTTCCAGGTATAGCTCCGGTGTCTATCGCTCCTTATCAAATTGCACCGAAGGAGCTTACAGAGCTTGAGGCTCAAATTTAAGAGTTGTTAGATCGTGGGTTCATCCGCCCTAGTGTGTCTTCATGGAGAGCACCAGTACTATTTGTAAAGAAGCAGGATTGATCCATGCGAATGTGTATCGACTACCGGCAACTGAATAAGTTGACCATTAAGAATAAGTACCCACTACAGAGGATAGATGACCTACTTGACCAGTTTCGAGGAGCTTCAGTATTCTCTAAGATTGACCTTCGATATGGGTATCATCAGTTGAGAGTTAAAGAGGCTGACGTACATAAGACGATGTTTAGGACTCGTTATGGTCATTACGATTTCCTAGTAATGCCAGTTGGGCTTACTAATGCACTGGCAGCTTTTATGGATCTGATGAATCGAGTATTTCAGCCTTATTTGGATCAGTTTGTAGTGGTGTTCATTGACGACATACTAGTTTACTCGAGGGTTGAGGATGAGCATGACGAGCACCTTAGAGTTGTTCTTTAGACTTTAAGAGAAAAGCAGCTCTATGCTAAGTTTAGCAAGTGCGAATTCTCGTTATGTGAGGTGACATTCATGGGTCATGTGGTTTTTGCTGAGGGGATTCGAGTTGATCCTCGAAAGATCGAGGTTGTGTTGGAGTGGAAACACCAAGGAACTTGCCTGAGATCTGTAGTTTTTTGGGACTGGCAGGTTATTATCGGTGATTTGTGAAGGGTTTCTCATTGATTGCAGCACCCTTAACTAAGCTGCTACGTAAGGGCATACTATTTGATTGAAATGGGGGGTAGCAAGAGAGCTTGAAAAGCTCAAGACTGTATTGACTGAGGCTCTTGTTTTGATACAGCCAGAACTTAGAAAGGAGTTCACAGTTTATAGTGATGCGTCACATGTCAGTTTGGGATGTGTGTTGATGCAGGATAGTAAGGTGGTAGCATATGCGTCTCGTCAGCATAAGACACATGAGCTGAATTATCTGACTCATGACTTAGAGTTGGCCACCGTGGTATTTGCTCTGAAAATCTGGAGGCATTATTTGTATAGTGAGAAGTGTATCATCTACACTGATCACAAGAGCCTCAAGTATCTCCTTACTCAGAAGGAGCTGAATCTTGGGTAGCGTAGATGGATTGAGCTGCTTAAGGACTACGACTACACCATTGAGTACCACTCTGGCAAGGCCAATGTGGTGGCCAATGCACTGTGTAACACCCTTTAACCCCAAACCGTTGCCGGAATAGGGTTACGAGGCATTACCGGACATATCAGACAACTTACAAATAATTCATAAATAAAATAATATTCATAGTATAATTTAATAATTAATCCCTATATTGAACTCTCAAAGCCTAAATATGTATTAAAGTGGTTCGAGACTTATTTGTGTAATCAAATAATTTATTTATTTATTTATTTATAAAAAAAATTTTGGTAGCATTTCTGCTTATTTTTACATAAAACCCCCTACAAATTTCAAACTGAAACAATCCAATATCAATATTTCAACCAATGGCTAGGCATATTCAAATACATCTAAATTATGTCAAAATAATAATTTAATACCTTAGCTTAAACATTCTAACATGCTAATATATAAGTATAATTAATAATTTTCATCTCATTTCAGTGATTTAATACCAATTTTACCATTTCATGACTTTATATCATATTCATCATCCAAAACATTATAATCATATATATACAACCAAAATGATTTAACTTAAACTTTTAAACAAAATTCATGTATAGCAACCTAGTACATGCCACTTAACAAAAGGAAGTAATACATCACCAAAATCTTTTTGTTGGAGTCGGGCCTGTTTGGATGCTGGACCGAATCCGAAATCCTAATGACCTGCGCACGGAAACAACCGTACGCTGAGTATTTCATACTCAGTGGTATTACTATAAATCAAACTATTTAACATTAATAATTTACAAACATCAATTATAAGCTTATAAATCATTTAGACTAATTATATATATAATTGAATATCACTTCATAAAATTTTCACATACTAATTCAATTCATAATTTATCTTATGCATTCTTTCTCGTACTTCCAATAGTGCCAAGACAATCAATCTCATTTTCAAATTTTCATTTCAATTGTTTACCCTATTAACAAGGCTCAGACTCTGACAGATACGCGGATTCCACCCAAACACACCAGAATATCCAACCCAAACACACCAAAATAATAAAATTCTCCGTAACACACCAGTATAATATAGCCTCCCAAACACACCAGTATATCATATCCTCCCAAACACACCAGTAAGGCATGAAATGCCTCTTCGGATAAACCGAAGCATATAAAAACAGAATCATCTCCTCGGCCGAGCTACAAATCTCCTCATCACATCACAAATCCAATGGCATGCCATTTGTATCAAATCTAGTCCGACAAGTTAATAGGGTATTAATTTTACTTTTCCAATTTCACCTTCATTTCCACAAAAATTTCCAATACTCAATCAATTCAACATCTATTACTTTAATTCATACATAAATAAATTTTCTCACATACTTATGTTTAATTACAAATATAATACTTACCTTATCTTAATTATTCCATATCCATAAATTCAATATACATTTAATAAATAGTTTGAGTTATAGTAATACAAACCCGAAATACGCGTTCACTCCTCGACGATCTTTTCTTTTCCTTTCGATGCCGATGCCTCTTTTTCCTTGTTAGCTACAAAAATAATAATAATTTATAATCATCAATATAACACAATTCAATTTAATTCATGAGCCTAAACATGCAAATTTAATCATTTTTAAGATATATATAATTTCACTGTTAAGCTGTCTATTTGAGTCACTGTTACTAAATTATTTATATCTTGAGCTACGAAACTCAAAAGTAATATCCGTAAATTTTTCTTGAAACTAGACTCATATATCTTCTCACCATACAATTTTAAGAATTTTTGGTCTAGCCAATTAGTACAGTTTATTCATTAAAGTCTCCCCTATTACTCCATTCAACAGTTCTGACCTCTCTCTACTAAAAATCAATTATCTCATTATACAGAACTCGAATAAGGTTCATGTTTATTTCTTTTGAAACTAGATTCATCAAGGAGTTCACACATATAAATTACACTCCATAATAATTTTTTTACAATTTTTAATGATTTTCCAAATTCAAAACAGAGTATCTCGAAATCACCCTGAACCAGTCTTACTAAATTTCAAATATCTCTTGATTCATAAGTTCATTGCTTACATGTTTCTACTATAAGAAACTAGACTCAATAAGCTTTAATTTCATATCCTATTCATCCTCTAATTCAATTCCTACAAATTTTAGTGAATTTTCAAAGTCAGACCATTGCTACTTCCCAAAACTGTTTTGATGTAAAATGCTAATAACCAAATTTATAACACCAATTCACACCTTATTTCTATTCAATTTCCATCTAAATATTCATATAACTATCAAATTTTCATCATTTTTCCATAATTCCGAATTTCTTTCAATTTAATCCCTAAACTCAAAACTTATGGCTTGTTTTACAATTAAGTCCCTAATTCAATTCAAATTCATAATTCTATCAAATTAATCCCTAATTTCATCATTTCTTCAACATAAACCCTAATCAAACCTCCATTAATTGTCAATATTTTCTCATGAATTCAAGAAAATCTTTCTCTAAAGCTTCAAAAATACCAAAATTAGAAAGGAAAGGACTTAATTAACTTACCAAATTAACTTTCAAGCTTCACTTCTCCAAAATTTCCCTTTTTTCTTTTCTTTCTTTCTTTCTTCCCCACTTTCACGTTTCTATTCTGTTTCTTTCTATTATTTTGTTTCTTTTATTTCTTTATTAATTAATTTAATATAAATATCTAATTAAATGTAATTATTTTCACACATTTGTACACATACATATACACACACATGTCACCAATTATTATCATACACTTGCCTCCATTTATTTATTAAATAAATTACAATACACATATAATTAATAATAATTAAATAATTAAATAATATATATATTACTTAAATAATAAGTAAATATACACATTTAATACATTTGTACCATTAATACAAATACACATGTATTTATCCATAATCAAACACATGTCACTTTTATGGTTTAATTACTAATTTAATCCCTTAACAATTTTCTATTCTATAATTAAACTTTTGCACTTTATTCAATTTAGTCTTATCTACTAATTATTTCTAATTTAAACTAGTTTCACCTAATTAAAAACCTATTTAGACACACAACTAGAGTCATAATTATTCCTAATAATTATTTAAGGATTTAATTTACTAAGACGGAGGCCTGACAATACACTCTCCTGGTGCCCACGGATTTTGGGTCATTACACACTGAGCCGTAGAGCTATGACCAATCTGAGGGCAATGTTTGCTCGCCTCAGCTTATTTGATGATGGAAGTCTGCTGGCCGAGCTTCAGGTTAAACCGACTTGGATTGAGCAGATTAAGGGTAAGCAGTTGGAAGACGAGTCTTTGGGTCTTCGATTTCGACAGATTGAGAGTGGTAGTACTACGGATTTTGGACTGAATAGTGATAGGGTACTTTCTGTAAGAGAATCTATGTTCCGAATGATACTGATTTGAGACAGTCTATACTGAGAGAAGTGCATAGTAGCCCTTATGCTATGCATCCTGGCAGAAATAAGATGTATCGAGACCTCCGTGAGTTATATTGGTGACAATGACTGAAATGAGAGGTTACTGATTTTGTGGCTAGATGTCTGACTTGCTAGCAGGTTAAGGTTGAGCATCAGTTACCTTCAAGTTTGCTGCAACCGGTTAAGATTCCTTTATGAAAATGAGAGCGAGTGACCATGGACTTCATAAGTGGGTTGCCCCTAACACCCACTAAAAAAGATTCAGTATGGGTCATCGTGGATCAATTGACCAAGTCCGCCCATTTCATACCAGTTCGTACTGATTATTCTCTGCAGAAGCTAGCGAAGCTTTATATTTCAGAGATAGTGAGACTACATACAGTACCGGTTTCGATCACTCAGATAGGGATCCTCGCTTCACGTCTCAATTTTGGAGAAAGTTACATTAGGCTCTGGGTGCAAGGTTGGACTTCAATATTACGTTCCATCCTCAGATCGATGGTTAGTCTAAGAGGGCGATTTAGATACTGGAGAATATGTTAATGAGCTGTGTTATTGATTTCGGAGGTAGTTTGGAGGATTATTTGTTGCTAGCAGAGTTTGCCTATAATAATAGTTTCCAGTCTAGCATCTAGATGGCACCTTATGAGGCTCTGTATGGTAGTAAGTGTTGCACTCATTTATGTTGGACTGAGTTGGGTGAGCGACTTGTTCTGGGTCCTAACTTGGTTTCTGAGACAAATGATAAGGTTAGATTGATTCGGGATTGTTTGAAAGCAGCTTTTCACAAGTAGAAATCTTATATGAATCTGAAGAGGCGCAGATTGAGTATCTGTAGTGGACTTCATGTTTTTTAAGGTCTCGCCATGGAAAAAGGTTTTGAGTTTTGGTCATAAGGGCAAATTGAGCCCTAGGTTTATTGGACCTAACCGTATTTTGAAGTGAGTGGGACCAGTTGTTTATCAGTTGGAAATACCTCTAGAGTTAGATCGTATAGATGATGTGTTTCACGTCTCTATGTTAAGGCGTTACCGCTCTGATCCTACTCATATTATCCCTATTGAGGAGATTGAGGTTAGGACAGACTTGACCTTTGAGGAAGAGTCGGTTTAGATTTTGGATCGTGACGTTAAAGTTCTGCGAAGGAAGTCTATCCCTCTGGTAAAGGTTTTCTAGTGTAATCATAGTACTGAAGAGGCCACGTGGGAGCCTGAGGTTGCGATGCGTCAGTAGTATCCTCATCTATTTTGATCAAGTAAATTTCGAGGACAAAATTTTCTTTTAGGGGGTAGAGTTATAACGCCCCAAAATTTTAATTTTTGATTTTGCGTATGTATGACACAAATATCTGTCTGCTTCAGTGGTTAAGTGTTCTAGGTATGTGAGGGAGGTTCCAAGTTCAAGCCATGACTTAGGCAAATTTTGGTATTTTTTTATGAATAAAGCCCTATCTTTGGTTAGTAAGCTTTTAATTAAAAGTTTGTAAATAATGAACAGAATGGGCCTGCTGGTCTGGTAGATAAGTGGAGTGTTGGTGTGATGGGGGTCCTGCGTTTGAATCCTTGGATAGGCAATATTTTTGCCCTAGGTGTGTGGTGTAGTAGAGTTTGGTTGAAATTGAAATGCTAGAGTGTTTGAGTTGTGGTGTAGTGGGTAGTTAAGAGTATCAAATCAGTTTTGATTCTTTTCCCAAATTTTCCCCATCTGAAGTTTTTCTCTGTTACTCTCCCTCTCCACGTTTGTTTTCACTTCTCTTTTCTCTTTTTTGGCGTTTTCAATCACTTTTGTCGCTGCCCCTTCCATTCTTTTGCTGTTATTTTCCTTGTTTTGATGTCCTATTTACTTCCAAGTTTCTGTGGATCGTTATTCGACTTTTGGGCACATTATTGGTAAGTTTGGACTTTACTATTCTAAATGTTTCTGTGTTCTTTCTAAGTGGGGATTTCTTTTTGGTGTTAGGAGTTAATCAAAGAATGATAAATCATTCCCAAGTGACGAATTAAGTGCGAGGTTTGCTCATTCCACTCGAAAGTAAGGGTTCCGTTAAAGTTTTAGAAGTATGCCTTTTGACTAAATGTTGAATATCAATTTAAGAGTTTAATTGAGTGTTATATTGGTTGATTTTAGGTTCTGAAGGCTTAGGAGTGCTTGCGTGACAAAAATAATGCAGGTGTGTACCCGAAAACGCAAAAAAGGGGTTTTGGCAGAAGTCGAAAACCCTACTGTCGACACCACACAGGCGTGTGGTCACCTATGTGGTAGGCCGTGTGCCCTGACACAGGTGTGTGAGGCCAGGCTATACGTGGAAGACACGGTCGTGTGATGGCTAGGCAGGCCGTGTGTGAGACACGGGTTAGACTGTATTGGGCCATGTGGGCCACACGGGCGTATGGGATTCTAGGCCAGGCCGTGTGATCCACAAGGCTAATTTGGGCCGTGTGGGCCACATGGACATGTAAGGCCATTTTCACTAAATTGATTTCTAAGGTTGCACGGGTCACCCAAGTCGATTGTGAACCTACTATACGATCGGTAAGCACTACTTAGACCCTTAATTGTGTGAACTAAATAAATGATAGTTGTACTAAGCATGAAAAATGCTTGCCTGTTTACTGATATATATATATATATATGTATATGTTATTGATAGTTGCATATAAGCATGACATTTATTATATGTTGCATTGCATTGGAATTAAGATGTTATTATTTGGAGGATGTGTACTGAATGGCTCTTAAGCCGAATATCTGGCAGCACAACTGTGACTTACTGATTATGTGCTGCATTTGGTACTATTTGGAGTGTAGGGATAGGTGGGTGTTTTAAACCCTACATGGAGTGTAGGGATGTACGTAGATGGTGTGTAGAGGCTGGATGGGTAGGACTTTGGTTTCTGTGCACTGTATATCTGATATTGATACTAAATTAAGCTAAGGCCAAACTACATTAATACTGAAAAGGGCTTAGGCCCAGACTGTGTATGACTGCATACTGTTTGTTTGTTTTCTATGGGGATTACACATTGAGTTTACGTAAACTCACCCCTTCTTTTTAATGTGTACAGGTAATCACCAGACTTAGATGGATCGGAGCGGTGGAGGACTCAACGTTGACCACGATTTTTGGACTTTTCTGATTTATAATTTACGATTTATGGTTTTAATATCATTAGTTTATTTGGATGTAGTTTGGGGACTTTTTGGACTTTTGTTTAATTTGGTTTCTATTTATTTTTATGGATTTATAACTGTTAGACGTAGGAAAACTCAGTTTTCAAAAAGCTAAAGTTTTATTTTCTAATCTCACGATTACTTAAATTGTTTTTAAAGCTTCCGCAATGAGATAAGTTTTTAAACAATCGGTTAATGGGTAAAACAAATTTTATAATTAATTAAAATAAGAGATTAAGGATAGTAACTAAATGGAAATGGTTTTAACATAACAATTTAAGTTTTCAACCACCCTATCATGTGACATCGCTAGATACGGCCATAACATCTAGGTCGGGTTTGGGGTGTTACATGTTAGGCTTTTGTCTTTGAAAGTAGTGTTTGTGGCTTCCACCTAAAAATATTTTGATAAATTATTGTCACAAAACATAGTTCTAGCCATTTCTTCTAAAGTTCTATTTTTCCTCTCAACAACTCCATTTGTTGAGGGGTTCTAAGTGTAAAAAAATTATGAATAACACCATTTGAGTTGCAAAAATTATCAAAACCAAGATTTTGAAATTCGGTTTCAAGGTCACTTCTAATACTAGTGATAAAGTAACTTTTTTCATTTTGATTAGTTTTTTTCAAATGTGATTAATTTTTCTAAAGCTTCATCTTTAGTACTTAAGAAAAGAACCCAAGTAAATCTAGAGTAAAAACACAAAATCATATTATTTTCCACTCAAGCTAGTAGTCTTAATTGGTTCAAAAAGATAAATGTGAATTAATTGTAGAACTCTACTTGTAGATTTTACAATTAATAGGTTTAAAAGAAACTCTCTTATGTTGCCTTTAACACATGCATCACAAAATTTATTTAAGTTAAAATCAAATTTTGGCAATCCTCTTACTAATTCATATTTAGCCAATTCATTCAATAAGCTCATACTAGCATGTCCTAATTTTCTATGCCACAACAAAGAAGTATTTTCATTTTTAATCAAGAGGCAAATGTTTGAATCATGCAAGTCTTCTAAATGCACCATGTATGTATTTCCTATTCTATGACCAACAAGCGTAATCTTATTAGACATAATGTCAATGATTTTATATCCATTAGACTCAAATATGACATTGAGACCTTTATCACACAATTGACTAATACTTAATAGATTATATTTAAGACTGTTGACATACAAAAAATTTTCAATAAAGATTGAAGAATTTTTACCAATAGAGTCAATTCCTTCAATAAGTCATTTGGAGTTGTCACCAAATGTAACTTTTCCTCCAATTTTTTGCTTAAGCTCAATAAAATGACTCTTATCACTAGTCATGTGTCTCTAGCATCCACTATCAAGGTACCATGAATTTGTGCTTGATTTGTCCTCCTTGAAGCAATGGTCCTTTCTCTAAAACATAGAATTAAATCTTGGTTTTTGGAACCCAAATTCTTTTGGGTCCATAAGCATTAGTTCCTATAATTTTAGTCCCTTTATATATCCATTTTGAAAGGATATCCTTATGTTGAGTAGTAATAAGTTATTTAGGGACCCATATACTCTTAACAATTTTTGCTTTATAAAATCTTGATGGACCTCTATGTTTATAGAAATTAAAGTTATTTTTAACATAGTTTTGTTTTGAATTTTCTCCTCTTTCAAACTCTTTTTCAAAAACTTTGATAGAGTGAGATTTTTCACTCTTAAGCAACTCAAGTTGCTTTTGATAATCATCTTTTAAGAAATTTATTTATCTCTATATTTATAGAGAGATACCTAGTTTTTTTAGAAATATTCTTTCCAAAAGGTTATTTTATCTAATCAAAATATGTGTTAAAAGGTTTTCTACTAAGATAAAGTGTTACATTGGGAGAAAATAAGAAAGATTGGATCAAATTCAAAAATATTAAACATGGTGGTAGATAATTGTAGATGTCAAAGTTACATGGCATGAGTATTTAATAAGCATTATGATTGAAATGATCAATTACAAGAGTGTTAATGCTTTGTATGATATAGATTCATCTTATTAGAAATAATGAATAGTGACTTTTTGATATCTAGTCACTTCTCAAATTTCTTTATATAATATAAACGGTAGGGATGACGTAATACTATTTAAATCTGTGTTAAATTGGTGTCTAATAAAAAAATTAATTATCGTTTCATTCAAATCAAGACATTCACTTCTTTAATGTTGAATGATGTGATTTTGTAATTACCAAGAAAAACTTAGTTTTTGTTTTGTTGAATTATGTCATAGTTGAGTGCCTGATTGAGTGGTTAAGGGCCTTGAAGTTGGGTTGTGGGTCTTAGGCTCGAATATCTACAAGAGCTATTAAGATTTTTTTTTGTTAACATTTTCTAGGTTGCACGGCTAGAGGAAATTGAGTTCAATTTGAAGTTAAAGAAATCTGCTAGATGTGTATTACAGTTAGTTGAGATAATGGATTTGTTTTCTTTATTATTTTTTGTTCATTTTGTATTTATCCTACCTCATTTGATTTTTGAAATTAAAAAAAAATGTTTCTAAAAATTTGTTACCCTAGTTACGTCTCCCATTCTTTCTCCCCGAATCCCCATTTTTGTGTTTCAATTAGTTTCCAGCAAATAAATTCAAGGTTTTTCTTCTCTAATTTATTCCCTACTTTCTTGTTTCCTCTTGTCGCCTTTTGTTCCATCCCAAGCAAAGGTTGGTCCAATTTTTTTTGTTCTTATTCTTCTTGCTGTAAAGGTGTTGCCATATTTCATTATTTTCGATTCTTTCCTCGAGAGTTTGGGCTCGTGTGTATTCGTGGTTTAGGTAAGAGAATAAGTTTCCTTTGGTTGTTGTGCTATTCAGGTTTGTTTAATTATCTCTTTTGTGAATGAGGTGTTTAGAAATTAATGTGTGTGTGTTGTGTTTCGTTAGGAGGAGAACAAGAGATGAGAGTTGTTCTTCCAACAACATAAGTAACAAGTGGTTATTGATTGTTCAACGGTAAGTGTTTGAACGTTAAAAGATTTAATTTAGGCGTGATAAATTTAGTGTTTCTTGTTGAGTTAAATGAGTTTTTGAAAGTTGGTGTATTGATATTAAGAATTAATTAATTGTTTAATTATTGAATTTCAGTTCTTTGCATCTCGTGGTCGATTTCATTTCAAGAATTATCCAGGTGTGTAACGCAAAACACGAAAAATAGTGATCGACAAAAGCTGAAAAAGCTATCTGTCGATGCCAAGGCGTGTTCTGGGGTCACACAAGCGTATATGAGGCCATGTGCCAGGTTGTGTGAGCCTAAAATTCTGAATTTTTTCCTAAGGTGATACATGTCGTTCTAAACGACTGTAAGCCTTCCATGGGGATGGTATGTGCTCAAATAGACTGTAAAAATATGAAATCTAATCATTTATTTACATGAATTCTGATATCTGTTTGTATATCAGAAATGTCATATGATAAGTAAACTACGTAATAGGTTATTAGTAAACCGAAAAATACTATGTATGTTTTGTATTTATTATGTTATGTGAATATACTACAAATATGTCTGATTTTTGTTATGTTCTGTATTTGCATTTGGGGTGGGTTTTGCTATGTGGAGGAAGTGTTTCTATGAAAGGTGATAATTCGTCTATTTATCTAGCAACTTAGCTGCAAGTATTCTATAAAGAATCATACCGATACTAAGTGGTGTGTAGGGTTGGATGGGTGTTTCATACCCCATATAGTGTGTTGGGATGGTTAGAGTTGGTGTGTAGCGGATGGGAGTAGGATTAGATGCCCGTATCTATACTGCTTTGATATGAATATATTTTTGCTAAATATGTCTTATATAATTTAACTGTTACATTATTTGTGTCGAAACCATTTTTTATTTTGAAAAACGGGGTCGACTTGGAAATGAAAAATGGAGTCGCCACCAATCCTTTTTGCTTAGGTGTGATCGGATCACCTTATAAAACGTTTTGTTTTAAAATATTGATTTTGGCCTACAAAATTCAAGAAAACAGGTTCGAGAGTCGGTTACGTACGAGGAAGGATTAGCACCCTCGTAACCCCCAAAAATTGGTACCTAATTGATTAATTAATGTCCTAATGTCAAAAATTTGAAAAGATTTTAAAAACAATCCCTCTTTTAAAAAATTTTTTTTGGATAACTTGAATTGGATGCTAAGATTCTCTTGTTCCTAAAGAATGAAATATCATGTCCAGCACATTAGGATATGACATTCCAAACCTTCGGTACCCAGATTGTCACATGAATTCTAAAACTCATGCATTTTTTAAAATTTTAAAACATGATTTCTTTAAAAACTTGAACAATTTGAGTTGGAACTTGAGATTCCTTTGTTCCGAAAGAATACAAACATCACATCCAGCACGTTAGAACATGATGCTTTAAACACTCGTAACCAAAATCATCTCATGATTTACAAAATTCATTAAAAGGATATTTAGTTATTTAGTCAAACGGAAAATCGAAACCCAGCACGTTAGGGCACTATTTCCTGATTTTTCAAAACACAAAACATTGCCTTATTTAAGAAAAAACTTTTGGATAAAATGTGGCAATTAAATGAAATACATTTTTTCTAAAGTAATTATTTGAATAAAAATGTTGCATTAATAAATTACAAAACACAAATGCTAAAAAATGAAAATTACATGACGTACTAACATTTAGTGCTAATATAGATAATCTAGAAAAAGAATAACATAAAATAACAAATAGCATGAACAACCTAGGGCAATGCTAATGTTAATAATAATAACAAAGTCTAAACTTTGAAATGATGAATAAATGAGTAAAAAAAAAGGGAGATACAAAAAGATTGAATGTGAAAAATAAAAAATATATACATAAGATAAATAATATGTGAAAAGCCTTGGTAAATAACAAAACCATCTAAAAATGAATAATATGGTAAATTTTAAAGAGAATATAAAATGGTTTAAATTAAATAATTTACATATAATATAATAAATAAAATAGAATATGATATAAAAAATATATATATATATACATAAGATAAATAATATCTGAAACATTTTTAAATAAATAATAAGATAATTTTAAAAATAAACAATATGGCAAACCTTTTTTAAATAAAATACAAAATGGTTAGATTAAATAATATATAAAGAATATAACAATAAAAGGATATATAATAAAACAATTCTAATGTGAATAAAAAAAATAAAATGAATAAAAATAATTTAAAAAGCATATATAAAATATAGGAATAAGTAAATAAATAACAAACTAGAAGAAATCTAAAAAGAATTAGGGATTAAATCAAAACAAAAGGTAAAATCAGGGGTAAAAACACAAGGAAATAAGCGCATAAGGACTAAAGTGAAATTTAAAACCAAAATTTGGGGTTAATTCAAAATAAATAAAAGATAAGTGGACCGAATTGAATGTGCGGGTAACAAAGAGGGGCCAAAAGGGAAATTTTCCCCTCTGTCAGCAAAACGTAGCACTCCTGGGCCAGATGGGGGACTGAATTGAAATCGAAACTGACTCATGGGGCCAAATTAAAAGGTGAAATAAACTTAATTTAAAGGATAGAAAATGTAGAAGGACTAAAGAGATAAATATCCCATTTTTGAAAAACACGCGGATCCTGGTCCATCCGGATCGGGTAATCGAGTCAGAGGCCAAAGCGACGTCGTTTTGGCCCTTGAACCCATACTTCAAAACGGCGCCGTTTAGTCATATTATAAAACCCAATTTTTCTTCCAAAGATTTCATTTTCAGCCTTCCCCTAAAAAAACTTCAAAAACCTGTCAACCCCTCCCCTCTGATTTTCGATTAGGAATCCGGCACCAGCCACTTGCCACACGCTCCACACGCGCCGCCGTATACGGCAACCGGAAGGTCGAAAACCCCCTTTTTCAGGCCGATCGAAAGGTAATCTCTTCCCTTACTATTTCTTTAGTATTATTTAGAATAAAAAGGAACAAAAAAAAACTCAAAAGAAACGAAAGGAAAATCACTTAAATACGAACTATTTCCTTCGATTCTTTTTCTTGTTTTTAAATTTGTTTTTCTATTATGTTTTGTATTTTGTATGTATAAAAAGAAAGAGAAGAAAAATTAAAAAAAAAAGCAAAGATTAGACGAAATATGAAATAAAAAATGACCTCTATTTTTTTTATTTTTGTTTTGTATTTGTATCCCCCCTTTTTTACATTATTTCTCGGTTTTTATAACCAAAATAAATCAAAGAATAATAAATATAACGATTCTATTTTCCATATTCTTTGCTACTGCTGTCATTTTTTCCTTTTTTACAGGTTCATGGCGAAGATCTCGGTGGTGATAAGGGCTGGTGATGGAGCAATGTTTGGCAGTGAAGGCTTGGGGCTGTGGCGGCCAAAAGGGTAGTTAGGGTTCCGAATCTGAATCGAAATTTGGGCCATTGGGCGATTTGTATTTTTGGGTTAGTAGGTCTTAATGTAATTGGGTAGGTTTGGGTTTAATGGTTTAGGGCTATTTGGGCTTGGTGTTGTAATTGGGTTTGACACGGGAAGTTTGGGCTATGTAAATGGACTAGACATTTATTTTAGTTTATTTTGTTTTGGGGTTTTTATTTATTTTTGGTTTTTTTATTTCTGGTATGGGCCCGAGAAAAAATGGGCTCTTACAGCTACCCCTCGTTGCTAATTGCCATGTAACAGGAATAAAGCAAAGACTATAAAAGGACCAATTTTGCCCGGTCTTGCCAAGTCTTGAGTTCTTGGATCTTGTCTTCTTCTAATAACCTCCAACCCATCTACAATTTTAGAGGTGTTGGACTATAAGTCTGACAGCTTCAATCTGCTTCACTGCGTCTCCAGGAAAGCAATATCCGTTATCTTTAGTCTGCCCCACTCCAAACTCAGGGAAGCCAGATTGGCGTCTTTGATCTACTTCACTACAAACTTAAAAAGAAAAGATCTGCTATCTTTAGTTTGCTCCACTGCAAACTCAAGGACGCCAAGCTAATGTTTTTGGATCCGCTTCACTACAAACTCAGGAAGACAAGATCTATTATCTTTAATCTACCCTGCTGCAAACTCAGGGATGCCAAACTGGTATCTTTGATCCGCTTTGCTGCAAACTCAGGAAGTCCAAATCTACTATCTTCAATCTGCTCCACTACAAACTCAGGGATGCTAAACTAATATCTTCGATCCGTTTCATTGCAAACTCAGGAAGTCCAGATCTACTATCTTCAATCTGCTCCACTGCAAACTTAAGGATGCCAGACTAATATCTTCGATCCGCTTCACTGCAAACTCAGGAAGATAAGATCTGCTATCTTCAATCTGCTACACTGCAAACTCAGGGATGCCAGACTATTATCTTCGATCTGCTTCACTACAAACTCAGGAAGTCCAGATCTGCTATTTTCAATCTACTCTACTGTAAAATTAGGGATGCCAGACTAATATCTTTGATCTGCTTCACTGTAAACTCAGGAAGACAAGATTTTTGAATTCACCAATGTTGCTACACCGTCTTCTGGGAGACCTATCCTGTAAAATCGATTTTATGCGTTTATGCTTATGCAAAATGGTTAGGATGCTATGACCTAAATGAATCAAATGCCCCTAACTGAATGATATATGTATGAATACAAAATGTCATGAGGACGATCCTTTTTAAAAACTAGGATGTCATCACTTGTTGTTTATCGGGGCTCTATTATAAACGTAGTACGCTATCTTCCTACTCGGCTGGCAGAAAACCTGAAAACATTTTTGCTCAACTGATTTGCCCCATTAACCTTAGGGTCCTTTCTACTGTACCTTAAGGACATAAGGTTTTTACTATTTTCAAACCATCCTACTATGGTTTAGGAGTATAGGATTTGAAACTTTTTCAATCCGTTCCCACTGCACTTCTCGGGTATAGGACTTGTATCTTTTTCAATCCATCCCACTGCAACTTTGGGTATAGAATCTGTAACTTGTTCCATCCATTAATCACTCCCCAAGTGACCCAACCAGATGTGTATGTATGATACTCGTATGGATGCAGAATATTTTTCTCGGGAGTGATCCCCTTCTATGTTAGGGTTGACATTGCTCATTTCCATCGAGATTGTATCATCGACATGATATTTCGTCTTTTCGTTCAACCAATATCTTTGACTGAAAATCCAAAGAGATAATTTAGGCTCGAATATTTCCAACCCTTAAACTTGGTAAGTTCTAAACAATAGTCCTGTTTCAGGTTCTCCTATTTAGAAGCCTCCAGAGTAATATGCAAAACTCTTTTTATGAAAGTATGATTAGTCCATTAATCGTTATTTCAATGCGAAATGCTTGAAAAAGATCATACCAATGGACAAGAAGAAAATTGATTAGGAGCATAGCTCGAGACAAACAAGTTAAACAAGGATAGCAAATGCAATTGAGAAGAAAGTTTATTAGCAGAGTATTTTGAAAAGAATAAGATAATCAATGATAACAAATTCAAAAATGGGTAAAATAGAAACTAGGTGACCCAGATATCGCAGCCTAAGCTTCTCTGTAGAAACTTCTTTAAGACCATTTTGAGCTCAATATGTGTTTAGGGGATTCGGAGTACTTTGTCGATGCCCCAAGACGTAGCATACTTCTTTATTGTCAATTCAAACATAGCAAGACTATCGTATGCCCCATTTTTATCAAAATTTGAGCCCCCGTTTTTGGGTTTTCAACTCAAAACCCCTTTGGTCTCAAGGCGCCCTTTGCGGGTTTTCACCTTGGCCTCTCCATTTTCTTTTTCTTTTCTTTTTTTTAAGGTCTCAAAGTGCCCTTTGCGGGTTTTCACCTTGGCCTCTCCTCTTTTAGGTATCTCTGTATTGAATCTGAATTTACAGGATTAGATAAGTTTATCTCAGTCAAAATTAGTGCTCCTCCGAGGAAAGCCTTCTTTTCCACATAAGGGTCTTCCTCGTTTGGCATTCATTTCCCTTTGAAATCCTTTAGAAAAGATCTTCTTCAATACCAGGTCCCCATCATGAAATTCCTTTCGATCAGTATAATCCATTTTTGGCACATTTGACTATGATGAATACTTTCAAACCCTTTTCTTCAACCAAGTTCACTGGAGACATTTTTCTTAATCCAATTCTTGACTCAATCAAAGCTTGAAAAAAGGAATCACGATTTCCATGGGCAAAACCACCTCTATTCCAAAAACCAATGGGAACGGCGTTGCCCCAGCAAAACTCCTGGTCGACGTTTAATAAGCATAGAGAGTAAATGGTAGCTTCTTATGCCAATCTTACAAGTCTCGGTCACCTTCCATAATTTTTTTTTGTTTTTTCTTTCTTTTTGTACTTTTTTTCTTTTTTAGCCTTTGTTGCACTATGATATGGTGCCTGATCTTTGAATAAACTATAAACTTTTAACATTGTATAGTTGTGCATTAGTAAACATGATCCCTTCCGGTATTCTTTTTTGGCACTTGATCTTTTTTTTTTTTGAAATTTGATGACTGTCAACTTTGAAATATTGACATATGAAGCAACATTCACCCTCTTAATGAAGCAATTGAAGACCACAAAGATGATGTAAACTAGAAGCTTTTGTCGAGATCAGCCCCATAACATCCATGCCCCAAGTCTGTGCAGAAATGGAAGAGGCATATAAATCTTGTCTTCTTCAATTTGGTATTTGCGGTATAACTGATGCAATCCCCTTCCATGGTAAACCAGCAGTGCCCAAAACCTTATGTTTAGCCTGGCCATTGTAAAACCACCTGCATGCATCCTTTTGACATTTTTATGGACCTCTTTTAGTCTTAACAGCATCCATAGATCTTAGAAACCCAGGCCTACCTTGATACAATCGTGCGAAAACATCCTTGAATTTTTGGAATAACTCAATGATGTCTTGCTTTGTTTTTGCAGGCTTCGATCTTTTTCTCTTTCTTCCCCTAGGATCGCAATGTTCATTGATCCTTTGTAAAGTAGGATCTGTTTATCATCTTGTTCTACCATTCTTCACAAGTTAAGAAATAAGGTTACAATCTCTATCATCTTTAAAGTCCTAAGATCCCCCTAAACACATATCTCACTTAAAAAGGAGATTCTAAGTTAATAGCAACGTATGTCGTTGATATCTGGGGACCTATTGTAAGTACGGAGGCAAATTCCAAAGAATAAATGATTCTAAGGATGATTATTTGCATGGTATAATCATGAATGAAGAATAAAAGAATATTCAAAAGAAAGTCGAAGAATAACAGAATCTATACAAGGAAAGAACAAAAAAAATATTTGTTCAAAAAGATGCACTTTATTGAAATAAAAATTTGGACAGGAGCCTATTTCACAAAAAGATTATTATTGCCTCCAAGCTTAAGGCAACAAGCATGTTTTGAATATTACTCTAAATTAGTTCTAAAATACAAAGATCTCTTCTACCGTCCCATTGTTCAAAACTTTCCCAAGTATGTAAGATGCTTAGAAAATTGTATTCCCCAGTTCCCTCGTCGGATACATCGTTCAGATCCCCCAATATCAGATCTTGCACTAAAGCCCTAAACTCGATGCATTCTTGGATCTCATGGAACTCATAATATTTACCCCTTTATCTAGATGATTGGGTAACGGATTTTCTGCCCCAGGAGGACCATCGAATTTGACAATACCCATTTTGACAAGTCTTTCGATCACCTTTTGAAAGCAGTACAGTTCTCAATCGAATGTCCTGTGATTCCTGCATGGTATTCGTATTGGGTGTTCGTGTCATACCATTTAGGGTATGGGGGTTGTATAGGCTTTAGGTAGAAAGGGGAAACCACGTGTGTATCAAACAAAATTTGGTACAACTCCCTATATGTGATTGGGATAGGCAAGAATTGGGAAATTTCTGAGTTTGATCTTGGATTGGGTTCTTGCCTTGAGGGGACCTGATGGCTAGTAGTTGGTCGTCCTATGGTAATCGATTTTGAATAACCCTTGCTACGCATACTCGTGTTATTTGCCTCATTTTCTTTTTTCTTTGGGGCCCTTAAAGTATTAACTTAGGAGCTCCACTCTCGCTTTTTCCTTTTGTAACAGTCTTTACATTGTTTCGGGATCTCCACACTAGCCTTCTTTGTTTCTTCTATACTAGCTAGATCAATCACAATGGGATTGGTTGGATTGCCTCCTGAATTGGAACCTGAGCCTATCGCATGGTTCATTGGTGTCGACATTCTGGCCTGATGCTGTTGGGGTCTAATAATTATGGGTACCCCTTGCAGATGCGCATCTGGTTGGGTCTGAACGCTTATTGGGGTAAAACCTGGGGGATAAATGAGGTCTTCATTATCATCCCCACTGTTGACCACTGGGCCTTTCCTCTTTTCAAACCCTTCGGCTAATAACAGACTTAGCTGGCCAATCACATTTCTTTGGAACTCTAGCATTTGATCTCATATATCTTGTTGAATTTTGGTCAATTGCTCTTACATCTGTATTTGCCTTTGCTCTAATCTCTCTAACTTCTGTTCCATGTTTTCCAACTTATCTCTGAAATAATTTTACCTAATTAGGGTCTTTTTGTAAAAGTCTAATGCAAGTGATGCAATGCGATGTAGATGCATGTAATGAATGTAAAAAGAAAGAGAGGCGTTGATTATGAATTCAATTCCATTAGAATAACTTTTCTAGAAAACAAATTTTTTTACATGAAACGGATTACATATGCGGCCTTGCCCTTCATAGTCCAAGTGAAAACACTGATCTTTTTTTCATGGTCAAATCTTGCAAATTTTCCAAAAGATGCCTTCGCTAGCTCCTTATTGCTTGATCTGGGCACGACCCATTGCTCACTTATCTCCACGACACTCATTGGCCACTTCGAAAAAAATCAAGACGTGACGGCTCTTGAATAATCTTCGTTGGCTTGAATCTTTGGCGATGAAACCAAGTCATGTATTTCTCCGTGGACTACCAGTCCTCTCTCGTCATGTCTACTTGGACCATATTCGGACAACTGTATTATAATTCACTTTATCAAAAAATTTGTTTCCTTATGACAAACTATTCTATTTAGCAATCGAATATGAATCAACACCTCCCCTTTATAATGATGTAATGCAATGCAGACATAAGCAAAACAAAACATGTTAGCACAAAAGAAATAAACAATAGAATAGAGCACCTAATTAGGGTGACCACTAGGGTTTGGTACGATTCTACCGAAGCTAGGCTCTTAGGGCTCACTATATGTGGTTCAGTTCTAAGATCAGGGTACCTGAACCAGTAGATTTCCTTGATCCTCACCCATTATAGGCTCATATGGACCAAGTACAGTTCAGGGGGATACATTTCCCTATGGCTGCATGGAGGTGAAAACCTCACGAAGACATAGGTACTGATGTATCTCGGAAGCGATCCACTATCCTGCACGGAGGTGAAAACCTCACGAAGCTATAGTTTCTCACTCCCACTTAAGAGGGGTAAAATTGACCAATAATGTAATGTGAAGAAAGATATCGACACTCAAACTAACACCACAAATGCAAACTTCATGATGTAAATTGTAACAAAGATAGGTGAAATATAATGTAAAGACCTTTATAACCAAATACGTCAACACAAAAGAAATAAAATAAAACACCTATCTGGGTAACCACTAGGTTTTGGCATGGCTCTACCTAGGGTGGGCTCTTAGGGTTTTCGACATGGGGTTTGGTTCTAAAGTAGAGGTACTTGAACTAGTAGATTCCTCAATCCTCACCCATTATAGGCTCACATGGACCGAGTTTGGTTCAAGGTAATATATTTCCCTATGGCCATGTGGAGATAAAAATCTCACAGAGACATAAGTACGGATGTATCCCGGAAGCGATCCACTAGCCCATGCGGAGGTGAAAACCTCACGAAGGCATAGTTTCTCATTCCCACTTAAAGGTGTGACCACAACGGTCATGCAATGCTATGTGTGCGAGAAAATAACAATCATATGCAATGATGTGAACACATGCAATAAAAGGATCATAATTTTCAAATCGAATTTTCAAATTTCGACAAAAAAACAAAAAATAATCAATTTTGCGGCTTGACTCTCTTAGTCCCCAGCGGAGTTGCCAAGCTGTCAAAACCATTTTTTATTTTGAAAAACAGGGTCGACTTGAAAACAAAAAATGGAGTTGCCACCAGTCCTTTTTACTTAGGAGTGATTGGATCACCTTATAAAACGTTTTGTTTTAAAATATTGATTTTGGCCTATGAAATTCAAGAAAATGGGTTTGAGAGTCCGTTACGTACGAGGAAGGATTAGCACCCTCGTAACGCCCAAAAATTGGTACCTAATTGATTAATTAATGTCCTAATGTCAAAAATTTGAAAAGATTTTAAAAACAATCCCTCTTTTAAAAATTTTTTTTGGATAACTTGAATTGGATGCTAAGATTCTGTTGTTCTTAAGGAATGAAATATCATGTCCAGCACGTTAGGATATGACATTCCAAACCTTCGGTACCAAGATTGTCACATGAATTCTAAAACTCATGCATTTTTTTAAAATTTTAAAACATGATTTCTTTAAAAACTTGAACAATTTGAGTTGGAACTTGAGATTCTTTTGTTCCAAAAGAATACAAACATCACATCTAGCACGTTAGGACATGATGCTTTAAACACTCGTAACCAAAATCATCTCATGATTTACAAAATTCATTAAAAGGATATTTAGTTATTTAGTCAAACGGAAAATCGAAACCCAGCACGTTAGGGCACTATTTCCCGATTTTCTAAACACAAAACGTTGCCTTATTTAAGAAAAAACTTTTGGATAAAATGTGGCAATTAAATGAAATACATTTTTTCTAAAGTAATGATTTGAATAAAAACGTTGCATTAATAAATTACAAAACACAAATGCTAAAAAACGAAAATTACATGACGTACTAACATTTAGTGCTAATATAAACAATCTAGAAAAAGAATAACATAAAATAACAAATAGTATGAACAACCTAGGGCAATGCTAATGTTAATAATAATAACAGAGTCTAAATTTTGAAATGATGAATAAATGAGTAAAAAAAAAAGGGAGATACAAAAAGACTGAATGTGAAAAATAAAAAATATATACATAAGATAAATAATATCTGAAAAGCCTGGGTAAATAACAAAATCATCTAAAAATGAATAATATGGTAAATTTTAAAGAGAATATAAAATGGCTTAAATTAAATAATTTACATATAATATGATAGATAAAATAAAATATGATATAAAAAATAAAATATATACATAAGATAAATAATATATGAAACATTTTTAAATAAATAATAAGATAATTTTCAAAATAAACAATATGGCAAACCTTTTTTAAATAAAATACAAAATGGTTAGATTAAATAATATATAAAGAATATAACAATAAAAGGATATATAATAAAATAATTCTAATGTGAATAAAAAAATAAAATGAATAAAAATAATTTAAAAATCATATATAAAATATAGGAATAAGTAAATAAATAACAAACTAGAAAAAATCTAAAAAGAATTAGGGATTAAATCAAAACAAAAGGTAAAATCAGGGGTAAAAACACAAGGAAATAAGCGCATAAGGACTAAAGTGAAATTTAAAACCAAAATATGGGGTTAACTCAAAATAAATAAAAGATAAGTGGACCGAATTGAATGCGTGGGTAACAAATAAGGGCCAAAAGGGAAATTTTCCCCTCTGCCAGCAAAACGCAGCACTCCTGGGCCAGATGGGGGACTAAATTGAAATCGGAACTGACTCATGGGATCAAATTAAAAGGCGAAATAAACTTAATTTAAAGGATAGAAAATGCGGAAGGACTAAAGAGATAAATATCCCATTTTTCAAAAACACGCGGATCCTAGTCCATCTGGATCGGGTAATCAGGTCAGAGGCCAAAACGACGTTGTTTTGGCCCCTGAACCCATACTTCAAAACAGCGCATTTTAGTCATATTATAAAACCCAATTTTTCTTCCAAAGACTTCATTTTCAACCTTCCCCTAAAAAAAAACTTCAAAAACCTCTCAACCCCTTTTCTCCCCTCTGATTTCCAACTAGGTATCTAGCACCGGCCACTTGCCGCACGTGCAACACGCGCCACCGTTAACGCCGCCGTATAAGGCTGGCAGAAGGTCGAAAACCCCCTTTTTCAGGCTGATCGAACGGTAATCTCTTCCCTTACTATTTCTTTAGTATTATTTTGAATAAAAAATAACAAAAAAAACTGAAAAGAAACGAAAAGAAAATCACTTAAATATGAACTGTTTCCTTCGATTCCTTTTCTTGTTTTTAAATTTGTTTTTTTTATTATGTTTCATATTTTGTATGTATAAAAAGAAAGAGAAGAAAAAAAAAGCAAAGATTAAACAAAATATGAAATCAGAAATCACCTCTGGTTTTTTTATTTTTGTTTTGTATTTGTATCCCCGTTTTTTACATTGTTTCTCGGTTTTTATAACCAAAATAAATCAAAGAATAATAAATATAACGATTCTATTTTCCATATTCTTTGCTACTGCTGTCATTTTTCCCTTTTTTACAGGTCCATGGAGAAGATCTCGGTGGTGATAAGGGCTGGTGACGGAGCAATGTTCGGCAGTGAAGGCTTGGGGCTGCGACGGCCAAGAGGATAGTTAGGGTTCCGAATCTAAAACGAAATTTGGGCCATTGGGCCATTTGTATTTTTGGGTTAGTGGGTCTTAATGTAATTGGATAGGTTTGGGTTTAATGGTTTAGGGCTGTTTGGGCTAGGTGTTGTAATTGGGTTTGCCATGGGAAGTTTGGGCTATGTAAATGGACTAGACATTTATTTTAGTTTATTTTGTTTTGGGGGTTTTTATTTATTTTTGGTTTTTTTATTTCTGGTATGGGCGCGGGCAAAAATGGACTCTTACAAGTTGTTATACACTAAGTTTCAAGAACTTATTCTGTTTGACTATTATTTTTAGGTAATCCTCAAACTTAGGCAGATCAGTACGACAGGAGCTCGGTTATAAAAGTATTTCATTCAATATATTTATTATTATTTTAATTTGGTTTAAAGTGTTTTGTAAATTTTGGACTGTCTAGACGTTTTGGTTGTCTAGGTTTTGAACTTTATTTTCATTTTTCATAAAACAGTACTTAAACGTTTTATCGACAAAATTTGTTCTTCCTACAAAACAACTTTTTTCTAGGAAATAAACTCAGTTTTCTTAAACACAATGATCTAAGATTTTTCATTACAAAGTATACGTTCTAGAAAATGTAAGCAAACGTCATTTTCAACTAAAAAAAGTAAAGTTAGATATGTTTTCATTTAAATCGAGGTTTTAAAATGATAAAACTTTACGACTCTTTCTGAAATTTACAAGAACCAAATTTTCGACTGTTATACGTAACATCTCTATATTTGAACATAACGTCTAGGTTGAGTTTGGGGTGTTAGATTTAGTGGTATCTAAGTGAGGTTGCAAAACTCGAGTTGTAAAATTTTGGGTTCAAAATTTTTTTTTGTGAAAATTGTTTTATAATTAAAGTTTATTTTTTCATTAATCTGAAAAATTATTTTGTAAAATATCGAGTCTTTGACGTCGATCTTGTAAGTAACTTTGACTTAGATAAACTTTAGTTTAGAAAAACTCTAAAATTGTTAGAACTATACTGTGATAGTTAGAGACTGAAACATCGTGTAAATTCATTTGATAACTTTTTATGCATAAAATCTCTGATAATAAATATTGAAACTAATACATAAAAAATTTGTAATGTAGATAATAGATATACGATGAGTACTTATGGATCACGTAGACACGATACCCGTGGGTGCGGCAGGCGTCATAGAGGGGCTCGAGCTAAGTCGTCCTCGATGGGCAGTATAACCAATCTGGATATGAGTGGGACACCAGTTACACCTACTGCTGAGACCGGGTCTAAAAGTCAGTTAACTGGGGATGATGTATTGTTCCTACCCATGTTGAGGGTTTTGAAGAGGGTCGTTGGGTCCCATTCTAGTTTTGAGGGCCGTGGGTTGGTAACTGAATGACTCCGGTCCAACGGCAATGAATTATTTAGAAGTGTCACTAGGGTCGCCCCGACTATGGTCGAGTATTGGTTAGAGGCCATAGAGAGGATTATGAATGATATCCAGTGCACCCCTGAGCATAAATTGAAAGGTGACGTATCTTTGCTTCACGATAAAGTGTATCAGTGGTGGTTGATGGTTGAGGAGGGTACTCAGCCAGATTAGATATCTTGAGAGACTTTTAAGAGTGCTTTTCAAAGCAAATATGTGGAGGCGAGTTATATGGATGCTCGTAGACGCGAGTTTATGAGCCTTATATAGGGAGACAGGACTGTGGTCGAGTATGAGGTCAAATTTCTGATACTAAGTAGATATGCTCATGGGTTGGTATCATACGACTATGATAAGTGTATTTGCTTCAAGGAAGGGTTGAGGGATAACCTTAGGGTTTTGATAGCTTCGTAGAAGGAGCAAATTTTTACCGTCTTAGTGGACAATGCGAGGATTGCTGAAGAGGTTAAGCGCATTGAGCGCGAAAATAAAAATCGTGAGAGGGGTAAGAATAAGATGGATTTGGAGCCTTCTAGTTTTGTTCAGTAACCTAAAGAATAGGCCAGATCTAATGGGCCTCTGAGGGTTGAGGTTCCAGTTGCTCCTACTATGGTTCAGCTGTGTAGGGATTGTGGCCGACGCCAACTGGGCGAATGTTGGAGGATGTTAAAAGCTTGTATGAGATGTAGGTTGATGGAGCACCGCATCAGGGATTGTCCACAATGATCTGATAAGGTGTAAAATCTAGCTTCGAGTTTAGTTTAGCCTTAGCGAGCAATTTACCAGTTGTCTAGGGGTCATGGTTCGATAGGGGTGGTAGCGGTATGGAGAGAGGTCAGAAAGCATCGAGTAGAGGTACTAATCAGATTGAGGCTAGGTAACTTGCCCTAGTATATGCGGCTAGACGTCGTAAGGATAGAGATGTCGCGGATGTTATAACTTTTACGTTTTTCATTCATATTGGTCCCTATATTGCTTTGACATATATAGGATCAACATATTCTTATATAGCTAGTTCTACTTTTGTTAACTTGGGGGTTTATAGGCTTCTGGTGAGGTCACTGTGATTAGTCCACTGGGTTAGTCGATTTGGGTTAATAGGCTTTATAGGAATTTACCGCTGAAGATACAATGGGTTATGTTTTCGGCTAATCTGATGGAACTGCCATTTGGAGAATTCAATTTGATTCTTGGAATAGATTGGCTTGTGAACATCGAGTTAGTTTGGATTGTGCTACTAAAAGAATGGTTATGAGATCTGAGAATGATGTGGAAGTGATTATGATCAGCAAGTATCTGGATTACTTAACCAATGTAATCTCTGCTCTTATGGTCGAAAAGTTGGTTCATAAAGGGTGTGAGGCATTTTTTGCATATTTGTGTGATCCAGCTTCTATAGGTTCATCTGTAAGGGACACTCGAATGGTTAATGAGCTTCCAGATGTTTTTCCCGAGGAAATGTCAAGTTTACCTCCAGATAAAGAGGTCGAGTTCGGTATCGAGGTTCTACCAAGTACTGCTCCTGTTACACCCTTTACCCATATTCAACGGAGCAGTGTATGAGGAATTATTGAACTTATCACACGAAAAAACATACAATTTCGGGTCGTAAATTTGCACCCAAAATGAAATCGTTTACAATTAATCATAAAGTCCCTAATATAAGCCTACGGGACCTAAAACATACATTGGAGGTGATTCGGGACTAAACTGAGAACTTTCAAAATCTTTACAACACTTAGAAAATTTTTCTACAAAATAGGGGTCACACGCCCGTGTGGCTTGGGACACGCCCATGTGGTCACACTGCCCGTGTCCCGACCCCGTGTAACTCTCTTTACTCGTTTGCTCAATTCTGAGCATTTTGTTTCTCAAAATTAAGGTGCAGAGGACAGACGGCCTATACACATGCCCATGATATAGCAAATTTCAAGCACTATTTGGGTGTGCATAACAACTTATCAAATAACCTGATAGAATTTTCAAGCCAAAATTCGGCTCTCTCGGGATCATCATCTATATTTGCTCTAAATTCTTCATTATTTGCTTTTGAATCTTATCAACTGGAGGCTTATTTAATCTTACCAAATCCACACCTTGGGGAGCTAGGGGAACCGGTTGAAGATAAGGAGGGGGTGAAGGAGGTTGAGCCGTAGGGTTTGCTCGAACAAACTCAGTATACCATTCATTCATCATATGGAGGAAGGCTTCCCTAGCCCCCTTTCCCTGACTAACAGTGGAAGGTCTACAACCAGATGACGCTGCCCTTTGAGCGGAGCCAGTGCATTACTTTCTACCTCGTCAGCTACAGCTTGATCAGGATCCATTTACTATATGAAAACACAATTTAAATTGTCAGGAGTTGTCACACTATCACAATTTATATATGGCATCTATAGCTAGATTTTTACACCTGCTAGGTTAGTCCGAGAATCGACTAAATCATAGCTCTGATACCACTAAATGTAACACCTTTTACCCTTATTCAACGTCGGAATAGGGTACAAGGCATTACTAGACTTATCACACAAACGAATATACAATTTCGGGTTGTAAATTTGAGCCCAAATTGAATTTGTTTACAATTAATCATAAAGTCCCTAATATAAGCCTACGAGGTCAAAAATAAATATTGGAGGTGATTTGGGACCAAACCGAGAACTTTAGAAATCTTTACAACACTTGGAAAATTTTTCTACAAAACAAGGGTCACATGCTTGTGTGGTTTGGGACACGCCCGTGTGGTCATACATACCCTTGTCCCGACCCCGTGTAACTCTCTGACTTGTATTTCATGACCAAATTGAGTTCAACTGGCCAAGTCACACGCCGGTGTGCTAGACCATGTGGAAAATAAATTTTCACAAAAATAGGTGCAGACTTCACATGGCCAGGGTACACACCTGTGTTCGAGGCTGTGCCGTCCACACGGTTGAGACACATGCCCGTGTCTTTGCTCATGTGCTCAATTCTGAGCATTTTGTTTCTTAAAATTAAGGTGCAGGGGACACACGGCCTATACATATGCCCATGGGGCTGACCGTGTGTCATACGCGGCCTAGACACACACCTGTGTGTCTACCCATGTGGACAAAATAAAGGCTATCTACCAAGCTATTTTGCCACCCTTTTGAGCACAAACCTACACAACACACCATAACACCAATTCAAGCATATACATACAACTAAATGACACAACCAAAACATTAACACATCATTTATTAAAGACACCATCAAATGGATAATTTATAATCAATATTGGCTCATTCCAAACGGCCTTATACAAAATGATTATCACACCATTATAAGCCAACACATTTGACCAAATCATCTATGACATCTATAACAAAATGATCAAGTCCTTATACATGCCATACTTTTTAAAATGCCAAGATCATCAATACCCAAAATGAGAGAGTTGATAGTGTGATCCGAAACTCCGACGATCTTCGATCCCCGAGCTAGCTTGATGATGCTATAAAACAACGGAAAGAAAGGGGAGTAAGCTATATAGCTTAGTAAGTTCATATGCAAATAATGGGCATTGTAACTACACCTTTATCATACAAATTTCATAATGAGGGATAATACAAATATTATTAAAATCTCATAACCATTGCTTTCCCAATCATAACTTTACCATAAATTCATCATTAATCGTTACTTATTAACTCATCATTAATCTTCCATTCGTTAATCATATGAACTTCGTATGTACCTATATTACTTACTTTGAATTTACTTTCGTTCTTGACTAAACTAGGCCCGTTGAACCATTTGGAATAACTAAGGATACTTGGGAGTCATACATAGGTCGTATAATGCCATTCCCAGATATGGTCTTACATGTAATCTAATATCAACGCCAATAGCCTAACTATGGTCTTACACGAAAACTCATATAGATGCCATGTCCCAGACATGGTCTTACACGTACTACCAATGCCATATCCTAGATATGATTTTACACGTAATCACATCTCAATAACCTCAATGTCATGACCCTTGTATCATGTAATGTTCCTAAGGTTTGTATTGGGTTTCACACTTATCGAATTATTGTCGAACTCGTTCATACAATTAAACTCATCCACGTAGTCAATTATATAGTTCAAGTAGAAATTAAACATTTAAACATAATATAACGATGCATTAGTTACATATAAACTTACCTCAATACAAAAATAGTAGAATTTGGACCTAATCGTCAAACACCTTGTTTTTCCCCCGATCTAGGTTCGAACCTCATTTATCTTGATCTATAATGACAAATTTAACTCATTTAATATACATATTATTCAATTCAGCCCAAAAATCATATTATGGAAAAATCACATTTTTGCTCGTAACTTTTCCATTATTTACACTTTAGTCCTTAGGCTCGTAAAATGAAATGCATTCATTTTCCTCAAGAACCAAGCCTAGCCGAACCATTTTCATACTCATACCAACCAATATTTTTCATTTAATCACACTTTCTACACACATTTTTACAACTTTTACAATTAGGTCCTTTTTTACATTTTTACCGAAAATCACTTAGCAAAAGTTATTTATCACACAATTAACATTCATATTCTACCATTAGACATCAAAATACATACATGTCTAACATGGTTAAAATTTTAAACTTTGACAACACTTCAAATTAGTCCTTGGAAAGACTAGATTAGGTTATGAGATCTCAAAAATGTAAAAATCATTAAAAATAGGGCTAGGATGGACTTACAATTGACCTTGGAAAGTTTGGCCAAAACCCTAGCTTTGGAGACCCTTCAAATTTCGGCACAAGGGACTAAATTGAGGAAGATAAAGACTTTTTATTTGTTTTATTTGTCTTTATTCACCAAATGCCTAAAATGCCCTTAATGCCTAACTTTGAAATTTTACCTTACCATGTCCATTTATGTCCATCTTATGATATAATGGTCTAATTACCTTTTAAGGACCCCTAATTTAAAGTTTCATTGCAATTAAGCACCCAAAGCTTCTAGAACACATATTTTGCACTTTTTTGCAATTTAGTCCTACTAGTCAAATTAGATACTCTACCGATTAAATTTCTTAACGAAATTTTCACACAATCTTTCAATCATATCATAAACCTTAAAATAATATCACAATAAATATTTCTACTTTAGATTTGTGGTCCCAAAACCACTATTCCAATTTGACCCTAAAACGTGCTGTTACAACTCCGTTGTCCATTGCTTTCTACCACATGGCACCGAAGGAGCTCGTGGAATTAAAGGCTCAACTTCATTTGTCATAGTGTGTATCTGTGGAAGGCACAAGTTCTGTTCGTGAAAAAGAAAGATGTTACTATGAGGATAAGTATAAATTATAGTTAGCTGAATAAATTAACGGTAAAGAATAAGTACCCACTTTTGAGGATCGATGATTTGTTCGATCAGTTTCATGAGGCTTTTGTGTTTTCCAAGATAGATTTCTATTCTAGGTACCATCAGCTTAAGATTAAGGAGGTTAATGTTCATAAAACTACTTTTAAGACTCATTATGGGCACCACAAGTTCCTAGTCATGCCCTTCAATTTAACGAATGCTCCGACTGAATTCGTAGACCTTATGAATTGGGTTTTTCAATCATATTTGGACCAATTCTTTATGGTCTTCATCGAAGACATTCTAGTATACTCTAAAAGTGAGGATGAGTGTGATGAGCATCTTAGAGTAGTTCTTCAAATACTCCATAAAAAGCAGCTCTACGCTAAGTTAAGCAAGTGTGAGTTTTGGCTTAGGGAGGTTACTTTTCTAGGTCATGTGATTTCTGCTAAGGGGATTCGCGTTGATTATAAAAAAAATTAAGGCTGTGCTTGAGTGGAAATAACCTAGGAATGTTTCTAAGATCCGCAACTTCCTTGGGCTATCAGAGGTTTGTCAAAGGGTTTTCACTTATCGTAGCTCTTCTGACTAAGTTGTTGAGTAAGAACGCACCATTTATCTGAATTGATGAGCAGTAATTACACTTTGAGAAGATTAAATCTATTTTGACTCAGGCTCCTGTTCTAATACAGCTTGAATCTGACAAGGAATCTGTAGGTTTACAGTGACGTATCACATGTTGGTTTAGGTTACATTATGATGAAAGATAGTAAGGTTGTAGCTTATGTATCTTGATATCTTAATTCATACGAAGGTAACTATTTCACGCATGATCTTGAGTTGGTTGTGATTGTATTCGCCTTAAAAATCTAGAGGCACTATCTATATGATGAGAGGTGTATCATTTACACCGATCACAAGAGTTTCAAGTATCTTCTTACTCAAAAGGAATTAAACCTTAGGAAATGTAGATGGATAGAGTTGCTTAAGTACTACGATTATAATATCAAATATCATCCTAGTAAGGCCAATGTGGTGGCCAATGCTCTTAGTCGTAGAGCCATGTCTAATTTGAGGGCGGTGTTTGCTTGCCTAAGTTTGTTTGATGATGGAAGTCTATTAGTTGAGTTACAAGTTAAGCTGACTTGGATTGAGTAGATTCAGGTTAAATAGTCAGAGGATGATTATCTAGTTTTGTGTTTTCGTCAGGTTGAAGAAGGAAATATTATTGATTTTAGGGTTAAAGAGTGACGGGGTTCTGTATTTTCTAGGATGGGTCTGTGTACCTAACAACTCTGATTTGAAGTAGTCCATTTTATGGGAAACGCATAGTATCCCTTATGCTATGCATCCCAATAGAAGTAAGATGTATCGTGAGCTGTATAAATTGTATTGGTGGCTAGGTTTGAAACGGGAGGTAATATATTCTTTTCTCGGTGTTTGACGTACTAGCAAGTTAAGGCTGATCACCAATTGCCTTTGAGTTTCCTTCAACACGCTAAGATTCCTTTATGGAGATGAGAATGGGTGACTATGCACTTCATTTGTGGGTTTCCCTTAACACCTACTAAGAAGGATTTCATGTGGGTCATTATGGATCGTTTGACCAAATCTACCCATTTTATTCCTATTAGGATAGGCTACTCCCTTTAGAAATTGGCCAAGTAATATGTTTCTGAAATCATGAGACGTTATGGGGTTTCGATTTCGATAATTTCTAATACGGATCCTCATTTCACTTCTCAGTTTTGGAGAAAGCTTCTTGAGGTTCTGGGTTCGAGATTAAACTTCAGTACTGCATTTCATCCTTAGACTGATGGTGAATCTGATAAGGTGATTTAGATATTGGAGGATATGCTTCAAAGTTGTGTGATTGATTTCTAAGGTAATTGGGAGGAGTTTCTACTATTAGCTGAGTTCGCATATAATAAAAATTTCCAGTCCAATATTCAGATGGCACCTTACGAGGTTCTGTACAATCATAAGTGTCGTACTCCATTGTGTTGGACTGAGTTGGATGAGCAACGGGTTTTGGGTCTTGAATTGATTTTCAAGACTGAGGTTAAAGTTAAACTGATTCGGGATCGTCCTAAGGTGACTTTTGATAAACAGAAGTCATATGCAGATTTGAAAATAAAGGATATTGAGTTTTTATGGGTGATTATGTTTTTTTGAAGGTGTTTCCGTGGAAGAAAGTTCTACGATTTTTTGGTGGAATCATGGCACTAAAGAAGCCACATGGGAACCTAAAGACACGATTTAATAATAGTATCCTCATCTATTTGAGTAAGGTAAATTTCGAGGTCAAAATTTCTTTTAGGAGGAGAGTTGTAACGCCCTAAAAATCTTAGTTTCTATTCTGTTAAACTATATCATAGTTGAGTGTCTGATTGAGTGGTTAAGGGCCTTGAAGGTGGGTTGTATGTCTTAGGTTCGAATCTCTATAGGAGCTATTAGGATTTTTTTCTGTTAACATTTTGTAGGTTACATGGTTAGAGGAAATTGAGTTCAATTTGAAGTCAACGAAATTTGTTAGATGTGTATTAGGGTTAGTTGAGATAATGTGTTTTTTTTATTACTTTTTTGTTGATTTTGTTTTCATCCTACCTCATTCAATTTTTGAAATTAAGAAAAAAAAAAAAAGAGGGTTCCTAAAAATTTGCTACCTTAGTTACGTCTCCAATTCTTTCTCCCTGAATCCCCATTTATGTGTTTCAATTAGTTTCCAGTAAAGAAATTCAAGGTTTTTCTTCTCTAATTTCTTTCATACTTTCTTGTATCCTCTTGTCGCCTTTTGTTTCATCCCAAGCAAAGGTTGGTTCAATTTTTGTTCTTCATTATTCTTCTTACTGTAAATGTGTTGCTATATTTTGTTATTTTTTATTCTTTCCTCGAGATTTTGGGTTCGTGTGTATTCGTGGTTTGGGTAAGAGAATAAGTTTCGTATGGTTGTTGTGTTATTCAGATTTGTTTAATTATTTCTTCTATGAATGAGGTGTTTAGAAATTAATGTGCGTGTGTTGTGTTTCGTTAGGAGGAGAACAAGAGGTGAGAGTTGTTCTTCCAACCACATAAGCAAGGAGTGGTTGCTGGTTGTTCAATAGTAAGTGTTTGAACGTTAGAAGATTTAATTTAGGCATGATAAATTTAATGTTTCTTGTTGAGTTGAATGAATTTTTAGAAGTCAGTGTATCGATATTAAGAATTAATTAATTGTTTAATTATTGAATTTAGGTTCTTGGCATCTCGTAGTTGATTTTATTTCAAGAATTATGCAAATGTGTAATGCAAAATATGAAAACAGTGATAAAAAAAAAGTTGAAAAAGTTGCCTATCGAAGCCACATGATCGTGTGCCAAGTCATGTGGTAGCCATGTGCGACACACGGTCTAGGCTATTCGGGTCGTGTGGACCACACGGGCGTGTGGGCCTAAAATTCTGAATTTTTCCCTAAGGTCATACACGTCATTCTGAGCAACTGTAAGCCTTCCGTGGGGATGATATGTGCTCAAATAGATTATAAAAATATGAAATCCGGTCATCTGTTTGCATGAATTCTTATATCTGATCGTATATTAGAAATGTCATATGATAAGTAAACTACGTAATAGGTTATGAGTAAACTGAAAAATAATATGTATGTTTTGTATCTGCTATGTTATTTGTAAATACTGTAAATATTTATGATTTCTATTACATTTTGTATTTGCATCTGGAGTGGGTTTTGCTATGTGGAGGAAGTGTTTTTGTAAAAGGTGATAATTCGTCTATTTTTCTAGCAACTTAGCTGCAAGTATTCTGTAAAGTGCCATATCCACATTAAGTGGTGTGTAGGGTTGGATGGGTGTTTCATACCCCATATAGTGTGTTGGGATGGTCGGAGTTAGTGTATAGCGAATGGGGGAAGGATTATATGTCCGTATCTATACTGCTTTTATATGAATCTATTTCTGCTAAATCTGTCTTATATAATTTAACTATTATGTTATCTATTACGCACTGAGTTTCGAAAACTCATATTCTGTTTGACTGTTATTTTCAAGTAATACTCAAAGTTAGGCGGATCGGTGCGACGGGAGCTCGGTTATAAAATTATTTCTTTCAATTTGTTTATTATTATTATTATTATTTGGGTTAAAGTGTTTTGTAAATTTTAGACTGTCTGGATGTTTTGGTTGTTCGGGTTTTAAACTTTATTTTTGTTTTTCATAAAACACTACTCAAACGTTTTATCAACAAAATTTATTTTTCCTACAAACCAATTGATTTCTAGGAAATAAACTCGGTTTTCTTAAACATAACGATCTAAGAATTTCCGCTGCAAAGTATACATTCTAGAAAATGTAACCAAACGTTGTTTTCAACTTAAAAAGTAAAGTTAGATATGTTTTCTTTTAAAACGAGGTTTTTAAATGATAAAACTTTACGATTCTTTTCAAAATTTACAAGAACTAAATTTTCGACTGTTATACATAATATCTCCAGATTTGACTATAACGTTTTGGCCGATGTTACAATTTTTGATAAAATACTAAGTGAATTAATATTTACCAATATGTCAAATCTATCAAGCGAAAGAAAACTATTTAAAGAATAGAAGTGATAAAGGATTTGTTTTTCATACAACGGTGCTTACACCCAAATTCAGATAAACCAACACTATAATAGTATCAAAGCCAATCCGGAACATATAAGTGGTCTTCTATCAAAATCAATTGTACAGAAACGGAGAAATTCATACGCTAGCTTCAGTCCATTAGATAAATTACTCTATATATAAAGTTTAAATTTTATATGTACATTATATGGTTAATAACGAGAGACTCTCTTCAAACCAAACTTACCTAAATGACCTTGACCATTGCTCTAGCCACCATAGCGCCATCGCTATAGTCACCGCTTCTCATTATCTCTACTTTATAAATTGCTGTATATAAAGGATTTAGGGACAATATTAAGAGGGGGATTCATTATAGGGTGACAAAAATGTAGCCTAAACATGCATATAATATGATAAATTAAGCTAGAATGACCACATGGGCTTTCCAAGGCTAGCCTGATCCACTACCATATCCATGTCAAAAATGGGCATGGTTTGTGAACCCATGAGCTTGAATGTGGGTGACCCACTATTACTTGGGCTTATCGGGCAGAACCCATGTGGAAAGGATGCAGTCTGTCTCACCCGGAGGTGCACCACTTCTGCTTGCGTCAGGGCCAACTGGGTTTGAAGGGCGTCTATCTGCTGCTGTAGTGATGATATGGCTCCAACACAGCCGTAAACCGGGTCACGCACCCTGGCGTTGGCCTCATAGACAATACTACTAACTGCGTCGCCTCGTTGGTGGACGGGTAATTCCTAAAATTTCAATAGCTTAATTGGGTCAGCTTGGAGGGCCTAAATTTATGCTATGGGCCAAGATAAGGCCCATGGTTCTGAAATCCAAAGTAATATGAAGTCATGGTGACATCACTTTTATGTCTTCGGCTTGCAGAATTTTTCAACTTAAAATATTCAATACAAACTATTAATTGAAAAGGTACGAAAAGATTTTTATATACTACACGTAATTCCAAAGGCGCCAACTTCTAATTTGTATTTTACTGGACGTCTCTATCCATGCGGCACAAAGCAAGCTTCTTTGCTACCTCAATTCTCTATTATTTTTTGTAAATCTGAAATTTAGGTCATTTATTTATAATTTCAGTAAACGAAAAAAAAAAAAAAGAGTTGGTCAAACATGGAAAAAGCAGCTAGGAAACATCTCCACGTGATCTCCAAACGGCTCTTAGAAATTGAAGCAAAAATAAGAAGAAGAAAAATAGGTAGTAATGCTCCTCTAAGTATTATAATAAGATACCCTTGCTTTTAACTTGTGTATCAAGGCGTGTGGGCCATGGGGAAAACCAAACCGCTCAACAACTGATTTTGAGTGTGAAGCCAAATCTAGAGAATTTACATACAATCCTTATTTTAGGTTTTTTTTTCTTTTAAATCCAAGAAAATGTATTTATTTGAAATTAAAAATAAAAAAATAAAAAGTTGTTTTTATTAAAAATACTTTTATAAAATTGAAAATGATGAAAACAATTCATTTAAATTCATATAAACCCCCAAAAATATATATTTTTAAATGTTAAATTTGATATCCTGGTACAAATTCATATAATTATTATTTTTATTTATCATGTTTATGTTTTTTGTGATTTCAGTATTGAAAATAAATTTTTATTTTTATTTATCAAACTTGTTTTTTAATTATAAAAATTATATATATATATATATTTAGAAACAAGCGGAGCATATTGGTTTAATGAAGTTTCGTGCTAAATTCTAGACTTCACCATAATCATTAGTCTGTTCAATCAGTGCTTTAAGACAAAACCACCTGTATTTTTCGCTTTTATTTTTTTGTTTCAAAAGCTATCAACACGCTTTTATTTTAGCCACCAAATTAACTCACTTTTTTTTTTTAACGAACCAAATTAACCACTTAAAATATGACGGTCAAATTCTATTAAAGGCTCTTGTACTATGTTTTTTTATAGATTTAGTCCCTCTTTTATAATTTAATCATTTTATTATCCAAGAAATGTTTAGGTTTGAGGGCAACTTTTTTTTCCCATTATTTCTATCAAATAATTTGAGCTGAATTTTTTTTGTACATATATGATGACATAACTTATACACTTCGGTATTTTTATACAATAAGATAGTTTTTCTTTTAATTTTTATAAAAAATAAAAAAAAAGAGAAAAAACTATAATATTTGTCAAACTGTTTAAAAAAATACACACCATCAAATATTTTAATACAATAAGTTTTATCAAATTAATGAAAAAAAAAAGTTACCTTAATAATAAAAAATATACACTTCAAAAAGTTGAGAGAATAAAAATGATGAAGAGTATAAGGAACTTTTATAAAATCTGACCTATTTAGATGCTTAATTAAGCTGCTAAGCCATAGGTTTCTCTAAGTAATCTAGGGACGTAGAATGAAATAAAATTTTCCATGGAGGATGTTTTTGAAGCTAATTAAAAGCTTGGGAGAGGAGAAGTAAATGTTTGTAGTAAACAACTGAAAGAGGGTTCCCAAGCTCACCTCCCCAATTAACAACAAGTTAATTAGTAGTAAAGTAAAATGTTAACCTGAAGCATCTTGTTGACATTGCTAGCACCGAACACCTTGTGCACATTAGCAAACTTCTGGGGCTCATCAGCAGGGAAATAAGGAGCAAAAACACAGTCTTGGGCACACCTTCTCCTTAGAAGCTTGCATGCTGCACATGGTGAGGCTACCCCTTGCTTCCTCCCACTCTCCTTCATGCCTCTCACTCGTCTTCTACTTTTATGTGCTAGGCCTAACTTTAATACTTGGAGCTTATGTATGATGTTCAGAAGGAGGAAGGTAGCAAAAAGAAAATGAGATTAAGAGTGAAAGGGGAGTAGGGTGGAGGACTATGAGGGGGAGAAGTGGGGTTCTTATTAAATATGCAAAAGTGCATAACATGAGATGGACCCCATTTAGAATCCCTCCCTTCAGATTTTGGTAGACAAAGCACATCTCTCCACTCAAACCACACCTTTGTCTCTATATTTCTAATTTTATACATTTAGCTCCCTTCTTACAGATACTGTTGCAGCAGATCTTTTAAAGTATCGTGCTACTCAACCCATTTCTGGATTTTATATAAAAATATTGTATTGAGAAAAAAATCCGCTTTAATTTTAATATTCAAAGTTCAAAGTTTAAGCTTAGTAAAAATCATTTTAAGGTTTATAATATATATTAGCCAATTAAATCTTTAAAAATTAAATACATTAGTATAATGTAAGTATCAAAAAATATTTTAACATGTTTATGTTTGAAATTTAAGAAAAAAATATAATGGTAATAAAAAGAATATAAATCTAATTACTAAATATTAAATAAAATAATATATTAAAAACTAAAAATGGGTTCGAGCTTAACTAAGTTTGAATTAGTTATTTACAAACATAAGCGGATTTGAGAAAATTTTAAAACTCATATTTCAAGTTAAAATCAATTATGTATTATATTGATATCTTACTTTAAGCCAACTGAACCCAACTTAACTTATAAGCAGTAGTAAAGATAATATCAATAACACTACTTTAGCTATTAATCCTCATAAAAACTTCATTGAATTTTGGATTATATAAATAAGATTCTATTTACATGTCATAAACATTTTTAAATGATGAGGAAAATAAAGATTTGATTTTTTTTTTCATTCCTCTTCTAGGATTCACTTAGATGGGTTTGGTGATTATCACAATATTGCATGATAGTTGGTGTTAGAGAATGTTCAGCTAAAGTGATGTGTCGAGATTGAATCTCATGTAGAAGGCCAACATGTCACATTAGAGACTTGTGAGAGAGTTAAGAAAGGTAATAGTTCAAGGGATACGTTGTTGATGATGGAAGGCAAAGTTACCAAACTCAAGTAATATAACACTCTACGCTCGGTCCAGAAGGCGATCAGATGTAGCGTACTATATTCATTATCGAAGCAACACAAACAAACAATCATACAAACAAATTTCATACAATTTCAACTTTAAAACATGCTAATCAATGTATTAGCATTGAACTCATATGGGCCTACATGTGAAGTTTCGAGATCTAATATGGTCAAATATAGGGCCAAGTTATAAATCTTGGGTTGAAATATTAAAACAGGGCAGGATGTGTGACGCCCTAAACCTGGCCGGGACGGTCCGACTCGAATTTCAAACATCACATTAGTCATTGAGGTGACTCTCCATTTAAAACTTTACGAACCACACCAACCAACCGTACACACCACGCATTTTTAGAATATTTTATATAGGTAATTAGTCCTAAGTGCATGCTTTTCTAAATTAATCATTCCATTCACACAAACAGAAGGTATAATGCGTACCTTAATACTCGACGATCTCCCTTAGCTGTAAAAATTTGTTAGTTCATTTAATTATCATCACATTAATCAAGTAATAAAACCATCCAAACAAGCAATCAAACAAGCAATTATAACATTCAAAAGTCCCCCCCAAAAATAAACAGTCCGTAATATCTGTTTACGGCCCATTGAAAATCTTATTTAAAATGTCTAAGTCGAATTCTAGTATTAAACCCTTGGAACGACCCACATTGCCTTCACTTTGGAGTTTAAAAACTCAACACACATACTTTAAAAAAAATGCCTTGTGATGGATCACTGATTTTTCCACCCTCCTCACTAACCCGTGAACTATTTATCTGCAAGGTAAAGTAAAGAGTGTGAGCTTGGTAAAGCTAAGTGAGTACACATGCATACAACACAAGTAAACACATCAGCCTCACTAATTAGTTTCACCTTCTCCTCAGTCTCTCGAATCAAATCCGGACCCATAACATGCCTCTCATCCAACTTGGACCAACACAGAGGAGTCCTACACCTCTTACCATGTAGTGTTTCGAATGGTGCCATTTGAATACTCGACTGGTAGCTGTTGTTACAAGTGAACTCTATTAAAGGCAGATATCGCTCTCAACTACCACCAAACTCGATGACACAACTATGAAACATATCATTGAGTATTTGAATTGCCTGTTCCGACTAACCATTTTCCTGGGGATGATAAGTCGTACTAAAGTTAAGCTTCGAACCCAAAGCTCCTTAAAGACTTTCCCAAATCTCAAGGTAACACGCAAAACTCTATTAGAAATAATCGAAACTGGCACACCATGAAATCGAACTATCTCCATCATGTACAACTCAGTTAATCTCTCCATCGAGTAATTAGTACGCACTGCTAAAACATGCGTACTCCTCGAGAACCGCTCACCAATCACCCAAACTTAATTTTTCTTTGTCGGGGTCAATGGCAAACCTGAAACAAAGTCCGCTGTGATCCTCTCCCATTTCCACTTTGGAATTTGCATTAGTTGTAACAAATATGAAGGATGTTGGTGTTCTACCTTCATTTTTTGACACACTAAACATCGGCCCACAAAGTAGGTAACATCCTGCTTCAATCTAGATTACTAGTATAATTCCCAAATATCTCGATACATCTTGATACTATCAGGGTGCATAAAATATAGGCTATTGTGTGCCCCGGTAAGAACCACGTACTTAAACTCCACATCAATAAGCACACACAGTCTCTCATGAAAACTTAAGATACCGTCGGGATTCAACTCAAAGTCTCTACCATTACCATCCTCAACCTGCCAGATCTTTTTTGCCAAACACTTAAAAACCAACTACTTCTCCTTAATCTAATGTGATAGAGTCGGCTTCATCTGAAGTTTGGCCAACAAACCACCATCACTGGTTTAACTCAAACGTGAAAACATGGCTTGCAACTCAACCATTGACTTTCGACTCAAAGCATCAACAATCACATTCGCTTTACCGGGATGATACTCAATCATGCAATCATAATAGTTCAATAAGTTAATTTAGTGCCTCTATCTCAAGTTTAACTCCTTTTGTATAGGAGAAACTTAAGACTCTTGTGATCGGTGTAGATAACACATCTCTCACCATACAGATAGTGACGTCAAATCTTGAGCGCAAAGACCATAACAGCTAACTTCAAATCGTGGGTCAGGTAATTACGCTCATGTGGCCTCAACTGCCTCAAAGTATATGCTATTACCTTTTTGAGTCCCGTATACGATGTATCACTGTAAATCACATACTCTTTCTCAAACTCTGGTTGAACCAATACTGGCGCCTTAATCAACATTGTCTTAAGCTTCTCAAAGCATTTTTACCTCTATTTGTTCCACTCAAATGGCACATTTTTCTAAAATAGCTTCGTTAATGGTGCAGCTATGATGGAGAACCCCTCAATGAATCTACAGTAATAACTGGCTAATTTTAGAAAACTTTGAACCTCTATAACATTCCTCGACTATTTCTATTCTAGAATAGCCTCGATCTTCTTTGAGTCAGACGGATCCCCTCAAAAGATACCATATGGCCAAGAAACATCACCTCTCAAAGGCAAAACTCATACTTACTTAGCTTTGCATACAATTGCTTCTCACACAAAATTTGAAGAGTAATCCATAGATGTGCATCATGATCATCCTTGGTTCGAGAATACACAGAATGTCATCTATAAAGACACCTATGAACTGATCCAAATACGAGTGAAAGCCTAATTCCTTAGGTCTATGAACGTTGTAGGTGTGTTTGTCAACCCAAACAACATAATCAAAAACTCGTAATGCCTATACCGAGTCCTGAACACAATTTTCAAAATATCAGCCTCTTTCACCTTGAGCTGATAATACCCAGGCCTCAAATCGATCTTCAAAAACACTATCGCTCCCCTGAACTGATCAAATAGGTCATCAGTTCAAAGCAACGAATACTTCTTCTTGATGGTTAACTTATTCAGTTGTCGATAAACGATACACAACCTCAAGGTACCATTTTTCTTCTTTACAAACAACACTAGTGCACCCCAAGGCATACGCTCGGTCGAATAAACCCTCAATCAAACAACTATTATAATTGGATCTTTAACTCTTTGAGTTCTTTCGGTGCCACGTGATAAGGTGCAATGGACACCAGTGTGATATCAAGATAAACCTCAATACTGAACTCAACTTCCCAATCTGGCGACAAATCGGGTAACTCCTTTGGAAACATATTAGGAAAATCCTTCACGGGGCAAATATCCTAAACCTTCAAATCTTTATTTCCCAAATTGAGTACATATGCTAGGTAAGCTTTGCAACCTTTACTCAATAGCTTTGTTGTCTTGACCAGAGAATTAGATCAAACTAGAGATAATCAAGGAAAAACAAAAATTGTTGATTAGTCCTTGAAGATTCAATTTATTTGTTTCCTTGACCAGGTAAGTTCATTTGGAAATTACTAATTTATT
Organism: Gossypium stocksii; assembly: GCA_020496765.1. Classification (NCBI taxonomy): domain Eukaryota; kingdom Viridiplantae; phylum Streptophyta; class Magnoliopsida; order Malvales; family Malvaceae; genus Gossypium; species Gossypium stocksii. Next base: position 97,963,175 of record CM035629.1, on the reverse strand, counting down.
TTATGTTATGCTGATTGGTGTTATATTTTATTTATATATTGGATTGAAATGAATTAACGAGTTTGGCACTTATAACTAAAAAGGACTAGATTGTAAATTCATGAAAATATTGGTTACATAAAAATAGAATAGAATGTGAAGAAGAACGTTGATTGAATATATATCTTATATGAGAATTAAAATGATGTACAGGAAACAAAAATGTTATTTATACAGAAATGATGCCTAAGTGAACTTAGTAAAAGGCTAGAATATGTATGATAGGCCATTAGGGTTATATACGTAATTGATCAGGGATTTACATTATGTTATGAGATTTAGAATTTGTGCAGATTCTCAGATTATATGTATCGTTGGTTAAGCCCAGACAGGTAACCTTAATACGATGTCAACTTGTGTGAGGAATTCCATTAAAATGTTAGCTTGTGTGAAAAACTCTGAAATATTGTTAGCTTGTGTAAGCATTATATTCCAGTGAATTCGAGTCTATTTTACTATAGTTCCACCGGGCGATGTTCAATTGATTGAAAATGGAGTTTAAATTATGAATTGAAAATGAAATGGTATTGATGATACTTGACATATAGATTGATATGTGATTATGTTTCAAATGTTAACAGTATTATGATTTGAGAACATAACCAACGTATTCAATTTTTGGTGATGTTGCATGTATATGTATTCAAGTTCCAAGAAAAGTTAATTTGGTAGCTAATAAAATATTTTTTTATGCTTAAATGATTAAGTTTTAATTTCCATATGAGCTTACTATGCATTTTATATGCTTAACTGTTTGTTTCCTCTTTTCCTTGTAGATTATTACCTTGCAGAACACGTCAAGTCTGATTGTCCCGAAGCTCACACTATTCTATCACTTAATCAGTAACTATTTGGTCATTTTGAGTTTAGGGTTGTGGCATGTATATATAAGGTGTTGTGATGTTATTTGAATGTATTTAAGTTGTGGTGAATTGAAAAGCTTGGTATGTTATGTTGCCTATGGTAATTGAGCATATTATGCATGTTTTGGCAATGTAGATGCCTTATTGAAATGACACATTTTGATTGATAAACTTGAGATGTATGTGGCTTAAAAATTGGTATGGAATAAGATGAAAAGTGTATGAACATTTGTAAGTTGAAGTATGCTTGTGAGATGTAGTTTAATTTTTTATAGTTGATTGTTATGCTTAATGTTTTCATGTCATAAATACGTAAATATGTTCCTAAGTGGATATAATGCAAGGAAATGACATGTTTGATAGATTTGGCATAGGAAAGAATAAAAATTTTAAATTTTTTGGTTGGTAGACCCTAACGATATTGAAATAGTCTAGTTTAACTGATTTATATGTATTGAATGCTTTCTTAAGAAGTTGAATTTAAGTGATAGAAGTGAATTTGTATGTTTTAGGTATGTTTTGATTCAATTGAAGTTAGTAATTGTTAAACATATTGATAGGTATAAGTGGAAGCTTTGAAATAAGTACCAAATGGTTCATTTTTTATCAAAAATAGAGTCCACTTCTCGACGAGCAACCAACCTCGTCGCAACGTCAGTCGATATTGAGTTACATTGTGACATCAGTGGTCTGAAATCACGATATTAAAAATTGTGTGGTGATGTCACGATGTGGAGAAGGTTATGTCACGAGTCGGCCATAAAATTTTAAAACTTTGCGATTTAGTCCTATTTCAAGCTTGGATTAACAAAAGAGCTTTCATAAGCTCGATTAAGGCTCAGTTTTGATTGTTTAACTATAAATGAAGATGTTTGACATTGAATTACATATGCATGTGAGCATTTTACTATAATTTGATTATAGTTACTTCGATAACAAATGTAGCATATTGTAGCTCAGACCTGACTGTCGGGTTAGGCAAGGAGTGTTACATTCCAACTTTTGATAATATAAAAGATTATTACAAATAAATATGGTTATTTTGAAACTCCTCCAACTAAGACCAAACTTGTAACCCCTTAACCCGTATCCATAGTCAAAATAGGGTTACGGAGCATTGCTAGAGTTTACGGATCAAATAGGTAGAAATTTCAACAATTCAAAACATATCAATATTCATATAAAAATCAAACAAAATCATTCATATTGTCCCATATTCGAGCCTTTGAGGCCCAAAATACACATAGAAACAAGTTGGGATTAAATTGGAATCTTAGAGAATTTTTTTGAAAATATTAAAAATTTTCAAAGCTGTAGGGGACACACAGCCATGTGGCCAGGCCTTGTAACTCACACGGTCAGGAGACACGCCCGTGTCTTAGGCCGTGTAGGCATTCGAAATAGGGACACACGGCCGTCTCCCAGCCCATATCTGTGCCTGTGTAACTCTCTAACTTGGTTACACGGCTAAGCCACACGCCCGTGTGCTAGGCCATGTAATAGTTTGACTTGCAATCCTTTTAAAAACTACAAGGGACACACTGCCGTGTCACCTGGCTGTGTGTCACACATGGCTGAGACACACGCCTGTGTCTCTGCCGGTGTGGTCGAAAATAGGCCATTTGACAAGCCATATTTCCCACCCAATTTAGCATCCACCTACACTCAACATTTGCATATTAACAAGCCATATTAAGGCATCCAAAACAAGCAAAAATCAAGCCTTAAACATGTATATTCACATACAACCAATATTCCCTTAGGCACCTCAAATGACAATTATAAACATGTTTAACTATGTATTTAATATAACCAAATGTTCAACTAAATTATATGCATAGTTGCATCATTACATAACATGTAAATCACTTTACCGAAGCATACCAGTTGATGTTAAACATGCCTTTCAATTTCTAACATAATTAGACATATATGTCTTACACAACAAGGTATCAATTCATAACCAATTCAACAACTCACAAAACACTTATACAAAATGTTCATATAACTATCATTTTACCTTTCATTATTCAACCACATCAAACCACACATCAACATGATAAGGCTATCTATATACATACCAAAATATAGCAAAACACAAGCCAAATCATATGGCCACAATTACAACAAAACATATAGGCCAACATTAGCCAAAATAGCCTATACATGCCATTATAACCAAACTTAAACCAACCGAAAGTATTGAGTGAGCTTATGGATAGTGTGATATAACTCCAACAAGCTTCCATCCCGAACAAGCTTTCGATTCACTAAAAGCGCAAAAAGTACATAGAGTAAGCATTTAAGCTTAGTAAGTTCATATAACATAGAATCTAATTTACCATTTATTCACACATAAGGTAAGTAAAAAAAGTACCAACATATATTGACCAAATGCCTAAGCACATATACATCAACCGTGTTAGTCATGTAAATACATATATAAACCAAGTCATGGATGAACTCAACAATTAATCAAATTCCATATACAGTATCATCCATTTCATATACCTATTTACCATGTATTATAATTTTCCATGTAATTCATACGTATACCTATAATAGTTCGTATCAAACTCATGTATTATTGTAATTTAGGGCTTAGTCGAAATAGTGGTTTTGAGACCACAAATCTGACGCATAAAAGTACATTTTATGATTTTTCTTAAGTTTATGATATGATTTCATGTTAGTGACAAAATACCATAAAGGAAATTTTATGAATTTAGGGCCAATTTGTTTTCAAGGGCTAAATTGCAAAAAAATGAAATTTGGAAGGTATAAGTGTGAAAAACTATTAGAGAAAATTATTTAGTATTATTTTATGTGTTATAATATTTTTATGAAAAAGTGGGAAAATTTTGGTAAGTTAATTTACATGGTTAAAGGCTTAATCGCGAGAAATGACTAAATCGCATAAAAAGAAAAAGTTGAGATGTATTAGTAATTTTGAATGAATTGATTGGATAATTAATTTTGAGAGTTTTATTGGGAAAATATGCCCCTTCTTGCTAGCTTGGCCAGCCATAGGAAGAAATTGGGTAGGAAAAGTAAAAAATGTATGGGCATTAGGTGACTTAAGTCATAAAATAGTAACCTATTGCCTAGGCCTTCATCTTCTTCTTTCTCCTTCTCCTTATGCACCAAAAATATAAGCTCTTGGGGGTTTTTGAATGCAAAAATTTCAGCCAAGCTATTCCTCTTGATAGTAAGTGATTTTCATGGCCTCTCTTTAAAATTTTTATATATTTGAGACCCTCATGGTATAAGCTTTTATTTGAGGGGCATATCATGCATTTTGGTTTGAAGTTTAAAGTTTTTCCATGGATGTGTAGATGTCATTTGTTGGAGTTCCTTTTTAGAAAATCAATGTAGGATGCTTGTTAAACAATTTTTTGAAATGGGTGTTCATAAACAGCACCTAAATAGGACTTATTTGCAAGTGATTAAGTTGTTTTGGTAAATGCTTGAATAATGGTTATTTGAAGTTGTCATATGCATGAAAGGTCTTGGATAGGCATAAGAAATGAGGAAATTAGATAAAAATCAATTTATGAGAAAAAAGGGCAAAATGGTCATTTTGTCAAAGTCTAGGGGCAAAATGGTCAAATTTCCAAATTGTGAATTTAGGTTCGTTGTTATAAATTTGATGATTAAATTATTGAATTTTATCCACTATAGAGCAAGAAACTCGAAGCCTAAATCAAAATCGAGAAAAGGGAAAAGTGGTGGATTAAACCGAGCGTTGTCACATTTTTGGACCCGAGGTAAGTTGTATGTAATAATTTAGCATTAAGTATTATGAAAATGAGTATGATGAATTTTCTATGTATCCTATATTAATTTTATGAAATCTTGTCATAACATGTACAAGAATTGACTATGGAATAAAAGAGAAATTCTAAGTAATTGTTAATGTATACGAAGGATACCGTGGCCATATCAAAGGATTGTAGGTCTCGTATAAGACCATGTTTGGGACATGACATTGGCACCAAACTGAGATTCCATGTAAGACTATGTCTGAGACATGGCATGGGTATTGGTATGTGGTCCGATATAAGACCATGTCTGGGACATGGCATCAGCACCGAAATGAGACACAGATCCTCTGTAAGACCATGTTTGGGACATGGCATAGGCATCTAAGAGGAATCCTGTATAAGACTGTGTCTGGGACATGGCATCGGCATCCTATGAGATCCCGTGTAGGACCATATCTGGGATATGGCTTCGGCATCAGTTGGAGATCCCATGTAAGACCATATCCGAGATATGGCCTTGGCATCTTAGCAAGGGAATGGCATTACGGTTATTCTTTGATATTTTAAGTATATTAATTGAGAAAGTATTCAAGTTGATTAAATTATTGATAAAGACTAAAGTATATGATGAGTTTTACAGGTTCACTTGAATATAGTTATGAGAAAACGATAATGTAAAGTATGAGACTGAGTAACCCGTGAGAACGAGCAAGTTACGAGATTAAGTAAGTCTCGGAACGAGTAAGTCATATTGTTGAGTAAGTCTCAGAAATAAGAAAGTTACAAGCTTGAGTAAGATATTAGATGAAGTATTAAAAGCCTATAAGTTTACTTATATTTCATTGTTTATGACTGTTATATTTATTTCATGCAACTTACTAAGCAATTTTGTGCTTACTCCCTCAATTTTCCATTCCATGTAGATTTGCCGTATTGATCATTATTAGTCGGAGCTCGAAGTCACACTATCGAGATCTTCATTTTGGTATAGTTATGTTGGTCATTTTGAACATGGCATGTATAGGCCTTTAGTTATTTTGTTGCACAATTGATGCTAGTTAGCCAATTGTGTAGGCCATTTATACTTATAAGTTTCATTTTGTAAATGACCTTTGGAATTGGCCTAAAACCATTCAAGTTGCTTAATGAAATGATATGAGTTCACATGGAAATTGTGCAAGATTGTTTAGTAGTTTATGCATGCATTTAGGACATGAACTGGGTGATGTAGAAATGCCTATCTAGGGCATTTAAATGAGTATTGGTGCTATGATATGTTGTATGAAGTTTGGGTTATGTCTGTATGTGTTTCAAGGTGGCTAAGGGCTTGGTAAATAGCCTTATATTGCCCACACTGGTAGGCACACGTGCGTGTGTCTAGGTCGTGTGAGACACACGGGTTGTACATGGGCATGTGGCTCGACTGTGTGTCCCCTACACCTTGCATGGATAGAATTAAATGCTATTAGAATAGCACGGCCATGTATCTCAACCGTGTAGAGGACACGGGCAGCACACGAGCGTGTGCCACGGTCGTGTGGATGATGATGTCAGAAATAGAATACCCAAGTTTTTGCACACGGGCCACGACATGGGTGTGTCAAGGCCGTGTGAGGGACACGGCTAGGCACACGGGTGTGCACCAGGCTGTGTGAAAACCCCTATAGGTTGATGTTAGAAATTAAATTCACACGGGTATTGGACACGGACGTGTCTCTAGCATGCTTAGGCCGTGCAGAGCACACGGGCCATCAGCATGGCCATGTTTAGAGATCACACAGGCGTGTGGCCCTCTCACACGGGCGTGTGCCCTGTTTTTGCTAGTTTTTGAAGAAATTCTCTTAAGTGTACAAAATGGTCCCGGGTTAGTCTCGAATAATGAATTAGGCCACCTAGGCCCATAAGAAGGCTTGTAAGAACATAGTTTGGAAAAGTTTTAATTGGGACACATTTTCTTTAGTTTAAATCAAAGATTTACATGAGTTTTAGTACGATAATACCTCATACCTATTCCGACCTCTGTTACAGGTAAGGGGTGTTACAACTGTAATCTGTCAATTCCTGTACATGTATGCTCAGACGAGCTATGAATCGGTATGCTCTTACGAGCTGTAAATCGGTAGGCTCATACGAGCTGTGAATCGGTAAGCTCTCATGAGCTGAAATCAGTAAGCTCATACGAGCTATTGTGTGTCCGCAGTACATGTAGGACCACAACCAAATTGGTAACCCTAATGGCATGTCATTTGTATCCTACGAATTACTAAGGTTCAAACGAGACTCGAAAAATCATCGTATGTCGTCGAATATGCGATCAATATTTATACATGGTAATTATACAAACCACATACATATAATTCAATTAAAACATATAAATACTCAATTTAATTACATAAACTTACCTTGACGAGTATATGTAGATACGGAGGCGATTAATCTAAGATTTTTTCTTTGCCCCGATCTAACTCCGTATGAGGTCTGTCTTGATTTATACGGATAAATTTAATTCAATTTAATATATTTTTTCATTCAAATTAGTCTAGAACATATTTTTGGAAAAATTATCATTTTGCCCCTATACGTTTAGTTCTTTGCAATTTAGTCCCTAGTTCATAAAAATAGAAATTTACACAATTTCATCACAACATGCTATGGCCAAATATCAAATAGGTCCTTATCGTGCACTATACTTCAGTTATTTCACAATTTCACCATGTAATATTTCCTATTTTTCAATTTACTCCTTATTTGACAATTTCACTAAAAATTCCTTTACAAAAGTTGTTTATCCAACAACAACCATTCATTTTCTATTATCAAAATTCAAAACTCAAGCATGTTCATCAAGGGTAAAACCCTAATAGTTTAACAATTTCACAAATTAGTCCCCGGGCTAGCTAGATTAAACTACAATGACCCCAGAAGCATAAAAATAATTAAAAACGGGACAAAAACGCATACCTAATTGAGCTAGATAAGCTTGGCCGAATGTAAAACACAAAAATGGCTTCCTTCCCTCTTTGTTTCGGCTCAAGATAGAACATAAAAGATGAAAGCATTCTTTTGTTTTATTAATTTATCATTTATTATTTAATTACTTAATTAACCTTTAAAAACATTAATATTCACACAATTTCCAAGCCATGCACATCCACTATCAACTTAAATGGTCAAATTACCATATAAGGGCTTCCACTTTAAAGTTCTATAGCTATTTAACACCTTTAGCTATTAGAACACAACTTTTGCACTTTACTCGATTTAGTCCTTTTTATCAAATTGAGCATGCAAATGGTAAAATTTCTGAACGAAATTTTTATAAGGTAATACTGTCATATTTTAGACCATAAAATAATAATAAAGTAATTTTTCTAACCTCAAATTTATGGTCCCGAATCCACTGCTCCAATTTCACTAAAAATGGGCTGTTACAAAACTATCTAATAAGTTGAAGAAAGGGAAACAAGTCAATGATGCTACATAACCATGTGATGAGGATAAGTGAGACACCAAATCATATGGTTTTATATACTCCTCTAGTTACAACTTCTACATAGAACGTGGATTATCGTTAAGAGAGTTCGAATGCTTACGCATCTTGAAGCACAACACAAGTCTATTTATTTTGAGCCAAAGTTATTCTACATCAAAAAAAAAAAAAAATTAAGGTTCTTTGATAGATAATATACATAAACATTACTACTTGGTAGACTTATTTTTTTGGATATTTTCCAAAAATAGGGACAAAAAGACTAAGGGGAGATGGTGAGTAAGGGGGAAATGGTGCTATGTAAGTTGTGTCAGGGTTTAAACTTTTGTGATATGTTATGATGATGATTCTGATTTATTTTATTTCTTTTATTTTACTTCACTACTAATAGTTATTTGTTTAGATGTTTTTATGCTATTTTCGGATGAGAAAATATTTGGTACACAACTAGTAGAATTTTTAGGCTCCCCAAGTAGGGTTGGGGTGATGAGAAATGTTCTATAGTGTATAATAAAATATTAAAAAAATATATAAAAATAAATAAATGAGACACATGGCAACTTTTCAAGTTTTCTTTTAGAATTAAAAGAAGTACACTGCCACTATACCAAATACTAACCCTTTTTGGATTGCTTTGTTGTGTTTTTTGATTGATTGATTTTTATTTTGGTTTACTAAAATGTATGGTGCATTTAACTTATCTAGACTTGTGGAACTATTTTTGTACTTAATTTTTGTATGGAGTTTATATTTCTTTTCTCTATAGGATTTTGTAAAAAATGTCAAAGGGAAAAATTGTTAGTGCAACTTGTTGCTATAACTACTTGCAACTTGCGCTATAACAAATCATGAAAGTTTATTGTTATTTATGGTTGACAACTTTTTTTCATGTATTACACAGTGAAAATTGTAGCAAAAATATGATAATTTATTTATTAAAGGAAACTAGAATATATTAAAGTTGAAATGTTTCAAGGAATATCTTTCTTTATTTGAGAAGATGTTAAAAGAAAGAGATTTGAAGATGGACTTAAAACTTACATAAATCAACATTATCCTCATTTAACATGTGATACTGTATCTTGAAGATTGAAATTGATGATTTTGAAAGGAGTTAAGTTTCACTCCATAAATCTATATACATTGAAGATTTATTCTCACTAGTGTTTTCACCAAATTGAGTGAACATACCATTTCATTCTTAGTAAAGTTATTGAGTGTGAATTCTTACCATTAAACAATTTTATTAGTTAATTATTTTCAGCCTTTTGTTGGAAAGATTTAGTTAGTGAGTAAATTCATTCTAGATGTAGGAAGGCGAGATTACAATAATCAAGTTATTTGTTGAACTTAAACAATTGTTTATACTAGATTTGATAGTAACTTTTTTATTAAGTAAAACCTTGAAAATGTAGATTGATATTGAACATGTGTTGTGTTTTTGTGTATTTTAATTTCCTACTTGTTTAAAGCTTTTGTTACAACATATCTCTGATAACAACTAAGCAACCATAGCATTTTCAAAATAGAATATATATGAAGGGACTTTAGGAGTGAGTTAAGATCTTACTATTAAATATGATTAATTAATAATTAAATTATAAATTTAAGAATTAATCACATAAATTAATCAATTAATGAATAAAAAACTTTTATCTAAATAAATATAATACCTAGTTTTGCCTCAGATTTTTCATCTAATATATATATATATATATATATATATATATATTCATTTTCTCTAGTTGGTGAGATATATGGATACTAAATCAACCATCAATTAATGATTTGCTTGGTTATTCATGTTATAATTTGACGAAAAAAATATTTATTCTATATGTATTACAATAATTAGATATAAAATAAAAAAATTGTTTGTATAAATATAATTTTGAAATTAAAAAATTAAGTAAAAATACTTCTTCTAAATAAATGAAAAATTCTAAAATAAACCATTTAAGTGACTAAAAATTATCAAATAAAATTTATTTAATACTAATTTATATATTAATACGTAGTACCAAATCTCACCCTATAAATTGAATCATGTAATTTAATAAGAAAGAAAGAAATTGAATCACAACAACATAAATAAATTGATAAAGTAGTGGGCATTCATGTCATTATGACTTATTAAAATGGAATAACTAAATAAGTATTTTTATATTTGTAAAAATTCATTTTCTGTTATTTTTTATTGAATTGTAAGAGTAAGCTTTTTATGATTTTCATAAAACAATTATTCTGAAAATCATATTTTTATGTTATATGCATGAAGGGCAAACTATATAAGTAGCCATTTAACTATTAGTTTGTTTTTATTTTTGTCATCTTGAGTTTAAAGTTTTCTATTTTAGTCATTAAAATTATAACACTTATCCATTAAATCACTATAAGAATGTTGTGTAGCTTTTTTATTGGCGTCATATTAAATTTAGCCTTCCAATGTTTACAAGTTTTATCAATTTGGTCCTAATTCTAAAAACTTAAAAAAAAATTAGCTCTCAAACTTTATACAATTTTTTAAATTTAGTCTTGATTTAAAAACTTAAAATTAAAAATAAAAACATTAAAAATAAGAAATATTTAAGAGTTCGTTTTCGATAAAAATACATATAAAATTATAAAAATATTTATAATAAGTGAATATCTATTTTTCTCATATTCTAACATAAAATTTATTTATTAAAATAATAATTTTATAAATAAAACAATTTAAGGGGGGAAAACTATGAAGAAGACTTAAGCATATTTAACTTTTCCCATTTGTTTTCAACATTAATGACCACATGTTTAGGTAGGATCAGAAACTACAGCATGAGGTCGAAAATGATAAGAATCAATGTCTTTAGGTTGATGCTTAAAATGAGTTTGTTGTGTTTGAGGTTATGCTTGAGGTCGAGCATGATTGGAGATACATAAATGAGGATGAGGTCTAGGAGACGCAGTATGTGGAAAGTCATGTGACAGTTCCGGAACCAATCCGTAGTTTGATGGCATGACAATGAAGGATGTGGAAATTGAGAAGTTCAGAGTAATGCTTATTGGTGACGATGGTTGTGGGCCAAGGTGATGCTCAGCGCTCGACAAATTTGGTGAGGATTAAGAAACAATGCTAGACATATAATAAATAGATTATTACTTAATAAAATAAATATAAAAAAGGAAAATTTTGAATTTGATTTAAGTATTGCTTGTGGGTTTATTTAAAAAATTATTTTATTTATAAAATTATTATTTAAATAAATACATTTCTTGTTAGAAAAATGAGTATTCATTTATCTATTTTTTTGTATTTTTATAAAAAAATGAAATTTTAAATATCTTTTTATTTTAAAATTTTTAAAATTTTATTTTTGAATTTTTAAGAATCAATACTAAATTAACAGAATTTATAAAGTTGAGGGTTAAATTTGTCTAACCAATTGATAGAATTTGTAAAAATTGGAGGGCTAAAATGCCATGTTAACATTACATTAGTAATTTAATGGATGAGTGACCAAAATATTCAATTTCGATAATATTAATGAGTAAAATAGAAGTTTTTGAATTTAAGTGACAAAAATAAAAATACGCTAATAATTTGGTCACTGTTTATATACTTTACCCAATATATATATATTTTTGATTAGCGAGAAAGTGAATTACCCAATATATAATTTTAAATAAGGGTTAAAAAGTAAGATCGGTCAAATTTGTGAGCAAAATTAAAGAAATCTAACCCACCAGGAAAAAAAATCATAAATATCAAGTGTTCATCACTACCATTTATGTCCTTTTATTTGTATTTGCATAAAAAAATGTATAATGATAAATTTAATCTGCAATATTTACATTTTTATAAATTTGACCTTATTTTTAAAAAATTAACTTTAGGTTTTAATTTTTTAAAAGAGTTGAATTTGACCATTAGCATTTTAAAAATAGTCTTGTTGATTTTTAAGAGAAATATTGACTAAAACGTTAAGTTTTTAAACATGATAACCCACATAACAATCTACATATACTTCATTATATATATTTTTAGTTTTAATGAACTTTATATTTTTTGAAATTTGAAATTTCTATAATTATTAAATTATTTGTTAATGCGATATATATGACAAATAATATTATTTTAGCATGAAGTACATGAGGTTAGACACACCATCATAGTTAAAAATTTTAAGGTTTTAGTTAGCATTTCCGTTAAAGAAAGTAATTTAACTCTTTTTGAAAGGTTAATGATAAAATTTAGCAAAAAAATGATTAAGAGTCAAGTTGATAACACATGTAAATGTTGAGGGCTAAATTTGACATTATACTAAAAAATAATGTTCTTTTAACACAATAACAACAAGAAATCTATATGTTTAGTAGGAATATTACTTTTTACACATATTTTAATATATGAGTTAACAATAAACAAATTTAATTAATAATATTTAGTCATTTTCACAACTTATTTTTAATAAAAAGGAGGGAATTTTTTTTCTTATTACCAAATAATTATTTTTTTTAAGAATTATTACTTATTTTTCTAATTTTAAGTTTAACTATTTTCTATTTTATAGAAGCTTATAAACAGGGCAAAGATAGCATGGACGACGTGCATTGAACTATATGTTTAGTTTCGGACAATGTGTAAAAGACAGCCAATCGAACATGGGAAATATGCTCCATCCATCTATTGCTATGGAGCACGTGCATATGTCGGCTATGTTGTACATGGTTTTTGTTCTTAATTTTTTTTCTCAAGTATATATATGGTTTTTATTTTAATATTACATTCGAGTTTTAGGGTATTTATATTTAATATATATTGAAATATAAAAGACATCTACTTGTAATAAAATAAAATAAGTTTTATTTTTTATATAATTAATATTTTGATAATTTATATATTTATATATAGTAAATGTCACATTTGACGTAAATTTAAAATTTTTAACTATATAATTTATGTAAAAAAATTATTGTTCAATAAATATTGATATATACAATATTTTAAATCGATATGATAAAAATATCGAATCAGTTTAAAATTTTACATGCATAATGAGTACAATTATATAGATAAATTCAATGATTAAACCATTAAAATATTAATCATACAAAAATATATGAAATGATTATTTTACACCGGTGTAAGTGAATCTCTTCCTATTAGAATATATGTATAAAACTATTATTTTTTAAATACTAAAATGGAAAAAAAATATATTTTACCAGTCAGATAAATTTTAAGATTTGGCTTTTATACTTTAAAAAGGAAAAATTAAATTTTTTATCATTTCAATTTAAATATCTTAATTTACCACCATGAGATGTGGATTAGATTGCTTTCATTTCACGAATGATTGAAAAAAAATAAATACATTAAATTAAAAATTTTGACAAAATTTAACGATTAAAGATTTATCTAAAATTTTAAATTAAAAAGTAAAATGATTTATTTTAATTATTTGAATGTAGAGAATAGTCAATTGAGTTTTAATTCGATTAGTATGTGTATTATTTATCAATGTAGGAGGATGTGAGTTCGAGTGCACTGAAACGTATTATCCTCTTATTTATTTATTATAAAAAGACTATAAATAATTTTAAATATGATGTCAAAAAAAACTTGACCAAAAACATATTTTGAACATAAAATATATCAATATTTATTTGTACATTTGTTTTGAGTCTTAATAATATAACATGCCAACATGAGGGTGATTGACAGTTGGGTTTTGACTTGGCACCGTCGGCAAATTTAATATTGCCCCCTATTTCGATTTTTCTTTGTTCTAAAACTAGATGTATTCGGGGACAATGAAAAAAAAAAGTAATGAAAAAAAATGGTAATGAGATTGATATATTAGGCGACAATGAGTGGATTGATATTTTCGGCAACTATGTTGTGATTAAATTTATTAGATTTGATAAAATTTTATGTGCTATTCATGTATAGAAAAAGTTAGATATTTATTTGAGTCAAGTTAATTGGAGAAGTTGTATGTTTAAGCATGCTATCCATTAGCAAGTGTCATGGTTGGCGAGATACTATAATGGGCAAGGTGACCTTTTACATGGTGAGCGAGATATTTTTTAGTATGGTATGTGTAACAATTGCCTTCAAATGTAGAGAAAATTATAAAGTGATTTTCCTAAAGCAAATGATGACGATTCGTATTCTTCAACTGAGATGAAGGTCATCATCTCAACTTGTGTGATTTAATGATACGTGTAGAAAATGAGGATTGTGTGATAGTGTGACGTATATGCATTTTGTAGGTGTTAAAGTTTTCATTTTAGGCATAAGGGCACTTCTTTTAAATGGTTTTAAATGTGTTTAATGATGACAAGTTGTATGGATGGACACCTTGTGATTGCTAGGACATGTGTTTGGGAATGATTGAATTTGAAGGGTAATGTCTTTTTAGAGCTGTGTTGAATACACTTAACTTACGGATATAAGCAGGGCCCCCTTGTTAAGATTTCATGCCTTAAGTGTATTGTATTTAAATAAAATTTTATTATACATTAATATAATTTATATTTATTCAAAATGGTTTTTGCACTCAAAATAAAACGTAACCAAATATTGACTCATTCATTATTTAATGTTTAATTATATTAAGTTGCATTATGTAGTTGGATCATAATGCGAGAAAAGAACTTATATTAGTATATTATTTAAACAGTTCAAAGTTTAATTGAAATTGAGCAAAACGATTGAAACACTATTATGACATCTATCAAGTCTAATTGCGGAGATACATTGTTTTTAGGTATAAGAGCGGATGATTTTTAGAAGATAAACACATAGATGTGATTGTCTAGACTAATAATACATCATAAATGACTTAAGTTGAATTTATCTTAGATCCATTTATGGATTTATTTATTTGTGACATTCATAGTGTTGGGACCGCCGATAAGCCCTGTGGCGCAACGGAAAAAATATTTCGATGATCCACAACCATGGATCTATGTACGAAGAACAAAATGGGTTGAAATAAGGTTGAAGATATACCTTCTTAACTAAAATTGATGAAAGGATACTGCTGATTCGATGTCAATTCCAAGCTACAACGAAAACTTTTCAACCTTTACGTAGTCCACCCGATATTAAATCGAACGGCAAAACTCTCTTAGAACTATTCCAGAGAAAAACCTCCTAAAACGGCTGCTAGACTCTTTTTGTCAATTTTTATTCTAAAACACACTTTCCCTAATTGGGGATTTTGGTATGCATATATTGAAAACGGAATCAAATCTTATAGAGAACATATGTAAAACATTAAACACATTATATTATTTCCAAAAAGAATTATAACAAATTGAAAGTATTAAAAACCTTTATATTCTTTCCAAAAAGAATTATAACTACCATGTTCAAATGTTTGATCGAAATCATAATAATAATTTATTATAATAATTTCAGTAAACTATATTTTGTTAAAATTTTATATGAATCAAATTCATATATTAATTTTAATTATGTTCTCTATTTGTGTACAACAAGCTTGTACATTTAATTCATTTAATATTTAACTATCAAATTAAATTAATTCAACAATGAATTTAATTCATGTGACAACTAAACACAATATCAAATGTGTTTCGATTTTGTTCGTTTTAACCATAGGGCGTGACCCTGTAGGTTCTTATAATGTTAGTAGTAATACTATAACATTTCTAATAATACAAGCAATGAGTGGCATCTAGCAATGCATCATTGCTACCTAAGTTACAAGAAGTCACAATTTGACATAACCTTTCTGTGATAATCTTTTCATGTATTATATCCTTTTATCCTTAATATCTAGACTGGACACAAGTCATGGAATAGTCACACTTGTATAGTCCAATCTCATATTTCTTGATTTTTTGAGTAGACTATAATAAACAAATAAGTGTGATATCTCATATCAACTTATTCGAGCATGACCATGCATTTCTAGTCTTACTCCACCAAGAGACCTAATATATTATTCCCATTATGTAGGAGGGATAAATCCTATCTTGATCAACCATTTCCCACTATATGAATTGTGGTATATCCAACGTCAATCTTTATAATACAACCTATTACGGTAAACGTTTGACTATATCAAAATATATGATTCACGATGTTTGGACAATGATGATCTCAAGTCTGAGGATCATATACATAGTTATCATTATGAGTAATATTGTGACTATTACATAATAATCTAAGAAATGTACTCATAGTGGGTCAGTCCAATATGTTGTTCTCTAACACATACTCATGTATTGATTTTGACATCCCTATGTCAATGACAACTTTTTGTTATCAATCAACTATACATTTGTCTCAATGCATTATTGTTGTCCAAGCCCACAATAATACTTGACTAAGGCCCTTTTAAGAATAATCATATTTTCTTAGGACTTTATTATAATTATGTTTATTTATATACACAGAACAAGAAATTGAAATAATAATAATGACAATACCTTATATTAATAAACAAGGTAAAACAAGTATGTAATTACAATTATCTCATGATTGATATTTAGGCATACTATTACAATCTCCCATTAGCACTAAGACCAATCACTCATAAATCTAATACCAAGTGACTTAGTGTGACGTTGATGCTTCTGTTGTGTTAGAGGCTTCCTCAGTGGATTAACAATTTTATCATTGATAAACGATAAATTATACATATTTTTACCTCATGTTTAGCCTATATTTTGGATAAATTATTATCAATTTTGTGCGAATTGGTGCTCTTAATCTTTCTTTTTCATATCTTATACTCAGGAGGGAATAAGGAAGAGAAAAGAACAAAAAATAGACCAAAAACGAGGAAAATGAGCCAAAATATGAAAACAACACGGCCCAAGGAGTCACCACACGGCCGTGGCACACGGCCGTGCCACACAAGGTCCAACACGGCCCAGCCCCGACAAGCACGGCCAGGCTACACTGTCGTGCCACCCTCAACAGGCCCACACGGCCTCTTGTCGAAACCACACGGGCGTGGCACACGGGCATGTCCCTGTCGTGAGGAAGTTCAATTTCACTTGGGTTTGGATACTTAGAGGCTAAGAAAGGCATCTCAAAGCTCTATATAAAGACCCTAGGAGGCAACTCTAAGGGTACACTCTTTTCTCCCAAAAGGAGCGCCTTCTTTCTGCCGACACAAGGAGTGAAAGCAAGGGATTACTCCAAGCGAAGCCGATTGATTCATCCTAGAAGCCAGGAATTTTACATCAAGACAAAAGATCTCCCTAAATTCCTTTAGGGGTTTTTGGGTTCTTTATGTTTTGTTATTTTATATCTTCTGAGATGTTTTCTTTCTTAATTATGAACTAAACCTCTCAAATACTTGAGGGGGATGAAACCTAAGACAGATCTTGTTATTATTTATTCTTGAATTATATGATAAATACTTGAATTGTTCTTAATTATGTGTTCTTCATTCTTGATTTAATAATCCTAGGTATTAATTCAAGAAACTGATGTGCTTAGGCAGAGGAGCAAAAGTCCCTGTTTTAAGAGTAGATCTACCATAATTAAGTGGAGTTGCATGCAACCCTAGACATAGGGCGACATAAATCTGCCGAATTAGGGTCAAACCTAATAGGGGGATCCATATATCGAATTAATGCAACCTAGGGGTGTTAACTAGAAAGAAACCTTAGTTAAACAACCCTAGGATTAGTTGTTCTTATCCTCGATGGAGGTATTAACATAAGTTAGGGATCTCTACGGATCAAGTCAAGTGAAGAAATCATCTAGTTCAAGAAGTCAATAACAAGTGAAGTCTAGGTGGATTCTCCCTTGATTATTGCTTATATCAATCAGCTTTCCCAAAGAGTCTTTCCCCACTTTACTTTTTGTGCACTTTTAGTTAGTTTTAGAATTAGTTTCAAACAACCCTCTTTTATTTCTAGGCTAGATAATAGAAAGGAAGTAAGTACTAGTACTTTTGGTTCCCTTGGGTACGATAACTCGGTCTTGCCGCTAAACTATACTACTGTTCGATAGGTGCGCTTGCCTTTAAATCGTGATATTAGTTAGTTTTTGGTGTGATCAGTTTTTAATAAATTTTATTACTTAATATCGCGAGTATCAAGTTTTTGGCACTGTTGCCGGGGAACTAAAATATTACGAAAACTCGATTTCTATTACTTTAGCCATTACACTATATATATATATATTTATTTATTTATTTATTTTTATTTACTGTTACTTATTTTCTTTTCTTTTTATTTTACTAGGTATCTCTAGTTTATGACTAGAAGAAACTCTGTAGCAGAACTCGCAGAGAAATCAGAAGAAGCTTACATTATCTAGAGCAAGATCAAAACTAAGAATCAGTACAGGAACAAGAACCTACTAAGAGATGGACGCAAATCAAACCATTCCACCACCTCCAGCATTACCTGCAAAACCAGATGAAGGGCCTCGTACTATGTATGATTATGCTAAACCTAGTTTGGCTGGTACTCAAACTAGCATTATTAGACCTGCTATTGTTGCTAATAATTTTGAACTAAAACCTAACACTATTCAGATGATTCAACAATTGTGCAGTTTGATGGTTTACAGGATGAAGATCCAAATTCACACATAGCCAACTTTTTGGAACTTTGTGATACTTTTAAAATCAATGGCGTTTCTGATGATGCCATTCGTCTAAGGCTATTTCCATTCTCTTTGAGAAATAAAGCCAAACAGTGGTTAAATTCTTTACCACGAGGCTCAATCACTAAATGGGAACAGATGACAGAAAAATTTTTACTTAAATATTTCCCTCCAGCTAAAACAGCTAAATTACGAAACGATATCTCTTCTTTTGTGCAGATGGATTTAGAAACACTTTACGATGCTTGGGAGAGATACAAAGATCTTTTGAGAAGATGCTCTCATCATGGCCTACCTTTATCGCTACAAGTTCAAACCTTTCACAATAGTTTGAACCCATCGACGAGACATATGATTGATGCAGCCGTAGGAGGAACAATCAACAACAAAACACCAGAAGCAGCTTATGAATTTATTGAAGAGATGTCACTAAATAACTATTAGTGGCGGTCATGAGGGCAAAACCGACGAAAGCTGCCGGAGTTTATTATATTGATGCTGTCACCATGCTTACTAACCAAGTAGAACTTTTAAATAAAAAGTTTGATAATTTTGTTAGTTCTACGCAGGCACAGCCAGTGATGCAGTGTGACGCAATTCACGGGAACATGGTCACTCCAGACTACTCATCTTATGACAATGGCACAAAAACCAAGCAAGCTAATTATGTGGGTAACAATTTTAGATCTCAAAATAATCCCTATAGTAACACATATAATGCAAGTTGGCGGAATCACCCCAATTTTTCTTGGGGAGGACAAGGGAATCAAAGACAACAACCCCCTCAGGGATTTTAGCAGCCACCGTCGCAACAGGAGAAAAAGCCCAATCTTGAAGAGATGTTTAACAAATTCATGGCCGTCAGAAACCCGTTTTCAAAACACTGAAACGTCATTAAAGAACCAGCAAGCATCAATCAAAGGCCTTGAGAATCAAATTGGTCAACTCGCCAAGTTAATATCAGAAAGATCACAAGGTAGACTTCCGAATAACACTGAGACCAATCCTAAAGAGCAACTACATGCCATAAATACAAAAGATGAGGAGGCATTAACCAAAGATGACCCAAAGTTATGCAAGGAACCTAAGGTGAGTAAAGGTAAGGTAGAGGTAAGCAACAACAAGCCAGACATCAACGAACACAAGCCTCGTATACCATACCCAAGAGCGCTACAGAAAGACCGCACAGATGAGCAATTTGGTAAGTTTCTTAAACTATTACAGAAATTACACATTAACTTACCATTTGTTGAAGCAATTTTGCAGATGCCAAATGCTGTTAAATTTTTAAAAGAGCTCTTGACAAACAAGCGGAAGCTAGACGACAAATCTCATGTGGAATTAAATGCAGTCTGCTCAGCTATTTTACAAAATAAACTGCCGACTAAACTAAAGGATCCAGGGAGTTTCACTATCCCTTGTTTACTCTGTAGCTTAGATGAAAAAAATGCTTTAACTGATTTAGGGGCTAGCATAAATGTCATGCCTTATAAATTGTTTAAACAACTAGGTCTCGGGAACCCTAAGAAAACTAAGATGAGTATTCAACTAGCTGACAAAACTATTAGGGCACCTAAGGGAATAATTGAAGATGTACTCGTCAAAATCGATAAATTTATATTCCCAGCTGACTTTGTTGTTTTAGACATTGATGAGGATAGCAATGTACCCTTAATTCTAGGGTGACCCTTTTTAGCAACTGCTAGAACTAAAATTGATTTAGAAACAGGTGAACTCACATTATGAGTAGGTGATGGTAAAATCGCCTTACGAGCTCACAACTCAATTAAAACTACAGACGAGAGTAAAGTTTTGAGTCCCTATAAAAACACTGAATTCACCAATCAACCTTCTGTGTAGGATACTCTCTACATGGAGGCAGCCGACCAATAGTTAAGTCCATCCAAAGGAGATGCACCTGAAAAGCAAATGCTTCATATCGAGGAACTTGATGAGTGGCTGAACTATCGTGAGAAACCCAAAATATGCCACATCATCCCAGAGCTTCACCAAGACAACCTTCAAGAACAAATGAATCAGTTCAAGATAGGAGATAAGGTAATTTTAAGGGACGACGATCCTCGAACCTTAAATTCAAAAGAACACACAAGTGACACACCTTACTTCACGGTAATGAAAAAATTTCCTTACGGAACAGTTGAGATAAATCATGCGTCACTTGGCACTTTCAAGGTAAATCAAACCCGACTCAAACATTATTTTGATATTGCAATTAAAAACAGGACGGAAGAGTATCAGCTCTTCAAGCCACCATGAACATATAAAGCTCGAACATAGTCGAGCTTAGACTATAAATAAGCGCTTCTCGGGAGGCTACCCAAGCACTAACCTAGTAACTTTTCTTTTCTTTTAATTTTAGTCTTTTTATATAGCAACTAACCCCTTCTAATGTAGGAATTTAGGACCATACGGCGTGGCACATGGACGTGCCTAAGGCCATGTGACACTTTAAAATGGAGACACGGTCGTACACCAAGGCCGTGTAAAGATTTTCCCAAAGCACGGGCTGTCGACAAAACGCCACGGCTGTGCGACATGGCCGTGGCAACCTTTCAACTTAGACACGGGCTTGCACAACTCCACACGCTCGTGTCCCCAAGCTGTGGCCAACACTGTCAAATTAGACACGGTCGTGTGACTTCCTACACGACCGTGTGAAAAGCGAAGCCTCATCGCAAATGGCCGTGTGACCTATTACACGACCATGTGAAAAATGAACATGATCGCAAACGGCCGTGTGAGACGGCCAGTATGGGCGTGTGCCTTGATTCAGGCATGCCAAAACCACCGATATTCGACAAATGCGGGCAAAATTCGAGTCACATGGGGCGTGTGCCCTGCCCATGTGACCCAAAAACTATAAATAAGGGGCCACTGTTCATTTTCTCCTTCACTCAAACCCTAAATCCCCCCACCCAAACTCTCCTCCAGCCTCCCTAAAGCACCACCACCACGTCTACAGTGTTCCACGACCGTGTGCCACCTCACCCACGACCGTGCGCCGTCTTACACCTCCCCCATTTGGTTCTATTTCCTCATTTTCATTTAAAATTTTTTATTGTTTTAATTTTAGTTTTATTTTATTTTATCTTCAACATTATGAATATATTTAGATTCAAGCATGGAAATAGTTATACTAGGATAAATAATTTAGAATTTTATATGCCATTTTATGATTTCATCACATTTGATTGCCATTTTTCTCATGCATTTAGTATAATACATACCCATATTGCTTATTTTTGATATCAAATTAGAATGAATAATTAGGTTAGTCCCCATTTGATTTTTAGGTACATTATCATATTTATTTATAATTTTTGATTCGATTTCATTTTAGGATTAATGTTTATTTTTGTGCTATTTAGGCATTATGTCGACATCACGCGAAAAGAGAGCTGCTGCCCCACCTTCGAAGAAACGAAGAGGCCAGGTGGTTCATCCTCGAGGCCTACCTCCGAGACTCGCCACTCGTGCATATCATTTACCCAGGACTCCCAATAGGAGTTATTTTAGATACTGAGGGAACGTATATTAAGCGCAGGCCGATGCATCGATTGGGACGTGCTAGAGCAAGTCGACCTTGCAGACTCAGTCCGGGCCTTACTGATGATGGATCCTTGGGAGCAGTTCTTCCGAATCATTGAGCCCACTTACCTTGAACTCACTCTAAAGTTCTGCTCCACTTTCCATCTTCAGACCGTCATGAGCTAGTTCGACGATCTTTGCACGATACAATTTCGATTAGGAGGTCGTGTACGCCACCTTAGCATACCAGAGTTCGGCTCAGCTCTCGGCCTCTACACGGAGCAATTCATGGAGGAGGAAAACTTCCCTATGCTTTCCCGACGCATCCACCTCAAACCCGTGGATTGTTGGTACAACATTGCCCCTGGCTATCCCTCCTACGATCGTAGTCACACGAAGGCGACTGCTTTCCCCTTGCTATTGAAGTACCTTCATGCTCTTCTCGCACATACTTTGACAGGTAGATGGGAGAGCACCCGCATCGTCAACACTCATGATGCTTATTTTTTATGGAGCATGGAGAATGTGCATGCCATTAACCTCGCCTACTTTATCGCGCACGCCATGCAGCACCAGACAGAGAGGCACTGGAAACACAAAAATTTATATACTTTTACGTGCCCTTTTTAACTTAATATAATGCAAATTCGAATAAATTCTTGTAAAAAAATAATTAAATATTATAAAATAATTAAATTGTGTTAAAAATATGAAAACTATAAAATTTAAATAATTTTATAGTGAATTTTGATTAAATTTGATTATTTTTGACAGAAATGCACATTTGGAGAAAAAGGGTCCAGTGGACACTGCGAGAAGAACAAAATCGAGAAATTAATTGAAGCATCGAGGCCAATTAAATTCCAGTATAAGATGGTCTAGAAATGTGTATTAATTCATAATTAAATTATTTTTAATTTATTTCCTATTTTATTTAGGTTAAATAAATTAATTTTAATTAATTATGAAGAAAGGGCCTAGTGAACCGCACCGGTTGAACCGAATGGAGTGAGCCGAACCAGCCATTTATTGGGCTGATCAGAACCGTCCAAAGGCTGACCAAAATCAAAAAAATAGTTGATTAAATATACTTGCAAATAGGCCCTTGAAAGACTTCAAAATCCCATTCAAACCCCACCTTTATTTTAGGCTTTTTAGATTTGCCCCATGCCTAAATTAGCAAGGTTGAACTTGTCAACCTTGCCATGTGTGTGGCAGGCCATGAGAGGGCTCTCTTGGCTGCTGAGTTTGCTATTTTTAGCAGCCCTCTTCAGCTATAAAATCCACCCCTTGCTGCTCATTTGAATCATCCCTCAATTCTCACAATTCTCTCATTCTCTCTTCACCTCTCCACTTTCTTTTCTCTCCATTTTCCCTTCCCATTTTCCTACCCCCTTGTGCCGATTTCCCCTCTTGGAAAAGAGGTGTTTTCCAAGTCAATTTGGGCAGAAAGCAAGAGTTCATAGGAGCCTTGACCGGCGAGGATAACGGAGACGAAGAACGGAGCAGTCAGACAAAGCTACGGAGAACACCGGATTTGCTTTCTTGTTCCTTATCTTTTTAATTTCTATTGTTTTTATGAAGAACATATCTATGAATATTATTGTTGTTAAAATGGTTATTTTAATCAATTTAGCTTGAATTTAATTCGTGTTGGGTTGATTATATTTTGCCTACTTAAATTATTAAAATAGTGTTTATGCTGTTATAGGTCTCAGTGAAATGTTTGATTAAGTAAAATCATGTTTAGATTATCTGGCATTATAATTGTTTAGATAATTAAAGAATTAATTGTTTAAGCGGATTGAAATTGCAATTAATTGACTCAATACTTAATCTGTGCATGTTTAATTCTTCTAAGGAAGCTGAAGATTAAATTAGCATAGTATCTGACGATTCGTATGCCTTGCATAACTTGCAAGATTGTTGTGATTAAATTGTTTCAAGGTATGACTACTTTGTTACTTCACATAATCTTTTATATGTTTATTAAATTGAATTAATCGGTTGAATTGACATAGGAATATGCGAGAGATAATTTAACTTAATAAATATGTATGTGCTATAGCATGTTTATCTAATTAAGTCTGTTTAGTCGGTTGAATTGGCATAGAAATATGTTCAAGAGATGAATGGAATTTAATTAGTAAATATGTTCATAAGTGAGCAAATTACTGGGTTGCCGTGAATTTATTTGTAACAGCATAAGCATGAAGTTTAATAATTCTAAGTTAAAGAAATGTAATTAATCCAACACAATTTTATCATCTTGATTAAATCCTTTTTGAAATCGTGCATAAAAATTTTTCTTTTATTTTAATTTGTTTTCTTAGTTTTAATCTTAGTTTATAAAATCACTCTTTCAAACCAAAAAATATTTTCACCTCTCCAAAGTGTTTTAAATTAATTTCATAAATAATTATTTTTACAGTCCCTGTGGGTACGATAACTCGACATTTACTTGTCGCTTTATTACTTGTTACGATTGTGTACACTTGCACATTTCCACCGTTCCAGGCACCGCAAAGGCGTCATATCCATGGGCCCATACATCACACGCTTGGCCCGTCATTTCATGCTTCTCAACACATCGGCCCAAACATCCTCCTATACACTTATCGGCCAGATGTCCCCTTAGGGCATCCAGATCATGCACCACATGAGGATGATTAAGCGGAGACCAGGAGGCAACTCCTTTCAGTATCGACTCATCCAGGAGGGCGAGGATCTAGAGGACATTCCTGATGATGTCCTACCACTACCACTGGAGGAGGATGCACCTACTGAGCCGCCGCCACCTCGTAGACCCGGCAGTTTCCTATGCTGACTTATCTGAGCGCTTTTCACAGTTCGAGCAGCAATGCTTCCAGCGCTTCGATCACATCGATGCGACTTTACAGCAGATATGCTAGCATCTCCACATCACGCCACCACTACCACCGCGTGATCCATTCGAGGATTATATATTTCTATTCCTCTTATGTTTATTCCACTTTGATTTTTATTTTTCCTTTATTTCTAACTTCAGTTTCCTTTTTATTTTGAATTTTATTTTTATTTTTATTATGTTTAATCCTTTTTATCATTTGAGTATTAGTATTTTTAGAACTTAGTTTATTATTTTTCTGCTATTTATTTTCTATCTTTCATATCGGCCAATCCCTAACGGATAATATCTATCCAAAATTACCATGACTAATTAATATTTTTGCAGTTTCAAAAAGGAGCTCTACAAGCTCACATTCATATGGAAATGGGAACATCCTGCCACAACTGCCGACTCTTCCAATATCTTTCTCACAAATTCATCCTAAATTCAGGGAGTTTCAATTCTTTCCCTATCTTATGATATTATGCTTCTCTTGCTATTTGTGTATCTTTGTACATTGAGGGTAATGTACATCTTAAGTGTGGGGGGGGAACTTACTTTAAATCTTTACATTATCTATGAAATCCCTGAAATTTTTTCTTTTTGCATTGTTCTCAATTCTGCATTATCTTTAGTCTCCTATTAGGAATTAATTCTGATTGATTTATTTTTTTATTGATATGTTGAGAATTAAGATATAGGTGCTTGTACTTTGATTATTCAAACTTTAAAACATTAGGGAATCAAGCATGATAAGTTGAAATTTTGGAGAACCCCATTTTTTGCATAAGTAATTTTCCTTGATTTTAAGTATTATCTTGAGATTTGAAATTCACAGGATTGACATCAAAAGCCATAATTCTGGTGAGATTTTGAGCCTTTTGAGCATACATTCTTTGATGCTCACTTTTATTATTGCTTTGAGTGAGTCAATGCTGATCTGTTATTCTAGAACTTGCTTTGATTATACACGTCAAGACCACATCATTGATTTGATATACTGAGATGATAAAGGCACTTAGGATTTAACCCACTTACTCCACAAAGGCTTACCTCCATAAATTAACCCCTAGTGAACCCCGTTGAGCCTAACAACCCATTCTTTGGCTTACCTTTTAATTATTAACCAATAACCAATTTTTTTTGTTGAATCTCATTGAATTACTTTGACCCTTATTTTTGTCGAGATTTTGAGTTGAATTATTATCTAGCTTTATTCTTTTTCCAGTTTATAAAGTTGTAAATATTCAAGTTACTGTATTTGATTTGAATTGTTCTTAAAAAAAATGTGTGTGTTTATTCAGTTAAATTCAGTTGTAACATGTAATAGCTCAATAGTTTTTGCATATTTTAAGGCTACCAAGGCATAAATGAAGTTATCATAAGGATTAGCCCTAGAAATATGTTCCAAGTGATAGAGATTTTTCTAGCTAGATAATTTTTCAGTTCAATCTCGATTCTAACCCTCTTTTGCAGCCTGTGACAACACCCCTAACCAAGCCCCATTACAACCATTACAAGACCTTTTGATCGATGTGTCATATCAATCTATATGGTGGAGATATGATTTTCTTGCAAGCCTATGGTAATAGCTTTTCAGGTTGACTACAGAGTGCTTAGTTCTTGAACCCTAAACACTTTGAGTGGATAGAGTGAATCTTTAGTGAGGATGTCAACTCTTGTTAATTAAGATGGAGGGATAATTACTTAGGAGAAGGGAGAAAACTTATGTTTCAATGATAAAATTCTCAACTTAGAGTTATTGAGTCTTTAATGTTCTTTTGATTGAAATTTCATTGTACGATTACCTGTGGATTAGTTTGAAACATTATTGATAAAGATTGTAAGTTGAGAAGAATGATTCTTTATTAGGGATTGAAATTTTTGCTTGAGGACAAGCAAAGGCTTAAGTGTGGGGGAATTTGATAAACGATAAATTATACATATTTTTACCTCATGTTTAGCCTATATTTTGGATGAATTATTATCAATTTTGTGAGAATTGGTGCTCTTAATCTTTCTTTTTCATATCTTATACTCAGGAGAGCATAGGGAAGAAAAAAAACAAAAAATGGACCAAAAATGAGGAAAATGGGCCAAAATGTGAAAGTGACACGGCCCAAGGAGTCACCACACGGCCGTGGCACATGGCCGTGTCACACAAGGTCCAACACAGCCCAGCCCCGACAAGCACAGCCAGGCTACGCAGCCGTTCCACCCTCAATAGGCCCACACGGCCTCTTGTCGAAACCACACGGGCATGGCACACGAGCATGTCCCTGTCATGAGGAAGTTCAATTTCACTCGGATTTGGATACTTAGAGGCTAAGAAAGGCATCCCAAAGCTCTATATAAAGACCCTAGGAGGCAACTCTAAGGGTACACACTTTTCTCCTAAAAGGAGCGCCTTCTTTCTGCCTACACAAGGAGTGAAAGCAATGGATTACTCCAAGGGAAGCCGATTGATTCATCCCAGAAGCCAAGAATTCTACATCAAGACAAAAGATCTCCCTAAATTCCTTCAGGGGTTTTTGGGTTCTTTATGTTTTGTTATTTTATATCTTCTGAGATGTTTTCTTTCTTAATTATGAACTAAACCTCTCAAATACTTGAGGAGGATGAAACCTAAGACAGATCTTGTTATTATTTATTCTTGAATTATATGATAAATACTTGAATTATTCTTAATTATGTGTTCTTCATTCTTGATTTCATAATCCGAGGTATTAATTCAAGAAACTAATGTGCTTAGGCAGAGAAGCAAAAGTCCCTATTTTAAGAGTAGATCTACCATAATTAAGCAGAGTTGCATGCAACCCTAGACATAGGGCGACATAAATCTGCCGGATTAGGGTCAAACCTAATAGGGGGATCCATAGATTGAATTAATACAACCTAGGGGTGTTAACTAGAAAGAAACCTTAGTTAAACAACCCTAGGATTAGTTGTTCTTATCCTCGACGGAGGTATTAACATAAGTTAGGGATCTCTACGATCAAGTCAAGTGAAGAAATCGTCTAGTTCAAGAAGTTAATAACAAGTGAAGTCTAGGTGGATTCTCCCTTGACTATTACTTATATCAATCAGCTTCCCCAAAGAGTCTTTCTCCACTTTACTTTTTGTGCACTTTTAGTTAGTTTTAGAATTAGTTTCAAACAACCCTTTTTTATTTTTAGGCTAGATAATAGAAAGGAAGTAAGTACTAGTACTTTTGGTTCCCTTAGGTACGATAACTCAGTCTTGACGCTAAACTATACTACTGTTCGATAGGTGCGCTTGCCTTTAAATTGTGATATTAGTTAGTTTTTAGTGTGATTAGTTTTTATAAATTTTATTACTTAATATCGCGAGTATCAATCATCTATTGGTACTTTGCATATTTCCACATCTCATCAGTTAATGATTTCTCCAATAAGATGGAAGTGCCTAAGTATATGTTTGGACCACTGGTGAGATCTGGGTTCTTTTACTTGTGTAATGGCTCTGTTATTGTCACAATGAAGTTCTATAACATCTGATATGCTAGGCATAAACCCTAGTTCAAATATGTGATCTAAAGAGCCTCTTTGGCAGCCTCACTAGCTGCAATATACTCGGTCTCAGTTGTAGAATTAGTTATTGTATCTTGTTTTGAACTTTTCTAGCTCATTACTCCTCCATTAAGGTAAAACACAAAACTTAATTGTGATCGTGAATCATCCTTATCGGTTTGGAAGCTAGTATTAGTGTAACCTTTTACGCTTAGCTCTTTCTCACCTCTATATATAAGGAATGTATCCTTATTCCTTCTCAAATACTTAAGGATATTTTTAACTGCGACCCAATAGCATTCATCGGGATCTACTTGGTACCGTCTCATCATGCTGAAAGTATATTATATATCTGGATGAGTACATAACATGACATACATGATAGATCCAATAGTCAAAGCATATGAAGTCTTACTCATATGTTCTCTCTCTTATGAAGTTGAATGACACATTTTCTTCGAGAGTGAAA
This sequence comes from Gossypium stocksii, assembly GCA_020496765.1. Taxonomy (NCBI): domain Eukaryota; kingdom Viridiplantae; phylum Streptophyta; class Magnoliopsida; order Malvales; family Malvaceae; genus Gossypium; species Gossypium stocksii. Next base: position 97,934,014 of record CM035629.1, on the reverse strand, counting down.
TACCCTGTCTCATAGATAGGAATCCTCTCTTAAGTTCTGCTATACTGAACATTTTCAGTACTTTATCTATGTATGTACTTTGGCTTAGACCTAAGAGTCGCTTGATATATCTCTATAGATTTTGACTCCTAATATGTATATAGCATCGTCTAAGTCATTCATAGAAAAATAACTTCCTAACCAAGTCTTAATAGATTGTAGGGTAGGTATGTCATTTTCTATGATAAGTATGTCACCTACATACAATACCAAGAATACAATAGTGCTCTCACTAATTTTCTTGTAAACACAAGACTCATCTTCATTTTGATAAAACCAAACTCTTTGATCACATCATTAAAATGAAGATTCCAACTTCGAGAAGCTTACTTTAATCCATAAATGGTTCTTTCTAGTATACATATCTTACCAGCATCTTTTTTATTGACAAAACCTTTAGATTGTGTCACTTGCACATCCTCTTCTAGTTTCCCATTAAGGAAAGTTATTTTAATGTCCATATGCTAGATTTCATAATCATGAAATGCAGCTATTCCAAGTAAGATCTAGATAGATTTAAACATAACAACAGGAGAAAATGTTTCATCATAGTCAACACCATGAACTTGGCAAAAACCTTTAACAACTAATTGCCCTTTGTATGTTTGTACATTCACCTTATGGGTTTAACCCCTTTAGGTGGGTTAGCCAAGATCTATACTTAGTTATTTGACATGGAATCCATCTTAGACCTTATGGCCTTAAGCCATTTCTCAAAATCCTGGGCTCGCCATTACTTTTTGACAAGTCCTAGGCTCATCTTGATCCATAAGTAGAATATCACCATGTGTTGTAATGTGAAATCCATATCTCTTAGGTACATGGCATTCTCTTAAAAATCTTCGCGGTAGTTTTGTTTCCAAAATAGTTGATTGTTTTGCAACAACTTTTGGAACCTGTTGTTGTTCAATCTCTAGTTCAGTGATATGTTATTATTCTCAAATTTTTTCGATTTCTATTCTTCTACCATTTCCTTTCCTAGAGACAAAATCTCTTTCAAGGAAGACTTCTATCCAAGCAACAAACACATTTTTCTTAGTAGGATTAAAGAAATAGTATCCTTTAGTTTCCTTAGGATATCCCACAAAGATGCACTTTTGATATTTGGATTCGAGTGTAGACATATATGCCATTTAACATAAGCTTTACAACCCCAAATCTTCATGAAAGGTATACTAGGACGCTTCTAAGTCCACATCTCATATGGTGTTTTTTGAACCGATTTAGATGAAACATGATTCAGTGTGAAAGTAGTTGTTTCAAGTACATGTCCCTAAAAGAAATGGTATATTCTTATGTATGAGATATAATGGATATGATATGCTTAGTGAAATGGTCATTTAATAATGGATATGAAATTATTTTGGTGAATAAGAAATGGTATGTTTTGCTATTGGTTTGGGTAGTTGAAATGGTAAGGAATTGGTATGATTTGGTACATGAAATTGGTATGCTTTGAGTTGGAATTGTGTATGGAAATGGTTGATGATGTTATAACATAAAATGTGCATGAATTGGTAATGTTTTGGCTAGAAATTATATGTCATTTGATGTTGGATGTGAGCTTGTAGGGATGACCCTTTTTGGGTGGCAAAATGGCCTTGCAAATGGCCTATTTTCGTCCATACAATTGAGTACACGAGCGTGTGGCTTGACCGTGTGTGATATATGGCCTTGATACACAGTCGTGTGTCCCTTAGAGGCAATTAGAAAATCAAGACAGTGAGTTACACGGGCTAGACACACAGGCGTGTGACTAGCCGTGTAGGTAAGTCAGAGAGTTACACAGGCATGTGACTGGCCCTGTGATTAAGTTATTAAGCTCTTTAATTTTCACACGGCTTGGCACACGGGTGTGTCTAGTGGCCGTGTAGATAAGTCAGAATGTATGCTTTATTCTCCCACGGCCTAGACACACGAGCGTGTCTAGTGTGGTGTGAGGCAGACGGCCTATTCATACGGGTGTGTGACGTCTGTAATTTAGAAAAATTTGAAGTTTTTGAAAAATTTTATATGAGAGCTATTTAGTGCCGAACCTTCTCTAGAGCTTATTTAAGGTCTCGTAGACCTTCTAAAAGGACTATATGCTTATGAATGATTATGATGTGATGATGTATGAGCTATGTATATGAAATGATCGTAAATTGTTATGAAATGATTGGTAATGCCTCTTAACCCTAATCCGGCAACGGATACAGGTTAGGGGTGTTATAGTGCTTGTGAAACTTATGATCCTTCCAAAGGTGCTATTGCAGTGGTTCCAATGAGTTCCAACAGGTTGTTTCCATTGATGATTGATTGTGTTCAACCTTACTTGATGGCTCAAGTGATGGATGACTCATGGCTTTGGCATTTTCACTATGGTCATCTTAATTTTGGAGGTTTGAAGACTCTTAGATAGAAAGAAATGGTGAAGGGCCTTTCTTAAATTTTCATTCCATCCTAGGTGTGTGAAGATTGTTCTATTGGCAAACAACATCGTGAACAAATTCCCAAAGGAAAGTTTTAGGAAGCAAAACATGTGCTGCAATTGGTTCATTCAAATATCTATAGACTAATAAAACCATCATCTAATGGAGGTAAAAATTATTTCCTTAATTTCATTAATGACTATTCTCGAAAAACGTGAGCTTACTTCTTATGGGAGAAATAAGAAGCATTTAGTGCATTTACTAGCTTCAAGGCATTTGTTGAGAATGAAACCGGGAAAATCACTCAAGCTCTTTGCATTAACTGTGGTAGAGAATATTACTCTAAGGAATTTGAAGCATTTTGTGAGTCAGGACATTCGAAAAAGCTTACTACTGCATATACCCCTGAAAAAAAAAATGCATCAGAAAAGAAAAGTAGAATCATACTTAATATGGTGAAGAACATGCTTGCTGGTGGACATGCCCCAAAACGATTTTGGCCAAAAGCAGTAAATTGGAGCATCAATATCTTAAATAAAAGCCTAAATTTTGTTGTTCAAAACATGACACTTAAAGAAGCTTGGAGTGGAAGGAGACCAGCTATAGGTCACTTTAGAATTTTTGGTTGCATTGGTTATGCACATGTTCCAAATGCAAAGAGAAAGAAACTTGATAATGAGGTAGAGAAGTGTGTATTTCTAGGTGTAAGTAAAACATCTAAAGCATATAAACAGTTTAATCCTTTAATGGAGAAAATTGTGATTAGTAAGGATGTAATTTTTTATGAGGAGAACCCTTGGAATTGGGATGACCAACAATCTTCTCAAACCTTTGTTGCCACTGAAATTGAAGATAAAAGGTAGCAGCATTTAGATTAGCAGACTCAAACAACACTTAAGCTTAAGAGTTCACTAAATGAAGTTCTAACAACCACTGAAACAGAAGTAGTTGAACCTTGTCCTAGCCGTACTTGAAAGAGACCAGCTTGGAAGGGAGGTTTTAAGGTATCCGGCATTGGTCAGACTGAAGATCCAATCATCCAGTTTGCCTTATTTGCATATTGTGATCCAACAACTTTTGAAAGTGTTATAAAGTATTCAAAATGGTAAAAGGCAATGGATGAATAAATTGCAGCTATAGAGAGGAATGATACATGGAAGTTGATTGAGCTTCCAAAAGGCACAAGACAATTTGTGTCAAATGGGTGTACAAGACAAAGTTGAAGGAGAATGGAGAAGTTGACAAGTACAAGGCGCACTTGGTGGCCAAAGGTTATAAGCATGAGCTTGGGGTGGATTACAAAGAAGTTTTTTCTCTTGTTGCAAGGCATGATACAATTAGCTTGGTGATTTCACTTGCAGTCTAACACTTTTAGCCTATCTTCCTATTAGATGTGAAGTTGGCATTTTTACATGGTGAGCTTTAAGAATAGGTATTTATTGAACAACTTGCTGGTTATGTTAAACATGGAAATGAAAATAAGGTTTACAAGCTAAAATATGTTTTATATGGGTTGAAACAAGCCCCACGATCTTGGTATAGTCGAATTGAAGCTTATTTCTTAAAAGCTGGTTTTACCAAGTGTCTTTATGAGTCTACTATTTTCATTAAAATTAGTGATGAAAGGAAAATTCTTATTGTGAGTTTATATGTTGATGAGATTATTTTCACTAGAAATTGTAGTTCCATGTTTAATGAATTCGAGAAGTCTATGATGGTTGAGTTTGAAATGTCAGATCTTGGTATTATGTATTATTTTCTAGGCATAGAAGTGGTGCAATCAACTGATGGAATATTTATTTCTCATAGGGAATATGTTTAAGATATTTTTAGCAGGTTTGATATGAAGGATTGCAATCGAGCAAGCACCCCTATTAAGTTTGGTTTGAAGTTGAGCAGAGAAGGAAAGAAAGTAGACAACAATTTTTATAAGCATATTGTTGGCAGCTTAATGTACTTGACTAGTACAAGACCTAACATAATGTACTCTATGAGTTTGATAAGCAAATTTATGGAGAATCCTACAGAGATGCGTTTATTGGCTACCAAGAGAATCCTTCGTTACTTGCAAGGAACCAAAGATTTTGGGTTGTTTTACAAAAAATGAGAATTTTTAGATTTATTTGGGTTTACTGAAGTGACTTTGCAGGAGATCCAGATGATACAAAAACACTTCAGGTTATGTTTTCATGATGGGAACTAGAGTTTTTTCATGGTCATCCAAGAAGTAATCCATTGTTATTTTGTTAACAACTGAAGCTAAATTTGTTGCTGCAACAGCCTGTGCTTGTCAAGCTATTTGGCTGAGGAAAATCTTGGAGCTGAAGTTCAAGAGAGTGGGAGCTACAACAATTTTTTTGTGACAACAACTCAACTATCAGACTCTCAAAAAACCCAATATTACATGGTAAAAGCAAGCATATTGATGTAAAGTACTGTTTTTTGAGAGATCTCAACAGTGATGGGGTAATTGATCTCAAGTACTGCAAGAGTGAAGATCAATCACCAAACCTTTCAAATTGTTTCCCTTCCAAAATTTGAGGAGGTTAATGGGAGTTTGCACTTTATAGGATCATGTTTGAAGAATGGCACCAGTAAACTAAAGTTTAAGGAGTTCTCAATTTAAGGGATAAATTGTTAATAAATTTGTTTATTATCCTTGTTTCTAGGCATGTAGTTGCTGCACATCAGGGATTTAGTGGCTGCAAGTCATGGATTTATTTGATTTAGATTTTTCTTTAGTTGTTAAGAGTCTTATCCTGTTAATGCTTAATTTCTTGATTTTTCGATTATGTAATTGCCCATATAATAGGCTGTTGAGGTTACCAATAGATTAACTGATCATCTTATTTTCTCTTTCCTCTATTGTTTTCATCTTAGTGTTATCTCTCTTAGTAAGTTAAGACATGGTTGATACTCAAAATTATAACACTTGTTCAATGTAAGTGGTCTTTTAAAGGAAAAAGGCGCAAAAATATTACCCGCTGAATATTTATTTTCGCCATAAGAGAATATACCTTTTGTGTCATATATTTATTTTCGCCACAAAAGGTAGGTTATATATTAGTGTTCTGCTAAATGTACGCTATCAATCGCTAAATTCCAAAATCCAAAAGTTGATCACTTTGCTTCTTTATTTCTGGCCGTTGTCTCTGCTGCTCCCAGATCCTTCCTTCATCAACCTTGACTTTTCTTAATTCATTTCATTTTTTAGTCTTCCCGGTCCTTTATGACTTAAACAAATGAGTTAGCAATGTTATATGGTAGTCACATATATTTGAACTCCCCCATTTATATGATTCCCTTGCAATCAAAACCAAGATAAAATGTTATCCTCGCGAATCATGCTAGTGGCTAGCTTTTTAGGAAGTTTAGCAGCGTAAAATCAAGACATTGGGGGAACGAATATCCAATTTTATGTCAACGTCAATGGTATTTGATTTTACAGCGACCCATTTTCCTTTTAGCTTTATTCTCTTTGCTGCTTATTATTTCGAGTCCTAATCTAATTCAAAAAACATATCTTAAAATTTACTGTATCGATTTCAGCTCTTCTACCAACCAGCTTCAGATTAGGTGATTTGAGACCATATTAACTTGTCAGCTCAAAGAATGTTTCCCGGACCAGAGATAAACTTTTAAACTTTAAACATGAGTGTTAAGGTTATTGGCTGGCTGCCACAATCACCAAATATCCAAAGATTTGGTGTTGGGATCTATCAAATCCCATGTAAAATCCATATGTTAATTGAATTCATTCATTTTCACTCCTCCATTGTAACCAGCAAGTGTGGGCTCGAATTAGATTTTGTTGTGTGATTTGCATGATTGCACAACACCTAACACACCCTGCTTATTATAACAACAAATTATGCATATTTCTAAAATTTATAGGTTGATGTGGTGTTCTCTGATAGATATTGACTCATTGTTTAGTTTAGATTTTGATATTATTTATATTTAGTTAAAAGTCTAGGGAAATATAAATATAGAGTAGGTTTTAATCTATGTACGGGACATGGTTTGTTAAGGATGCAATTAAAAGTATAGTAAAAACTAAGTTAATGACATAAAAAGTTTTTCATGTATTTATACACTACTAGCATAGAAATGGGATTTTATTACACTACTAGTATAGTGAAAAAGAATAGACTTGGAAAATCTTGTACTACATTGTTTCTCGTAATGTAAAGTGGGTGAAATATTATATTCCAACAACTTTCCACTCCATTCATTGATTTTATATTGTTGAATAAATAACCGTGCTTTGCTGGGGCAAGTTTCAATAATATTAATTAATGTCAAATAGAATATTCTAGTATTCCGTTTTCAATAAATAATTTTTTAGTATCCATGATGAAATTTGTTCAAAACTGCATTTCCTTAATTGAATTACATGTTTTAAAAATAAATTTTTCATTTTCTGAATTAGGTGCATTTGAAGTGAAGAAAATGCCTAAAATTACATGAATTATGAGACGAAAGGTCTAACCCCCTAACAATTAGTATCTGAGCTAAGGTTATAAAAGTGTCGATCAAAATAATAAAAAAGTTACTGATTAGATTAAGTTAATGGAGGCCCATACGAGGGCTAGGAAAGTAAATCGATCGAGAGATATATTGTCAGCTTTGGAATGTTGAGTAGTTAATGAGGGAGATACTTGAGTGGTTAAGGGATAGCACCAATAAGTGGGACCAAGGCATACTGATTTTTTTGACCTTTCAAATCTCATTTTAAATTTGTCTATTTTAACCTTTAAATTCGTTTTTTTAATCAAATTATTCTAGAATAGAATTAAAATTAATATTTTTTTTAACTTTGCTAGCATAACATACCCGTAGATTGTTATGTTGATAACATGTCAGTATTTAATTAATTTTTTACAAATTTAAAAAAATTATTTTTAAAAATTCAAAACCATTAAAATTATTAAAAAAGTATAAAATTTATAAAAAATATTTTTAATAAATTTTAAATTAAAAAGGTAATTAAATGTTAACATACCATCCACATTAGCAAAGTTATCAAATGTTAACTTTTCATTCAAAATAATTTAACAAAAAATATAAATTCAAGAACTAAAAGAAACAAAATATTAAATAAAAAATTAAAATAACTTTTTTTTTTATAAAATGGAAGATTCATAAAATTCATTATGCCTAAAATAAACTTTCAAAAATTTTTAACTTTTCAAAATTTTGTAACTTTTCTTTTCTGTCTTTTTATTTCAGCAGCTTAGAAGTAATGAATCTAATGATAACAGTAAATCCATCGTAAAATGGAGGAAGAAATTAAAATATTTAGGTTAAATTATATTGTTAATCTTTGTATTATACTAAAAGTTATAGACTTAGTTTTTATAGTTTTTTAATTTAAAAATTTAGTCTTGATTAAATAGTGACAACTACTAAATTTATTAAATTATGTTTTATTATTTCAAATTTTGATGCAGCAAATATATTATTACATTTAAAATGTCATGCTAGTAATTACATGTAAAGTCAATAATTAATATATTGTGGATTTGGTTATGCTATTTTCAAATTGTGATATAGTAAAAATATTGTCACGTATTATCAAAATTATATTTTATTATATTAGTTTTAAATATCAAATGTGTTTTATGTGATTTTATATGTTAATTTTTTTAATAAAGTAATATTATTTGAATTTTAACCTAATTAAAATATTACAAAAAAACCTAAATATTGAATGTTAATGAAATGGTGTAATGCCCCAAAATTTTGTTTATGTTCTGTTTAATTATGACACAACTCTATCTGTCTGCCTCTGTGGTAAGTAGTCTGGGTGTGTATGAGAGGTCTCAAGTTCAAGCATTGTCTTGAGAAAAATTTTGTATTTTTTATAAATGAAGCCTTAACTTGGTTCAATAGGCTTATAATTAAAAGTTGGTAAAAATATATCAGAATGGGTCTGCTGGTCTGGTGGTTAAGTAGAGTGTTAATGAGCTGAAGGTAACGTTTCCCGTTGGTTTAGGAGTTGGTTGTCATTTTGTGTTTCCGTTTAAGAATCGAGCTTAATTATTTATTGATGTATTAATGGTCAATAATAGGTTCTGAAGCGTTCGTGGTTGCTTTAGCTTTAAATCGAATCAGGTGTGTACCCGAAAACATAAAAAATGAGATTCGACGAAAGCCGAAAAAGTATTCTATCGATGCCACACGGGAGTGTGGTTGCCCATGTGGTAGGCCGTGTGAGGGGACATGGCCATGTGATCGACGAGGCCAGGCTGTGCACAAAGGACACGGCCGTGTGATGGCCAAATAGGTCGTGTGCGAGACACGAGCTAAACTAAATTGGGCTGTGTAGGCCACACGGGCGTGTGGGTTCATGCGGGTAGACCACACGGACGTGTGAGATTCTGGGCTAGGCTGCGTGATCCACATGGCCAAGGCTAATTTGGGCCGTGTGGTCCACACAGGTTTGCCACATGGGTATGTGAGCCCATTTTCACTGAAAAGTTCTCTAAGGTTGCACGGGTCGCCCAAGTCAACTGTGAACCTATTGTAGGGTTGGTAAACACTACTTAAACCCCTATATGTTTGAACTGTCTGTCTGATTTCTGTATTAAGCATGATTAGTGATCTGTATGTATAGACTGTTAACTACATAACAGCATGACATTTATAGTATGTTGTATTGTATCGGGGTGGGTTGATGAAGTTCAAAGGAAGTATCTAAAAGGCTTTTAAATCCAGTTATTTGGCAGCTCAGCTGCATATTTCTGATTATGTGTTGCATTTCGGTATAGCATGCTGTGTAGGGATGGATGAGTGTTCTAAACCCCACATGGTATGTAGGGATGGGTGGGTGTTTTAAACCCCACATGGTGTATAGGGATGGTCAGATATGGTGTGGAGGCTGGTGGGTTGAATTCTGATTTTTGTTGCTACATGTATATCTAAGATTATATCTGTATGGGCCAAGGCACAAACTAAATCTATGATGGGCTCAGGCCCCAGACTGTATATGATTGATTTCTGATATTGTATTGTGTGCATGTTTTTTGTGGGGATTACACTATGAGTTTGCGAAAACTCACTCTTTTCTATTTCAACTGTACAGGTAATCCCTAGACTTGACGGGTCGGTACAGCGGAGGACTCAACGGCGGCCACACGTAAACTTTAGACTGTTTCTATAACTTGTAGATTTTGTTACTTATATGGGTATTTTTATGTAAATTGGACTCTATGGATTTTTTTTATTTGGGATTTTAATTGTTTTTGTGGATTGCAACTTCAAACACAACAAAATACGGTTTTCAAAATAAAACTAAGGTTTCACTAAATAGAAATGGTTTTCTTAAAATGAATGGCTATTAAAGCTTCCACTAAAAAGAAACGATTTTTGACATAATGAAAAACATGCATTTTACTCCATATTAATATAAAAGCTAAATGGAACGGTTTAAACTTGACATCTCATTTCCAAATTCTATTCCATGTGACATAGCCAGATTCGGCAAGAACATTCAGGCCAGGTTTAGAGTGTTACATTTAGTGGTATCAGAGCCAGTAGCAAAACTTGAGTGTGGATTTTGAGTTTTTTTTTTAAATATGGTTTCAAAGAGCTTATTTACAAATGATTTTAATTGATTTAATTGAATATGTGGTACACAGAGTCTCCGGCGCCGATCCTGTAAGTATTCTGAAACTTTGATAAGTTTTATCTGGAAATGCTTTTGATAGTGTATTTTGAAACTACTGTAGGTAGTATACTGAAAACACTTTAGTTAGGGTACTCTGAGACTTTAGGAAATTGATAGAGACTGTGATTCGAAATAACAAACTCTAAACTTCTAATACTGTTTTGCATAAAATATCTGTTAATAAATATTGAAACTGTAACTGATTCATAAAACTGTTAATGTAGATAAATTTTGAATTCTACGATGAGTGCACGAGGTATCCGTGGATGGGGTACAAGAGGCGGAGGTAGAGGTCGTAGAGGGGCTCGATCTGGGTCCTCGTCATCTGGTAATATGCCTAATCTGGATACTATTGAGATGCCAGTTTCACCTGAGACTGAGATTGGGTCTCAAAATCGCATGGCTGGGAACGAAGCATTGTCTCAGGCTATGTTAAGGATTTTAGAGAGGGTCGCTAGGCCCAATACTGGATTTGGGGGCCAAAGGTCGGTTACAAAATAACTCCGGTCTAATGGGGCTGAGTTATTTAGCGGTGTCACTAGAGTCGCCCCTAACGTGCCTGAGTATTGGATAGAGGCTACAGAGAGGATAATGGATGATTTGGACTGTACCCTAAGCAGAAACTGAAGGGTGCAGTATCTCTGTTATGTGATAAGGCCTATCAACGGTGGCTCACAGTTAATGAGGGCACTCAACTCGAACGGTTGACTTAGGAGTATTTTAAGACAACTTTTCAGAGTAAGTATGTGGGGGCAAGTTACGTCGATACTAGGAGACGTGAGTTTTTGAATCTCACGCAGGGTGATCGATCAATGGCCGAGTATGAGGCCCAGTTTCTAATGTTGAGCAGCTATGCACGGAGTATGGTGTCTACTGAATATGAGAGATGTGTCCGTTTTGAAGATGGTCTTAAAGATAATCTGAGGGTCTTGATTGCTCCACGGAGGGAGCGAGAGTTCTCTATACTGGTTGAGAAAGCAAAAATCGCCACAGAAGTTAAGTGCTCTGAGTGCCGAATCGAGACTACGAGAGAGGACAGAATAAGAGGGATACAAAGCCCTCGAGTTCTGTGATGAGGCCTAAGAAAAAGGCCAAATCTGATGGATCAGTTAGAGTTGGGCCTACTGTTGCATCTGTTGAGATTTTGACTTGTGGGCATTGTGGTAGACGCCATCCGGGTGATTGTTGGAGGACGATTGGGGCATGTTTAAGATGTGGATCTACTGAGCACCACGTTCGATAGTGTACCATGAGGGCCGCTAAGGTGCAAGTTTCGGGTTCTGGTATTGTGCCGCCACCAAAGGTAGCTCAGCAGCCACCTAGATGTCATGGTCAGGTTAGGGGTGGTAACGGCATTGGCCAATGACAAAGAGCACTGGGCAGAGATGCTGGATGTACTGAGGCGAGGCAACCTATTCTTGTTTATATTGCTCGTCATTGTGAGGACAAAGATGCTCCGACTGTTATCACGGATACGTTTTTAATTTATGATGTACCATATCTTTCATTAATAGCCATAGATTCTTCGCATTCATATGTAGCTAGTAATGTGTTTGAAACTTTGGGGATTCCGGTTAAGAATACTTCTAGTGAGGTGACTGTTGTGAGTCCTTTGGGGCAATCTATTCGAGTTAGCAAACTGTATAGAGATGTCCCGTTAGAGGTTCAAGGGACAGTATTTTTGGCTAATCTAATGGAGCTTCCATTTGGGGAGTTCGACTTAATTCTAGGAATGGACTAGTTGGTTAAGCACCGAGTAAATCTGGATTGTGTGACTAAGAGGGTCGTATTGAGAGCCGATGAGGACAACGTGGTAGTTGTGGTTGGGGAACATCGGGATTATTTGACTAATGTGATCTCTGCATTAGTGGCAAAAAAGTTGGCCCGGAAGGGATGTGAGGCATTTTTGGCCTATGTAAGCATTTCTAATTCTAGGGACTCTTCTGTAAAGGACATCAGAACTGTAAAGGATTTTCTGGATTTTTTCCTGAGGAACGACCGGGTTTGCCTTCGAGCTGAGAAGTGGAATTTGGGATTGAACTTATTCTAGGTACAACTTTGATGTCTATCGCTCCCTATCGAATGGCATTGAAAGAGCTTAAGGATCAAATTCAAGAGCTGTTAGATCGTGGGTTCATTCATCCCAGTATGTCTCCGTGGGGAGCATGTAACACCCCTTACACGAGTTCGACGTTGGGACAGGGTTCGAGGCATTACCGTACTTAATCATGCTTGAATATATAAACTCGGGCTATAAAATTTCATTCCATTCCAAAACTTTTCATGCAATCTCTTACTATCTTATTACGAGCCTGCAAGGCCCAAAACGTGCATTGGGTGCAGTCTGAAATCAATCTGAAAATTTTTGGGCACTTAGAAAATTTTTGCTTAAAACAGGGCCATATGTCCGTATACGTGTGGTCACACACGCCCATGTCCCTAGCCCATGCTGAATTTATTTTCATATCGAACCTACAGGGGATTTGACATGGCTTAGGCACATGCCCGTTTCTATGGCCCGTGTCTCTCACACGGCCTAGACACACTCGTGCCATTAACTCGTGCTACAATCTGACTTAACTTAAAGAATAACTTAAATTTTCACACAGCTAGAGTACACGCCTGTGTGCTCATCCCGTGTGCAACATTGACTTAGCTAATTTGGATGCAGGGAACACACGGTCTATCAACATGCCCATGGGGGCTGACCGTGTGTCACACACGGCCTAGGCACGCGCCCGTGTACCCAACCATGTAGACAATTATAGGCTACTTTCCAAGCCTTTTTGTCACCCTAAAACTTAACTAACTTATACTAGCTTCAACCTTACAAATAAAGGCATAATATACATGTCTAAACATCCACAACTAAGGCATTCACATGCCACAACACAACTCATCCATCATGCATTCTCATCCTTCATTATTCTACTTACTCTTGCAATTTGCACCTTTATGAATTTCATCCACATTGCATAGAATAAAACTTAGACAATATTAGCCAATTTCAAAGGCCATTACAACTTGATTCAAGTGATAACAATAGCCAACACATTTGGCTACTCAAAATAACACATATCAAAGTAACTAAACTTCCTATACATGCCATACATCAAAATAACTAACTATACTTGTAATAGCCCGAAATTGGGTCTAGTCAGAATAGTGATTTTGGGATCACTTAACCGAGGTTAGAGAAAATTATTTTAGCATTATTTTAGGTGTTATAATATTTTTATAATGGTGTATGAAAATTTTGGTGAATTAATTTACGTGATTGAAAGCTTAATTACGAAAATGGACTAAATTGCATAAAAGGTAAAAGTTACAAATTATTAGTAAATTGTGAAATTAGTTAGAGAAGCAAAATGTGGGGGTTTTAAAGGGGAAATAAGCCCATTAATTGAGGCACGGCTGGCCATGATGGGACAAAGAATTTGAAAAGTCAAAATTTGGTGTGTTATGTGACCAATTTTGACTAGGAAATGAAATAAAATAAGAAAAGAATTGTATCATCATTTTGCTTCTTCTTCCCACTGAAAATACCAGCATATTTAGGGTTCTTAAAGCTCAAAAATTTCAGCTACTCTTCATCCATACAAGTAAGTGATTCTTAAGGTCTTTCTTGATGATTTTTGCATTTTTTAAACCCTTGTAGCATGAGCTACCTATTGAGGGATCTATTGTGTTACATGGTTGAAAGTTTAGAGTTTCACCATGAATGCATAAGTGATGTTTTTTAGAAATATTGGGAAGAAAATGAGCTATTGTTATTAAATAAACAACTTATGTGAAAGAGTTTGCATAAGAACACATAGAATAGGGCTTAGTTGCAAAATTGGTAAATGGTGTAATAAAATGCATGAAATAGTAGGAATGTTGGGTTGCCATAAGAGTGAAAAGAGTTTGTTTGGGCTTGGTTAATAAGGAAATTTGACGAAAATTAATTTTTGATCCTAGGGGTAAAATGGTCATTTTGCCCAAGTCTAGGGGCAAAATGGTCATTTGGCCAAATTTATGACTTTTGAAATTGTTGGTTAAATGGGTGATTAAATTAGTAAATTTTTGTTATTATAGATTAAGAAAAACGTGGACTCAACCTTGACCGAGGCAAAGGTAAGGTGTCAGATTGAATTTCACATTTTCTATATTATGTGCCGAGGTAAGTTTATATGTAAATGATACCTTTTTTTATTTATGTTTTGATTCATGAATGCATTATATGACGTGTGAGTACATGTTATTGGAATGGGATGAAAATGCGAAAAGTGAGGGTATGGATGAAATTTCATGAAATACTAATAAAGGTGGGCTATGCGCGAACCATCGAGTATTTGTAAAACCTATAAGCTAAGTGCTAATAATATTGTTGAGGATTAATCTCGATGGGCTATGCGCAATACCATCGTGAAGTTTTGATAGAGGTAGGCTATGTGCAAAACCACATTGAACAACTAAAGATGGTGGGCTATGTGCGAAACCACCGTAAGTTATTAACGATGGTGGGCTAAGTACGAAACCATATTATTATTGTTAAAATGAATGACTACGTGCAATTTACTTTGCATGGGTTATTGCTTGGATATATATTGCAGAAATATCTAAGTGAAATTATGAATATTGGGGATACATATATATAAGTGCAGGGAACGCATGTGATTGATATGTGCTTTCTGCGTAAATTGTGTCGAGGATATTGGGAAATGTGTGGGACGAGTAAGTGAATTTATGCTTTAGAAGTATTGACATAGTTGAGCTACATTTTAATTATTCAACGCAATGTTATGGTATTAAATGTTTTCATATGGACTTACTAAGCTTTGCACTTACCCCCTTTCTTTTCCATTTTCCTTAGTGTCGCCTAGCTAGTTCATGGATCATCAAATGTCGGAGGCTTCGGTCACACTACCGGCTTGATCGCTCGGTATTGTTAGATTTAAGTATTCTAAGAAATTGCATGTATAGAAACTAGGCATGGGTTGTGTTATATTATTTTGGGAGCCAAATGTGTTGGTTTGAATTTGGAATCTACATTTTGTATAAAGCCAAAAGTATTGGCTGATAATTATCATTGGTTAATGAATGAAATGTTGATATTTCACGGTTATGCAAAATAGTTTGATGAATGCAATTGTTAGAGCAGTTGTATGATGGTTGTTTAGATTGATTATATTAAGTTGTGTAGATGCCAAATTATGGCTATTGTCTGAATATTTTAGTCTTGGTATGTTTAAGTATGCCTTTGAAATTGTTTCAGGGTGGCAAAGAGGCTTGGTAGATAGCCTATTTTTATCCACACGGGTAGACACAAGGGCATGTGTCTAGGCCGTGTGTGACACACAGTCAACACCACGGGCGTGTGGTTGGGTCGTGTGTCCCCTGCACCTTGCATGGATAGAATTAAATGCCTAGTAGTAAACGCACGGGCTGAGACACGACCGTGTGTCTCAACCGTGTTGATGGCATGGCCAAGCACATTGGCATGTGCAATGGCTGTGTGATTGTTGACGTCAGAAATAGAATACCCAAGTTTTTGCACACGGGCTGCGACATGGGCGTGTCATAGCCGTTGACAGACACGGGCTAAGCACACGAGCGTGTGCCACGACCATGTGTCTGCTGACGTCAGAAACATAATGTCAAGGTTTTTGCACATGGGCGTGTCATGGCCGTGTGAGGGACACGGGCTGAGCACACAGGCGTGTGCCAGGCTACGTGAAAACCCCTACAGGTTCGATGTTAGAAATTAAATCTGCATGGGCGAGGGGTACGGGCATGTCCCTGTTTGCTTAGGCCGTGTGAGGCACAAGGGCCATCAGCACGGCCATGTCTAGAGGCCACATGGGCGTGTTGCCCTACCACACGGGCGTGTGCCTTGTTTTTAGTGGGTTTTTCTTGAAATTTTCCTTAGTGCCCGAAATGGCCCTAGATTGTTTCTAAATCTTGATTTAGGCCTTGTAGGCCCTTATGAAGATCCATAGGGCATTGTTTGAAAAAGTTTTAAATTGGGACACATTTCAATGAGTATAAGTTGAAGGTTTGCATGTGATTTAGTGAGGTAACACCTTGTACCCTATCCTGGCGTCGGATACGGGTAAGGGGTGTTACAATACTATACCAAAATAAATGACTTGATAGTGTGACTTTGAGCTCCGACTTTGATCGATCCCCGAGCTGATTTGGCAATCTACATGGAAGAGGAAAAGAAAGGGAGCAAACACATATATGCTTAGTAAGTTGCATGAATAAAATAGCAATAAAGATCATGAAACATCATTTAAATAAAATATCATAAAACTCATATAATTTCTTGCTCGCTCTCATAACTTACTTATTCCCATGGCTTACTCATTCTCATGGCTTACAAATTTTCATGGCTTACTTCATCAAATGACTTACATTCTCATTTTCTCTTAACTTACTCATATGCACCTGTAACACTCATCATGAAACTTTAGTCTTTCTCATGAAACTAATCAACTTGGATACTTTCTCTTCTAAAAATTATTTTAGAATACTAAAGGATACTCGTAAGTCAATATCATGATATGGTGCCAATGCCATGTCCAAGACATGGTCTTACATGGGATCATAAGTCGATGCCGAAGCTATATCCGAGATATGGTCTTACATGGGATCTCATATTGATATCGATGCCATGTCTTAGACATGGTCTTACACGAGATCGTACTATGATGCCGACGTAATGTCCCAGACATGGTCTTATATGGATTCTCATCTAAGATGCCCATGCCATGTCCCAGACATGGTCTTACAGGGGATCCATGTCTCATCTCAGTGCAGAAGCCATGTCCTAGACATGGTCTTATACGGGACCTCATGTTGATGCCAATGCCATGTCCCAAACATGGTCTTATATGGGATCACATCTCGATGCCAATGCCATGTCCCAGACATGGTCTTACATGGGATCTCAGTTTGGTGCCGATGCCATGTCCCAGACATGGTCTTACACGGGACCTACAATACTCAGGACCACGGTATCCTCCGAATTCGTTAACATTTGCATGTAATTTCTTTTTCATGTCTACATCATTTCTTAGTAAAAATCATATTAATCTATTCATGAAACTTATGCAAAATTTATACATTATCATATTAATAAACCTCATAGGGTACCATGGATTCATAGAAAATCATCAGAATAAATTTTTACAAAATATAAGGCTAGATTATTACATACAACTTACCTCGGGTCCAAAATGAGGGTGAATTTCGATTTAGTCCACTACTTTGCTTTTTCCTCGATTTCGATCCGGGCTTCGTGTTTCTTGATCTAGAATGACAAATTTAACTTATTTAGTACTCACATTGGCTAATTAGCCCAAAATTCATACTTTGGAAAAATTTATAATTTTGGCCTTAAACTTTTGCATATTTGCAAAATGGTCCCTAAGCTAGTATAATGAAATGCACTTATTTTCTAGGTTACCCAAGCCTAGCCGAACCTTTTATGTGCTCATAGTAGCCAACATTTCTCATCAATTTGTACATTTACTACACATTTTACTAACTTTGCAATTTAGTCCCTATTAGGGACTTTCATGAAAATTCACCTAGAGAAAGGTGTTTACTACACTTTAAACTTTCATATTCTACCACTAGTCATCAAAATACTTGAATGTCATGCATGGGTATATTTTTTAGCATAAACCCTAGCTTAAATTAGTGGTAGATATAGCTAGATTAAGCTACGAGAATTTCAAAAGTACGACGAACATGAAAAACGGGGCTTGGAGTCACTTACTTGGAGCTTAAAAATGAAAGAAACCCTAGCTATGGAGGCTCTTCAAATTTAGCACACTAGGGAAGAAGAGGATACCATTTTTGCTCTCTTTTTCCCTTTTTATTACTTACCTTTACTAAATGACAAAAATGCCCTTAAGCCCTTTCTTTAGAAAATTTTCCTTCCTTGGGCACTTTTGTCCATCATGCTAATAAATGGCTTAATTGCTAAATAAGGACCTCCGCTAATTTTCCTCATGCTGTTTCATACCTAAACCTTCTAGAAACTCATATTTTATAACTTTTGCAATTTAGTCCTTAAGGACAAATTAATCACTTTTTCATAAAAATTGTAACACCCCTTAACCCGTATCTATCGCCGGAACGGGTCACGAGGCATTACAAAACCAAACTCAACATTAGAACATCTCACTTTTTTTTTATAATTCATTCAGTATCCTAATACAATAAACATAAACGAAATCATATACTACACAAGTAAAAATTTGTGCTTACTTAAAATTCAGCTCAATACCCTGTTAGGCAATCATACCAAGATATTTAAAAATTATTCGACCTTAATAAATAATTTGATGCCAAAACTATCATCAACCTATAATCCATAAATTCATATACTAGCATATGCGTATATATAAATAGCTAAGATCTCATAAACTATTTTAATACCATACTAACATGAGTGTTACTATTCATTTGGTCAAAATTTCACCATTAACCGAATGTCCATGAGCATAAGACCAAATCATTTCAATTACCAACTCATTCAACACAAAAGTTTTGTATATGTATATATATATCTATGCGCATGACAAGTGAGCCATGTAATGTTATTTACCTACTTCTAATATCACCAAATGGTCTACTTAACAAAATACATATTACCAACCTCAATTGTCTATTTTACCAATCATTACCCTATATGTCAACAAAACTTCATATATAAATATGGCTATCATAGCCTATTTATCAACCCTTATTCGTGCAACATGGATATAGACCAAAACTATCATTCAAGTTACGAAACAACCACATTCTATCGCAAAGATACTCATTACTACTAATACAAGTATTATATACCTCAAAGTTATTTAATAAGCCATTTTCGCATGGCATTATATATACAACATTCAAAAGACATTATAAGCCCACTAGTCCATGTGACAGCTCTAATTTGACCTTAGTCGGGAAGTGATTTCGGAATCACTAAACCGAAGCGTATAAATAATTAACTATTAAATTTTAGGATTATTATATGTGCAATTGCATGTATGAAATTTTGGTATATTAATTTTGTCATTTGGTTATGAAAATAACAAAATGGACTTATGTGAGAAATTTTAAATGTGTAGTGGTTAGATGTTAAAGGGGACCAATTGACACATGGTTTTAAAAATGAGGGCTTGCATGTCAAATGCCCCTTTTCTTGAATCAAGTAACCGGCCATGATGTTTTATGTAAGCAATATTTGTCTTTTATGCTAGAAAATAATAAGTTAATGGTTGTATAATAATAAAATATAATATAATAAAACTAGTGGGTGAAAATAACAAGGTGGTTCATCCTTGTTCTTCTTTAACCGAAAAACCATTTAGGAGAAAAAAAAAAGGGAGGCATTCGGCATTTTGATTCTTCCCAATAGGTAAGCTTTCTTGATATATTTTTGTGAATATATGATTTTTGGGATGGTTGTTAAGCTACCTATTTAACCCATGGTTTAATTTTTACTATGTTTTTGATATATACGGGTATATATATTTATATTTCGGCTATGGAAGATTTTGTATTTGATTTGGTGTTTGATACTTTAATATGAGGATACAAGGGTAGTGTGGATAGGAATTTGTTAAATTAGCGAAAAACAAAATGAATTTGTATACATATAGGGCATTCGGCCATGTGCCATAATATTTGAAAAAAAAAAAGATGATAAAAGGAATTATTTTTTTAAATGAACCTTTAAAGTGGTGAATTTTGTGATAAATGAATGATTTGAGTTGAATATAATTGAATTGAACAAGTGAAGAACATAGGATGGTTAAGTGTGGAATTCGGCCATAGTATGGTAGTTTAGAAGAGTGTTATATTAGCATCATTTGTATATTTATATAACCGAATGTGATAGGGATTGTATAAGTAAGTATTTCTTTAGATATAATTTAGATAGTTTGAAAGTAAGTTACCATTCGTGTGAGTGTAAATGAAATTGATTACCGAACATGTGTGTGTGCTATCTTAAAAATGTGCCACCATATGCGAGTAATTCATGTAGAAATTATTTTGGTTGAATGAAGGATGTCTTAGTAAATTAATGTATTATGGTTGTTAAAATATCCGAAGGTAGTAAATGTCAAGGAGTAGTTTAATGTTTTTGATTAGTAATAATAGAAAAGTGTGAATTGATTAAGCGAAATGTTAAAGCTAGGCAATGAAATTCTTGAATGAATGAATCGGCAATATTATTAATCTATTGTAACCTAGGCTAAATAGATGGTGTTTATATAGGAGGTTGTAATGTGTTCAGTG
Organism: Gossypium stocksii; assembly: GCA_020496765.1. Lineage (NCBI taxonomy): Eukaryota > Viridiplantae > Streptophyta > Magnoliopsida > Malvales > Malvaceae > Gossypium > Gossypium stocksii. The sequence continues at coordinate 97,913,602 of CM035629.1, read as the reverse complement.
AACTAGTATATATGGAAGGAAGTATATTTGAATGTATTTTAATAATTGATATTAAGGATTCGGTTTTCTGTATGGATAGCTTAGTTGTAAAGTATGTGGTACTTATTATAAATGTATATGCGATTGATTACATTTATACCATATATAAAGTTCATTATGATGCGCATGCTTGTGCACTTGAGCGTATAAGAGCCTATATATATATATTACTTAATTAATGATATTGTGGCTTTGAATTATGGAATGAAGTACCGAATTTATGTATGTATTTCTTTGAGGAATAAATGGAATTGGGGTTATGATGAATTGATAAGATTAATGAATTAGTTATTTGTTTATTTAGCTCAAGATCAAAAAGAGCCAAGTTCAAACAAAAGGAAAACGAAGGTCGTTGAGTAGTCGATAAAAGCTGTTCATCCGGCAACGAGGTAAGTCATTAAGCAACTTAATTTATATATGGTTATTAGCATATAAATGATACATAGGATTTTGGATAAGAAATATTGTTATGAAAATAAGCTTCGATGATCGGATGAAATGTCATCTACTTAAATAAGTTACTTTGATGTATGTGTAATGAGATAAAATGGGGTACTATGTGTGCGATAATATGTAGCACTAGGTGTACGTGTATTGATAAGCTCGAATGGCACTATGTGTGCGTACATTCGTGATGCTTCAAATCGCACTATGTGTGCATATACTTTCGAGATCGAATGGCACTATGTGTGCGTACATTCGTAATGCTTCAAATGGCACTATGTGTGCGTATACTTTCAAGATTGAATGGCACTATGTGTGCGTACATTCACTAGATGGACATAGCATCACATATGTGTGAATGATAGTAAAATGTAACCAATTGGGTGAATAAAGTATATGAAGAATAATGGCTTATTATGTGTAAAATGGAAGGTAAGTTGATAATTATGGTTTGTGGAATAAAAATTGTAACTAAATTTGAATGCATTTGAATACAATTGCCTAATTGCCTTAGTTCATACACGTGAAGAACTTGTCTCCACTCTTATGGCGATTTGAGTTAAAGATCCTATTGAGTATGTGATAAAGGTGACTATAGAGAGATAGTTTAGTTGGATAAAAGATTGTATGGATTAAAAATTTTGCTGAAAGGACCACATGAAAGAGTTTGCTATTCGAATTGAGATTCTCGTTTTAGGGTTAAAATGAGATGAATTGAGTTATGTGATTTATGGAGCTAGTTGGTTCGTGAAATGAAGTAATAGAAAAAAAAACTTCTGTCTTTGTTAATTATTATTTATGTTAGTTATTAATTTGTCAATGGCTTATTACTTACTGAGTTATCAAGTCATTTCGTGTGTTTATTTTCCTTGTGGATAGATTAAAGATCCGTTGGAAGCCCGGGGCCATTTCGTTTTGAAGTCATCGCACCTATCAACTTTAGATTGGTATTTCTTTTTGTAAAAGTGTAATATCAAGCATTATGGCATGTAATAGCTATAGTTTATAATATGGCTAGACAAGTTGAACTCTTTTTGTTTTACTAAGCCATGCGAAAATGGCTAAGTTAAATTATTAGTATATGCTACCTAAGTATAAATTTTAAGTGTGTTTTGTGTGAATGATAATGGTATGGTATTTAGTAAAGCTATAGTTATTTAAGTTTGGATAATAGTAATTGTTTGACATGAATGATGACTATATAAATATTTTAGATGTTTGAGATTCAGATTGAATTACTATGTGATTATTGAATTGATTTATATGGTCTAAGTATGAGTGTGTTCGGCCAAAGTAGAACAAATGACCAAATGAATAGTATTTGTAATTTGATAAGGTCTTGATGGTGGCATGTTTGTATTAGTTAAATTAAATCATTTGTAAGGATTACAAATTGAGTATTTGTAATTTATATCACCACGTTATATTAGACAGTAATTGTTAAAAGATATGGTTTGTTCGATAATACTTTTTAAACCATTCCTGCGACGGGAGTGTGTTATGGGTGTTACATTTTAATTGGTATCAAAGCCACGGTTTAGTCGATTCTAGGACTAATGTAGCGTGTGTGTGTCTGGCTATACATGCCATAAGGTGAAATGTGATAGTGTGATGACTTCTGACGGCTAAAATTTTTGTTTTGTATAGTAAATGGAACCAGACCCCGAGCAAGTTTTAGCGGATGATGTTGAGAGTATAGCGCCTACTCCCGTGCAAGGGACAGCGCTAATTGATACTCGACCATCTGCAAGTAATCAAGAAGATGGGGTTAGGCAAGCTCTCTTTTCATTAATGAATGAGTGGATTGCCTAGTATACTCGTACAAATTCGGCTGCTCAACAACCTCCTAACTCAAATAATCCTCCCTTGGTACCTGTAATGCCTACGACCACTGATCTGATGAGATCAAGCAAACCCCCTGTTGATAAGATCAGGAAGTATGGGGCTGAAGAGTTTAGAGCCATAGCTACCGATGATGCTGAGAAAGCTGAATTTTGGCTTGATAACACCATCCGTGTTTTTGATGAGCTATCTTGCACACCCGAGGAGTGTTTGAAATGCGTTATATCCTTATTATGAGATTCAGCTTATTATTGGTGGAGAACTCTGAGTTCGATCGTTCCGAAAGAACGGGTTACGTGAGACTTCTTTCAGGTAGAGTTTCGTAAGAAATATATCAGCCAAAGATTTATCGACCGAAAGCGTAAAGAATTCCTTGAACTTAAACAAGGCCGTATGACTGTAGCTGAATATGAGCGGGAGTTCGTGAGACTCAGTCGTTACGCCCGAGAATGTGTTGCTGATTAAGTTGCTATGTGTAAAAGGTTTGAAGAAGGTTTGAATGAAGACTTGAAGCTACTTGTGGGTATTCTTGAAATAAAAGAGTTTGCAATACTGGTTAAACGAGCTTGCAAGGCTGAAGAGCTCAGAAAAGAGAAAAGAAAAGCTGAATCTGAAGCTAAAGATTCCTTAAGAGAACGGCGAGTAAAGTTTCTTTCTCATCTGCAAAGAAGTTCAGAGACGACAGTAATAGATCAAAGGCGTCTGCGGGGATTTCTATTCGAAAGCGACCTTCAGCGGATTCTCGAGCTACCTCGGTAGCTAGTGTTGGCAGTAATCGACAAGATAAACTTGAGTGTCTACAGTGTGGTAGACGACATGTGGGTGAATGCTGGGGCAAGTCTATCAACAGAGCTTCTTATAGATGTGGTTCGTGAGATCATTTCGTTCGAGATTGCACGGAACCTGATGAAAGAAATAAGATGCAGAGTGCAAGATCGAGTGGTGCAACAGCTAGAGGTAGGCCACCGAGAAACATAGGAGGCAGGAGTAGTAATCAAAGAGGGAATTCTGATGCAGCGGTTCGATCCGAGGCTCGTGCACCCGCCAGAGCCTATGCCATTCGCGCACGAGAGGAGGCATCCTCCCCTGATGTAATCACTGGTACATTCACTCTCTATGATACTAGTGTACTTCCTTTGATTGATCCTGGTTCGACTCATTCGTACGTACGTGAAACTTTAGTACACAGTAAGACTCTAACTGTTGAGTCTACTGAGTTTGTGATACGGGTGTCAAATCCTTTGGGCCGATATGTGTTAGTTGATAAGGTGTGTAAGAAATGTCCCTTAATAATTTGAAATTTCTATTTTCTGACTGATTTGATGTTATTACCCTTTGATGAGTTCTACATTATTCTCGGAATGGACTGGTTAATCGTACATGACGCAGTGGTGAATTGCAAGCGAAAGATAGTAGATTTGCGATGTTCGAATGGTGAAATGATTCGAATTGAATCAAATGATAGGAGCGGATTGTCGATGGTGATATCTTCTATGTTGGTTCGAAAATATGTGAAAAAAGGGCTATGAAGCTTATCTTGCATACGTACTGGATAGCAATACATTGGAAAGAAAACTTGAAACTGTGCCTGTGGTTTGTGAGTATCCGGATGTGTTTCCAGAAGAATTACCGGGATTGCCACCTGTTAGAGAAGTTGAGTTCAGCATAGAGTTGGTTCTGGGTACAACTCCAATTTCAATCACTCCGTATCGTATGGCACCGACCGAGTTGAAAGAATTGAAATCCCAATTACAAGAGTTGACTGATAGAGGTTTCGCACGACCTAGTTTCTCACCCTGGGGTGCACCAGTCCTATTCGTGAAGAAGAAAGACGGAACTATGCGAATGTGCATCGATTATCGTCAACTCAATAAAGTTACGATAAAGAATAAATATCCGTTGCCGCGAATAGATGACTTATTTGACCAATTGAAAGGAGCTTCAGTGTTTTCGAAGATTGATTTGCGATCTGGCTATTATCAGTTGTGAGTTAGAGATTCCGACGTGTCTAAGACCGCCTTCAGAACGAGGTACGGACACTATGAGTTTTTAGTGATGCCGTTTGGGCTCACTAATGCCCCTGTGATTTTCATGGATATGATGAATTGGGTGTTCAGACAGTATTTAGATCGATTTGTGGTTGTGTTTATAGATGATATTTTAATTTATTCCCACGATGAGTCCGAACACGCTGAACACTTAAGGCTTGTGCTTCAGATTTTGCGAGATCATCAACTGTATGCAAAATTTAGTAAATGTGAGTTTTGGTTACGCGAGGTCAGCTTTCTGGGACATGTTGTATCCTCTTCGGGTATTCGAGTCGATTCGAATAAAATTTCAGCCATTCTTGACTGGAAGCCTCCAAGGAATGTTTCTGAAGTTCGTAGCTTTTTGGGACTCGTCGGGTATTATCGACGATTTGTTAAAGGTTTCTCGATGATCGCAACACCGTTGACGAAATTGCTTCAGAAAGATGTCAAGTTTGAGTGGTCTGAGAAGTGTCAGACAAGTTTCGACCAGCTGAAAACCCTTTTGACAGAAGCTCCTGTGTTAGTTCAGCCAGAGTCTGGTAAGGAGTTTGTAGTTTACAGTGATGCTTCATTGAACGGTTTGGGTTGCGTGTTGATGCAAGAAGGTAGGGTTGTCGTGTATGATTCAAGACAACTAAAGCCTCACGAGAAAAACTATCTGACGCACGATCTCGAATTAGCTCCCATAGTGTTCGCTTTAAAAATTTGGCGTCATTACTTATTTGGAGAGATATGCCACGTTTATTCTGATCATAAAAGCCTAAAATACTTAATGACTCAGAGAGACTTGAATCTAAGACAACGACGGTGGCTTGAATTGCTGAAAGATTATGAACTTGTCATTGATTATCATCCGGGTAAGGCGAACGTAGTTGCCGATGCTCTCAGTCGAAAATCGCTGTTTGTATTGCGGGTGATAGATGTGCACTTGTCTATGTCTGCTGATGATGTGATAATAGCAGAACTAAAAACCAAACCCGTATTAATTCGACAAATTAGTGAGGCTCAGAAAACCGATGGTGAGTTAGTTGATAAACGGACTCAGTGTGCTTTGAATGTAAATTCAGAATTTCAAATTGACGATAATGACTGTTTGAGGTTCAGAGGTCGATTGTGTGTTCCAAAGAATTCAGAGATTGTTTCAACGATTCTGAGTGAAGCTCATAGTAGCAGATTGTCTATTCACCCGAGTAGCACAAAAATGTATAATGATCTAAAAAGTCAGTACTGGGGGCATGGTATGAAACGGGACATCTCTGATTTTGTTTCTAAATGTTTGATATGCCAGCAAGTGAAAGCGGAACATCAGGTGCCTTCGGGATTGTTACAGCCGATTATGATACCCGAGTGGAATTGGGATTGCGTCACGATGGACTTCGTATCGGGTCTACCGTTGACTCCGAGCAAGAAAGATTCAATCTGGGTTATCGTTGATAGATTGACTAAATCTGCTCATTTTATTTCCGTTCGTACCGATTACTCACTTGATAAATTGGCTGAGTTGTATATTTCCCAGATCGTGAGATTACACGGGGTGCCCGCTTGTATTATTTCGGATAGAGATTCGAGGTTCACATCGCGATTTTGGAAGAAATTGCAAGAAGTACTGGGTACTAAGTTGCATTTTAGCACCGCCTTTCATCCCCAAACTGATGGTCAATCGGAACGAGTTATTCAAATACTTGAGGACATGATGAGATGTTGTATTCTCGAGTTTAAGGACTCGTGGGAACGATACTTACCTTTGATTGAATTCGCTTACAACAATAGCTTTCAATCAAGTATTAAGATGGCACCATACGAAGCATTATACGGTCGTAAATGCCGTACACCACTGTTTTGGACCGAACTGAATGAAAATAAAATATACGGAGTTGATTTGATCAGGGAAGCTGAGGAAAAGGTGAAAATAATTTGTGATAGTCTGAAAGCAGCATCGAATAATCAGAAATCATATGCAGATTTGAAACGCAAGGACATTGAATATCGAATTGGTGACAGAGTATTTCTGAAGGTCTCACCTTGGAAAAAGTTACTCTGATTTGGCCGTAAAGGTAAATTGAGTCCAAGATTCATTGAGCCGTATGAGATATCAGAAAAGGTTGGACCAGTTGCATATAGATTGATTTTACCTCCCGAACTCGAAAGGATTCATGATGTTTTTCATGTCTCGATGCTCCGTCGATATAGATCCGATCCCTCACATGTGATCAACCCATCGGAAATTGAGATTCAGTCTAATTTAAGTTATGAAGAAGAACCAGTCAGTATTTTCGCTCGAGAGGTAAAAGAGTTGAGGAAAAAGAAAATTCCGCTAGTTAAAGTATTGTGGCTCAAACACGGAGTCGAAGAAGCGACTTGGGAGCTCGAGGATTCAATGAGAACACGTTACCCAAATCTTTTCACCGGTAAGATTTTTTTTTCGAGGATGAAAATTCCTAAGGGAGGGAGAGTTGTGATAGCCCTAATTTGACCTTAGTCGAGAAGTGATTTCAGAATCACTAAACCAAAGCGTATAAAAAATTAAATATTAAATTTTAGGATTATTATATGTGCAATTGCATGTATGAAATTTTGGTATATTAATTTTGTCATTTGGTTATGAAAATAACAAAAGGGACTTATGTGAGAAATTTTAAATGTGTAGTGGTTAGATGTTAAAGGGGACCAATTGACACATGGTTTTAAAAATGAGGGCTTGCATGTCAAATGCCCCTTTTCTTGAATCAAGTAACTGGCCATGATGTTTTATGTAAGCAATATTTGTCTTTTATGCTAGAAAATAATAAGTTAATGGTTGTATAATAATAAAATATAATATAATAAAACTAGTGGGTGAAAATAACAAGGTGGTTCATCCTTGTTCTTCTTTAACCGAAAAACCATTTAAGAGAAAAAAAATGGGAGGCATTCGGCATTTTGATTCTTCCCAATAGGTAAGCTTTCTTGATATATTTTTGTGAATATATGATTTTTGGGATGGTTGTTAAGCTACCTATTTAACCCATGGTTCAATTTTTACTATGTTTTTGATATATACGGGTATATATATTTATATTTCGGCTATGGAAGATTTTGTATTTGATTTGGTGTTTGATACTTTAATATGAGGATACAAGGGTAGTGTGGATAGGAATTTGTTAAATTAGCGAAAAACAAAATGAATTTGTATACATATAGGGTATTCGGCCATGTGCCATAATATTTGAAAAAAAAAAAGATGATAAAAGGAATTATTTTTTTTAAATGAACCTTTAAAGTGGTGAATTTTGTGATAAATGAATGATTTGAGTTGAATATAATTGAACTGAACAAGTGAAGAACATAGGATGGTTAAGTGTGGAATTCGACCATAGTATGGTAGTTTAGAAGAGTGTTATATTAGCATCATTTGTATATTTATATAACTGAATGTGATAAGGATTGTATAAGTGAGTATTTCTTTGGATATAATTTAGATAGTTTGAAAGTAAGTTACCATTCGTGTGAGTGTAAATGAAATTGTTTACCGAACATGTGTGTGTGCTATCTTAAAAATGTGCCACCACATGCGAGTAATTCATGTAGAAATTATTTTGGTTGAATGAAGGATGTCTTAGTAAATTAATGTATTATGGTTGTTAAAATATCCGAAGGTAGTAAATGTCAAGGAGTAGTTTAATGTTTTTGATTAGTAATAATAGAAAAGTGTGAATTGATTAAGCGAAATGTTAAAGCTAGGCAATGAAATTCTTGAATGAATGAATCGGTAATATTATTAATCTATTGTAACCTATGCTAAATAGATGGTGTTTATATAGGAGGTTGTAATGTGTTCAGTGAACTAGTATATATGGAAGGAAGTATATTTGAATGTATTTTAATAATTGATATTAAGGATTCGGTTTTCTGTATGGATAGCTTAGTTGTAAAGTATGTGGTATTTGTTATAAATGTATATGCGATTGATTACATTTATACCATATATAAAGTTCATTATGATGCGCATGCTTGTGCACTTGAGCGTATAAGAGCCTATATATATATATTACTTAATTAATGATATTGTGGCTTTGAATTATGGAATGAAGTACCGAATTCATGTATGTATTTCTTTGAGGAATAAATGGAATTGGGGTTATGATGAATTGATAAGATTAATGAATTAGTTATTTGTTTATTTAGCTCAAGATCAAAAAGAGCCAAGTTCAAACAAAGGGAAAACGAAGGTCGTTGAGTAGTCGATAAAAACTGTTCATCCGGCAACGAGGTAAGTCATTAAGCAACTTAATTTATATATGGTTATTAGCATATAAATGATACATAGGATTTTGGATAAGAAATATTGTTATGAAAATAAGCTTCGATGATCGGATGAAATGTCATCTACTTAAATAAGTTACTTTGATGTATGTGTAATGAGATAAAATGGGGTACTATGTGTGTGATAATATGTAGCACTAGGTGTGCGTGTATTGATAAGCTCGAATGGCACTATGTGTGCGTACATTCGTGATGCTTCAAATCGCACTATGTGTGCATATACTTTTGAGATCGAATGGCACTATGTGTGCGTACATTCGTAATGCTTCAAATGGCACTATGTGTGCGTATACTTTCAAGATTGAATGGCAATATGTGTGCGTACATTCACTAGATGGACATAGCATCACATATGTGTGAATGATAGTAAAATGTAACCGATTGGGTGAATAAAGTATATGAAGAATAATGGCTTATTATGTGTAAAATGAAAGGTAAGTTGATAATTATGGTTTGTGGAATAAAAATTGTAACTAAATTTGAATGCATTTGAATACAATTGCCTAATTGCCTTAGTTCATACACGTGAAGAACTTGTCTCCATTCTTATGGCGATTTGAGTTAAAGATCCTATTGAGTATGTGATAAAGGTGACTATAGAGAGATAGTTTATTTGGATAAAAGATTGTATGGATTAAAAATTTTGCTGAAAGGACCACATGAAAGAGTTTGCTATTCGAATTGAGATTCTCGTTTTAGGGTTAAAATGAGATTAATTGAGTTATGTGATTTATGGAGCTAGTTGGTTCGTGAAATGAAGTAATAGAAAAAAAAAACTTCTGTCTTTGTTAATTATTATTTATGTTAGTTATTAATTTGCCAATGGCTTATGACTTACTGAGTTATCAAGTCATTGCGTGTGTTTATTTTCCTTGTGGATAGATTAAAGATCCGTTGGAAGCCCGGGGCCATTTCTTTTTGAAGTCATCGCACCTATCAACTTTAGATTGGTATTTCTTTTTGTAAAAGTGTAATATCAAGCATTATGGCATGTAATAGCTATAGTTTATAATATGGCTAGACAAGTTGAACTCTTTTTGTTTTACTAAGCCATGCGAAAATGGCTAAGTTAAATTATTAGTATATGCTACCTAAGTATAAATTTTAAGTGTGTTTTGTGTGAATGATAGTGGTATGGTATTTAGTAAAGCTATAGTTATTTAAGTTTGGATAATAGTAATTGTTTGACATGAATGATGACTATATAAATATTTTAGATGTTTGAGATTCAGATTGAATTACTATGTGATTATTGAATTGATTTATATGGTCTAAGTATGAGTGTGTTCGGCCAAAGTAGAACAAATGACCAAATGAATAGTATTTGTAGTTTGATAAGGTCTTGATGGTGGCATGTTTGTATTAGTTAAATTAAATCATTTGTAAGGATTATAAATTGAGTATTTGTAATTTATATCACCACGTTATATTAGACAGTAATTGTTAAAAGATATGGTTTGTTCGATAATACTTTCTAAACCATTCCTACGATGGGAGTGTGTTATGGGTGTTATAGTCCAAACTATACATGCCATAAGTTCAGATTAAGTAACATATATATATATATACCAAAAACCAAAGATAATGTGATGAGTCTTCTGTCGATCCCCGAACTGGTAGCTAACCGCAAAAGTCTATAAAACATAGAAATATAACATTCAAAGTAAGTTCACAAACTTAGTAAGTCATTAGCTATATAACCAAAAGAATACAGCTTAATTCGAGTAGTAAAGTAACCATATGAATCTATATCCCACTCAATATCAATAAGCTGAATACTTAATCTATATTTTAACATATTATAAGCCATCTCATATAAAAGCTACCAAGTACACATAATCTCCATTAAAGAATGAAGTAATTGTTAAACTTACCACATATTAGCCAAGCTAACTACTCAACCTTAGTTACCAAATATTAATCATACGTACCTTCAGAGCAAATGTTTCAACATTCAAATGACATTACACATATTCATACTTATATGGTTGAATATATTATAAAATACCTTAGTTCAAATTCACTTGCATATTCCTTTCTTTCTACTTTAATCCTTATAAATACAATGAAAAGATTAAATCACCGGCAATAAGCCTGCTAGGTATAAACCTGAATTTAAACACCGGCACAAAGCCTACTAGACACGAAGTCTGATAATTGTTCACCGGCACTTAGTCTGCTGGGTGTAAAACCCAATTTTGCTCACCGGCATTAAGCCTCCTAGGTACAAAGCCCGATTTTTGGTTCACCGGCATTTAGCTTGCTAGGCACAAAGCCCGATTATGTTACATCTTAAAAGAAATTCATACTCTCACTTATCAAAATCATTTGCACATATATATTTTTCTTTGCTAAAGTACAAAATTCACATGTTAAATACCACTAAACCCCATTACCAAACAATTCTCCAAAACAATTTTACAAAGAATCATTATAGACATACCTTTGCCAAATCGTTGCATTCTTCCCTATCACGTTTGGTGATTTCCATACCACATTGCTACAACAATTCAATTACTCCATTTACATTCAATAATCATCCTCAAATTATAACAAATATTATTCACCAAATTGAATCACATTCGGCACTATTATAGACAAATTCTAAATTTTTGTTTTAGCATTTAATTATAATCAAGATCAAAATTAAGCACATATAAAAGCTTGACGACTTACCTCAGACGTCAACGAGCGGTAATTTCAACTACTTAGTTATTTTAGGTTTCCCCCTATCCGAATTTGATTTCCTTTCTTCTTGAGCTTCAATTTTCAAATGAGACCCAATTAAACTAAATTTTTATGCAATTCAATCCAATTTATATATTTAAACAATTTGCCATTTCACCCCTACTAATTATCACATTCGGCAATTAAATCCCAAAAATCAAATTACATTAAATTAATATAATTCCACATATAAATCCTTGGCCGAATACTCCTCTTTCATAAACAATCCTTCACATTTCATTAATTTAGCAAATTAGTCCCTTTAGTTAATATTTTAACATATTAGTCCTACTACTTCAATTTCATCAAAATTTCTAAAATAAAACTTAAAAATTTGAACACACTTCAATTTATATATTTAAACACTGAATTTCCCAAAGCTCTCCATCTTGGCAACATTCGAAATACATACCATATACAAAAATTCGAACATGGGCTTTATACTATTCGAAGCAACGAATCCAAAAATGTAAAAATTATCAAAAATCAAAATCAAACATACCTTCAATTTGAATCTCAAAGTGCCAAATGCTTAACCTCCCATTCTTTTCTTTCTTCTTTCTTATTTCAACAATTACTATGTATGTCTATCTTATTTTTCTATTATTTCTTTTATGTAATGATATATCATAAGTTAATATTTAGTTTACCTTATTACTCTTCATAAAAATAATGAAAAGCATATAACCATAGGTCATTACCGTCCATTACTATTCATGATGGTATAATAACAACATAAATACCTTATTTTGTTAAAGCACTATTAATTCGGCCCTTGTCAATTAAACTATCAACTTTCATCCTTTTTGCAATCAAGCCCTTTTATTTAATTGAGCATCCTAATGATAAAATTTTAAAGCAAAATTTTCACACAGGTAAATTCACACATTTAGAACACAAATAATAATATTTAATTATTTTTTTTGACTCGGATTCGTGGTCCCGAAACCACCATTCCGAATAGGGTCAAATTCAGGCTGTCACAAAAATTCCTTCATGGAATTTTATCACTATCATGCAATCATTTCATAAACTTAATAATAATCATAAAATATACTTTTCTACTTCGAATTTGTGGTCTCGTAACCACTATTCTGACTAAGCTCTAGTTTGGGCTATTACAGAGCACCTGTGTTGTTTGCGAAAAAGAAGGATGGGACAATGAGGATGTGTATCGACTACCGACAATTGAACAAGCTAACGATTAAGAATAAGTACCCACTTTCGAGGATTGATGATTTATTCGACTAGTTGAGAGGGGCTTCAGTGTTTTCCAAGACTGATCTACGTTCGGGTTATCATTAGTTGAGGGTTAAGGAGATTGATGTGCATGAGATGACATTTAGGACTTGATATGGACATTACGAGTTCCTAGTTATGCCCTTTAGATTAACTAATGCACAAGCGACATTTATGGACTTGATGAACCGAGTGTTCCAACCCTATTTGGATTAGTTTGTGGTGGTGTTCATTAATGATATCTTGGTGTATTCTAAGACTAAAGATGAGCATGATGGACATCTTAGAGTGGTACTATAGACTCTTCATGAGAAACAGCTATATGCGAAGTTCAGCCAGTGTGAATTTTGGCTCTGTGAAGTGACCTTCTTGAGACACATAGTTTCTGCTGAGGGGATTCGAGTTGATCCTCGTAAGATTGAGGTTGTGTTGGATTGGAAATAGCTGAGGAATGTGCCTGAGATCCGTAACTTTCTGAGGTTGGCAGGTCACTATCGACGCTTTGTGAAAGGGTTCTCTTTGATCGCAGCTCCGTTGACTAAGCTTCTACTTAAGGGAGTTCCTTTTATGTGAACTGATGCATAGTAATTGAGCTTTAAGAAGCTTAAGACTGTTCTGACTCAGGCTCTTGTTTTGATACAGCTTGAGCCTGGTAAAGACTTTGTAGTTTACAGCGATGCATCACATGTCGATTTGGGTTATGTGTTGATGCAAGAGGGTAAGGTGGTAGCGTATGCATCTCATCAGCTCAAAACTCATGAAGCAAACTATCCAACGTATGATTTGGAATTGGCTATTGTAGTCTTCACTCTAAAAATTTAGAGGCACTATCTGTACAGTGAGAAGTGTATTATCTACACCGATCACAAAAGCCTCAAGTATCTTCTCACTTGGAAGGAGTTGAATCTTAGGCAGCGTAGATGGTTTAAGCTGCTTAAGGATTATGATTGTACCATTAAGTATCATTTTGGCAAGGCTAATGTGGTGGTCAGTGCATTGAGTCGTAAGACTATGGCTAATCTGAGAGCAATGTTCACTCGACTTAGCCTTTTTAGCGAAGGAAGTCTGTTGGCAGAATTTCAAGTTAAACTGTTATGGATTGAATAGACTCGAAGTAAACAGTTAGGGGATAAGTCTCTTAAGTTGCGTTTCTGTCAGGTTGAAAGAGGTGACACTGATGATTTTGGGATAAACAATGATGGGGTACTTTGTTTTCGCAGTCAAATTTGTGTATCGAATAATGAGGATTTAAGACAGTCGATTCCAAGGGAGGCGCATAATAGCCCTTATGCTATACATCCCGGCGGAAATAAGATGTACCGAGATCTTTGAGAGTTATACTGGTGGCCAGGGTTGAAATGTGAGGTTACTGACTTCGTTGCTCACTGTTTGAATTGTCAGCAGGTTAAGGCTGAGCATCAGTTACCTTCAAGTTTGCTGCAACTAGTTAAGATCCCGTTATAGAAATGGGAGTGAGTAACGATGGACTTCGTTAATGGGTTGCCTCTAACACCTACTAAGAAGGATTTTGTCTGGGTCATTGTGGATTGATTGACCAAATCTGCTTACTTCATTCCGGTCAAGACAGACTTTTCTCTTCAGAAATTGGCTAAGCTCTATATATCAAAAATAGTGAGATTACATGGGGGTACCTGTCTCGATCATTTCTGATAGGGATCCTCTCTTCACGTCTCGGTTCTGGAAGAAACTACATGAAGCTCTAGGTACAAGGTTGGACTTCAATAGTCTTCCCATCCTCAGACAGACGGTCAGTCGGAGAGGGTGATTCAGGTACTGGAGGATATGTTGAGGAGTTGTGTTATTGATTTTTGAGGCACTTGGGAGGAGTATTTGCCGCTAGCAGAGTTTCTGTATAATAATAGCTTCTAGTCTAGCATCCAGATGGCACCTTACGAGACCCTGTATAGTCATAAGTGTCGCACTCCCTTATGTCGGGCTGAGTTGGGTGAACGACGTGTTCTGGGTCCTGAGTTGGTTTCTAAGACAGAGGATGCGGTTAGGCTAATTTGGGATCGTTTAAAAGCGGTTTCTGATAGACAAAAATCCTATGCAAATTTGAAAAGAAAGGATATCGAGTTTTTTGTGGGGGATTTGGTATTTCTCAAGGTCTCGCCATGAAAAAAGGTTCTGAGGTTCGGTCGTAAGGGTAAGCTGAGCCCTAGGTTTATCGAGTCGTATCAGATTCTGAGGCATATGGGACTGTCGCTTATTAGTTAGAGCTACCTCTAGAGTTGGATCTCATTCATGATGTATTCCATGCCTCAATTTGAGACCCTATCGCTCTGATCCAACTCATATTGTCCCCGTTGAGGAGAATGAGGTTAGGCCAGATTTAACCTTTGAGGAGAAACCAGTTCAGATTCTGGAGCGTGATGTAAAGGTCCTTTAGAAAAAGTCTACCCCCTTGGTAAAGATGCTGTGGTAGAACTATAATGCTGAGGAGGCTACGTGAGAGCCTGAGGATGCGATGTGGCAGCAGTATTCTCATCTGTTCTGTTTAATTATGGCACAACTGTCTATCTGTCTCAATGGTTAAGTGCTCTAGTTGTGTGTGTGAGGTTCCAAGTTCAAGCCTTGTCTTGGGAAATTTTTTTTATTTTTTTATGAATGAAGCCTTAACTTGGTTCAATAGGCTTATAATTAAAAATTGGTAAAAATATATCAAAACAGGCCAGTTATTCTAGTGGTTAAATGGAGTGTTAATGAGCTGAAGGTCTTGTGTTCAAATCCCAGTGCGAGCAAGAGAGTATTCTTTTTTGCGCTAGGCGAGTGGCGTGATGGAGAGTTCGATTAAAACTAAAATACTAAGAGGTTGTTTGTTAGAGAGGCAGTGGAGAGATTTAGGGAGATTCTGTCAGTTTATGAGTTTTCCCAAAAAGCTTCTGTTTTCTCCAATGTTTTCTCTTTGTTTTTCATCACAAATTTTGGCTTTTTATACTCCCCTTTCTATCATTTTTCCTTCTTGCCATCATCTTCTCATGCTTTCTTTTTGGTAACTGCTATTTGCAAATTCATTATTTGTGGTAAAGGAGGTTGTGTTATTTTATAATTTTAGTTTTGGTGGTTGATGAATCGATTTACTCAAAGTCTCTTTTGGTGTTTAAAAGGTTTCTGAGTAGGCGAGGGCTAGGAATCGACGCTGTAAGTGCGTGGAACTTCGGTTATTAAGTGATGGTAACGTTTCCTATTGGTTTAAGAGTTGGTTGTCATTTTGTGTTTCCATTTAAGAATCAGGCTTAACAATTTATTGATGTATTAATGGTCAATAATAGGTTCTGGAGCGCTCGTGGTTGCTTTAGCTTTAAGTTGAATCTGGTGTGTACCCAAAAATGCAGAAAATGGGATTCAGTGAAAGCTGAAAAAGTATTCTTTCAATGCCACGTAGGCATGTGGTTGCCCGTGTGGTAGGCCGTGTGAGGGGACACGGCGGTATGATCGATGAGGCCAGGCCGTGCACAAAGGACACGGCTGTGTGATGGCCAGACACGATATGTGCGAGACTACGAGCTAGATTAAATTGAGCCGTGTGGGCCACATGGACTTGTGGGCCCACACAGGTTGGCCACTTGGGCGTGTGAGCCCATTTTTCCTGAAAAGTTCTCTAAGGTTGCACAGGTCGTCCAAGTCAACTGTGAACTTATTGTAGGGTCGTTGAGCACTACTTAGACCTCTATATATCTGAATTGTCTGTCTGATTTCTGTATTAAGCATGATTTGTGATCTGTATGTATTGTAACACCTCAAACCTTGCCTAGACCTTATGGCCAAATCTGACGGTGTCACATGATAGTGCTTTCGAAAACTGTTTCATCGTTATACTGTTTTTCCCTTTTAACTAGTTTATATTATCATATATTAAATTTTAAATCTCTTTGTCCGTTTTGACACTGTTATTCATTTTCAAATTGTTATAAATTTTCAAAACGTTGTTCTATACGAAAGCTTTTAAAATAGTTACATAGTTGTGAGTATTTTGATAAAATGTTGTTCATTTAGAAAATACGAGTTTTCCTACTTCTAGCAGGATAAATCATAAAACAATATAAATCCCAAAATTTAAGTAAAATCCCTAGAGGCCATAATTACAACAAAATACTCCCAAATAAAATTAAAAACCATAAATAAGTAACAAACAATATAAAAGACATCGTATGGCACCACTGAGTCCTCCATTGCACCGATTCGCCTAAGTTAGGGGATTACCTGTACATAACAAATAGAAGGGGTGACTTTACGTAAACTTAATGTGTAATCCCCATACAAAACAACAAATAGTATGCATATAATCACAGTCAGGCCTTAGCCCTTTTCAATAACAGTATCAGATTTCAGTTTGGGCCTTAGCCCATCTCAGTACAGAAGCAGTCATGTAGTAGGGCCTTAGCCATCACAGTATCAGTAAACAGTAATGTAGTATACAGTATGCAAGTCCTACCCAACCAACTACTATACACCATCTCTTGTCCAACCCTATACTCCTGTAGGGATTAAATCACCCACCCATCCCTACACTTACAAGTAGCACCGGTTGCCCCACTAAATAGTATTTGCAGCTAAGGTGCCAGTATTAGGCTCGAAGCCATCAGCAAGTCCTAGCTGTACTACCAGTATATTAGGCTTAATGCCTTTCAGTACACTTCCTCCACATATACCATCCCATCTCCATACAATGCAACATATAGTCATGGCATGCTATCACATAACATCATGCTTGTAATCTGTACAGTATATTGTAATCATGCTTAGTATACAGTCAATCATATATTATTCAGCAAATTAGGGATCAAAGCATTACTTACCGACCCCTCAGTAGGTTTACAGTCATCTCAGGTGACCCGTGCAACCTGAACAAACAATTCAGAAAACTAGGCTCACACGCCCGTGTGATCTGCCTGTGTGTGCCCACATGCCCATGTGGCCCACACGACCCAAATTGGCCTTGGCCATATGGATCACATGGCCTGGCCCAGAATTCCACATAGCCTAAGTGGTAGAGCCTGTATGTTGCACACGACCTCACCAGGCCACCACACAGTCATGTCATGGGCCCGTGTCATCCGCGCAAAGCCTGGCTCTTCAATCACACGACCGTTTCAGCCATACGGCCTACCACACGGGCGACCACATGCCCGTGTGGCGTTAACAGAAGGTTTTTTCATCTTTTGTCGGATCCTGTTTTCTATGAAATCGAGTACACACCTGGTTTTTTCGATGTTTTCGCAACTCCACATGCTTCAGGACCTAAATTCGTCCAAAATATCACCCAATTAACACTTAAATCGACATTCAATCACAAACCAAGAGAGGTCTATAAGCAACAAACCATCAGAAAACTTACTAACAAGAACCCAAAATTGTTAACACTCAAACCTCCGCAGTAGCACCAACCGACTCTTGTTCTTCACCTACCCCACAAACTGAAAGGTAAACCTCCTTAGCAAACCAACTACAGAAACTTACATAACAATAATGAACACTTATCGATCTAATGCGTTTAATCGATTGAGCAAAGTAAAGGCACCAAAACAAAATAGAAATCAAAAAGAGGGGAAAGGGCTATGGCAGTTTGGCAAGAAAGAAAAGAAAACGTCAGGGAGATGGGGAATTTAGGAGGAAACTGAATTTTTTTGAATAACTCAGCAAAAAGAAAAATGCCAGATTTTTTATAACCCTTTAATCCCTTGATTTACTCCACTAACATGCTACTCAGCCTCCCTAGAATTCCTATTTGATTGAAACTCTCTTTCAATCAAACGAGCAAAAATAATGCCCCCTTCAGTACTCGAACATAGGAATTCCATCAACCAACACTCCACTTAACCACCAAACATACAGGTGTAACACCCCTTACCTATATCTGACGCCGGGATAGGGTACGAGGCGTTACTTAATTAATACACACACAAACATACATTCTTGGATTAATAAACTTTGTTCTAAATTAAAACTTTCAAACAATGTCTTTTAACAACCTAAGGTCAGGGGACACGGCCTGATCGCACGCCCATGGGGTGAGCCGTGTGTCACACACGGCTTAGACAGATACCCGTGTGGACAAAAATAAGGCTATCTACCAAGCCTTTTGCCACCTTGAAACAAGATCAAACGCATACCCATTTCATAGCATTGCACAAATACTCAACCAAGAATTATCATTTGCATATATCAATAACAAATATTAGCAACCATCCATGGCTTTATACAAAATGAGGTATTTCATTTCAAGCCAACACAATTGGTCGATTTCTCAATAACATAAAACACAATTGACTAAGTCCCTATACATGCCATTTCTCAAAATACCAAAAACTAACTATACCGAATACTTTAATTGATAGTGTGAACGAAGCCTCCGATGTCCTTTGATCCATAAACTAATTAGCTGACACTATAAGAGAATAGAATGAAAAGGGAGTAAGCATAAAGCGTAGTAAGTTGCAAGTAAATAAATGACAACAATTAACCATGCTTTAACATACTTAAAACACATCACAATTTGCACATGATATAAAAATGGCTACAAGCCTAACTTACTCATTTTACATCTCTTACTACTCATACAACATAAGTTTGAGCTCATATCTCATACTTTTCATGTTGGTAGCTGTACCACTCGCAATATCAACAATATTTCTCAATCTTGACACAAACTATAAATTCTCATTGAACCAATTACAATACGAAAGGATATTCAATAAGCCTCAAACATAGGGTATTATGCCGATGCCATGTCCCAGACATGGTCTTACACTGGCTCACATGTCAAGTCGATGCCATGTTCTAGACATGGTCTTACACTGACTCTCATATATAGAGGCCGATGCCATGTCCCAAACATGTTCTTACACTGGCTCTCCTCTATCCGTGCCGATTCCATGTCCCAGACATAGTCTTATTGTAATGCCTTGAATTTGGGCCTAGAAGTATTAGGCCTAGAAGTATTAGGCCTTAAGTATGGATCCGTAAGGAGGTTGTATATAAGTATTTAATTGTGCAAGGAAATGACACAATTAAATGCCAGCTTTAGTGGTTGAGGGCCTTGAGAAGTGTTGGGGAAGTCTTGGATTCAAATCTAGGCTCTAGCAAAATTTGAGTTTTTTCCTCTTAAGTAAACTTAGACTCTAGCATGTAGGCCTTTTAGATAAATGTAGTTGAAATATGACACAAAGAGAGTGTGTGGTCTAGTGGGAAGGTAGCATGTTGCTTCTGTGGGGGGACTTGAGTTTGAGTCTTGGGTTGCACAATGAAGAATTTATTTTACTACTTGAGCTATGTAGGTAGTGGAGTTGGACCGGAACATAGTTAAGGGGGGAGTTTGAATAGAATTTGAATGAGTTAAGGAGGATTTCATGGAGAGAGTTGTGGAGGGATAAAGGGAGAGATATTTGGAGAAAATCAAGGAGTTTGAGTGAGAAGAGAAATGTGTGCTGAATTGGGTCTCTAAGCTACCTAGCATTCGGTTTTGGTAGGGAGTTTCTTCCGTTTTTTACCAAATTTGCTTGTCACCGATTTCGTGAGCTCCTAAATTCCCTATTGCATTCTTTTTCTTTTTCTCTTTGGCTGACTGAATAGGTATATTTTCCTTTAGGCCTTACTTGGTTGCTTGTGGTGAATTGTAGTCTTCATTCTCCCTACTACAATTGTTTCTCTCTTTTTCACTGCTCTCTCCTCAATTTTTCTCAACCATTGCCATTTTGGTCTCTTCCCTCTCTCTATTTCTTCTTTCAGTTTTCCCAATAGCCGAACCTCTCTTGTTCTCTTTCTGCATTTTCTCTGTCTCTTCTCCTCTTTCCTCCTAGGCCGAATATTGAATTTCCCATCTGTGCATCACCAATTCTGTCAAGGTATTTAATCTCTGGCGATTGGTCGGTTGCTCCATCATCCTTTCTGTGCGATTGTGTGGTTTTTGGGGGTAAGTGTTCTTTGCTTTCTTAGTTTTGTCCCTTATCTTTTTTGTTTTCTTCACTGAGAAAGCCAAATGTGTTGATCTATGGATGTTGATTCTTTTCCCTTCTCATATGTATGGCAACATTTTATTCTAAAACACTCGAAGAGTGGAGAGGTTTCACAAAGCGTACGGAAGCGTTCAAAAACCACCTTTCGCCAATCGACTGAATATTTGGGGGGTAAGTTAGTTAGTGGCCGATTGTTTTTTAATTTTAGTATACGGGTTTTAAGTCGTATTCTTGTAACGATTCGGTCTAATAAGATTCATTGCTAAAGCAGATAATCAACAAGGACGTGGGATTGATTCTTAGTCAGCAATCTAGGAGGTTTAATCCGTATCTCTTACAATCGAGGTGAGTAGTGATTATTTGGGGATTATGTGCTTTAAACAATAGTATATGGAGGACTGACTAAATAAGGGATGAAAGTAGGTTGGCACATAAAGGCACTACGCAAGTGATTCACTGTCAGGCGTGTATAGCATTACCCTGTATATGTTAGTCGGCTAAAAAGCCAAAAGATTGTGTACTAATGCCGTCTAAATTGTAGATCGGTGAGAAGCCAAAAAGCTGAAAAGCCAAAAAGTCAGAAGGTTGGGCTTTAAGGTGACATGAGCGTGTGAACACTCGTGTGGTGGAACCGAGCCCACGAACATGGGCGTAAGACTATAGAGGCCACCATGAACGTTCTCATGGGCTTAGGTCATTATGGCCCAGAATGGGCCGTGTAGGCCGAATGGGCCGTGTAGGCCAAATGGGCTTATCGGTCTTACACGGATAAAAGTTTATGTTTTGTGGTAAATATTGGACTAGACTGCATAGTTGCATGACCGTGGTTAATTCTGGGCCAGTTGGGCCACATGAGCGTGTGGGCCCCACTGGGGCTGCAAATTGGGCCTTATGCCCAATTGCACTATTATGACTATTTTGAATGCACGAGATGATCGTAGACCTTCTGATGGGTCGGTAGGTGTGTTTAGACCCATTCTTTTGAAAATGACCGAATTACCCATGGAGGGTAAAATGACCGAATTATCCTTAGAGGGTAAATGACCGAATTACACCTAGAGAGTAAAATAACCGAATTACCCCTAGAGGGTAAAATGACCATAATACCCCTGTAGGGTAGACTGACTATTACACCTTATATGATGGGTGATTGATTGAGCATGCCTTGTGATAATTATGTGTTTTGCATACATGCATGATATACTGCATGGGTTGGGATGTTGTTATGGAGGAAGTGATTGATTTGCTAGGGTCGCACGAATCGCACGAGACGATTGTGGACCCACCAATTTGATCTGTTAGGGTCGCACAGGTCGCACAAGACGATTGTGGACCCACCAAAGGCTTTGTGCCATTACCGAAGGCTTTGTCCCGTTATTATAGGCTTTGTGCCATTACCGAAGGCTTTGTGCCGTTATTATAGGCTGTGTGCCATTATTATAGGCTTTGTGCTGTTATGAAAGGCTTTATGCCGTATCTGAAGGCCTTGTGCCATTTTTGATGGCTTAAAGCCACTTATTTATCTGGCAGCTTTACTACGATTCTAGTTGGTGCCGCAACTGGTGCTAACTCTTAGTGTGTTGGTTGGGTGTGTCGATTTTATCCCTACAATAAGTGCAGGGTCGGATGGAGGTAAGTGCAGGGTTGGATGGGGGTACATGCGCCATGCATTTTTCATTCTGCATTCTGATACTAATTTGGGCTAGGCCCAACTATTACTGTATTGGGCTTAGGCCCAGATTGCTTTTATATTCCATATATTTGACTGTCTATTTTTCATATTAGGGGATTACACACTGATTTTTCGTAAACTCACCCCGTTTTTAATTATGTAAGTAATTCCCAGTGTTAGGTGGACTGGTGCTGCGAGGGACTCGAGGGTGGCCACACTATTATTCCCATTTTATTTTGTTGGGCTTTTAATTACACTTAAATTTTATTTTGGGTTTTGATGTAATAAAGCTTCTCTCTAAATTTCTACTTTTAATTTGGGTTTTTATTTATCACAATTTATATCTGCTAGAAGTAGGACATGGTTTTCCAAATTATTAACGGTTTTCAAAACATTACGTTTTCGCAACACAAATTTTTAAGCTCCCACAACGAACCATGTTTTAAAAGTAATAACGTTTTAAATTGGTTAACAAATGAAAAAGACGATTGAGATTTTAACGACGAGGCTGTCACTTTCTAATAGGTTTTATCAACAAGAACAAACAAGAGCAAGTTTTTGAAAAACACTGCAATGTGACACCGCTAGATTCGACCATAATGTCTAGCCCAGGTTTGGGGTGTTACACTTATACTGACACATATCAAAGCCGATGCCATGTCCCAGACATGGTCTTACACTAGCTGAAATGATGAGGTCGAAGCCATGTCCTAGACATGGTCTTACACTAGCACTCATATTAATATCAATGCCATGTCCCAAACATGGTTTTCCACTGGCTCGCATATATTGATGTCGATGCCATGTCCCTGAAATGGTCTTGCACTGACACGTAACGAGGTCGATGCCATGTCCCAGGCATGGTCTTACACTAGCTCCCGTATGACCTAAGGTCATAGCATGAATATCCGATCTATTCCTACGGTTCACCCGAGAGTTTACACATTAAACCTCATCATGCATTACTCATAATCACATTTACCCAAATTTATGCCAAATCAATAATCTCATGCATAATATCAAAAAAGTTGCATTATTTACATACAACTTACCTCGTATACAAAATGTAGACGGCTTTCCCCCGGTCTATGTCTGGATTTTGTATGTCTTGATCTAAAATGATTAATTTCACTAATTCAATTACCAAATTAATTAAGACATTCTAAAATTCACATTTTGGCAAAATGACCATTTTGCCCCTAGACTTTCATAAAATTCCAATTTTACCCCTAGGCTCGTAAAATTATTTTTATCAAATTTTCCCATAAACCAAGCCTAGCTGAATTATTTTCACTCTTATGGAAGCCCACAATTCCAATTATTTCCTACATTTACTACACAATTCACAACCTTTACAAAAAGGTCCATTTTAGGTGTTTTCTATGAACACCACTTCACAAAAGTTGTTTATTTAACGACCAAGATTCATTTTCTTCCATAAAATTTCAGCAAAAAACGTAAAAACTCTCATGTAAAAACTTATACTTTCAACCATTTTGCAAAATAGTCCCCTCAATAGCTAGCTCATGCTATAAGGGTTCCAAAAATATAAAAAATCATCAAGAAAGACCATCAAATTGTCTTACCTACAAGAAAGCTTAATGGCTGAAAGTTTCAAGCTTCAAAACCCCCTTAGTTTGCTGATATTTTCGATGGAGAAGAAGATGAAAAGAGATGAAACCTTTTTGTTTTATGTTATTATAAATCTAGTCAAAATAAACCACCAAATTTTCACATGATTTTGACTTTTCTAACTCACTTGTCCCCCATGGCCGGCCACCTCTTTAATAAAGGTCTATTTGCTGTTTAAAGACCCCCAATTATGGTTCTCTAGGTATTTAGCACTTTTTGCTAGTAAAATAAAACTTTTTCTCTTTATGCGATTTAGTCCTTTTTCGCAATTAAGCTCACAATCACGTAAATTAATTCACCAAAATTTTCATGCACTCATAAAATCATGGTATAACACATAAAATACTATTGGGAAATAATTTTTCCAACCTCGAATTTGTGGTCCCGAAACCACTGTTCCAGCTAAGCCTAAAATTGGGCTATTACAGCAGGCCCATTATGATATGTTTTTACATATTTTTCCTTATAAGCCTACTGACCAAAGATTAGGATTTATTCATAAAAAAAAAAAAGTTTTGCCCAAGTCAAGGCTTGAACTTGGGACCTCTCACACACACCCATAACACTTAATTACTGAAGCAGATAGATATTTGTGTCAATTAATACGAAATCATAAACAGGTATTTTTGGGGCATTACAACTCTACCCCCTAAAAGAAAATTTCAACCTCGAAATTTACCTGATCAGAACAAATAAGGATACTACTGACGCATCCTATCCTAAGGCTCCCACGTGGCCTCCTCAGAGCTATGATTACACCATAAAACCTTAACCAGTGAAATAGACTTCCTCCTTAGGACCTTTACGTCACGATCCAATATTTAAATCGACTCCTCCTCAAAAGTCAAATCTGGCCTAACCTCGATCACCTCAACTGGAACAATATGCATGGGATTAGAGCGGTAGCGCTTTAACATCGAGACATGGAAAACATCATGAATACGCTCCAACTCTGGAGGTAGCTCCAACTGGTAGGCAACAGGTCCTACTCGTTTTAGAACACAGTAGGGTCCAATAAATCCAGGGCTCAACTTGCCCTTACGACCAAACCTTAGTATTTTCTTCCATAGTGAGACCTTGAGAAAAATGAAGTCCCTCATAGAATCCTCTATCTCTCGATGCTTCAGATCTGTATATGATTTTTACCTATCAGATGCCACTTTTAGTTGATCTCGTATCAATCTGACCTTATCCTCAGTATTAGACAATAACTCAGGGCCCAAAATACGTCGCTAGCCCAGCTCAATCCAACACAAGGGAGTACGACACTTACAACCATATAGTGCCTCATAAGGTGCCATCTGTATGCTAGACTGATAATTATTATTGTAAACGAACTCAGCCAACAGCAAATACTCCTCCCAACTGCCTTAGAAGTTAATCATACAGCTCCTTAACATATCCTCCAGTACCTGAATTACCCTGTCCGACTGACCATCTATCTGAGGATGGAAAGTAGTACTGAAGTCCAACCTTGAACCTAGAGCCTCATGTAGCTTTTTCCAGAACCGAGATGTGAAGCGAGGATCCCTATTGAAGATGATTGAAATCAGAGCCCCATGTAGTCTCACTATCTCAGACACATAGTTTTGCTAGCTTCTGCAGAGAATAGTTAGTATGAACTGGTATGAAGTGGACGGACTTGGTCAACCAATCTACGATGACCCATATGGAATCCTTCTTAGAGGGTGTTAGGGGCAACCTACTAACGAAGTCCATAGTTATGTGCTCCCACTTCCATAGAGGAATTTTAATCGACTGCAGCAAACCCGAAGGTAACTGATGCTCAGCCGTAACCTGCTGGCATGTCAAACATTTACTCATAAAATCGGTAACTTCAGACCTGGCCTCCAATAGGATTCGCGATGGTCTCGGTACATCTTATTCTCGCCAGGATGCATAGCATAAGGGCTACTATGCGCCTCTCTCAGTATAGACTACCTCAATTCAGTATCATTTGGTACACAGATTCTCCCACGGAAATAGAATACCCCTTGCTATTACATCTAAAATCCACAGTATTCCCATTCTCAACCTGTCGGAAGCAAAAACCCAAAGACTCGTCCTCCAACTGCTTACCTTTAATCTGCTTAATCCATGTCGATTTAACCTGAAGTTCGGCTAATAAACTACCATCATCAAATAAACTGAGGCTAGAAAACATCGTCCTTAGATCAGTCATAGCTCTATGGCTCAATGCGTCGGCCACCACATTGGCCTTACCAGGGTTGTACTCAATCGTACAGTCATAATCTTTAAGCAGCTCAATCCGTCTATGCTGCCTAAGATTTAGTTCCTTCTAAGTGAGGAGGTACTTGAGGCTCTCGTGATCAGTGTAAATGATACACTTCTCACCATATAGATAGTGCCTCTAGAATTTTAGTGCAAAGACCACAACGACCAACTCCAAATCATGCGTCGGATAATTCACCTCATGAGTCTTAAGCTAACAAGACACATAAGCTACCACCTTACCCTTCTTCATCAGCACACATCCCAAACCAATATGTGATGCATCACTATAAACATTAAACTTGTAACACCCTAAAACCGGTCCAGACGTTACGGCCAAATCTGGCATGTCACATAGAAGTTCTGTTTGAAAACAACTTATTGATAGTAATTTAATTTAAAGTTTAAAACTTTGTTTTAATGATAGTGTCATTTAACCAAATAATTTGTTTAAAAACTATTCATTGATGTTTATTTGGTTACTTAAAAATTCACAAAACCCCTTTCGGTTGCAGTGGAATCGTGTGATTAATTTGAAAATAGTTATTAATTTTGATAAAAAAACTCACTAAACTATTCTATCAGTTCGAATTAATAAAAGCAGCGCAAATAAAGAAAGTTAAATAAAAAATCCCATAATGGCCTTATTATACAAATGAAACCCAACTGAAATTGAAACACAACAAATCTAGAACAAAAAGCATGTGGCCACCCCGGGTCCCTCGCAGCTCCAAATCAGCTATAGCAGGGGGTTTCCTGCACATTTAAAAGTAAAAAGGTGAGTTTGAAAAAACTTGGTGTGTAACTCCCCAACCAAAAACAACGATCAGACATGCAAAAAAGACTGGGCCGAAGCCCTGTACAGAAATAAATCAGTCTAGGTCTTAACCCTAAACAGAGCAGTGTGGGCTAAGCCCATTACAAAATCAAAGCAGAATGTGAATGCAACCCCAACCCAATCCAACCATCGCACCACCCGTACCAACCATCACACCATGTGGGGAATAACTCAACCGACCCAGCCCGCACACCAATACGCAGCCATGCTGCTAATAATAGATAACATGGTAGTGCCACCAGAATCAGAATACTTGTCGAAGCCACTATTTATAGAATTACATGGCAGAGCCACTATTACAGTGCCACCTCCAATATCACACCCAACCCCATGCAGTTTACCATGTCATAATTAAATATATCATGCATGCAGATTAACAGACACAGATACAGTCAAACATATATCAGGCAACCTACCTTTAGGGGTATAATGGTTATTTAAGTAGTTAGGGGTAAAACGTTAACTTTACCCCTCAGGGGTATTTTCATCATTGCTCTAAGTCTGGTGCGTTAGTACCTATTACGGCCTATAGAAAGGCTTATCGTCGCTTCGAGTGACTCAGATAATCTTGCACAGTCAAAACAGTGTTTATGGGCCCAAAATCTATTTTGGGCCCAAGTGCGCCCACACGCTTGTGTAGCCCATTCAGTTCAATTTCACATACAGCATCGCAAACCTTACCATCCAAACTATCAATGGTCACTTATAGGGTATTTTATCCGTATGGGCCTGTAAGCCCATTGGGCCCATTTCAGCTCCATCGAGGCCCATAACGGCCCAAGTGCATGGAAATACACACGGTGGCCTCTACGGCCCTATTACCCACGATTTGTAGACCCTAATCGCCATACAAGCGTTCGCACGCCTGTAAGGCCTCGAATACCGATGATTTGGCATTTCGACTTTTTGACTTTTTCCAATTTACACTACGGTAGAATGTGGTTACACACCTGTTTTGCGATTGCAAGATCACCCCACGAGCACCGTATCTAAACCCGAACAACATACACAATTAATCACTTGCAACCAGATTTAATGCATATGTATTATCTTTAAGCCCCAAAATCGGCACTATTACCTCTTCAATAGATTGGAACCTAGCCTATTGACACCAACCAATCGCCTACCTTCTGACAATTATTTGAATCACATACACAAATCTTATTAACCAAATAACTCGACTTAATGACCTTAAGTACCTAAATGTCACCCCAAAGTACTCACACCATATTCGACCATCATTCCAAAAGAAAACAAAACCAAGTACTTACCTTGACTAAAATCGATAGAGAGATCTAGCTTGTTTTAATATCACGAGCAAAACCTCCAACCATTGAGAAACCGAATAACAAGACAACCTAAGAGTCCAACACAGAGCCGTTAAGAAAGAAAGAAGTTCACAATCGGTCAAAAATGAAAGAATCCAAGGCCGACTCACAAACAGGAGGAAAAGAGATTCGGTTTCCATCAGAAAACTCAAAAAGGGAAAAACATACACTTACCTCGATTCAGCCTTTGACGTCACGAAATAAGATACTTGAATAAAAAGAGTATTCGGCTAACTCCAAGGGAAAGAGTGAAAGAAGAGTTTGAATATGGAAGCAACCCAAAAGAGGTGGGGAAAAGAAAAGGAGTAAACGGCTTAAAAAAACCCAAAAAGCAAATAGCAACACTAGAGATGGAAAGAGGGTGGAATTCGATCAAAGGAGATAAGAAGGAGTACAAAGGAAAAATGGGATACTACGGAGAATAATATTAGGCCAATAGTTGAAACAAACAAAAAGAAAAGAACAAAGAGAACTTGAGAAGAAAACGATGCGCACTTTTGGTAACTTGTCACTTTAAGGTTTGACACAAAAGACATACATTAACCAAAACTAGAAGAATCATGACTGATAACTAGAGAAATCGGCACACTAGACAAAGGAAAGAAAAGATATCAATTTGGCACTCTAAAACCGAAAATGCCAAAATAACCAAAATAACCCCCCAACATTTTGAGATAAGACCGATTTGCACCAAGGGCAAACACATTCGGCCAACATTCCCATACACCAAATCCTTTGAAAATCTCATTGATTTGCTCCATGATCCACTCTTGCAACCACCAATTTCAAATTCAAATCACCACCTTTACCAAGTCCACAACAACCTTAAGAGTTTGAGCTACATTCCACCACTTGCCGCCCCCATGTAGCAAAATAAATTTATTTTACTTACAAGGGGATTTGTACACACAACCCTTGCTTGCTTGTGGTGTCATAGCCAGTCTACCAGAGGATCCTTTATGTCATAAAACCAACACAACTAATTATAACCCTACATGCCAACGTTTAGGTTTACTTAAGGCAAAAATTAAAAATTCTATCAAACTTGAACCTAGGCTCCCAAAAACCTCCAAACACACCCAAAACATCAAATTAACATGCCAAACATGCAATTATACCAAATCATGCAAAAATTACAACCCCCTACTTTTGGGGCGTTACAAAACTCATTTCCTGACTCTGGCTGTATCAAAACAGGAGCCTCAGTCAGCACAGTCATGAGCTTCTCAAAGCTCTCCTACTGCACATCAATCCAATTAAATGGCACACCCTTACATAGCAGCTTAGTCAAAGGTGCTGCTATTAGTGAAAAACCCTCTACAAATCGTTGGTAATACCCTACCAGTCCTAGAAAACTGCGAGTTTAAGATATAGTCTTAGGCTGCTTCCAACCCTACACCGCCTTAATCTTTCAAGGATCAACCCTAATCCCCTTAGTAGAAACCACATGGCCCAGAACTGTTACCTCTCGTAACCAGAACTCGTATTTACTAAACTTAGTGTACAGTTGTTTCTCTCACAGAATCTGTAGAACCATTTTGAGGTGTTCGTCATGTTCATCTTCAGTCCTCGAGTATACCAAAATGTCGTCAATAAACACCACTACAAATCGATTTAAATAGGGTTGAAATACTCAGTTTATTAGATCCATGAAAGCTTCTGGTGCATTAGTCAGTCCAAATGGCATCATCAAGAACTCGTAGTGACCATAGCGAGTCCTAAACACCGTCTTATGCATGCCAACCTCCTTAACCCTCAACTGGTGGTACCTTAATTTAAGGTGAATCTTAGAGGAAATCAAAGCACTTCGAAATTAGTCAAATAGATCACCTATTGATATCTGCGTTCGCGATACTAAGTAATAAAATTTATAAAGAACTTGATCACACCAAAACTAACTAATATCGCGACGCTTTAAGGCAAGCGCACCTATCGAACAGTAGTATAGCTTAGTGGCAAGACCGAGTTATCGTACCCAAGGGAACCAAAAGTACTATTACTTACTTTCTTTCTATTATCTAGCCTAAGAATAAAAGAGAGGTTTGTTTAAACTAATTCTAAAACTAAACTAAGAAGACACAAAGAGTAAATTGAGAAAACTTTTAGGGGAAAAGCTAATTGATATGGACAATACTTAAGGGAGAATCCACCTAGACTTCACTTGTACTGGTTCTTGAGCTAGACGATTTATTCACTTGACTTGATCCGTAGAGATCCCTAATTTATGCTAAACCCTCCGTCGAGGTGAAGAGCAACTAGGCCTAAGTTGTTAATTAAAGTTCCTTTATCAATTAACTTCTTAGGTTGCATTAATTCGATCAATGGTTCCCCATATTAGGTTTGACCCTAATACGGCAGATTTATGTCGCCCTATGTCTAGGGTTGCATGCAACTCCGCTTAATTATGGTAGATCTACTCTTATCACAGGGACTTTTGCTCCTCTACTCTAAGCACATCTAATTCTTGAAGTAATACCTAGGTTTATTAAATCAAGAATGAAGAACACATAATTAAGAGCAACTCAAGTATTTATCATATAACTCAAGAATAAATAATAACAAGATCTGTCTTAGGTTTCATCCCCCTCAAGTATTTGAGGGGTTTAGTTTATAATAAAGAAAGAAAACATCTCAGAAGAAATAAAATAACAAAACATAAAAGAACCCGAAAACCCCTGAAGGAATTTAGGGAGATCCTCTATATTGCTGCAGAATTTTGGCTTCTGGGATGATTCAATCAGCTTCCCTGCGAGTAATTCCTACTTCCACTCTCTATGTTGGCAGCAAAGAATACTTCCCTTTTGGGGGAAATAAGCACACCCTAAGAGTTGCCTCCTAGGGTCTTTATATAGAGCTTTGGGGAGCCTTTCTTAGCCTCCAAGTATCCCAATTCGAGTGAAATTCCTCTTCCTCACGACTAGAACACGCCCGTGTGCCACGCCCGTGTGACTTCGACAAAGGCCGTGTGATTTGGCACGGCCGTGTGGCCTACCCGTGCTTGTCGAGAGCTGGACCGTGTGATCTTCATGTGGCACGGCCGTGTGGCACGGTCGTGTGGTGATTCCTTAGGCCGTGTGTTATGTCATTTTTGGCCCATTTTCCTCATTTTCAGTCCATTTCCTATTCTTTTCTCTTCCCTATGCTCTCCTGAGTATAAGATATGAAAAAGAAGGATTAAGAGCACCAATTCTCACTAAATTGATAATAATTCATCCAAAATATAGGCTAAGCATGGGGTAAAAATATGTATAAATTAGCGTTTATCAAATACCCCCACACTTAAGCCTTTGCTTGTCCTCAAGCAAAATCTCAATCCCTAAATAAGAATTATTCCTCTCAACCTACAATCTTTATCAATAATGTTTCAAACTAGTCCACAGGTAGTCATACAATGAGTAATTCAATCAGAAGAACATTAAAGACTCAATCACTCTAAGTTGAGAATTTTATCATTGAAAACATAAGTCTCTTCCTTCCTTCTAAGTAGTTATCTCTCCATCTTAATTAACAGGAGTTGACATCCTTACTAAAGGTTCACTCTATCCACTCGAAGTGTTTAGGGTTCAAAAATTAAGCACTCTCTAGTCAACCTAAAAAGTTATTACCATAGGCTTGCTAGAAAATCAAATCTCCACCACTGTAGGTTGATATGATACATCGATCAAAAGGTCTTTTAAGGGTTATAACGGGGCTTGGCTAGGGGTGTTGTCACAGGCTACAAAAGATGGTTAGAATCGAGACTGAACTTGAAAAATTATCTAGCTAGAAAAATCTCTATCACTTTAAAACATAATTCTAAGGCTAATTCTTAAGATAATATCGTTTCTGTTTTTGTAGCCTGAAAATAGAAAAATGCAAAAACTCATTGAACTATTTACAATTTACAATCGAATTTTACTGTATGTATTCATTTTTTTCTTTTTTTTTTCTTTTTTTTTTCTTTCTTCTTTTTTTTTTTGGAACTATTAAATCAAATATGATAACTTGGAAATTTACAATTCTACAACTAGAGAGGAGAGTAAAGCTAGATAAAAATTCACTTCAAATCTCGACAAAAATAGGGGTTAAAGTAATTGAAGGGGATTTAACAAGAAATAGGTTATTGGTTAATAATTAGAAGGTGAGTCAAAGAATAGGTTGTCAAGCTCAACGGGGTTCACTAGGGGTTAATTTATAGAGGTAGGCTTTTTGTGGAGTAAGTGGGTTAAATCCTAGGTGCCTTTATCATTTCGGTATATCAAATCAATGATGTGGTCTCGACATGTATAATTAAAGCAAGTTCTAGAATAACAATTCAGTATTGACTCACTCAAAGCAATAATAAAATTGAGCACGAAAAAAATGTATGCTAAAAAAGGCTCAAAAATCTCACCAGAATTATGGCTTTTGATGTCAATCCTGCGAATTTCAAATCTCAAGATAATACTTAAAGTTAGGGAAAATAACTTATGCAAAAATTGGGGGTTCTCAGAAATTTCAACTTATCATGCTTGAATCCCTAATGTTTTAAAGTTTGAATAATCAAAGTACAAGCACCTATATCTTAATTCTCAACATATCAATAGAAATCATAAATCAATCAGAATTAATTCCTAATAAGAGACTGAGAATTATTTGAGAACAAAGCATAAGGAAAAAAAAATTCAGGGATTTTTCAGATAATGTAGAAATTTAAAGTAAGCTTCCCCCCCACACTTAAGATGTACATTGCCCTCAATGTACAAAGATACATAAATAGCAAAAGAAGTATAATATCATAAGATAGTGAGAGAATTGAAACTTCCTGAATTTAGGATGAATTTATGAGGAAGAGTCGGCAATTGTGGCAAGATGTTCCCATTTCCGTTTGAATATGAGCTGTAGAGCTCCTTTTTGAAACTGCGAAAATATTAATTAGTCATGGGAATTTTTGATTGATAGAGATTACTCGTTAGGGCTTGGCCGATATGAAAGATCGAAATTTAAATAACAGAAAAATAATAAACTAAGTTCTAGAAATACTAATACTGTAATGAATTAAAAGGATTAAGTATAATAAAAATAAAATTTGAAATAAAAAAGAGACTAAAAAAAGAAAAAAAATGAGAAAAATAGAACCGTATGGGAGAATAGAGGCACACGCCCGTATGGCTCGGGGTTAGCCCGTGTTGGCCATATTGCACGGCCGTGGAGAACTTGTTTGCTTTTTCGCACGGTCGTGTAGGTAGTCACACGGCCGTGTCTGATTTGACAGTGTTGGCCATGGCTTGGGGGCACGGGCGTGTGGCGTTGTGCGAGCCCATGTTGATACTGCATGGTTGCCACGGCCATGTTGCACGACCGTGGGGATTTGTCGACCTCCCGTGCTTTTGGGAAAAATTTACTCTGTTTGTACATGGTCTGAGTGCACGACCGTGTCTCTGTTTTAAGATGTCACATGGCCTTAGGCACGCCCGTGTTCCAGGCCGTGTGGTCCTAATTTCCTGCATCAAAGGTGTTAGTTGCTGTATAAAAAGACTGAAAACAAAATAGAAGAAAAGTTACTACGTTAGTGCTCGGGTTGCCTCCCGAGAAGCGCTTATTTATAGTCTAAGCTCGACTTTGCTCGAGCTGGGTATCTCACGGTGGTTTGAAGAGTTGGAACTCTTCCGGCCTGTTTTCAGGATTA
The DNA here is from genome assembly GCA_020496765.1 of Gossypium stocksii. Taxonomy (NCBI): domain Eukaryota; kingdom Viridiplantae; phylum Streptophyta; class Magnoliopsida; order Malvales; family Malvaceae; genus Gossypium; species Gossypium stocksii. The sequence continues at coordinate 97,879,654 of CM035629.1, read as the reverse complement.
ATATTAAAAGAATGTTTGAGTCGAGTGTAGTTTACCTTGAAAGTGCCGAGTGACTCATGTTTTATTTCTACTGTACCATAAGGGAAAATTTTCGTTACCATGAAGTAGGGTACGTCACTTGTATGCTCTTTTGAATTCAAGATTCGAGGGTCGTCTTCCCCTAGAAGTACCTTATCCCCTACCTTGATTTGACACGTTTTTACCCGAGGGTCATCTTGGTGATGCTCTGGGTTAGTGTGACATGTTTTGGGTTTTTCATGATAGCTCAGCCACTCATCTAGTTCCTCGATCTGAAGCGTTCGCTTTTCAGGTGCATCTCTTTTGGATGGACTTGTCTGTGATTGGATTGCCTTTATGTAAAGTGTATCCTGCACAGAGGGTTGGGTGGCGAGTTCAATGTTTTTACAAGGACTCGTGACTATATTATTATCAACAGTTTTAATTGTGTTTTGAGCTTGTAAAGTAACTTTGTCATCACCTACACGTAGTGTAAGTTCACCTGTTCCTAAATCAATTATTGTTCTGGCAGTTGCTAAGAAGGGTCGCCCTAGAATTAAGGGTATATCGCTATCCTCATCAATGTCTAAAACAACAAAGTCATCTGGGAATATAAATTTATCAATTTTGACGAGCACATCTTCAATTATTCCCTTAGGAGACCTAATAGTTTTATCAGCTAGTTGAATGCTCATCTTAGTTTGCTTAGGCTTTCCAAGACCTAGTTGTTTAAACAGTTTATAAGGCATGACATTTATACTAGCCCCTAAGTTTGCTAAAGCATTTTTGGTGTCTAGGCTACCAAATAAACAAGGAATAGTAAAACTCCCTGGATCTTTCAGTTTGGTTGGTAGTTTATTTTGAAGAATAGCTGAGCAGATTACATTTAATTCCACATGAGATTTCTCCTCTAGCTTCCGCTTGTTTGTCAAGAGTTCTTTTAAGAATTTAACCGCATCTGGCATCTGCAAAATTGCTTCGACAAATGGTAAGTTAATATGTAATTTTTTTAAGAGTTTAAGAAACTTACCGAATTGTTCATCTGTGCGGTCTTTCTGAAGCGCTCTTGGGTATGGGATACGAGACTTGTGTTCATTGATGTCTGGCTTGTTCCTGCTTACCTCTACTTTACCTTTATTCACCTCAAGCTCCTTGTTTGAGTTGTCTTTGATTAAAACCTCCTCATCTATTGTGCTCACGGCATGAATTTGTTCTTTTGGATTGGTCTCAGTGTTACTTGGAAATCCACCTTGTGGTCTTTCCGAAATTAGCTTAGCAAGCTGGCCTATATGAGTTTCAAGTCCTTGAATAGATGCTTGCTGGTTCCTTAGTGCCGTTTCGGTATTTTGGAAACGAGTTTCTGATATGGCAATAAATTTGGTGAACATCTCTTCCAAGTTCGGCTTTTTCTCCTGTTGTGGTGGTGGCTGCTGAAATACCGGAGGCTGTTGTCTTTGATTTCCTTGTCCTCCCCCTGAAAAATTTGGGTGATTTCTCCAACCTGCATTATAAGTGTTACTATAAGGATTATTTTGAGGTCGAGAATTATTACCCATATAATTGGCATGTTCGGCTTCTATGTTGTGTAGATGGTCTGAATTAAACGTATTTCCTAGAGCTGCATCACATTGCATCATTGGTTGAGCCTGCGTAGAACCAACAAAATTATCAAATTTCTTATTTAAAAGTTTTACTTGGTTAGTGAGCATAGTAACAGCATCAATATTATAAACTCCTGCGGCTTTCGTCGGCTTTGTCCTCATGACTTGCCACTGATAGTTATTCAATGATATCTCCTCAATAAATTCGTAAGTTGCGTCAAGTGTTTTATTATTGATGGTTCCGCCTGCGGCTACATCGATCATTTGTCTGGTTGACGGATTTAAACCGTTGTGGAAGGTTTGAACTTGTAGCCACAAAGGTAATCCATGATGAGGACACCTTCTCAAAAGATCTTTGTATCTCTCCCATGCATCGTAAAGTGTTTCTAAATCCATCTACACAAAAGAAGAAATATCGTTTCGTAATTTGGCTGTTTTAGCTGGAGGAAAATATTTGAGTAAAAATTTTTCGGTCATCTGCTCCCATGTGGTAATTGAGCCTTGTGGCAGAGAATTTAACCATTGTTTGGCTTTATTTCTCAAAGAGAATGGAAATAGCCTCAATCGAATGGCATCATCAGAAACGCCATTTATTTTGAAGGTATCACAAAGTTCTAAAAAATTGGCTATGTGTGAGTTTGGATCTTCATCCTGTAAACCATCAAACTATACCAATTGCTGTATCATCTGAATGGTGTTAGGTTTTAACTCAAAATTATTAGCAGTAATAGTTGGTCTAAGAATGCTAGTTTGGGTACCAGCCAAACTAGGTTTAGCATAATCATACATAGTGCGCGGAGCTTCTTCTTGAATTGCTGGTGGCACGACTATTGCGGGAGGTGGTAGAACATCTTGATTTGCTTCCATCTCTTCTGTAGGTTCTGGCTCTAGATCAGGTTCTTGTTCAGGATAATGTAGACTACGTCTAATTTCTCTGCGATTTCTGCGAACTGTTGCTTCTAGATCTTCGTCGAAAAGTAGTGGTCCTGTTGGATTGTTTCTAGTCATAAACTAAAAATACCTAAAAAGAAAAAGCAAAGAAAACTCAAAAATTTAAAAGAAAAGAAAAAGAAAAATAAAAATAAATTAAATTGAAAATAAAAATAAAAGAAAAATAAATAAATATAAATATATGGCTAAGTAATAAAATTTATAAAGAACTTGATCACACCAAAACTAACTAATATCGCGACGCTTTAAGGCAAGCACACCTATCGAACAGTAGTATAGCTTAGTGGCAAGACCGAGTTATCGTACCCAAGGGAACCAAAAGTACTATTACTTACTTTCTTTCTATTATCTAGCCTAAGAATAAAAGAGAGGTTTGTTTAAACTAATTCTAAAACTAAACTAAGAAGACACAAAGAGTAAATTGAGAAAACTTTTAGGGGAAAAGCTGATTGATATGGACAATACTTAAGGGAGAATCCACCTAGACTTCACTTGTACTGGTTCTTGAGCTAGACGATTTATTCACTTGACTTGATCCGTAGAGATCCCTAATTTATGCTAAACCCTCCGTCGAGGTGAAGAGCAACTAGGCCTAAGTTGTTAATTAAAGTTCCTTTATCAATTAACTTCTTAGGTTGCATTAATTCAATCAATGGTTCCCCATATTAGGTTTGACCCTAATCCGGCAGATTTATGTCGCCCTATGTCTAGGGTTGCATGCAACTCCGCTTAATTATGGTAGATCTACTCTTATCACAGGGACTTTTGCTCCTCTGCTCTAAGCACATCTAATTCTTTAAGTAATACCTAGGTTTATTAAATCAAGAATGAAGAACACATAATTAAGAGCAACTCAAGTATTTATCATATAACTCAAGAATAAATAATAACAAGATCTGTCTTAGGTTTCATCCCCCTCAAGTATTTGAGGGGTTTAGTTCATAATAAAGAAAGAAAACATCTCAGAAGAAATAAAATAACAAAACATAAAAGAACCCGAAAACCCCTGAAGGAATTTAGGGAGATCCTCTATATTGCTGTAGAATTCCGGCTTCTGGGATGATTCAATCAGCTTCCCTGCGAGTAATTCCTACTTCCACTCTCTATGTTGGCAGCAAAGAATACTTCCCTTTTGGGGGAAATAAGCACACCCTAAGAGTTGCCTCCTAGGGTCTTTATATAGAGCTTTGGGGAGCCTTTCTTAGCCTCCAAGTATCCCAATTCGAGTGAAATTCCTCTTCCTCACGACTAGAACACGCCCGTGTGACTTCGACAAAGGCCGTGTGATTTGGCACGGTCGTGTGGCCTGCCCGTGCTTGTCGAGAGCTGGACCGTGTGATCTTCATGTGGCACGGCCGTGTGGCACGGCCATGTGGTGATTCCTTAGGCCGTGTGTTATGTCATTTTTGGCCCATTTTCCTCATTTCCAGTCCATTTCCTATTCTTTTCTCTTCCCTATGCTCTCCTGAGTATAAGATATGAAAAAGAAGGACTAAGAGCACCAATTCTCACTAAATTGATAATAATTCATCCAAAATATAGGCTAAGCATGAGGTAAAAATATGTATAAATTAACGTTTATCACCTATCCTCGGAAGTGGGTACTTATTCTTAATGGTCAATTTGTTCAGTTTCTGGTAGTCGATACACATAGCCAGGATCCATCCTTCTTTTTCACGAACATAACTGGTGCTCCCCACAAAGACACACTAGGATGAATGAACCCATGATCTAGTAACTCTTGAATCTGTGTCTTAAGCTCCACAAGCTCTTTCGATGCCATTGTATAGGGAGCGATGGACACCAGAGCTGTACTAGGAAGGAGCTCAATCCCAAACTCCACTTCACGATTCGGAGGCAACCTAGGTAGCTCCTTAGGAAACACATCTAGATACTCTTTTACCATTCTGATATCCTTAACTAAGGAATCCCTAGAATCTGAAATACTTATATAGGCCAAGAACACCTCACATCCCTTACAAACCAACTTTTTCGCCCTCAACATAGAGATTGCATTAGTCAAGTCATTTCGACGTTCCCCAATTAAGACTAGCTCGATAGCCTTCCCAGTTCTTAGTACAACCCTTTTTATGGCACAATCCAAGCTCACTCGGTGTTTAACCAACCAGTCCATTTATAGTATTAAATGGAATTCCCCAAATGAAAGCTCCATAAGGTTAGCCATGTAATAGCCAGATTTTGGGCTTAGTTGAAACAGTGGTTTTAGAACCACAAATTTGAGGTCAGAAAATTTATTTTAATATTATTTTATGTGTTATAGCATGATTACATGATTACATAAAAATTTTGTTGAATTAATTTTAGCGATTACTTGCTTAATTTTGAAAAGGGACTAAATTGCATAATAGGCGAAATTTGTGTTCTCCTAGTTAAAAGTGTCATATAGCTAGAGAACCATAAATTAGAGGTCTTTGGTGAGTAAATAGGCCTATATCAAGCTGATGGCCGGTCATAGAGACACAGAAAATCAAAAAGTCAAAATTTGGTGGTATTAGGTGGCTTAATATGTAATAAAATAAAACAAAAAGAAAGGGGTTGTCATCTTTTTCATCTTCTTGTCCATACCATCAAAAAGATCAGCCATTTTAAGGGTTTTAGAAGCTCAAAATTTCAGCCACTCTTCAGCCTTGCAAGTAAGTGATTTTGATGGCGTTTCTTGATAATTTTTGTACTTTTGGGACCCTTATAGCTTAATCTAGCTAATGGAGGGACTATTTTTTAATAAGGTTGAAAGTTTAGGGTTTTGCCATGAAAGAATTTATGTTTTTTGCTAAAATATTATGGAAGAAAATGAATCTTGGTTGATAAATAAACAACTTTTGTGAAAGGATTTTCATGAAAACACCTAAGTTGGACCTTTTTGAAAAATTTGTAAAATAGTTAATAATTGTGTGAAAATTGTGGGCTACCATAAGTATAAAAATAATTTGGCTAGGCTTGGTTAGTGAGTAAATTTGATGAAAATCAATTTACGAGCCTAGGGGTAAAATCATAATTTTGTGAAAGTCTAGGGGCAAAATGGTCATTTTGCTAAAGTATAAATTGTGGAATGTCTTAATTAATGTGATAATTAAATGAGTGAATTTTATCATTATAGATCAAGAAATACGGAATCCAGACCTAGACAGGGAAAAGCCAAGCTAGCGGACTAAATCTAACTAGTCGCTGATATTTTGCATACCGAGGTAAGTTGTGTGTAAATAATGCAACTATATTGTTATTCGGCATTGATTAATTGATATAACATAAAATGTTTGAATGTGGATTATGAATATGCATGATGAGATTGATGTGGAAAAATCTGGGTGAACCTTAGAAATAGATCGAATATTCATGCCATGCCATTAGGGTGTTACGAGAGCTAGTGTAAGACCATGTCTGGGACATGGCATCGGCCTTGATATGTGTCAGTGTCAGACCATGTTTGGGACATGGCATCGGCACTGATAGATGAGAGCCAGTGTAAGACCATGTTTGGGACATGGCATTGGCCTCACTGTATGAGGGTCAATGTAAGACCATGTCTAGGTCATGGCATCGACTTGATGTGTGAGCCAGTGTAAGACCATGTCTGGGACATGGCATCAGTGTCTTACCCTATGTTTGAGGCTCATCGAATATCCTTTAATATTCCAAATGGTTCAACGGGAAGTTTGCAGTTTATGTTAAAATGAGAGTGGTTATGACCATGTTTGAGTGGTACAGGTACCTATATGAAATTCATGAGATGTGAGCTCAATTTATGTTATATGATTAGTAAGGGATGAAAATGAGTAAGTTGTGCTTATGACCATTTATGTATTATGTGCAAATTATGGTATGTTGTGAGCATGTTATTGCATGGTAAATCTGTTGTTAATTATTTACATGCAACTTACTAAGCTTTATGCTTACCCCCTTTTCTCTTCATTTTCTTATATTGCTGCCTAATTAGCTCGTGGATCAATAGACATTGAAGGCATCGATCACACTATCGATAGAAGCACTTGGTATAGCTAGTTTTATCATTTGAGTAATGGTATGTATAAGGACTTAGTCTTTCTGTGTTTTGTGTCATTGTTAAATTTGGCCAAATATGTTGGCTTGATACGAAATTTGTTATTTTGTATAAGGCCATGAATGATGGCTAATATTGAAATATTGATATATGCATACGAAAGGTCTTTCATTAATGTGCAATTTTGGTATGGTGAGATATGTAGTGTGTTAATGCATGAATGGATAAGTGCATGATTGGGTTGTTTAAGTATGTGATAAGTGTTACTTGTGCATGAAGTGTAACGGCCTTGATGTATGGCTGAATTGGTCATGTCATTGTGTATGAATTGGTTTTGCTTGGTGAGATTTAGGTTGGTGCAAGTAAGGGTGGCAATAAGGCTTGGTAAATAGCCTTATATTGTCCATACGGGTGTACACACGGGCGTGTGTCTAGGCCGTGTATGACACACGGTTCGCCCCATGGGCATGTGGTCAGGCTGTATGTCCCCTGCACCTTAAGTTGGCCAAGTCAGAATGCCCAGTAGTAACCACACGAGTTGAGGCACGACTGTGTGTCTCAACCATGTAGAAGACACGGCCATAGGACATAGGCATATGCCCAAGCCATGTAAAGTCTGCACCTTGAATGTGAAATTTAAATTTACCACACGGCTTAGCACACAGGCGTGTACTTGGCCTTGTGACCCTTAAGAGTTGATGATGTCAAAAATAGAATAGCAAGGTTTTTGCACACAGGCTGAGACTCGGCGTGTCATGGCCGTGTGGGGGACACAAGCGATGGACACAGGCGTGTGCTAGGCCATATGGAAACCCTTGTAAGTTCAATTTTAGAAATAAATCCACACAGGCACGGGGCACGGGTGTGTCCTAACTGCCTAGGCCATGTGAGCTACACGAGACTTCAATATGGCCATGTTAAGAGATCACAAGGGTGTGTCACCCTTCTACACGAGCGTGTGCCATGTTTTCAAAGAAATTTTCTAATGTTTATTAAAGTGCTCGGTCTAGTTCCGAATCATTTCCAATGCGTGTTTTGGGCCTCGTAGGTCCTTACTAGGGACGTTAAGAGGAATTTTAAAAAGTTTTAAATTTGAACAAACTTTTAAAACTTAGAATTGTATGTTTGTATGTGTTTAAGTAAGGTAATGCCTCCTACCCTGTATCGGCGTTGGATACGAGTAATGGGTGTTACAAGCCAGAAAGATAGTCCCATGAACCTCTAGAGGGACATCCTAAACAATTTATTAACCCTTATCGATTGCCCCAATGGACACAGTATGGTAACCTCACTCGTAGGGCTCTCAACCAAGATACCTAGGTTTTCAGTCATACTACAAGCTATATAGGAGTGAGTAGATCCTGTATCTATCAGTGCAGTATAAGGTACACCATAAATAATGAACATACCTATGATGACGTCAGGAGCATCTCCATCCTCTCGGTGCCATGCAGAATAAACCAAAGCCGCCTTTACCACCTCTGCCCAGTACTCTCTGACCTCGCCCAAACCGTTACCACCTCTGGCCTGACTGCGGCCTCTCGGGGATTGCTGAACTACCCTCGGTGATGGTGCAGCACCAGTACCTGGAGCTTGCATCTGATCGGGCCTCCACGGACACTCTGTAATACGATGCTCCAATGAACCACACCTCAAACAAGCCCTAGTTCTTTTCCAACACTCGCCCTAATGGTGTTTACCACAATCAGTACACGGCGGCTGTGTAGTAGAAGCAATAGGGACCCCAACTCTAACCGGCCCATCAGCTCTAGCCTTTTTCTTATCTGAACGGAACTCGAGGGCTCCGAATCCCTCTTGCTCCTACCTCTCTCTCGGTTCTGGCACTTAGTACGCTTCACTTTCTTGGCGATCTTTACCTTATCAACCAGTACAATAAAGTTTCGCTCCCTCTGTAGAGCTATCAGAACCCTCAGATTATCCCTAAGACCGTCTTCAAAGCAAACACATTGCTCGTACTCAGTTTCCACCAAACCTAGCGTATAGCAGCTTAATCGTAAAAATTCAGCCTCATACTTAGCCATCAATCTATCACCCTAGGTCAAATTTAGGAACTCCCTCCTACAAGCATCCACATAACTAGCCCCACATATTTCCCTTAGAAGGCAGACTTAAAGAACTCCCAGGTTAGTCATTCGGGCTAAGTACCCTCCTTAACAGTGAGCCACCACTAATATGCCTCATCACGTAGCAGCGGTACAACACCTTTTACTTTTTGCTCAGGGGTACAGTCCAGATCATCCATAATCCTCTCTGTAGCCTCAATTTAGTACTCGGCCACATTAGGGGTGACCCCAGCGACAACCCTAAATATCTTGGCTCTATTAGACTAGAGTCGTTCCATTACCAACCCTCAACCTTCAACTCCAGTATTGGGCCCAGCAACCCTCTCTAAGATCCTTAACATGGCTTGGGATAGTGCGTTGTCCCCGACCGCACAATCATGAGATCTGACCCTGACCAGTCTCTGTAACATGCTACACCGACGTCTCACTAGTGTCCAAATTCGACATACCGCCTAGTGAGGAGGACTCAGCTCCCACGGCCTCTTGCACCCCATCTGTGACTAACTCTTATGCTCATTGTCTAATTGCGTTTATTTGTATTCACAATTTTATTCATCAATTACAGTTCTAATGTCTTTTAATAGATATTTTATGAAAGACAATATCAGTAATTCAGAGTTCATTTTCACAAATCGCAGTCTCACTACAGTTTTCGGTTTCACTACAATTTTCAGTTTATACTAACTAAAGTGTTTTCAGTACAGTCTACTACCTATAGTAGTTTCAGAATCATAAACATATAACAATTACAGAGAACTTACAGGATCTGTGCCAGAGACTAGGTGTACCACACATTCAGTAAAAATATTTTCAATTTCAATCATCAAAAATCGTTTGTTTAAAAACCAAGTTTTTCAAACCCAAATCCACATCCGAGTTATGCAACCTGACTCTGATACCACTAAATATGACACTCCAAACCCGGCCTAGACATTATGGCAGAATCTGGTGGTGTCACATGATAGTGCTTTCGAAAATCGTTTCATCGTTATACCATTTTTCCCCTTTAACAACTTTATATTATCCTATATCAAATCCTAAATCACCTTGTCCATTTTCAAACTGTTATTCATTTTCAAATTGTTATAAATTTTCAAAACGTTGTTCTATGTGGAAGTTTTGAAAATAGTTGCGTAGTTGTGAGTATTTTGATAAAACGTTGTTCATTTAGAAAATACAAGCTTTCCTTCTTCTAGCATGTATAAATCATAAAACAATATAAATTCCCAAATTTAAGTAAAATTCGTAGAGGCCATAATTATAGCAAAATACTCCAAAATAAAATTTAAAACCGTAAATAAGTAACGAAAAGTATAAAAGAGGTCATGTGGCACCGCTGAATCCTCTGTCGTACCTATTCGCCTAAGTTAGGGTATTGCCTGTACAGAATAAAAAGAAAGGGTGAGTTTACATAAACTCGGTGTGTAATCCCCATACAAAACAATAAATAGTATGCATATAATCATAGTCTGGGCCTTAGCCCTTTTCAGTAAAAGTATAGATTTCAGTTTGGGCCTTAGCCCATCTTAGTACAGAAGCAGTCATGCAGTAGGGCCTTAGCCCATCATAGTATCAGTAAATAGTAATGCAATATACAGTATGCAAGTCCTACCCAACCAACTGCTATACACCCTCTCCTGTCCAACCCTGCAATCCCGTGGGGATTAAATCACCCATCCCTACACTTACAAGTACCACGGTTGCGGCACTAAATAGTATTTGTAGCTGAGCTGCCAGTATTAGGCTCGAAGCCATCAGTAAGTTGCAGTTGTGCTGCCAGTATATTAGGCTTAAAGCCCTTCAGTACACTTCCTCCACATATAGCATCCCATCCCCATGCAATGCAACATACAGTCATGGCATGCTATCACATAACACCATGCATATAATAATACAATATATTGTAATCATGCTCAGTATATAGTCAATTATATATCATTCTATCAATTAGGGATCAAAGAATTACTTACCGACCCCTCAGTAGGCTGACAATTGTCTCGGGTGACCCGTGCAACCTTAACAAACAATTTAGTAAATTGGGCTCACAGGCCCATATGATCTGCCCGTGGGGGCCCACAAGCCCGTGTCACCCACACAGCCCAAATTTTCCATGGCCGTGTTGATCACACGGCTTGATCCAAAATTCCACTTGCCCGTGTAGTATACTCGTGTTGGCCCACATGTCCGTATGGCCAACACGACCCAATTGGTTGAGCCTATGTGTCACACACGACCTCGCCATGCCACCACACGACTGTGCCATGGGCCTGTGTCATGTGCGCATGGCCTAGCTCATTGATCACATGACCATGTTCAGCCACACGGCCTACCACACGGGTGCCCACACGCCCGGCGTCGACAGAAGGCTTTTTCGGCTTTTGCTGAATCCTGTTTTCTATGCAATCGAGTACACACGTAGTTTGTTTTCGATGTTCTCGCAACTACACGCGCTCTAGTACCTTAATTCATTAAAAATATCACCAAATTAACACTTAAATCGACATTAAATCGGAAACCAAGTGAGGTCCTAAGTAAAAAACCATCAGAAAACTTACCGACAACAACTCGAAATTGTTAACACTCAAACCTTTGTAGTAGCACCAGCCAACTCTTGTTCTTCACCTACCCCACAAATCGAAAGGTAAACCTCCTTAGCAAACCAACTACGGAAACTTACATAACAATAGTAAACACTTACTGATCGAATGTGTTTAACCGATTTAGCAAAGTAAAGGCACCAAAACAAAATCGAAATCGAAGGATAAGGGAGAAGGCTATGGCAGTTCAGCAAGAGAGAAAAGAAAATGTCAAGGAGATGGGGAATTTTGGAGAAAACTGAATTTTTTTGAAAAACTCAGTAAAAAGAAACATGCCAAATTTTTTGATAACCCCTTAATCCCTTGATTTACTCCCACTAACATGCTACTCAACCTCCTCAGAATTCCTTTTTGACCGAAACTCTCTGTCAATCAAATGAGCAAAAATAATGTCACCTCTAGTACTCAAACACAGGACATCCATCATACCAACACTCCACTTAACCAGCAGACCAGGAGGCTTATTCTGATATGTTTTACACACTTTTCCTTATAAGCCTACTAACCAAAGATTGGGATTTATTGATAAAAAAACTAAAGTATTGCCCAAGTCAAGGCTTGAACTTGGGACCTCACACACACACCTAGAACACTTAACCACTAAAGTAGACATATATTTTTGTTAATTAATACGGAACCATAAACATGTATTTTTGGGGTGTTACATGTATAGACTGTTAACTACATAATAGCATGATATTTATAGTATGTTGCATTGCATCGGGGTGGGTTGATGAAGCTTGAAGGAAGTATTTAAAAGGCTTTTAAAGCCGGTTATCTGGCAGCTCAATGCATATTTCTGATTATGTGCCACATTTCGGTACAGCATGGTGTGTAGGGATGGATGGGTGTTCTAAACCCTACATGGTGTGTAGGGATGGTCGGAGATGGTGTGGAGGCTGGTGGGTTGAATTCTGATTTTTGTTGCTACATGTATATTTGAGACTGTATCTGTATGGGCCAAGGCCCAAACTGAATCTGTGATGGGCTCAGACCCAGACTATATATGATTTATTTATGATATTGTATTGTGTGCATGTTTTCTGTGGGGATTACACACTGAGTTTGTGAAAACTCACTCTTTTCTGTTTCAACCGTACAAGTAATCCCTAGACTTGACTGGCCGGTGCAGCAGGGCCACACGTAAACTTTAGACTGTTTCTGTAACTTGTAGATTTTATTACTTATATAGGTATTTTTATGTAAGTTGGACTCTCTGGACTATTGTTTTTTATTTGGGATTTTAATTGTTTTCGTGGATTACAACTTGAAACACAACAAAATATGGTTTTCAAAATAAAACTAAGGTTTAAGTAAATAGAAACGGTTTTCTTAAAATGAATGGTTATTAAAGCTTCCATTAAAAAGAAATGATTTTTGACATAACGAAAAACATGCATTTTACTCCATATTAAGATGAAAACTAAATGGAACGGTTTAAACTTGACATCTCGTTTTCAAATTCCATTCCATGTGACATAGCCAGATTCGACCATAACATCCAGGCCAGGTCTGGGGTGTTACAAATGGTATGTCTTATTTTTATATTATTAAAATGTTAGTAAAAAGTGTAATTAAATTTTATTTAGAGAAATGAATAATTTTAAATTATAGTGAAAGTATACGTTAATATGGGTATAGAAGATAATTTTATCTTTAATGAAATATTTTTTAAAATTATATTTAATAATGAAAATAAAATATAATTCTAATATCAATGTAATAAAATTAACAATAAAATGTATTTTAAACTCATGTTTTTTGCTATTTACAACTAAAGTAATACAATTTTTTTTTATTTTTATGTTTTTGGTTAATGAAAATCTAGTAATTTAAATATAAAAAAAATTTAAAAAATTTTATTACTATATACATTTATTTATTAGAAGTCTTTTAATAGGACTAAAATTTTTATTTATAAGTCTAATAAATCTTCTTATTAAGTAAATTGTTTTAACCAAAAAATTGAGTAAAATTAAATTTTTATTTATAAATGTGAAAAATCTTATAAACAAAAAAGATAAATAAATGACAATTTTAGTAATGTAATGAACAACAAAGACTATATTTGTCTGTTCAGAAGTTTCTTAAAACTTGTGCTTATATATCTACATAGGTTATAATATAGATTATTATTGATACAAAGTACAAGAGATAAGACAAGGAGGAGGTTGTGGTGGTCTAAAAGAGGTTGATTCACCTAAATAGTCGGAGAGTCAGAGAAAGACAAAAGGGAGAAACCTGCGAGAGCTAAGGAAGCTAAGTTGTAGAGGGTAATTGCTTAGAGATTACTCAAGTGGAGAAAAGATTCCTTTCTCAGTGTTTGGGACAGTAGTTATATATGATGTCCTCCTACCTGTTTATATGACGTGCCGAGGTAGTTGTCATCATGGAGTATGTGAAGGTTGTTGTAATAGTCAATTTTCAGTGGAGTCAGAAACAGTGGTTTTAGGATCACATATTTGGCAATGAGCCCGTAATTAGTATTTATTTTATGTGAGTCAAATATAGTTTATATTGAATTTTGATTTGATAATATTTTGCTAATTGAACAAAAATTTAAGTACAAGTGGTTTGTCCCGAAAATCAAGTAGCTTCGAGAAATAAGGTATCAAGACCTCGTTTTCATAAATCGAGCCCATAAATATTTATATTTATGGAGTTATGATATTGGGATGTAAAGGTTCGGCTCGAGAATTTAATGTTTGGTTAGTTAATTGAAGAAAAAAGACTAAATTGCAATAAACATTAAAACTTCATTGCTAATAATTTTTGTTGATTACGTAGCTTAAATAGTAAATGAGAGAGGACTTATATGGTATTTACACCATAATAGGTTATGGTGGATGGTTTAAGGCTAGAAATTAGTTGAATTTGATGATAACATTAAGGGTAAAACAGTAATTAGATTAATAATAAAACATAAACATGAGAAAAATAAAAGAAGTTATCTTCTTCATTAGTTTTTCCAATGAAATTAGAAGAAATGGAAGCCATTGAAGAGCTTTAAGGTTCGACCATTGATAATCTATTGCATGTAAGTCTATTTTGAGCCTATTTTTCATAAATTTTATTGATATCGTTGTAACTTAGTTTATCTAGCCTAGGGACTAATTTATGATTTTATCAAATTTTTGAAAACTTGCCATTGATATTTTTGAAGCTTTTTAATTGTAATTGGTTTGGTTTGAAGCTTGATGGTGATTTTGATCTAGTTTGTAAAGTGATTTTATATAATTTTATATTTAAGGATTAAATTGAAAATAAATTAAATACGACATGTTTTTCTTGTGAAATATCAACATGTGAGGACTGTTTTAGGGTATTAATGAATTTGACACAAAGGGTTTAGGGACTATGTGTGGAAATAAGTTTTTTTTAGTTTTAGGGATTAAATTGAATAAAGTGTAAAAGTTTAGGGAAAAATTGTAAAATGAAATTTAAAGGTCATATGCATAGAATGAGTTTGATAATGTATTTGAATTTGATAAATTGAATTTAATCATTATATAGATCAAGAATTGAATTGTATGAAGGATAACTAGAAAAAAGGGAAAGTCGCAGATTAGTCCCTACGAGTCAATATATAGCATATCTTAAGTAAGTTCATAGTATAACTAAATATACGTATTTATTTATAACTTGTGCTGATATGTTTTGGTTCAATTGTATTTGATGTTAAATTTTGATATTAAGTTGTAAATTTTAAAATGCTTATAATTAAGTACAAGTGAGAAAATGAGTATTAAATAATTGATGATCATTTAGGATAATATGGTTATATGATATTGAAATGAGCTTAGTTGATTGATAGCATGTGTAGAGTGTGTTTCTGGAAGTGCCTCTGAATTATAATTGTAATAAACTATGTTAAAATGCTCGTTTGAACGTAGTAAATGATTAGGATTTAGTTAGCATGCCAATAGGGTTAGAATGCGCGCTTGTACAAGATTGCACTTTGATGCCTTTGTTAGCATTTTGATGCTCTCTGGTGTGATTTGGAGTACCCGAGTATCCGAGTCATGTTACTATAGTTCACCGGGCTATGAAGATATGTGACTAAGGTTAAAATTAATTGATAATTCTAGTGTATATCTGTTTGAAGGTTTAATCAAGAATGATTATGCAAATATATTTCATTATGGTATTAATGTGATGAAATGTAGAAATATGTATATATATGTGAATTGATTTGGTTTGAACCATTGTGGAATATTAAGTTTATAATGAACTTGTAACACCCCAAACCCGGCCTAGACATTATGTCCGAATCTGGTGGCGTCACATGAGAGTGTTTTTGAAAAACTATTTCGGTTAACAAAACTTTGTCCAGATTTCTTATCTTTTCTTTATCACGGAAGCATTGAAATTGTTCATTATACAAAACTCTGAAATTAAGTTCTAAAATGCATTTGAAGTGTCGCAATCTAAAAGTCAATAATAATAAAAATAACACAAATTGAAACCCCACATAAAAACCCAAACGGTCCACAATACATAAACTCCCAAAATACTAAAATACTAAAATAATAAATAACCAATGTTAAAACATGAGATCTAGTAAAGTTCATCAATGGTCACCCTTGAGTCCTCCGCTCCATCTACTATAGGGGACTACCTGTCAGACAAATAAAATGAATGGGGTGAGTTTTCATAAACTCAGTGTGTACATCCCTACAGTAAATCATGCATTAAACAGATATCAGTCAATCAATCATGAATCGAGCCTGAGCTCTTAATAGAATCAGTGTGGACCGTAGCTCACTCAGAACAGAACCAGATCAGATATAACC
This sequence comes from Gossypium stocksii, assembly GCA_020496765.1. Taxonomy (NCBI): domain Eukaryota; kingdom Viridiplantae; phylum Streptophyta; class Magnoliopsida; order Malvales; family Malvaceae; genus Gossypium; species Gossypium stocksii. The sequence continues at coordinate 97,863,613 of CM035629.1, read as the reverse complement.
GGGCCTTAACCATACAGATAATGCATGCATATCAATCAGTACAGTAAATGCCTACCAACCCTGCACACCATCTCTGACCACCCTACACACCATGTAGGGATAAAATCGACCCATCCAACCCTACACACCAAGTATGGGGATAAAATCGACCCATCCAACCCTACACACCAAACTGCACCGAAGAGCGACACATAATATGTAAAGGTAGTATAACTGCCAATTAGATGGCTAAAAGCCTTACAGTCTTCCTTCTCTCCAATATCAACCCCACCCCAATGCAATGCAGTATAAATATCATGGCATGCTTTAATGCAGAACAGTAGATCATACATAAAATCATATACAGAATAGAGTCAATACACATGGTAATATCACATGCTACCTCATATAATCACAACACAGAACGGGGTCTAAGATAACCTTACTGACCCTATAACAGGTCATAGTCGACTAAAGTGACCCATGCAACCTTTCAGAACAATACAAATTAATAGGCTCACATGCCCATGTAGGTCCACACGCCCGTACGGCCTACACGACCCAACCTAGCCTTGCTCGTGTGGATCACACAGCTTAGCCCAAACCCCTATACGCCCGTGTGGGCCCACACGGCCCAATTGGCCTAGCCCGTGCCTCGCACACAGCCTAGCCAGCCTTACATGCCTATGTCTGTCGCGCTTGTGTGGCGCTTCCACACAGACTGTCCACATGCCCGTATGGCGTCCATAGTTTCGTTTTCGGCTTTCACCGAAACGTGATTTTAGAGCGATTGGGGTACACACTTGGCTCGTTTTCGATGTATAATCACTCTTAAGCACCCCGAACCTATAATCGACAATAGAACGTCCAATTTTTAATCTCTTGAATCGAAAAGTTAAGAATAGAAAAATCTCGAAACGAGAGATTCACTTACCTCCAATGAATAATGATGATTACTCATTGTTTAGAACGTCGGTTAGTGACTCCTAGTCCCTCGATTATCCCCTAAACAGTAATCGAATACCCATTAATGCCCTAATCAACTGTAATAATACCAAAAGTGGGAAAAATCACTTACCGAAAACATGACCCCATGCAGAACGTTAGAACAATCACAAAGAAAAGATTTGGTATAAGGAGAAACAATAAAGAAATTCAGCAACAAAGATGGAAGAAGATGAAATTGGCAACAAGTTTTGGGGGAAAGGGAAAAGAAATAAAAGATGAGTCAAAAGAGAAGAGGTAATATTGATAGAAACTGTTAAACCCCTCAACTCAGATTTTTAGTAAAACTCAAACTCCTAGTCGAAAATTGCAGCAAAATAACCCTCTTGCCCTTGCAGAGATTCGAACCCCAGACTTCCAACCACTTAACACTCTACTTAACCACCAGACCAGCAGGCCCATTTTGGTAAGCTTTCACGAATAAATTCTTTTAAACCTATTACCCAAGAGTTAAGCTTTAACCAAATAAAAACCAAAATTTAGCCCAAGTCTGAACTTGAACTTGGGACCTCCCCAACACACCCCAAAGCACATAACCACTTAAGTAAGTAGATTTTTGTCAAATAATTGCAAAAATAATTTCAGAAATTTTTGTGCACAACAAATCACAAAAGCCAAAATTTTAGGGTGTTACAGAACTAATTCTATACTGATCATATGTACTCTCATAAGTTGAATTGAATTTTAGCTATTAACTTACTAAGTTATTTAAGCTTAATATGTTTATTCTTGTTTTCTATAGTTAACGTCTTGTAAAACTAGTCGAGCAGATCAACTTTAGATCTCACACTATCAATTTTTTATTTCAGTAATTTTGATTTGTTATTTCAGTTTTGTGGCATGTATATAATGTTTAAAGTTGACAAACTTAAATTTTTAGTCAGATTGGTAATGTGGTTAAGTTGGTCATAATATTAAATTTCATGTTTTATGTTAAATTGTGATAAATGTGAATGCGAAACATCCCTTTGATTCGAATTTAGAGGATAATGATTTGTGATATTTGGTTTGTGAACATGATTTTGGCATTTAGTATAATGGAAATGGTACCTTGTTACTCGTTGTCTTATTTGGTGAATAGTTGTTGAATGGTTTTTTTGGTTTTGGTAACTCAGGAATTTAGAATGAAGTATGTTTGCATTTGATAGTTTGACATGAATAAATGAATCTTGGTATATGGTATATAAAAGTTGGTTAATGATTAAATTAGTTTAAATAGTTGATAATGTTTTGGTTTGAATAATTGTTGTTTATATTTGAATTGTGGTGTCAATGAGGGCATATTGGTTCGGCACTTAGGTTGATTGTGAATTGTTATATTTGACATGTTTTGACAAATTTTGAATAGGTTTGGATGTTGGCTAATGAATGGCTTGGAACCTAAGAAAAGGCGTGTGAAGTGACTTGTGTTTGTAGGTGTTTTTGGGTACACACGGCCTGTGACAGGGTCTGCCACATGGCTGTATGACACAACTGTGTGCTCTATCTAATTTTGGCAATTTTAGGTCTACACAGTCTCAGAGAGGTACACAACCTGGCAACATGACCATGTGACTCTGAGTTACACGGGCATAGGTTATTACACAGTTTAGCCACATGACCATGTCTCTGTTCTACACGAACTGAGCTCTGTCAGACGGCCTAGCTACACGGTCGTGTGACCCCTATTTTTATATTTTGATTCAATTTAATCCTTGGTTGTTTCTCAATCACTTTTAATACTTTTTAAGCTTGATTTAAGTCTCGTTTTAGTTTAAATGTCATGTTGATTGAATGGAATTATTAATGATTGATTTAAAAATAAATTTTTGACTTGAAATTGTATATTTTTGTTCTGTTAATGGTTGTAACTTTTTGACACCCTAACTAGGTGATGAAGATGGGTGAGGGGTGTTATAGATGTGCACAATGGGATCCATTTTATTATTCCTCCTTGCAATACGAGGTTTTCTTACAATACAGATGGATTCAATGTCCTTGAAGAGAATGGTCACACTTGGAGGAGTTCTTACACTAAAAAGTAGGTCGTGTGAACATAGTAAAAGGTGGCCATATGAAGGGAGGATGTCTTGTTAGCTCTGCAGTGGGTGGCTCCGCAGATGAAAGGTGGAGGACTATCTTTGAGTATCCACTAGAGCCCTTTGAGTGTGCCATGCATCTTGTCCAAATAGTGGTATAACCATTTCCCCTCTCAGTCGAAAGGTAAGTTGTAACATCCCGTTTTCAGTTAAATCGAAATAGTGGTTTTGGAACCACAAATCTAATGTGAAAATATTTATTTTATTATAAATTTAGGTCTACAGCATGATAGTATGAATGTGTGAAAGTTTCATTAAGAAATTTTACCGTTCGAATGCTTAATATGTGAAAAAGGACTAAATCGCGTAAAATGCTATAAGCTAAAGGGGACTAATAGCTATAGAACTTTAAAGTAAAGATCCTTATGAGGTAATTAGACTATTGTTAATGTTAGTGGACATTTATGGACATTGGTTATGAAATTATAAAGGTTAATAATAAAGGTTAAAATAGTAAATTAGTAATTAAAGTTGAATTAAAATAAAACAGACATGGTTATCATCTTTCTTCATTCTTTCACCAAAAATAAGAAACAAAGGTATCCATTAAAGGAGGTTTAAGCATTCGATCAAGTTCCTTGATTGCATGGTATGATTTTTTACTTAGTTTTTAATGATTTTTATGTTTTTGAGGTCGTTGTAACCTAATCTAGCTAGCCTAGGGACTGATTTGCAAAAGTGTTAAAGGTTTAGGATGTTACCATTGATGATGTGTGAGTATTTTAATTCTTGATGATAGAAAATGCATTCTTGTTGTTAGATAAACAACATTTGTTAAATGATTTTTAGTGAAAATGTCCATTAGGGATTAAATTAAGTAATGTGAAATTTGTATGGTTAAAAGTGTGAATAAATGACAAATATAAGCTGCTATGGGTCTAATTAATATTCGGCCATAATGGGTTGGTACTTAATTGCATGAAATTTCATTTTTATGACATAAGGACTAAACTGTAAAGAGGTCAAAAGTTTAGGGGTAAAAGTGTAAATTTGCAAAAAAATGTATTTTGGGCTAAATTGAATAGAATGATATTTAAATAAGTTAAATTTGATTATATATAGATCAAGAAAAGAAAATATCAGAATTAGATCGGGAAAAAATAAAATATTGGATTGAACGGTTGTTGACATCCGTATAAATACGAGGTAAGTTTGTATGATTAATAAGCTTTGTATTACATGTGTTTAAATGCTTAAATTATGTAATTGTGATAAAATAACATCTGTGAAAGTTATCGACGAGGCTTCGACAGTGAATAGATCCTGTTTAAACCTTAGGAATAGATAGGATACAAATGACATGTCACTAGGGTTTACTGTGATTATGTGATTCGGATGCTTGTCTTGTATGTCCTACCGGTGGCTAAGTTTACCGGCATGTGTTGTGGTTACTCAACAGCTTGTGTGAGCAGCACCGTGTAGCTCTGTCCTGACCGTCAGCTTGTATGAGCAGACCCAGTGATAGCTTAAGAGTGAGCATGAATATAAGATGTCATAGGGGTGGTTTAACCACATATATGGCATTGAGTGTTCGATACCTGAGTGTCTGATATTATTCTGAATGATTCAATGAACAAAGATGATAGTACAAGGATATAAGGGAAGATACAGATCACTTCAGGTACTTGTGATAAGTTTGACAAGTGATATTTGATGAATTCATATGATAAGTAAGTGATAGATGATGAATTCAAATATAATTCATATGGTTATGGAAATGTGCTAATTGTTAGATTGAATAAAGTTTATTTACATTTACTTATACTTCTTTAAATTGCAAATGAATTTATATATTGCACTTATTAGCCATACAAGCTTGCTAAGCTTCATAGCTTACTTTGTTTGCTTTTCCATGTTTTATAGTGACTCGGAAGCTCGTTCGGATTAGAAGTCATCGGAGATCTCCTCACACTATCCAGCTATCATTTTGCTACTTTTGAACTTAATGAATTTGGTTATATGGCATGTATAGGCTTTGTGGTTATATGGTATGAATAGGTAATTTTGGCTAATGAAGTCTATATGTTATGATATGTAAATAGCCATGTGTTTTGGCTTAAGTTGGTATTTATGTTGGTATGCGTATATATAAGTAATAGTCTTATCTTTTGTGATTATAATGGCTTTGGTATCCTTGGTGGTTGTCAAGGAAATGGCTCTATTGTGATTTGATAAATTGATTACCATATTGGTGAGTTTGAGATATGTCATATTGGTTATGAATTAAACACGGAAGTGAATTTATGCTCTTGACCATATAGGTAACCTTTGGTTGTGAAATTGGTATGTGTTTGAATGGTCATTTGTGATGATTATGAGTAATGTGTGAATGGTATTGAAATTGCATATTTTTAGGCTTGATTTTGGTTGGTTTGAATGTTCAGTTTGGTTGTGGACATATGCTATTTGGCATGCCTAGGTTGATGCAAGTTTGGGTGAGAAAATTGACTTGGAACATAGCCTATTTTTGTCCACACGGGCAGAGACATGGGCATGTGTCTCAGCCGTGTGTGACGCATGGTCAGGTGACATGGCCGTGTCCCCTATAGTTTTTAATGAAAGCAAATCAATGAGTTATACGAGCTAGTCACACGGGCGGTTGGTTGGCCATGTTTCACAAGTCAGAGAGTTGTACAGGGTCAGACACAGTGTAGGACACAACTATGTGATCCCATTTCGAATGTCCATAAGGCCTAGCCACATGGGCGTGTGTCCCCTGTATGTGAAAATTTTCAATATTTTTCTAAAGTTTCCAAGAGTTATCGATTTAGTCCCAAATTGGTTTTAAGATTTGTTTTGGCCCTCGAAGGCTCGTGTTAAGGACTATAAGAGTGTATGTGAACAATTTATATTTATATATGTGAATTGTATTCGAATTGTATGATTGTTTATGTGACAAGTCCGGTAATGCTTCGAAACCCTATTCCGGCGAAAGATACGAGTTAGGGGTGTTACATAGGTTATCAAATGGTTTACCTTAAGACATTCTTGTTGACAAGTTACGTATGAGGTGGATTGACTGGAAGTGCGAAAACAAATGATTGGGAAGACACAAATGATATAACATTTGAAGCTGAAGGGTTGTTACAAAACTTCTAGAACACTCATCACTAATGCAAGTCTAAATCAATCGTGCCTGCAAAGCAAGGTAATGATGAACCACCAAGTTATGAGTGACAACTGTTGACTTGCCATTGGCCACAAAGTTAAATGATACAATGATGTGTTTTGAAGAGAACCCTATATATATTATGTTTCTTTAGTTTGCTACTATTATTGTTGTTATGATTTTGATATTTCTTTATGCATTGTACACTTTTATAGCCATCTTTTTGTTGTTGATTTTTGCATTTTCTATGTTTTTTGCTAGATTTGTCCCATATTCCTTCCAACATTTTCAATGTATTTTCTATAATCGATGGCTAGAGCAGTTTTTAGGTCTACTAGTGCTTTACCAAGAAAGATTGTCGAAAGATGATAGTTGATTTGAAAGGATCTAAGAAGAGAGGAAGATAAGCCTATGGTTAATGCTTCTTAACCATACTCCATTAAAGAAATGGAAATGCAAAGGCCTTTGAGGTTACGTGTTAGATTTGGTTCCCTAAGTGTAGTATATTTGTTTGTAAACTTGTACTTTTTTTTTTGAAAAAATTGGTTAATAAAACAATTCATGGATTATATTAATATACTTTGTATAATTGTCCTCATATGGTTTTTGAATGCAAAGCAAAACAAAAAGAAATATTGGCTCATGATCTGTCGTAATTTGATACATCAAATTAGGCTCTCCATTACACATGACGAGTTTATTCTTGAGCAATTTAAATGTTTTTTTATCATGTTTTTAGTTAGTTTTTGTTTAAATAAGTGAATTAGTGTGTTTTGCGCTATTTTTGAGACCCAAATTTGCCAAATGCGCCATAAGGAACCTAACAGTTGATTAAGTGTTGTAAGGAGTCAACGGATTACAATAATATAATTGGTTAATAAAACAATTCATGGATTACATTAATATACTTTGTATAATTGACCTCATGTGGTTTTTGAATGCAAAGCAAAATAGAAGGAAATCTTGGCTCATGGTTTGTCATAATTTGATACATCAAATTAGGCTCTCTATTACACTTGATAAGCTTATTCTCAAGCAATTTAAATGTTTTTACCATGTTTTTAGTTATTTTTTGTTTTAATAAGTGAACTAGTGTGTTTTATGTGATTCTTTAGACCCAAATTGGCCAAATACGGCATAGGGAACTTAACAGTTGATTAAGTATTGTAGGGAGTCAATAAGTTACATTAATATAAATGGTTAATAAAACAATTCATGGATTACATAATATACTTTTGTATAATTGAACTCATGTGGTTTTTGAATGCAAAGCAAAATAAAGAGAAATATTGGTTCATGATCTTCCGTAATTTGATACATCAAATTAGGCTCTCCATTACACTTGATGAGCTTATTCTCGAGCAATTTAAATGTTTTTTCTTGTTTTAGTTAGTTTTTGTTTTAATAATTGGCCAAATGCACCATAGTGAACCTAACAGTTGATTAAGTTTTGTAGTGAGTCTATAGTGGCCCGAACGTGAGTGAAAATATCAACTAGAAGGGGGTATCATGACATCGAAGTGTGGAAGTCGTGATACCCTTGACAGTGCTAAAACGAAGAGGATTGAGGCCATCTATAGTGGTATCGTGATACCCACCTCCCTAGGACACCTCTAATTTCAAGACTAACAAAGGTATCGCGATACTGCTGTCATGAGGGGACAAAAAATGACTACAAGAGTAGTCATTGTCCAACTTCAACACCAATCAAAAACACACACTGAGGGGAATTTTGGTAAAAAAATAGTCTGATGCATGCTAAAAAAGGCCAAAGTTTGGTCGGAGAAAAAGCCACAAGACACAACACTTTAGCTTAGTTTTCTCTTTTTGTCTTCATCTTTTATGGTTTAAGGTTTCTTCTCTATAGCATAGGGTTTAGTTTTTTGCTTCCCTTTGGTTTTTCTTTATATTGTGGTAGCTAGTTATATTAGTTATTACTATAACTAGACTTTATTTACTTGCTTAGCCCTTTAAACTTATTGTATTTTCAGTTTAATCCTTAGTATTAATATAGCTCAATTTCCTTTTTGTTTCTCAATTATTAATTTGGTTTTTAAGTGCTATTTTACATTTCCTTTGCTACCATTTTTATTGCTTTCAAGCTTTTCCAAGAAAAACCAGAGCCTTTATCATTTTCCTTGCATTTAACATTTATGCTTAGTTTTTATGATTGTTGGATGTTTCTTTCCTTAAATATGTTTATGCATAGCAAAACCTTAAGTTGTTGGTTAATGGAAATGATGGGTAATTGATTTTTGGGTTCAATGACTAAATCGTAAATATTGGACTAAATCAAATAAACTTCAAAACTTAAGATTGATGACCCTAAAGGAAAATTAAGATAAGTGAGATTGAGAGGAGATCTTATAGGGCATCAATTTGGTAGTCTCGGGTTAGTTTGGTGAGGTTGCGAGATAAATCAGACTAATTTGTCATAATTGGCAAAGTTGAGATTGAGAGGTAAAATTGAACCAATTTAGGAGTAATAGCGATTTAGATCATTAATTTGAAGGTTAACCTACCTTACGGAAATCAACCAACTATTGTATGTTATCTTATTTGTCTGAATTTGTTAGTTTCATATTTTGTTGTATTTATAAGTTAGTCCTTTTTTTGTATTTAGGTAATTAATTAGCATAATTAAACTTGTGAATGCCCTACTGTAACATAAAACTTATTGAGTAGTTAGCTAGACTCCTTTGGTTCTATATTTATAGTTTAGAAATTGCTTCATCACTGACTCATTTGGGTTCGACCCCTTGGAATAATTTGGTGTTCCATTAGACACTATAAATATTACAACTGACACTGCCCGCTTGCAATTAAAACTGCACCTTTAAAATTGTTTGTTTTTACAAACATGCGTGATAGCAGTTAGCTCATCGGCTGTCTAATGTTTAAACTAATACTAAGTGGTATTACATGGTCGGATGATAATACAGAAATAAAACTTATATTAGTAGATGAACCTAAACATGTCCTTAGTCTAATAAAAAATGAGCAAACCGATTGAAAGACTAATATGTTATCTATTAAGTTCAATTGGGGAGATACCTTGTCTTGGGCATCAGAGCAAATGACTCCCAGAAGATAGAAACATAGTTGTGTCTGTAACGGCCCAAACCTGTCTAGCCCAAACAAAAGCAAAAAAAATAAAATCCATTTACAAAAAAAAAAAAAACATATTGGCCCATATTACAAGCCCAAACCTAGCCAAAACCTTAAAAATTTTTAGAAACCCTAAAAAAATCCTAACTTTAGCCACCGCTGCTCCTCTCCATGTTAGTAGGGATGTCGCCCAAGGTTTTGCTCTTCTACTATTTCACCAAAATGGTAAGGGGCATATCTCCCCACCATGGTTGACTGAAAAGCCTTTGCCTCTGCCATGAAATACTTGCAAAAAAAAAAGAAGCAAAAGATAGAGCAGAAAAACAAAAACAATAAAATAAATATTATAGTTTGGCTATAAAACCCACCACCATCAAATGTAAATTTTTACACAAAAAAATATTCAATAGAGAATCAAGTTAAAAAAAATAAAGGTAGTCGATCTTTCCTTTATATTTTTACCTTTTATTTCGTAAGAAAAAAAAAAGATTTAAGTTTTTACTTGTTTGGTGCCACCGAGGAGTCCCTTTTCTCCAACTCGAGAAGCCTCGAAGCCCCCTAGGGCTCCGTTGAAGGCCTCATTAGAAAGAGGAGAACCCGAAAGGTTTCGTTGCTTTCAGCCAGGCTTTGATTGATTTTCTAGGGATTAGAACTCCAGATCTATACTCCTCACGAAAAAAGAAAAAAAAGGTGTTTTTCTAAAAACTTTTGGCCATGGAGGCCGCGGTCACCGTCGTCAATGATCAATGGCCATGGCAGAGCTGTAGCGACCTTGTGGCCGGAAGGGAAAAGAGGATTTGAGAAAAAAAGGAAAAGGAGAGTTTTTTTTCAAGAACTGATGCAAAAATGATTTTTTTAATATTTTTTAACTTATATAGCCTCCTTAAAACGACATCGTTTTGGGCTTGGCTTTAGACACCCAAAACGACGTCGTTTCAAGCTTAACCCAATGATCCATTTCAAGCTTAGTCCCTGGATTATCGACCCTTTGGGAAGTGAGGTGTACTGGGTTTAGTTTATTTACCCTTTTGGTCCTTGCCTTTTATTTTTTTATCTAACCCTTTATTTACTATTTTATTTATTTATACCTAAAGTTTTGTCACAGTTTTAATTTAGTCTCTTGTTCATTTAATTAAGTCTAATTACTTCCTTTTTTATTTTTTTGCCAGCTAATTTCTCGATTATTTTATTTTGGTCCTTTGTCATTAATTATTGACATTATTAATATTATTAAATGCTCATTGTTGTTAATTAATATTATATTTATTAAAATTTGCTCAATATCAATATTTTAAGTAATTATATTATTGTCTTGCATTTTTATATTATGTCATTATTATTATCCTTATTATCATGTATATTATTGATTGAATATTTTTATTATTATCATTGTTATTATTAATTCTTATTATATACACTATAATATTGTCATTTTATTTCATCATTCGTGTTGTTATTTTATTAATACAATAATTTCTTCTTCATCATACATTGTAAATATTGCTACTTACACTCATTCGTTTTTCAGTATAAGCACATAAAAAAATGACTTTGAGCCAAGGTGATATTCTTTATTTTGAGAATTTGAGAAATTATGCCCCTAACTTACGGGGTACAAATTTTCCTTCAATTGAAATAATTGAATATCCCTTCCTTTTTTAAAAAAATAAATAATAAATAAATATAAGATTTAGGAAATGATTAAAAGGTGAGCGTTCTTATTTTCGAGAATTCGAGATTTTGTGCCCCAACTTACGGTATATGATTTTGCGTCTTGATCGACCCGAAATGAGAACACCTCCTCCTTAAAAATCCAATTTAGATCAGGATATTTTTAAATATCATCAAATAATATCATGCAAAGAGGGATCGTATTTTAAATTTTAAATTTTTGACATCAAGACATTAAGTAATCAACTAGGTACCAATTTTAGGCGTTATGAGGGTGCTAACCCTTCCTCATACGTAACTGACTCCCGAACCTATTTCTTGGATTTTGTAGACCAAAAATAATCATTTTAGTAAATCTAATATTACATTAAAATGACTAAGTTTTGAGGTGATCCAATCACACCTAAAGAAAAAAGATTGGTGGCTACTCAATTTTTGTTTTTTAAAATAAAAAGTCGATTCCCAAACAGGTTTCAACAGCTTGGCGACTCCACTAGGGACAAATAAGAGAGTCAAGCCGCGAGTTAATTACTTTTTAGTCTTTTTGTCAAAAATTGATAATTTGGTTTAAATTGACGATCCCTTCATTGTATTTCATCCTTCATGTTTTATTTTAGTGGTAAATATTGTCTTTGTTATCTCAAGTTACACAATGATTTAGTATGTCTGCTTTATTGGTTCAAGTTTCTCTTGGTATATTTTCGCACATTGCATGGCATATTCATTCCATTTTACACTTCTTAAGTGGGAGTGGGAAGCTATTGCGTCGTAAGGTCTTCATCTCTGTATAGGATAGTGATCGTTTTCAGGATACACCTGTACCTATGGCTTCGTGAGGTCTTCACCTCCGTACAGCCATAGGGAAATGTATTCCCTTGAACTAAACTTGGTCTATATGAGCTTATAATGGGTGAGGATTAAGAAATCTACTAGTTCGAGTATCCTTACTTTAAAACCGAACTGTATATAATGAGCCTTAAAGAACCTACCATAGGTAGAACCATGTCAAACCTTTGGTGGTCACCTGAATAGATGTTCAATTTACTGTTTCTTGCTTTGTATTCTAGCTTTGTATGAAATGAACTTACTTGTTTCGTTTTGGCTGTGATTGCATTGCATTTTCATCATAGAGAAAGGTGTTGATTCGTGTTCAGTTGCTAAATAGAGAGCTTGTCATGGAAAAGGGATTTCTTGATAAAATGGAAGATAATGAAACTCTGCGAATACGGTCCGAGAAAACACAACAAGAGAAAGGTGACAGTTTGTCGAAGAGGTATATGTCAAAATTTTGGGATTTCACCCATATTAGTGTGGCTCAAAACATTCTTCAAGAGTTGAAAGAAATATGGGATCAATGGGATGACGAAATCAAATAGTTATTCTACCATGAATATGGTGATTTACCTTATCTACTCGATGTCAAAATGGATAAGTACCTATTCCGAGCTCTCACCCAGTATTGGAATCCCACCTACAGCTGCTTCACTTTTGGGAAAGTAGACTTGGTGCCTACCGTGGAAGAGTACACCACTTTGCTCCATTGCCTGAAGGTTTAAGCTAACAAAGCCTATTCTAAAGCCTCTAATGTCCTGACTTTATTAAAGTGACTAATGAACATAACTAAGATGAACGAGCAATGGGTCATGGCCTAAATTAAATAAAAAGGAAATAGTAAATGCATCTATTGGAAAAGTTTACGAGATTTGATCTTGGTACATCTAGATGCAAGGAAAAGGGTTGACGTCTTTGCCTTGAGTATTTTTGGGTGGTCATCTTCCCCAAAGCACTCAGGCATGTAAATGATGCAGTTTCAAATCTATTTGATCGACTTGACAAAAGGGTCACTCCCATCCTGAAAATTTTAGCTAAAACTTTTAGATCTTTAAGCACATGTCGAAGAGTGGGTGAAGGAAGATTTATCAAATCTACACATCTTTTGTTAGTCAGGTTCCATAGTCACTTTTGGAGGGTAGAAAAGGTCTCTTATCGAGTGTTCTTCGAGGACTATTCTCCGTTGAAAGAATACGTGGCTATCCCAATATAAGATAGCATTTCTAAAGAAAATTGGATGGCAATTCTCTAGAGTCTCCAAGACGAAGATGTTGAATGGAGGGTCCCTTGGATGATCCCTGATGAAATTTTGTATCAATGTGGAGACTTTAACTAGGTCCCTCTACTCAGGATATGGGGAATTGTTGGATATGCCCCTTTACTTGTACTAAGGCAATATAGGTCAAGGCAGTTTATACCAGCAATGCAAGGGTTGGCTCAATGTGAGTTTGCATACAAAGGTGATAATTACAAAAAGAAGGTTTGAAAAATGTCAAACGCTTAGAACCAAACTCACAAAATGAAGAGATTTACTGTGAATACCATGATGACCCCAGAATTCGATTGGTGGAGGAGTAAAAAAATCAATGACAATGTCCCTTCAGCAAGCCAAGAAAGCACCCGACCGATAGAATAACACTTGCAAGTGATCTCATCTAAATTAGAGATCGTAAAGCAAGACTTTGAAAAGAAGAGTTTGGAGCTAGGGAAAAAGATAGAAAAGTTGGAAGAGCAAAAGATTCAGGTAGGATTAGACGTTGACATCTAAAAGTTGGAAGCTGAGAAAATGAGAAAAGGAAAAAACAAGTTGGACAACTTAAAAATGAATTATAAGAAACTGTGTTTGTCGATAATGACCTCCAAGTTAGGTAAAACATCGGAACAACGATGACAAGAAATTCGAGAAGAAAATATTAGAGCTAATCAGTAGGGAAAGAAATTCCAAGAGGTTCGAGTCTTAGAAGATGCTCTAAAAAGGGATTTGTTAGAAAGCTAAGATGAAAAGGTTAGATTAAGAGTCCGGATAGTGGAATTAGAAAGGTCATTACATCAACATTGTAGTCGCAATTCTGTAATTCAGTTGAAAGCAAGCCTGACTAAGATTGAAGAGTTGAAGCGAAAGATAGAAGAGCTTAAGGCCGAACAAAAAAATTATGAACTTTGAGTTGAGCTTCTTTAAACAAACAATGAACATTGGAAAGAGCAATTCCAACGCTCTCAAGGTCAGATCACGGATAGAGATCACATCATGGGTGAAGCTTTGACTCAAGTACGGGAAGTAGCCAACCAGTTACAAACCCTAGCGGTTCAAGTTGACATACTAAGCTTGAGATACGAATCAGAATCAGATCAAGGCCGAGAATTAGGTTGGCTTTTTAGAAAAGTCAAGGCTTTGAGTATTAAAGTAAGGCCGTATATGTAAAACGTGTCCGTTTTCTATAAAGAAATTTGTTTTCTAGTAAAGTTGTTCTAATAGAGTTGAACTGAAATCAATACCTCTTTTTGCGTTCATTCATTAGCATTACATCTCATTACATACATTAAATTAAAAAAAAAAGACCCTAATTAATCAAAACTATAACAGTTACCCTGGAAACCAACAAGAATCTGCCAACCTAATATCGTTACGATACTCGTGGTAAAACCAAAGCCATGGCTCAAAGGTTAAAGAGACAAGAACAAATTCAAAAAGACATACAAGATCAGTTGCAAGCGCAGTTGTAGGACCAACTAGCTAAGGTGTAGTAATACATGATGGACCAAATACAAGAGTCCCAACGAAGCATAATAAGCCAATTGACCCAATTACTAACCAAAGGGATGAAAAAAGGGAAGAGTAATGTGATTAGTAATGGGGATGATAATGAAGACCCTACGTACCCCCAGGCTTTACTCAAGTGAATATCCAAGACCAACTGAATGCATACCCATGAAGGGTACCCGTTACCATAAGACCAAAACAATACCAAGTCGGCACCTCAGGATCGGTGAATTACCTGACGAGTTCAACTTCCAATTTCGAATATAATTTGACCAACCCCATTGTTCCAGATTTGGATGACATGGAATAAATGGATAGAGCAAGAGTAGAATTACCAAAACAGCTAGAAGATTGGTGCAAGTGGTTGGAGGAAAAACTCAAAGCTATGGGGAGTGCTTACTACCTTTGTGGTGTCGATGCCAAGGAATTGAGTTTAATCTCGGATCTAGTGCTCCCACCAAAATTCAGAATTCTAGAATTCTAAAAATATAATGGGGCTAGTTTCCTGAATCCCATATCAAAATGTTCTACCGAAGAATGACATGATACATCAATATCAACCAATTGTTAATCCATTGCTTCTATGATAGTTTGATCGGGTCGGCTGCCAAATGGTACAATCAGCTAAGCCGTTCCAAAATCAATTTATGCAAAGACTTGGCATAGGATTTCATGAAATAATACAACCATGTGACTGACATGACACCCAATAGAATTATGCTGCCAAACATAGAGAAGAAGCAAAGTGAAAGCTTTAGGAAATATGCTCAAAGATGGAGAAAGGTGGCAACACAAGTTTAACCACCTCCTCTGGAAAACGAGATGACTATGCTTTTCATAAACACTTTGAAAGCCCAATTCATTAACCATATGCTAGGCAGTACTACCAAGAGCTTCTTAAATATAGTAATGTCCAGAGAAATGATTGAAAATGCAGTAAGGAGTGGGAAAATAGACACGGGGGAAAACGCTTAAAGGTCTGCCCTGAGAAAGAAAGAAAATAAAGTAAACACTACAAGTGTGTATATAAGAGCTATTCAAAACTGGTTAGTGTAGGCCAACCAAAACCATGAAAACCAACCATTAAGGCCCTTTGAGGCAAGAATCTAACTCAAGGCCAAACATGAAAAAACTCTAATTCACACTTGATTGAGAACTGCACGGCAGTCAAATAGTTGATCAAGAAGTTTATTAAGATAGGGATTGTAAGGTTCGATGATCCTTCAGGACCTAATGTGGTAGGAAATCCATTACCCAGTCCTTTTGACCAATGGGTAAAGGCAATAATCGAGAGTGGAGGCAAGAGGACCAAAACCAATGTTGGATGATTAATCATGCAAGATTCAGAGGAGATGCCCGAAGGAGTGAGGAGCTATTGTGAGTTCCACACTAAAAAAGGACATGAGATTCAAGAGTGCACCAAATTTAGAGCTCATAACAAAGAATTGGAATTCTTTGAAGATGTCAAGGGTTCGGAGGGAGGAGATGTTTGTGCCTTGGAGGAAGCATCAATAGAGAAAGTTTACAAGGTCAACCATCCAGAGGTGATTATTTCCCGACCAAGAAGTAATGAAGTGGGAGCACAAGCGACGCCAAGAGTCATAATTCAAAAACCCATGGCTTTTCCCTACAAGGATAGCAAAAAGGTTTCATGGAATTATGATTACAACGTGATGATCTTCATGCGCAGTGGGAGGCGCTATGACCCTACAAGTGTAAGAACCGAGCCCCTTAAGGAAAAGAAACCCTAGAAATTGAGCATAAGAAAGAAAAAACAGCTAGACTTGAATCTCCTGTCAATGAGCCAGTAACTGAGAACAAGGCTACGGAATTCTTGAAGTTCTTGAAACATAACGAGTATAGTGTTGTAGAACATCTACACAAGCAACCAACTCACATATTAGTATTAGCATTGCTCTTGAGCTCAAAGACACATCGTAACGCGTTGATGAAGGTGTTAAATGAAACTTATGTGATTAATAATATCTTTGTAAACAAGCTAGATCGTTTGGTTAATAATCTGAGTGCCGACAATTAAATCTTCTTCAATGATGATGAAATACCTCCAGGGGGCATGGGATCCACGAAGGCTCTACACATCATACTTGCTGCAAAGGACATATATTGCCGAGAGTGTTAATCAACAATAGATCTGTGCTAAACGTCTTGCCTCTATTCATGCTGAATAGGTTGCTAGTAGATAGCTCTCACATGAAGACCTGCCATAATATAGTAAGAGCATTCGATGGTACAGACAGGAAGGTGATAGGGAAGATTGAAATACCACTCTTAATTGGTCCGAACACATATGAGGTGGACTTTTTGGTAATGGATATCAAACCCTCCTATAACCGCTTGATGGGTAGGCCTTGGATTTATTCGATTGAAGCAGTGCCAACATCACTGCACCAAAAACTGAAATTGGTAACAGAAGGTCGACTGGTAATGATAAACGTTGAATAGGATATCATTGCATCCCTAACTAGCGATGCACCATACATACGAGCAGATGAAGAGGTAATAAAATGTTCCTTTCGATCATTGGAATTTGTTAATGAACTTTCACTGTTGAAGAAAATAAGATTCTACTGCCAAAAATATCTAAAACCACGAGGATGGGTCTACAGTTGACGGTTGAGAAAGGAGCCTTGCTTGGAAGAGGACTCAAAAAATACCTTCAAGGAAGAGTCGAGGCACCAATTCTGATGGAAAAACAAGACTACTGTACAAGCCAGATACGAGACAGAAGAAGAAGGAACTGGAAAAGAAGCAAGAAAGAAAAAGAGCACAGCTAAGTGGGGAAGAGGTCAAATGGGAACCGATAATCTTTCCCCATATATCTAAAATTTTTTTCAGGAGAAATCATTTATCCAGAGCAAAAAAATGGTCGAAAAGGAGGGCCCATTAACCAAAACTACTGAAGGAATGTTGGGAAACTTGAGCATTAATGCCATATCCGAAAAAGGAATTGGGAAAGAAAACCTATCAGGCATTTGTCCTTATATCCCCGGAAGTGTTCTAAATAATTGGACTGCGGAAGAGATCCCTATAATTTTTAGAATTAATTCAAAGTAATGTTCAAAACACACTTATTACTCTAAGCCTGGGAATAATAGGAATCCTTTTTGAAAAAGGCATATGTCCACTATTTCTATTTCAATAAAATGCATCTTTATGTCTCATTTACCAAATATTCTTCTATTTTTTCATTTCATTCATACTCATACCGCATAGATAATTATTCTTAGATTCTTTTGTTCTTTGGGACTTCTTTTATTCATATAACATATCACCAGATATTAATGATATGAGCGACGTTGTTGTTGACTCAGAGTCTCCTTTTGAGCAGGATATGTTTCTAGAAGAACCTCAGGACTTTGAAGATGATCGAGATTACAAGTTATCTCCTGATTTGTTAAGGATGGTAGAACAAGATGAGAAACAGATCCTACCTAACAAAGAGTCAGTGGAAATTATGAGCTTAGGAGACAAACAAGAAAAGAAAAAGGTGAAGATCGGAGCTTGCATCATTGCAGAAGCAAAATGGGACCTCATTGAGTTACTCCAAGAATTTAAAGATGTCTTTGCATGGTCGTATCAAGACATGCCGGGTCCAAGTACTGATATTGTGGTACATTAGCTTCCCATAGAGGAAGAATATAAGCCGGTTCAATAGAAACTTCGAAGGATAAAACCCGACGTCCTGCCAAAAATAAAAGAAGAGGTCAAAAAAATTCAACGCTGGTTTCCTACAAGTGGTTAAGTACTCAGAGTGGGTAGCCAATATAGTCTTTGTCTCTAAGAAAGATGGGAAAGTACGAATGTGTGTAGACAGTGATTTAAACAAAGCTAGCCTAAAGGACAATTTCCTATTGCCTTAAATTGATACCTTAGTGGACAACACGACAGGTTATTCACTGTTCTCCTTCATGGACAGTTTATCCGGATACAACCAAAAAAAGATGCATCCTAAAGATATGGAAAAGACCACATTCATAACCATGAGAGGAATATTTTGCTATAAAGTGATGCCATTTGGACTGAAAAATGTGGGAGAGACGAGCCATGGTAACTTTTTTTCATGATATGATGCACAAAGAAATTGAGGTTTATGTCGATGATATGATCGCAAAATCCCGAACAGAAGATAAGCATGTAAAAGTCTGAAGGAAACTATTTTTAAGGTTGAGAAAATCCCAACTAAAGCTGAATCCAACAAAATGCACTTTTGGAGCCACGTCGGGTAAATTGTTGGGGTTTGTAGTCAGCGAGAAAAGGATCGAGATAGACCCAGCTAAAGTCAAAGCTATACAAGAGTGACCTCCACCGTGTACACAAAAGGAGGTTCAGGGATTCTTAAGGAGATTAAATTACATTGCCCGGTTCATCTCACAACTAATTGAGAAATGTGACCCCATATTTTGTCTCTTTAAGAAACATGATCCAAGTGTATGGGATGACGAATAGCAGAAAACCTTCGACAAGGTTAACCATTACTTCTCCAATGCTCTAGTATTGATGCCACCTATGTAACACCCCTTACCTGTATCCGATACTGGGACAGGTTCGAGACATTACCGGACTTACACACACTTAAACATACAAAGCTGAATCATAAATTTCCATTCAAATTAAAAACTTTTCACACATACTCATTATGTCCCTAACATAAGACTACAGGCCTTAAACATACATTGGAAGTGGATCAGTACTTAACCGAGAACTTTGGAGCACTTAGAAAATTTTTCATCAAAACATTGTCACACTCCCGTGTGACTTGGGACACGCCCGTATGGGCAGGCCGTGTGGTCATACACGCCTGTGTCCCAACTTGTGTGAAAAATATTGATCATTCTGTTTATGACGCCATCAACCATTTAAGATCACACAGCCAAGTCACACACCCGTGTGCTAGGCTGTATGGCGAATTTAATTTTCGCATTTAAGGTGCAAACTCCATACGGCCTGGACACACGCCCATGTCTTGAGGCCGTATCCTTCATACAGCTGAGACATACGGCCATGTCTCTGCTGTGTGTTTACTACTGGACATTCTATTTGCAAAATTAGGGTACAGGGGACACACGGCCGCACTACACACCCATGGTGCAGACCGTGTGTCCGTGTGTCTAAGCCATGTGTGACACACGGCCTAGACACACTCCCGTGTGTCTACCCGTGTGGACAAATATAACGCTATTTTCCAAGCCATTTGCCACCCTGAAACACAAATATATTTATAAAAATTTCACCAACAAAAAGCATGACATAATTACACAACCAATTATCCATAATCAAGAGATCCACTCTTCGACCACATGCCACATACATCATGCCTATACATCACACATTAATCAACTAATTCATACAAGCTACCACATCCATGGATAACATCATCATATGCATATACCAAGAACCAATATTGGCCAATTTCAAATGGCCTTATACAAAATGATCATTCATCAAAATAAGCCAACATTCTTGGCCCAATCAACTATGACACATATAATAAAATAACCAAGTCCCCTATACATGCTCTAACTTAAAATTTTAATGACCACATGTACCAAAGATAGTTTGATAGTGGGAGACAATCCTCCAACAATCTCCAATCCGAGTTAGCTTGGTGACACTATAAGACAAAGGAAAAAGAGAGGAGTAAGCTAAATAGCTTAGCAATTTTATATGCAAATAATGAGCATTACAAACACACTTTTAACATACAATTAAAAACTATAACAATTACATGGATACTATCAAAACCTTATATTCACATCTTACTCATTCACTAGTTTACCAATGGTTCATCACATATCGAACTCATCTTTTAAGAGTTTCACACACGTATCTGTGCCAATCCATAACATAATCACAAGCACTCACACTTCATTATTTCACTGAATCACCCGTTGAACCACTTGATATTCTAAAGGTGTAACACCCCTTACCCGTGTTTAACACCGGAACAGGATACGAGGCATTACCAGAATAACACACAAGTAATTGTACTAAATAGAGACATAAAAATAACATCCAATTTAAAACCCTTCAACTGTTCATCATTCATTTAGACATTGAAATCATATATATTATAAACCTGTAACTTAACTAATATTAAACCACATCAATAGCATAATACAAGTGATATATTAAATATTAAAGATCAATATTTCAAGTAATACTAAAATAATTTACAAAAAAATACTCAAGTCTTCTATACATGCCATAGTTCCAAAATATGTTTACAAAATACCAAAAGGAAGGATGGATAGTGTTGGTGATCCTCCGACAATTTTCCTGAGTCACGAACGAACTTGATCACACTATAAAATAAAACAAGAAAGAAAACAAATAAAGTAAGCTTATAGCTTAGCAAGTAATTTGTAAATAATAAAAAACTATTAATGACATTTGTAAATCCCAAAAATATGTTTCCACAATTATACAACCTTAATCACACATGAATTTACAATTTACTTAAGTTCAGTACAAGTTGTCCATTCGAGTCATAGTCACTAAATTATTTTTATCTGGAGCTAAGGAGCTCAAAATTAAGATACAATAATTTTCTCAGAAACTAGACTCATATATCTTCTTACTATAAAATTTTCATAATTTTTAGTTTGGTCAATTAGCACAGTTTATTCATTAAAGCCTAGCCTATTTTGCTGCCTGACTGTCCTGACCACTCTTCACTAAAATTTAAATTTCTCTTTATACAGAATTCAAATGATGCTCTAGTTTGTTTCTTCTAAATATAGACTCATTAAGGAATCTAACCATATAAATATGTTCCATAATTATTTTTTTACAATTTTTAATAATTTTTCCAAATCAGAATAGAGGATCTCGTAATCATTCTGAACCAATCTCACAAGAATTTAAATATCTCAGGATATAGAAAACTTTTACTGGTTCTGTTTCTTGAAAATAGACTCAATAAGCTTTAATTCTATATCTCATTCAACCTCTAATTTGATGTCTACTATTTTTTGTGATTTTTCAAGCTCATCCCACTGCTGTTGTCACAAACTATTTTATTTCAAATTTCACCTTTTCCATAAATTTTCTCATATCAATTTTCCAAATAACACTTGTCAACATCAAACTTACCGAAGTTCGATCATTTATCAAACACATTACTCATGAACTTATATACACCTATATCTACACTTAATCTTTACATAATCACACTCATTTTCACTTGGCCATTTCATAATCACATCCATTTTCACTTAGCCACTTTTCCATTGAGCACATCGGAATGGAATAATAACAGATATTCGGTGGCCTGCACATAGTACCACCTTTGTAACTGAAGTTAATTGGTGCACATAGTAGCCTGCACTTAGTACTACACATGTGATCGAAGTTATCAGTTACTCACAGTAGCCTGCACATAGTACTACACATGCGACCCCAACCATATGATACACATAGTAGCCTACACTTAGTACTACACACGTGACCTAAATCATCTTAAACACATAGTAGCCTGCACATAGTACTACACATGTGTTCTCATCCCGGATCATTCATATTTTTTCTATTCTGAAAGTTCAACTGAGAATTATTCATTTTACCTATTCATTCTTAATCAACTATAATTCATAATTTACATCAAATAACTATTCAATGTCCAACCTCATCTCATATAATATGATAAAATATTATAACATAAATAAAAACAATGCTTTATTTACATATTAACTTACCTCGATGCAAAATATGACGAATTTAAACTCTAATCCACCACATTTTCTTTTCCTTGATCCAAGTCGATTCCACGTCTTTCTTGATTTGTAATAACACATTTAGCTCATTTAATATTCATACTATTCAATTTGAACCAAAAATCACATTATGGAAAATTTTCATTTTTTCCCCTACATTTCACAAAATTATGATTTTACCCCTAGGCTCGTAAAATAATTTTTATTCAATTTCCTTGCATTTTAAGCCTAGCTGAACCTTTTTCCCTCTTATAGTAGCCCACAATTCTCACTAAATTACACACTTACACACATTTCACAACTTGTTACAAACTAGTCCTTTTACGCAATTTCATCGAAAATCACTTACTAAAAGATGTTTATCACACTCCAAACATTTATATTTTTTCATAAAACATCAAAATACATGCATATCATTCATGGATAAATTTTTAAACATAAACCCTAACTCAAAATAATGATAGAAATAGGTAAACCGAGCTACGAGGATTTCCAAAATACAAAGAACATTAAAAACAGGGCTAGGATGCACTTACAATCAAGCTTGAAAGTTGGCAAAACCCTAGCTATGGAGGACATACCACATTCGGCCAAGGTAGGAGATTATGAACAAAATTTTGGCCTTATTTCCCTTTTTAATTCTTTTATTTACAAAATGACTAAAATGCCCTTACTAAAAAATATCTTATCTCACCTATTCCATGTCCATTTTTGTCCAAAATTTTAAAAAATGGACTAATTACCATTTAAGGACCTCTACTTTAAAAACTCATTTCAATCAAGCACCTATATGAATTAGAACACACATTTTCCACCTATTTCAATTTAGTCCTAAACACCAAATTAGGCACCCAAACAATAAAATTTCGTAACGAAAATTTCACATAGTCATTCGATCACATAGTAAATATTAAAAGTTAATTGCAATAATTTTTTCTATTTCGAATTTATGGTTTCGAAACCACTATTCTGTTTAGGCCCTAAATCAGGTTGTCACAAAATGATACTCGAAAGTCTTGCACATAAGTGCCACACTTATTTCTAGCCGAATCCACCACTTATCATTTGCAGCCAAAGCTACCACTTACCACTTGTAGTCGAAGCTACCACTTATCACCTGTAGCCGAAGCTACCATTTATCATTTGTAGCCGAAGCTACCACTTATCACTTGTAGTCGAAGCTACCACTTATCACTTGTAGCCGAAGCTACCACTTATCACTTGTAGCCGAAGCTACCACTTATCATTTGTAGCTGAAGCTATCACTTATCACTTAAACATTTGGTTTCCTAGTGACATGTCACTTGTATCCTATTTGATTCCTAAGGTTCAATCGGGATCTTTCTCACTCACCAAAGCTTGGTCGGTATACACATTCAAATGGTTATTTAAAGCATACTAATGTTAAAGTATTCAAAAACATAACATAGCAATACATCATTTATATACAAACTTACCTTGGTCCAAAATGTTTAGTTATTCGATTTAGTCCAAAATCTTTTCTTTTCCTCAATCAAGGTTGATTCCCCACCTTTCTTGATATATAATACCAAATTTAACTCATTTAGTTATCATGTTACTCAACTCGGTCCAAAAATTACACTATGGAAAAATTACAATTTTGCCCCTAAAGTCTGACATATTTATATTTAGTCCCTAGGCTCGTATAACGAAATGTACTCATTTTCTTTGTTACTCAAGCCTAGCCAACACACCTACATACTCATAACAGCCAATATTTTACACTAAATCAATTCCATACACATGTTTTACAATTTTTACAAATAAGTCCCTTTTATGCATTTTCATCAAAAACCACCTGGTAAAAGTTGTTTATAACACATCAAACTTTCATTTTCTACCATTAAACATCAAAATACATGCATGTCACACATGGATAAATTTTTAAACATGAACCCTAGGTCAAAATAATGGTAGAAATAGGTAAATCGAGCTACAAGGACTTCAAAAATGTAAAGAACATTAAAAACGGGACTAAGATGCACTTACTTTGAGCTTGAAAATGAATAAAACCCTAGCTATGGTGTCCTTAAGGATTTTCGGCTATGGAGGAGGAAGATGGACAACAATTTTGACTTATTTTTCCCTTTTTATTCTTTTATAACCAAATGACCAAAATGCCCTTCACTTAAAACTTTGATGTTTTGTCCCTTCCAAATCTATTTTTGTCCAAACTAAACTGTATTGGTCTAACTACTACATAAGGACTTCTAATTTAAGAACTCATCACAATCAAATCCCTTTAGCAATTAAAACACACATTTTGCAACTTTTGCAATTTATTCCTAAAAATCAATTTGGACACTTTATCACTAAAATTTCTTAACCAAATTTTCACATGCATTCAATCATATAATAAACCTTAAAACTTTATCACAATAAATTTTTCTACTTCAAATTCGTGGTTTTGAAACCACTATTCTGTTTATGCCCTAAATCGGGCCGTTACAGCCTAGCCCAGATAAGCCACTAATACTGTACTTGGCAATATTTGGAAATTCTATAGGATGCGTACTTGGCCAACATGATGAGTCAAGGAGGAAAGAAAGAGCAATATATTACCTCAATAAGAAGTTCATTGAATGTGAGAAAGGATATTCGCCAATTGAGAAATTGTGTTGCGCCTTAATCTGGACTACACGGAAGCTGAGACAATACATGTTATACCATACGACTTGGTTCATCTAAAAAATGGACCCTCTAAAGTACATGATAGAGTTGACCGCGTTGAATGGAAGAATGGCCTAGTGGCAAATTCTACTCTTCGAGTTTGATATAATCTATGTAAACCAGAAGGCGATAAAGGGGAGTGTAATAGCAGATTTCCTGGCTAGCGGAGCTCTAGAGGATTATGAGCCTTTAAACTTCGTTTTCCACACGAGGATCTGATGTATGTTGCAACCACTAAAGAAGGTGCTCTAGGAAAATGTCCCTAGAAACTAAATTTTGACGAAGCCTCAAACACCATGGGTAACGGAATTAGGGCAGTTCTGGTATCCCTAGACAAAGATCATTATCCTTTCACCAGTAAACTTAATTTTGATTGCACAAATAACATGGCAGAATATGAGAAATGTATCATGGGTATCCATGCAGATATAGAACACAAGATTAAGGTACTAGAGATATATGGGGATTCTGCATTAGTGATCTATCAACTCAAAGGTGAATGGGAGACAAGAGATCCCAATTTGATTGATTATCAAAAGCTGGTCCTTGAGTTAATTAAGGAGTTTGATGACATCACTTTCTGCTACCTCCCATGAGATGAAAATCAGATGGCCGACGCCTTGGTTACCTTAGCTTTCATGGTTTAAGTGAACAAACATGATGATGTAAAACCTATCCAGATGAGTATTTATGAGGCTTTGGCCCATTGTTACAACATCGAGGAAGAAGAAAAGAATGATCTGTAACAGCTCGATTTAGACCCTAATCGGAACAGTGGTTTTGGGACCACGAATCAGAGTCAGAAAAATATTTAAAAATTATTTTCTGTGTTTATTATGTGTGGATTTATACCTGTGAAATTTTCGTGATTTAATTTGATCGTTTGGGTGTCCGATTAAATAAAAGGACTTAATCACGTAAATTAAAAATTTGGTAGTTTAATGTATAAAGGGCCAAATTGCTATTGGCTTTATAAATGGAAGCCTTTAAGTTGTAAATAGCCCTTTTACATATTGAATGGACAGCAATAGGCTTATATTATATGGCTTTCTTATAAATACATTAAGGTTAGTTTAGTAAACTAATAATAGAAGTTAGCATAATATAAAATATATCATAAAACATTAGTGCTCATATTTTTATTTCACCATTGCCAAAACTAAATAAGAAAGAAAAGAGAAGATTTCTAGGGTTCGGTCATTTCCAAGCTCAATTCAAGGTTCGTTCTTAGTCAGTTTTTGATAATTTTTATGTTTTTGAGATTGTTGCTTCAAGTACTAGTAAACCCATCCTTGAATTCTTGATTTTGGTGAATATTTTGAGTTATGCCATTGTTGAGAGCTTGTGATTTTTGTTTTTCGATGATGAAATATGAAAGATATTGTCGAAACCATTTTTATTTATGTTTAAAAACGGGGTCGACTTGTTTTTGAAAAGGAAAATGGAGTCGCCACCAATCCCTTTTGCTTAGGTGGGATTGGATCCACTTATAAAACATTTTATTTCAAAACATTAATTTTGGCCTACGAAAATTCAAGAAAACAGGTTCGGGAGTTGGTTACGTATGAGGAAGGATTAGCACCCTCGTAACGCCCAAAATTGGTACCAAATTGATTAGTTTTCTGTCCTAATGTCGAAAATTCAAAAAGATTTAAAAAACATGATCCTTTTTTTTAAAAACTTGAACAATTTAAATTGAAATTCGAGATTTCTTTGTTCTGAAAGAATACAAACATCACATCCAGCACGTTAGGACACGATATTTTTAATCCTCGTAACCAAAATCATCTTGAGATTTACAAAATTCATTAAAAGGATATTTAGTTATTTAGTTAAAAGGAAAATCGCAACCCAGCACGTTAAGGCACTATTTCCCGATTTTCTAAACACGAAACATTGCCTTATTTAAGAAAACAAAAACTTTGGGATAAATTGAAGAAATTAAAAAAAGTATATTTTTTAAATCAATGAATAAAAATGGAACATTAATGCATTATAAAATATACATATCAGAGTACAATTTTCAAAGATCACAAACACATTAATAACCAACAGTTCAATAAAACAATGATATAACACATCTAATGATACAAGCAAACAATGTAAAAGAAGATAACAACTTTAATTTATTTTTTTTTAAATTTGAATAGTCAAATAAAAGATATAAAATAGATTAATTCAAAATTTATAAAAAACACCTAAGAAATAAATATAAGATTTTACATTTTAAATTAAAAAAATGGTGAGCCATTTATACAAATGATTTATGAAACTTTAACTTTAGAGAAATATATATATATATATATATATATATATGGGTAAACATATATAATGATATAATAAATATATAGATTTTTTAGTAGATAAAATTTTACTCTACCAAAAATATAAAGGAAAATATATATAATATAATAATCAAATGTATAAAAGATAGGAGTAAATATACATATTTGAAAAACGAAGAAATTAAAATAAAAAAGGTTGAAAAACGAAGATGGACGAAGAATAAAATAAGAACAAACCACAAAGAGTAAGAACGCAAGAGGGAGAGAAATTTGAGTGAATGCTCTCAAGAACTCTTATTGCTTCCCAAAACTCAAGTGTGTCTTACAATGAGGGGAGAGGCCTCTATTAATAGTTGAGCCTCCCCAAATCCAACGGTATAGATCAATTACATCAACGGTTAAGATTAAAGGGTATCTACAATTTAAACCTCTAACATTACAAACTCATATCTTCTAACATTGCATATCATATCTAAGATTGTATCATACCTAAGATTACATATCATATCTAAGATTGCATATCCTTGAAGATTATATTTCCATATGAGTCAAGCTTGTAGATGGACTTTAAATCTTTTCAGGTAATGGGCCATTCCGATCGGGCCAAATGATATATTTTGGACTGGACTTGGACTTTTTTTTTTTTGAGTTTATCATTTTTTGTATGGACCCGGGCTAAATTGGCCTATTACAGCTGCCCCTCTTTGCTCATTTACGTGTAACGGGAATAGAGCAAAGACTATAAAAAGACCAATTTTGCCCAATCTTGCCAAGTCTTGACTTCTTGGTCCTCGTCTCTTTCCAATAGCTTTCAACCCTTCTGCAATTTCAGAGGTATTGGACTACTACGTCTGATGGCTTCAATCTGCTATCTTCAGCCTACTCCACTGCATACTCAGGGAGGCCATGCTGAAATCTTCGATCTGCTTTGCTGCAAACTCAAGAAGACAAGATCTGCTTTCTTCAACCTGTTCCTTGCAAACTCAGGGACACCATGCTGATATCTTCGATCTGCTCCCTGCCAACTCAGGGATGCCAGATCCGCTATCTTCAACCTGCTCCCTGCAAACTCAGGGATACCATGCTGATATCTTCGATCTGCTTCGCTGCAAACTTAGGAAGACAAGATCCGCTGTATTTAGCCTACTCCACTCCTATTTAGTGGAGATAAGGCCAGTGGTTGAAATCTGCTCCATTGCCGATACATGGAGATAAGATTCACCAAAACTTGATCTGTTCCACTCCTGCTCAGTGGTTTAAGATCTGCTGAAATTTGACCTGCTCCACTTCTACTCAGCGAAGATAAGATCTACTGAATTTAGCCTGCTCCACTCCCATTTAGTGGGGATAAGGCTAGTGGCTAAAATCTGCTCCATTACCGATACATAGAGATAAGGTTCACCAAAATTTGATCTTTTCCACTCCTGCTCACTGGTTTAAGATGATCTACTCCACTCCTGCTCAGCGAAGATAAGATCTGCTAAATTTAGCCTGCTCTTTACAAACTCAGGGACACCATGCTGATATCTTCGATCTAATCCCTGCCAATACAGGGATTGCCAAATCTGCTTTCTTCAACCTGCTCCCTACAAACTCAGGGACGCCATGCTGATATCTTCAATCTGCTCATTGCCAATACAGGGATTGCCAGATCTGTTTTCTTCAACCTGCTCCCTGCAAACTCAGGGACGTCATGCTGATATCCTTGATTTGCTCCCTGCCAATACAGGGATTGCCAAATCTGCCTTCTTCAACCTGCTCCCTGCAAACTCAGGGATGCCATGCTGATATCTTCGATCTACTTCATTGCTAACTCAGGAATGCTAGATCTGTTTTATTCAACCTGCTCCCTGCAAACTCAGGGATGCCATGCTGATATCTTCGATCTGCTCCCTGCGCCAATACAGGGATTGCCAGATCTGTTTTCTTCAACCTGCTCCCTACAAACTCAGGGACGCCATGGTGATATCTTCGATCTGCTCCCTGCCAATACAGGGATTGCCAAATCTGTTTTCTTCAACTTGCTCCCTGCAAACTCAGGGACGCCATGCTGATATCTTCGATCTGCTCCCTATCAATACAGGGATTGCTAAATCTATTTTCTTTGATCTACATTGCCCCCTAGAGGACATAACCTGTAGAATGGGTATATGCTTATGCTTAATGATTAAGATGCCATGCTCGAAATGAGTCAAATGCTTCCTAATTAAACATACTATGATGCAAAAATGTTATGAGAATGATTCCTATTTCGGATGTCATAACTCATTCATTCATCTGGGTTTCATCTTCGTTCTTCTCGACGTATCAATCATACTCTGCTCGTATGCTTTGAATATTTTTCATCAATTTGGTCCGTTGTACCATTCCCCGACCACTGGATATGTTTATGAAATGATCCTCTCTTAGGATCGATATTGCTTAATTTGTCCAAACACTATTTGGACATAAGAGTTTGTCTTAATTTTCTTGAGTACCTCCGACCCTTACACATGGGAATTCTTAAGCAATTGTCCTGTTTCAGTTTCTTGTATTATCTAGAAATTTCCAAAGTAATATGCAAAACTTCTATTGTAAAAATATTATTAGTTCATCAATCATTATTTCAATGTAACACGCTTTATGAATAATGGTAGCAAATAAATTGATTTTTTAGGATAATTAGAGTTTGAACAAATTATCAAAAAGAAAATTAATTTGGAACATATCTTTGAGAAGAAAAAGGATCCAAAGATAGTTAATAGGACAAAAACCAGGTGCCCTAGATATTGCAGCTTGGGCTGCTATCTACAAGCTCCATGAAGACCACTTTAAGCTTAACATGTGTTTAGAAGATCCAAAGTACTTTGTTGATGCCCCGGCATGTAACATACTTTGCTTCTTGTCGAATCAAATATAGCAAGATCACTGCATGTCTTTCAAAATTTAAGCCGCCCTTTCGGGTTTTCAACTCAAAACCCCTTTGGTCTTAAGGGGCCCTTTGCGGGTTTTCACCTTGGCCTCTCCGTTTTTTTAAGAAGTTTCAAAGCGCCCTTTGCAGGTTTTCACCTTGGCTTCTTCTTCTTTCAAGAAAAATACTTCTTGACAGAGTTTGAATTCACAAGATTAGGTAAGCTAATCCATTTCAGTCAAAATTAGTGCACCTCCAGAGAAAGCCTTTTTACCACATATGGTCCTTCCCAATCCATTTTTCTTTGAAATCCTTCTGTATGGGAAAGATCTTTCTCAAAACAAGGTCCCCCTTGTGAAATTCTCTTGGATGAACCTTTTTTGTCATAAATCAGCCTCAATCATTTCTGACTATGATGAATACCTTCAAACCTTTTCTTTCTTCCTCACCTAATTAAGGCTTGGAGAAAAGGAATTTCAATTTCCATAGACAAAACCGCCTCTATTCCATAACCCAATAGGAAGGGTGTTGCCCTAGTGAAGTAGAGAGTAAATGGCAGCTTATTATGCCAATCTTTACAAGTCTCGGTCATCTTCCATAATTTTGTTGTTTTTTCTTTTTTTTTTTGTACTTTTTCCTTTGGCAACCCTTATTGTACTGTGATATGGCGCCTAATCTTTAAATAGACTGCAAACTTATGACATTGTGCAATTGGATATGATCTTTTCTGGCTTTTTTCTCTTTTTTTTTTGGAAATTCGATGACTATTGACTTTGTAATATTGGCATATAGAGCTACTTCCACTCTCTCAATGGAGTAGTCGACAACCACAAAGATGAATTATTGTCTGCTTGAAACTTTTGATGAGCTTGGGCCCATAACATATACGCCCCATATATAGAAAGTTTGTGAAGAAAAGAATGAGGCACATAAGTCTGTACTCTTTAAATTCGGCAATTATGGCATAACTGATGCGATCCCCTTCCATGATGTACTAGTAATACCCAAACCTCATGTTTAGCTTGGCTATTGTGAACCCATTAGCATGCATCCTCTTTTAGCCTTAACAACATCCACAACTCTTAGTATAACCAAGCAAAAACGTCTTTGAATTTCAACAAGGTCTTGCTTTGTCTCTCCGACTATACGCGTTCCAATTTCACAATCTTTCCTTCCTCTAAGGCTACATTCTCTACCACCTTTTCATCAGGCAAAATTTGTTTCTCTTCTTGCTTTACCATTTTTTAACAAATTTAGAAACAAGTCACAATCTCTGTCACCTTCAAAATCCTAAGGTTCCTCTAAACACATGTCGCGCTCAAAAAAAAAAAAGAACTCTAAACCTGTAGTATTGTTGCCCACGTTATTGATATCTAGGGACCTATGATAGGCACAAAAGAATGTACAAGGAATAAATGAATTCAAGAACAACTATTTACATAGTATGACTGAGAATAGTAAAAAAATTTGGATGGAAATTAGAAAATCAAAAGAATAAAGAATAAGGGAACATTTGCTTGAATTGATATGAAAGATGTATTTTATTGAAACAAAGATGCCTGAACATGAGCCTATTTTACAAATGAAATCTTATTGTTTTTAGGCTTTAAAACAACAAGTGTGTTCTGAACATTACTCTATATAATCTCTTAATATTACAGGAAGTTCCTCTACAAACCAGTTGTTCAAAACATTTCCATGTTTGTAAGGACAAATGCCCAACAGGTTTCTTTGCTCAATTCATTCTTTAGAGCCCGATACTATCAACATCATTTCTTTCCAAACCATCTTCAACAGGGTTCTTATTTCTGCAATATCCCCCTTGATCCTTTTCGCAATACTTTAATCAATTGTACTTATCCCCTTATTACCATGGTTTGGTAATGGGTTCTCTATACCAGGGGTATCATCAAACCTCACAATCCCCATCTTGATGAGTCTTTCAACTATCTTCTTAAAAGCAGTGCACTTTTCTATTAAATGCCCCGGTACTCCCGCATGGCAATCACATTGAGTGTTTGAATCATACCATTTGGGGTATGGGGGCTGCAATGGTTCTATATAAAACGGGGACACCACGTATGCGTTAACTAAACTTTGATATAACTCCTTATACGACATTGGGATTGGCGTAAACTGGAACTTTTCAGAGTTTTGCCTTGTGCCCGATTCTTGCCTTGTCGAACCCTGTTTCCCCGCAATGGTTACTCTTGGTTGATTGACAGTTATTGTCCTCGAGTACCCTTTGTTTTATGTACTTGTATTATTCACTTCGTTCTCCTTTCTCTTTGGAACTGGCCTCTTGGTAGTTTCTCCTTCTATTTTACCACCTCTTATGGCGTTTTCAATCATTTCTCCCGCCATAACTATGTCTGCAAAGCTCTTAGTGGTACTCCCTATCATATGAGTAATGAAGGGGGCCTTTAAAGTGTTGATGAAGAGCATTGTAGTCTCCTTTTCTAGGAGCGGTGGCTGAACTTGCATAGCAACCTCCCTCCATCGTTACGCGTATTACCTAAAGCTTTCATTTGGCTTTTTCTCTATGTTTTGCCGGGTGATTCTATCAGGCGTCATATCCGTAACATCACTGTATTGCTGCATAAAAGCCTGTGCTAGGTCTCTCCAAGAACTGATTCTAGACGGTTTAATTGATTATACCACATAGACGCTGCCCCAACTTGACTGTCTTGGAAACAATGAATTAGTAGCTGATCATTGTTAACATGGCCGATTATCCTTCTACAGAACATGGTAATATGGGTTTCAGGGCAACTGGTCCCATTGTACTTCTTAAATTCGGGCATCTTAAACTTATAAGGAAGCACCAAATCCGAGACCAAGCTCAAGTCTTTAGCATCTATTCCTTGATTGCTTTCAGCATTTTTCAAGGCCTTGAATTTTTCTTCTAACCATCTGCAGCGGTCCTCTAGCTGCCTTGAGGCTTCCATTCTCATCCCTTCCCTCTCGGCCATGTCCAAGTCAGTGAGAATGGGATTAGCTGGGTTTTCTCCTGGATTAGACCCCGATCCAACTTGAAAGCTCGTGGGCACCCCAGTATCAGCTTGCCCTTGCTGAGACCTAATTATAATAGACGACTTTCGAGGATGTGCCTTAGTTTGCATTTGCATATGAGGTGGGGTAAAGCCTGGTGGATAATCCTCATTATCCTCACCAGTGTGAGTCATAGGGCCTTTTCCTTTGTCCATTGCCCAATTTAGCAACTGGGCCATTTGAGCCATCATGTTTTGTTGAGTTTCCAACATCTGTTCTCTCATCTCTTGTTGGAGCTTTGCCAACTGCTCTTGCATCTGATCTTGCATATCCCTCTAGAGCTATTCAAATCTTTGATCCATATTCTTAGTTTTTGCACGTGTACCGTAACAGTGAGTAGTTTCCAGATTTTTCTTCTCTCTCTCTTTTTGTAATAACTTCCACTAATTAAAGTCTTTCTATGGATTTAAATGCATATGATGTGATGTAATGCAAATGCATGAATGCAAAAAAGGTATCGATCTCGATTCAATTCCATTTAGGAAACTTTATTAGAAAACAAAATCGTTTACATAAAACGAGCTACATATATGCTTTCACCCTAATGCTCAAAGTCTTAACTTTACTAAGCAACAAGGCTAACTCCTGACCACGAACGGACTGTAGCTCATACTTCATGCTCAATGTATCAGCCTGTACCACCAGGGTCTGTAGATAATCAGCTACCTCTCGAATCTAAGCTATGGCTTCACCCATGAGGTAATCCCTATAGCTAAGGACACCTCCTCCAATGTCTATGAAGTTGTTCTGGTTATCTTAAAAGCAAGATTGGCAAACCAGTATGCATCCTTATTTCGTAGCATGTTGCCTCAAAATGACAACTAGCGTCTTCAGTGCTTCTTGAGAGTTTTCAAATTCCTACCCACGCAGTGCATTTTGAATTGCTCGCATGGATATCTTCGCAGCACAGTTAATCTCCTCTTTAAAGGTCTTTCTTCTTAATCTCTTTCTTTCACGCCCATTTGGGCTGTCTAGGCCATCAGGGCTTGCATTTCCATTGTTTCTAATAGGTGCAACATCCTCAAATACAACAATAAACTCAAGCTTTTAGTAGCGGACCTATAATAAATAAGCTCTTATCAACATCATAGGCAAAATTCTTTCCATCCAATTCATTTTTGTAGGTCTCATGCACTCTGTCAATCACTTTCCTTCCAACACCCTTACCATCCATAGGGCGACCATCTTCATATGAAAGAGAAATGCTATAATGGTAGAAGATTCCATCAGTACTCCCCATGCTCACTTTGAAGTGATTGGTGAGTACAGTTACCTTCTGCCCTTCAGTTCCAACACCACGCCTTGCCGTAGGTGTCGAACAATCATCTTCGCATCCGATTCTACTTTAATCAGAACAACATCAGGAGGCACAGGTGGCAGAGGAGGCAAGAATTTGAATGCTGCCCCATTTCTCTTTTGCTCAAACGAATCCATACCCTAAAATCCAAAGAGAAAATAACAAAACAAGAGTCCTTAAGGAACTCAAAGAGACAACAAAATTCTACGACCCTTTTTCTCTTCTTTTTTAGCTCACTCCTTCTCCCCGTGATGTTCATCAACTTCCTCACAAAAGTTGGAATACAGTTAGCCCTTGAGTAAACTTTATCAACTTGAGTCTTAGGACAATGCAACAAAACCGAATATTCCTCTACCGTGGGTACCATATCAACCTTTCCAAAAAGTGAAGCAACTACATGCATGATTCCAATACTGAGTGACGTCCCAAAACAATTGTTCGTCTATTTCCATGTCAAGCAAGTTTGGCAAGTCCCCATAATTGTCGTAGAACAACTACTTAGTCTTATCGTTCTATTGATCCCATATTTCCTTCACTTCTAGGAGATCATTGTGTGTCACGCTGCTATGAGTATAGTCCCATAACTCTGACATGTACCCTTCAGTTAAGCTATCCCCTTTTGCTAGTTATGTTTCCTCTGACCATTTATGGACAGCCGCATTGTTTCCCACTTTATCAAGGAATTCGTTCTGCATAACCAGCTTTCTAACTTAGCAACTGACCGTGAATCGATACCTTTTAAAAATATGAGATTACATGCACAAAAATAAAACACAACAAGTTAGTATCACAAAATAAATCATAAAGCAAATAAACAAACACCTATCAGGGTGATTTCTAAGGTTTGGTTTAATTCTACCTAGGGTGGGCACCTATGTCCTTTACATATGGTTTAGCCCTAAAGTTGGGGTACCTGAACTAGCAGATTCCTCAATCCTCACCTATTATAGGCTCACACGAACCAAGTTCAGTTCAGGGGAATACATTTCCCTATGGCTGCACGGAGGTGAAAACCTCACGAAGACATAGGTACGGATGTATTCCGGAAGCGATCCACTATCCTGCACGGAGTTGAAAACCTCACAAAGGCATAATTTCTCACTCCCACTTAAGGGTGTGACCACAACGGTCATGCAAATGCAATGTGTGCAAGAAAATAACAAACATATGCAACAATCACATGTAAAAGGATCATAATTTTCAAATCGAATTTTCAAATTTCGACCAAAGGATAGAAATTAATCAATTTTACAGCTTGACTCTCTTATTGTCCCCAGTGGAGTCGCCAAGTTGTCGAAACCATTTTTATTTATGTTTAAAAACGGGGTCGACTTGTTTTTGAAAACGAAAATGGAGTCGCCACCAATCCCTTTTGCTTAGGTGTGATTGGATCACCTTATAAAACATTTTATTTCAAAACATTAATTTTGGCCTACGAAAATTCAAGAAAACAGGTTTGGGAGTCGGTTATGTACGAGGAAGGATTAGCACCCTCGTAACGCCCAAAATTGGTACCAAATTGATTAGTTTTCTATCCTAATGTTGAAAATTCGAAAAGATTTAAAAAAATGATCCCTTTTTTTAAAAACTTGAACAATTTAAATTGAAATTCGAGATTCCTTTGTTCCGAAAGAATACAAACATCACATCCAGCACGTTAGGACACGATATTTTTAATCCTCGTAACCAAAATCATCTTGAGATTTACAAAATTCATTAAAAGGATATTTAGTTATTTAGTTAAACGGAAAATCGCAACCCAGCACATTAGGGCACTATTTCCCAATTTTCTAAACACGAAACATTGCCTTATTTAAGAAAATAAAAACTTTGGGATAAATTGAAGCAATTAAAAAAGTATATTTTTTAAATCAATGAATAAAAATGGAACATTAATGCATTATAAAATATACATATCAGAGTACAATTTTCAAAGATCACAAACACATTAATAACCAACAATTCAATAAAACAATGATATAACACATCTAATGATACAAGCAAACAATGTAAAAGAAGATAACAACTTTAATTTTTTTTTTAAAAATTTGAATAGTCAAATAAAAGATACGAAATAGATTAATTCAAAATTTATAAAAAAAACCTAAGAAATAAATATAAGATTTTACATTTTAAATTAAAAAAATGGTGAGCCATTTATCCAAATGATTTATGAAACTTTAACTTTAGAGAAATATATATATATACGGGTAAACATATATAATAATATAATAAATATATAGATTCTTTAGTACATAAAATTTTACTCTACCAAAAATATAAAGGAAAATATATATAATATAATAATCAAATGCATAAAAGATAGGAGTAAATATACATATTTGAAAAACGAAGAAATTAAAATAAAAAAAGGTTGAAAAACGAAGATGGACGAAGAATAAAATAAGAACAAACCACAGAGAGTAAGAACGCAAGAGGGAGAGAAATTTGAGTGAATGCTCTCAAGAACTCTTATTGCTTCCCAAAACTCAAGTGTGTCTTACAATGAGGGGAGAGGCCTCTATTTATAGTTGAGCCTCCCCAAATCCAACGGTATAGATCAATTACATTAACGGTTAAGATTAAAGGGTATCTACAAATTAAATCTCTAACATTACAAAATCATATCTTCTAAGATTGCATATCATATCTAAGATTGTATCATATCTAAGATTGCATATCCTTAAAGATTATATTTCCATATGAGTCAAGCTTGTAGATGGACCTTAAATCTTTTTAGGTAATGGGCCATTCCGATCGGGCCAAATGATCTATTTTGGACTAGACTTGGACTTTATTTTTTTTTTTGAGTTTATTTTTTGTATAGACCCGAGCTAAATTGGCCTATTACAGATATGTTTTAGATTAACATATTTTGTATTGGAGTTTTTTTAATAATTTTGAGTAATTAGGATTAAATTGCAAAAATAATAATTTGAGGGACTAAAATGTGAAATAAATGAAATATATTGACTTGTATGAACACTAGGAATATTTTCCCTAATATGGGTATAGTGAAATTTGCATATTTTGTGTTTTGTGCAATAGGGACTACATTGTAAAAAGTGTAAATGCCAGAGGTAAAATAGAAATTTGCCCATTTATGTATTTTTGGACTAAATTGAATGAAATTATGTTTTAATGAGCTTAATTTGAATATGTTTAGATCAAGAACCAAAGAAATCAGATTTGGATCGGGGGAGAACGAAAGTTGTCAACTAGCTACCCCGTTCCGTTTTACATTGTCCGAGGTAAGTTTATAAGCAAATAGACGTACTTAATTTTAATTAAATGAAAATTATATATGCTGAAATGAAATGTGAGAATATATACTTGCAAATGCCGAATGTGTATAAGCCTGGTAACCATGTTCATGTGTTCGATTCGACCGAGTTACGACGTTTGGAAGCCCTATATAAACCTTAGGAATAGTTAAGATACAAATGTCATGACATGAGATTCCAATTTGTGATGAACAAGTAAGACCATGGCATCGATATGTGATTTCAATAAGACAATGGCATCGATATGTGATTTCAATATATGTGTGCGAGTAAGACCTTGTCTGGGATAGTGGCATCGGTGTGTGGTTACATGTAAGACCACGTTTGGGACGTTGACATTGTACGATATATGTGTGATTATCCAAGTGTCCTATCGAATTCCGAATGGTTCATCAGGCAAAGGTAAATCATTATCAGATGTGTAAAATGAGCTAAATGGTCAGGTATGAATTAGCTTGTTAGCTACTGGTAATAAGGTAAGTATGCACTTGATAGTTGTTACAAATTATGTGTGATGCAAAAGAAGGTTATATATAAATTTGGTAAGTGTATTCGGCTTTTGGATAGTTAGTATGAAAATTACGGATTTGACTCATGGATATGTTTATATATGTGACCATGTATATTCGGCCATTCAAGTAATGTGTTTATATGATATCGTATTATGATACTTGAGCTTGTATTTATGAGTGTATAACTATTGGTTATCTAAAAACATGTTGACTTGGAAAATTGAATGAAATTTTACTTAAATTGACTATGGGAGCATTCGGCCAAGGTGGAAAAATGTCTATGAAAATGTTTTACTTATGAAATTTGCAAGGTTGATATTAAGTACGGTAATGTTAATGTAGTTCGGTTTAATTTATAATGAGTTATTTATATTATTGGGTTGAATATTTGCTCATGACTTACTAAGCTATGACAACTTACTCGGTGTGTTCATGTTTACTCTGTTTTATAGATTTTGGAGTCAAGCTACAAGCTCAGGGACTGTCAGCAAAGTTCATCACATTATCTACAATTTTGATACCCTTATAAGTTAAACTCGAATTATGGCATGTATAGGCTGGAACGTATTTTGAAATGTTGAATTTTGGTTTTGTATAATTTGAGCAATACGAAAATGGCTTAATTTCCATCCTAAATTTGTTTATGTTTTAATTATGGTTTAGACTCACTTTTGGTTATAATGCTATATACTATGCATGAATGATTATGTGATGGATGTTATATGTTTTAGTGTTAGCTTAATAATAGTTGGTGAATTTTGAAATGGTTGATGTAATGATTATTGTGTGCATATATTTTCATAACATGTTTATTTGGTTCGGCTAAGGTTTTGTATATATAAAACATATATGAATCGGTTGTTGGGTTTGATATTGGTAATAATATGTGAACCGGCGTTAGATGATATGTGGCTATGTTTGAATGTGATTAAAATATTGGCATTTGGTTGTTGGGATGGTCGACATAAATTATATTTGTAAGCTATTGGTGATTTAGCATTTATAAATATATGCATATATTGAGTTGGTTTGATATATTAGTTGGATAATATATTATAAGATAAAATGATTGGAATAAGGTGATTGAAAATTTGGTGGCGACCTGTGTTCGTTGGTAGGTGTAAAATATATGTCTTGGTTGTAAGTATTCGGACACCATGATAAAACACTTGTTGATGTCATAAAAGTTGGTTTCATAAATGAACTATTACATGGTATTAACATGCATAAATGTTCAGCATTGTTATGTAACTTATGTGGTTGTTTTTAAATTAGATATTTGGCATTAATTGGGTTAGTTACTTTGTAAATATATATATAAGATAGTTGTTTGTATAATGTATTGACATGTGATTTTAAGTATAAATTTAATTGCTTTTAAATATTTAAATGATGCTTGAGTTTGAATTGAGTAATGATGTCACTAGTTAAGATGAAAAGTCAATGTATACTCATGTATTATTAATAGTTGGATAATTATTTGAGTTTATGTCTTATCTTTGTTTAAAATTAGTATATGCTTTAACGTTGTGAATGATATATTTTATATTATTGCATAAGAATGATATGATTGTATATATATATATATATATATATATATAAGCATGACATGAAATGCTTCAAATTTAAGAGTTGTATTAGTTTATGAAATAAATTTAGACCGATCCTCAAAACATGTTCATGTGTAGTTA
This sequence comes from Gossypium stocksii, assembly GCA_020496765.1. Lineage (NCBI taxonomy): Eukaryota > Viridiplantae > Streptophyta > Magnoliopsida > Malvales > Malvaceae > Gossypium > Gossypium stocksii. The sequence continues at coordinate 97,823,637 of CM035629.1, read as the reverse complement.
TATAATTGTTCGAAATTATGCTTTTATTTTGTAATCCTTTATGACCCTAATCCAGCGACGGATACGGGTTAGGGGTGTTACATGATCACCCTTGGTACCACGACATACTGTAATATGTAAAGAACCATGAATACCCTGAGCAGGCAACCGAGAATGATAAAAGGACGCTAAAGAGACTGGCCAATAAATATGTCTTAGATGGGGAGATCCTATACAAAAGAAGAAAGGATTAGGTGCTACTAAGAGATGTAGATGCTGTCGAGGCCAAGAAAATTCTAGAAGAAGTCCATGAAGGTGTTTGGGAAACACATGCTAATGGTTTTACAATGGCCAGACAAATTAAGAGATTCGGATATTATTGGTCTACTAGGGAAGGGGATTATATTTATTATGCCAAGAGATGTCACAAATGCCAAATTTATGGAGACAAAATTCATGTGCCTCCTTCACCTTTTCATGTTATGACTTCCCCATGGCAATTCTCTATGTGGGGCATGGATGTTATTAGGCCAATCTCGCCAAAAGCTCCTAATGGACATTGATTCATCTTTGAGGTAATTGATTACTTCAACAAATGGGTAGAAGCCGCTTCTTATGCCAATGTCAAAAAGTCAGCAGTTAGCAAATTCTTAAAGAAAGAGATAATATGTCGATTTAGAACGCCAGAAAGGATCATATCTGACAATGTGTTAAATTTGAATAACAGCATGATAGCGGAGGTCTGTAGTCAATTCAAGATTAAATATCACAACTCGTCACCATATCACCCAAAAATGAATGGCGTAGTGGAGGCAGCCAATAAAAACATTAAAAAGATCATGGGGAAACTGACGGAGACTTATAAATACTGGTATGAGAAGTTACCATTTGCCCTCTATGTTTATCAAATCTCTGTCAGAACCTCCATCGAGGCAACACCTTTCTCTTTGGTTTGAATGAAGGTTGTTTTTCCTATTGAAGTCGAGATTCCTTCTCTCTGAGTTTTACTAGAGTTGAAGTTAGATGAAGTAGAATGGATTCAATCTCAGTATGATCAGTTGAACTTGATCAAAGAGAAGAGGCTAAAAGCTATTTGTCATGGTCAGATGTACCAAAAATGAATGATGTGAGCTTATGACAAAAAGGTTTGCCCAAAAGAATTTTAGGATGAGTACTAGGTGTTGAAAAAAATCCTTCCCATAAAAAAAGGACTTTAAAGGAAAATGGATGTTGAATTGGGTAAAAATGGGCCTTATGTGGTAAAAATGGCATTTTCTGGAGGAGCATTGATTTTGATCGAGATGGATGGTAGAGATTTGCCCAACCCTATGAATTCAAATTCAGTTAGGAGGTGTTTTAGCTAAAAAAAAAAAAGGAGACACTGAGGTGAAAACCCGTAAAGGATGTCTTTAGACCAAAGGAGTTTTGAGTTGAAAACCAGAAAAAGGTGACTCAAATTTTGATCAAAGATTGAGCATGTGGTAGCCTTATCCCTTCAGAAGTAACAATGAGGAGAAACTTTGCATCTTGGAGCATCAACGAAGTACTTTAGAACCCCTAGACACATATCAAGCTCAAATGGTCCTCAATAAGCTTGTGCGAAGAAGCTCATACTATGATATCTGGGGCACCTGATTTCATTTCCACTCACTTTGTGTTTTTACAATGTTTGCTACTATGATTAATCTTTCATTTAGAGCTTTGCTCCCAATAAATTTCAGTCTTGTCCATTATTACAACATTGTTCGAGCATTTTTGCATTGATATAATGATTAATGGACTAACGATATTCAACTAAAAAGATTTCTACATGTTGCTCTGAATGATCTCTAAATACTCCAAGGACCTGAAACAGAACCACTAGCTACAACTGACCAAATTGGAAGGTTGGAAAGATCTTAGAACGAATAGTTCAAATTGTGATTACCTCTTCGAGTTTCCTGTCAAAGATACTATATCTAAACAATAGGTCATGGTAACACATCAGTGATAGAACCTCAACGAACAACTAGCAATACCAGCTTAAGCACTAAACAGGGGATCATTCTAAAAGATGTCATTCTGCATTCATACAAATGTCATTCATATACATCTAGCTAGGAGCAGTTGATTCATTTTGATCATAACATCCTAATCGCTTGGCATAAAATATAGGCCTATGAAATGGATTCTACAGGTCCTCTTCCCCAGAGAATAGTACAACAGATTAGTCAAACTACAAATCCTATACCATGAAGTTGTAGTGGGTTGGATTGAATCTACCATAAAAAATCTTATCTCCTTGAAGTTGTAATGGAGCAAGATGAAACTATAAATCCTATACTTCTGAAGTTGCAGTGGGTTGGATTGAATCTACCATAGCAAATCTTATCTCCCTGAAGTTACAGTAGAGCAAGATGAAGCTACAAATCTTTTACCCCTGAAGTAGCAGTGGGTTAGATCAAATTTACTCTGACAAATCTTATCTCCCTAAAGTTACAGTGGAGCACGATGAAGCTACAATTCCTATACCCCTGAAGTTGCAGTGGGTTGGAATGAAACTACAACTACAAATCCTATACCCCTAAAGTTACCTATTTGGCACCACCGAAGAGTCCATTTTCTCCGACTCAAAAACCCTCGGAGCCCCCTTAGGGCTCCGTCAAAGGCCTCGTTAGAAAGAGGAGAACCCGAAACGTTTCGTTGCTTTTAGCTGGGCTTTGATATTTTCTGGGGATTAGAACTCCAAATCTGTTCTCCCCATGAAAAAAGAAAAAAAGATGTTTTTTAAAAAAAATTTGACCACCGGAGGCGGCTATTGCCGATGATCAGTGGCCATGGTGAAGTTGCAGTGGCCTTGTGGCCAGAAGGGAAAGAGGATTTAAGAAAAAAAACGAGGAAAAAGGGGTTTTTTAAAAAATTGATGTAAAAATGATTTTTTTTAACTTATATATCCTCCTCAAAACGATGTCATTTTAGGCTTGACTTCAGACGCCCAAAATGATGCTATTTCAAGCTTGACCCAATGACCAGATCCGGATCTACCTAGGATCTGCATGTTTTCAAAAGTAGGGTCTATTTACAATTTTGGTCATTTCGCCTTTTTACTCCGTTTCGATTTCGTCCTATGCCTTTTATTTATTTTATTTTTTACCCCATAATTTTAATTTCTTTGCAAGTCAGTCATTGACCCATTGTCAACTTGAGGAAATGACATGGGTTTGGGAAAATAACCCTTTTCGGCCCCTATTTATTTTATTTTATTTTAATTTGACCCCTTATGTTTTGTTTTTCTTTTCTTCAATTTTACACCATAAATTTTATTACATATTCAATTTAATCCCCAGATTATCGACCCTTTGGGAAATGATGTGTACAGGGTTTGGGTTATTTACCCTTTTGGTCCCTGCCTTTTATTATTTTTTATCTAACCCTTTTGGTCCTTGCTTTTTATTTTTTTATCTAACCCTTTATTTATTGTTTTATTTATTTGTACTTAATTTAGTCCCTTGTTCATTTAATTAAGTCTAATTACTTACTTTGTTTTTTGCTAGTAGATTTCTCGATTATTTTATTTTGGTCCTTTATCTTTAATTATTGACATTATTAATATTATATTTGTTAAAATTTGCTCACTATCAATATTTTAAGTAATTATATTATTGTCGTGTATTTTTATATTATGTCATTATTATTATCCTTATTATCATGTAGCATTACTGATTGAATATTTTTATTATTATCATTGTTATTATCAATTCTTATTATAGACATTATAATATTGTCATTTTATTTCATCATTCATGTTGTTATTTTATTAATACAATATTGTTGTCATCATCGTTCATTGTAAATATTGCTACTTACACTCATCCGTTTTTTAGCATAAGTGCATAAAAAAATAACTTTCAACCAAGGTGATATTCTTTATTTTGAGAATTTGAGAAATTGTGCCCCTAACTTACACGGGTACAATTTTTCCTTAAATCAAAATAATCGAATATCCTTTTCTTTTTTTAAAAAAGAATAAATAATAAATAAATATAAGATTTAGGCAATAATTAAATGGTGAGCATTCTTATTTTCGAGAATTAGAGATTTTGTGCCCCAACTTAGGGAAGTGTTAAATTTAGCTAGCCCATGTACCAACTTGTAAAAATCTTAAATTTTAAAGAAGTTTCCATTGTTGAGTTCTTAAAGTTTGAGGTGTTAAATTGATAGATTTTAAACTTAGTTGTGAAAAGGGACTAAATTGTAAAGCTCAATTGATAGTTTTGTACATTAGAGACCAAACTGAATAAAATGTAAAATTTGCAGAAGGAATTAAGAAATAAGAGGTTCCTAATGAATAATAGTGAAATCATATTTTAATCCAAAGGTATATATTGGAAGTTAGGTAAGTCCTGGTTTTAGGGAATAAATTGAAATTTTTGTATAAATTGATAACTGATTGGGAATTGGTTTATTATTGATAGTGCTATATGTTTTATGTTTATCCGTAGCTAATGTGGAGTCGAATTCATCGAAAGGAAAAGAAAAATCCAAAGTCGTCGATAAGTAGCTCTGAGTTCTAGTTTGTATTTTTATGATTCGGGACCAATTTAATTACTGCATTTTCCTACATTTTACATCATATACTGTTGAGGTAAGTCGTTATTGGATTATCAAATTAAATTGTTACGACTTAGATTGATTATCAAGACAAGGGCTAAATTGAACAAAATAGAAATTTCTTAATTTAATTGATATTCAATAATTGGTACGAAATTAAGTTGAAGCATGTTGTGATATATGATAAATAGATGGTTTGATGATAAATTAAGAATAAAGAATGTAAATTGATTTATATGTAACGAATCAAAAATTGGTTACCCTAATAGTTGTTCAAATTAAGTTGGATAGATTGGCATGCCATAGGGTTAGATTACTGAGTAAAACCATCATTGTAAGGCAATCTGGAGTGGTAGATATTATGTGTTGATTCATCATTTCCCAATAAACCAGGGTGAAGGATTGATTGAATTGAAAAAACCATTGTTGTTGGGTAGTTTGAGGTGGTATTATGTATCGTTATAGCGTCATAGTTGTTGGCCAACTCAGGATAATGGATTTATGTATGCATACCAAGTCTATGTCTATTTAATAGGGTTAAAAATACATCAATTGTTTTAATGGTAATGAAGTGAAAAGTTATGGAAATGTTGAATATTATGTCATGCGAATTGAGTTGAAAACGAGCCCTAAAGGCTATTTGAATACGATAGAGCTTATAGACTTGGAAATTATTGAAATGATAACATGGAATTGAGCATATATGAATTTGTAATGTATACCAAATTAAGAATTTTTTTATTGTAATATGTTTGGTAAAATCACCTATGTGATGAATAGAATTGCAAATGAATGTACAATTGAGTAGGCACTTAAGATTGGTATATGCACGATCATTTGAAATTAAAAGTGTTCGATATAAATGGAAAGAGATTTAATACAAATCAAATTTGTGCAGTTTCATAAGCTTAATTATATTGTTTTGAATCATAGATTTATCACTAAGCGCTTTGCTCAGCATACGATTTTATTTTCTCTATGTTTAGGTATAGTAGATTCCCGATACATCAGCAGTTATCTGAGCAAAGTTTGTATATCCCATTTTTATTTAAATACAACATGTACCTAATTTAGGTTAAGTTTGGTTTGTTTCTAAATTCTCATATATTTTGAAGTTGGCATAATAAGGTGTAAGCTTGGTTAAGTAATCATGTTATATTTATAAGTTTTTTGTATATATGTCCCTAATGGTATGAATCGTTGATATGTTAGAGATCGATTATGAATATGTATGTATAAGTTTTTTTGGAATGTAATGCATTACTTATTTAGGTTATAAATGATAAGGTATTAGCCTAGTATAGTTAAGGTGTTGATATGTTGAAATTTTTGTTGAAATGTTTCTTATGATAGTTGATGATAAGGGTGAGGGGGTGTGTGTGTGTGTGTGTGTTTCTGTTTATGCCTATAAAATTTGCAAGTTTGTGCATTGAATTTGCATAAATAGCTTGTGACGTCATGACGTCAAATATACACGTCACGACGAGTAATGACCTCTAATGTCATGGCGAGACCAGGAACCCTGTCGTCCCGATGAAACCAAACAGTTTGTCATGTCATGATGAGGAACTCCCTCACATCGTGACATCAATCCTATAATTTGAATTTTTTTACAATTTAGTCTTGATTTGTCCTCAGGTTTGCAATAGAGCTTTCATAAGCTTGTATAAGAGTCGAAAATGATTACTTATCATATTATTCGCTTATGATGTACATGATTGCATGCTTTTTAGTATAAAGTTGTATTTAATTTGATCGTAGTTTCTCCAAAGTTGAATAAGCGATAGACCTAGATAAGAAACTTGAACCTTCTTGAGCCTTCGAAAAACTAATCAAGACTTCTAACTCACATCCATTGCTTAAATAAGCTAGAGAGTCTTAAGAGCATTGGAGACTAGCTCTGAGATTTGTCAAGCCTGAGAGAGGCCAAGATCATCAATCGGTAGTGTCAGTGGGTAGTGTGAAGGGCCCTACTAGAGAAGTGGATATTATGAGTTGTGATCTATGTGGAAAGATACATAAGGGTAAGTGTTGGAAAAAGACTGGCACATGTTTCTAATGTGGGTCATTAGACCATTTTCCACGAGATTGCCCAATGAATGATGTTGATTCACCTATTTCTACCTAGAGGTCCACTTCCGTTGTCAAGGGTCAGGGAAATCCTTGTGGTGGCTTTGTATCAAGGGGTGGCTCAAGAAAAGGATCGAAGTTAGTAGTTTGTAGATCTAAGGCCAGAGCTTCAACATGACCATGCATGGTCCATACTCGTGAGGAAAGTCATGCTACTGATTTCGTAAGAGGTATATTTCTTTTATATTCAATATATGTATACACCTTGATTGATCTTGGTTCTTTTTATTCCTTGGCTCTGAAATGTCAAATGTTGGTATGGTCGTATTGAGTCTGCTAGGGCAAACCATGCTTGTTGATAAAGTTTGTAAACGGTGTCCATTAGAAATCCAAAAGATATTATTTCTAGTTGATTTGTTAATCATGCCATTTGGTGATTTGACATGATTCTGGGAATGAATTGGTTAATTGATCATGGTGTAATCCTTGACTGTCAAAAGAAAAAATTTTCAGTCCAGAGCCTGATAGGTGAGATAGTAGAAGTGAGTGGTATTAGATTGAGTAGCTCAATTCGAATTATTTCTTTAGCCCGAGATAATAAACTCCTGAATAAAGGTTGTGAAGCATATATAGCCTATATTATTAACTTGACTCAAATCAAAGTCAAATAAGCAATATTCGGATAGTACGTAAGTTTTAATATGTGTTCCCTGAAGAACTATCGAGATTGCCTCTTAACCAAGAAGTTGGTTTCGTGATTGAAGTTTTTCCTAGTACAAGTCCTGTATCAATTGCTCTATACCTGATGAGTCCAATGGAGTTGAAAGAGTTAAAATTTTAGTTGCAAGATTTACTGGACTACAACTTTATACGCCCTAGTATATCGCCCTGGGGAGCTCCATTACTATTTGTCAAGAAGAAAAATGGGTCAATGTGGCTTTGTATTGATTATAAATAGTAGAATAAGGTGAAAATAAAAAATAAATATTCTTCGCCACATATTGATGATTTGTTTGACTAGTTTAAATGCGTTTCAATCATTTCCAATATTGACTTGAGATCGAGATATTACGAGTTAAAGGTGAAAGATAGTGACATACCTAAAACCATGTTTCATACGCGGTACAGTCATTACGAGTTCTTAGTGACACCATTTGGACTGACAAATGCTCATGCAGTATTCATGGACCTCAATGCCAGCCTTATCTGGATCAGTTCGTGGGGGTATTCATTGATGATATCTTGATCTATTCAAGTTTAGAAGCTGAACACGATAAGAATTTAATAACTATATTATGGGTTTTTTGTGAAAAAGAACTCTATAGGAAGCTTAGTAAGTGTGATTCTGGTTATCCAAAGTTGTTTTTCTAGGGCATGTTATTCTAGTTGAGGAAATTCAGGTAGATTCTAAAAAGATAGAAGCTATCCTTTAGTGGAAAGCACCAAAAAATGTATTAGAAATTCAAAGTTTTCTTAGATTGGTTGGCTACTATAGAAGGTTTTTGAACAGATTTCCCAAAATAATCTTATCGATGACGAAGCTCTTACAAAAGAATATGTCATTCGTGTAGAATGATCAATGTCAAGAAATATTTGAAACGTTGAAAGTGATGTTGACAGAAGCATCGATCTTGACCAAGTTTTTGAGTCAGGTAAAGAATTTGTGATATTCAATAAAACCTTAATGAATGGATTGGGTTGTGTGTTGATGCAGGATGGTAGGGTGACTGTGTATGCATCTCAACAATTAAAACCGTATGAACGAAATTACTCTACGCATTATCTAGAGCTAGTCGTTATAGTTTTCGCTCTAAAATTTTCGAGACATTATCTATATGGTGAGAAATGTCATATCTATACTGATCACAAGAGTCTCAAATACCTCATATCCCAAAAGGAGTTGAATTTTAGACAATGTCGTTGGATCGAGCTATTAAAAGAATACAAAGTGTAATTGACTATCACCCTAGAAAAGAAAATGTTGTAGCTAATGCCTTAAGCAGGAAGGTAGTGAATGAATTGCAAGAAATGTTTGCTCTGCTAGGTATTAGAAATGATGAAAGACTATTAGTTGAGTTAAAATTCAAACCCGTGTTACTTGATCAAATAAAAAATGTGCATCTTGTTGAAGTTAAGTTGTCTAAGAAAAAAGAGTTGGTTCATCAAGGCATTGTTGAAAATTTCAACATAGACGAAAACGGTTACCTCATATTCCATAATTGAATCTGTGTTCTGACCGCTGCCAAACATGTGAATGTTTTACTAGAAAATACTACACCAACCATATATGAAATTAAAGCAGCAATGTCTGCAATTATACGGGTTAAATTGTAATATAGTATTGTGTTACAACAGAACAAGGGAAGTGTTCTGAAGATCTTACCTAAAGGAAGTTGAATTAAACCTGTTAAAAATCACTTTACAATAATAAGTCTAAATAGTAATAATTAAATTCTATATTACGATAATCATAAAAGAGATGAATATCAAAAATTAAATACTAAAATAAATAACAGTAAATAAAACATAAACAACTAAATCAATTAAATCAATCATGAAGATTAACTCGTTTCAAGGGTTGTAATTAACTTCAAGTTCGCGTTTTAGGGTGAATTAGCTATTAATTAACCAATTATTACCTCCTAGCCTCTAACTATTAATTAACTGATTGATACTCACTTATCTCCCGACATCACTTTCTTAACCAGGATAAATTACTATTTACTCAGCAAACTTATCTCCTAACCTCATTTAACCTTTGATTACTTCCTAAGGCTTTCAAGCCTAGGGTTTAAGAACGCATAATTTAAACAAACTAATTCGATTATCAAACTCTTAATCCTCCGCTGATCACTTCCCCATCCACTCATTGATCTCCCCTAAGGGAATTAGCTACTCATGGTATTCATAATCTCAAACTCAATTGATATAGACATGTAAATAACATGAATAAACTAAAAGAGAAAAAAAGATAGAATAATCCTGATTTGGATTGGTTAATAGTGAAATAGCAACTATCCAGATCAAAATAATGAATCTTGTCACTTGTAAAGGAAAATGAACTGAAATGCCTCAATTATATAAAAGAGATCTTGGATCGAAATCAATTCCAAGAGAAAAGAACAAAGCATTTTAAGAAAAAAAAGGAAAACTAAACCTAAATCCTACTTCTAAACTATGAGGGCTTGTAGATGTGTCTAAAATGACTTAGTTACATCAAACCCCTAAGGTTTTTTTTATAGAAGTGTTACCAACCCAAATTAGGTCTTCAACATGTCCTAGGTCTTCGTGTAAGTTTGATTGTGCGGACGAAAATAGCATTGAAATGCTTGGGCTCCAAGTTGGTCCTATGTGGTGCCATAGGCCTTGTGTGGCACGACACGACATGCAATTTAGGGGTTCGTGGGTTCTTTTCATACTTTAGCAGCTTAGAAAGCTTGCGCATTACTCATGCCAAGTTCTTACGTCCATTGGGCCCTAAATTAAGCATCCTACATTATCAATTTAATAGATTAGCACTACCGAAGGCTCGTGTTGGCCTAATACTTATTTTACTAATATTTAATACGAACTACTAAATACCAAAAATGTGATAAATAAATAAAATATGCTAGAAAACAAGCTCCGTAAGTGTAGAAATATACTAAAACAACTACTACATTTGACGTCAAGTCAAATACCCCTACACTTAAGTCTTTGCTTGCCATCAAGCAAACTAAATAAAAACAAAATAAAAATAGAAAACAAAACAAAACAAACTGAAAACAAGAAATAAACATACAAGAAAATAAAATGTATTTGAGCTCGCTTGATATAGGAAATTAGATAGGAATATATTAACAAGATAATGTAAATAAGCATCTAACTCTAGCATGATATAAAATTGACTCACAATTTCTAAAATTAGGCGGGTTGGTTCATTAAATTACAAAGAAAACAAATAAAAGGAATATTAAGTATAGGTATCCATCAAAACAAATATAAAATTATACAATTATGTTCAACTAAATATGCATAGTAAAATTATCAACCCTTGGAACAGTTTCATCCATATAAAGCACTACCTAAATCACAAAGGACTTTTCGGTTTATAACATTCTGCGACTAAGGTTGGTTTAGAGTCCAAAAAATAGCTAAGCATGAAAGTAGTTTTGCACATTATATTGTCCCCAATACTTCCCCAAAATTTGAATAGGCTCACCACCCTCTATCCACTTCTTTCACTTTCATTTTCTCTCCATTACTAAGGCCTAGTATAATATTCATGAGTACAATTATCCGACTTTGATATTATTTTTTCCGAACAAACATAACGGTAATTTTTTTTCTTCGAGATTTTCTCGATTTGGCATTTTTCCTTTTTTTTCTATTTTCTTTACAAGCTCAAAAATTTTATACTCAATATACCATACAATTCCTTAATTCACTCTTTTTTTTTTCTTTTGAAACCACCATGATCTATCTACCTAATCCCTCAATACCAATGATCAGGCGTCTAAATTCGTGTAAAGACCAAGAAAATAAAGGATCAAATAGATTATTTTTTAGGCTTTAGGTTTCATTTCTTGTTCATCAAGAAAATGGATTCAGACTTCAAAATAGGTACTAGGCAAATATATATAGGATAGCTTTTTGGCTCAAAAAATTGTCTACCAAACAATGCCTTAGGTTGTCCCTAGGTAATTTCATACATGGATTAAATTAGCCAAGTCTATCAATTTCTACAACCTATAAAATCAATTAAACATGCATGCTATTTATGTATATTTATCATGTGGTATACTTAACATCTTAAATCTATTTACTATGTAATAAATTGAACTAATTAGTCTAAAATTAGATCATTTAGAACCAATTATTATGAAACTAAATTTACAGTTTATTCACAAAATCTTGTTAACATGCTCCTAACTAATCAATTATATTTATACAAGCTCAAGCACATAGAAAACACACAAAATAAAAATTTACTACTACTAAAAATAAAGAAAAATAACAAAAAAATTAAAATTTTCCTAAGTTGCCCTTCCCACACTTTATTCGACATATTTTCCCTAATATGCAACAAAAGATAAAAGAATGAGTATACCCAATTGGCATTATAAGTGCAACGAAATTGGTGGGATTGACTCTTCCTCGCAGTTTTGGGTCAAAATTGTAATGCCTTAAAAAATATAGAGTTCCTGCAAAATAAAACTAAACACACAAAATATATATAATAACTAAAATCCTAACTAAATAAAAACTTAAACAAAAAAATCATCACAAATAAATTTAAAATACATGGTCCAAAATTAAAAAAAAAATTATTCAGAACTAGTCGAAATCTAACTCCAACTCCTCCATAATCGTTTTTTTACCCTTCTTACAACTTGTCGATGCTTTAGTAGCACGTATTTCAAAGTTAGGGTCGGGTTGTGATGGCTCGGGTCGTGAATCACGACGCCCTTTGTCGATGGGTGTTCTGGTTGAAACACCCGCGCATAGTTCAGTGGCGTGATAGGGATCTCCTCCTCCTTCTTCTCCTCATCATCATCATCATCATCATTACCATCATCATCATCATCCTCTCTTCCATCATTGTCATCCTTCTTGTCTAATGGTGGGAACCTAATAAACATGTCCAGAAGTGGTGTTGGTGTCAACCATCCATTTTGTTGCACAAGGCAAATCAAAATATCACCCATTTCTTGTATCCAACGTGTTTGCCATTTAGAAATGGTCGGGTCCGTTTGTCCCATTTTTTTAAAATTTCTACGCCTTAGTCTTACTCTTGACTAGCCTTTGGGGATCCCTTATATGCTTTGTTCATTATTCGGCTTCCTGATGCTTTCTTTGGAGCTCAATGAACTGGCTGTACAGATTGTCGCCAATTATGCTCCTCATTGGTCACATGAATGGTTTGATAGGAGACATTGGAACTTCTTCTCTTCGGTATAGGGTTGTGATCAAGTGCGTGAACTACATATTTTGCTTGCATCTTCGTATGCACTTTAGCATTTCTTCGTAGATCCAATGGCCAATGCAAAGATGATTTTTTTGTAAAATAGAGTAAAGCATAATCGCTCTAGAAGCAGTGATGTTAGAAGCATTGTGTGTAGGTGTCAAGTAGGTGTAAATAAATTGCATCCACATCTTCACCATCAAAAACATGATGGTAGTGTTTCTAATAGGCCAATTTAGCCCAGGCCCACACAAAAAATAATAAACCCCAAAAAAATAAAACAAAGTCCAAATCCAGTCCAAAATTACAAATATATAATTTGGCCTGATCAGAATGGCCCATTACTTGAAAAGATTTAAGGTCCATCTACAAGCTTGACTCATATGGAAATATAATCTTCAAGGATATGCAATCTTACATATGATATGTAATCTTAAATATGATATGCAATCTTAGAAGATATGATTTTGTAATCTTAGAGATTTAATTTGTAAATACCCTTTAATCTTAACCGTTGATGTAATTGATCTGTACCGTTGGATTTGGGGAGGCTCAACTATAAATAGATGCCTCTCCCTTCATTGTAAATCACTTGAGTTTTGGGAGCAATAAGAGTTCTTGAGAGCATTCACTCAAAATTCTCTCTCTCTTGCATTCTTATTTTCTGTGGTTTGCTCTTATTTTATTCTTCATTCATCTTCGTTTCTTTTTTAGTTGCTTTTGTTTGAGTTGGATTTTCGTGGAGGAATTTCTTTGAATCCTCATGTTGTGAGAATAAGGTTGACATAAGCGTTTTTAACCTTTTTTTATCCATTTAATTGTTTAATCATTAATTATTCTTTTTATTTTTATTCGTTTATTTAATCCTCATATTGTTTTTTTATTTTTAAATAAATATATTTCATTTCCACACTTGCTATTATTCAAAAGCTTTCTAAAATAAGGCCATATTCGACATTTGGGAGCTTTGAGAAAATCGTGCCCTAAGTTACTGGATTTCGATTTTTCTATTAAGTCCAAATGCTTGAGTACCCTTTTAAAAAATAAAACATATGAATTTCAAATAAAATCTTATTCTCGGGAATTCGAAATGTTGTGTCCTAACTTACTGGATGTGACATTTTGTTATCTTGAGGTAAGGATTTCTAAAAAAAACAAGGCAATATTTTGTGTTTGGAAATTCGAGAAATCGTACCCTAACGTGCTGGGTTTCGATTTTTCGTTTGACCAAATAACTAAATATCCTTTTAAATTTCAATGCATGGGCTTTGAAAATCAAAAGACAAGCTTAGTTTCGAGGATTTAAAATGTCATGTCCTAACGTGCTGGATGTGATATTTTATTACTTCGGGACAAAGGGGGTCTTAACATCCATTTCAATTTATTCAAACATTTTTTTTAAAAGACAAGCTTAATTTCGAGTATTTAAAATGTCGTGTCCTAACGTGCTGGATGTGATATTTTATTACTTCGGGACAAGAGGTCTTAACATCCATTTCAATTTATTCAAACATTTTTTTAAAATAAAAAGGATCGTATTCTAAAATCTTCACAAATTTTCGACATTAAGACATTAATTAATCAATTAGGTACCAATTTTGGGCGTTATCAGGGTGCTAATCCTTCCTCGTGCGTAACTGACTCCCGAACCCGTTTTCTCGAATTTCATAGAACAAAATCATTGTTTTAATAAATCAAAATATTTTTTTATTAAAATGATCAATTTCAAGGTGACCCGATCACACCTCAAAAAAAGATTAGTGGCGACTCCATTTTCATTTTTAAAAGTCGATCCTTGTTTTTCAAACCCTTAAAAATGGTTTCGACAGGTTGGCAACTCCACTGGGGACATATAAGAGAGTCAAGCCGTAAAATTGATTATTTTTTTTCCTTTCGTCGAAATTTGAAAATTCGATTTGAAATAATGATCTTTTTGCATGTGTTCGTTGCATATGATTGTTATTTTTCTCGAACACATTGCATTGCATGACCGTTGTGGTCACACCCTTAAGTAGGAGTGAGAAGCTATGCCTTCGTGAGGTTTTCACCTCCGTATGGGCTAGTGGATCGCTTTCGGGATACATCCGTACCTATGTCTCCGTGAGATTTTCATCTCCGTATGGCCATAGGGAAATGTGTCCCCCTGAACTAAACTCAGTCTATATGAGCCTATAATGGGTGAGGACCGAGGAATCTGCTGGTTCAGGTACCCTTTTCCTTTAGAACCAAAAACACATATAGTGAACCTTAGGAGCTCTCCTTAGGTAGAACTATATTGACCCATAGTAATTACCCATGTAGGTGTTTGTTTATTCTCTTTGAATTATGTATTATATACGTGTCACTAACCAATTTTATTTTGTTGTCATTGCATGTCATTCAGCATTTAAAGGTGTCGATTCACGGTTCGATTTCTAAATTAGAAAGTTTTGTTATGGAGAATGAATATCTTGATAAAGTGGAGGACAACGCTACAGTCTATGCATGGTCCGAAAATACCCAATTAGAAAAAGGAGATAGTATCATTGAGGGATATACACCAGAATGGTGGGACTTCACTAGCATCAGTACGGTGCAGAATGACCTCCAGGAATTGGAAGATATATGGGCCCAATAGGATGACGAGACTAAGTAGCTGTTCTACCATAATTATGGTGATCTACCCTACCTACTTGATGTTAAGGTGCATAAGCATTTGTTTCGGGCTATGACTTAGTTTAGGAACCCTACCTATAATTGTTTCACTTTTGGGGTGGTGGATTTAGTTCCTACTATGGAGGAGTACTTATGAGTGGTCCCATCAGAGTTAGAGATTATAAAACAAGATTTTGAAAAGAAAGAGTCTCGAGCTTGCAAAGAGGATAGAGAATTTGGAGGAAAAGAAAATGTACCTAAGGCTAGACATGGATGTTCAGAAGCTAGAGGCAGAAAAAGTAAGAAAAAAGAAGAGGAAGGTAGAGGAAGATCAAGATGATTTGAAGACAGAATATAAGAAGATACAGCTGTCGATAAAAAGAGCCAGATTAGGGAAGACTTCAGAGTAGTGGCAACATGAGATTCAAGAGGAAAAAGCCAAAGTTGGTCAATGGAAGAGGAAGTGTCAAGAAATTCAGGCACAAAACCATGCCCTAGAAAGGAGGTTGGCAGAGAGTCAGAAGGAGAAATGTGGATTAAGGGCTAAAGTGGCTGAACTTGGACGGTCGCTTCATCTCCACTGAAGTCATATTTCTACGATCGAGTTAAAGTCAAGTCTGAACAAGATCAAGGAAATGAAGGGCAAGATTGAAGGGTTAGAGTTAGCATTGCAAAACTGTGAACTCTAGATCAAGTATCTTGAAGCAAGAGAAGGACATTGGAAGGGAAAGCTTCAACATTTTCAAGATCAAGTTAGAAATAGGGATTATCTCATGGGAGAAGCCATAGCTCAGATTCGAGAGGTAGCCGACCATCTTTAGACCCTGGCAGTACAGGCAAATACATTGAGCGTGAAATATGAGCTACAGTCAGATTGTGGTCAAGAGTATGCCTTGTCGTTTAGGAGGGTTAAAGCTTTGGGCCCTAGGGCGAAAGCATATTTGTAATCCGTTTTGTGTAAAGAATTTTATTTTCTAAATAAAGTTTTCTAAATGAAATTGAATCAGAATCGATATCTTTTTTGCATTCATGCATTTGCATACATCGCATCATATGCATTCAAATCCATAGAAGGACCCTAATTAGTTAAAGTTATTACAGAGAGAGTGAGAGAGAAAGTTAACCTGGAAACTACACATCGTTACGGTACACGCGCCAAGACAAGGAACATGGATCAAAGATTTGAACAGCTTTAAAAGACATGCAAGACCAGTTGCAAGAGCAGCTGCAAAGATGCAACAGCAGATGAGAGACCAGATGTTGGAAGCTCAAAGAAATATGATGGTTCAAATGGCCCAGCTGCTGAATGGGGCAATGGACAAAGGAAAGGGCCCTATGACTAATACTGGAGAGGATAATGAGGATTATCCTCCGGGTTTTACCCCACCTCATGTAACACAGCCTGAGGAGCATCCTCGAAGGCCATCCGTCGCGATTAGGCCTCAACAAGGGCAAGCTGATACTGGAATGCCCATGAATTTCTAGATTGGTTCGGGATCTAACCCAGGAGATAACCCTGCCAATCCTGTCATCCTGTCATGTAATATCCCAAATTAGGGCCGAATCGGAATAGTGGTTTCGTGACCACAAATCTGAGATAGAAATAATCATTTTATAATTATTTTGAGGTTTATGATATGATTGCATGATTGTGTGAAATTTTCGTGAAGAAATTCTATACATAAAGTGCTTAATTTAAAATTAGAGACTAAATCGAATAAGTTGCAAAACTTGCATTCTAGAAGCTTTTAGTATGAAATTGCTTTGGAATATTAATTAGGAGGTCTTAAATAGCAATTTGACCAATTTTTAAAATTTTGGACAAAAATGGGCTTGTACATGAAAAATTACAAAGAAAGACATTAAGGGCATTTTTGTCAAATGGTAAAGGTGTTAAATTGAAATATGCTTTATTTATATTTTTATGGTTTAAATTTTTATGAAATTATTTTGTAAAAAAAATTCGTACGAAAATTTTGACGTTTGGGCACTCAATTTAGTCAAAAGGACTAAATTGTAAAAAGTGCAAAAGTTGAGTTCTATATGTTAGAGGTATCCAATTGTTATGAAAATTTAAATTGGAGGTCCTTAAATGGTAAGTAGACCATTGGTCAATTTATTGGACAAAAATGGACATGAAATGGGTGGAAAAAAATATTTTTAAGTTAGGGGCATTTTGGTCATTTAGTGATTAAATGAATTAAAAATCAAATTAAAAGCCAATTTTTTCTCATCTTCTTCCTCAAGGCCAAAAATAGCATGGAGAAACCATGGCTAGGGTTTTTCAAGCTTCCAAGCTCGATTGTAAGTCCGTTCTAGCCCCATTTTTAATGATTTTTACGTTTTTGAAATCCCGGTAACATGATTTCTCTATTTCTACCATTTATTTGAGCTAGGGTTTGATTTCAAAAATTGACCCATGTTGAATAATTGTGTATTTTGATGTTTTATGATAGGATATGAGGTTTTAAATTATGCTAAACAACTTGTGCTATTCGGTTTTAAGTGAAAACGAGTAAAACAGCTTAATTGGTAAAAATACCTATTGTTCATAAGTACATGTTATAGTGGGAATTGAGGTTTCTGTTAGTAAATAAATGATCAACATGTCCTAAAACATAAGAATTATGGAAAAAGTTTACTTTTTGAGCTTTGGGGCAAAAGTGTAAATATACAAAAGTTTAGGGGCAAATTCATAATTTTGACAAAGTTAGGGTCAAGGACCGTTTTGATAAATGTGAGTATTAAATAAGCTAAATGTGTTATTTTAGATCAAGAAAGATGTGGAATCGACCTTGATCGAGGAAAAGAAAAGATTGTGGACTAAATTGCAAAATTTCTATATTTTGTACTGAGGTAAGTTCATGTGTAAATAAGGTAACATAATTGTTATTTTAAGCAATTTAATGTCGTTTATATGATATGATGTTTATTATTATGAAATATTATGCTTTGAAAATAATTATTTAGTAATATGCAAGTTATGTAAGCCATTTGATAAATGTGAAATGCTACCAAGTATCGGTTCTGACATTTCGAGGAAGACGACAAAGATGTGCGATTGAAGAAAATCCCGTTTGAATCTTGGGAATAGATTAGGATACAAGTGACATGTCACTAGGATGGTTGAGTTCCGAACTCGTTGAGTTGAGTCCGAGTTCGTGAGATGTAACTAGGCATCCGAGCTCGTTGAGTTGAGTCCGAGTTCACTTATGGATGCAAACACCCGAGCTCGTTGAGTTGAGTTCGAGTTCACTTATGGGCGGGTTACATGGTAGCTTGGCTACGTAAATTTCGTAGGCTATTGAGTTGTCTAGCTACGGATATGACACTTATGTATGTGAAATCCGTGTATCCGAATTATATTCCGATGAGTTCAACGGGTAGATTTTTAAATGAATAATGAGAACGCCTAAACGAAAGAGGTATGTTGGAAAGTATGGTGAAAGAGGAAGTTGGACAGGTATGAGCCTAAATCTCGAGTTGAGAACTTGGTAAGACAAGATTGTGGTAAGATAGCAAGTATACTTGTAACATGAATGTCTTAGTAATATTAATGCAATTGATGTTAATGTTGAATTGCATGATTATGTTACTTGTTATTTGCATGTGAATTTACTAAGCATTTATGCTTACTCCCTTCTTTTCATTCATTGTAGTTTTGACAAGCTAGCTCAGAAATTGGGAAGGGTCGAAGGAACGATCACACTATCCGGGACAATTTGGTATAATGGCTTGTATTTTGAATATGGCATGTATAGCATTATAATCATTTTATGTGAATAACCTTATGATATGGTGATGGTTTGATAAGGAAATGCTTGGAAATGATTAGCCATTGGAATGGCCAATCTAGATCATATTTGGTGTCATGTATGTCTAATGTGCTACTTAGTCTATGAAAATCCATAAAAAGGTGAACTTTGTTATAAAACAGAATTTTTCAACAGCAGTGATGTGAGTTTGAAAAATCACTAAAAATATTAGAGACATGATTTGATGGTGAATAAAATATTAAATTGAAGCTTATTGTGTCTATTTTATATGGAAGAAACTAAACAGGTAAAAGAGTTGTATTTTATGAGATATTTGGGTTTTGGTGGAATAGGGTCAGAGCAATTTCTGAATACCCTGTTCTGAATTTAAAAATTCACTAAAAATTGTAAAAATTTCATTAGGAGTCATACTTTATATGTGCAGATTCCTTATTGAGTCTATTTTTAGGAGAAATAAATGGTATAGTCATTCGAATTTTGTAGAGGGAGAAAAGTGATTCGTAGTGAACAGAGGTCAAAGCAGTCAAACACTAAAACAGGGGAAACTTTAACTAATAAACTGTACTAATTGGCCCAACCAAAAATTCTATTAAAAAATTAGTAGATAGGTATATGAGTCTAGTTTCAGGAAAAATTTATGGATCTTAATTTTGAGTTTTGGAACTTGAGATATGAATCTTTTAGCGACTGTGATGCAGATGAACAGCTTATTACGAAAGTTAGAATAAATGATTTAAAGTTCTTTAAGTGATAAATTAAGTTTAGTAACACCTCAAGCTCGACTCCGGCGACGGTCTCGGGTAAGAGGGCATTACATGTCATCCTCTGATCTAGACGTAGCTGAGAGGGAAGGAATGAGAAGTGAATCCTCAAGGCAACTAGAGGACCGCTGCAGATGGTTGGAAGAAAAGTTCAAAGCCTTGGAAAATGCTGACAATCACCATGGCATTGATGCTAAAGACTTGAGCCTGGTCCCAGATTTGGTGCCTCCTCATAAGTTTAAGATGCCAAAATTCGAGAAGTACAATGGAACTAGCTGCCCTGAAGCCGATATCACCATGTTTTGTAGACGGATGACTGGCTATGTTAACAATAATCAGTTGTTGATCCATTGCTTTCAGGATAGTTTGGTTGGGGCAGCCTCTAGGTGCTACAATCAACTGAGCCATGCCAGGATTGGCTCTTGGAGAGATCTCGCGCAAGCTTTCATGAAGCAATACAGTCATGTGATAGACATGACGCATGACAGAATCACTCTGCAAAACATGGAAAAGAAGCCAAATGAAAGCTTTAGGCAATATGCGCAAAGGTTGAGGGAGGTTGCCATGCAAGTTTAGCCACCGCTCCTGGAAAAGGAAACTACAATGCTCTTTATCAATACTTTGAAGGCCCCATTCATAACTCACTTGATAGGGAGTGCCACCAAGAGCTTTGCGGATATAGTAATGGCAGGAGAAATGATTGAGAATGCCATAAGAGGTGGCAAGATTGAAGCAGAGGAAACAAATAAAAGGTCAGCTCCAAGGAGGAAAGAGAATGAGGTGAATAACACAAATACATATAGCTCGAAGTCAATTACTATCAGTCAACCAAAAATGACTTCTGCTGGGCAACAGGGTTCGCAAAGGCAAGAATCGGGCACAAGGCAAAATACTAAAAGACTCTAGTTCACACCCATCCCGATGACATATAAAGAGTTGTATCAGAATCTTTTTGATGTGCATGTGGTGTCTCCATCTTACTCAGAACCTGTGCAACCTCCATTCCTAAAATGGTATAATGAGAATGCCCAATGCAAGTACCACGCGGGAATAACAGGTCACTCAATCGAAAACTGCACTACGTTTAAAAGGTTGGTCGAAAGGTTCATTAATCTGGGAATTGTGAAGTTTGATGAACCTAATCATTCTGATGAGTTAGTAAATGTGATAATGGAAGGAGGAGGCAAGAAAGTGGTGACTCCTTGAAGAAGTTGAAAACTCAGAGGAAACCGGGACATAAAGTTTTCCAAGCCTTTGCATACTTGGGAATGTTTTAAACAATGGGACTATGGAAGAGATCCCTATACTCTTAGACCTAATCTAGAATAGTATTCAAAACATGCTTATTGCTTTAAGCCTAGAGGCAATAAGAACCCTTTTTTGAAATAGGCTTGTGTCTGAAATTTTTATTTCAATGAAATGCATCTTTTTGAACAAATATTCTTTTATTCTTTCCCTGTATAGATTATTTTATTCTTTAGACCTTCTTTCAAATATTCTTTTATTCTTCATTCATGATCATACCATACAAATAATCATTCTTTGAATTATTTATTTTTTTGTGGAATATTCTTTCTAACCTACAATAGGTCCCCAGATATCAATGACATGAGCGACATTGCTATTGACTCAGAATCTCCTTTTTAAGTGAGATAGGTGTTTAGGGGGATCTCAGGACTTTAAAGATGATAAAGATTGTAATATTATTTCTTGACTTGTAGAACAAGATGATAAACAGATCCTACTTTACAAAGGATCAATGAACATTATGAACCTAGGGGAAAAGAAAAGATCAGAGCTTGCACAAAGCGAGACATCATTGAGTTATTCCAAGAACTCAAAGATGTTTTTGCACGATTGTATATGCCTGTGCTACTTAGACAAATGGATGCTGTTAAAGCTGGAGGAGGTCCATAAAAATGTCAGAAGGATACATACAAGTGGTTTTACAATAGCCAGACTAAGCATGAGGTTTGGGCACTTCTGGTCCACCATGGAAGGGGGTTGAACAGTGACACCACAAATGCTGAATTGTAGAAGACAAGATTTATGTGCCTCTACCATTTCTTCACAGATTTCTTTCATATGTGGGGCATGGATGTAATGGAGCCAATCTTGTCAAAAGCTTCTAGTTGACATCATCTTTGTGGTCGTCAATTACTTCACTAAGAGGCTAAACATTGCTTCATAGGCCAATATTACAAAGTCGACAGTCATCAAATTTCCAAAAAAAAAAAGATCAAATGCCAAAAAGAATCATGTTTTATAATGCACAACTATACAATGTCAAAAGATTACAGTTTGTTCAAAGATTAGGTGCCATATCACAATGCAACAAAGGCTGCCAAAAGAAAAAGTACAAAAAAAATTATGGAAGGTGACCGAGACTTGTAAAGATTGGCATAAGAAGCTGCCATTTACCCTCTAATCTTATCAAACGTCGACCAGGACCTTCGCTAGGGCAACAGAGGTGGTTCTGCCCATGGAAATCAAGATTCTTTTCTCCAAGCTTTGATCGAGTCAATAAGTAGAATGTCTCCGGTGAACTTGGCTGAAGAAAAAGGTTTGAAAGTATTCATCATAGTCAAATGTGCCAGAAATGGATGATGCTGAGTTATGACGAAAAAGGTTCACCCAAAGGAATTTCATGATGGGAACCTGATATTGAAGAAGATCCTCTATACAAAAGGATTTCAAAGGAAAATAAATGCTTAAGAACTTCATGTGGTAAAGGAGGCTTTCCCCGGAGGAGCACTGATTTTTTACTGAGATAAACTTATCCAATCCTGTAAATTGGATTTAATTCAAAGATACCTAAAAGAGGAGAGGCCAAGGTGAAAACCCACAAAGGGCGCTTTGTGACCTTCAAAAAAAAGAAAAGAAAAGAAAAGAAAAAAGAGAAAAAAGAAAAAGGAAAATAGAGAGGCCAAGGCGAAAACCCGCAAACGGCGCCTTGAGACCAAATAGGTTTTGAGTTGAAAACCCAAAAAGGGCGACTCAAATTTTGATTAAAATGGGCCAAATGGTAGTCTTGCTATACCTAAATTAGCAATGAAAAAGTATGCTACATCTTGGGGCATCGACAAAGTACTCCGGATCCCCTAAACACATATTGAGCTCCAAAGGATCCTCAAAAGGTTGGTACAGAGAAGCTCAGATTGCGATACCTGGGGTACCTACTATCCATTTTACCCATTATCTTATTCTTTTCAAGATACATCCCAATAACTTTCTTCTTAATTGCATTTGTTATCCTTGATTAACTCGTTCACTTCGAGCTATGCACCTAATTAATTTTCTTCTTGTCCATTGTTATGATCTTTTTCAAGCATTTCGCATTGAAATAACGATTAATGGACTAATCATACTTTCATAGAAGGAGTTTTGCATATTACTCTAGAGGTCACTAAATAGTACAGGAACCTGAAACAAGACTATTATTTAGAACTCACCAAGCTTAAGGGTTGGAAATATTTGAGAAGGAATAGTCTAAATTGAGACTATCTCCTTGGATTTTTAGTTAAGAATGGTGGCTGATCAAAAAGCAAGATATTGCGTTGGAGATACAATCCTGATGAAAAACAAGCAATGACAACCCAAGCGTAGAAGGAATCATTCTCGTAAAATGATATTCTGCATACATACGAGTATCATGTATACACATCTAGTCGAGTCACCTGGGGAGTGATCAGTGGATGGAACACGTTACAGATCCTATACCCAAAGTTGCAGTGGGATGGATTGAAAAAATACAAGTCCTATACCCTTGAATTGCAGTGGGGATGGATTAAAAAGTTTCAAAACCGCAGTAGGATAGGTTGAGAAGGGTATAAGCCTCGTGTCCCCAAGGTTCAAGTAGAGTGAGCCTTAAAATTTCCATGGGACAAATTATTTGAGCAAAATATGACACTTCGAGAGAAAAAAAGATGAAATCTTGATGAATAAATGAGTGATGACACCTGAAATAGGAATCATTTTCATAACATTTTTATATTCATATATTATAGTATGTCTAAATAGAGGCATTTGGCTCATTTCAATCATGGCATCCTAATAATTAGGCATAAGCATATATCCATTCTACAGGTTATGTCCTCTATGGTACAATGTAGAAAGCAGATCTGGCATCCTTGAGTTTGGCAAGGAGCAGATTGAAGACAACGATCTGGCAATTCTTATGTTGGTAGGGAGCATATTAAAGAAAGCAAATCTGGCATCCTTAAGTTTTGCAATGAGCAGATTTAAGATAACGATCTGGCAATCCCTGTGTTGGCAAGGAGCAGATTGAAGAAAGTAGATCTGGCATCCTTGAGTTTTGCAAAGAGCAGATTGATGAAAACGATCTAGCAATCCCTGTGTTGGCAGGGAGCAGATTGAAGAAAGCAGATCTGGCATCCTTGAGTTTTGCAAGGAGCAGATTGAAGAAAGTAGATCTGGTATCCTTGAGTTTTGCAATGAGCAGATTGAAGACAACAATCTGGCAATCCTTGTGTTGGTAGGGAGAAGATTGAAGAAAGTAGATCTGGCATCCTTGAAGTTTTGCAAGGAGTAGGTTAAAGATAACGATCTGGCAATCCCTGTCTTGGCAGAGAGCAGATTGAAGAAAGTAAATATGGCATCCTTGAGTTTTGCAAGGAGCAGATTGAAGACAATGGTCTGGCAATCCCTGAGTTGGCAGGGAGCAGATCGAAGATAGTAGATCTGGCAATCCCTGAGCTTGCAGGGAGCATATTGATGATAGCAGATTTGGCAATCCCTGAGCTTGCAGGGAGCAGATTGATGATAGCAGATTTGGCAATCCCTGAGCTTGCAAGGAGCAGATCGATGATAGCAGATTTGGCAATCCCTGAGTTTCTAGGGAACAGGTTGAAGATAGCAGATTTGGCAATCCCTAAGTTTATAGGGAGCAGGTCGAAGATACCAGCATGGCGTCCCTGAGTTTGTAGGGAGCAAGTTGAAGATAGCAGATCTTGTCTTCCTAAGTTTGCAACAAAGCAGATCAAAGATATCAGCATGGCGTCCCTAAGTTTGCAGTGGAGCAGACTAAAGATAGAAGATCTGGCCTTCCTGAAGTTGCAGTAAAGCAGATCAAGGACATCAGTCTCGCCTCCCTAAGTTTGCAGTGGAGCAGGATAAAGATAACGGATATTGCCTTTCTGAAGTTGCAGAAGCAGATTGAAGCCGTCAGACTTATAGTCCAATACCTCTGAAATTGCAGAAGGGTTGGAAGTTATTTGAAGAAGACAAGGACCAAGAAGTCAAAATCCAACAGGACTGAGCAAAATTGGCCTTTTTTTTAGTCTTTGCTTCATTCTCGTTACACGACAATGAGCAAAGAGGGGCAGCTGTAATAGGCCAATTTAGCCCGGGCCCACACAAAAAATAATAAACCCCAAAAAATAAAACAAAGTCCAAATCCAGTCCAAAATTACAAATATATAATTTGGCCCGATCGGAATGGCCCATTACTTAAAAAGATTTAAGGTCATCTACAAGCTTGACTCATATGGAAATATAATCTTCAAGGATATGCAATCTTAGATATGATATGCAATCTTAGATATGATACAATCTTAGATATGATATGCAATCTTAGAAGATATGATTTTGTAATCTTAGAGATTTAATTTGTAAATACCCTTTAATCTTAACCGTTGATGTAATTGATCTGTACCGTTGGATTTGGGGAGGCTCAACTATAAATAGAGGCCTCTCCCTTCACTGTAAATCACTTGAGTTTTGGGAGCAATAAGAGTTCTTGAGAGCATTCACTCAAAATTCTCTCTCTCTTGCATTCTTATTTTCTGTGGTTTGCTCTTATTTTATTCTTCATTCATCTTCATTTCTTTTTTAGTTGCTTTTGTTTAAGTTGGATTTTCGTGGAGGAATTTCTTTGAATCCTCATGTTGTGAGAATAAGGTTGACTTAAGCGTTTTTAACCTTTTTTTATTTATCCATTTAATTGTTTAATCATTAATTATTCTTTTTATTTTTATTCGTTTATTTAATCCTCATATTGTTTTTTTATTTTTAAATAAATATATTTCATTTCCACACTTGCTATTATTCAAAAGCTTTCTAAAATAAGGCCATATTCGACATTTGGGAGCTTTTAGAAAATCGTGCCCTAACTTACTGGATTTCAATTTTTCTATTGAGTCTAAATGCCTGAGTACCCTTTTAAAAAATAAAACATATGAATTTCAAATAAAATCTTTTTCTCAAGAATTCGAAATGTTGTGTCCTAACTTACTTGATGTGACATTTTGTTATCTCGAGGTAAGGATTTCTAAAAAAACAAGGTAATATTTTGTGTTTGGAAATTCGAGAAATCGTACCCTAACGTGCTGGGTTTCGATTTTCCGTCTGACCAAATAACTAAATATCCTTTTAAATTTCAATGCATGGGCTTTGAAAATCAAAAAACAAGCTTAGTTTCGAGGATTTAAAATGTCGTGTCCTAACGTGCTGGATGTGATATTTTATTACTACAGGACAAAGGGGGTCTTAACATCCATTTCAATTTATTCAAACATTTTTTTTAAAAGACAAGCTTAATTTCGAGTATTTAAAATGTCGTGTCCTAACGTGCTGGATGTGATATTTTATTACTTTGGGACAAGAGGGTCTTAACATCCATTTCAATTTATTCAAACATTTTTTTAAAATAAAAAGGATCGTATTCTAAAATCTTCACAAATTTTCGACATTAAGACATTAATTAATCAATTAGGTACCAATTTTGGGCATTATGAGGGTGCTAATCCTTCCTCGTGCATAACTGACTCTCGAACCCGTTTTCTCGAATTTCGTTGACCAAAATCATTGTTTTAATAAATCAAAATGTTTTTTATTAAAATGATCAATTTCAAGGTGACCCGATCACACCTCAAAAAAAGATTGGTGGCGACTCCATTTTAATTTTTAAAATTTGATCCCTATTTTTCAAACCCTTAAAAATGGCTTCGACAGTGTTTAATTTGAGAGGCAACTCGTGACCATGACCCTCTATCAAATAATTAATTATCACCTTCATATTTAGTTCCTCAAATGTAAACAAATCTAAATTCTGTAGATAATCGTAGGTATAATTTGGGGCATCATAATATTGGCATATTTTGTAACACCCTTTACCCGACCCGATCGCCAGGTTTAGGTATTGGATGCAAAAACAATTCGAATAACTTAAAACATCTATATATTCTAATCTAAATGCATCAATAGACAACTTATGCTTTCAAAATTCTTCCTAAAATCTATACACATCATATTAATTCCAATTTCTGACAACTTGGCACTTTTATGACCTAAAAGTTGTTTACAATTTACAATTCAACCCTGTTTAGACTCAATCAGCTTCAACCCTAAGGCGTGCCCTCTATGAGTGCCCTTCTATATACATGAACATCTACTGCACATAACCTAGTTTCTAGTGAAGTCTAGCTTGGTCCCTCTTAACTTTCAAGTCTTTATCTGTAACACCCATAGACTCGAATCTGTCGATGGAAGGGTTATGAGGCATTTCCGTAAATACATACCAATTCATATTAATCATAAGTAATCATTTTCATGCATTTTTTTTATCAAGCATTGTACAGACTTATATTATACTTTGGTTGATTCCTTAACATGTGTAACATTATTTAATCAAAGTACTAAACTAATTTGACATAATAAACAAGCCATTTTCGCGTGGCTTATATCTATACAATTCAAAAGGAATCATCGAAACTAGCCTATACATGCCACATAACTAAATCTCAAAACACTTATTTACTGAAACAAAAACTGGATAGTGTGAAGACGTCTCCCCGACTTCCAACCCGAGCAAATCTCTGAAGCTCTATAGACATAGGAAAAACACACAAAGTAAGCTTTGGAAAGCATAGTAAGCCATAATCAAATAAATCATTTCAATGATAATTAATTCCATAACACTAAACTAAATTTTTAAACAATCTCAATCACGTGTACATCCATTGTACTCTTTTATTCATATAACCTCATTAAATATATTCACTTATAGATTTATAGATACATAAGCCATGCATCATAATGTCACCGTCTTAATATCCAATTCATATCCATTTACAGTTCAAACAGCATATCATTAAAACCATATTTCTTATTTCATATTTCCCATGTTCGAATCATGAGACCACACGCCCATATAGCAAACAAATATATACATCATATATTCTTCTGTGTACCTTCTTTCATTCATGGCAACATGTTTCACATATCATCATTCAATACATAATCATTTTACATTTCTGAGTTTCAACGATAATTCATATGTACCAGAATCATGTATTTACGAACACAGTTACCATATCACGTTTCTCATATACTTTATTTGATTATAGTCACTTGCCATCAATCTCATCTCATTTTCACGTAGACTATATATTATCTGATCATACTCATACCCACTTTCAGTCCAAAAAAACATAAACATCACTCATATATTCATTCACATAACAAATTCTCAATTCATAGTATAATATCGCCCATATGTACACATAGCCTACATGGCCGATGATACCAATTCATGTAAATGTCATTATACATTCAACTATAATTCCACTCATATATGTAAAATCTCACAAGGCAAGATTTAACTTCACATATACAAGCATCACTTAATTGGCCAAATAATACCATTGGGAACATTACTTTATCTTTGCTAAGTGAACTTGACCAAATCTACTTAGTTAATTTCAACATTACATGATTACTTACTCATAAGGTCAAATGTATAAAATTCACTACATTATTTATATCCCGAAATGATGAATAGGTATACATATATGAATTCAATATATCATCACATGACACTTAAGAATTCACTACAATAGATTATTTCACAAGGCCGAATACATAAACCCTGTATAATATCATGTATATATATATACAATCGAATGTGTCAATTCTTTATAAGTTTATACCAATTCACGTTTGACAAATCATTTTAAAATCACATATAACCCATTATACCAATTTAATCTAATTGCTCATATTGAGCCGTTTATGCTAAATGCATAAATTCATTCCATCCAATGCATACAATTTAACTTATATTAGGTCCAAAATCTAAAATATAATATCTCAAATGCATAAGCATAACTCACAAGACCGAATGCATTAATTCAAATAGGCACCTTTTTTTATGACGTATTTTCCCAATTTTACCAATTGTTCATTGATAATCAAATTCGTATACATACTTATTTTTAACAATAAATATCGAAACACATACGTACCTTATTTCAGGTAATTAATAATCCCATCTATCCAAACCTTTAAAGCTCGTTTATCACATTTGATCTCACATCTGTGCATAGCCTTCTAGACGTATATCTTAATACAATTCACCGGCTCAAGGCCTGCTAGGCATAAAGCCTGAAATCTCACACCGGTACTAAGCCTGCTAACCTCAAGGTCTAATATTTAATCACCGGCAATAGGCCTACTAGGTTCAGAACCCGAATCAATTTCACCGGCACATAGCCTGCCAGGTATAAACCTGATTTAATCACTGATACAAGACCTGCTAGGCTTTTAGCCTGATTTAATTCACCGGTACAAGACCTGCTAGGCTTGGAGCCCGAATATCTCAAACACGTAGCTCGCACTTTCGTTCATTAACCGATATACTAACAAACTCTTTGATTTATCACTTCCATCTCATAGTCACATTCGGCAACCTCATTATACATTAACTAGAACCATACATTTCTTTATATCACATTCGGCAATCTCATATAATCCGTAGCCACAATAATTCCACAATTAAATTTTTTTTTCACATTCGGCAATAATTCAAATAAGTCTCTAATGTATCAATTCATTATATTTATTATGTTTTTCATTGAATTCAAGTATAAACAATAGCTTAAAAACTTACCTCGGCATTTTCGTATGATTGAATCGACTACTCGGCTAACTTCTCTTTTCCCCAATCCAAGTCCCCTTTTTTTGGATCTTGAACTAATTTAAAAAAAAAAATTTAACTTACTTAATCAATTAACCATTTTATTTTCACTCAAAAATCATATAATATAATAATTTAAATAATACCCTTTTTAAAATTTGGCTTTGACACTTCGGTTCAAACATCCTTAATACATCAAAATAATTAAATTCTTCCCATGGCACACTAAAGCCGAATATGCCTTATTCAAATATCAATTCTCATATTTCATCTATCCAAAAAGCAATATTTAGTTATCCAAATACCAGCTTCAGACATGATAATTTGCAGCATTTAAATGCCTAAAGTTTTAGCAGTCAGATCACATGGTTTACGGCATATAACACTCTAACTTTCCAGCTTTCAAGCATAAAAAAAAAATTAGCATCTGAATATCATCTATTTACCATTCAGACATCATAATTTACAGTATATATAACACTACAAATTTCCAGCTTCCAAACATAACAAATTTCAGCATTTCAACTGACCGTTTTCACACATCATAGAGTTCATTCATTTGCACCAAGTTAATTACCAATAAATTAACGCAATTCTGCAATATTTAATCATCAATGTAATAATCACAAACCTTATAATTTTTGCTTTTCTCTATCTAGTAGCAATTTAACTTTCATACAATTTAATTCCTTACCACCCTTCAACTTATATAGCCTTTTTTTTTTTTTTACAGCATTATGATCATGATGAACAGTCTTAACTCTCCATATTTAAACTCCTCAACAAGCTCAAATCGAACAGCATGCATGTTAAATTCAACCATCATTTTATTGTGCTTATTTCACCACAATGCAATATACACACAAACCGAATAGCAACTCCACTTAAACAACATTAATTTCTCTCTATCAATCGAATAGCCTCCAGCCAAAATCAACAATTTTTAAGTAATGGAATGCACAAAAATTTTCAATATTTGCATTAAAAAACTCACCAAAAATTCCTTCAATTTGGTAGCTAACTAATTAACTCGTTCCTTCCCTTATCTATAGTTGCTATATTCACGCATTCATCTCTCAAATTTTTAATTTTTCGTTTTAGATCCATTAATTCAAAACTCACCTTAACTTTTTCTACATCAAACACAAAATTCCTCAACTTCCTACTAATAGCCGAATGCAACCTTCTCCATAATCAACAAAATCAAACCATGGGCTAGATGAATAACTTATCAAGAACTTTAGAAATGTAAAATTTAACAAAAATTAACATGAAAACATACCTAAAATTGACTTGAAGAGGACCGAATATGAGGGAGCTTGTCTCTTTTCTTTTCTTTTGTGTTTCGGCAAAAGCAAGAACATGATAGCTTTATTTTCATGTTTGTTTTAAATTAATAAACATTAATAAACCATTCACAAATTTAGCCTTATTAATTTCATTACAATTCCACTATCTCATGTCTATTTATGTCCATGCATTATTTCAATGGTATAATTACATCTTAAGGACTCCACAATATAAAGACAATAGCAAAATAGCACTTTAACAATTAGCTAGTCACTTATATAATTTTCACGATTAAATCATTTTAATTAAATTGAGCACACAAACAATAAAATTTTTGGACTAAATTTTTCACACATGCAATTTCACATATAATAATCACGAAAATAATATTTAAAAATTTTTCAGACTTAGATTCATAGTCCCGAAACCACCGTTCCGATTAGGGTCTAAAACGGACTGTCACAACTCTCTCCCCCTTTAGGGATTTTCGTTCCCGAAAATCTTACCAGTGAAAAGGTTTGGATAATGTTCTTTCCTCAAACTCTCAAGCTCCCAGGTTGCTTCCTCGATCCCGTGTTTCTGCCTTAATACTTTTCCTAACGAGATTTTCTTATTTTGCAATTCTTTTACTTCGTGAGCTAAAGTACGAATTGGTTCTACCTCATAGCTCAAATAAGGATTAATCTCAATCTCAAACGGATTAATCACATGGGAGGGATAAGATCTGTACCGGCGAAGCATTGAAACATGAAATGCATTATAGATCTTTTCTAGCTTAGGCAGTAACAACAGTCTGTAAGTAACTGGCCTCACACATTCTATAATCTCACATGGCCCAATAAATCTAGGATCTCTATCCGAAATAATAAAAATAAACACACCGTGTAATCACACAATCTGCAAAGCATATAATTCAGCTAGCTTGTTAAGTGGATAACCTGTACAAACCGGAACAAAATGAACCAATTTAGTTAATCTATTCACAATAATCCAGATTGTATCTTTTTGGTTTGATGTCAACAAAAATCCGAATACAAACCCATCGTGACTCTGTCTCATTTCTATTTAGGTATCATAGTCCGTTAAAGTAACCCAGAAGGTACCCGATGCTCAACTTTTTCTTGTTAACAGGTTAAACATTTTGAAACAAAGTCAGAAATATCTCGTTTCATACCATGTCATCAGTGAAACTGTTTTAAACCATTATACCTTTTTGCACTACCCAGATGAACAGATAATCGACTGTTGTGAGCTTCGTTCCAAATTACTGGAATTAACCTTGAGTTTCTTGGGATACATATTCAATTTTGAATTTTAGATAACCTTCAACATCAATCTAGGACTCTGACTCAACATTCAAATCATAAGGGAAGCTTCAATAGCTAATTTTAAATTTACCGTCATACATTTCTTCTTCTAGAATATTCCTTGAATTACACATGTACATTCAAATTTCCAGTGAATAGATTCAAACACATATAACCTACTCTTCTTTTAAATCAAATAATTCAGATCGGACTAAACCATTAGATCAGTCCTTTCAAAGAAATTATTCCTTCCCACTAAAAGAGTAACTCAAACATATCATTATACAAAAGCCACAGTCATCAAATAGAAATCATATTATCATAATGAGACTGACGTCTTACCCGAAATAATAAATAATATCCCGATCGTTATCAAAGTATCTGAACCCAAAAGAAAACCAAATATGATTTGGACAATAACCAATACAGAAACATAACTTTTATAACTCTAATAATAATGTTGCAGTGCTTCTCAAATTTTTAGAATAGAAATTTTAATTACAACACATATAACCATTTCTGTTAGATAGAAATCTCTTACAGATAATCACATAGAATCATAAGAAGACCGGCATAGTGAAATTTTAATGTTTGAAGCTATACAGAATATAAAAAATTTCAACTCATATAAAATAAAATTAGCTCTAATGATATCCCAAAGAATGTTCAGAAAGAACAATGTCACTCATAAATACTGGAATCCACAGTAACAGAAGCGATAAAATCTTTGCATATGTTCCACACAACCATATCCAGTAGAAACAGAATGTTAACATTATACCAATTTCACCGTCGATTTTAATATCCACTCATGAAATAAATACCAAAGAAAGACAGAGCAATGTCGAACATAACCCAAACAGACCAACGGTGCTTTTGTCTACGATAAGAATTCCTTCCGAAAATTAAACAATCACAAATACCTCTGAGAATAAATGTATTCATAATAATATTTCACTAATAAGGGAGGTGAGGGTAATAAAGCCTTAAATGTAACTTAAACAAAAATATATTTAGCACACACTTTCATCAATAGTCAATTCATTAGTAATTTCACATTATTCAAACACTTCAAATAGCAATCATAACTCATATATCATAATCAATATGCTCGTACAATTATCATACATATCAACATCAATATATCATACTCTTTGATCCATACCTTTATAACTCACTATCAACACACTTCTATTCAAATATTTGAGTACACATTTCGTGCTATCAAAATTAGCTCAGTTGAAAAACTTATTTGTCTCAACAAAACAATTTTCGTCAGAGTCAGGAGATATCACACTATCGCAGGTTAGAAATGGCATGTATAGCTAGACTCACATATGCTATGGTAGCCCTAGAATTAACTAAACCATAACTCTGATACCAACTAAAATGTAACACCC
The DNA here is from genome assembly GCA_020496765.1 of Gossypium stocksii. NCBI lineage: Eukaryota > Viridiplantae > Streptophyta > Magnoliopsida > Malvales > Malvaceae > Gossypium > Gossypium stocksii. Next base: position 97,789,952 of record CM035629.1, on the reverse strand, counting down.
ATAGACCCGAATCCGTCGCTGGAAGGGTTGTGACGCATTTCCGTTAATACACACGAATTCATATTAATCATAAGTAATCATTTTCATGCATTTTTTTAACTCACAAGACCGAATGCATTAATTCAAATAGGCACCTCTTTTTATGACGTATTTTCCCAATTTTTACCAATTGTTCATTGATAATCAAATTCGTATACATACTTATTTTAGAAATATACACATTTTAACAATAAATATCGAAACACATACGTACCTTATTTCAGGTAATTAATAATCCCATCTATCCAAACCTTTAGAGCTCATTTATCACATTTGATCTCACATCGGTGCATAGCCTTCTGGACGTATATCTTAATACAATTCACCAGCTCAAGGCCTACTAGGCATAGAGCCCGAAATCTCACACCGGTACTAAGCCTGCCAGACTCAAGGTCTAATATTTAATCACCGGTACACGACCTGCTAGGCTTTTAGCCTAATTTAATTCACCGGTACAAGACCTGCTAGGCTCGGAGCCCGAATATCTCAAACACGTAGCTCGCACTTTCGTTCATTAACCGATATACTAACAAACTCTTTGATTTATCACTTCCATCTCATAGTCACATTCGGCAACCTCATTATACATTAACTAGAACCATACATTTCTTTATATCACATTCGGCAATCTCATATAATCTGTAGCCACAATAATTCCACAATTAATTTTTTTTTTCACATTCGGCAATCTCATATAATCCGTAGCCACAATAATTCCACAATTAAATTTTTTTTTCACATTCGGCAATAATTCAAATAAGTCTCTAATATATCAATTCATCATATTTATTATGTTTTTCATTGAATTCAAGTATAAACAATAGCTTAAAAACTTACCTCGGTATTTTCGTATGATTAAATTGACTACTCGGCTAACTTCTCTTTTCCCCAATCCAAGTCCCCTTTTTTTGGATCTTGAACTAATTTAAAAACAAAATTTAACTTACTTAATCAATTAACCATTTTATTTTCACTCAAAAATCATATAATATAATAATTTAAATAATACCCTTTTTAAAATTTGGCTTTGACACTTCGGTTCAAACATCCTTAATACATCAAAATAATTAAATTCTTCCCATGGCACACTAAAGCCGAATATGCCTTATTCAAATATCAATTCTCATATTTCATCTATCCAAAAAGCAATATTTAGTTATCCAAATACCAGCTTCAGACATGATAATTTGCAGCATTTAAATGCCTAAAGTTTTAGCAGTCAGATCACATGGTTTACGGCATATAACACTCTAACTTTCCAGCTTTCAAGCATAAAAAAAATTTCAGCATTGGAATATCATCTATTTACTATTCAGACATCATAATTTACAGTATATATAACACTCCAAATTTCCAGCTTCCAAACATAACAAATTTCAGCATTTCAACTGACCATTTTCACACATCATAGAGTTCATTCATTTGCACCAAGTTAATTACCGATAAATTAACTCAATTCTGCAATATTTAATCATCAATGTAATAATCACAAACCTTATAACTTTTTCATTTCTCTATCTAGCAGCAATTTAACTTTCATACAATTTAATTCCTTACCACCCTTCAACTTATATAGCCTTTTTTTTTTCAGCATTATGATTATGATGAACAGTCTTAAATCTCCATATTTAAACTCCTCAACAAGCTCAAATCGAACAGCATGCACGTTAAATTCAACCATCATTTTATTGTGCTTATTTCACCACAATGCAATATACACACAAACCGAACAGCAACTCAACTTAAACAACATTAATTTCTCTCTGTCAATCGAATAGCCTCCAGCCAAAATCAATAATTTTTAAGTAATGGAATGCACAAAAATTTTAAATATTTGGATTCAAGAACTCACCAAAAATTCCTTCAATTTGGTAGCTAACTAATTAACTCATTCCTTCCCTTATCTATAATTGCTATATTCACGCATTCATCTCTCAAATTTTTAATTTTTCATTTTAGATCCGTTAATTTAAAATTCACCTTAACTTTTTCTACATCAAACACAAAATTCCTCAACTTCCTACTCATAGTCGAATGGAACCTTCTCCATAATTAACAAAATCAAACCATGGGCTAGATGAATAACTTATCAAGAACTTTAGAAATGCAAAATTTAACAAAAATGAACATGAAAACATACATAAACTTGACTTGAAGAGGACCAAATATGAAGGAGCTTGTCTCTTTTCTTTTCTTTTGTGTTTCGGCAAAAACAAGAACATGATAGCTTTATTTTCATGTTTGTTTTAAATTAATAAACATTAATAAACCATTCACAAATTTAGCCTTATTAATTTTATTACACTTTTACTATCTCATGTCTATTTATGTCCATGCATTATTTCAATGGTATAATTACATCTTAAGGACTCCATAATATAAAGACAATAGCAAAATAGCACTTTAACAATTAGCTAGTCACTTATATAATTTTCACGATTAAATCATTTTAATTAAATTGAGCACACAAACGATAAAATTTTTGACTATATTTTTCAAACATGCAATTCCACATATAATAATCACGAAAATAATATTTAAAAAATATTTTGACTCGGATTCGTGGTCCCGAACCCACCGTTCCAATTATGGTCTAAAACAGACTGTCACATTATCTAATCTATACTCAAGCAGTAATTTTATAAGTTCGGAAGAACTTAGTGAGATCTACATATAAAATTTAAGAAAATTGAGATTTCTAGCTCAAAATTAAACTCCCAGAATTACGTATGAGAATTTGTGAAATTAGTTAGCAAGGTCAATGCTTTATACTCTTAGTGCCAATTATTGGCGGACAAAGACCCTAGCCTAGTCTCGGCCATGTTCTCCCATAGGTCCCACCCCATTTATCTTTATTCCACATTCCTGATACTCGTATTCATTACTTTTGATTGATGATGCTTAAAATTTCACAATTATTTGCCTAACTACCATCTTTACCAAAATACAATACCCTCATTTCTTTGGAGAACTAGTGCCCACAATGTAGCACAATAGTACCCTCCACGTACTATTTCTTGTTAAGATATTTCGTGAAGATTTCTACCCTTGGTAGATCGACAAGACTTTTACCTTGTTTCATGGTCCTCATGGACCTTCTCTTTTCACTATTTACTAATGGACTTTATTTAGTATTTAGCCTTGAGTTGGCATTTGCTCTCATACGGACTCTTATTGGTCTACCCAATACATCTACAACCTCTTGTTGACTTATTATTTAAGACTATTTTGATTATAGCCTATTCTGCCTTTGTTTTAATATGTGGGGTTCACGGTTTTCGTGGCAAACCCTTTTTTGATGTACATTATGTTACCTCCCTATTTAGGGAGTCTCTTCCTCCTTTGACCATAGTGGATTGAGAAGCTTCCTTGGCTTCACTCAATCATTCCTTTTGTGAATTCTCTCATTATATTGATAGTTTATGTTCTTAAGGTGCACCAAGTTCATTTGTTCCAATTCCATAACGTACCAGTCACACTACGAACTCTATTTTATATCTTGGCGTACAACCAAGTATACTAATCTGCAGACTTCCCAAGTGTAACCCCATGTTTTATGTCTGGGCGAACTTCCCTGTATTTATTGTCCCAGTAGACAACATTGTCTTCAATGTCCCAACTGACTCTCTCTATGTTGCACTGCCCAAGCCATGGTCTTACACATTCTTTCCCATGTTTTTTATCCTAACAGATTCTATTGGTTACCATAGTTGAGCTATTGTCTTACACCTTAAACTTCTTTGAGGTGTCACCCCGATGGACCTTACTGTCGTCACGATGTCGCCCCATAGAGCCTATTAACCTTAGTCGCAATGTTGCTTTACGAAACCTAATAATTTTCATCATAGTGTCACTCTAGTGAGCTAGTCGATAACAATCCATTTCATTTTTAATCTTGATGATCGAACACCAAAGTGTCCCCTTCGTAAAGCCCGAAGCTTCGCACATCACGATTTGCATCCAACAACACTGTATTACAAAATCTAACAGAAATTTCATGTTTCCAACCATTCACCCAATCATTGCTTCATTTAACTCGCCAATACTTCTCCCTCTATCCACCAAATTTCATAAACACACAGACACAATCATGCAACCCATTATTTCATATACATTACGCAAATTAACTAATCATCAATTAACAACTAATAACAGGAAACAGACAACGAGCAAGAGATCACATAGTTTTTGTATATACACAACCTACTCTTTCATCCAGCATACACACATCATGAACTCAAGCCATCTCAGTACAAATTCAACATTTTTCATGCAAGAAACATAACAGCATTCTATCAACCAAAAAGCAAGGTACAAAGACCCACCTCACTTTCTTATCCTTCACAGCTTAGCTTGTCTGGACTTCAGAGCCTCTAATAAACGATAAATTATACATATTTTTACCTCATGTTTAGCCTAATTTTTGGATGAATTATCATTAAATTTGTGAGAATTGGTGCTCTTAATCCTTCTATTTCATGTTTTATACTCAGGAGAGCATAGGGAAGAGAAAAGAATGAAAAATGGGCTAAAAATGAAAAAAATAGGCCAAAGTGTGAAAACAACACAGCCCAAGGATTCACCACACAGCCGTGGCACACGATCGTGCCACAAAAGGTCCAACACAGCCTAGCCCCGACAAGCACGGCCAGGCCACATGGCCGTGCCACCCTCGATAGGCCCACACATGGCCTCTTATCAATCCACACGGGCGTGGCACACGGGCGTGTCCTTGTCGTTAGGAAGTGCAATTTCACTCGAATTTGGATACTTAGAAACTAAGAAAGGCATCCTAAAGCTCTACATAAAGACCCTAGGAGGCAACTCTAAGGGTGTACACTTTTCTCTCCTCAAGAGAGTGCCTTATTTCTGCCAACACAGAGAGTGGAAGCAAGGAATTACTCCAAGGGAAGCCGATTGATTCATCCCAGAAGCCGAATTCTACATCAAGACAAAAGATCTCCCTAAATTCCTTTAGGGGTTTTTGGGTTCTTTATGTTTTGTTATCTTATTTGTTCTGAGATGTTTTCTTTATTAATTATGAACTAAATCCCCCAAATACTTGAGGGGGATGAAACCTAAGACAGATCTTGTTATTATTTTATCTTGAGTTATATGATAAATACTTGAATTGTTCTTAATTATATGTTCTTAATTCTTATTTTAATAATCTTAGGTATTAATTCAAGAAACTGAAGTGCTTATGGAAAGGAGCAAAAGTCCCTATTTAAGAGTAGATCTAGCATAATTAAGCGGAGTTGCATGCAACCCTAGACATAGGGCGACATAAATCTGTCGGATTAGGGTCAAACCTAATAAGGGGATCCATAGATCGAGTTAATGCAAGACTAGGGGTTTTAACTAGAAAGAGATTTTAGTTAATCAACCTAGGATAAGTTATTCTTATCCTCGACGGAGGTATTAACATAAGTTAGAGATCTCTACGGATCAAGTCAAGTGAATAAATCATCTAGCTCAAGAATTGATAACAAGTGAAGTCTAGGTGGATTCTCCCTTGAGTATTACCCAATCAATCAGTCTTTCCCAAAGAGCTTTTCCCCAATTTACTTTTTGTGCATTCTTAGTTTAGTTTTAGAATTAGTTTAGTTTCATAAAAACCCCTTTTATTTTTAGGCTAGATAATAAAAAGAAAGTTAGTACTAGTACTTTTGGTTCCCTTGGGTACGATATCTCGGTCTTGCCACTAAGCTATACTACTGTTCGATAGGTGCGCTTGTCTTAAAGTCGTGATAATAGTTAGTTTTTGGTACGATCATTTTTATAAATTTTATTACTTCATGTCACGCGATATCAAGTTTTTGGCGCCGTTGCCGGGGAACTAAAATATTACAAAAACTCGATTTCTATTACTTTAGCCACTACTATATTTATTTATTTTCAACTTTTATTTTTATTTGTTTTTATTTTTTATTTATTTTAATTTTCTTTACTTTTTCTCTTCTAGGTACTTCTAGTTTATGACTAGAAACAACCCAGAAGGACCACTGCTATTCGACAAAGACTTGGAAGCGAAAATTCGTAGAACTCGTAGAGAGATCAGACGAAGCCTTCATTATCCAGAACAAGGACAAGAACAAGAGCCAGAACCTACGGAAGAGATGGAAGCAAATCAGGACAATCTACCACCTCTCGCAATAGCCGCGCAACCAATAAATCAAGATGATACTCCGCGTGCTATGTATGATTATGCTAAGCCTAGTTTGGCTGGTACTCAATCTAGTATTATTAGACCTGCTATTGCTGCTAATAATTTTGAATTAAAACCTAACACTATTCAAATGATACAGCAATTTGTGCAGTTTGATGGTTTATAGGATGAAGATCCAAATTCACACATAGCCAACTTTTTGGAACTTTGTGATACTTTTAAAATTAATGGCGTTTCTGATGATGCCATTCGTCTAAGGCTATTTCCATTCTCTGTGAGAAATAAAGCCAAATAGTGGTTAAATTCTTTACCACGAGGATCAATCACTACATGGGAACAGATGATAGAAAAATTCTTACTTAAATATTTTCCTCCAGCTAAAATAGCTAAATTGCAAAATGATATCTCTTCTTTTGTGTAGATGGATTTAGAGACACTTTATGATGCCTGGAAGAGATACAAAGATCTTTTGAGAAGGTGCCCGCACCATGGGTTGCCTTTGTGGTTACAAGTTCAAACCTTTCACAATGGTTTGAATCCTTCAACAAGACAAATGATTAATGCAGCTGCAGGGGGAACAATCAACAACAAAACACCCGAAGCAACTTATGAGTTTATTGAAGAGATGTCACTGAATAACTATCAGTGGCAAGTCATGAGGACAAAGCCGACAAAAGCTACAGGAATTTTTAATATTGATGCTGTCACTATGCTCACTAATCAAGTAGAACTTTTAAATAAAAAGTTTGATAATTTTGTTGGTTCTACGCAGGCACAACCAGTGATGCAGTGCGACGCAACTCCAGGAAATATGTTCAATCTAGACTACTCATCTTATAGACACAACACAGAAACTGAGCAAGCCAACTATATGGGTAACAATTCTAGACCTCAAAACAACCCTTATATTAACACTTATAATACAGGTTGGAGAAATCACCCCAATTTTTCATGGGGAGGACAAGGAAATCAAAGACAATAGCCTCCTCCGGGATTTTAGCAGCCGTCACCACAACAAGAGAAAAAGTCGAACCTTGAAGAGATGTTCACTGAACTTATGGCCATGTCAGAAACCCATTTCCAAAACACTGAAACAGCACTAAAGAACCAGCAAGCATCAATTCAAGGGCTTGAGAACCAAATTGGTCAACTTGCAAAGTTGATATCAGAAAGACCACAAGGTGGACTACCAAGTAACACTGAGCCAAATCCCAGAGAACATGTCAAGGCAATTACTCTAAGAGATGGGAAAGTACTAGCTGAACCAGACAAGAAGCCTGTCTCAGAATCTCCAGAAGGCAAGGTAGAGGAAGAAAAACCCAAGGAAAACACTCCACCAACACTCAAGGAATACAAACCACCTATTCCATATCTGGAAAAGTTGAAGAAAGATCGCACAGACTCTCAATTCGGTAAATTTCTTGAAATTTTTAAACAATTACATATTAACTTACCTTTTCTTGAAGCAATTTCGCAGATGCCGAAGTACGCGAAGTTTCTTAAGGAACTTCTAACAAATAAAAGGAAGTTGGAAGAATTAGCCACAGTGAAACTCAGCGAGGAATGCTCAGCTATTCTCCAAAATAAACTGCTGGCAAAACTAAAAGATCCAGGGAGTTTTACTATTCTTTGTTTAACTGGTAGTTTAATTATTGATAAAGCATTAGCTGATTTAGGTGCTAGCATTAATCTGATGCCTTATAAAATGTTCAAGCAACTAGGTCTTGGGGAACCAAAACCCACTAGGATGAGTATTCAATTAGTTGATCGATCTGTTAAATATCCTAGGGGAATTATCGAAGATGTGTTAGTAAAAGTAGATAAATTTATATTCCCTGTTGATTTTGTTGTGCTTGACATGGATGAGGATATTGAAGTACCTTTAATTTTGGGACGTCCATTCTTAGCTACTGCTACAGCTATTATTGATATAGGGGATGGTAAATTAGTACTTAGAGTTGGTCAGAAAGAAGTCATTTTTAAAATTTATGATGCTGTGAAATTTTCTAGAGAATAAGATGATTCCTGTTATTTTATTGATTCTATTGATGACTTTGTTCAAGACAATTTTCAGGAAATTTCTCTTACAGACACGTTGGAAATGTGTCTAGTTTAAGGTGGGGGGGAAGATAAAGCCACCACTAAAGTTAAAGAAGTAATGAAGGAGTTAGATTCTAATGAATTTGTTGCAAGGCACATAAGCTACGAAAGTATAAAGATGAATGATGAATTGAGACAGAAACCTTCAATTGATGAACCCCCTAAATTAGAGCTAAAGTAACTGCTAGATCATTTAGAGTATGCATTTTTAGGAGATAATTCGACATTACCTGTGATTATCTCATAGATTTAAGTAATAAAGAAAAAGAGGAACTACTTCAAGTGTTAAGAGAGCACAAAAAAGCTATAGCTTGGAAAATTTCAGATATTAAGGGAATTAATCCTTCTTTTTGCACCCACAAAATTTTAATGGAAGATGAATATAAACCATCGGTGCAAGCTCAGAGACGGTTGAATCCCAACATGAATGCAGTCGTAAAAGCTGAAGTAATTAAACTTCTAGATGCAGGTATTATTTATCCTATTTCTGACAGTTCTTGGGTAAGTCCTGTGCAGGTTGTTCCTAAAAAGGGAGGCATAACCGTGGTGTCTAATGACAAAAAGGAGTCAATACCTACAAGAACAGTCACTGGATGGAGAGTCTGCATTGATTACAGGAAGCTGAATGACGCAACTCGAAAAGATAATTTTCCCTTACCTTTTATTGATCAGATGTTGGAAAGATTATCAGGTCACATGTATTGCTGTTTCCTAGATGGCCTCTCTAGTTACTTCCAAATCCCGATAGCTCCAGAAGATCAGGAGAAAATGACATTCACATGTCCATACGGTACGTTTGCTTATCGTAAAATACCTTTTGGATTATGTAACGCTCCCGCTACTTTTCAGCGATACATGCTAGCTATCTTTAACGAATTCATGGAAGATATCATGGAGGTATTTATGGATGATTTTTTAGTCTTCGGTAATTCTTTTCAACTTTGTCTTAATAATTTAAAACGTGTTCTCATAAGATGTGAAGAGACAAATTTAGTGCTAAATTGGGAAAAATGTCATTTTATGGTTCAAGAAGGTATTGTATTAGGAAATAAAATTTCTAGTAAAGGGATAGAGGTAGATAAAGCAAAAATTGAAACCATTGAAAAATTACCTCCCCCTAATTCAGTTAAGGCTATAAGAAACTTTTTAGAACATGCTGATTTTTATCGTAGATTTATTAAGGATTTTTTTAAAAATAGCTAAGCCTTTAACAAAATTACAAGAAAAAGACGTGCTTTTCAACTTTAACAAGGAATGTTTAGAATCTTTTAACACTCTCAAAGAAAAGTTAGTCAATTCCCCAATTATGATTTCACCTGATTGGAATCTACCTTTTGAACTAATGTGCGATGCGAGTGATTTTGCAGTAGGTGCAGTTTTGGGACAACGAAGAGACAAGCACTTTCAACCGATTTATTACGCTAGCAAAACTTTGACAGACGCTCAAGCAAATTACACTACCACAGAAAAAGAATTGCTAGCCATTATTTTTGCATTTGACAAATTCAGATCTTATTTAATATTGTCAAAAGTCATCGTTTATACTGACCACTCTGCTCTTCGTTACCTTTTGACTAAAACTGATGCAAAACCCCGATTAATAAGATGGATTTTGTTGTTACAGGAATTTGACTTAGAAATAAAGGATAAAAAAGGAGCTAAAAATTTGGCAGCAGATCATCTTTCGAGATTAGAAAATCCACACCCCAAGTACCTCGATAAGATAAATGACTTGTTTCCTGAAGAGCAACTCCTAGCCATAGCAGACGAAGCAATTCCTTGGTTTACCAATTTTGCAAATTATTTAGTAGCTAACATAACCCCAAAAGGGTTGACTCATCAGCAAAAGAAACGATTCTTCGCTGATGTGAAAAACTACTTTTGGGAAGATCCTTTTCTTTTTCGTATTTGTGCAGATCAGGTTAGTAGAAGATGCGTTGCTGAGACAGAAGTATGCCAAATTTTATATCACTGCCATGCAGGACCCACAGGAGGACACCATAGTGGAGCTAGAACTGCCCATAAGGTACTCGAATCAGGTTTCTACTGGCCTACACTTTTCAGAGATGCCAACAGGTATGTTACCTCTTGTGATAAATGCCAGATAACAGGTAATATCTCTCAACATAATAAAATGCCTCAGAACTATATACTTTCATGTGAAATATTTGATGTGTGGGGTATTGATTTCATGGGTCCATTCCTACTTCATTTGGGAATATGTACATACTAGCAGCAGTAGATTATATGTTAAAATGGGTCGAAGCCCAAGCCTTACCTACTAATGATGCTAGAATGGTAGTACACTTTCTGAAAAAACTTTTCTCTCGATTTGGAACACCTATGGTGATTATTAGTGATAGGGGAACCCATTTTTGCAATGCTCAATTTGAAAAAGTTTTAAAAAGGTATGAAGTACACCATAGAATAGCTACCCCTTCTCATCTACAAACTAGTGGACAAGTCGAAGTAACAAATAGGGAACTAAAACGCATCTTAGAGAAAACGATAGAAACCAATAGAAAAGATTGATCAAGAAAGATAGACGATGCTTTATGGGCCTATAGAACTGCTTTTAAAACATCCATAGGTACATCTCCTTATAAACTAGTCTACAGAAAAAGCTGTCATCTGCCATTTGAACTTGAACATAAAGCATTCTGGGCTATAAAATTTTTAAACCTTGATTTTAAGCTTGTAGGTGAGAAGAGATTAATGCAGTTAAATGAGCTAGATGAATGGCGTTGCAATGCCTACGAGAGCTCACGACTATATAAGGAAGCCATGAAGCAACGCCGTGACAAACGACTGAGACGACCTAAGCAGTTCAAAATAGGTGATCTTGTCTTACTCTACAACTCAAGGCTGAAACTATTTCCTGGAAAACTCAAGTCAAGGTGGTTAGATCCATTCACTGTTCAAACTATCTTTCCATACGGCACAGTTGAGGTAACTCACCCAAACCAAGGTACTTTCAAGGTAAACGGCCATCGGCTTAAACATTATAAAGATGAGAATTTTAAGGATAAGAGGGAAGAGCTTCAGCTCTACGAGATCCCTTCGTGATACATCCAGGCAGAGTTGAGCTTAGACTCTAAATAAGCGCTTCTCGGGAGGTAACCCGAGCACTAACTTAGCACCTTTTCTTTTATTTTTGATTTTAGTATTTTTATACATCAACTAACCCTTTTAAGGACCACACGGCCATGCCCACGGGCGTGTCTAAGGCCGTGTGGATACTATGAGCAAAGACAGGGTCATGCACCCAGGCCGTGTACAAGTAGGGTAAATTTTTTTCCCAAAACATGGGCTACGACAAATCGCCACGGCCGTGTGATGAGGCCGTCGCAAACATATCAATTTTCACACGGGCTTCGACAACTTCCCACGCCCATGTCACCAAATCATGGCCAACACTGTCAATTGAGACATGGGCTGAGACGAGAATGACAAGGCTGTGCGATACGGTCGTGTGACCCCAACACGGGCAAATGACACGCCCGTGCCCTAAGACCGTGGTCGACACTGTCAAATCCAACATGGGCGTGTGACCTATTACATGACCGTGTGTGAAGCGAACACCTTAGGACACGACCGTGCAACACGACCGTGGCCCCAACATGCCCTAGGTACACGGGCGTGTGCTTCAAACCAGGCGCGCCAAAATCCCCAAATTTCAAACAACATGGCAAAACCCGAGCCACATGGGCATGCGCCTCGCCCGTGTAACCCAAAATCTATATATAGGGGCCACTATTCATCATCTTTCTCATCATAAACCCTAAATCCTACCACCCAAACCCTACCCAAAATCTCCCTAGCGGCGCTGCTGGTGTCTACAGTGCTCCCACGACCATGCCGCCTCACTCACGACCGTGCTCCGCCTCATACCTCTCCCATTCGGTTCTATTTTCTTATTTTTCTTTCTAATTTTTACTAATTTATTCTACTTTTCTTATAATATCATATTATATTTAGGATTAGCATTATTTTAAGCATGGAATTGATTGAATTAACAAGAATAATCTAAAATGTTATAGAGAACTTTGTGATTTCATGCCACTTTGATTCACATTTTATTGCCACTTTTTCCTATCACAACTCGCATGCATTTAGTATAAATACATACCCATGTTTCTTACTTTTGATAGGATAGATTATACTATTTAGGTCAGTCCACATTTCATTCCAAATTATTTCAATCACATTATTATTTAAGCATAAATATTAGTTATTTTTTTAGTTTTTTATTCAATTTAATTTCAATTTTTAAGACTAATGTATTTTATTTTATTTTTAGGTATTATGTCGACATCACGCGGTAAGAAAGCTGCCATCCCGCCTTCAAAGAAGCGCAAGGGACCTGGTGGTTCCCCGTCGAGGCCCGTCGCTGAAAACCGCCATCCCTTCCTCCAATTTCCGCAAGCCTCCCAGGAGGAACGATTTCAGATACTGATATAGCTATCGTGATATTAAGTAATAAAATTTATAAAAACTGATCACACCAAAACTAACTAATATCACGATATTAAAGGCAAGCGCACCTATCGAACAGTAGTATAGTTTAGTAGCAAGACAGAGTTATCGTACCCAAGGGAACCAAAAGTACTAATACTTACTTCCTTTCTATTATCTAGCCTGAAATTAAAAAGAGTTTATTTAAACTAATTCTAAAACTAAAAGTTCACAAAAAGTAAATTGGGGAAAAACTTTTAGGGAAAAGCTGATTGATATAAGCAATACTTAAGGGAGAATCCACCTAGACTTCACTTGTTATTGGTTCTTGAGCTAGATGATTTATTCACTTGACTTGATCCGTAGAGATCCCTAATTTATGCTAAACCCTCCGTCAAGGCATAGAGCAACTAGGCCTAAGTTATTAATTAAAGTTCCTTTATTAATTAACTCCCTAAGTTGCATTAATTTGATCTATGGATCCTCATATTAGGTTTGACCGTAATCCGGCAGATTTATGTCGCCCTATGTCTAGGGTTGCATGCAACTCCGCTTAATTATGGTAGATCTACTCTTATCACAGAGACTTTTGCTCCTCTGCTTTAAGCACATCCGTTTCTTGAATTAATACCTAGGCTTATTAACTTAAGAATTAAGCACACATAATTAAGAGCAACTCAAGTATTTATCATATAACTCAAGAATAAATAATAACAAGATCTGTCTTAGGTTTCATCCCCCTCAAGTATTTGAGGGGTTTAGTTCATAATAAAGAAAGAAAACATCTCAGAAGATAATAAATAACAAAACATAAAGAAACCAAAAACCCCTGAAGGAATTTAGGGAGATCTTCTGTCTTGATGTATGATTCCGACTTCTGGGACAAATCAATCGGCTTCCTTTGGAGTAATTCCTTGCTTTCACTCATTGTGTTGGCTGAAAGATGGCGCTCCTTTTTGGGAGAAAAGAGTACACCCTTAGAGTTGCCTCCTAGGGTCTTTATATAGAGCTTTGGGGAGCCTTTCTTAGCCTCTAAGAATCCAAATCTGAGTGAAATTCCTCTTCCTCATGACTAGAACACACCCGTGTGCCACGCCCATGTACTTCGACAAAAGGCCGTGTGAGATTCTATCGATTGGGGCACGGTCGTGTGGCCTGGCCGTGCTTGTCGGGACTGGACCGTGTGATCTTTGTGTGGAACGGCCGTGTGGTGACTTCTTGGGCCATGCGTTTTCACATTTTGCCCATTTTTCTCCAGTTTTCGGTCTATTTTCCGTTCTTTTCTCTTCCCTATGCTCTCCTGAGTATAAGATATGAAAAAGAAAGATTAAGAGCACCAATTCTCACTAAATTGATAATAATTCATCCAAAATATAGGCTAAACATGAGGTAAAAATATGTATAATTTAGTGTTTATCAGATACTTCGAGCTCGCCCTCTAACCGCTGGCCAATGCATAGACTGGGCCACCCTCAAGCAAATACACCTAACAGACGAATTACGGGCCTTATTGATGACTGATCCATGGGAACAGTTCTTCTAGATCGTGGAGCCCACATACTTGGAACTCACCCTTGAGTTCTGCTCCACATTCCATCTTCAGACCGTCATGAGCAGATACGATGATCCAGGGACAGTACAGTTCCGGTTAGGAGGTCTCGTATGACAGCTTAGTGTACCATAATTCGGTATAGCTCTCGGTCTTTACACCGATCAATTTATGGACGAGGAGGACCTCTCCAAGCTTCACTGCCATATCCATCTATCACCATCTAGGTGTTGGGAGGCCCTAGTCCCTGCATCATCAACATACGACCCTAGTCGTTCTAAAGTGACTAACCTCGTCCGACCTTTGAGGTACCTGCATACCCTTCTCGGACATACACTGACAGGTAGGCACGAGAGCACAGGGGTCGTCAGCACCCACGACGCCTACTTTCTATGGTGCATGGCGAATGCGCACGTTATCGACTTAGCTTACTTCATCGCCCATGCAATCTAGCATCAAACAGAGAGGCATCGGCGAGGCGTAATTTCCATGGGCCCATACATCACGAGATTAGGCCGCTACTTCGGCCTATTCAATACCATAACCCAGACGTCCTCGTACACCTTAGTGGGCCAGATGTCCCCTCAGGGCGTCAAGAGCATGCTACACATGAGTATGATCCAGCGCCGACGTGGGACTGATCCTTCACAGTACCAGCTACTTAGAGATGTCGAGCAGGAGGATCCTGAGGACATTCCTGATGAATTCCCACCACCGGAGGAGGATGCACCTACCGAGCCACCACCCCCTCGCCGCCTAGCTCACGCGGCAGCTTCATACGCTGACATATCTGATATCTATCATGATTTGAGTAGCAATGCTTCCAGCGCTCTGATCACATCAATACGACACTACAGTAGATATGCCAGCACCTCCACATCACTTCACCACCGCCACCGCGTGACCCATCTGAGGATTAGAGACTTCTATTCCTCTTAACTTTATTTTTATCTTAATTTTTATTTAAACTCCGATCTCTATTTTCACCTTTTCTTCTAACTTTATTTTCCTTTTTACTTTTACTTTTATTTTCTTTCATTTTATCTTTTTTATTATTAGTATTTTCAGATTTAGTTTATTTTATTTCAATTATTTCCTATCGGCTATCTCCTAACGAGTAATTTTTCTAATCCTAAAATTCCCTAAAAATGATAAGTGCTTTCGCAGTTTCAAAGGAGCTTTACAGCTTAAATCCAAATTCTAAAGGGAACCTTGCCACAACCTCGCCGAGTTGACATCTCCAAAGCCTACACTCACAACATGAAAGCTGTGGACAAACAAACACTACCACCACCGGAGTATCTACCTCCGTACATTCCATTGTCCCAGACACTCTGTAGGCACCACCACCTCACTAATCCATCCAAGGTAGGGAGTTTCATACCTTTCCCTATCTTATGATCTTGTGCTTCTATTGCTACTAATGTTATCTTTGTACATTGAGGGCAATGTACATCTTAAGTGTGGGGGGGAACTTACTTTCAGTCATTACATTTTCTTTGAAATCCCTGAAATCCTTCCTAAATGTTTGCATTGTTCTCAAATCCTCATTATCTTCAATCTCCTATTAGGAATTAATTCTGATTGATTTATGATTTTTATTGATATGTTGAGAATTAAGACATAGGCGCTTGTACTTTGATTATTCAAACTTTAAAACATTAGGGAATCAAGCATGATAAGTTGAAATTTTTGAGAATCAAATTTTTTTTCATAAGTTATTTTCCCTAATTCTAAGTATTATCTTAAGACTTGAAATTCGTAGGATTGACATCAAAAGCCATAATTCTAGTGAGATTTTTTAGCCTTTTGAGCATACATTCTTTTGTGCTCACTTTTATTATTGCTTTGAGTGAGTCAATATTGATTTGCTATTCTAGAACTTGCTTTGATTATACATGTCAAGACCACATCCTAGATTTGATATACTGAGATGATAAAGGCACCTAGGATTTAACCCACTTACTCTACAAAAGCCTACCTCTATAAATTAACCCCTAGTGAACCCCATTGAGCCTAACAACCTATTCTTTAACTTACCTCTAATTTTAACCCATAACCTATTTTTGTTAAATTCCATTCAATTACTTTGATCCTTATTTTTGTCGAGATTCGAGTTGAATTATTATCTAGCTTTATTCTCTATTCCAGATTGTAAAGTTGTAAATATTCAATTTATTATATTGTATTTGAATTGTTCTTAAAAAAATCATATGTATATTAAAGAAATTCAGTTGTAATCTCTAATAGTTCAATAGTTTTTGCATATTTCTATTTTAAGGCTACCAAAGCAAGAATGATGTCATCATAAGGCTTAGCTCCAGAAATATATTCCAGTGATAGAGATTTTTCTAGCTAGATAATTTTTCAGTTCAACCTCGATTCTAACCCTCTTTTGCAGCTTGTGACAACACCCCTAACCAAGCCCCATTACAACCGTTAAAAGACCTTTTGATCGATGTATCATATCAAACTATAGTGGTGGAGATTTGATTTTCTTGCAAGCCTATGGTAATAACTTTTCAGGTTGACTAGAGAGTACTTAATTCTTGAACCCTAAACACTTTGAGTGGATAGAGTGAATCTTTAGTGAGGATGTCAATTCTTGTTGATTTTGACTAAGAGATAATTACTCAAGAAAAGGGAGAAAACTTATGTTTCGATGATAAAATTCTCAACTTAAAGTAATTGAATCTTTAATGTTCTTCTGATTGAATCTTTATTGTATGATTACTTGTGAATTAGTTTGAAACATTATTGATAAAAAAAGTGAATTGAGAAGAATGATTCTTAACTGTAGATTGAGATTTTTCTTGTGGACAAGCAAAGGCTTAAGTGTGGGGGTATTTGATAAACGATAAATAATACATATTTTTACCTCATGTTTAGCCTAATTTCTGGATGAATTATCATTAAATCTGTGAGAATTGGTGCTCTTAATCCTTCTATTTCATGTTTCATACTCAAGAGAGCATAGAGAAGAGAAAAGAACGAAAAAAGGGCCGAAAACAAAGAAAATAGGCTAAAGTGTGAAAACGACACGGCCCAAGGATTCACCACACGGCCGTGGCACATGGCCGTGCCACATAAGGTCCAACACGGCCCAGCCCCGACAAGCACGGCCAGGTCACACAGCCGTGCCACCCTCGACAAGCCCACACATGACCTCTTATCGATCCACACGGGCGTGGCACACTGGCGTCTCCCTGTCGTTAGGAAGTGCAATTTCACTCGGATTTGGATACATAAAAGCTAAGAAAGCCATCCCAAAGCTCTATATAAAGACCCTAGGAGGCAACTCTAAGGGTGTACACTTTTCTCTCCTCAAGAGAGTGCCTTATTTCTGCCAACACAGAGAGTGGAAGCAAGGAATTACTCCAAGGGAAGCCGATTGATTCATCCCAGAAGCCGAATTCTACATCAAGACAAAGGATCTTCCTAAATTCCTTCAGGGGTTTTTGGGTTCTTTATGTTTTGTTATCTTTCTTCTGAGATGTTTTCTTTATTAGTTATGAACTAAATCCCCCAAATACTTGAGGGGGATGAAACCTAAGACAGATCTTGTTATTATCTTATATTGAGTTATATGATAAATACCTGAATTGTTCTTAATTATGTGTTCTTAATTCTTATTTTAATAATCCTAGGTATTAATTCAAAAAATTGATGTGCTTATGCAGGGGAGCAAAAGTCCCTGTTTAAGAGTAGATCTAGCATAATTAAGCGGAGTTGCATGCAACCCTAGACATAGGGCGACATAAATCTGCCGGATTCAGGTCAAACCTAATAAGGGCATCCATAGATCGAGTTAATGCAAGACTAGGGGTTTTAACTACAAAGAGATTTCAGTTAATCAACCTAGGATTAGTTGTTCTTATCCTCTATGGAGGTATTAACATAAGTTAGGGATCTCTACTGATCAAGTCAAGTGAATAAATCGTCTAGCTCAAGAATTGATAACAAGTGAAGTCTAGGTGGATTCTCCCTTGAGTATTGCCCAATCAATCAGTCTTTCCCAAAGAGCTTTTCCCCAATTTACTTTTTGTGCATTCTTAGTTTAGTTTTAGAATTAGTTTAGTTTCATAAAAACCCCTTTTATTTTTAGGCTAGATAATAAAAAGGAAGTTAGTACTAGTACTTTTGGTTCCCTTGGGTACGATATCTCGGTCTTGCCACTAAGCTATACTACTGTTCGATAGGTGCGTTTGCCTTAAAGTCGTGATAATAGTTAGTTTTTTGTACGATCATTTTTATAAATTTTATTACTTCATGTCACGCGATATCAGCCTCATTTGTCCTAGTAGTTAAGCATTAATGATTAAACTAAAGGTGTTCAACCCTCAAAACCAAGAATCCATCATTATATATAAGCTTTTAAGAGTTCTTACTCTACTTCTTTCTTTAATCCACAAGTACAAAAAGGTAGGAAAGCTTATCGATTCTTAAATTTCTCTACTATCAGACTTTAATTCACAAGACTACTATGACGTGCAGAGCCTCTGTTAGCTATATCCTCTACTTCTTTGGAACAACCGAAGAAGACAATGCTATAGAGAGAAAAATGATAAACAGAATTGAGAAAATTCTATCTCCATGCACACTCATATATATACTCATTTGGCAAGATTTTTACTAACCAATACAACCATTCACCCTTAATCATTTTGTCCCCTACTATGGAACCATTCGGTTCCAATCTAACTAAACCAAAACTAGAATCTACCTTATCATAATTTAACCACTAAAATTTTTGGATTTCCTGGTAGGATTCGACAATTTGCTAACCATTTCAATTTAATCCTAACTTTCCTTAAACTTTGGGTCAATAAACATAATCGGGTGTTACATAATTCTCGAGGCACAACCAACACCTCTTTTCCCCAAATAGTAACATGAGTGATCATTTTACCACGATGCTTGTGATTCCCCTTATCCTTTAGGGAGATATAAAACTCATAAACTATTACGTCAAACGTCGGTTCGGTTGGGTTGTGTAAAATTTGCTCCAATGGTGGTATTCCATTGATTCCCAAATTTCGTTGTAAGCAAATATGGTAGGATTGAACCCATGTTCCTAAATGGATGAATGCCCACTCATTTGGAGATAAAATCTCTCCACTTCTAGATTATGAAAGCGATTGGTATGGATATTACTTGGTGCCTCGACGGTGCGTTGTTGTTTCCTTGGTGTCATTTTCAAATCATGAAAAAATAACAACCCAAATGATTAAATTAATGAGAACCAGAGTTAGAACACAAAACCTTAATTAGTTCCCAATGAAATTCGTTCCTCAACCAATGTGGACTCTACAAACTACAAAAAGAAAGGATAAAGAGCTTAGTTGTAGAAATCAAATATCGAAAATACAAAAATATGAAATCTAGAACTTGGGTTGAGGTGTGACAACTAGAGGAGAGTTTTTTCTCTGTTTGGGTGTTTGAAAGGTGTTTATTTAAGGTTAGAATTGACGGATATTAATAGAATTCCAATGGGCTTTTAGCTTGAAAGGGCTCAATTTCTACTGAAAAGCATAGGCATGTCGCACCATAGCTTATACATGGCATGACACGACGCCCTAATTGCACCCATTGTAACACCCCTAACACATATCTATCGTCGGAACAAGGTTTCGGAGCATTACCGAAACTTTCAAAACATTTTTAGATAATTCATGTAAATTACTATTCATTTTCCAAAATTATTCATAACATCCCTTATATGGACCCTCGAGGCCCAAAACAAGTATTGGAATCGAATCGGGACTAAATCCAGAACTTAGGGAATTTTTCACAAAATCTTAAAAATTTTCTCACTATTGAGAGTCGCACACCTATGTGGTATGAGACACACCTGTGTCCCTGACCCGTGTAACTCTCTAACTTGCAACTCATGAACAAATTGATGTCAAATGCTCAAGTCAAATGCTCGTGTGCTAGGTCGTTTGGTTAATTCGAATTTTTGAAAAATAGGTGTAGGATTCAAATTATAACAGCCCAAATTAGGGCTTAGTCAAAATAGTGGTTTCGAGACCACAAATCTGTAGTAGAAAATTTTATTTCCATGATTATTTTTGAATTTTGGCATGCTTTCATGATTTTGAGAAAATCTCATGAAGGAAATTTTATGAAATAGTAACTAAGTTGTCCATTAGGACTAAATTGCAAAAGATACAAATTATGAGTTTCTAGAAGGTTTAAGTATGAAATAGCATAAGAGAAATTATTAGAAGTCCCTATTTTGCAATTAGACCAATTTTAGGTATGATGGACAAAAATGCCCATGGAAGGGAAAAATAACATTTTGGTCATTTAGTAAAAGTTAAGTAATAAAAAGGGAAAAAGAAAGCAAAAATGGTATCACCTTCCTCCTTCTTGTGCTGAAAATTCAAAGGACTCTGTAGCTAGGGTTTTCTTCAATTTCAAGCTCCAACTAAGTGATTCCAAACCTCGTTTTTCAAGCTCTTCGTATTTTTGAAATCCTCGTAGCTTAATCTAGCTATTTCTACCACTAATTTGAGCTAGGGTTCATATTCAAAAATATAACCATGCATGACATGCAAGTAATTTGATGTCTAGTGGTAGAAAATGAAGGGTTAAAGTGTAGTAAACACCTTCCTCTAGGTGATTTTGCATGAAAGTCCCTAATAGGGACCAAATTGTGAAGTATGAAAATGTGTAGTACAAATATGAAATTATGAGCAATGTGGGATTTTATGTACACTAGTAAGTGTCGGCTAGGCTTGGGTAGCCAAGAGAATAAATACATTCTATTATATGAGCTTAGGGACTATTTTGTAAATATGCAAAAGTTTAGGGGCAAAATTGTAAATTTTTCCCAAGTGTCAATTTTGAGCTATTTGGTCAATGTGGGTGCTGAGTAAGTTAAATTTATCATTTTAGATCAAGAGACACAAATACCAAACCAAAATCGAAGAAATGGTAAAATTGTGGACTAAACCGAACATCTACCCACATTTTGGACTTGAGGTAAGTTGTGTGTAATAACTTAGCTTGTACGTTTTGTAAAGTTAATATGATGAATTTTCTATGAAATTATGATATTCCATGATGCCATGAAAAATGAATTTGTGAATTACAAATGAGATTCATGATATTGGCTATTGAGATGATGTGTAAATTCCATGGGAATAATAATGTGAAATTCTATCGAGAAATGATAAAACATAAAAGTGATATTGCATGCAAGTTGGTAAGAATACAAAGGATACCGTAAATATATCTTGAGCAGTTATAGGTCCTGTATAAGACCATATCTGGGACATGGCATCAGCACCAAACCGAGATCCTATATAAGACCATGTCTGGGAGATGGCATTGGCATCAAAACGTGATCCTGTGTAAGACCATGTCTGGGACATGGCATGGGCATCCGAGATGAGGTCTTATGTAAGACCATGTTCGAGAGATGGCTTCAGCACTGAGAGGATATAAGGATCCCCTATATGACCATGTCTGGGACATGGCTTGGGCACCCTATATGAGATCCCGTGTAAGACCATGTCTGGGACATGGCATCGGCATCAAAGTACGAGCTCATGTAAAACCATGTCTGGGACATGGCATTGACATCGATGTGTAATCCCATGTAAGACCATGTTTGGGACATGGCATTGGCATCATCTCATGAGATTGACTTACTGGTATCCTTCGGTATTTCTAAAAGAAACTTAGATGAGAGAAGTATTCAAGATGATAAGTTTCAAGAAAAAGGCTAAAGTTTCATATTAAGTGTTGCAGGTTTATATTCGAGTAAGTATGGGTAATTGAAAGTACATAGTTATGATAGTTACAACATGAGAAGCATGAGTAAGTATATGATTGAATAAGCCATGAGAATGAGTAAGAAACTACGTGAAATTTATGATATTTGCTTGAGTGATGTTTCACAATTTATTGCTATTTTATTCATGCAACTTACTAAGCATTTTATGTGCTTACTCTCTCTCATTTTCCCTCTCCATGTAGATTTGTCGAATTTAGCTCGGGGATTATTCGAAGTTGGAGCTCTAAGTCACTATCAAAGAATTCATTTTGGTATATTGAAATTAATCTTTTGTCATATGGCATGTATAGGATGATGAATTGTGTTGTTAAGTGTCATTTGGTAATAGTCATATAAATTGGCTAATATTGCCTAAGTGATAATTATGAAATGAAGATGAAATTCATATTATGCATATTGGTATGTGAGTGCCACAAAGATGAATGTTTTAGTGTATGTTGATATATTGATTTGTGAGTTTATAGTCGATATTGTTTTGGTCCAGTTTCAGGCTGGAAAAAAGGCTTGGAAAATAACCTATAGTTGTCCACATGGTTGGGCACACGGGCATGTGCCTAGGCCGTGTGTAATGCACGGTCAACCCCTATAGGCATGTTAATAGGCCGTGTGTCCCCTACATCCAATTTAGTTAAGTTAGTATATAACATGGGCTGAGCACACGAGCATGTGCCTTGGTCGTGTGCACCCCTGATGATTATAGTGTTTAAGTCAAAATGCTTTACAGGACAATGACACTGGCATGTCTAAGCCGTATAAGGGACACTGGCCATAGACACGGACGTGTGCCTAAGCCGTGTTAAAACCCCTATAGGTTGAAAATAAAATAAATTCAGCACGGGCTAGGGACATGGGCGTGTGAGACCACACAACCTGCCCACAAAGGCGTGTTCCACCCCACACGGGCATGTGGCGTGTTTTAGGTAAAAATTTTCTGAGTGCCCAAAAGTTCTCGGATTGTCTTCGAAATGCAACCGATGCATGTTTTAGGCCTCATAGGCCTATGATAAGGATACGAAGAGAATGTAAGAAAATTTTTAAATTGGAGTGAAATTTTATGGCTCGAGTTAAGATATTCAAGAATGATTAAGTCCGATAATGCCTCGTACCCTGTCCCGGCGTCAGACTCGGGTAAAGGGTGTTACACACACGACCAAGACACATGCCCATGTTCTGAGCTGTGTAGCACACACAGTTGAGACACACGCACATGTCTCTGCCCGTGTGCTCAATTTTGAGCATTCTATTTTCTCAAAATTTAGATGCAAGGGACATACGGCCCAACTACACGGACACACGGGCTAACTACACGCCTATGTACCCGGTTGTGTGTCACACACGGCCTAGACGCACGCCCTATGTGGACAAAATAAAGCCATTCCTAGCTTTATTTCTCACCCAAAATCACACCCATGACCTGCACTTGAATCACACATCTAAATACCAACCATTTCAAGCATTCAAATCAAGCAAACTCCATCATTCTTCATGGCATATCATTTCATGGATATGTATCTATAATCTTACTTTAGTTAAGACCTTGAGTTAAACATAGTTTGATCAACTACTTAACATACATGTAGGTACCATAGTTAGACATTACAAGTATATTAGAACAAACCATTACTAGCCATCCCAATGGCTAGATTACAAGCATCATTTACATTTAGATGCCAATATGGCTAATATATCCTATACATGTCATTATAACCATAATTGATTTACCATATTGTACTGACATGGGCCATTGGATAGTGTGAGTGATCTCCGCCAAGCTTCTAATCCAACGAGCTTCCAATTTACTATAAAACAGGAAAATAAAACTAAGAAAGCATAAAATGCTTATTAAGTTCATATAACATGGTACTTAACTTACCATTCATTCTATTTTGAGGTAACTATATAAAGCATATTCAATAAATTTGACCTCAAGCCCTATACACATCCTTATTGCCCTTGTTAGTCATATATTCCATATTAACATCAAAACATATATGGGCTCAATAACAATCAAGTTTTCAAGCACATATGCTTTCCACAACATGTATTCATTCAACATGCATAATTCATCTCATTATTACAAGTAAAATTTCATAATAGTTCATTTTGAGTTTAGATCATTTCATATCAGAACTTTACTCATATTACTCGGAATATCAAGGTCATGATTAGTACACTCAAGGTGTACAAGTCTATAATCAAGAATGAACATTCTTATCAAATAATTTCCATGTACAAATATCATCATCTTATGTTTCCATATATCAATTATCATGTATTATCATCTCATATATTCTAGGTAGATACGCGTAATAACTCATTTCTTATTCATATCTTCTCATGTCTGGATTGTTACCCGTTAAATTTATTCGAAATATCAACGGATACAAAGGTAGTACACTCAAGGTGTACAAATTAGGATCTGTCAATCCACATTCAATGGTACCAATAAGGTACTATTTTAGAGAGTCTACTCTCGAGCCAGATATATATAAAAGGATAACTAGTCCAGGCTAATTCCTTTTTATGACATATGCTTTAAGAGCTTGATCTGGATTACCCGTCCGGGCTAAATCTAGTCCATAACATATGCTCGAGTGGACTTATATCAGGATTACCCGTCTGGGCTAAATCCTTTCATAAATGAGGTTAATAGGATTACTCGTCCAAGCTAAATCCCGTCAACAACAAATGCAAGACCTTATTCATTTCGGGAAATCACATATCCAATGATTTCCATTTATTCAAATGGGATTTAACATTTTTCAAGCATTATCAGGTATGTAATTATTTCATACATTTATAATATTCACAATACTCAAATAAACACCTTTCACATTCAATTCCAGCATAAAAAAAAATAACATTTTTACCATTTATCATTTATCGGGCATTATCACTAATCGAGCATTGTCGGATATGTTTTCAATGGCATATATATATGATATTTATATAAATTACATACACAAAATCTAATTCAAGCATATAAATATACAATTAAGTTACACGAACTTACCTCGACAAATGTTCGTGTACGTAAAATCTACTAATCCGACATTTTCCTCTTTTTCTCGTTCTAGCTCCGAATTTGGTCTATCCGGATCTATACGAGTAATTTTAGCATCAATTTTGCCCATTTCAGATTCAAGTGGACTCAATTTTTAACCTAGGCAAATTACCATTTTGTCCCTAAATTTTCCATAAATTTCTATTTCGTTCCTAGGCTTTGAAAATGAAATTTGTGCAATTTACTCCCTATTCCAAGCTAACCAAAATTCCATCACAAAATTTACAGCACATGTATTCATAAAAATTTAGAATTTTCCATCAAATTTCACAACTTTACATTTTAGTCCCTAAATCGTGTTTTCATCAAAAATCACTTGGTAAAAGTTGTTTATCTATCAACAGCTTTTCATTTTCTACCATAAATTTCTAATTTTCAGCATATACATCCATGACCCAATTTTTATACTTTCATAACTTTACAAATTGATCCCCTAAATAGATAGATTAAGCTATCCTGATTTCAAAAATATCAAAATTACTAAAAACGGGACAAGGAAACTTACCTAAATAAGCCATGAAAGTTTTTTTCTCTCTCTCCTAGGGTTTCCATGTATATTTGGGGAAAATGATGAGAAAAATAAGATGATATTTTCTTTTATCATCTTTTAATTAATTAATTATTTCTATTTCCAATTTAGTCCTTACCCTTTTTCTAAATTTTCATGGATGAGTCACCAAAATATCTACACACTTTTCTTAATGCTCTAATTACCAAATAAGGACCTCAAATTTTGAATTACATATCTGTTTACTCCTTATAGCTCTAGAATTCAACTTTAGTCTTTTATGCAATTTAGTCCTTCTAGTAATTAAGCATAAAATTAGTAAAATTTTCTTATCAGAATTTTCACATGACATTTCTAACATAATAAGGACAATATAGTAAAATAAAAATAAATTTTATTTTCAAATCAGATTTATGGTCTCAAAACCACTATTCCAATCTCATTGAAATTAGGCTGTTACACCCATCTTGGTTTCAAAGTGGTCGTGTCGCGCTATAGCCCATTTTACAACTTGTGTGAGCATTATTCTCGCATATTTGATATTATTTCATTTGGTTTGTCGGGTGATAAATGCATAAATAGAA
This sequence comes from Gossypium stocksii, assembly GCA_020496765.1. Taxonomy (NCBI): domain Eukaryota; kingdom Viridiplantae; phylum Streptophyta; class Magnoliopsida; order Malvales; family Malvaceae; genus Gossypium; species Gossypium stocksii. The sequence continues at coordinate 97,763,680 of CM035629.1, read as the reverse complement.
ATGGATATATGAAAGTATATATGAGATTAGTTATGTGAATAAAGAATTTTGGGTATGAACATTTGAAATGAAATGAATACCTAATGAACATGTGATGAATGAATTGAATTCTTTATATGTTTTCTTATAAATGTTCCATGTATTGATAAGGTTAAATGTTAATATTTGTGAACTCACTAACCTTGTGAGGTTTGTGGTGTGTAAAGGAAATAAATGAGCCTATGAGCTAGTTAATGAAATTATGCATGAATGTTTTAAGTAGATTCCTATTCAGCAAGTTCAATTTTAAGCTTTATACGAGCTTACTAAGCATTAATTTGCTTACGTATGTTACTTTTTTTTTTGTAGATTGTCGAAAGTCACGATCTATTGGAAGTTCAAGTCGGAGCTCACACTATCTATTTATTGACTTGGTAGTTAATTCAATCATTTTGGTTTGGTTATAAATGGCATGTACTAGTAGTTTTTTTTTTTTTTAAGTATGAATGTATAACGTAGTTGCCTTGTGTTTTGGTTATGTAAAAGATGAATATGTACTTAACTAGCACTTTTGGCATAAGTATGTCCATATATATACATGCATATGAGCAAGTTGATTAATGCTTTGTGTGATTGATTTGGGGTATGCTAGGGTGCTATGGTGAGAATGTTAGGTACTTGATTGTGAATGATGAATGTGTATGGTTTAATGCTTGAATTGTGGTGCCAAAGAGAGCATATTGGTTAGGAACTTAGGTTTAATGTTTTTAGTATGTTTTGAATAGGTAAATATAGATGGAAATGGTATGGTCTGGAACCTAAGATATCATTGTTGAAATGGCTTGGGTTTGAAGTTATTTTAAGTGCACACGGTCTACCACATGGTGTGTGCCACACACAGTTACCCCACACGACCATGTGGCCTATTTGAATTTTTAGTACAGGTTTTTCCACACGGTCTCAGAGAGTTACATGGTCTGGCGACATGGCTGTGTGACCCTAAGTTACACGGATTTAGGTTGTTACATGATTTGGCCACACTACTATGTCTTTGAGTCGCACAGTCTGGGCTCTATCACATGACCATGTTGCCCCTGTTTTCAATTTTTACCATATTTTTATGTTTTGTTTCAAATTAGTCCATACATGTTTTCAAACAAAATTTAGGGCTTTGTACACTCAATTTAACTCTCTTTTTAGTGCTTATGCTATGAATAATGAGTGATTGTTAACTTTTGATGTTTAAATTAATCTTTGAATCGTGTCAATGTATTTTTAGACTTGTTAACGGTCGTAATATCCTGTAACCCTAATCCAACAATAGAGATGGTTTAGGGGTGTTACACAAGTCATTCGCATGTGGCTTGGACTTGTCGAATATCCATATTTATCATTTGTATCCCCCTTCTAGTCGATAGAAATGTTGACCACATGTAACATGGTCATTACCCACGAATCATTGTTGTAAGTTTTGAGTTTGGAAAGGGGTCTTTGGTTGGTTTTGCACTTGATTGCCACCTCCTTGGTTTCCTCCTCACTCGAGGTTTGGATGGTCCTTTCAACGGGGTTATAGGTATTTGAATAAGGATTTCTAACCCTATTACCTATTTAGCTCTCCTTCTCCAATGGGTTTTTAGAACATGGTTTTGTTCTTGTTGGTTTGATAGTCGACTCCAGACGGTTAAGCCTCTTCATAATTTGTTGATATCAATCATCTTCATTTACCACTTTTACCATTAGAGGCTTCAATTTGTACGTGGATTTTTCATTTGGATGCATATATGAATTCATAGTCATGTCGTCTATGATTTTATAGACTCGTTCGTATGTGTGGAACATGAGCGATCCTTTAGCTGCTCCGTCTAGGCTGGACCAAATGTTACTGTCAACACCGTTAAAGAGAATTTAGATTTGAAGCCGCACTTGTAGTCCATGATGTAGGTACTTCTTTAGTATTGACTTGAAATGTCCCACGATTCATAAAAGGATTCACCTTCATATTTCTTAAAATTGGCGATTAAGTTTCTCCTTGGAAGAATTTTATAAGATTTGGACTAAAAGGAAAGTTGAGCCTGCAATTCCTATGACCATACAAAATTCTGGAGTGAGTTGGTCTAGTGGTATATAGATTGGCACTACCTCCAAAACTATCAAAGATTCATAACGTGTTTCACGCATCTATGTTAAGGAGATATCGATTGAATCCAAACCATATGTTGCAAGTAGAGACCTAGTTGGGATTGAATTAGACTATATATGACAGCTTGATGTGTTTAGATAGTTGAATGATTTGTTTAGTTGACTTGTTTTAGTGTGCAGGCAAGGTTTTACTACTTACTAAGTTGATTAGTGGTAGTAGTTATGTTTGGTATATGATTAGGTTTCAAAATTTTAGGTAAGTCTATTCTCGGGTTTCAAGGGCTATAGTGGGATTTTCTAACCCTCCCACTAAGCTTTGTCCCTATTGTCTATGCTATATAAAGATGTTGATAGCTGACATGTTAAAATTTTGTTTTTCTCTGCGTTCTTTTCTGATTCTCTGGAAATTTTTAAGGTATCTTCGTTAAAGAAGACGAATAAGGTTCGAGTAGCTAGTCAAAATGCCCTTGTTAAGTACTAGCTTACTGGTAATTTCTGGAAAGCCCTTAGGTTGTTTTCAAGGGGATTTAGGTTTTTTATGAGTGCATGAATGATTAAATTAGATAAATAGCCTAATGGTTATATATGTTTCTTGTTTAGCTCAAGAAGCTAGTGAAGCTTCGAGCAATTGAGGCAAAGGACCAATAGAGTAGATTCTGTTCTGAAGCTTGCTGGTGAGTTCCTTCTTACTTCCTTTGAGTTATGATACTTTTATGATATGTGGATTGTGTACAGTAAGTTGTCTCTATTGTAAATGAGTCGATGTGTTGTGTTTGGACGTGTGTGTAATAAACCAGTGTTGTATGTATAAGTATGACTATTGTCGATGTAAAAACACCCTTTTTGTTGCACGAGCCCAATACTTATAACACCCCAAACCTGGCCCAGACATTATGGCCGGATCTAATGAGTCACATGGACAGTTAATTACACCTCGTTCTTCGTTACGTAAATTTAGGTTGGCTTAACAAAACCATTTTATGTGTTTTGAGAAAATAAAGGGTTATTTAATTTATAAAAATCTTATCCACTATTATTTTGAAGTTTTACTTTTTAAGAGATCTTGTTAATGAATCATTGTCATTAAATTTTCCACTTGTCACATAGGGAAGGTTTTGAAAATGTTTGTTAATTTGAAATAAAAATTCGCGCAGCCTTAGTCTATCAATTTTTTTAAACAAGTAATAAATAAGTAATTAAAACCAAATAAAATAAATACTGAGCGGCCTTATTACATATTAAAACCCAAAAGAAATTAAGAAATACTAAAATAAAGTAAATTTGAGAAAAATATAAACCGAAAGCAGTTCACGTGGCCACTCCGAGTCCCTCGTAGCTCCAAGTCCTCTAAGTTGGGGTTCACCTGCATGGATGAAAAAAAGAGGGTGAGTTTGTAACAACTTAGTGTGTAAGCTAACCCAACCAGAGTCAAGATCAGTTCAAGCTCAAATTGGGCCGAAGCTCTATTCAGGTACAGTGTTAACTGGGCCTTAGCCTTATTCAGAAAACAGTGATAACTGGGCCTTACCCCTATTCAGAAAACAGTGTGGGCCTTAGGCCCATTACAGTAACAGATCAGAATATTATGCATGTATGCAAAGCCCAAGCCCGATCCAGCCCTACACACCACCCGTACCAGCCCTATGTGGGGAATAACTCAACCCACCCAGCCCTACACACCACAGTCGCAGCAGAGCTACTTAAACAGATATCGTGGCCAAGCCACTAAAATAGTAATACGAGGTAGAGCCTCTAATCAGTATACGTGGCATTGCCACTTTAGCACTTCCTCCGTCAATATAACCCAATCCCATGCAACAAAATATATCATGACGTGGCATACAAAGTATCAGAAATAATAGCATGTAAATCAGTCAACTTAACCCTAGGGGTAAAATGGTCTTTTAGCACCTAGGGGTAAAACAGTAATTTTCCACCCTTAAGGGGTATTTCAGTAAATTTACCAGATTTTAGGATTTCATGCTCATTACAGTCTACTAACAGACCTATAGTTATCCAAGCAACTTATTTAGTCCATTTCATTATTACAGAGCCATCGGGCCCTAAAACCCCTAATGGGCCAGACAGAGTCCACTAGCTACTACGGCCCACTAAGCCCAATTCTACACTCGTTTTAGCATATCTTAACAATCAGATTACCAGAATACACTTACCGCTTGTTTTCACCCATATGGGCCCGTAAGCCCATTGGGCCCAAATTCGACCGTTTGAGGCCAAAAACCACCAACGTGCACGAAATCGCGCACACAACCGTCTTACCATTCACGATTACCAACTTTACCATTCAACCGACCCATGAGCGCTCGCACGCTCGCAAGCCCTCAAAATGCCAGAATTTCAGCATTTCGGCTTTTCGACTTTTGCCGATCTAGCTAGAGGGTGTCGATACACACCTGTTTTGTGATATACTCAGAAGTCCCTTGGTGAGTATCCTACAATAGTTTAAATCGCACTATTAACTAAAAATCCAATTGAATAATCACTAACAACCTAACCCACCTATTCGGCCATAATAGAGCATCACTAACACTTACCTTTGTCGATTCTAACCGCTAGATCCCTAAATCTAGATTGCTTCCATAGCCCTAGCCTCCACTGCTCCTCGTTAGATTGCCTCTTTACCACACTAGATCATAAGAGAACCAAAAGAAAAGACTATCATAAATCTTAGCCAAAATCGATAGCCACCCTGAAGAGTTAGGGGTTTTCGGCTTCTCTTGAATCACAAGGTTACAAAAGAAGGGGTTTCAAATACTTACCACCATTTTGTTTTGCCAAAGAAGAGTTCCCAATTACCAGCCTAGTCCAGATCTATTGTAGACCAAACCAAAACGCGAGAAGAAGATAGATCTAAGTGATCTAAAGATTCAGTTTCTGAAATCACTATAGAGTATAGAGGTTTCGGCTTCTGTAGAAACAAGAAGGAGAATAGAAGTCTATGAAATAGAGAGGAGATGGTTGATAGAGGGATAAGAGAGTTTAGAGTTTCAAATTTTGAAAGAATAGAGTTGAAGAGAATAGGAGATTCAGCCAAAAAGAAGAATCGGCTATCAAGACAATTTGGGTTTCGGCTTTTGAGAACAATTGGTTAGTTAAGTTTTGAGAAAAGGTTACTTCAGTTGGTGGAGAAAAGGAGAAGAAGAAGAGAAGAGTGAAGGGAGAAGAGGTAGATGCTTGGTTCGACTAAAGAAGAGAGGTGATGAAGGATTCGGCTTTAGGTAAATCGGCGAAAGAGACCAACCAATTTCGGGATTTCAGCTTTTAGAACAAAAGGGAAAGAAGAGAGAAAAGAAACAAAATGAACCGAATGGGAAACACCACTTGAATCTTACCTAATTGACACTAAAACTTGCCCAAAACAAATCCCGAAAAGATGCAAAATAGGGTATTCGGCACACTAAAACTACACTTGCCGAAAATGCAAGTTCCAAAACCTCCTAGCCGAATTAGCTCCCTCCAAGACCCTTACAGTCGGCCAACTCTTGCCCTTTTTCAAAATTCCTAAATTTCCTCCTAGATAACCTGCCATTATCACTCCTCACCCAATTCCATGAGCATTTCAAACTTCTTCCTTCAGTATTTCACTTAAGTTCCATCACTTACCTTGCATAAGCATAAAAATAAATAACACCTTGCTTACCACGGGATTTGAACCTTAGCTCCTCTACCATCACTGACACGCCACTCCCTGTGCTTTAAGTGGCGCCACCTTGCCACTTTAACACAGGCGTACTTGTGTTAATCTCCCAATTTTTGTTTAAAAGCCCACTTAACCAAAGGCCCTTCTCTTTTAAGTCTAAAATTAAAAAATTCTATCAGGCTTTAGCTTAAACCTAGGCCTTTTAAAGGTCCACTAAACACATTTAATTTACTCCGACAGCATATCAAAACATGCACAGATAAATTCAAGCAAAAATTTGAAATCCCGAAAAATCAGTAAATTGGGGCGTTACACTACTAGACAAATTGTAATATGTGAAAATATGAAAAGGAAATATGTTTGTGATGCCTCCGGTAGGGTAGCTATATTGCAAACTGAATTGGCAGATCATGGCCCGAACTTGCAGAAAAACATGTGTTCAACTTAACAAGGATGATATGAATATGAATATGAATATGATTGATTTGTTATTCTAAATTCTGAATTATAGGTCTGAGGTTAGCATAAGGAAGGGTCATTTGTAAGCATGCATGATTTTGAAAGATACGCATGAGTTGGCGAACAATAAACGCCCATGTACTATGTGTTATGTTTAAGTTGGCAAAGTGTTTCCGCCAATGAACTGTAGATAGCATTATTGATATATTTTGTCTATACGACAAAGTCTCACGAATAAATATGTTTTTCTTATGGGTATCAATGTTTTTTTATTAGCGGTATTTTTGTAAATTATTTGTGTCCCTTTTTGGAACTCACTAAGTTCAATTGAACTTACTCCGTTACTTATCCTTCTTCAGGCTTATTTCTAGTAGAAGAGGAATTAGTTGAAGAGTACTATGCCAGAGCTGCAGTTGCGAGTGACCACTTATTTATTTTTGTATCATACATGGCTATTTGGCGGATAGCATATACATACATTTTGCATTTAACTTTTGCAATTAAATTCACTGTTTGTATTATTTTGTCTTAAAAAGAGAATTGCCCCTTACTATGATAGTGTACATCAAACTCTCTTGAATTGTAGTTTGTGAACTTATCTTTTATATGTATAAGCCATAGTTGAGCAATGGTTGGATAATAGAACTTTTCTTTTACAATTCCTATTACTTTCTTTAAAGATGCATTATAAAATGAAAGAAGAGTTATAGTTTTAAACTAAAAAAGAAACCTTCATAATTGTTTTCTCAAATATTAAGTTAAGCCGAAGGATTTGAGTCCGTCAATAATGCCCCAATTCGTTAGGGGATTTGTCTGGTTGAATGATACACACCATGTCTTCCTGACGAGCTTAGGGGTGTTACAAAGAACTTATCGCTCATTGACTTTTGAAAATCAAATGTGCTAAGGGATGGCTTATGTTTTTTCATAGAGGCAGAGACAAACATAATGCTCTCCAAGTGAGCATTTTGTTTGGAGTTGGAGGTGGGCCACTCTTTATTTCCCCTAACTAGCACATTAATCCCCTAAACTGGTTGCTTCCCTTTGTCTTCTCGACAATTATTAAAGGATCATATTTCTTGGTGATTGGCTTGATTCAATTGTTCTGGTTTTCGAGCCAAATATTGTTACAAATGTCCTTTATGGATGGCATTTTCTATAGCATCTTTCAAATGAATACATTGTTAAATATGGTGGTCATGGCATTATGGTATCAATTTGTGATACAAGTTATGGGGCATGGGTGGTGGGACTTCCAGGATCCTTTGGTACTCAACTTGCTCAAAAATATATGTCGGGAAGTAAGTGAGATCATAATATGTACAGTGGCAGTTATACGACACCTTATATCCCTAATGTTAGTTGCATCGAGTATCCAAGACATGTCCTAAGTGACAAAAGGTATTGACAATATTAACCATCTAATGGTCTCTCTGACGTATAGAGTCGTACTATCATAATCGACTATCACCTACTGTGGATGGGTCCTCTGTTGAGGTTGGAATCAATGCGAAAAGTAGGAATGCCAGGGGGTTGAAATTACAGGATGTAGAAGCAAATCGTTTGGCACAATCATCTGCCATTTCATCTCCTTCGAGGAAATGGTGTGCCATTTTATAGAAAGTGGATAGTTTATTTAGAGAGTTAATGATGATGTGGTACTTCAAAAACTAGTGTGTGGTGTCGACCATATAGGTTTGAAGAGTCAAATCATCATAAACCCCTTTTCTAACCATTGTTGCTACATTAAACCTTCTCATAAAGTCACGAAGAAACTCATTCTTCGATTGATGGAGAGTCTTGTAGGAAAACTAATCTACTCATGAATAACTCGACCAATTAGTCCAATGAGCGAATAGAGTCCTAAGACAATGACAAGAACCACTGTCAAGTAGTATATGAAAGTGTCATGGAGAAAGCCCTACATTTGACATCATCAAAGGCTCCAAATATATCATATGGTTGTTGTAATAGGCCAAATGATGCTTTAGGTCACCCATGCCATTATAGGAGAGCTTCAAAATTTTGAAGGAAGTAAAGAGGTTATAGGCTAACACTTTCAAAGCTAGGGGCTCGTTGGAGTAACCCCAAGAGGTTTCCTTAGCTTTAGCTTCACGAACCTCTTAAAATAGTTCTAACTTCGTGATCGCAATTTGCTCTTCTATAGAAGCAGCATTTTGTAAAGCAACCCAAATTTGAGGGTTGGTCGAGTGAAATTCGTTAATAGGTAGGTAATGATAATGGTGCCTATCTTAGTTCCTGTGAAAGGTGGAATATGCAGAATCTTTCAGGTGGGCAAGAAATCATTCCTTCTAGTAGCATCCCTAGCTACGTAAAGGTCTACAATTATCTACTCAATTAGAGCTTTTGTCTGGTCCTGTTGTTCTTGGAACCAACGTTGCTATTTAAGGAGTTGTTCTTCCATTCACCTCATGTTTTCTTGCATTTCATTTACTTGTTGTTTAAATTAAAAGGATGTTGCTACTAAGAGGCTTGATCCGCATGGGTGGCGGTGATGGTTGCTTGAAATGGTGGATAGGCAAGCATTTGCTATAGGTACTATGTCAGTTGTTCTCTGAGGTTAATGGAGGAGTGCCAAAGGGTGGTTGCAACTCAGTGGTAGCTGGTACAATAGAGGTAATAGGTGGAACGGAGGTAGCTAGGTTGAAAGCTAGGGGAGTGTTGAGTGTTACCATGAACTGCGCAAAGGGTGGAAGAGGTTGAGAGAACAAGTGGAAAGGTCGCCTAATAATTGATTCAATGGAGCATTCTAAGTGGGGTTTTGGCTTGAAGGAAGCTTAGGGTTGGAGGGGTGCTCAGGGTTGGAATGTTAATAAGGAATTGAAGATTTCATTGGGTTGTTAGAGTTTGTTGGGTTAAGAGGAGTATCATTCTGATAAAAAGAGGTCATGGTTCGATCCATGCTCACCACACCAATTGTTGATACAAAGTATAACAATGGATAACAAAAGAAGAAGGGGAGAAAAGATTCGTTTCTCGTCGTTTGGTACACCTAAACAAATAGAGAGCCATAGAAAGACAAGAGGACAAGGATAAGGCTATGAGAGTTAAGAAAGCTAGGTTTCAAAGGGTAATTGCTCGAGGATTGCTTAAGGGGAGAAAAGATTCGTTTCTCATCGTTTGGGAGATTTTTCTAGTCTGTTTATAAGATGTGGCAAGATAGTTGTCATCATAGAATACATGAAGGTTGTGCATAGTGAGAACTTACATATAACATTTACGTATCATAAAACTCAAACAAAAAACATCATACGTATAATAAACCTCAAACAAAAAATATCAAAGTTGTCAAAACCTCAACCTTATTGTTTCAATTAATTCCTAACCAGTCAAAAGAAAATAAAATAAAATTAAGAGTGAGGAATCAATACTTCATTTTCATTATAAAATATGTTAATGGGAAAAGATTTGATCTTGATTACAATGGTAAGATCCTGCCTGGATCTCGACATGGAACAAAATCAGAAAAAAAAATATTTGGTGACATTGACATTTTGAAGGCAAATAGCAACGAAACCCCAAAGTCATAAGGCCATGCATTCAAATAATAGTTAAAGATTTATCATTTTGATTGGGTGGACAGGATGATTATTAAATATCACATATTCATATGGGATGGGAGGGAATAACTTCGATTGGGAGATAACGTCAGTGAGGGAGAGTGTGCCTGCCTTGATGTTTAAGCAAAATGATTTAGGTCCATCGTCTATTTTATCCACTAATCTAAAGTGATTAGTGGGTTGGGGTCTCTTTTTCTTTTTTATGTTTTTAACCGACACAATGTTTTTAATCCTTTGCCAATATTATGATACGATAAGATTCCCTCTCATATCTTCCAATTCTACTCTTTTTTTTAACCCATTGTTGATTTAGTTAATACATATAAGGAAGACATTCATATAAATTTAATATTGTTTTACACACTTCCATAATTTCCTTTTACAATTGATATTTTTATGGTTAAAGTTATTAATATAATTTTATTTGTTATGAATATAAAATTTCAGATTAAAGTAAAATTTCTATCATATTAATCTAAAATAGTTAATATATATTTAATAATTAAAAAATTATATAAAATAAATTAATATGAAATATAATAATTGGATTGTTAAATTTTTTTATAAGTGAAATTTAAAAATAAATTATTTACTATTTTAACAAATTTATCTTTTAAATATTTTATTCAAAAGATATATAATTATATTTTAACCTTTTAATATATTATAAAAACCGATTAGAAATATATATATATATATATATATATATTCTTTTAATAAGTGTTGTATTGCTTTCAAATTAATAACAAGAAAAAGAATTCTATGAACCTCTCTATAACATGTCTCGTCAAATCCGTCTACCTAGCTTTAAAATGTGTTTTGGAATTTGTTTACGTGATCATATTGTCTTGTATTTTGTTCTGTAATTGGACAAAGGGTAAACTTATTTTCAGATATGCATATTAGGTCTGCTCTTGATGTCGCGTCTTTCACGTTAATTCTTAAATTTTGATAATTTTATATTTTAGTTTTTAAGTTAATTTTGAGCTACTAAATAAGTTTTCGTAAGTTTATTTAAATTTATGATATGTTCATATATTATATTTAATAATACGTATAAATTGATGAATTTAAAATTATAGTTGCTCTGATAATAAATGTAATATTCCGTAATTTAAATATGAAGTGTTGCATTTAATGATTAGAGAAAGTGAAATGATGATTAATCTATATAATGTCATGGCGAGTTTAACTTAATAACTTAAGTATTTTTTTTTTGTGGATTTAAAACATCTTTAAAAAAAAGTAATATTTGGTGATTACAAAGCAAGAAATGTAACGGTACGTAGGAAATGCTGAAGGGTCACAATTCCATATTTTTATTGCTTGTAGGATTAAGCAAAAGATTATGTTTAAGAAGAAAGAAGAAAAGACATGTTACTATATTATAATAACTTATAAAATACTGAAAACATTGGGGACCCTCTTCCATCTTTTTTGCCTCCTTGCTACAACTAAACAACGCATGCTCTTCTCAAAATGCAATTCCCTTGTCAAAGTGCGGCAATTTTGACGTTTTCCATCCAAGCTCACACTGTTCTCACTTTTCATTTATATGTGTTGTTTTTTATAAAATTACATAAAATTAAAATTTATTAATTATATTATTCATTAAATTAAAATTTATGTATAATTTTAAAATTTATTCTCATAATTTATAACTATAAAAAATTTATAATTAAAAAGATGCTAATGTTTAGACTCAAATATATTATGAGAGAAAGGATTGAATAAAATAGAGATATCATCCCTTTTCAATAGTTTAATACTACATCAACAATTTCATCCTAAATTTCAGAATTTTCATTTGGATTTGATTTTTTTTAAAATGAAAATACTGACGTAGGATTAAACTATTGAACAAAGGGATACAAATTATGGAACATCATTGTTTCATACAATCATTTGCCTATACTATGGACCTATTTTAGAACCGCTCAAGGCCCTTTGATTATTATAAAAACCAATAACCTCAACATCAGCTAAATAAGCAATCGTGCAACATGATTATTCAATAGCTGGTATTTATTTTGTGGTCCATGATTGGGATTTGTGATTATTTCTTTTAACAATATTATCTTCAAATTTTAAACTTGTAATTTATTGTGCAATATACTTACCACTGAACCTAACACTTCTTGATATTAAATATTAATTGTTAATTTAAGATGACTAGGAATATGACCCCGCTTTGCAGGGTTGGTTTTGCAAAATTTATAAATATTTTTTTATTTTTATATTTTTGAAAATTTATTTAATAATATATAGATAATTTTGAAATTATTATTTTATATTTTACTATTTCAAATTAATTTATTTACTCAAAAATAAATTATATAGCTTTACTACAAATTAAATAGTATAACCTTATATAAATACCTAAAAAGTTGAATTAAATTTGAGTTTAACTTTTACAAATCTCAATCACATTTTACATTAAAAATGATATTCAATAATAAATAAAATATTCTAGAAATTTCAAAATAATTTCATGAATTATTACTCAAGGAAATGCAAATGTATGCCGTATTGCCTTTAATTTTAACAAACGTCAAATGGGAAAACTTTTTTTTATTTCTACGATTTCTTCAATAAGAAAATGTTTAAAACTAACCATCAATTTGCCTTTAACAATTACGATGTGAGAAATTTCAAATTACAAGCTTTTAAAAAACCATTAACTTAATTCAAAGAAAACCAATAAATATTAATAATAAATTTGTCAATAGAAGTTGGTACTGTTGACAAAAGCTGAGCTTAAAGTCTCATCATCTGCATTTTTTTAAAATTCGTTCATATATAGACACAAAAAAATTTATATATTCAACAGAAAAAATATAACAATACCAATATTAATGACTTCTCTTTAATTCTAAAATAAAAAAATTTCAAAAATCTACAAATTTCAACTATATATATATATATATATATATCAATTTCCTTCACTAAAATTCAAATTATTAAATAAAACACCAATGACATGTGTGGTTATAATTGTTAATTGGCATTTAGTATAAGTACAATTGACTTAGTGAAGAAAAAAATGTCTATCAATTGACTTAGTGAAGAAAAAAATGTCTATGTAAAACTTAATAATTAAATATTTATTTATATATATCAGTATAGTTTATAATTTACAATTTCTTGAACCTCCTTATTGATTTTTTTTAGTCCATCCATATTTTAAGTTCAATGAGAAATAAAATTCATAATAAAAGGTAGTAAAAAGATATAGGAGTAGACCTGCTCATGGGTCGGGCAACCCGGCCCGGCCCGAAGGCCCGCCCAAAATGTGGGAGGGTTTGGGGAAAAATATAGGCCCGAAAAATGGGCTTGGGAAAAAAATAAGGCCCGATTTAAAAATGGGCCGGGCCTCGGGTAAGGTATTTTTGGCCCGGGCCCGACCCGGCCCGGCCCGAATTTACTAAATGAAAAAAAAACTGCTATTTTTTTTTGTTTTTAAATGTTATTTTATTGATGTTTTCTCCCTATTTTGATATCATATTACTATTATGTTGCTACTATTTTTTTCTTATTGTTTGGATATTGTATAAAACTTATTTTATTGTTAATTTTGTTATTATTTTAAAGGCATTTGTTAATTTTATTATTATTTTAGAGGTATTTGCTTATTAAGTTGCATCTATCTTAGTGTTATTTAAGTCTACATATTTTTTAAAATTAATTTTCAATTTGTTGGGAAATATTTATTTTAATTTTTTAGTATTTTTGATGTATTATATATATATTTAAAATTATAAAAAATAATATAAAAAATTAATACGGCCGGGCCGAGCCGGGCCCGGGTTTTAGCATTTTTATATGGGTCGGGCTTGGGCAAAATTTTAGGCCCAATTTTTAGGCCCGACCCGGCCCGAACCCGATGAATGGGCCTAAATTTTTAGTTGAGCCCGGCCCGAACTCGGCCCGGGCCGGCCCGGCCCGGCCCGGCCCATGAGCACCTCTATATAAGAGAAAATACCTTAATGATCCTATTTACTTCTAAAACTCTCATAGGAGTTGAAAATATCTTTAATATTAGTATATAAAAAATTAAAACATAATAATAATGACAAGACATTCCAAACTAAAAAATATTCAATAATAGAATTAAGAAAGAGATACAATGAAAAAATTATAGAAAGAAAGAAAAAAGCCACATGCAAGGTAAAAGAAATCCATGGTTAATAAATAACTTAAAAAGCAGAGGCGAATCTAGGGGTTGGCAGGAGTCTCGACCCTTCTAAAATGTTAAATTGTTATTTAGGTTTTTAAATTTTTTTTAAAAAAAATTAAATTATTAAAGGTAATATTACACTTTGCCCCCTTAAAATTATAAAAATTTGATTTAATCCTTTAAAAATTATAAAGATATAAACTATAAAAATTAAAATTTCATTCAGCCCCCTAAAAACTTGATTTGGCTTCGCCCCTGTTAAAAAGTATAGTTTGTTACTAAGTGAATTATAGAATAAAGAAGAGAGAAGAATAGAAAAATGAAAAGATAATTCAACTTTTATTTGGATACCAAAAAGCTTATACATGCACTCTATATATAGGGCCTCAATCACTATAAGTTACTAACATATAATAAAGATAATGAAGGTATCCTATAAGTTTTTAGGGGTTACAAAAGTTACAAGGAAATGAATTCTTGGGGGTTATGGGAGTCATATGGACATCTATTTTACAGCACTCTCCCTTGAATGCCCATCAATGAAGTTGTCTCTCATTAAAATTCTTATTAGGAAAAATCTTATAGGATAAAACCCTAATAAAGGAAAAAGATTATACAATCTCCTATTACAAGTTGCCTCGTTAAAAGCCTTTACTAGAAAAACCCAATGGGATAAAAGCTTTGTTAAAGGAAAAGAGTACAACGCGTTTTAGACCCTTCCTAGTGGTAACATCATATTACATCTTTGAGTTAAAACATTTCAATCTTGTATAGTAATCTTTCAAACGTTGAAGTTGGTAATGCCTTGGTAAAGAGATCTGCTAAATTATCATTACTCCTCCATTGTCAAATAAATTTTCAAGTAAGGATTTCAAAGGTTTCAAAAACATCCCTCTCCCTTCAAAGTTGATCATCAACCTCTTTTTTTCCAAATTAAGGGTTTTTGTGTCTTCAAAACAGGTGCAGGATCTAACTTAAAATTATTGTGTATAATTATTGTATTAAAAAGTGAGAAGTTAGTATAAGTGAACCTACATGTTCTATCTTACGAACCTTTAGGTATGGAAACCCTGATTGCAAACCTTAACTATTAATATGTGAATCATACATGTTTAGTTAGGCAAACCCTAGGTAGTAAGTTTAATATGCGAGTCTAGGTAGTATGTATGACATGAGAACCCTAAATGAAAAGGGAACCCTTTATGCGAGCCTTAGTGCGAACCTTTTGTATGTGAAACCTCCTTTGCATGCGAACCTCTTTTGTAAAGTACACTTCCAAACCCTATGTAAATTAATGTGTGAATGGTCATGTGAACCCTAGGAGGAAAATAAACATATATATTGTGAATCTTTAGAGATTTGTATGCAAACCCATAAACAGACACTAGGTGAGCCCTACTGATACTCGAGATATTAAGTAATAAAATTTATAAAAACTGATCACACCAAAAACTAACTAATATCATGATTTAAAGGCAAGCGCACCTATCGAACAGTAGTATAGTTTAGCGGTAAGACTGAGTTATCGTACCTAAGGGAACTAAAAGTACTAGTACTCGCTTCCTTTCTATTATCTAACCTAAAAGTAAAAGAGGTTTGTATGAAACTAATTCTAAAACTAAACTAAGAATGCACAAAAAGTAAATTGGGGAAAAACTCTCGGGAAAGCTAATTGATATGGGCAATACTCAAGGGAGAATCCACCTAGACTTCACTTGTTATTAACTTCTTGAACTAGACGATTTCTTCACTTGACTTGATCCGTAGAGATCCCTAACCTATGTTAATACCTCCGTCGAGGATAAGAACAACTAATACTAGGTTGTTAACAAAAGTTTCTTTATTAATTAACACTCCTAGTCTTGCATTAATTCGATCTATGGATCCCCTTATTAGGTTTGACCCTAATCCGACAGATTTATGTCGCCCTATGTCTAGGGTTGCATGCAACTCCGCTTAATTATGGTAGATCTACTCTTAAAACAAGGACTTTTGCTCATCTACCTAAGCACATCAGTTTCTTGCTTAATACCTAGGATTATTAAACCAAGAATTAAGAACACATAATTAAAAACAATTAAAGTATTTATCATATAATTCAAGAATGAATAATAACAAGATCTGTCTTAGGTTTCATCCCCCTCAAGTATTTGAGGGGTTTAGTTCATAATTAATAAAGAAAACATCTCAGAAGAAATAAGATAACAAAACATAAAGAACCCAAAAACCCCTGAAGGAATTTAGGGAGATCCTCTGTCTTGATGTAGAATTCTGGCTTCTGGGATGAATCAATCGACTTCCCTTAGAGTAATTCCTTACTTTCACTCCTTGTGTTGGCAGAAATATGGCGCTCCTTTTGGGAGAAAAGAGTACCTCCCTTAGCGGGAAATAAGCACACCATTGAAGTTGCCTCCAAGGGTCTTTATATAGAGCTTTGGGATGCCTTTCTTAGCCTCTAAGTATCCAAATCTGAGTGAAATTGAACTTACACACCCGTGTGCCGCGCCCGTGTGGTTTCGACAAGAGGCCGTGTGGGCTGTTGAGGGTGGCACAGCCGTGTAGCCTGGCCGTGCTTATCGAGGCTGGACTGTGTTGGACTTTATGTGGCACGACCGTGTGCCACGGTCGTGTTGTGACTCCTTGAGCAGTGTCGTTTTCACATTTTGGCTCATTTTCCTTGTTTTTGGTCCATTTTTCGTTCTTTTCTCTTCCCTATGCTCTTCTTAGTATAAGTTATGAAAAAGAAAGATTAAGAGCACTAATTCTCATGGAATTGATAATAATTCATCCAAAATATAGGCTAAACATAAGGTAAAAATATGTATAATTTATCATTTATCAAATACCCCCACACTTAAGCCTTTGCTTGTCCTCAAGCAAAATATCAATCCCTAATAAAGAGTCATTCTTCTCAACTTACAATCGTTATCAATAATGTTTCAAACTAATCCACAGGTAATCATACAATGATAATTCAATCAAAAGAACATTAAAGACTCAATCACTTTAAGTTGAGAATTTTATCATTGAAACATAAGTTTTCTCCCTTCCTCTAAGTAATTATCTCTCCATCTTAATTAACATGAGTTGACATCCTCACTAAAGATTCACTCTATCCACTTGAAGTGTTTAGGGTTCAAGAATTAAGCACTCTCTAGTCAACCTAAAAAGCTATTACCATAGGCTTGCAAGAAAATCACATCTCCACCACTATAGATTGACATGACACGTCGATCAAAAGGTCTTGTAATGGTTGTAATGGGGCTTGGTTAGGGGTGTTGTCACAGGCTGCAAAAGAGGGTTAGAATCGAGATTGAAATTGAAAAATTATCTAGCTAGAGATATCTTTATCACTTATAACATACTTCTCGAGCTAATTCTTATGATAATATCGTTTATGCCCTGGTAGTCTTTAAAATAAAAATATGCAAAAAATTTTGAAATATTACATATTACAACTGAATTTAACTATATATACAATTTTTTTAAGAACAATTCAAGTCAAATAACTTGACTATTTACAACTTTTACAAACTGGAAAAGAGAATAAAGCTAGATAATAATTCGACTCAAATCTCGACAAAAATGGGTTATTGGTTAATAATTAGAAGGTAAGTCAAAAAATGGGTTGTTAGGCTCAACGGGGTTTACTAGGGGTTAATTTATGGAGGTAGGCCTTTGTGGAGTAAGTGGGTTAAATCCTAAGTGCCTTTATCATCTCGATATATCAAATCAATGATGTGGTCTTGACGTGTATGATCAAAGCAAGTTCTAGAATAACAAATCAGCATTGACTCACTCAAAGCAATAATAAAAGTGAGCACGAAAGAATGTATGCTCAAAAAGACTCAAAATCTCACCAGAATTATGGTTTTTGATGTCAATCCTGTGAATTTCAAATCTCAAGATAATACTTAAAATCAAGGAAAATTACTTATGCAAAAAAATGGGGTTCTCCAAAATTTCAACTTATCATGCTTGATTCCCTAATGTTTTAAAGTTTGAATAATCGAAGTACAAGCACCTATATCTTAATTCTCAACATATCAATAAAAATTATAAATCAATCAGAATTAATTCCTATTAGGAGACTAAAGATAATGCAGATTTGAGAATAATGCATAAAGTTAAAGAAAATTTCAGGGATTTCACAGATAATATAAAGATTTAAAGTAAGTTTTCCCTCCACACTTAAGATGTACATTGCCCTCAATGTACAAATATAATATTAATAGCAAAAGAAGCACAAGATCATAAGTTGGGGAGAGAAGTAAAACTCCCTGAATATTGGATGGAACCCTTGAATTGTGAAAGTTGTCTTGGAGGAAGGAATACTTGAAGTTCATGGTTTTGAAATTGCGATAGCACTTGAGGGATTTTAGGTATTTCAGGATTAGAACAATTACTCGTTACGAAATAACCGATATAAAATAACTAAAATAACATAAACTAGTTCTGAGAATACTAAAATTCAAATAAAGAAAAAGATAAAATAAAATAAAATGGAAAAACAAAAAAAATCCCAGGGATTTTGGCGCGCCTAGCTTGAGACACACGCCCATGTTGCAAGGGCATGTTGAGGCACATGGCCGTGTTGCACGGCCGTGTCCTTCGATGTTCGCTTCTCCCACGGCCGTGTATGGGGTCACATGCCCATGTTGGAATTGACAGTGTTGGCCACGGCCGTGGCTATTTATCGTAGCACGTACCTTAGGGAAAATTTTACCCTGCTTGTACACGGCCAAGTTGCATGACCGTGTCTCTTCTCAAAGTGTATACACGGCCTGACACACGTTCGTAGGCGTGGCCGTGTGGCTCAAAAAATCCTGCATTCAAAGGGTTAGTTGATGTATTTAGAAAGCTGAAATAAAATAATTTACTAAGTCAGTGCTTAGGTTGCCTCCTGAGAAGCGCTTGTTCATAGTCTAAGCTCTACTTTTCTCGAGTTTGTTCGTTCATGGTGGTTTGAAGAGTTGGTACTCTTCTATCCTGCTTACAATTTCATTATCAACGTAAGATTTGAGTCGAGTGTGATTTACCTTGAAAGTGCCGAGTGACTCATGTTTTATCTCGACTGTTCCATAAGGAAATTTTTTCATTACCGTGAAGTAAGGTGTGTCACTTGTGTGTTCTTTTGAATTCAAGATTCGAGGGCCGTCTTCCCCTAAGATTATCTTATCCCCTACCTTGATTTGATGCATTTTTACCTGAGGGTCATCTTGGTGATGCTCTGGGTTGGTGTGGCCTGTTTTGGGCTTTTCATGATAGTTCAGCCATTCATCAATTTCCTCGATCTGAAGCTTTCGTTGTTCAGGTGCACCTCCTTTGGATGGACTTACCTATTGATCGGTTGCCTCCATGTAGAGGGTATCCTGCACAGAAGGTTGAATGGTGAACTCAGTGTTTTTACAAGGACTCGTGACTATATTATTATCAACAGTCTTAATCAAGTTTCGAGCTTGTAAAGTAACTTTGTCATCACCTACACGTAATGTAAGTTCACCTGTTTCTAAATTAATTTTAGTTTTAGCAGTTGCTACAAAGGGTCACCCTAATATTAAGGGTACATTGCTATCCTCATCATTGTCTAAAACAACAAAGTCAACTGGGAATATAAATTTATCGATTTTGAAAAGTACATGTTGAATTATTCCCTTAGGTGCCCTAATAGTTTTGTCAGCTAGTTGAATGCTCATCTTAGTTTTCTTAGGGTTTCCAAGACCTAGTTGTTTGAACAATTTATAAGGCATGACATTTATGCTAGCCCCTAAATCAGCTAAAGCATTTTTTTCATCTAAGCTACCAAGTAAACAAGGGATAGTGAAACTCTCTGAATCATTTAGTTTAGTCGGCAGTTTATTCTGTAGAATAGCTGAGCAGACTGCATTTAATTCCACATGAGGTTTCTCATCTAGTTTCCGCTTGTTGGTCAAGAGCTCTTTTAAGGATTTAACAGCGTTTGGCATCTACAAAACTGCCTCAACAAATGGTAAGTTAATGTGTAATTTCTTTAAGAGTTTAAGAAACTTACCGAACTGCTCATCTGTGCGGTCCTTCTTTAGCGCAGTTGGGTATGGGATACGAGGTTTAAATTATTTGGTAATTTTATCTTTGTAACTTACCTCATTCTTTCATTTACTTTCCACATGCTCCTTGCATATCTCTGGGTTGGTTTTGGTTAACCCCTCATTATCTATCGTATCTACGGCATTAAGTTGCTCTTTAGGGTTAGTCTCATTATTGCTTGATAACCCACCTTGCGGTCTTTTAAAGATTAGCTTGGCAAGCTGGCCTATTTGAGTTTCAAGTCCTTGAATAGATGATTGCTATTTCTTTAGTGCCATTTCGGTATTTTGGAAACAAGTTTCTGACATGGCCATAAATTTGGTGAATATCTCTTCAAGGTTCTGCTTTTTCTCTTGTTGTGGAGGTAGCTGTTGAAATCCCGAAGGAGGTGGTTGTCTTTGATTTCCTTGTCCTCCCCATGAAAAATTGGGGTGGTTCTGCCAACCTGTATTGTAAGTATTACTATAAGGGTTATTTTGAGGTCTAGAATTGTTACCCATATAGTTGGCTTGCTCAGGTCTCATGCCATGTCTATAAGAGGAGTAATCTGAATTGAACATATTTCCCTGGTTTGCGTCATACTGCATCACTAGGTGTGTCTGCGTAGAACCAATAAAATTATCAAACTTTTTATTTAAAAGTTCTACCTGATTAGTAAGCATGGTGACAACATCAATATTAAAAGCTCCTGCAGTTGTTGTCGGCTTTGTCCTCATGACTTGCCACTGATAGTTATTCAGTGACATCTCTTCAATAAATTCATAAGCTGCTTCCGGCGTTTTGTTGTTAATTGTTCCTCCTACGGCTGCATTAATCATTTGCCTTGTTGACGGATTCAAACCGTTGTGAAAGGTTTGAACTTGTAACCACAAAGGTAACCCATGGTGCGGACACCTTCTCAACAAATTTTGTATCTCTCCGAGGCATCATAAAGTGTTTCTAAATCCATCTGCACAAAAGAAAAGATATCGTTTCGTAATTTAGCTGTTTTAGCTGGAGGAAAATATGTAAGTAAAAATTTTTCTATCATCTGTTCCCATGTAGTGATTGAGCCTCGTGGTAAAGAATTTAACCACTGTTTAGCTTTATTTCTCAAAGAGAATGGAAATAGCCTTAGACGAATTGCATCATCAGAAAAGCCATTAATTTTAAAAGTATCACAAAGTTCCAAAAAGTTGGCTATGTGTGAATTTGGATCTTCATCCTGTAAACCATCAAACTGCACAAATTGTTGAATCGTCTTAATAGTGTTAGGTTTTAGTTCAAAATTATTAGCAGCAATAGCAGGTCTAAAAATGCTAGTTTAAGTACCAGCCAAACTAGGTTTAGCATAATCACACATAGTACGAGGCACTTCATCTGGTTCTACGGGTAATGTTGGAGGTGGTGGAATGTCTTGATTTGCGTCCATCTCTTCAGTAGGTTCTTGTTCCTGTTCTGATTCTTGGTTTTGATCTTACTCTGGATAATGTAAGCTTCTTCTGATTTCTCTGCGAGTTCTGCGGACTGTAGCTTCTAAGTCTTCATTAAAAAGTAGTGGTCCTGCAGGGTTTCTTCTAGTCATAAACTAGAGATACCTAGTAAAATAAAAAGAGAAGAAAATAAATACAGTAGATAAAAATAAATAAATATATATATATAGTAATGGCTAAAGTAATAGAAATCGAGTTTTCGTAATATTTTAGATCCCCGGCGACGATGCCAAAAACTTGATACTCGAGATATTAAGTAATAAAATTTATAAAAACTGATCACACCAAAAACTAACTAATATCACGATTTAAAGGCAAGCGCACCTATCGAACAGTAGTATAGTTTAGCGGCAAGGCCGAGTTATCGTGCCTAAGGGAACCAAAAGTACTAGTACTCACTTTCTTTCTATTATCTAACCTAAAAGTAAAAGAGGTTTGTATGAAACTAATTCTAAAACTAAACTAAGAATGCACAAAAAGTAAATTGGGGAAAAACTCTCGGGAAAGCTAATTGATATGGGCAATACTCAAGGGAGAATCCACCTAGATTTCACTTGTTATTAACTTCTTGAACTAGACGATTTCTTCACTTGACTTGATCCGTAGAGATCCCTAACCTATGTTAATACCTCTGTCGAGGATAAGAACAACAATACTAGGTTGTTAACTAAAGTTTCTTTATCAATTAACACTCTTAGTCTTGCATTAATTCGATCTATGGAACCGCCTATTAGGTTTGACCCTAATCCGGCAGATTTATGTCGCCTTATGTCTAGGGTTACATGCAACTCCACTTAATTATGGTATATCTACTCTTAAAACAGAGACTTTTGCTCCTCTGCCTAAGCACATCAGTTTCTTGACTTAATACCTAGGATTATTAAACTAAGAATTAAGAACACATAATTAAGAACAATTCAAGTATTTATCATATAATTCAAGAATGAATAATAACAAGATCTGTCTTAGGTTTCATCCCTCTCAAGTATTTGAGGGGTTTAGTTCATAATTAATAAAGAAAACATCTCAGAAGAAATAAGATAACAAAACATAAAGAACCCAAAAACCCCTGAAGGAATTTAGGGAGATCCTCTGTCTTGATGTAGAATTCTGGCTTCTGGGATGAATCAATCGGCTTCCCTTGGAGTAATTCCTTGCTTTCACTCCTTGCGTTGGCAGAAATATGGCGCTCCTTTTGGGAGAAAAGAGTACCTCCCTTAGTGGGAAATAAGCACACCCTTGAAGTTGCCTCCTAGGGTCTTTATATAATACTTTGGGATGCCTTTCCTAGCCTCTAAGTATCCAAATCTGAGTGAAATTGAACTTCCTCACGATAGGGACACGCCCGTGTGCCATACCCGTGTGGTTTCAACAAGAGGCCGTGTGGGCCTGTTAAGGGTGGCACGGTTGTGTAGCCTGGCCGTGCTTGTCGGGGCTGGACCGTGTTGGATCTTATGTGGCACGACCGTGTGCCACGGCCGTGTGGTGACTCCTTGGGCCGTGTCGTTGTCACATTTTGGCCCATTTTCCTCGTTTTTGGTCCATTTTCTGTTTTTTTTCTCTTCCCTATGCTCTCCCGAGTATTAGATATGAAAAAGAAAGATAAAGAGCACCAATTCTCACGAAATTGATAATAATTCATCCAAAATATAGGCTAAACATGAGGTAAAAATATGTATAATTTATCGTTTATCACCTACCATATTCATGTGAACCCCCAGGTTATGCGAACCCACTATGTAGTGTGAGCCTCTTGCATGTGTGAACCTTTCTTGCATATAAACCCCATATTGCAAACTCATATACATAAACATATAAGAATAGTTATGCAAGTCGTAGGATTTTTACATGTGAAACCCTAGGATATGTTATGTGAATCCTATGTAATATGCGAATATTGTATACACGTGAACCTATTTGTAGTATATGCAAACCTATTTGTTTATACATGCGAGCCTAATCAATATGCGAACCCTAATGATAGAATATGCGAACTGTATACTGTAAGCGAACTCCAAGTGATTAGTAGGCGAGCCCTAGCATGAGTAGGGGCGCGAGCCCTTAGGTGTGAAGCACTTGTGCGAACCCCCCGTATGTGAAAGCCCATGTGCGAGCCTAGTATGTGCAAACCCCTCTTTTGCGAACCCCCATGCATAACCATATAGAACTAACTGTGCGAACACTATACTATGATATGTGAACCCTAAGAATATGCGAGCCTGTATGATTTGTGAACCTTAGGTATACGCAAGTTTATATGTAATACGAAACCTAGGTTCATGTGAGCCTATATGTTATGCAAAGTTGTATATGTGCTAAATGACTAGGCTTATTAATTCACTTAAAAATCTTGTACATGTGACACTATTTGTTTATACTCGCACAAATTATATGTGTATATGTGAATATTACTATGAATGAATGCATAATAGCATGCCAGATGATGATAGTATGTGATAATAAATGTGCTTGTTAAGTATAGTATCAAATGTTGATAATGAGTATAATATGATAAGTATATGTGCATAATTACATGAAATCGAGTACGAAGGACGGAGGAGTCCCATAGGAGATAGTGGTAATTTAAGTCCATATCAAAAGTCAGTATTACATGAAGTAGGCGACAACGTCATCCAAAACAGATAAACTGGGACGGTAGGTTAAAAAGCCACTAAACCAGGACGCCCGGGATGATATTTTATTGTAGTAAAAAGCCATCAAAATTGGTTAACCAAGATGAAGTTATCGTTGTTAAAGTTACTATCACAGATGACAAGTGAACAACCATTATCACCAGAAAAACAAATCCGGGATGGCCAATTTTTTATATGTGTTTTTGGTGAGTCAAGCAATGCTTGAAGGCAGATAGGATGGACAGGTGAGAAATTTGCATGTGCATTGCATCATAAATATATTTTGCATATGCATTTATTTACTATATGTTTCTTACATTATTTTTAATATGCTCTTATGCTATGAAATAAATATTTTACGGTTTGATTAATTATATATAACGGTTTAAGATTAGTCTCACGCTGAGCCGTTGTAAGTTGATTCCCCTTTTCTTTTTCTTTCAGGTAGCATAGAAAAGACTCAAAAAGACACTGGAGGAACCTCCAATTAGCAGCTCGTTTTTCGTTATTATTATTTTTAAGTTTTTATTAAAAGTTTTCTTTAATCGCTTTATTTTTGGGGTTATAATTATTAATTATTTCTTGCTTTTATATCCAGGGTGAAGTTGTTTAGCTTTTTTATTCTAAGGCATGACACTTAGTTAATATTATGATATTTGCATACTTTTCGGTTTAGAAAACCATTACTTTAAATGTTTTCTGCTGCTTTACAAAATACTTAAAGTTTTGATTAATCTTTTCCTTGAAAACCTTAAACATTTTTCAAAACTTCACATTAATAATATTGTAATCAATTTGCTAAGTAAACCGTTTTAAATTAATGAATGTTTTTCTTGAAAACAAAACAATGATTTTCATAAAAATTTAACTCAAGCAAAAGAATAGCTTTACATGATCACTTCGGTGATCGAATGTAACGTCTTTGACTTAGCCAAAATTCCTAGGTCGGGTCATAGGTTTTACAATTTTTTTAATTTATTTTAGGTGGGTATAACAGAAATGTGCATTCTATGTTGTGTAGGCATGTGATCTACCTTAATAAACCCTGCTAAGATGAGTTTATTGGTTAGAAATAGACCTCTTTTGATTTTAATGTCGCCAGTAAGCTAAATCCTAGGCGTGAAGTTATAGAGTTGTTTATTGTTAAGAGAAGTAATTTCAAATGGGATACCCATTGGTTATCAAGACAGTAATAAGAGATTTATTTGTAAGTGTGACATTGGAAACTACAACTAGTTTATTAAAAAACATTGAAAACTATCTGTACATCGATGATCAAGCTTATGAATCAAACAGAGATTTTACATTTAACTAGAGCTTTTTCATATTAATTTTCCTTCAATTTTTAATTATTACCTCTTTTTTGCGAAGATTTAAATTTAGTTTTAAATTTTAGTTTAGTTTTAACTTTGAGTTTTCTAAAAAAACTCCCATTCATTTTTTTTTATCTTGTTAATGAAATAGAATTATCATTAGTATTTGTGGATTCAACCTTACTCATCATTATACATAATTTTATTTTTTAGTAGAAATTTATTTTTGGCGGCTTCGACAACCGTACGAATTTGACACCATTGTTGAGGACTGGTGTTAATAAATTTTATTTCTTTTAGTTTTATTTTATTTTATTTTTGTTTTATTTTTATTATTTTTCTTGTCCATTTCATGCTTAGATCTTCTCGTTTAAGTGAACTCCAGTATGATCTAAAGATTGAGCAAATTACCAAATGACTAAGGAAGGAAGCCAAATTTCAACATAATCCCTTATTTTTGTCTACCGATTTGGATTGGATAACAAATCATTCGAATAGTCTACCAATATTAAAAGGGAAGAAAGTTTGATCGATTCATCCAATGAACCAACATTAGGAGAAGAGATGGATAATAGTAGGGGTGAAAACGAATCGAATGAAAAAATTTCGAGTTAATCGAGTTGACGAGTCATATTTTATCATCCTAATTTGATTTGAAATTTTCTCAAATCGAGTCGAGTGAGATGGAATTCGAATCGAATCGAATCGAATAGAATATATTTGTTTGAGTTAAATTTTAAAAAATAATTTTGGGTCCTTGTAACCACTATCACCCACCGTAATAAAATTTATCCATCGTAATCAATTTTTTTATTAACTTTCATCACATCATAATTTATTTATTAATCTTTTATATACGGGTTAGCTTCGCTTACTTAGTTATTTCATTATCTTCAGATTCTTGTCACTATGTATTTTAGAATTAAAAATATATTAAATGTAAAAATGTGATTTTTTTAATAAAGTTATTTTAGAGATAAAATATGAAATTGATACCAATATAAAATTTTAACACGAATATTTTATGGCATCATTAGTAACTCTATTTTAATATAAATATTCAATATGACTAAATAATTCAATAATATAAATAATATAAAATGTGAAATTTAATTTAATAATATAAATAGTAGATATAAATAAAAGTATTATTATTTATATTTAGGGATTTTTTATGGATAATTTTATTTTTTGGGGGGAATAAAGGGTGAAAAGTAAAAATTTAAAGGGAAAATAAAAAGTTTTAGGGAGGAAAAGTTTGAGGGAAAGTAAATAGAGGAGAGTAAAATTTTAGAGGGAAAATATTAATAAAAAATTTTGAGGGGGGATGGGTTTGGGGTAGATGGGGGGTCGGGATGGAAAGGGAGTACAAGTTTTAGGAGAAAATAAGAGGGAGTAAAGAATTTGGGGGAAAATAAAAAGTTTTGAGGGTTTTTGGGAGTAAAATTTTGAGGAAAAGGAAATGGGAGAGTAAAATTTTGGTGGAAAATGGGTTTTGGGTAGATGGGGGGTTGGGGTGGGAGGGGAGTAAAAGTTTTGGGGAGAAAGTGGGAAGGAGTAAAAATTTTGAGGGAAAAGTACAAATGTTTGAAAGTTTGGGGTAAATATATAAAATATTATAGTTTAATATTTGAATTATTCTAATTATTAGAGTTATTCAAATTTGAAAACTCAACTCGGTTTGAACTCAAAATTCGAAAAAAAATTCGAGTTGACTCGAATAACTCGATTAATTTGAATAAATCGATTCGTTTAACTCGAAATTTAATTTTTTTCGATTTTTTCAAATCGAATCGAGTTTTGCTCACCCCTAGATAATAGAACTTTAAGAGAGTCGGCTGCTCTAAAACTAAACTATCCACCACTTTCAATATCCTTAAGTTAGGTACCATTCGAACTGAAATTTGGTTTAATTCACTTACTTTCTACTTTTCATGATTTTCAAAACGAAGATCCTCACAATCATTTAAAGGAACCCCATGTGGTATGCTCCATCATAAGACCTCAAGGCGTAACTAAAGAACAAATAGGTTGAATTGATAAGGATATTTTTGGTTTTTTTTTTTTTTTTTTGTTTTCTTTAGTGGATAAAGTAAAAGATTAACTCTTCTATCTACCTGAATCTATCAACACATAGGCTAATTGGTAAGGATATTTTCGGTTAAATTTTCCTTACCTCATGTGCTACTTCTATCAAAAAAAAGATCTACAGAATTAACCAAAAAGACATGGAAAGCATTCATAGATTCTGGGAGTGGTTTAAACAGTTATGTACAAGTTCTTCACAACATTAAATTTTTGGAACAATTGTTCATCCAATATTTTTATGAAGGACTTCTTCTGATGGAGCAAAAGATAATGGATGTTGCAAGCAGTGGAGCTCTAGTAAACAACACCCCTTACAAGGCTAGGGAGTTCATTTCGACCATGGCCATGAACTCACAACAATTCGAGATTCAATAGGAAATATCGAGAAGGGTGAACGAGGTTTACATACACATTTATTTTATCTTATTTTATTTTTTTCACCCTATTTTTTTTAAAAATTAGAATAAAATTGATAAAATTGATCATGATACAAAATATCAAGACTCTAAAAGTTCTAAATTTATATTATATTATTTTTTTATATTTTTGAAAGGTTTTAAATTCTGCAACAACTTTTTGATAATTAAATTAAAGAATTGTATATAAAATAGTAAGAAAAGTAACTATACTAAACTGTTGAACAATCTTGTGATTATAGCTTGAGTGAATAGAGTACATGAGAAGTGCATATATACACATACAAGAGAAGGTAATTGTTATTAACAAATTCAGTTGTAACAGTCTAACTATCTCTAACATTCACCTAACTACTACAATATCAAGACCCGAAGTTGCTCTTGGAAGCGACAAAAATGAAAAGAAGACAACAGTTTGGGAGAGGATATAAGCCACCTGATTACATGTTGGTACCTAAACAACAATGAGAGACCTATCAACAACTTTCTCTCGAACAAAGAACAAACCAGACTCAACATGCTTGAACTTTGAATGAAGGATGGGATTGGCCGCAACAGCCACAACACTGGAGTTATCACACCAGATGGTCGATGGATCATCAGAAGGGAGCTGAAGTTCTCGAAGTACTGATTCAAGCCACGTGATGTCAACAGCTAGACCAAGATACTCAACCTCAGTCGTCAATCTAGAGACAACCTGATTGGTGTTAACGTACCTGACTAAAGATAACCTCTCAGAAGGTCTAATACAAAATCCGTAGTCAACAATGGCACAAAGGTAGTGCAAGATGTGTTTGATCGCTACAAAATGGACATCGGTCGGAGTGTGCATAAACTGATAGATATGATTAATAGCATAAGCGATGTCAAGTCGAGTGAGGACCACACATTGCAATACTCCGACAATACTCTGATACTCATGAGGTTCATCAAATGGAGTTCCCACATGTTTAGATAGAGGACACGAGCTAATCATGGGGGTATATGTAACACCCCTAACCCATATCCACCTCCAGAATAGGGTTACGGAGTATTACCAGAGTTTACAGAACAAATAGGTAGAAATTTCAAACATTTCACATCATATAATATTCATATCATAAACCAATCAAAATCAAACATATTGTCCCTTATATGAGTCCTCGAGGCCCAAAATACGCGTTAGAAACAAGTCGGGACTAAATTAGATACTCAAAGAACTTTTCAAAAATCATTGAAATTTTTCAAAGCTGTAGGGGTCACACGGCCGTGTGGCCGGGCTATGTGACTCACACAACCAAGAGACACGCCCGTGTCTTAGACCGTGTAGACATTCGAAATAGGGACACACGACCGTGTCCCAGCCCATGTATGTGCTTGTGTAACTCCCTAACATTGGCCACACCACCAAGCCACACACCTGTGTGCTAGGTCGTGTGAGCATACTGACTTGTGTAATTTAAAAGATACAGGGGACACACGGTCGTGTCACCTGACCATGTGTCACACACGACTAAGACACACGCCCATATATATGCCCATGTGGACGAAAACAGGCCATTTTCCAAGCCATATTTCTCACCCAATTTGGTACCAACCTAATCACAATAATTTGCACATCAACAAGCCATGACAAGGCATTCAAAACAAGCCAAGACAAGGCATTCAAAACAAGCCAAAACCAAGTCTTAAACATGAAATATCACCACATACAACCAATATACCCTTAGGCACCTCAATCACATTTTACTTTCTTTCATTCTACCATATCAAACACATAACAAAATATGATAACACCACTTATATACACATCAAAAAATACCAAATTTAAGCCATTCTAATGGCTAGTCTCAACAAAATATTTATATACTAACATTGGCCAAAATAACCTATACATGCCATTATATCTGAGATTAATTTACTGAAAGTACCAAAAGGACTAATGGATAGTGTGAAATAACTCTGACCAGCTTCCAACCTGAACGAGCTTCCGAATTACTATAAAATATAAAAAATAACATAGAGTAAGCATTTAAGCTTAGTAAGTTCGTATAACACAGAATTTAACTTACCATATATCCATACAATAGGTAAGTAAACATAGTATATCTCAACCAATTTAGCCAAAAGCCTAAACACATGATCTCTAACATTTTAGCCATGAAAATCACGTATAAGATCCAACACACATGGTTGAATTCATCAAATAATCAAATTTCATGTTTTTCATATAAATACCAATAACAGTTCATATCAAACTCATATAATCTCATAACAAATAGAACCATTTTGAATATTGTTGGATACACGGGTAGTAGACACAAAGTGTACTTAACTATAATCCGTCAATTCATATATGTATGCTCATACGAGCTGTAAACAGGAAGCTCATGTGAATTGACTAACAGGAAGCTCGTGCGAGCTAAATAACGAGAAGCTCATGTGAGCTGTAAATTGATGACCCTAATGACATGTCATTTGTATCCTACGGATTCTTAAGGTTCAAACGAGGCTCGATAATTGTCAAATATACAACCGGTATTTATTCATGGCAATTTTACAATTCACAAACAATAATTTAATATAACATATATAAATGTAAAATTTAATTACACGAACTTACCTCAATGAGTTCACGTAGACACGAAGGCGACTAATTCGATATTTTTCCTTTGCCTCGATCTAACTTCGTACTAGGTTTAACTAGATCTATACAAATGAATTTAACTCAATTCAATATATTTCATATTCAATTTAGTCCAACACATATTTTGGCAAAATTACTATTTTACCCCTATACTTTTAATTCATTGCAATTTATTCCCTACGCTCGAAAAATGAAATTCACACAATTTAATCCTTACTCAAGCATAACCGATTTTTATACCTATTAATAGCAGCCCATATATTTCATAAAATTCATAAATTTTACCATAAATTTATAATCTTTTCAATTTAATCCCTAATTGATAATTTCATCAAAATTCACTTTATAAAACTTGTTTATCTAACAACAACCTTTCATTTTTTATCATAAAAATTCAAATTCAAGCATACTCATCAATGGCACAACCCTAATACTTTAAAAATTTTGCAAATTAATTCTCCAGCTAGCTAAATTAAACTACTACGATCTCGAAAATATAGAAATTATTAAAAAGGGGACAAAAATATATACCTAATTGAGCAAAATAAGATTGCTAATATTTCAAGCTTCCATGGCTAGGTTTTCTCTTTTTCTTTATTTTGGTGGTAGATGATGATAATAGATGACATTTGTTTATTTTATTAATTTATTAAAATTTTAATCATAAATTTCTAAAATTAACCTTAATATTTCATTAAATTTCTAATGATGACTATTCATACTTATCCACTAACCACTTTAATGGTCTATTTACTATATAAGGATCTCCAATCTAAAATTCTATAGTTATTTAATATTTTTAGCTATTAGAACTCAACTTTTGCACTTAATGCAATTTAGTCCTTTTTATCAAATTCGGCATATAAACGGTAAAATTTCTTAACAAAATTTTTATATGGTATTTCTATCATATTGTAAACAATATAATAATAATTTTTTTTACTTTTAATTTGTGGTCCCGAAACCATTATTCCGATTTCACTGAAAACGGGCTGTTACAATATGGACACCTTTAACCTTGTCCATATGACAACAGTCTAATAAGTCAAGAATGTATTTCTTTTAACAAAGATGTAGACCACCGGTGGACGAACGAGTCACCTCAACACCGAAGAAATAGTGAAGAGACCCCATGTTTTTTCGTGAAAACTCAGTGTGAAGTCGGTGAACAAACATATCAATCTCGAAAGAAGAGTCACCTACAATAATGTTGTCATCAACATAAACTAAGACATACATATGAGACTCATTAGTGATACAAATGAATAAAGAGGCATCAGATTTGGAAAGCACAAAACCAATAGACACAACAAACGCCTTTAATTTATCAAACCATGCCCTAGAAGCTTGTCAAAGACCATACAATGCTTTGTATAGGCAACATACAAGGGGGTTACCCATTTGCATCGATTTGAACATAACTGAGTGGTTGTTGTATATATACCTCTTCAGTCAACTCACCATTTAGAAAGGCATTATTCACATCAACTTGTCATAATGACCATCATTTAGTGATAGCAATTGACAAAATGGTAAGAATCGTGACCGGCTTGACTACAGAATGAACGTTTCACAAAAGTCACACGCAGAAACTTGTGAGCACCCTTTACCAACCAACCATCCTTTTCAATGACCCACTGTACCATCAGGATTCCATTTGATTTTAAACAACCATTTGCAACCAATTACCATTCAACCCAAATGTAAAGGAATCAAAGTCCAACTGCGATTACGGATCAAAGCATCATATTCTACCTGAGCAGCCATCTTTCACTCCTTACTAGCAAATTCTTCATCAATAGCACGCGACTCTCTTTCATGAAGATTAACATTTGGAACCTTTGGTTTAAAAATTCTGACCCTCGACCAAGTAACCATAGAGTGAATATTACCAAGATATGGTAGAGGATCAACAGGAAGGACAAAGACTTTTGGTGGAAGAGAGAGAATGTTGGAGTCATTGTCTAAAGAAGCATTGTCACCTACAAAAGAGGAGTCTGGGGAAAATTTAAAACAAGAGACCAATAGAGGTGCCAACAAAACATCTCTCAAAGATACAGTACATGTCGGAGTGGTGTGAACGAGAAGAAGAATAGTACTGACTCAATCGGATGCTAAAGATACAGCCAGAGCACGAGAAGAAAAAATAATCCTATCAAACACTACATATCGAGAAAAAAATACCCTTCCATCTAGAGCAAGACATTGGTAACATTTGTGTCGAGTACTATAGCCAAAGAAAGTGCACGGTTGAGAACGGAACTCCAACTTGTGTTGATTAAACGGTCGGAGATACGGATAGCAACAACAGCCAAAAACACGAATGTGATCATATGTCGAGGAAGTACCACAAAAGACCGAGTACAGGGACTGATTTTGAAGGACCGGAGTGGGCAACCGATTGATCAAATAAACTGTACATGAAAAAGCATACCCCAAATATTTTACCAACAAATGGGCTTGAGTAAGTAATGTGAGCCCAACTTTAACAATATGATAGTAAAGTTGCTTAAAGTTCAGTTTACCAAAGATATCGAGCAGTTTCAGAGTGATTAGGGTGGTGAATTTTATTCTTTTACATCCCTATTGGCTCATCAAGCAACCGATTGATCAAATGAACAGCACATGAAAAAGCATACCCCCAATACTAATTGATATTATATTTCTTTTACGTCCCTTCTTGTGTCACCCATATTTTATTCTTTCAATTTTTTTCTTTTAACTTTTAGTTTTTTTTAGCACTACTATGCACAAGTCGTGGGAAAGACTACGGCCGCAACAATGAATCTGGTTAAAAGAAAAGGCGAAATTAGATAACCAGTCCCTGTGGATTTGACCTTACTATTTTATATTTCAATTTATTGTTATATTTATTTTAAGACTTTATATTTGGTAGTTTCGACGCCCATCAAATTTTGGCGTTGTTGCCCGGAATTGGTGAAATTTTCTAATTTTTGTTTGTTTTCTTTATGACCAGGTTAGAATCGGGGACTCTAGCATTTGAACCGGAGATAGAAAAGTTGGCTCGAACACTTCGAAGAGAAGCTATTCGGCACGGTAAACAACCACAACCTAATTTTAAAGAAGGATTTTACATCAAAGATTTCTACTCATCTGAAGATTCAAACGAAATGGCAGATAAAACTATATGCTAACTTGCAGCTGCACCAGATGAACAACAATCGCTATGCATAACTTATCCTGGGGGCGAAACACCGTTCAAGTTAAAGTCAAGATTAATACATTTATTGCCTACTTTTCATGGTTTGAAAAATGAGAACCCCCATACTCATCTAAAAGAGTTCCACATGGTTTGTCTAAGCATGAAACTAGAAGGAGTAACTGATGATTAAATAAAACTACGGGCTTTTCCTTTTTCATTAGCTGACTCTTCTAGAGAATGGTTGTTTTATTTACCTCCAGGATCTGTTAATACTTAGACTGATGTGTCTCGATTATTTCTTGACAGGTTTTTCCCAGTAGCTCGAGCAACTGAATTAAGGAGGAGTATAATCGAAATACAACAAAAGGAAGCAGAGTCACTTATGAATATTGGGAGCGATACAAGAAGTTATGCGTACGTTGCCCACAACATGGTCTATCTGAACAGTCACTCTTACAGTATTTCTATGAAGGGTTACTCCCAATGAAAATGATGATGATTGATGCTGCTAGTAGAGGGGCTCTTGTGAACATGACTCCCCAAAGAGCTAGGGAATTAATTTCAACTATGGCTATAAATTCTCAACAATATCGAGCACCTATGGAACCTACGAGAAGGGTTCATGAGCTAAGTACTCATTCCATAGTAAATAAGATTGATGAACTTACTAATGTGATTAAAAATATGCTTGCAGGACAGACAAACCCAGCTCGGTTGTGTGGGATTTATGTTAAGCCTGATCATCCTACCTACTCGTGCCCGATTTTACTTGAAGACACAACTGCACAACTAGATGTCGTTGGGAACTTACCAGGGTCTCCTCAAAGGCGTTATGATCCATATTCAAACACGTACAATACAGGATGGAAGGACCACCCAAATCTAAGCTATGGATTGAACTATCGATGCAATCAACCATATCAACTAAGACCACACCCACCTCAACAGTATCAACCTCCAAAGTTATCTCTCAAAACCATAGTAGAAAGGTTAGCTGTTAGCACCGAAAAGTTCCAACAAAAGACTGAAGCGCATCTCCAAGAAATGGATCAGCAAATAAGTTAGCTCTTATGGTTAATCTTTTGGAGAACCAAAGGAAATTATCATCTCAAACCAAGTCGAATCTACGTCCAAATGCAAGTGCTGTGACCGTAAAGGATGGGAAAGATTCAGAACTAGTGACTGGCACAAGTCGTGACCACGATGTTAAACAAGAAGCCGAACCAGCATCTTCTACTAAGTCGGCGCCTCATAAACCATTTGTTGTACCTCCCCCATACCCTGGAAGGCTCGCACAATTTAAAAAGGAATGAGAGGAAAAAGAAATCCTTAAGACATTCTGAAAGGTAAAAATTAATATTCATTTACTTGATGCAATTAAACAGGTTCAACGTTATGCAAAATTTTTAAAAGAACTGTGTACCAACAAAAAGAAGCTTCAAGGAAACGAATGGGTGAATGTGGGAGAAAATGTTTTTGCAGTACTACAAAGGAAAATCTTGCCTAAGTGTAAGGATCAAGGTATGTTTTCTATATCCTGCAGAATAGGTAATATTGGCATAAAGAAAGCTATGTGTGATTTAGGAGCATCTATTAATGTAATGCCTTTATCCATTTTTAAATTTCTAAACACGGGTCCTTAGAAAGAAATAGGGGTGATTATTCAATTGAAAGATAGGTCATGCATATATCTAAAAGGGGTGCTAGAAGATATTCTCGTGAAAGTAAATAAATTAATTTTTCTTGTAGACTTTTACATCATTGATATAGAAGACGACCACTTAAAAAATGCTTCTGATATTCTTCTCAGGAGGCCATTCCTAAGTACCACTAACAAATTTTCATTTTGAGTATCATGAAGGGGATGGATTACAAACTGTACTTTCCAAAAGTTTAGACCTCAATATGATGGATAAATTGGAGGAGATAACGATATTCAAAGAACCAATTCGGGAAATCGTTGTTCTATTGGAGACTCTTCAATTCTCTAAAAGCCAAGGTAAGTACTTTAAACTATCTTTTTCTAAAACTAAAGTTTTGCCTTCTATTTTGTGGGCCCTAAGATAAAGTTTAAAGCATTGCCAGAACACTTGAAGTATGCCTATTTAGGTAATAGAAACACTTTACCAATAATAGTTTCCAGTAAACTTTCAGGATTAGAAGAGAAGAATTTAATTCGAGTTTTGAGAGACTACAAAGAGGCTATCAAATGGACGATTGCCAATTAAGTTCCTCAACTTGTATGCATAGAATACCAATAAAAGAAAATGCATGCCCAAAAAGAGAAACTCAAATATGCCTTCATCTACCAATTATGGAGGTTGTCAAAAAGGAAGTTCAAAAGCTACTGGATGTCGAGATGATCTATCCAATTTCCGATAGTAATTGGGTCAGCCCAATTCACGTGGTCCCTAAGAAAATAGGTATGACTGCAATAAAAAATGCAACATGAGAATTAGTTCCCACTCGAGTCCAAAATGGGTGGAAAGTCTGTATAGATTACAAGAAGTTAAACTCTTTAACTCGAAAAGACCACTATCCACTTCTTTTTATTGATCAAATGTTGGAACGTTTAGCAGGAAAAACTCACTACTGTTGTCTTGATGGTTATTCAAGTTTTTTTTCCAAATTTCGGTGGCACTGGAGGACCAAGAGAAAACATTGTTTACATGTCCCTTTGGCATGTTCACCTACAAATAGATGTCGTTTGGACTTTGCAATGCGCCAGCCACATTCCAGAGATGTATGGTAAGTATATTTTCTGACTATGTCGAAAAAATAATTAAGGTATTTATGGATGATTTTACACTTTATGGTAATTCTTTCAATGAATGTTAAGCCTCGTTAAAATTTTGGAGAGATGCCTAGAATTTAATCTAATTCTTAATTATGAAAAATGTCATTTTATGGTAGATAAAGGATTGATTTTAGGGTATATTGTTTACGCTGAAGGGATTATGGTCGATAAGGCCAAAACTGATGTTATCAACTCACTTCCATACCCGACAACTATGAAGAAAATTCATTCTTTTCTTGGTCATGTAGGTTTTTATAGACGCTTTATTAAGGACTTTTCTAAGATTTCACGACCGCTCTGCAATCTCTTGCAAAAAGATAAATAGTTCGAATTTAAAGAATGCAAAAACG
Source organism: Gossypium stocksii (assembly GCA_020496765.1). Taxonomy (NCBI): domain Eukaryota; kingdom Viridiplantae; phylum Streptophyta; class Magnoliopsida; order Malvales; family Malvaceae; genus Gossypium; species Gossypium stocksii. Next base: position 97,726,760 of record CM035629.1, on the reverse strand, counting down.
AATTCGACACTCTCAAACAAAAGCTTGCTTTAGCTCCTATAATACAACTACCAAATTGAGACTACCCTTTCAAGCTCATGTGCGATGCAAGTGACCAAAGTGTAAGAGCTATCCTCGGGTAAAGAATTAAGAAGGAACCTTACATCATATCCTACGCCTCTAAAACACTAGATGCTACCCAGAGCAATTACTTAACTACTAAAAAAGAATTATTAGCTATTGTTTTTGCTTTGGAAAATTTAGATCGTATTTATTAGGCACTAAAGTTATTATTTTTTCTAACCATGCAACGTTGAAATATTTGATCGAGAAAAAAGAGGCAAAACCTAGGTTGATTCGATGGATTCTCCTCTTACAAGAATTCAATCTTGAGATCAAGGATAAAAAAGGATGTGAGAACCTAATTGCTGATCATGTGAGTCGAATTCCCTTCTCAAAGACGACACACCTCTTAAAGATGACTTCCCAGATGAAAGTCTTTTGTCAGCTCAGACAGTTTACCCATGGTTTGCAGATATAATAAATTACCTCGATACAGGTATTGTTTCTTCCAACTTATTACGTTCTAAAAAGGATAAGCTCAAAAGAGACTCACGATATTATATTTAGGATGATCCATACCTATGGAAACACTGCTCCGATCAAGTAATTTGATGTTGTGTCGCAGAAACTGAGATACAATCTATCCTATCTTTTTATCGTTCTTATGCTTGTGGAGGGCATTTTAGTCCTAAATGCACCGCACATAAGGGACTTGAATGTGGATTATTTTTTCCGCACATATATCATAATGCTTATTTATTTTGCAAAACTTGCGTGAGATGTCAAAAAGTGGGGAATTTAAGCCAGAAAAATGAGATGCCCCTAACACCCATACATGTATGCAAAATTTTTTATATGTAGGGCATTGATTTTATAGGACCGTTTGTTTCATCATTTAATAATGTTTACATTATTTTGGCTGTAGATTATGTATCTAAATGGGTAAAAGCTAAAGCTACTTGCCATGCCGATAGTAAAACTATAGTGGATTTTCTAACAAACTCTATTTTTTTCCAGGTTTGGTACACCGAAGGCATTAATTAGCGATCGAGGAACTCATTTCTGCAACAAGGTAATTGACACTCTACTAAAAAAGTATGGGGTGACACAACGTATGGCCACGGCTTATCACCCACAAACAAACAGTCTAGCGAAAGTTTCGAACTGCGACATAAAGTTGATTTTGGAATAGACCGTGAAACCAAATAAGAAAGACTGGAGCTTATGTTTAAACGATGCATTATGGGCATACCGTACTGCTTACAAAGGACCCATAGGAATGTCCCATTACCGACTCATATTCGGTAAACCATGCCACCTTCCAGTTGAGTTGGAATATAAGGCATTTTGGGCAATAAAAAGATGTAACATGGAGTTTGACGCCGCAGGTAATTATCAAAAATTAGATATTTAAGAGCTTGATGAGATCCGACGTGACGCATATGAAAATGCCCAAATTTATAAAGATAAAACCAAGGCGTTTCATGACCAAAGAATATCTCGCAAACAATTTCTAATTGGTCAAAAAGTGTTACTTTACGACCCAGCACTGAGGATTTTTGCAGGTAAGCTTCAAACCAAATGGCTTGGTCCTTTTGTTATTACTAAACTATTTCCTCATGGTGCAGTTGAAATTAAAAACAAGGAGTCCTGGAAATATTTGAGAGTCAATGGACAAAGGTTAAAACCCTTTTACAAGAATTTTCAAGTACACATGGTTGAGGAATTAGTTTTCGATGAGCTAAACGATTAAATTTTCCAGGTTGTCGAGCTAACGACGTTAAACAAAAGCACTTAATGGGAGGCAACCCACATTTATTTTTTTATTTATTTAATTTAATTTTGAATTTTAGTTTAGTTTGAGAATTAAATAAAATATTATTTTAATCTGTTAGATTGTGTTGTTTTCCAGGAGTAGCCACCTTCAATTGTAGGCGAATGACTTCATCGCATTAAAGCTCGCCTCGAAATAATGGAAGCCAACATCTCAAACATCTTGACCGTTCTACAAAGTGATCACCTCCATAGCCCTCCGGTCCATTAAATATAAATAGGGAGTACACTTTCTCCATTCATATTATTCTTTTTACACATTGTGGGCAATATGGGCTAAGTAGGGGGAATTTTGAATCATGCCATACTTTCTTTTTGCATGTGTTTTGCTAAGAATAATTTTTTAATTCGTTTCAGAAATAAACTCTTAATTCTTATGTTTAGTTTACTTAAATAAGTGGGTGAATCATGAATAACTATTGCTTGCTTGATCAATGAATATTTTGTAGAGTTGAAAATGTTATGCCTTAGTCTATATTTCATGAAAATTGTTGGTTTTGTTGAACTTGCCTAATGAAAGTACTCATTTACATAAATAAATAAATAGCTTGGTTAAGAGTGAAGATTCAGAAATGTGACCAAGTTGAGTAACCAGGTGTTTGGGTTGTCATCTCATTTCGCGTCAAAAGATTTGGTGACGAGTCGAAGCTTGTAACACTCCGCTAATCGAGCTGCCTTGAGAAATAAATCGATTAGGGACATGTGAAACTGAGTAACCGGGATGAGGTGCTTGGGTTGTCATCTCATTTCACGTCAAAAGGTTTGACTATGTCTCGAATTCGTTAAAAATAAAAAATTAAATAAAGAGAACGTGTTGGGTTGAGTAACCGGGGTAAGGTGCTTGAGTTGCCATCTCACTTCGCGTCAAAAGACTTGCCTACGTTTGAAAAATAAAAATAAAACAAAAAACATAAAAAAATGTATATAGATATAAATAAAAGCATATATTGAGATGACCGTTTTGCATGTTTGATTGAGCCTAAATTTAGTGAAATAGTTGAGTTTGACATACTATTTGTGATTTTATAAAATGCTTATTGATTAAGTTTAGCAATTGTTTATTTTTGATCCACCTAATTGTTTGATGTATGCTTGACTAGGAAAGGGAGTTTTGATTTTAAAAGGGATTGACAAATTATTTTTAGTGGATATCATGCTTGAGGACAAGTATCGACTAAGTAGGGGGAATTTGATAGCAAGATAAATTTGTATTTTTAATATGTTTATTTTTGGCTAATTATCAAATAAAATGTTATTAAATTTGGATTTTTCTTATTAAATGAAGTTGGTGTGCTGAATTCAAAGTCTTACAAAAAAAAAGGCTAAATTGGAACAAAAAGCAAAGAGGGAGGCTTGATTGAAAGATTGAAGATTCAAAGATGATTGGATAAAAATTGAAGGGTTGAAGATTTTTTTTTAAGTGGTTGGATAAAGATTGAAAGATTTTTTATATTGTTACAACTCTGTAATTAGTTTAAATTTGATTTTTTAAATTTTGAATTATTTAGTGATAATATTTAGAATTATTTAGTGATAATATTTAAGAAAAATCGAACTAAATTTTAGCACTAAAAGTATGTATAAATACCTAATGACTACAACCAATTGAACACACTTTAGCATTTAATAAATTCTTTATTTTATTTCTTTTTTTCTCCCTTCCTGCGTAGGGGTGAGCATTTGATCGAATCGAATCGAATCAAATCGAATCGAATGAAAAAATTTCGAGTTAATCGAGTTGACAAATCTTATTTTATCATCCTAATTTGATTTGAAATTTTCTCGAATCGAGCCGAGTGAAATGGAATTCGAATCGAATCGAATCGAATATATTTGTTCGAGTTAAATTTTAAAAAATAATTTTGGGTCCTTGTAACCAATGTCACCCACCGTAATAAATTTGTCCACTGTAATCAAATTTTTTATTAACTTTCATCACCTCATAATTTATTTATTAATTTTTTATATACGGGTTAGCTTTTTTGCTTACTTAGTTGTTTAAATTATCTTTAGATTCTTGTCACTATGTATTTTGGAATTAAAAAAATATATTAAATGTAAAAATGTGATTTTTTAATAAAAGTTATTTTAAAGATAAAATATGAAATTGATACCAATAAAAAATTTTAACATGAATATTTTATGGCATCATTAATAATTTAATTTTAATATAAATATTTAATATGACTAAACAATTCAATAATATAAATAATATAAAATGTGAAATTTAATTTAGTAATATAAATAGTAGATATAAATAAAATCATTACTATTTATGTTTAGGGGTTTTTTTGGATAATTTTGATTTTTTATTTGAGAGTAAATAGTGAAAAGTAAAAGTTTAGGAGGAAAATAAAAAGTTTTGGGGAGTAAAAGTTTGAGGGAAAGTAAATAAGGGAGAGTGAAATTTTAGAGGGAAAATATTAAAAAAAAAGATTGGAGAGGGGATGGGTTTGGGGTAGATGGGGATAGAATAGGAAAGGAGTAAAAGTTTTAAGAGGAAAATGGGAGAGAGTAAAAATTTTGGGGAAAAATAAAAAAATTTTAGAGTTTTTGGAGTAAAATTTTGAGGAAAAATAAATAGGAAAGTAAAATTTTTGTGGGAAATGGATTTTGGGTAGATGGGGGGTTGGGATAGGAAGAGAGTAAAAGTTTTGGGGGAAAAGTGGGAAGGAGTAAAAGTTTAGAGGGAAAAATAAAAAGATTTGGGTGTTTGGCGTAAAAATGTAAAATGTTATAGTTTAATATTCGAATTATTCGAGTTATTCGAATTCGAAAACTCAACTCGATTCGAACTTGAAATTCGAAAAAAAAATCGAGTTGACTCGAATAACTCGACTCGTTTAACTCGAAATTCGAATTTTTTTCAATTTTTTCGAGTCGAATCGAGTTTTGCTCAACTCTATTCCTGCGTCACTCATATTCTGTTCTTTCAATTTTTTTCCTTTTAACTTTTAGTTTTTTGGTTTAATTTCCTTCCAAGGCCCTTTTCCTTTCCACCTTTCACAATTCCATAAAACTACTTTCAAAGCATGATTTTTTTTCATAATTAACTAAATCCTTTTTAGCCCTAGCCCAGTTATCACTTCAACAAAGTAATCATGAGATATAAACCCACACTAAATACTTTGCAAGTCGGTATTCGCTATTTCTCCGATATATGGGATAGCACAAATTCGTCCCTCAAAATTGATTCTATTTTAATTCAAAAAGCGCGAGTTGGGTTGGAATCGTTTGGCGTACAGTTGGGAAGTTGAGTCGGCAGTGTTGTATTCAAAATCCCGCAAACAAATTGGCGTGTTCAATTGAAAAAAGCTAGTTGGATTCCGTCAAGTTATCACTTCGAAAAAGTAATCGTGAGATATAAACCCACACTAAATACTTTGCAAGTCGGTATTCGCTATTTCTTCGGTATATGGGATAGCACAAATTCGTCCCTCAAAATTGATTCGATTTCAATTCAAAAAGCGCGCGTTGGGTTGGAATCGTTTGGCGTACAATTGGGAAGTTGAGTCGGCAGTGCTGTATTCAAAATCCCGCGAACAAATTGGCGTGTTCAATTGGAAAAAGCTAGTTGGATTCTGTCAAGGGAGATGGCGATCGGATTTAAATGACCCACATGGTTGAGGCCGTTAATTCGAGTTGAGCTTTTCAGATTGCAAGGCTATCGAAGTCTTAAATTACGGGTACATGCCATGTGGTTGGAAATTTGACAAGGATCGATTTGCAGGTGATACCGAGATCGACTACTAGAGTAAGAGTTGGCAGTTTGAGGGATCATTGATTGCTATAACTAGCTTATCGATTGGAAGGGAAAATCTATTTCAAGGATCGATTCAAGATTGGAGTACACCGAGGCTAAGGTTAAGCTTTAAAAAATATTTTATTTATCCATTTATTTTATTTTCTTAAATTTATTTTTGTATTTTCAAATATATTTTTATTTTATTTATTTTTCGTATTTCCTTATTTTATTATCTTAATCAATTTAAAACCCCCATTTCTTTATTTTTTTCAGCACTACTACGCACAAGTCGTGGGAAAGACTATGGCCGCGACAACAAATGTAGTTAGAAGAAAATGCAAAATTAGATAACTAGTCCATGTGGATTCGACCCTACTATTCTATATTTCAATTTATTGTTATATTTGTTTTAGGAATTTATATTTAGTGATTTCGACGCCAATCAGTAGAGCACATAAATTTGAAACCATATATATTTAGAAAAAAAAAATCAAAGAAAAATAATAATAAAAAAGATACTTGAGTATTGATAAATTTGAATCATTAATTAGGTCCTAAAAATATTATTTTAGAAAATTCTAAAATTTAACTTTTTTATATATTTTTTAGAATTTTAAAAAAAATTAAATTTTTTTAGAAAATATGAATTTTGAAATTTTTATAAATATTTTGAATTATAAAATTTATTTTGAATTTTTTTTAATTTTTGTTGAAAGAGCAACCAATTTGCTAATTTTCAAAGTTGGCAAGGACCAAAATATTATTTACACCAATCTGCCATTCAAATTATTCGAATTGAACTCAAAACTCAAATCGAGTTATTCGAGTTAACTTAAATAATTCGAATAACTCAATTCGATTAAATCAAAATTTTATTTTTTTCGATTTTTTCAAATCAAGTCTAATTTTACTCACCCCTAATTATAATGAATTATTTTGATTTTAATAAAACACCTTGTTCAATAATTCATTGTAATTCTTAAAAAAAAAAAAAAAAAAAAAACCTTTGTGATTTGTTTATTCTGATTTTCTTAAAAAAATATATAAGCACTTAAAGAAATGTATAACACAAAATATATTATATATAAATTATTTTGACGCTCCTTTTTATAATAGGTATTTACATATGCCCTGAAAAAAATTGTTGTAGTTCATATTCTATACTATTCATAAACTCTATAAACTTAAAAGGACACATACTAGTAGTCATATTAGTCACATCATCCATTCTAGCATCATTATGACAGATACCAAAGTACATTTAATTTTAAATTTAGGTATTAATTAGATAGAAAAAAATATATGCGCCCACCGTGACCAAGTTTACGTATGATATTTATAAAAACAGACAATTTTCAAGAAAAGAAATGCAACATTGCGAAGGAGATTAGGAATATTACTTTGAATTATTATTAAGTTTAAATCATGTTCTTTCTTCTAATCTCCATAAGAACCTTTAACTTCCGAAATTTTTCTCCGAATGGGGGTATTCAGTTTTCAAATGTTCTTGGTATTGACATTAAATTTTGTTTTTCAAGCTTAATAAAAATGCCTTCTCTTGGCCAAAAAAATTAAGTTATTATCCTTGAATGGCTATACACTGTTGCAAAACTTTCTACTTATCATCCTGGAATGTAAATGCTGGATAATAATCTTCTGCTGTTTCTTCGTCTTCGTCATCGTCTGCTTTGCGTCTCTTACTACTTCTAACTAAGGCATCCTTTCCGCGCAGTCTTTGCCAACCAAAATAAGAGTTAAAGGAATTAAAAACTGATCATACGAAATCTCTAAATTCACAGGGGTAATCTTAAAGATACCTTTTGCGAAATTCCTTCCTTGTTTCAATTGCAATGCACTCATTTAGCTCTTCAATGCTCATCACCTCATCTACCTTACATTTTAGCAAATTGGAAGAATCAAGAAATGTAGCATTCTCACCCATTCCCGGAATAACTGACAAGTCCTTAACCTTTTCTTTCACACATTCCATCAAAACGAAGCCTGAAAGTTATTAAACACGAAATCATAAGTTATGAATCAAGCTCAACTATATCATCCAACAAAACCACGTACAAAAGCTGGAGGCTTGACGGAATTTATTCGACAATGAGACTTTATGTCACTAGACCCTAATAGAGAACAGAGAAGTGACAGAATACATACAAAGTTCTATAATCAAACCTCCTCTGTTCTCACCAAAAGCACTATGTTATGTCATTCAAAAAAACAAAAAGAAAAAAGCTATTAGGGCATATTCGAAAAGCCATCAATAATTGAATTTGAGTGTAATTGCTTATAACTACACATATGACATATTTGGATAACCATTGTTATTGGTGGGTTCCACAGAATTGACTCTAATTGGACCACCCTAATTATACACTCACCAATTCTTAGGAGAGGAGCTGAGAGGCGGAGGAATTACACAGAGAATAAACTCTAATGACTTTCAAATTTTAATTATAGCTATTTTTTAAGTGAAAAAGAAAACCTACTACCAAACATGACATTAGAAATTATAATGTCACTTTACCGGTCAAACACAAAAATAGAATTACAATTCCTTGTAATAACAAAAGGTTCTAATTACTACCCTAGTAATTACAATTTTTTGCATTTACCTTGTGGTATCCAAACACACCATAAAAATTAAGTAATTTCCAAATGTTGGCTCAAACCATAAACCAACACAGTCAAGTTCAAATACAAGGGGAGAGCACTTCTCTATACTAGGTGCTTTTTTCCTACCCTATTATAGGTTATACGTGACAACTGAGAAGGCAAGCCCAAGCTATTTCTAGCTTATGAACATCATGTGTGTAAAGAGAAAGAGATTGAGTCATATAGAGCTTTCTCAAATTCCAAATCCAAACTATGATTTCATTAGCGGTGTGTGAGCCCCCAACAGTCAAGCACAAGGCCATATGAGATATATTTGGCAGAGCAAACTAATATACTTCATTGAAGATTTCAACAGAGCAACCAACCGGAGGGAATTACAAATGAATCAGCAGTGCAAAATAGTATGAATAATACATACAGTTGAAAAAGATTATGTTTTTCTTTTTTGCTTTTTGCACAACGGATTCCATTTATTGAAAGGATGAAATCTAAGAATCCAACCTACACCACCACCATGAACGATGAAACATTTGCCAAGTGTTTATATTGATCATAGCTGATGAATAAAAACACCATTAATACATAAACAAACAATTGCATTTAAAGCTTATTTTATTAGTCTATAATGTACAGGATGCTCCTATCACATTGAAATAATATTCTCTGAAACAATGAAATAAGTGGCAGCAGAATAATAAAGAAATTGATCAAATTCAGGTTTATATCCCAAAAGGCCTAGTACGGAGTCTCAAAATGTCATTAGCCACTCATGAACATGTATGTAGGCTAACGAATGAATGACATCGAGATACTTCAAACTTAAATTTCACTCTGAAGCTTCCCTTTAGCTAATAATGGAAACAACTAGATATCAAGGCAATTCAAAAAACAAAGATTATTTGAGAAAACCACAAAAACAAGGCCAACCCATCATAACAAAATACCCAATTAACGCAAGTCTGAAGCACAAAAATAAAGGAAGGAAATAAACAAGAAGTACCAAGGGCTCGAAGCATCTTCAGATCAAACTTTTTAGCCAATTGAACATGCCCAATTGCACTAGCACGTTTCAAGGCTAGCTTCTTTAGGCTAATCAACAAATCCTGCAAATTTGGTTCAGATTGATCTGGATGTTATCAATCAGTTTAAAGATTTTCATAAAAAAAAAATTTTAAATGAATACAAAAATATAGCTTACAAGTTCGGATTCAGAAAGTGAACAAAGCCAATTGGCATCTTCAATGTTAGTATTTCCTAAAGTTTCTTCCTTCTCCTTCCCCATATGAATGAAACGAATGGATTTACTCAAATTTCTTTTTCTGCTATTAAATAACAATGGTGTCGAGTATTTTGGGCAAAGGTTTCTCTGCGATTGGTTGAAAATCTCTGCAAAGCTGAAAACTGAGAATTGAATATTACTATTTAGGGTTTTTTATCCCAAATATTATAATTGATTTCGGCTAGAAGTGTACATGGGTCGGGTCCAACCAAAATCTTAGGCCTGATTGTTAGGCCCAGGATCAGCCCAAAAAACAGGTTTAATTTTTTATCCAAACCTGACCTGGATTATATATGTTAAACCCAGGCTCGGGTCAGCCCCTTTTTTTTGAAAAATATTATGTTAAATAAAATAAATTTTAAAAATATAGTATATCAAATACACTAAAAATATTAAAACAAATATTTCCCAAAAATTTGAAAATACATTAAAAAGTATCTATATGACACAAGAACACCTAAATTGCATTTCCAATAGGTCGTAAACATGTTAGATTTTTCCAAACCAGCCTTAGCTATAGTATCAGCCATCCAACTAGCTTTCCTAAATGCATTGACAAAGCTAACAACACCAATATCTTCCACTTGTTTATCAATCTCCTCAAAAGCATTCCAATACAGCCAAGGTTTGATTCCCATTGTTAACAATCCAACTCATAACATTACATGAATAAGATTCAATAACAAGACAAAGTTTTAACAAAAACATCAAATGCTATCTTAATGGTTAATAGTTCTGCAAAAATGAGAGCCAGATGCTTGCAAAGTACTAGAGAACAAAGCCAACATTATTCTCATATTATCGCATAAAACTCCAGTACATCCACCTAATCCGATCAGTAGATTCATCACATAAATAAGAAAATTTAATCTTAAACATTACAAACATATAGCAAAAGATAGTGTGAGATAAACCAAATTCTGATGTTTATATGAGATAATGTGCTTGTAAATTACTTGTATTCGATTCCATAAAATTTTAAACTTGATCATTGATGAATCAAAGCTCAATAACCAAATTCAGATGTACTAATACTCAAATAACTCCAAAACTTAATCAATTTTTTACCCCCCCAAAAAAAGAGTTTTACTGTTAGAAAATCTGAAGTTAAACTAACAAACATAATTAATTAATTTTAAAGTTGAATATAAAGAAATTAAATTAATCTTTTACAGAATAAATGAACATAATAGAAGCAAATCCATCGATTCAAATTTCACATCACATCAACCTCAAGTTGGAAACTCGATCAATCTGGAATTGAATTGAATTTCAAGTCTAAATAGCTCAAAATTCTTACAACACCAAGCCAGGAAAGGTCATATGCCAGGCTTTTGAGATAGGCAGCAACAGGATAAAACCAGAATCTTTTGAAATGAGAAAACCATTACATAATACCGGCTCACAAGTCATCAGCAAGTGAAGCAGAAAAACCCACATACTTTTACGATTAAACACACATTCAACGAAATTTTATCTTTGTTTCTGGTCTCAATTATCTTAGTTTCGTCCACAATAAGGAATTCTCAGCTTCAAATTTAAGAAAACAATAATAAGAAAAATAAAATAACAACTGAAAATTTAATCTTTGTGCATAAAATACCCTAAAATGGGCAGTGAAAGCAGCAGTGGAAAACAATAATAAGAAAAATAAAATAACAAAATATATGAACTATGGGACGGCATAAATACCGAGCAAACCAGAGGAAGCAGCAGCAGCAGCAGCAGCAGCAGGAGGAAGAAGCAGGACGCAAAAAGCAACGTTGATGGGCTGGAGCGAGACGGGCAGACAGACGGACGGGCAGCGGCGCTGGAGGTCACTGGTGGAGCCGTGGAGGTGGTGAGCGGCACTTAGAGCTAGGGGTTTTCCTTTTTAAGAAACAAGAACTGATAGGGAAGGAAAGGGGAATGACCGAGCGGGGGACTGGGTCTGAGAGAAAATACGGGAAAAAAATTTTAGGGTATTAAAATCGGATCGGGCCGGGCTGAAAAAATCTTGCCTGAAGCTTTTTTTCATGATTGTTGTGGTAAAAAAATATCCTAAAATTTTGTTTAATTATAAAAATAATCTATTTTTTTTATCATATACGAAAATGACTATAAAATCTGATGAAACTAAAGAGTTTGACATCAACATGTTACATCAACAATTAGGGTAAAAATTCATTTTTTTAAGTCAAATATAATGACCTTACTTACATAGAAATATTATTATTTCTAAAAAAGTTGGGAAAATATTAAAAAAATAAATCTTTTTTATAGAACCGAAGAGTTTAACACCACCAATTTTCAATATGTCAATGTCTTTTTTTTTTTAATTTTAAAACTAAAAAAAAATTGATTTCTTATTGGTGAAGCCTTTCTAAATAACACCACTAATGCACAATACTATTTATTTTTAAATTTTTTTAAATATTTTATTTAAATATAAAAAAATATTTTATTTAATAAAATTATTCTTTCAGCATGATGAAATTAATATATAATATCCTCAATAATAAATCAATTTAAGTTGAAAAGAAAAAAATGTACTTATATTTTGTTAGAAAATAATTGGAAAAGAGATGAAAAGTGTTTTTATTATTTATGTATTTGTGTTTTTATTTATTTAATAATTTTTTTAATTTGAAAGTATGCAACTAATGAATTGTTTAGTATGTGGAAAAATACGCTACCATCCGGAAAATCTTTTGTTTTGACGTGAGATATGCGACCCAAAACATTTTATACTTCTTTTTTACAAAATCTTGATTACCTATTTTTTTATTTCTTACAATATGAACGAACAGCTCCAATCTCATTAATCAAAAATCATTAAATTATATGGCATCCTTTAGAATCGCATCGATTTACATCAAACATTTGCAGAGAAATCTAATACAACAAAACGAACAAAAGCTTAGACCTCTAACTCTAGACATCAATCACCTAAAAGCAAACCTAGGCTCTCTCACCTCTAATCCTCCTAGCAAGCTGGATATCCTTAGGCATGATGGTAACCCTCTTAGCATGAATAGCACATAGATTTGTATCCTCAAATAGCCCGACGAGATAAGCTTCAGCCGCCTCTTGAAGAGCAGCAACAGCGCTGCTTTGGAACCTCAAGTCAGTCTTGAAATCTTGAGCGATTTCTCTCACAAGCCTCTGGAATGGAAGCTTTCTGATCAAGAGCTCAGTGCTTTTCTGGTACTTCCTGATTTCCCTAAGAGCCACAGTTCCTGGCCTGAAACGATGAGGCTTCTTCACTCCTCCAGTCGCCGGAGCTGATTTCCGAGCGGCCTTCGTAGCTAGCTGCTTACGTGGAGCCTTGCCGCCGGTTGATTTCCTAGCAGTTTGCTTAGTACGAGCCATTTGTAGAACAATTTGATATGAAAATATCCGTTTGAAGGAAAAGAACTTTGATGCTGCAATTGGGAGAACTTGGAGGGCATATATAAAAGGAGTAAGCGGGAATAAGTAATTAGGAAATATTTTAAATAGGCCAATATGAACCGTAGATTGGATGGATTTTTATCGACGGCTGCTAAGTTGTTGACGTCTTGATCCGTGTGAGATGAATGTTGACCAATAGGATTCGCTCTTTTAGGCGGAATTGTTTAGAAGTTTAGCGCATCTTAATATTTTGTTCGGGATTGTAAGGGCGGATCTCTGCCGTTCATTGATGAGATATCGACGGAAGTGATCTACCAAAGCCAGTGAGAACTGGATAGCAATCCATGAGATATTCCAAAGAACCAGTAACGTGTAACTGGATACGTGGAAGGCAGCATTTCTTTTCTTTTTGTATTTTTACTAATAAATTTGATTAAAAGGAAGGGGTAACGTCTAAAATAGGATTTTTTTTTTTTTTATGTTTTTGAAATAATTAGAACAGTAATCAAATCTGACAAATTATTAATTTTCAATTTAATTGATTCACTCATCCCGATCAATATAAAATATATTCAATCATATCAATAAAATATTATTTTTCCAGTCACCCATTCAAACTTTTTTATATTAGAAAATATATCTAAAACTAGGGAAATTTAGGCATATATGTCAATTTAAAAAAGTTAGGGCTTTAGGTCATTTTATTTGGAAATATGGCAAATAGGTCAATTTTGTTGAGAGAAGGCAAAAACACGTCGTATAGGATGTGCTTTTAGGTGAAGTGGCACAGAGCAAGGCAAAAAAATCCTATAGGACGCGCTTTCAAGTGACGTGATGGAAAGAAGGTGGAAACGTGCCCTATAAGGCACTTTTTGCCCTGGCCCGTGCCACGCGTTCTACATGACGTGTTTTGCCCTACCTTATGCCACTTTCTATAAATTTTAATTCTAAAATTCAAGAATCCCGAGATAATGTTTCAAAAACCCAAGATAAAATTTACATCACATCTTTCCATGGCACAACAAAAATATTATCTTTAAAAACTTTTTAGAAAAACAAGAAGCGTTTTTCTAACTTATCATGTCCAATTTTTTCCAACATTTTGAAATTATATTTCATATTCAGTGGTAGAGTTTCCTATAAAATGAAGATTGATATGGAGGGATCTTTATAGTTAAATTTTAAGCAAAAGATTTGCATAAGGAGAATATTGTTGATGTTAAAATTCTGAAGTTCAAAAATCGACCCAACAAAGTAAATTAGTTCAAGTAAGTGTCATTGTTTGAATTTGGTTAATGAGTACTTATTTTTCTGTATAATGTTTTTTATTTTAAACATGTGAAACAAGTTTTATTGGCGAAGATGAGTAAACAAATTAGAGTTGTTATTTATTACAACGATCAAATTTAAGACATCAAAATTGGTTCGTTTTTGTATCAACCTAATCTACAAAACTGACTTTCAACCGAAGCATCAATTTTAATGAGATTCGATTAATAATTAGAAGAAAAGTATCGACTTTAAGTCGAAGGAGAATTTCAAGCTTGAAATATAGATATCTAACTTAATGGACCTTGTTAGATATGATGCATTTGAGCTCAAATGCGACATGGATGTCGAGGCAATGCTCAATACACATTGTTCTAGTGGAAATGTTATACTAGAGTTATATGCCCAATTTGTTAATGTCGAAGAAGGTGGTTTGAGTTCGACAACAGTTCTAGTTAAATTATTTCGGTAATAGGAAGCAAAAAGTCCACCACATGATTGTGTGGTGGTTCACGATGTTGTTACAAAGCTTGTATCAGGAAATGTTGAAATCGTCAATAGGAAGGTATTCGACAATTTCAGCCATTGATTTCAGCTATGGCGTATGGTTGCGATTAGTTGGTAACCCGAAAGTGGAGACTTCAACACGGCACTCTATGATTGATTTTGATTTTAACTTTAGAACATCAATGTTCTATGCTGGAAACACTTATATATGTATGCCATCAAGTTACACAAGTGGACAGTTCGCAAGTAATATTGGTTTTAACATAAGGTTAACAAGAATGAATAATGTTCTCCATACAACCTATACTAGCGAAAGGACATCCAACCCTGGACATGAAACCGTAACTAGGTTGATAATGAAAAGGAAGTAAGAACGAAGAGGAAGTTGAAATCAATGATGATCCAATCTGGGAGTTTAGGCCAAATGGCTTGGAAATTGCATTATTTTTTGAACTATAGGTCGTTCCTACTAAACTACAAGGGAGTGGTTCTGACAATAAAGGTCTGGACAATGTTGGAGGAACTTGTCCAGATTTTATGGCATATGAACCTCCACCCCACATGCTTAATGTCAACCTTAGTGCTGAAGATGGGTTAGAATTTTCAATACTTCCTTTTAAAAGACTGAGCCATGCAAGTTTTTCTACAAATTTCAACAGTTTACAAGTTAGAATGAAGTTTTCCTCCAAAGATGCTATTGTTGTTGTAGTGAAGTAGTATAGTATAAAACATGGGGTCAACTTCCATGTTACAAAATTACGAGCTGAAAAATATGAAGCAAAGTGTGTGATGTGTAATAATAGATATTCATGGAAAATCATGGCATCTATAAGAAAGAAAATGAGGTTCTGAACAATTAAGAAATATAACACTCCACATACTTGCGTTATTGCAGGTATGTCATAGAATTATCCCAAATTGGATTCTAACCTTATATCTAATATTGTCTTGCATATGGTGAAATACTTGTGTTGTTGCAAGTATGCCACAAGATCATCCCAAATTGGGTTCTAACCTTATATCTAATATTATCTTACGTATGGTGAAATATTTGTGTTGTTGTAAGGAAAGAATGATTTCTTGGCCAAAATGAGGTGTGCTACAAAGAAAGATTGGTGACAAAAGGTTATGTTCAGAAGGAGGGAATTGATTACAATGAGATATTTTCTCCCATTGTGAAGCATTCCTCTATTAGAATTTTATTTGCTTTGGTAGCATAGTTGGATTTGGAACTAGTTCAATTAGATGTAAAAAAATATTTTTTTACATGGAGACTTAGAAAAAGAAATCTATATGACTCCGTTATAAGGATTCAAGGTTTTGGAAAGTAAAATTTAGTGTGTAAACTTGAAAAATTGTTGTACAATTTAAAGCAATCTGTAAAGTAGTTGTAACACCCTAACCCGTATCTGTCATTGGATTAGGGTTACAGAGCATTACCGAATAAATAGAACATTTAAACACATATCATACATAAATATAAACATGTCATACAATAATCATTCACATGCATATCATCCTTAAATCAAGCCCTCAAGGCCTTAAAAATACTTTAGAAATGATTCGGAACTAAATTGGAAACATTTAGAAAGTTCAAGAAAAAGTTAGAAAAATTTGACTGTAGGGGTCACACAGCCGTGTGGCCAAGCCGTATGCCTCACACAGCCGAGACACACGCCCATGTCTCAGGCCATGTAACAATTGAATTAGGACCCGGCTCGTGTCCTCACTTGCGGAACACTCTGAATAGGGTCACACCGCCCAAGTCACATGCCTGTGTACCAGGCCATGTAACTCTCGAAATAGCCCACACGCTCGTGTGCCAGGCCATGTGTTAGGCCGTGCAACTACCTAACTTGTATGTAATAGAAACAACAGGGGACACACGGTGGTGTCGCCATGCTGTGTGTCACACATGGCTGAGTCACACGCCCATGTTTGAGGCTGTGTGGACATGATTTTGCCCAAAATCAAGCCATTTCCAACACCAACTCATTCATGAATCTTTAAGCCAATTGTACACCTATTCAAGGCAACTAAACCCTATCAAAACATACATATAAATACCAATTCAAGAGTCATAAATCAACTAACCAATATGCTATTCAAGGCACCTCCATTTCAATCAACAAAATCCACCTAATCATGCAAAATTTACCACTTACCATTCATCATTTACTAATTCCAAGAACTTACTAAACATACAACATAAGGTAGCCCAATGACAGAAGCCAACAAATGATACTAATAAACCATTCTCATTCATTATCAAAAGTGACCAAAGGTACTTTCTAAAACAAGTATTAAAACCTATTATGCTTACATGACACCAAAACACAGACACCACGTTAAAACATCCTAAATACATTTCAACCACAATTCAACCACAAAAGTTTATACATGCCACTACCCTAGAAGATACAAAAACTACCAATATCGATGGATAGTGTGAGTTGAAAGTTTGATCCGTCCAAATTGTTAGCAACAACGATCTACAAAACAATTCACAAGAACGAATAAGGTTATAAAGCTTAGTAAGAACATAGTATATCATTTAATCCAATAATGAATTGAATACAATTCAAAATTGCCAAAGTCTAAATAGGGTACGCAAGTGTATTTGGTGGTACCGAAGTACAAACAGGGGCACGTATGTGTAATTCAACTATATTCTTCTAAATACATAATTATTAAAGCATCATAAATAAGTACACAAATTGAAATTCATTTACATATTAAAACACTATGAGCTTACTTTGACAACCAGGGTGTAAAACGAAGTTGAATTAATCCGAGGCTTTAGCTTTTCCCCGATCTAAATTCGTACGCGGTCTATCTTGATCTAAATAGACAAATTCAATCCATTTAATATCTCTATTGTAACAGCCCGAATTAGGGGCTAAATGGAATAGTGGCTTCGAAACTAAGACACTTCACTCAGGCACAAACGCATATAGGCAACCTTAAACTGCAATGCTATCGTTATGCAACTTAAATACACTCTATATCTGAAATCACTATTATTAGACCGTCAAATGCAAAGAAGCTTCTTCATCTTTTCCATCTTGAATACAAACAAAAGCACGTAATGACAAAAGTGAACTCTCAAATCCAATTTAAGAAGAAAAACCAAAAAACATTGGCCATATTTTTAGCTCCAATAGCAGCACCTTAGGCAATTGCAACGATTAAGGCATAAAAGCATTGAAATTCCCAAAAGGTGTAATCTAACAGAATAATTGATTCCATATACCATCAATTCCAAACATGATCTACCAAAGAATTGCAAGACAATGCAAATATACTACAGATCATATATGAAAATACCAAAATAGACCTCTAATTCTAGTCTTATTCCGAAATTGATATCCAAAATGGCTGACTATATAGTAACCAAACCATTTACCATATTGAAAATCATATTTCAAAATAGAAAGAAACAATCAAATCAACCGATAAAGGGAAAAATTAAGAACAAAAAGATGTATCCGGCGCTTCCCAACTTTTAGATGCTCTTGTTTTCGTGAAAAAGGCAAGGCCTGAGCTGACGCCATTTTCATTTTACCCATTCTCTCTTTTTTTCTTTTTTTTTTGAATTTAACGATGAGAATCCAAAATCAACAGATGAACAAGGAAAACTTTGGAATATTCAAGTGCCTAAGATACTTGAATTCACAAAACTATGGATTTCGAAGCTAAAACGAGGCATCAGCTTTGAACAATTGGTAAAACACAAGAAAAAAGAAAGTATACTTATGAAGTAAATTCAAACCATTCTATGCCAAGGGATTAATTATAAATCTGAAACCATTTTTGAAAGGAACAAGGCTTACTGACATTCAAAGAACCCTCTCAATGGCTATGCTTTCAAAGGGTTTCTTCCATTATGTTTTTTTTCTTTTCTTACCATTTTCAGGATTGACCTTCAGTGAACTATCTCAATGTCTACAAAGATGATGGATTTTATTGTCAAAATCATTTGATTTGCATTAATGCCTTAATTTTTTTTCCATTTCAAATAATTCGATCTAGTTGATAGTATATCAATGTTGCAACACACAATTTTGCTAGGAAGAAAACTAATTTACTGAGCATCGATATACTTGAGAATTGATCATAATTCGTAAATTAGGTAAATAATTTCCTATAATTTTCAGAATTTTCATATTTCTGATTGATCAATCCACTGTTTCTCTCAATGATTTCCTAAATCTTTATATGTTTCTCCAAATTCACAATCTTTCTTACTTGATTATTGATTTTTCCTTAGGCGTTAAGAAATCATGCACTGTAATGCCTAATTGATAGGATGAAATAAACAATAATTAAGAAAAGAAACGAAAAAGAAAAAGAAAAAGAGTAAGCGTACATTGAGAATAAGATGAGGATTGAACCAAACCTCATCAACAAAAGGGAGGAGAGAATCTAGGAACGAAGGCCTGAGATAAATTAGAGTGTTGGTGGTGAGAAGACCAGCGGTGACCGGCGGCTTCCACGACAGCTGGTAATATTCGTTGACTACATGAAGAGCCAACAACGGCAAGATTCCATGAGACATCGCCCCTCTTCTCCATCTTTTGTTATCCATCGGTTATGGTTTTTGTCTACAATTTTCACTTAGTGAATCAACAAAAAAAACATTTAATGAAAGATTAAAAGAGAATCTTCCTTGCTATATATGCTTAACATTGCCTTTTCCAGACTCTTCCTTTAGTTTCTATTTGTAACTTTTCCTCTTTTGCAACCCAAGGGGAAGGGGAAAGTGAAGGGGAAGGGAAAGGGGAAGAGGAAAGGGGAGAAAAATCTTCCCGTGTTTTGGAAAATGTCTTACCAAAAAAAAGTGTAAGATATTTTTCCAAAAGAATGCATGATTTTCCTGTGTTTTGGAAACGCTTATAGTGGGAATTTGTTTTCCACTAAACAAACGGTGGAAAATGATGAAAATATTTTCCGGAAAACAAAATACAAGCAAACAAACGGAGCCTTATTTACTCATTTACCTTTTTAACTTTTAAAAACATTCAAAATTTCACATAAACCTTACCATTAATATCCACTAACCACTCAAATGGTCTAAATACCATCTAAGTCCTCTCACTTTAAAAGCTATTTGACACCTTTAACTAATAGAACCCTTCTTTTGTACTTTTTATGATTTAATCCTTTTTACTTAATTAAGCATGCAAATGTCAAAATTTCTTAACAAAATTTTTTATATGACCTTACTAACATTCTATAGACATTAAAATAATCATAAAATAATAATGTACTCATTGGATTTGTGGTTTTGAAACCACTGTTCCAATTTCACTGAAAACGGATTGTTACAGTAGTGGTAGAAGCAATTTGACAAGTTTATGATAGAATAGAGGTACACAGTAAGCAAATATGATCAGAGCATATATTTTCGCAAGTTGCATGATGGTTCTCTCAAATATCTTCTTCTTTATGTTGATGATATGTTGATAGTTTCCAAAAGTCAAGTAGATATTGAGAAACTAAAGACATAGTTCAAAAAAGAGTTTGAGATGAAGGATCTAAGAGAAGTAAAGAAGATTTGGGCATAGAGATAACTTGAGATAGATGTTTGAAGAGGCTTTGTTTGACTTAAAAACAATATCTGAGAAATTTGCTAAAGTGTTTCAACATGAATGAAAAGTCAAAACCTATTAGCACTCCTCTTGCTCCTTATTTCAAACTTAGTGCCTCTATATTGCTAAAGAATGATGAAGAACGAGAATACACGTCAAAGATACCATATGTAAATGTTGTTGGTAGCTTAATGTATGCTATGGTATGTACAATACCTAACAATTCATAAGCAGTCGTGGTTGTGAGTAGGTATATGCATGATCTAGGAAAGAAGCTTGGTAAGCTGTGTAATGGATTTTGCGGTATATCCAGAATAAAATGGATATTAGATTGATTTTTGAGCAGGAAGATAATTAGGGTGTGGTTGGATTTTCTAATTTACACTATGTTATTGATTTAGACAAACGTCAGTCAACTATTAGTTATATGTTTACCCTTGAAAAGGTACTAGTTCGTTGGAGGCCTACTTTACAATCAATAATTGCCTTATCTATTACAAAAATAGAGTATATGGCAATCACAAGGGATGTAAAAGAGGCAAATTGGCTTTAAAGGTTGCTTGGTGAACTGGAAATTATGCAAAAGTATGTTAAAGTGCATTGCGATAGTCAAAGTGCTATTTAGTTAGCAAAAAAAAATCAATTTTATCATGTAAGGACGAAAGATATTAATGTTTGATATTACTTTGTGTAAGAGATTTTAGAAGAAGGTGGAGTAAAGATCCAAGAAATTTCAACCACTAAGAATCCTATCGACATGATGACTAAAGTTGTGACAACAGTCAAGTTTCAACTATGTTTGGACTTGATCAATGTTAAAACTTGAAGGTTGAAGACACTATCAAATGTTATTTCGCAAGGAGATTGAGGAAGTGGAAATTTGCCAATGTGGAGATTTATTGAAATAGCACAATCTCACATCTAAAAAATACAAGGATGTGGAGTGTTTGTACTACTATAAATAAAGGTGGTTTTTCCACCTTTAAATCATCCCAAAATTTGACATTTTCTTCATAAGCCAATTTTTCTCTCTTCTTATTTGTAATTTCATTTGTATCTTTTATAGTGAAATATATTTGGTAGTTTCTGAGGACGTAAGTGTTGGAAAAATCCCGTTTTAAAAACTGTTTTCTTGCATATTTGAAAATTAAAATTTTGAAAATCGACCCGGTTTGTGATGTTTATAGTAACAAACTCTAACTGAATTCATACCTATGTTGTCGGCTTAGCAGTTGTTTGTTGTTCCTGGCTTTCAATCAAATAATCTTCTCTACTATTCTTGTACCATAAATTGCTTCGAGTATGGGCTCTAACCCATTGAATTGAAACACAAAACTAGAAAAAGTTTTCTCTCATTTTTAGGTTGAAAATAAAAATTATATCTTTTTAATAAAAACTGGTAGAATTGTTATTCTAGAAAAATATATATGTAATATTTTAAAATAAATACTCTCTATTTTTTGACAGAATAACAATCTCTCAAAGTTGTGTAAATAGCTCTACTGGCGCCATCTATTTATAGGAAGAGAAGGTAGAACCTTTGTTGAGTTGTAGTAGTTTATTTCAAATAGAAAAACAACATCCTACTTAGAATAGGACTAGGGTGGACGGCACATCTTAGTATTCCTACTAGGGTTTCACTTCTTTCATGTCCATGATGGGTTTTTAGGTCTTTCTCATATCGGATCCAATTACGAGTGCTTCTTAGGCTTTTCGACCCAATACTTTATAATTTGATCCAACCCGATTCTGTTTTTCTATTTCTTAAAATAAACTTCAATATATACATATTAAACAATTTTCTCATCTCAATTTTACCCTCAATAAAATTTTGAAGATTTTACCCTCGATAACATCCCCTAGTAAAATTTCGAAAAAATTCATTCAATATCTCATAGCTCAACATGCTCACTATAAGCAAATGGTTTATTTTCATTTCGAGCTTCAAAATAGCTTAAAAATATAAACTCATTCTTCTGATCGTTTTTAATTAATCCATATAGAATTGCAAATGGATTATTTCCATTTTCATTTCCATTTTTAGAAATTTAAATTAATTTCTAAATGATTCCATTTCTCCATTTTGGAGAAAACCATAATAATTCCTGAATGTTTTCCATTTCTCTTTTTCTATTAATTCTATTCATTTCTATTCAAATATGTAATTCATTTCTAATTTCAACAAGCTAGTGAAGGAACCGATTGGACATATGTAGTTGAGACTCATATGATTTATAATTAAGTTTCAACTTTTCACCCATTAATTATAAACTCATTTAGTCACAAAGTCATCCCACTAAAGTATCGTGACTGAGCTCTCCCAAATTGCATACCATTATGAAAGTAACTACTCTGTGCTCGTCCAATGACCTTGTCATAAGTGTGTTACCCTAATAGGATATCATTGATCTCTTTTGGATAATATCTGTTCTCCCAATGTGATCCTATTTTATCTCATGGTAACCATTACATCTTCCTTCATAAAAAGTCAATTACATCGAATAGTAATTAAGTCATTCGTCACAAAGATGAACGACCCATGACCATGTTTACTTTCCATCAACTATGTAATTCCAATGAGAGGATATTATTTACCCATGTCTCAAGCCATAAATTCCACTGTTATGAATGGTGCTACCTACTGTAGAAGTTGTACACCCAATGCACCAACTTTCGATTCCTTATCTATTCAAACTCAGGCTTTTACTTACATCAAAATGTATGAGTCATGCATACAAGTTTGACATCTACTCAGGATTTAGGTATTTCACAATATGAATTTCACAAGTGAATAAATCCATAAAAGGATTTAGGATCTATTCTACTTGGGTCTTGTTTGATGTACTGTCAGTCTAGTCAATCACATCTATGTCTTTATCATCTGGGAGTCATTCACTCCAATGCTTAAGACAAGGCATTTGTCCACTTAGACTTGATAGATGACATATTAGTCTTCAAATTGATTTGCTTATTTTTTATTAGACTAAGGTTATGTTTAGGTTCATCTACTAATACAAGCAACCTTTTCGTATTACGATCTGACCACGTAATATCGCTTATTATTAGTTAAACATTAGACAACCAATGAGCAACATTTCCTTCCAATTTGCTTTGCATGCAAAAACCATTTTAAGGACAATAATACAAAGTATATTAATCGTAATCAATGAATTTGTTTTGTTAACAAATTTGTTCAAAAAATTATAAGTGTATATTGACGAAAATACTACACTTAGGGTACCAAATCCAACAGTAAGCATAATTTTTCGAACCTCATTAAATTTCTAGTGTTTTTTTATTGTTTTATTTATCTTTCAATATTTTTTGGGCAGCCAAAAATCAACTTTTGGGATAATTATTTGGAGGTCCCTACATTTAGAAATCATTGAAAATTAGCACACTATATTTGTTCAAGAAACCGTCCACCCCTTACATGATTCAAGTATGATTTTATGCTTGAAACAAGCAACAAACTCATCATCCTTTCCACATTTCCTCCACCAACCTCAAGTATAAATACCCACTCCCATCTCACATTTCAATCATCCCTTATTCATCCTTCATTTAACATTTCTCTTCCATTCTTTCATTCCCTCTCTTCATTCCCATGCTTAGCATCCCATATTTCCTTTTTTTCTTAGCCAGCAAAACTTTGATAAGATTATCTCTTGGCCGGCCACCTTGAATTAGCTGAGCGATCTTAACCAAACGATAACTAATAGACATAATAGTTGAAAAGTGCATGCTTAATTTAGATTCTAACTTGACTAAATTAAAGGTTCACAATAACTTTAACGAGCTTTATTATCTTGCATAGTTTTTAGGTTTATGTGATTAAATTGTTTTAAACCTAACCCGTCCCTTTTACTTCACATGAATTCTGAAAAACTCTTAGTTTAATATGACCAGTAAAATGCATATTTTACTAAGTAAAAGATTCTGAAAGGATTTAATTTAGTTTCAAACTCATGAAAGATTGAGTTGCCATGGAATATTTTTCGAACATTGTTAAATATGAGAAAAATGAATTAAGTTGAATGATGTAATTATTCTAGCCTATTCATGTTATTGATTGTTGAAGTTTGTGTTGTTGCTGCTAAATTCATCTCATACATTTTAGTTAATTATTATACTTAGATTAGAATTGCATTAGGGATCATCTTGCATCTAGATAATTTAATTTAATTTAATCATCCATCGCTCAAAATATTGTGTTCTTATCACCAATTTGTAAAACTTTAATTTTATAATTAACTGATTAACATACACAGTCCTTGTGGAGACAATAACTCTTTTACTTACTTATTGCTTGATAACGACTATGTATACCTGCACAAACCTACGCGTTTCAGCCATCCACTCTAATGCCCAAGACAAGAGATCTCCTTAATTAGACTTGACAAACAACATATTAGTCTTTCAATCGGTTTTCCCATTTTTGATTAGCCTAAGGACATGATTAGATTATCTACTAATATATGTTATCTTCTTGTATTACGATTCGACCATATAATACCACTTAGTATTAATTAAATATTAGATAATCCATAAGCCAATATTTAATTCCATTTTACTTTATGTGCAAAAATCATTAAGGATAATATACAAATGATAATAATGTAATTAATGAATATTTTATTAAACCAATTTATTTAAAAAATATAAGTATACATAGACGAAAATACTACACAAAAGGCATAGATCCCAACAAGATGAAGATTGATGCGCTTTTTGATAGTCTAATTAAATGCTTGTTGTTTTGATTAAATCACAATTTAAAGGGAGATTTGTTGGGATTGTGCTATAAATAGGAGATTTTTTTTGGATACTCTTGCTTAAATATGAAATTAAGGGGGTTATTTACTCTTTAGGAAAGTTAAAGGTTGGTTAACATGTGCATGATGGCATTTAACCAACTATTGAATAAGTGGTTGAAGAAAATTTAGAACATGAGAATCCTTTATCACCTAATGTTGGCACCACCACTACAAAACCTATTTTGGATGTTGTTTAAAGGGCCAAAGCTCTTACTCACCTCCAAGCTGAACTTAAATTTCTTAATTCACAGGTTCAACATATTAAAAAAAGGAAGCTTCTGGTACTTCAATATACAAATGATCTTCAAATGGCTTCAATGTATTTTTCAAAAAAAAAAAGAGACTAAAATAAGTTGTAGTTGTTGCGAGATGCCCATTCATACAACAACTGGCACATCTAGCAAATAGGTTAAAAACCAGGAGAATGATAAACTATCACACGATGGATTATCGAGCAGATAAACTTTGGTAAACAATGTGGTAGATAATCCAAACATGGCAGATAGTCCAAGAGTGGCAGACAAGCCAATGTGGCAGATAGTTTGAGTGTAAGGCAGAATGACGATCAGTCTAGCCACCAACTACCCTAAGGGTTTTGTTACAAGCTAACGAGTTGTCAACTTGTTTTATAAAGTTGTTAGATTATTTTATGTATCTTTAATCTGATATGTTAATGTAATCGGTGCTGATTGGATAGAAACCAACCAATTAGTAAATTCCATGTATTTAAACCTACCAACTTGTCAAGTTGCAGTTGGTGCTTTTTTATTTAAAGTTGTACATTGTATGAAATTTAAGATGTATCGAATTGAAAAATAACAAGTTACATATGATTGCTAATCTTTGCTTTGTTTTCTTTCTTCCTTTGTAATAAAAAAACCAACAACTGGTATTTAGGACCAGTCATCTTTTGAGGGCCTTTGTTAAGAAAATAAAGAACAACCTCTGTTTCTTTTTTTTTTTATAAAAATGTCTTCAGGTAGTTTTGCACCTCCTTCACCACTAGTTTTTGACGGTGAAAACTACAATATTTGGTAGTCAAGATGAAGACTTACCTACGAGCTTATGACTTATGAGAGGTTGTGAATGCGTGTAACACCCCTAACCTGTATCCGCCGCCAGAATAAGGTTACAGAGCATTACCGAACTTATTTCATAAATAAGCATACATTTCACAAACAAATTCCAATTCCAAATGAATATCATTCAATATTAATCACATTGTCCTTAATACGAGCCTACGAGGCCTAAAACATGCATTAGAAGTAGTTCGGGACTAAACCGATAACTTATGAAAATTTTGAGAAAAACATTAAAAATTTCAAAGTACAGGGGACACATGCCCGTGTGGCCTGGTCGTGTGTCTCACACTGCCAGAAGACACGCCCATGTCACAAGCCGTGTGGACATTTGAAATGGGATCACATGGCCATATCCTAGACCATGCCGTACCCCATGTAACTCTCTAACTTATGTCACACGGCCAACCACACGCCCATGTGTAACAACCTATTTTTGAGTTAGATCGGAACAGTGGTGTCGGGACCACTTAACCAAGTCAAAATATTTATTTTATTATTTTATTAATGTTTACAGCATGATAGAATTACCGTGTGAAAATTTCGTAAAAAAATTTTACCAATTAAATGCTTAATTCGGTAAAAAAGACTAAATCGCGTAAAGCATAAAAGTAGAGTCCTATTAGTTAAAAGCACTAAATGAATATGGAAATGAAAGGTGGAAGTCTTTATGTTGCAATTAGTCCATTAATTTTATAAGAGGACATTACTGGACATCCATTATATGATTTTATATGTTTATTATTAAGGTTAATTTAGTAAAATGTAAAATTAATATATGTTAAATAAACAAAGCCAAATTAGCCTTATATTCATCATCTTCCATAGATTTGAGAAAGAAAAAAAAGCTTGGGAAGCATTTAGGGTTTCAGCAACTTTGAATCCTGATTAAGGTATTGTTTTAGCTCGATTTTTAATGATTTCTATGTTTTTGAGCTCGTTGCAGCTTAATCTAGCTAGCCCATGCCCTAATTTCTGAAATTAGTGATGATTTTGAGTTATGCCATTGTTGAGTACTTGTGTAATTTGAAGTTTCTTGTTAGATTATTGATGGATATTGAAAGATATATAAGTTTTACAAAGTGATTTTTGACAACAATGTGAATTAGGGGTTAAATTATAAAATGTTAAAATGTTGTGGTTAGAAAAATGAATAAAATAAAAATATGGGCTGCTATGAGGTTATATGAAATTTGGCTACTTTAGATTTGAGATTAATTATACAAAATTACCATTTGGTGTGAAAAGGACTAAATTGCAAAGTAGGCAAAAGTATAGGGGAAAATGTGTAATTTGCCAAATATATGTGAGTTGGATTAAATTGAATGATTTGGTGAATGGGTTAAATTTGAATTTATATAGATCAAGATAAACAAATACCAGAACTTGATCGGGGGAAACGAAAGGTAGACGGGTAGACTACGGTTATCCGAGCAAATACGAGTTAAGTTCGTATAATTAGAATTAACTCCTTGAATATATGTATTTAATTGTAATGTATTTTTGTGAATTTAGAAATATATATATGTATATATATATATATGAGTATTGAATTGCCTATTGGTTATATGTTTTGAATGATTACCGAGTCCCGTTTGAACCGTAGAAAGTCGTAGGATACAAGTGACATGTCACTAGGGTTACCATTTGGTCTAGTTCCTGCATTTGTTGTAGACTCACACAGCTCGTATGAGCTTACCGTTTCAGCTCTTCAGAGCTTATCGTTTCAACTTTACAGAGCTTACCGTTTAGCTCGATAGAGCTTACTGTTTACCAGCTCAGGAGGAGCATACCGGTCATGGCTCAAAAGAGCGAAATGATGATGAATTGACAGATTTACCGATTTATATACTTTTTGTGTATCACCCGAGTATCCTTCGATATTTCCTTTGGTTCAACAGGCATTATACTGATATGAATTGTAAAGATTATATGCTACAAGGATTACATGATTTACATGGATATATGATATATGCTATATGAATTACATGATTTATATGGATTATAGGTTACATGATTACATAAATTTACATGGATAACATGATACATGAAATATATGATTTGTGATAATACAATGATACTTGGCTTACTTGAATTGAGAGATGAATTTGATGATATATGTATGTTATATGTTTGGTTTCATCCTTATGGATGGATGAAGATATGGATGTTAGATGACTAACTTGTAAATGGTGTTGTGAATAGACATTATCAGCAAATGAGTTGGATTTTAAGTTGTTTTAATGTTTTATGTCACAATGGTAAGTTTAATTCTATATGATACGGGCTTACTAAGCTTTTAAGCTTACTCTATTTATTTTTCCACGTTTTATAGATTTCGAAAGCTAGCTCGATTCGAACGAGGTTGAAGATTTGCTATCACACTATCCAGACGGTCTTTTGGTACTTTTGGAATTTATGTAAATGTTGTAAATATGGCATGTATAGGCTAGTTTAGAGGTTGAAGTATATGGTAACCTATGTTAACGAATATGATGTGAATTTTGGTACTTAAACAAGCTATGTGATATGGCTTGAATTAGAAATGTTTGGTTTGGTATGAAAGCTTTAAATGGTATATCTTTAACATGGTAAATTTGATAAATGATGTTGGCATTTGATAAGGTTGAAATGAATGATGTTATGTGGATATTTTGTAATATGATATGTGGATGTATTAAGGCATATGAAATGTGCTCATTTGGTATATGTTTTATGGTAATAATTGATATTGAATTGGTTGGTTATAAATGGTTCAAAATGTCCATTCTTTGGCTGAATTGGTTGCATACTACGAGTATGATTTAGCGCCAAATTGATGCTTATAGGTACAAACGCTTTGTGTGTGAAATGTGGCTTAAACCAAGCCTATTTTCATGCCACACGACTGAGCACACGGGTGTGTGACTCAACCGTGTGACCCTTGCACCTTAATTAAATTGGACAGTGAGTTACACGGCATAGACACACAGGCGTGTCTATTGGCTGTGTATGGCACATGGGCTAGCACACGGGCGTGTGGTCGGCCATGTGGCCAAGTAAGTATACCCCTAAATTTTCACACGGCCAGACACATGGGCGTGTCTGATGGCTGTGTGGACAAGTCAGTAGGTATGTCCTGTTTTTACACGGCCTAGACACATAGACGTGTCTGGTGACCGTGTGAGGCACACGGCCGTGTGACCTTTATTCGAAAAATTTTCTAAGTTTTCCTATCTTTTTCATATGTTATCAAATTAGTCCTGAATACATGTATAGTACTTTGTATGCTCGAATTAAGCATGTTTTGAGTGTAAATGAATGATAATCACTGAAATGAGATGACATTTGTTGAATGTTTGATTAAATACCATTCTGAACTGAGTTATAGGCCCGGTAATACCCCTTACCTATTCTGACGACGGTTACGGGATATGGTGTTACACCATGTGACTAGCCCATGTAACTTACGGACTTGCTACCTTTAAAAACTACAGGGGACGCGCGGTCGTGTCACCTGGCTGTGTGTCACACACGGTTGAGACACACGCTCGTGTCTCTACCCATGTGGACGAAAATAGGCTATTTTCTAAGCCACATTTCTTACCCAAACTTGCATCAACCTAAACACTTCAATTGGCACATGGTATAGCATCAATAGGCAATCAAACCAATCTCAACCAAGCCTAAATTATGCTATTTCAAAACCAAAAACCAATAGGCACATAAATATCGCAATAAGCCATTCAATTCATACCAATTTCTCATTCTCAAATCACCTAAATGGTCATATTCAATTATGCACTATTTTACCTATAGCTGCAAGCATACCAATCTCAATTTCAACCATTTGGTACACCCAATACATATATACAATATATCAAAAGGCCATTTGCACAAATATATATATATATATATATATATATACAACCAAATGTATCAAAACAAGCCAAATCACATGGCTATATATACATAACCAAATCATTCACCGTTTATAAGCCAAATAAAATGGCTTAACCATTACCAACATATACCAAAATGATGATATCTCCTAATATAACCAAAACACATAAGTTCAAAAGTACCAAAATGATAGTGGGATAGTGTGAAGAGATCTCTGATAACTTCCAATCTGAGCGAGCCTCCGAATCACTATAAAACATGGAAAAGAAAACAGAGTAAGCTATATAGCTTAGTAAGCTCGTATGATAGTAAACTCAACTTATATATATATAGATATATGTATACAATTCAAGAAATTAAGCATATCATAATATAACTCATTTTGATCCACAAACCTATCACATATTCATTCACAAGGTTAAATATGAAATTCACAAATTTCTTCGATTCAATGCTTGTATGGTTCATGTACATACCTGTACCCACTTGTATCAATCTCATACTCATCCATATCCTTGATATATCTATTGAACCATTCAGAATAATATCAGATACCTGGGAATTCGCACCCTAAGTGCCAAATACATAGCTGAAGCTATCTCAATCTCATATCTCATATAATGCTCACTCTCGAGCTATCAACGGGTCTGCTCACACAAGTTGACGGTCATGACGTAGCTACACGGTGCTGCTCACACAAGCTGATGAGAATCCGCAATGCATGTCAGATAACTCAGCCACCGGTAGGACGTACAAACCAGCATCCAAATCACATAACCCCTAATGACATGTCATTCGTATCCTAATCTATTCCTAAGGTTCAACCAGGATTTCACATTGCCAAATCTTTATCGAACATATTCGTAAGGTCATTTTCATAATTAAATTCAATGATTAAGCATTTGAAACACAAATATAATAATGTTTATTAACATGCGAACTTACCTCGATCGCAAAGACGACAAAATAGATAACTAGTCCAATACTTTATTCTTTCCCCGATCTAGATCCGAACTTCACTTTTCTTGATCTATATGTAATCAAATATGTAATAAAATTTAACTTATTTAATTAAAATTCTATTCAATTTAATCCAAATTTCATATTATGAAAAATTACACTTTTGCCCCTAACATTTCAACAACTTTACAAATTTAGTCCTTAGCTCATAAAAATACCAATTCATGCAATTAGATCCCTGCCCATGCTAGCCAAATTTCCCTCATTAACAAAGCAGACCATATTTTTCATTATTTCACACATTTACTACATAATTTTTATTTTTCACAAAAAAAATCCCTAATTGACAATTTTATCAAAAATCACTTTACAAATGTTGTTTATCTAACAACAACCATACATTTTCTATCATAAAACATCAAGATACACACATATTCATCAATGGTAAAACTTTAAACCTTTAACAGTTTCACAAATTAGTCCCTGTGCTAGCTATATTAAGCTGCAACGATCTCAAAAACATAGAAATCAATAAAAATAGGACAAAAACCATACTTAAATAAACAATGGAAGCTTGGCCGAATGAAGAACCCTACTTATGGCTTTCTTATTTCTAATTTTCGGTGGAAGAGATAGGATGAAGATGAGTGGAAATTTTTGTTTTGTTTTATTTAACCTTATTTATTAATTTACTTATTTAACCTTTGTTTTTAACCATTAATAACATCCATTTTATGTCCATAAATGTCCAATCACTTATAAATTGTTTAATTACCATCTAAGTGCTCTTACATTTCAGTTCTATAGCCATTTAGTGCATTTAACTAATAGAACACCACTTTTGCACTTTACGCGATTTAGTCCTTTTTATTAAATTAAGCACTCAAACGATAAAATTTCTTAACAAAATTTTCACACAATTATACTATCATACTAAAGACCTAAAAATAATAATAAAATAATTATTTTGACTTCAGATTTGTGGTTCCAAAACCATTGTTCTAATTTGACTAAAAACGGGATGTTCCAATGCGGTTGTAGAGTTACCACCGTTGAGAGCCAATCTGATGATAGCACAAATAAAAAAAAACATAATAATGATCATGCTAAGAAATTCAAGGTGATTTCATGTCTTTATAATGTTGTCTCTAATGTGATTTTCACCAGAATCATGGCCTATGAGACTCCAAAGCAAGCTTGGGATAAACTAAAGAAAGAATTTCAAGGTATAGACAAGACAAGTTAGTAGCAGATTATCAATTTAAGGAGGGACATTGAGAACTTGAAGATGAAAGAGTCTAAAACTATCAAACAGTATTCTGACAAAATCATGGCTGTTGTAAACAACATAAGGTTACTTGGAGATTAGTTTTCTGATAGCAGGGTAGTCAAGAAAGTGATCACTACACTTTCTGAGGGCTACAAGTAAAAAATATCCTCTCTTGAAGATTTGAGAAACCTATCAACAATCTCTTTATCAAAGTTGATAAATGCACTGTACGCTCAAGAACAAAGGAGAGCTACAAGGTAGGAGAAGCATGTTAAGAGAGCTTTTCAAGTAGGAAACAGGGAAGACTCGAGCTCCTTTAACATCAGAGGAAATAAAAGCTAGTCGGAAGAGGCAGAGAAATCAATGAGAGAATGTGGATAGAAGAAATATCCATAATGTTCTCACTATAAAAAGACTACTCATGTGGCGAAGTTTTGTTGTTTCAGACAAGACATATAATGCATAGCCTGTAAGTAGTTTGGACACATGGAGAAAGTTTGCAAAAATAAAGGGTGAACTCAACAGCCACAACCACATTAGAATACTCAGGCTCATGTAGTTAAGAGAAATCATGCTTAGGAGGAGCAAGTGTTTGTAGCCTTTGGTTTTCCCCTTAAAATCAGAGTTGTAAAAGGTTGGTTGATTGATAGTGGATGCACCAACCGTATGACCTTAGATGAAAACATCTTTAGGAAGATAGATAGAAGCTGCATTTCAAAAGTAAGGGTTGGAAATGGCAAACTCATTCAAGTAAAGGGCAAATGCGACGTGCTTATCAATACGCCATCAGGTACCAAAGTGATTTTAGATGTTCTTTTAGTACTTGAAATAGATCATAATCTCCTTAGCATTGGTCAACTGTTTGAGAAAAATTATAGTGTTGTTTTCAAAGATAATGGCTACACTATATTAGATTCATTGGGACAAGAGGTCATTATAGTCTTGATGAAATATAGAAGCTTTTTATTAGACTAGAACTTGGCGATCTCAAATACCTATACCAATTTAGTTGATGACAGAAAAATTTGGTGAAGAAGATTGGGACATATGAACTACAAGTCCCTCAGTCAAATAAGTAGGACAAATTTGGTTGAGAATATAGCCAGAATTGAAGATCAGAATAGTGTCTACGAAGTTTGTCAACTTGGGAAGTAGGCGAGGCTTTCATTTCTAGTAAATAAAGCTTGACGTGCCAATGCAAAGCTTCATTTGGTTCACTTTGATGTATGTAAGCCAATGAAGACACCTTCTTTGAATGGCAACAGATACTTTATCTTGTTTATTGATGATTTGACAAGATATTGTTGGATTTATTTTTTGAAACAAAAACTAATGTAGCTGAATTTTTTTGGAAGTTTAAAGTAAAGGTTGAAAATTAGAGTGATAACAAGCTGAAGTTGATCAGAGCTGATAATGGAACCGAGTACACTTCAAATAAGTTTGAAAGCTACTATGAAGATACTGGGATTCATCACCAGCTCACCAACATTTACACTCCGCAGTAAAATGGAGTGTGTGAGAGGAAAAAAAGACAGTGATGGACATGGCGAGGTGTTTGTTAGTTGAAAGCAAGTTGCCAAAATAATTTTGGGTTGAAGCAGTAAACACTTTAGCCTATTTTTTTGAACAGACTACCAACTAAGGTTGTGAAAGAGAAAACTCCATTTGAAGCTTGGTACGGGTATGAACCTTTTATTTCTCACTTGAAAGTATTTGGCTATATTTGTTTTATTCATGTCCCTCAGGTGAAAAGAAGAAAATTGGAGAGGAGATAACAACCTAATTTTCCTTGGCTACAACATCAACAAGAAGGGATATAGAATTTATGATCCATTCTCTAAGAAGATAGTGGTAAGCAGGAATGTTGTGTTTGATGAAGAAAGAACTTCAAAATGGGATGTTACTGAAGCTAAAATGCTTGAGCAATGAGAGCTTAAGCTGGGGTCGCAACCTGTGGGTAATGAAGTTGAAGAACAAGACTTCGATGACTGATAAACCATAATATATGCATATTTTTACCCCATGCTTAGCACATTTTTTGGGTGAATTATCATTAGAATTGTGGAATTTGATGCTCCTAATCCTTTAATTTCATGTTTTATACTTAGGTGAGCATAGGAGAGTGAAAAGAATGAGAAGCAGGCCAAAAACGGAGAAAATGAGCCAAAGTGAGAAATTAACACGGCCTGGAGTTCCTCATACAGGTACACCACACGCCCGTGCCTATTTAGCAGACCTGAACACTGCCTAGGCCTAATTCACACTGGCGTGCCACACGGGCATGTCCCTATCGTGACTCATTTTAATTTCACGCGGAAAAGGCTATTTAGAGGCTAAGAAAGGTATTCCAGAGTCTATATAAACACCCTAGGAGAGGACTAAAGGGGACACACAGAGTAGAAAGCAAGGAATTACTCGAAGAAAGCCAATTGATCCATCTCAGAAGCCGAAATCTCCTTCAAGACTGAAGATTTCCTTTCAATTCCTTTCAAGGGTTTTAGGGTTTCTTTATATTTTGTTATTTTCTTTATTTTGAGATGTTCTTCTTTATAAACATGAACTAAATCCCTCAAATACCTAAGGGATTCTTTGTGTTTTTAATCATTATGTTAATATTCCAGGATATTAATTCAATTTGAATGTGCTTATTCAGTGGAGCAAAAGTCCCTACTTAAGAGTAAATCCAATACAATTAAGCAGAGTTGATCGCATTCCTAGACATAGGACGACGTAAATCTGCCGGATTAGAGTCAAATCTAATAGGGGAATCCATAGATTGAGTTAATGCAACACTAGGGGTTTTAATTAGGAAGAAATTTCAATTAATCAACCTTGGGTTAGATGTTTTTAGTCTCGATGGAGATAATAACATAATTTAGGGATTTCTACGGATTAAGGCAAGTGAATAAATCGTCTAATTCAAAGTTACATAACAAGTGAAGTCTAGGTGGATTCTTCCTTGGGTATTGTCTTAATCAATCAGTTTTTCCAAAAGTAATTTCCCCAACTTACTCTCTGTCGTGCTTCTAGCTAATTAGTTTGATTTAATTAGTTAAAACAAATTCCCTTTACTTCTAGGCTAGATAATAGAAAGAAAGTAATTACTAGTACTTTTAGTTCTTGTGGGTTCGACATTCCGGTCTTACCATAAGCTATAATACTGTCTGATAGGTGCGCTTGCCTTATTCATGATAACAGTTAGTGTCTAGGTACGATCATAAAATTTAAAACTTATCACGAGCACATCAAGTTTTTAGCGCCGTTGCCGGGGATCTAAAATATGAGGAACACTCGATTTTTATTACTTTAGCCATTTCTATTTTATTGCAATTTACTTTTTATTTTTGTTTTTATTTTTATTTACTAACTTCTTTCTTTTATTTGTCTCTGACAAGTGCCTCTAGTTTATGACTAGAAAAAACCTGTCAGGACCATTATTGTTTGATAGCGATTTAGAAGCGACAGTTCACAGAAACTGAAGAGAAATAAGGCGAAGCTTACTGTACCTAGAACAAGGGGAAGAGGACGAAACTGAATTTACTGAAGAGATGGAAGCAAATCCAAACTATCTGCTACCTCCTGTGGTAGCCGTAGATCATGCGAATCAAAATCTTGCTCCTCGTACTATGTATGATTATGCTAAGCCTAATTTAGCTGGTACTGAATCTAGTATTGTTAGGCCTGTTATTACTGCAAATAATTTTAAACTGAAACCTAACATTATACAGATGATTCAACAATTTGTTCAGTTTGATGGTTTGTAGGATGAGGACCCTAAAACACACTTAGCAAACTTTTTGGAATTCTGCAACACTTTTAAGATAAATGGCGTTTCTAATGATGCCATTCGCCTTCGGTTATTTCCCTTTTCTCTGAGGAATAAGGCTAAACAATGGTTAAACTCTCTACCACGAGGGTCTATCACTACTTGGGAATAAATGACCGAGAAATTTCTTTTGAAATATTTTTCGTCGGCTAAAACGGTAAAGTTGAGGAATAATATTTCTTCTTTTGTGCATATGGATTTAGAAACGCTCTATGATGCATGGGAGAGATACAAGAACTTATTGAGAAGGTGCCCTCACCATGGGTTACCCTTATGGCTACAGGTTCAAACTTTCCATAACGGTTTGAACCCCTCAACAAGGCAAATGATAGATGCGGCAGCCGGTGGAACAATCAATAACAAAACACCTGAGGAGGCTTATGAGTTTATAGAGGAGATGTTACTGAATAATTATCAGTGGCAAGTCACGAGAACAAAACCACAAAAAGCTGCTGGTGTTTTCAATATTGATGCAGTCGCTATGCTTTCCAGTTAGGTAGAACTTTTGAATAAAAAGATTGATGGTTTAGTTGGTTCTACGCAAATACATCCAGTTATGCAGTGTGATACAAATCTTGAGTACCCACTCTATAGACATGGCATGGACAACGAGCAACTGAATTATATGGGTAATAATCCTCGACCTCAAAATAATATTTATAGTAACACTTACAATGCAGGTTTGAGAAATCACCCAAATTTCTCATGAAGAGGTTAAGGGAATCAAGGAAATCAAAGGCCACCACCTCTCGGGATTTCAGCAACCCCCTTACCGGCAGGAAAAGAAACTAAACCTTGAGGAGATGTTGGAAAAGTTTATCTCAGTGTCAGAAACACGTTTTTAGAATACTGAAATAGCACTTAAAAACCTACAAGCTTCAATTCAAGGACTTGAAAACTAAATTGGTCAACTTGCCAATATGATATCTGATAGACCACAAGGTAGTTTGCCAAGCAATACTGAACCCAATCCTAGGGAGCATGTTAAAGCAGTCACACTAAGGAATGGAAAAACACTAGTTGAACTTGAAAAGAAGTCTGTTCAAGAACCTGACAAAGAAAAGGTTGAGGAGGCTGAACCTAAAGAGAATGCTCCACCAGTACTTAAAGAATACAAGCCACCCATCCCATATCCAGCACAGTTGAAGAAAGACCGCATGGATTCACAATTCGTTAAATTTCTTGAACTTTTTAAACAGTTACATATTAACTTACCTTTTGTTGAAGCTATTTCGCAGATGCCCACGTATGCAAAATTCTTAAAGGAACTTCTAACAAACAAAAGAAAATTTGAAGAGCTGTCCACAGTGGAACTCAATGAGGAATTGTAACACCTTGAATTTGGGCCTAGAAGAATTGGGCCTTGAGTCGGGGTTTGGATAAAAGAAAACTTGAATAATTGAGAAGTTTTAAATATTATTGTTAAAAATTATTATTGATAAAATATTACTGTTATTATTATTTATGTTTTAAATTTTTATGAAAATTATAATTATTATTAGATAAAACTATTATTATTATTTTTATTAAAAAAATTATAATAGTATTGTTATTAATTTGGTGTTTAAATTTAGTGATTAAATAAATTAAAAGGGATTTATAGTGTGGGGGAAGTCTTGGGTTCGATCCAAAACTCTAGCAAAAAAATTAATTTTTGCCTCTTAAGGAAATCTGGGCATGAGGCCTTAAAAATAAATTGGGCAAGAACTGGGCATAAAGAAACGCCTGGCCCAGTGGTTAGGCGTGCTAAGGTAACAGGAAGGGGGCTGGGGTTTGACTCCCAGCATGTGCAAATGTGTTTTTTTTAGTAACCCGATTGCGGCTAAGTAAGGCTTAAAAGAAGCTGCAACGGGATTATGCCACAAGGAGCGCCTGTGGCGCAGTGGCAGCAGCACGCTAGGATTTTCCAAGGGACGCGGGTTCGAGTCCATGCGCAGGCAAATTTTAATTTTATTTTTAAAATCGCGGGGACTGCAGCAGGTAAGGTTTAAAATTAAAGGTAACCGTATATGGTTGAAAATAAAGCCGCGACGCAGTGATCAGCAGTGCGTTTGGTACCCTGGAGGTCCCGTGTTCGAGCTGGGGTGCGAGCAGGAGGGTGGCTTTTTGCTGGGCAATTCAAATTTGTTTGGATGGAATTTAAATTCGGTGGTAGCTAAATTTAAGGAGCAAGTCATGGGATTTGATTTAAGGAAGGATTTTTGTGCCGAAAGAGCTTTGAAAATTTTGGCTTTTTATGATTCATTCTCTTTTTAATTAGTTAGAGTATTTTAGTGTTAGCCGATTGTATTTTTATTATTTCTTCAATCGGTTCTTGTTTTTCTATTTTGTTTTGCTCATCTTTTCTTTGCTAAGTCCTCTACTTCTATTCTTAATTTTTCCTTTTTGATTTTCTTTTCATTAGAGCCGATGATAGGGTCCCTTCTCCTTACTAAGAACAAGCCACAACTTACATCCCTTTGACCCATTTGTGAACTTCTTCTATTTTATTTTTCATGCAAAAGCCGAAATCTAAAACTTATATTGCCGATTTCTTCCTGGTCAAATATCTTGCTCTTCTCTTTTTGAGGTTCGATTGGATCGACATCAAATCTAAGTTAGAAAGGTGATTTGGGATTGATTCGCTGGCAACAAGATCTGTAGTAAGTTATCGAAACCCTTTCCATTCTTTATTTCGGGATTTAAGAAAAGCCGAAATCCCTAAACACTTTAGGGAGGCTATCATTTTGGTTAAGATTTAAATTAGTATTTTTCAATCGGTTTATTATGTGCTAGTACGGATTGAAGGCTAGCGATCAAGATCTATTTGCAGGCTAGTAAGATCAACGGTTTCGACGCGGTTTAGATTTAGATCTAGTAGTTAAATATCGACAAGGTAAGTCGTTATTAATGCTTTATATTAGCCGAATGTGGTAGGGAATTTCTACATTGGTTTTCATGAATTCATAATTTAATCTATAAGTGGTTGATTATAGGAGAAATCGCATAGGAGATCTCGCCGGTGGAATCGAAAAATAGGTGTGTATCGACCCCTTTCTATAGTCTAAATCGGCAAAGGCCAAAGTGACCGAAAAGTGACGGAAAGGTTAACTGAAAATTTGGTATTCCATGGGCTTGTGAATGTGCGAATACTCACAAGATGTTAGAAATCGTTGGATCTGAGATCACAAGTGGTAAGATAGTCGCATGTGCAATTTCGTGCACTTCGGTAGTTGGGCCTCGATGTGCTGAAAATGGGCCCAATGGGCCTACAGGCCCATATGGGTGAAAATTGGGTAAAAAATGTGTACTGATAGTTTGTAGGATAAAAACTGTATAAACTGGTAAATTGATCGTGAAATCTGGACTAATTGGGCTTAAGATGCTATTAGACACTGTAGGGCCCATTAGGGGTTTTAGGGCCTAATGATTGTAAACTGCTAAAATGGGCTAAGTAACCAACTGAGATAAAAGTTGGTTGATAAATGACTATATAGTGCATAAAACCCTAAAAAGTAGAATAAATACTGAAATATCCTCATAGGTGAGAAATTACAGTTTTACCCCTAGGTGCAAAATGACTGTTATACCCATTGGGTTATGTTTGACTGAGATTGCATGTTTTATTATTTCTATACATTATATGCCATGACATGGTCATTTGATGCATGGGGTTGGGTTATATGACTAGAGGAAGTGATAAGTGGCAAATGCCACGAATACCGAAAAGGGACTTTGCCCTAGTTTACCGAAAGAGGTAATGCCTCGTAATACCGTTCTGGTGGCTTGACCATACTATATGATTATGCAGCTATGCTGCCACCGTAGAGAGTAGCAGCTGGGTGGGTTGAGTAGTTCTCCTCACATGGAGAGATTGGCTGGTACGGGTGGAGAGTAGCGGTTGGGTGGGTTGAATAGCTTCCCCACATATTGATATGGGTTTGTGCATGCATATCTGATTTGTTATTGAATTGGGCCAATGGGCCATACCGTTTACCGTAAAAGACTTTGGCCTAGTGATATTGTAACTAAAAGGGGCTAAGGCCCAGTAACCGATATTTGAAAGGCTTCGGCCCAGTAGTGGTTGAGACTGGATAGGGTTTAGGCCAGAGGGCTTGAGCTGATTTGGGCTCTGGATGGGCTTCTATACACATTGAGTTTTCCAAACTCACCCCTTTTCCTTCCATCCTTGTAGGTGAGCCCTAGATTGGTGGACTTGAAGTTGGGAGGGATTCAGAGTGGCCACATAGACTGGACTGTTGGTTTTTAATTAAGTTTATTATTTCAATTTAGTCTTAATTATTTTTATTCTGATTTTGGGTTTGTAATAGGGCCGCTCTTATTATTTTTTTATTTTGGGTTTTTAATTATTTTTAATTTGTTTTTAGCTTAAGTAGGATATTGTTTAAATAGCTTTGAAATCGGTTAGCTCTAAGGCGTGTTTTATAAAAGTTATTGTTTTCAAAATATCACGATAATAGAGCAAAGCTTCCGCAACGTAAATGTTTTCATAGATAAATATTTTAAATTGACTCAAACTTAATTTGTTGTTCGTGGACAAGTCATAAGGTTAAAGTGTGGAAATGGATGTGTGCATGTCTAGGATTGGATCTAGGAAGAGCTTGGTACTTAAGCAGTCTAATTGACTCACCTCCTCTTTTCTTGAATCCTACCTGGTGCATAGTATCCATTCACTTTAAGCCATAACAAAGAAGGTCTGATCTTCTGATACTTAAACTGTTTTTAAAATAACATGTTTTTGCAACTACAAAGGTTTACAGGCTTTCACAATTTTCCATAAGATTTTACAAAGTTGTTAACAATGTTTGAAAAGGGAAAAGATTATTCACGTTTTGGAAAATAAACAAACACAAAAGGTTTTATACAAATTTAATGGTAAAACTTTCTAAACATCAAGAAGGGTTTTCAATGAAAACATGGTTTTCGAAAAACACGTCTATGTGACACGCTAGACTTGGCCGTAACGTCTGGGCCGGGTTTGGGGTGTTACAGGAATGTTCAGTTATCCTCCAAAACAAATTGCCAACCAAATTGAAAGATCTAGGAAGTTTTACTATTCCCTGTTTAATTGGTAGTTTAAATATTGAAAAAACATTAGATGATTTAGGTGTAAGTATTAACTTAATGCCTTATAAAATGTTCAAGCCACTAGGTCTTGGGGAACCAAAACCCATTAGGATGAGTATTCAACTAGCTGATAGATCTGTTAAATATCCTAGGGGTATCATTGAAGATGTTTTAGTTAAAGTGGATAAATTCATATTCCCTGTTGCTTTTGTTGTTCTTGATATGGATGAGGATGTTGAGGTACCTTTAATTTTAGGACGCCCATTTTTAGCCACTGCTAGAGCTGTTATTGATGTAGGGGATGCTAAAATTGTGCTTAGGGTAGGTGATGAAGAAATTGTGTTTAAAATATATGATGCCGTGAGATTTTCTAGAGAACAAGACATTCTTGTTATTTTATTGATTCTGTTAACCATTCTATTCAAGATTCGTTTCAGGAAATCGCTCTTAAAGACATGTTGGAACTGTGTCTTGCCCAAGGTGGGGAGGAGGATGAAGTTACCACTAAGGTGAGAAATGTAATAAATGATTTGAACTCTAATGAACCTTTTCCAAGACATTTAGATTATGAGGGTATTAAGATAAATGATGAAATAAGTCAAAGACCCTCTATTGTTGAACCACCTAAAGTGGAGCTAAAACAATTACCCAATCACTTGGAATATGCATTTTTGGGATATGACTCTACACTGCCAGTAATTATCTCCTCGAACTTACAACGAAAAGAGAAGGATGAATTACTCTACGTTCTACGAGAACACAAAAAGGCCATAGCTTGGAAAATTTCTAACATTAAAGGGATTAGCTCTTCTTTTTGCACCCACAAAATTTTGATGGAAGATGAATACAAACCATGTGTGCAAGCTCAAAGACAACTAAACCCCAACATGAAGGAAGTTGTCAAGGCCGAGGTAATTAAACTTCTAGACACTGGAGTTTTTTATCCTATTTCTGATAGTTCTTGGGTAAGTCCTGTGCAGGTTGTTCCTAAGAAAGGAGGCATGGCTGTTGTGACCAATGAAAAGAATGAGCTAATCCCTACAAGAATAGTCACAGGTTGGAGAGTTTGCATTGACTAAAGAAAATTGAATGACGCCACCAGAAAGGATCACTTTCTCTTACCCTTTATTGATCAAATGTTGGAAAGACTGTCAGGACATATGTACTACTGTTTTTTGGATGGACTCTCTGGATACTTCCAGATCCCGATAGCTCTAGAAGATCAAGAGAAGACAATATTCACATGCCCATACGGTACGTTTGCTTATCATAAAATGGGTTTTGGATTATGTAATGCCCTTGCTACTTTTCAGCGTTGTATGTTAGCAATATTTGACGAACTCGTAGAGGATATCATGGAGGTATTTACGGATGACTTCTCGGTATTCGGTAATTCTTTCCACCTTTGCCTTAAGAATTTAGAATGAGTTCTAATAAGATGTGAGGAAACAAATCTTGCTCTCAATTGGGAAAAATGCCATTTTATGGTTCGTGAAGGTATTGTGTTAGGACATAAAATTTCTAGTAAAGGAATAGAGGTTGATAAAGCAAAAATTGAAACCATTGAAAAACTACCTCCCCCTAATTCGGTTAAGGCTATAAGAAGTTTTTTAGGACATGCTAGTTTTTATAGAAGATTTATTAAAGATTTTTCTAAAATAGCTAAGCCTTTAACGAAATTACAAGAAAAAGATGTACCTTTCAATTTTGATCAAGAATGTTTAGAAGCATTTAACATTCTCAAAGAAAAGTTAACTAACGCTCTGATTATAATTGCTCCTGATTGGAATTTACCTTTTGAACTAATGTGTGATGTGAGTGATTTTGCAGTAGGTGCAGTTCTTGGACAGCGAAGAGACAAACATTGTCAGCCTATTTATTATGCTAGCAAGACTTT
Source organism: Gossypium stocksii (assembly GCA_020496765.1). Classification (NCBI taxonomy): domain Eukaryota; kingdom Viridiplantae; phylum Streptophyta; class Magnoliopsida; order Malvales; family Malvaceae; genus Gossypium; species Gossypium stocksii. The sequence goes on along the minus strand of CM035629.1, from coordinate 97,683,702 downwards.
GACAGCAGCACAAGAGAATTACACTACCACGGAAAAAGAATTGCTAGCTGTGGTTTTTGTGTTTGACAAATTTAGACCATATCTGATATTGTCTAAAGTCATCGTTTTTACTGATGATTCCGCTCTTCGTTATCTTTTAACTAAAATTGATGCAAAACCTCAATTAATAAGATGGGTTTAATTGTTACAGGAATTCGACTTACAGATACAAGACAAGAAAGAGGCTGAAAATTTAGCAGCAGATCATTTGTCAAGACTTGAAAATCCACACCTTAAAGAACTCGACAAAACCGAAATAAACTACTCATTTCCTGAAGAACAACTACTAGTCGTATCAGAATCAGAGGTACCTTGGTTTGTCGATATTGCAAATTATTTAGCGACTAACATAACCCCAAAAGGGTTGACGCATCAGCAAAAGAAGTAATTCTTGCTGACATGAAAAACTACTTCTGGGAAGATCTTTTCCTTTTTCGTATATGTACAAATCAAGTCATTCGAAGATGCGTTACTAAGATAGAAGCGTAAAAAATTCTCGAACATTGCCATTCAGGACCGACCGGAGGACACTATAGTGGGACTAGGGCCGCTCACAAAATACTCGAATCAGGTTTTTATTGGCCCATACTGTTCAAAGACGCTAACAGGTATGTGACCTCTTGTGATAAATGTCAAAGAACATGTCATATCTCTCAACATAATAAAATGCCTCAAACATATATACTCTCACGTGAAATATTTGATGTATGAGGTATTGATTTCATGGGCCCATTCCCTAATTCGTTTGGGAATAAATATATCTTAGTAGCGGTCGATTATATGTCAAAATGGGTGAAAGCCCAAGCTCTACCTACTAATGATGCTAGAATGGTGGTAAGATTTCTCAAAAAGCTTTTCTCTCAATTTGGAACACCTAAGGTAATTATCAATGATAGGGGTACTCATTTTTGTAATGCCCAATTCGATAGAGTTCTAAAGAAATATAGAGTGCACCACAGAACGACTACCCCTTACCATCCTCAAACTAGTGAACAAGTCGAAGTAGCAAATAGAGAACTGAAACACATCTTAGAAAAACAGTAGGGTTGAATAGGAAAGATTGGTTGGGTAAAGTAGATGATGCTTTATGGTCTTATAGAACTACATTCAAAACCCCCATAGGGACATCCCCTTATAGACTTGTTTATGGGAAAAGTTGTTACTTACCATTCGAACTTGAACATAAGGCATTTTAGGCTATCAAATTTCTAAATCTTGATTCTAAACTTTCAGGTGAAAAAAGGTTAATGCAGTTGAATGAGTTGGATGAATGGCGCAATAACGCATACGAAAACTTACGATTATATAAGGAAGCCACAAAGCGATGCCATGACGCTCGTTTAAAGCAACCTAAGCAGTTTGTAGAAGGTAATCTTGTCTTACTCTACAATTTAAAGCTCAAGTTGTTCCCTGGAAAGCTTAAATCAAGATGGTCAGGACCATTCCTTGTTCAAAACTATTTTTCCCTACGGCACAGTTGAGATAACACATCCAAACCACGTCACTCTCAAGTTAAACGGTCATCAATTTAAACATTATAAAGGTGAGGATTTTAGGAATGAAAGAGAGGAATTTAGGCTCTACGAAACCTCGTAAAAGTGCGCACATGGTAAGTCAAGCTTAGACTCTAAATAAGCACTTCTCAGGAGGCAACCCGGGCACTAACGTTGCTAATCTCTTTAATTTCAGTTTTTAACATCTACATCATTAACTGAGTCCTTGAATACAGGTTTTTCAGACCCACATGGCCAGGTACACGGGCGTGCCTAAGGCCGTGGACAAACCATGGGTAGAGACACGACCGTACGACATGGCCGTGCGACACGACCGTGTAAAAATAGGGAAAATTTTTCCCAAAACACGGGTTTCGACAAATCGCCATGACTATGTGATATGGTCGTGGGCGAACCTGCTAATTAAAAACAGGCGTGCGACACGCCCGTGTCCCTATCTCATGGTTGAACCTGTTAAACTAGCACGGGCGTGTGACTTAATACACAGGCGTGGGCCACGAATTAGGCGCGCCCAAAAACCCTAATCCCAAGCTTTACACGACCGTGCCCCTTTTTAACTCCCTAAAACCCCACTTTTTATTTTTATTTTTATTTTTTTTCTCTTATGTTTTTCCTTTTTCCTTTTAAAGACTTATTATTTTACAACTTTATTTATCCTTATGGTTCTTATCAAGTAATGCTTTAATTCTCTCCACAGTTGTGTTTATTTTCTTAAGTAAGCTCAGAATCATGCACTTCAAGTAGCCCTTTCTCCAATTCCGCTTTCACTATTCCGAGGATTTCATCCAAAATTCAAGGAGTTTCACTTCTCTCCCTATCTTATGATATTATGCCTTTATTCTTATTATTTATCTTTGTACATTGAGGGCAATATACATCTTAAGTGTGGGGGGGGATACATTACATTATTATCAGAAAATCCCTTTTTGCATTATTCTCAAATCCTTGAATCTTGGCTTTCACTATTAGAATGAATTTGGATTGATTTATGATTATTGATATGTTTTGAATTAAAACATAGGGAGTTATGCTTTGAGTGTTTTAAACTTTAAGTCATTAGAGAATCAAGCATGATAAGTTGATTTTTGAGAATTAAAATTTTTTCTAGGTTGTTTCCTCAAGTTTAGGTATTATCTTGAAGTTTGAAATTCACAGGATTGACATCAAAAGCCATAATTTTTGTGAGATTTTGAGCCTTTAGAGCATATATCCTTTCATGCTCACTTTTATTATTGTTATGAGTGTGTCAATATTGATTTGTTATTCTAGAACTTGCTTCAATTATACATGTTAATACCTCACCATTGATTTAATATGTTAAGATGATAAAGGCACCTAGGTTTAACCCACTCACTCCATAAAAGCCTCCCCTCATAATTAACCATTAGTGAACCCCCTTGAGTCTAACAAACCATTTAATTGATTTACCCTTAATATTAACCCATAAGCCTGTTTTTGATTCCTTGAGAATTTCCCTCATTCTAATTTCATCCCCATTTTTGTCGAGATTTGAGTTGAATAATTATCTAGTTATATTCTCCCCCTTAGTTAGTTAAGTTTAATTACTTGGTTTGTTCTTGAAAAATATATACAAAGTCAATTCAGTTGTTAATTTATCATTTAGCATTTTGTTATGAAATCATATAATGCTCGAACTTAAACGATGAGCTCAACTTTATGATTATTTATTCAGCAACGTAAGTTCTCAGTTTTAGTATTTTTCTAGTTAGGTAAAATTTCAGCTCAATCTCGATTCTAACCTACTTTTTTAGCTTGTGACCACACCCTCTAGCCAAAGCTACGTTACAACCCCCTAAAGACCTTTTGATTGATGTATCATCTCAATTTATAGTGGTGGAGATTTGATTTTCATGCAAGCTTATGGTAATAACTCTTCATGTTGACTAATGAATGCTTGATTTTTGAACCCTAAACACTTTGAGTGAATAGAGTGAACCTATAGTGAGGATGTCAACTCTATGTGATTTTGAATTAAGGAGAATTACTTAGATAATGGGAGATACCTATGTTTTCATGCTAAAATACTCAACTTAGATTATTTGAAACTTTGATGCTCTTTTAGTTAAACTCGCAAGGTATGATTACTTATGGATTATTTCGAAACATCATTAATAGAAATTGTAAGTTGAGAAAAATGAATTTTAATTGTGAGTTGAGGATTTTTCTTGAGGACAAGCAAATGCTTAAGTGTGGGGGTATTTGATAAACCATAATATATGCATATTTTTACCCTATGTTTAGCATTTTTTTGGGTGAATTATCATTAGAAATGTGGAATTTGATGCTCTTAATCCTTTAATTTCATGTTTTATACTTAGGTGAGCATAGGAGAGTGAAAAGAATGAGAAACGGGCCAAAAATGGAGAAAATAAGCCAAAGTGAGAAATCAACACGGCCTGAAATTCCTCACACCGGTACACCATACTCCCGTGCCTATTTAGTAGACCTGAACACAGCCTGGGCCCGATTCAGACGGGCGTGCCACACGAGCGTGTCCCTGTCATAACTCGTTTTAATTTCACGCGGAAAAGGCTATTTAGAGGCTAAGAAATGTATTCCAGAGTCTATATAAACACCCTAGGAGAGGACTAAAGGGGATACATAGAGTAGAAAGCAAGGAATTACTCGAAGAAAGTAATGAATTACTCGAAGAAAGTCGATTGATCTATCTCAGAAGCCGAAATCTCTTTCAAGACTGAAGATTTCCCTTCAATTCCTTTCAGGGTTTTAGGGTTTCTTTATGTTTTGTTATTTTCTTTATTTTGAGATGTTCTTCTTTATAAACATGAACTAAATCCCTCAAATACCTGAGGGGGATGAAACCTAAGACGAATCTTGTTATTATTTTCTGAATTATATGATAAATACTTGGTTTGTTCTTAATTGTGTTTTTAATCATTGTTTTAATATTCTAGGATATTAATTCAATTTGAATGTGCTTATTTAGTAGAGCAAAAGTCCCTGCTTAAGAGTAGATCTAACACAATTAAGTGGAGTTGATCGCACTCCTAGACATAGGACGATGTAAATCTGCCGGATTAGAGTCAAATCTAATAGGGGAATCCATAGATCGAGTTAATGCAACACTAGGGGTTTTAATTAGGAAGAAATTTCAATTAATCAACCTAGGGTTAGATGTTTTTAGTCTCGACGGAGATAATAACATAATTTAGGGATTTCTACGGATCAAGTCAAGTGAATAAATCGTCTATTTTAGAGTTAAATAACAAATGAAGTCTAGGTGGATTCTTTCTTGGGTATTATCTTAATCAATCAATTTTCTCGAAAGTCATTTCCCCAACTTACTCTCTGTTGTGCTTCTAGTTAATTAGTTTAATGTAATTAGTTAAAACAAATTCCATTTACTTCTAGGCTAGATAATAGAAAGAAAGTTATTACTAGTACTTTTAGTTCATTTAGGTTCGGTATTCTAGTCTTGCCATAAGCTATACTATTGTCTGATAGGTGCGCTTGCCTTATTCGTGATAATAGTTAGTATCTAGGTACAATTATACAATTTAAAACTTATCACGAGCACATCAATGACATAACAGTTAGGGGTACACGACCAATTGCTAAAATTTATCAGAGAGAAGTGGTAGCAGTCTTTGAATCTGATTCACAAGAATTAGACTTGGGAACTTGTTGACAGGCCATCACAGGGTTATTGGCGTGAAGTGGGTGTTCAGAACCAAACTCAATGCCGATTGATCCCTCAACAGATTGAAGGCAAGGCTGGTTGTAAAAGGTTTCAGTAAGAAATATGGGATTGATTACTTGGAGACATTTGCACCAGTGGCATGGTCGGATACGATCAGATTGCTGATAGCTTTGGCAACATATATGGGATGAAAAATGCATCAACTAGATGTTAAGTCAACTTTTTTAATTGCTACTTGCAAGAAGAAATTTATGTGGAACAACCTCTTGGCTTCGCCATTAAAGGAAAAGAAGATAACAAATATATACTTAAGACAGTCTTATATGGGTTAAAACAGGCTCCAAGTGCTTGATATGCAAGAATTGATGACCACTTGCAAAATTTAGGGTTTGAAAAAAGCATCAATGAGCTAATTCTCTAAGTAAAGAAGCTTGGAAAAATCACAACATTGATAGTTTCTGTGTATATTGATGATTTACTAGTAGTTGGAAGCTGTGATGATTTGGTGAAAGGATTCAAGCTATAGATGGAGAAAGTGTTCGAAATGTCAGGCCTCAGAGAAATGAGATACTTTCGGAGCATGGAAGTGGAATAAGTTCAGGAAGACATATTAATTAGTTAGCAAAGCTTTGCCTCGAAGATCTTGGAAAGGTTTTACATAGAAAGATGCAAATCAACAAGCACGCTTGTAGCATTTGGTGAAAAGCTTAGCAACAATAAATATTTTGAGAGGGCCGATAAGATGAATTATAGAAGTCTTATTGGTTGCTTGTTATATTTGAAGCAACATGCCCTGATATTATGTATGTAGTAGGTTTGCTATCAAGGTTCATGCACTGTTGCAATATATCGCATTTGAAGGCTGCCAAGGGAGTGCTAAGATATATAAAAGTAACTGTCAATTTTGGGGTTTGGTTCGTAAAGGCTAACTCATTAAAGCTTTTTGGATATACTGGCAATGATTGGGTTGGGTAAATTGATGATATGCAAAGTACCTCTGGATATTTTTTCTCATTTGGATCTAACGTACTCTCTTGGAGTTTGAAGAAGCAACCAACTATTGCCCAATCCACAGTTGAGGCGGAGTATATAGCTACAGCAGCAGCAGTCAACCAAGCAATTAGGTTAAGAAAACTTTTAAGTAACTTAAATTTTGTGCAAATAGAAGCAACGCAAATTTTTTGCGACAATCAATCTGGGATTACAATTGCGAAGAATCATGTCTTCCTTGGGAAGACAACATTTCAAGATCAAATACCATTTTGTGAGGGAAGTCGAATAGAGCGAAGAAGTCATTTTAGTTCATTGCATCACAGAAAGCCAACTGGCGGACATAGTCACCAAGCCTCTTGGGAGGTTAAGGTTTGATATTCTAAGAAATGAAATTAGTGTTTGCTGCATGAAGGCCAAGGAGGAGTGTTGTGAGATGGCCATTCATGCAACAACTCGCACATCTAACGAGCAGGTTAAACGTTAGGAGAATGGCGAATTGTCACACGATAGACTATCAAGCAGACAAACTTTGGCGAACAATGTGGTGGATAGTCCAAACGTGGTAGACAGTCCAAGAGTGGAGGACAAGCCAATATGGTGGACAGTTTGAGCGTAAGGTAGAATGGAGGTCAGTCTAACCACCAACTGGCTCAAGGCTTTTGTTACAAGTTAACAAGTTTTCAACTTGTTCTGTAAAGCTATTAGATTATTTTATTTATCTTTAATCTGATAGGTCAATGTAAGTGGTGTTGAATAGGTAGAAATCAACCAATTAGTAAATTCCATGTATTTAGACTAGCCAACTTGTCAAGTTGCAGTTGGTTTTTTTCTATTTAAAGTTGTACATTATATGAAATTTAAGATGTAATCGAATTGAAAAATAGCAAGTCACATTTGTTTGCTAACCTTTGCTCTGTTTTCTTTCTTCCTTTGTAACAAAAAACCAACAGTAGTTAATACGTAAGGGAGTATTTTATTTGTTTTTGAACTCAAGCTACTAGGTGGGGTTATGTTATTTTGCTTTAATGTGGTTGAACTCAGATTTCTAGGGGGAGGTTATCTTATGTTGCTAACTTATGTTTGAATTCTTTTCATTTTTAAAGTTTGAAGTTCAATTGACATGTGGTTAATTTCTTTTTATTTTAATGTCTTTATTGTACAAGGAATATTTATTTTTGCTATAGGGGTTTTGTCAAAAAAAAAATCAAAGGGAGAGATTGTTGATACAAATACTGTATTGTTGGACTTGTGGTTTTTAGTGTTTCAACATGAGGAATAAGCTCTATCCTATGTATTGAGATTATTGGTTGGAAAAATTTTGAATTTATAATTACCCTTTTGTTTAAATATGTTCTAAAGGCAACAAAAATTTAAGATATTTATTTGTATTTAAGAGAAAATTGTCACTATAACAAAAAGGAAATCAATAACTTTGGAAGAATACTTGTTCAAGCATGATCATCCAAAGATAAAGATAAGTTCGAGAGATGTCCTAGATCAACTAAGAATATGAGCAACACATTTTTGAAGAGTTTAAAGATCAAATACAATTAGTGAAGATCAAACTTGAAGATAAGATAGAGTTTTATTTTAAGTATGACTTTTGAAGATGAAGATTGGATTAGTGATGATGTTTTTCGAAAAAGGGAAGTGATAACTTGTTATCCCATTTTACATGGAGTTTATTCTTAGTCCTAGTGGTTGACTTTAAAATCTAGAAAGAGGAAGATTTATTTCGTGAGAATAGATGCAGATTTTAGTGAGAGCAAATGATAACAGTGAGGAAGTATTATTGAGTGTATTTGTTATTCGCCTTTGTATGATAGGAAGTTGAGTGTCTTTATTTTATTCAATTGGAAACATTGTTTTGGGGTTTGTGATTTCACTCTAGTTGAGTGATGAAATAACTTTGAGGAAAGGTTGAATGGAGGAGAATTTGTTCTAAATGTACCAGGTTGAGATAGGTTCAAGTAGATTTAGACTTAAATCATTGCATGTGTTGTAAGTTTAGCAGTGAGTTTTTCTTTGGAGACGGCCCAACAAACATAAGTGGGACATCATACTACGTAAATAATCCCTTATATTTTTGTTGTGTACCTTACTGTTTTATTTGTATACTCGTTGCACAGTGTGTGTCAATACACAAAAGAGCAAATTAGTGCCTTTCAATGTTCTGAATAGTGTCCCAACGTAGAGAAACACAATTGATTACCGCAGTGTTTTTTCAGCAACAAATTTCAACAAAGAAGAATAGTAGTAATTTCATATCGAAAGTGAGTGATAAGTTTGTCAAAAAATACAACAAAAGAAAAAGGAAAAGAACATCAAAGCGTGAGCTACTATATTAGGTGGTCGGCCATGGAAAGTAACTTGGAATAGTATATGTCTGGCCTTACACCATGCTGCAATTTAAAACCAAGGACAGACATGGCCATGTTCTTTTCAACTCACTATTATACCAAGTTTAAATTAGATTGTATTCTCTAAAATGCTTTTCATCCTCAACACATTAACCTGCTATGGTTCCCATGAACTAGAAGTAAAAAAAAAAAAAAACCACATCTCTCTATTTTTTGTGATTGTAGTCTTCATCTAGTTTTACTACACCAAAAATCAAACAAGAGCATCCAACTAAAAATGGATCGGCATATGTTCTTCAAAGAGATTCATAGTTATTTCGAGTTGTGTATATATATGTATATCCCTTAAACATCTACCAATCACTATATAGCAGTGATTTAGCTATGGTATAATCAACTACGGGCCTAAGTTCATCCCAGTGTTCTTGTCCGAAGTATTCATCAGCTGCATTTGGGTTAGAAAAGCTTAAATATGATGGAAGCATTTGAGTTGTTGCTGCAAACCCTCCAAGGAAATGATCATTCTGAAGCTTCCTTTCGATCCCCTTATCATCTAAAACTCCAAAATTCTCTACCTTCAAACTATTTTCTGATTCTACACTGCATGCTCTGGAGCTGGTGGCACTAGTATTAGTATTTTGTTTATTCTTCTTATTTTGCCAATCTGATGCAAACTTTCTACTTGAAACATCCCGTTTAAAGATTCTGCAAAGTGTCCAAACTTCCTGCAACAACCCCCTCATACAAGATTAGAAAAGGGATTTCAATAGAGATAAGGAGATTTTAACAAGTTGAAATGGATCTTACAGCTTCTGGCAAGTTGTCCTTGTTGGTGTTTGAAAGGGTAGTTGTGGTGGGTGGTGGGAGGCGAAATTCATGCATCATCCAATCAGTTTTAGTGCCTTTCCCTGCACTCCCCTTGTAATAAACCAAGGATTTCTTCAGACCTATGCAATCGTGAAATCCACCTACCGAATATATAGGCTTGTCGATCCCAGTAGCTTTCCAGAATCCCGACCCTGTTACCCTGTTTGGCCTTATGCTGTTCCTGTATTTTCTTCCTCTTCTACAAAAGAAGTACCATTCCTTCTCTGTACCACTGCTCAGTTTGCTAACTTCTGCACCGTAATTAGTTAGCAATTAATAAAAAAAAATAGTACAGATACAAACTGTGAAATTAACAAGAAAGAAAATGATGATTATTGAATTATACTTGGAAGATCCCAAGGATCATGTTTGTAGATGTCAACATGTTTGATTATGTCAATACTAAAGAGTTTCTTCTCCACTTTCCTTCTAAGATAAAACCCGACAAGCTCTTCGTCAGTAGGATGGAATCGAAAACCAGGGAGCAAAACATCTTCATCTTCAGAGATCATCTTCTCCATCACCTCCATTTCTATGCTCCTTACTATTTCTTTTACCACTTTTAGATACATTAACGTAACAGACCTTATATTGTTTTAAGATGTGACCATGGTTTTTCAGTCAAAGTCAGCGTGTTTGACTGGAAATATGAGTTTGCTTGCTTCATATTTGAAGACTTTATAGCCGGTAGAGATTTTGTTGGTTTGTAGATTTTTCACCAAAGAAAAAGACAATTAAAATCTTTATTTAAGAAAAAGAAGAAGAAGAAAGCATTTGTCCCTGGAATATCTAACAAGAAAAAGAAAAGTCATTTTTCACTAAATATCTTTCAAATGTTTCTATTTAAAATTTGTGATTATCTCTTTTAATAATATAATTTTTAAAATTAATTATTACATTCTTTCTTTAAAAATATAATGTATCTTACTATTATATTCAACCACTTATCGATAAAAATAATTTTTCTTTGCAATATTCCATATTGGTTTCTATATATTTTAGGAAAGAGATTTTTTTCTTCATTTCTCAACAAATGAAAAAGTTTGTGATAAAGAGTATACATGCATTTAATAAAAAATATATAATAATATTAATAATTTAACTGAAATATAAAAATAAAAGATTAAATTTTTAAAAATAAAAATATAAACTCTAAATTTAAAAAAAAAATATTATCTCTCATTTTAACCAATATCTTAATATATTAAAGTTCCTAAGGGTTTGAAATCTAAGAAATCTGAAGACTATTGACTTCATTTTTTAATTGAGTCTTGAATTAATATGGCTGCTGCATAAGTCTTTTCATGATGTGAGTTAAGGACTTATATTACATACAAATTTGTACAGGTTAAATTTTGTTTAGTAAGAGGTATTATAGGTAAGCGTGAATTTAATTTTTATATTTTTAATTTTTATATTTTTAAAATTTTTAAATTAATTTTATATTAATTATTAAATTATTAAGTTTTGATATTTTTAAAATATTATACAATAAACAGGTTATTTTTAGAAATAATTTAAATAAATTAATTATTTACGAAAATAACTCACTTGTAAAATCATGTACGAAAATGACCCATTTTGAACACTGAATTTCGGTGTCATTGTTATCATTGGCAACATCATCTTTCATAATGGTCAATCATTGACTGATTTTAAAAAAAATGTATTTTTTTCGAGCGCTGTCGTTGCTATTGACTGTATTAGACTAAAGTGTGATTATATAAAAAATTCAGAGACTAGATGAAACAATTACCCTTTTTAGATTGGATAAAAAAGGTGGCGCCATCCTTGCTGTGGGCGCCAAATTAAATAATTTTAAATTTTTGGTTTATTTCCATGTTAGGTCTGTCCGCTTTTTAAAATTAAATTTAAATAGCCCTTAAAAAATATAAGAATAAAAAAATAAATACTTTTCATTTTTTTTATTTTTAAAAACAATAAACTTAAAAGATTATATAAATTTCTTATTTAAATTATCCAAATATATCTATCAAGAATTTTCCTCAAGTAAAAAAATTCTTATTTAAAACTTGAGGAAAATTTTTAAGGGATATTTTTAGGTAATTTAAATAAGAATTTTATATAGTATTGTAAGTTTATTTTTTAAAAAATAAAAAAGGAAAAAGGGTTTATTTTTGTTATTCTTATATTTTTTAAGGGTTATTTAAATTTAATTTTAAAATTGGATAGATCTAACATTCAAATAGACCAATATGTTATAAAGCATTTAATTGGGTGTTGCCCTTCTTTCATCCAATCTAAAAAGAGTAATTTCTTCATTAGGTCTCTAAACGTTTTATATAATCACATTTTAGTCTAGTATTGCTAATGGTAACGACGGCACTATTATTTTTTTAAAACCAACCAATAATTGGCCCATTATGAAGAGTGGTGCTGCCAATGGTAATGGCGACATCGAGGTTCACTGTTCAAAACGAGTTATTTTCGTACATAATTTTAGAAATGAGTTATTTTCGTAAATAATTAATTTATTTGAATTATTCTTAAAAAAAGCTGCAATAAACATATTATGATTCATGTAATTTTATTTCACCTTGTTATTTCTAAATATTTAGGGGTGAAGCATAACTCCAAAATGATGAAATTACTTTTAACTTTATTGGAAAATTATAAAATTATAAAATAGTATAATGATAAAATTGATTTTTGGCCTCGAGAATTTATAATTCAATTTTGGTACTTTAATTTTTTTTTTTTTGCCTTCATCCATGTACTATTACTTACAAAATAATCTAGTTAATAGATTTAGCAGTATTTGTTTTGCACTAAGATTAAATTTTAAAATTTTAAAAGTATAAAGACTAAAAATGATTAAATTGGAGAAGATGGATTAAATTTATAATATTATAAATAGTAAATGATTAATTAAAAATTTTAACTAAATGGATTTAACTACTAACGTCGGGCTACAATTAAAATTTAAAAATTTAAAAATTTAAAAATACAACAACTATAATTAATTAATTCAAAAATACAACAATTGAACAAATTAAAATATAGAGATTAAATCTATAATTTATAAGTAGTATAGAAATTAATAATAAAATTTAACCCAGCTACAGTAAAAGAATTATTGGTAATGTAAAAATGATTTGGAGTTTGGTCCAAAATGGACACCAACAGCAGAAAGGAATTTAAATTTGCAAGGCCTGCCATTTCAATGCACGGACTTTAGTTCACCACAGCACCGAATTGAATTGGGACAAGTTGGAAAATAAAAATGTTGAATCAAGCATCATTGAATTCTTATTTTATTTAAATTAATTGAACTTAGTCTGATACAATTATTAGATAGCAGAAATCCATAATATTTACTATAGGAAGAAAAAACAAAGTCATTGTCATAGAGATTGAATTTTCTCCTATTTGATCTTCATCTGCTACACATGCTTTAAAAAAAAAAAAAAATTATTGAAACATTATATTCACCCAAAGTCAAAATTTTAACAAAGAAAGACTCTAATCATGCATAAATTAGATCAATTTATTTTAGCAAACCATGTGCGGTTAAAAATAAAATCAGGAAGAAGATATCTATTTAATTATATTGCTTTCCTACTATACACATAAAAAGGAAGAAATAGGTTTAGGATTGAATTATGTCATCAAGTTATTATATCAATTCTTCGGTTTAATAATTAGTATAGTAGGTTGAATATATATATATATATATATATATATATTTGAAATTCTTATATATATATATAAATTATGTATTTAGAACATAAATTTATATTTAAAAATAACATACAATAAATAATGAAATATTTTATTTGACATTAATTAATAACAATATGAGATATGTACGATATTAAAAAAAAACTAGAATAAATTGTAATAAATTATGATTAATAAAATTAAACTTTTGTTATAGAATATTTCATAATCCGAATTTCGACCTGTTCTAATACCCTTGAAGCCCGACCCTATCTCGCGAGCTCATCGATATCACCTTACCACCTCGCGCGCCTCGTGAAATACACTTATGCTCCCGCGAGATATTCACACCACCAATGTCCCGCTTCACTACTTTGCGAGGTGATCGATATCACACTGAGACCTCGCGAAATACACTTCATTTCATCGCTTTATGAGATCGCCTTGACAAATAAGAATGGGGCATATCACGTGTGAGCACCACCGATACCTCGAGAGTTGGTCCTTATGTGAGTTGATCCTATCAGACCTCATCGCCTCACGAGGTAGGGGCGCAGGTGCTGTTCGCTCACCACGACAATACCTTTCTACCAAAGGGATAGGTCTAAGGGTACATGTCGAGCCTAAAGGGGGAACATGTCATATGCAAGACATCCAGTTGGGAAAACGTATTGTATGCATGGCACCTAGTTGGCCCCTAACATGTCACATAAGGGAACCATGCCTTGTAAATATGGAAGAATTGCTCCCAAGGAAGGGGCGACCAAAAGAGACCTCAACAATTTAGTGCGGTGAGCGTGGAAACACTTGAGATATTCAAAGTGAACGAAAAGTAAATATGGCTCACCCAAATGAGGGATTCCTGAACAAACCATTTTTAAACTAGAATGTGAGAGGAGGGACTAGTAATCATCCCAACGAGCTCGAACTTTTCGCGGATTGGTTCGTGAATAGGCCTGAAAACTTAGGCAATCTAGATCAATAGGAAACCCACCATGCTTTCAACCTTAATTTTTTGTCAAATCAGTTGATTTCTAACCCTTCTAATCAGGAGACCCCCAAACAATAGCTTGTAAGCCTACAAGAGCATATACATATTTTAAAGGAACAAATGTCCTAGCAAAATGTTAGATATGAATAGCAATAGCTTTTTCATTAAGAGAGCTTAGGTAGAATGAGGAGATAGTGTAGAAGATGTAATCAGATTATTCAGGTTATCATGATAACACCATGCCACTGCAGAAGAAGGGCTATGGAACACATGCAAGGCTATGACAGTAGGAAGTGGATTAGGTTTTTTGTTCTAATAATCCTTTACATTAAAAAATTGTGATGTAGGTTTACCCCCAGAGTTTAATGTGCCAAAAGAAGTTTTTGAGGGAAGAAGGGACTTAAGAGCACACTTAATGCAGTATAATGACTATATGAAAGTCCTAAAAGCTTTTGATACTGTGAAGTGCAAGGCTTTGTCTACGACTTTGAGGAGAAGTGCTAAGGATTGGTATCTGTCTTTGCCATAGGGCTCTATTAAGAGCTTTACGTAGCTAGGCCAGATGTTTTTAGGAAGATTCTATGCTCACAAGAGAATCATGATCACACCAATAGGCTTAATGTCGGTCAAGAGAAGGAGGGGGAGTCTTTGTAGGAGTACATAAAGTGTTTCCATGCAGCGACCTTAAATACAAATAATCTGGAAGATCAGTGAGCTATTGATGCTTTCATCATGGGACAATTAAATGTGCATGTTTAATATTCATTCATGGATAACAAGCCACAAAACCTCGCTGACCTCTATGAAAGGGCTAACAAGTTCGTAGAAGTGGAATAAAAAATAGATTAGCTTGTGGCTTCTTTCACCAAGATGATAGGAAACTTAGTGGGCAACCGAGTGCTTATGGGTAGTCAGGGTATGCCCCACAAGGTTTGTAGGTACAAAGTGGGAGACAATACAAAATTTTTTCGCATGGTGGTCCCCTGTGAAGCTTTCAGAGACCCCAACACGAGTCCATGAGAAGGTATGTTCCTTACAACAAATTTAAAGTTTATACTCCGTTAAATGTTTCGTGCGCTTATAGTCTTAGTCAGGTTAGAAACATAGGTATTAATGAACCAACCCCTATGAGGCCTAATCAGATGAGATCTAATTCTAAGGATAGATGTAACTTCCACAATGATAGGGGTCACAAGACTAAAGATTGTTTCTCTTTAAAAGACATTATTAAAGAGGCTGTTATGAATGGTGAATTAAAATAGTTTGTGGCATAAGATGCTTCGACATCGGGGTCAGGACCACAGAGTGTGGATAAGGGGCAAACAACATGTTAGAGTTACTATCCATGTCATTGTGGGCATGTATGATGATTGGGGAGGTTCCAATTTCAAAAGGAAGGCTCATTTTTGGAGCGTCATGTTAGTTAATAAAGTTAAGAGATCGTGCCACTCTGACAGTAACATTGGGATATAAAGAATATACCACTATGGAGTTGGTCTATTTTTTGTGGTTGATCAACCCATGGCCTACAATGCTATCTTTGGTCACCCCATCATTTGAATGGTCAAGATGATGGTCGCTACATTTTACATAAAGATAAAATTTCTTGTAACAGCCCAATTTTAGTCAAATCGGAACAGTAGTTTCGAAACCATAAATCTGATGTCATAAAATTATTTTAATATTAACTTTAGTGTTTACAACATGTGAATTTATATATGTGAAAGTTTTGTGAAGTAATTTTGGCGTTTGTGTGCTTAATTTGAAAAAAAAGGACTAAATCATGTAAAATGCAAAAGTTGCATTCTATAGTTTAAAGTGATTATTTGCTATGAAATTAAAATGTGGAGGTCCTTATGGACCATTGATTGTGTAAGTGGACATAAATGGTCATCCATTTTATGTTTTTATAATGTTTTAACTAAGGTTAATAAAGTAATTTGGTAATTAAAGCTTAGATTAATAAAATAAAGCCAAAATTTCAATTCATTCATCTTTTTTGCAACCGAAAATGGAAAAGAGAACTAGGGCTGAAAGCTTTGTTAAGTTCAGCACTTATATTGCTTGATTAAGGCACGGTTTTAGCTCAATTTTTGATGATTTCTATGTTTTTGTGATTGTTGCATCGAGTACTAGCTTGCCCAGGGAATATTTTGTAAAACTGTCAAAGATTTTGAAAGATTTCATTGATGAATGATTAAGCTTTTGAATTTTTGATGATGAAAAATGACTATTTGTTGATAGATCATCATATTTTGTAAAGTGATTTTTGATGAAATTGCATAATTGGGATTAAATTGTGAAATTTGTTAATTGAAGGTTGAAATGTGAAAAAAATGAAAGATATGGGATGCTAGGGGATAAGGGTAATTCGACCAAGCATGGGTCTTGTTGAATTGTGTCTAATTGGTGTTTTTATGAACTAAGGACTAAAGTGTAAAAATGTGAAACTTTAGGGGCTAATGTGTAAAAATGCCCAAATGAGTGTTCTTGGATTAAATTGAATGATTTGATAAATAAACAAGTTAATTTTGAATTTATATAGATCAAGAAAGAAAGAATTCAGATTTGGATAGGGAAAAAGTAAGGTTATCGAGTAGTTGACCCGATTAGTCAATTTCGATTACGAGGTAAGTTCATATGTGATGTGTATCATTTTAATGATGTTTAATTGCTTTGATATTACTTGAAATGTGAATGTGAGATTATAAATGTGTTGGACGATGATTCGGTAATATATTGGCACTAAGTGTGCGAGATCGAAATAGCTTCGGCTAAATTTATTGGCGCTAAGTGTGTGAGACCGAGACAGCTTCGGTTAAATGTAATGGCACTAAGTGTGTGATATCTGTGTAGCTTCATCTATTTATTTGGCACTATGTGTGCGAGTTTTTTTTGTATATTTAAAGATTTACGAATAGTTGACGTATTGGCAATGGAGTGAGTAAGTAATAGATAATTGCAAGAAAGTTCAGGTACGTACAAAACCTATGTGGTTATTATGTGGATGAAACTCGATGAAATTGTATGGGAGTAAGATTTGAGTAATGATTTGTGATATGGCTTAATTGTTTGATTGATAATTAATTGTTGAGTTAATTTTGTTATCGTACGAACTTACTAAGCTTTAAAGCTTACTGTGTTTAATTTTCTTTACTTTAAAATGATCTAAAGCTAGCTCAGATCAAGGGATCGTCAATGACTCTATCACACTATTGTGGAACTACTTGGTACCTTTTGATGTTATATATATATAGTATATGGCATGTATAGGCTATATGTGATATTTTGGTTGTGAATATAGCTATGAGATTTGACTTGTAAATGATGTTAATGTTGGTGTATGTTAGTCATTTGAAATGGTTGTTAATGAATATGGTTTGATGTAGATTATGTGTTGGAAATGGAATGTTTTGGTCTTGTTGTGGTTGTGGTTGATTTGTCATGGATGACTAAATGGTTAGTTGAATGATGAATATGAATGCTTGAGATTGGTTATATTGTGGCTAGAAGTTATATGTCAATTTGGTAGTTAAATGGTATATATTTGTTTTGATAAATTGATTGAGTTGGGGATTAAATTTTGGATATGAAATGGGTAGTTTATAAGCAAGTATTTACTTGTATAAATTGAGGTGATGAATATGTTGTATTAGAACATAATTTAGTAAATGAAATGTTTGGATTGGTATATTAAGAATGATGCATGAATTGAGGCTGTTTTGGATGCCATTTGAGTGTGAAAATTTTACCAATTGACTTGTGTAGGTACATGAGATTTTGAGGTGGCAAAATGGCCTTGCAAATGGCCTATTTTTGTCCACACGGGCAGAGACACGGGCATGTGTCTCAGCCGTGTCCCTGGTGTTTCAATTTGAATTAAGTTAGTATGCTCTACACGACCTCACACACGGGCGTGTGATTGGCTGTGTGGCACAAGTCAGTATACCCTCTAGTTTTCAAACGGACTGGCACACGGGCGTGTGGTCGGCCGTGTGACCCAAGTCAGTATGTATGCCCTGTTTCCACACGGTCTGTGACACGAGCGTGTCCGTAGCCGTGTGAGGCACAGAACTTGTTCACACGGGCGTGTGACCTCTGTATGTTTGATAACTTTCTAAGTTTCTAAAATTTTTATATGTGATTGATTTAGTCTCGAACCTTCTTTAAAGCATGTTTAAGGTCTCGTAGACCTATATAAGGGACAATGTGAATATGATTGAATAATATTTAATGATATTGGATTATTGAATGTGAAATTTTTGCTTAATGATGTGATTAATTGGTAATACCTCGTAACCTTATTCCAGCGATAGATACGGGTTAGAGGTGTTACATTTTTGACGTAGACAAGAGTTGGATTTATGAAGTTTGATCAGCAGCTCGCCTGAAAATGCCATGTGCTATCTATCAAGTTGGCCTGTGATTCGAACTCGCATGGTAGGAGCTCGTAGCCACCAAACATAGATAAACGTATGATGTTGCTAGTGTAACAACCCATACTCGGTCTGGTTGCCAAACTTAAGCCATGGAAGACTACATTAGCCACCTAAGTGACTCTTTATTAACACTAGACCTAACCTCTATAACACCACAAGTAAAAACATAATAATATGCTTGAGTTATTAAAGTGCAACGGAATATCACATAAGTACTAACTTCCATACAATTAGGGTTTTCATACTTATAAGGTTCACATATATGCATAAAAGTAAGGCTTCGCATACGTAATAGTTTCTTAGAGCAAGGTAAGTTCATGATCAACTCCTACGAGTTTAGATACAATTTGTAGGGTTTCTCTTATGTTATCTATTCATAGATTAATAAGGGTTTGTTGGAAGCTGTTCGCCAATGGATAGGGTTTGCACCCTGTCACTTCACAATAACTTTGGCAGACTCCTTATGTGTCAGTCAATTTGTTCCATTCAAGCTATTGATTAAGGTGAACATATATTTAGCAAGTACTAATGAGCTTTGTTATTTAAGATAACATCAAAACAAAATTGTATTCAGGTACTTGAAAAAATTATGTTGTTTGAAAAGCGTATGGGTTTGCAAGTATAAACATAAAGGAAAACATAAGATAACATAATAATTACCAAGTCTTAAGACAATCAGTGAAGTAATTAGAAAGATATCTTTAGCCTAGAATAGGATCCCACATTGCTTTTAATCCAGGATTTATTTTTTTCACCTTTTCAGTATTGGTGGTTCGCTTGGATCACTCATCTTGCCACTACTCACCTTGATATCTATCTTTTTGAAGTGTTTAGAAATGAGTGTGTAACAACCCAATTTTGGGCCTAGCCGGAATAATGGTTTCGGGACCACAAATTTGAGGAGGAAAAAATTATTTTTATTATATTTTTATGGTCTACAATTTCATGAAATGATTTCGCGAAAATCTTATTCGAAAATTTTGACGTTTGGGCACTCAATTTAGTCAAAATGACTAAATTGTAAAAAATGCAAAACTTGAGTTCTAGAAGCTAGAGGTGTCTAATTGCTATGAAATTTTAAATTGAAGGTCCTTAGATAGCAATTGGACCATTGATTAAATTGTTGGACAAAAATGGATATGAAATAGGTGAAATAGAATATTTTTAAGTTAGGGCTATTTTGGTCATCTAGTAATTAAAAGAATTAAAAAGCCAAAATTAAAGCCAATTTTTGTCAATCTTCAAGCTATGGCTGAAATTACCATGAAGAAACCATGGCTAGGATTTTTCAAGCTGCCAAGCTCCATAGTAAGTCCATTTTAGCCCCGTTTTTAATGATTTTTACGTTTTTGAAGTCGTTATCACTTGATCTATCTATTTCTACCACTTATTTGAGATATGATGAAGGTCTAGGGTTTGACCCATGTTAGAAGTTTGTGTATTTTGATGATTAATGGTGGATTATGCATGTTTATGGTTAGAGAAATGACTTTTACTAAGTGATTTTCAGTGAAAATGTCAAAAAGGACTAATTTGTAAAAGTTATAAAATCTGTAGTAAAAGAATGTGTTTTAATGGAAATTGTAGGCTGTTATAGTTATGAAAATGGATCGGCTAGGCTTGTATGTTAAAGAAATTGAATAAAATCATTGTTCGAGCTTAGGGGCAAAAACGTAATTTTGCCATAATATGATTTTTGGGTCACATTGAATAATGTGACTAATAAATAAGCTAAATGTGATATTATAGATCAAGGAAAACGAGGTTCGAAACTAGAACGAGGGAAAAACGAGTATTCAACGGTTAGGTCCTTTTTGGTATCGAGGTAAGTTTGTGTGTAAATAAAGTAACTTTATATCATGCATTTAATAATTGATATTGCATGAATTGTTTAATTATTGTTATGAATACGTTCGATAAGATTCGATGTGGTAAAATTCCCAGTTGTACCTTAGGAATAGATAGGATACAAATGTCATGACATTAGAGTTATTAAGATCCCGTATAAGACCATATCTGGGATATGGCTCGGCATGAATTTCGTGTAAGACCACCTCTGGGACATGGCTTTGATATGAGACTTCATATAAGACCATATCTGGGATATGGCATCCATATGAGACATCGTGTAAGACCATAGCTAGGCTATCGGCATCGATATGTGATCCCATGTAAGACTATATCTGGGATATGGCATTTGCATCTTACTATGTGTATGAGATTTCCCGAAATCCACCTCAATTGGATACAAAGACAATAAATTAAGCATTCAATTTGATCCAGTTGGAGTTGTCTTGATTAAGAATAGCAAGCTACATTAATTGGATCACAAAACTGTCCAAGTAGGGGGAGAGGAACCCAACTTCAGTTAAGGCATGAAGAGCAACCCAGAATTAACTTTGGGATAATTAATTTAAAGGTCTTTGCACTTTTAAACAAATAAAAAACAGCTCTCAACTTTTACCCAAGAGATCGTCCACCTCATTGCATGATTCATGCATGGAATCAAACATGAATCAAGTAACCATAAACTCCTTCATCCACAATTTATGGTCGGTTAAGTAAAGGAGAAACTTAAGGAATATGCAAGCTATTTTTTGTAACACCCTTTACCTTATCCAACGCCGGGACATGGTTCGAGGTGTTACCAGCTTGAACATACTTAAACTTTTTAAATCGGGCCATAAAATTTCTTTCAAAATTAAAACTTTTTAATTTCCATATTAAAGTCCCTTATACGGGCCTACGAGGCCCTAAAACATACACTGGTAATGGTTCGGGACTAAATCGAGAACTTTTAAAAGTTTGGAGACAATTAAAATTTCCCTATTTTAGAGAGTCACACACCCGTGTGGCAGGCCATGTGGTCTCACACGCCCGTGTGGCTCAGGACACGCCTGTGTCCTCCACCCGTGTAACTCTCTGTTTATGACATTATCAAACATTTAGGGCGCACGGCCAAGTCACATGCCCGTGTGCTAGGGAGGACACGGCTGTGTCTCTGCCCGTGTGGCCAACCCTTAGGCTATTTTCCAAGCCCTTTTTTTTTGCCCTTAATTATTTACACATTTATACGTTCAAATAAATGTAATATATCACTAAACATTCATGACAAATAAACATATTCATATCACACAAGATCTTAACACATGAATGCATAAATAGGTTTACATATTCATGGCCAATATGACCCACATCTAATGGCCATATACAATTAGCAATATAAGCTAATACATTTGGCAAAATCTTAAGGATACATATTACCAATATCTAAGTTTCTATACATGCCACTCACTCGGAAACACCTAAGGTCTGTCATTAACCTGAACTTACAATTTGATAGTGTGATATTGTCTCCGACAATCTCCAACCCCGAGCCAACCTGACAACACTAAAAGAAATAGAAAGGAGGGAGTAAGCATTATAGCTTAGTAAGTTGGTATAGAATAATAAGAAATTAATCAACATTATTTTTCTAATCCTCACAATATATTCTTCAAGAAAATACAAACACTATTTCACATGTTTCCACTTTTTACTAATATTCAACTTAGGCTATCTTCCTAAGTCACAGTCGCTAAATTAATTAGATCTTAAGCTACAGAACTCCAAATTAAGTTCTATAAATTTTTCCTGAAACTAGACTCACATATCTTCTTACCATAGAATTTTCAGAATTTTTGGTTTATCCAATAATTACAGTTTATTCTTTAAAGTCTCCCTCATTTTGCTATCTGACAGTTCTGACCTCTCTTCACTAAAAATCAATTATCTCATTATACAGAATTTGGATAACATTTTAATTTGTTTCTCTTGAAATTAGACTCATTTAGGAGTTTAAGAATATAAATTATACACCATAAATATTTTTATAAAATTTTTGGTGATTTTCCAAATTCGGAACAAAGGATTTCAGAAATCATTCTGACCCTATCTGAAAAAACTTTAAATATCTCATAATATAAAACTCTTTGTTTACTATGTTTCTTTTATAAGAAGATAGACTAAATAAGATTTCATTTCATATCACATTTAGTCTCTAATTCAATTCACACCATTTTTGGTGATTTCTCAAATTCACGTAACTGCTGTTGTCCAATACTGTTTGACAGCTAATTTCACTCTTTCATGATTTCATTATTTTAACTTCGTTTTAGACATACATATCATCAATCAAATTTATCACATTCTCATACATCATGGGTATTGACCTATAATCAGAAGGTCATCATAAGATCATCTTCATATGCATTACTTACTAATTTGTATTCTCGCTAAATTTCATTCACATACCAAGCACATTACTCATAATTTTGAGTACATACCTGTACTGTTTCATAACACTTCATATTCACATATACTCATTCACCACCTTACCAATGGTCCATCATGTATTTATCTCATTACATAACTTTTTCCTTTCTCGTTAAATTTATCAACTTGAATACTTTTCATGTTAACTTACTTAGAACACCGAAGGATACCCGAAATTTCATTCTCATGATAAGATGCCAAAGCCATATCCCAGATATGGTCTTACATGGGGTCTCAAGTCGATGCCGAAGCCATATCCTAAACATGGTCTTACATGGGATCTCATATCGATGTCGATGCCATGCCCCAGACATGGTCTTACACGAGATCATAGTCTGATGCCGATGCCATGTCCTAGACATGGTCTTATACGGGATCACTCTTTAGATGACAATACAATGTCCCAGACATGGTCTTACAGGGGATCTAAGTCTCGTCTCGGTGCTAACACCATGTCCTAGACATGGTCTTATACGGGACCACATGCCGATGCCAATGCCATGTCCTGGACATGGTCTTACATGGGATCTCAATTCGGTGTCGATGCCATGTCCCATGCATGGTCTTACACGGGACCTATAATTTCTCATGTCATGACTACGGTACCCTTTGTATTCTTTAAAATTTATCCAAGATTTTCTCTATTATAACTTCATCATTTCATAAATAAAGTCCTATCCATAATTCTCATGGAAATAACATTAATTTCAATTCATTACAAAGTCACCAAATATCGCAACCATATTCTAAACTATTTCATATGCATAGCATACCGTATAACCTTCTTGGGGTACTTCAATATCATGTACATTTCATCATAGTATTTAATCCATCATAGTCTAATTAACATACCAATTTAGATTTCCAGCATAAACCACAATAACATTGCTCTATTACTACACCAACCTACCTCGGACGCGAAAGTAGCTAATTTTCTCGACTTGGTCCATAACCTCGATCTTCCCCGATCTAAGCCCGAATCTTGTTTTCCATGATCTATAATATCACAATTAGCTTATTTATTAGTCACATTATTCAATGTGACCCAAAAATCACATTATGATAAAATTACGTTTTTGCCCTTAAACTTTCACATATTTACACTTTTGCCCCTAGGCTTGTAAAATAATTTTTATTCAATTTCCTTGTATTTTAAACCTAGCCGAACCATTTTCATAACTATGGAAGTCCACATTTCTCATTAAATCACATACTTATGACCAATTTATAACTTTTACAATTTAGCCCCTTTTATATGATTTCATCGAAAATCACCTAGTAAAACTCGTTTCTCTCATCATAAACATGCATAATCTACCATTAATAATCAAAATACGCAATTATTCAACATGGTTAAATTTTTGAACTCAAACACTAGCTCAAAATAAGGGTGGAAATAGCTAAACTGAGTTACCGGATCTAAAAAATGTACAGAACATTAAAAACAGGGCTTGGGTGCACTTACTATTGAGCTTGGAAAGCTTGGAAACCCTAGCCATAAAGAAGATGAAAGGTTCGGCCACTTCATGGAGAAGATAGACACATTGTGGCCTATTTTTCCCTTTTTATTTCTTTTAATTACTAAATGACCAAAATGCCCTTCATTAAAACCTTTAGTATTTTATCCTTCCATGTCCATTTTTTTCCACCTTTATAAATATTGGTCTAATTGCCATGTAAGGACCTCCACTTTAAAAACCCATTTCAAATAGGTACCTTAGCTTCTAGAACTCACATTTTTCACTTATTTCAATTTAGTCCTAATTATCAAATTGGACACCCAATCGATAAAATTTCTTAACGAATTTTTCACACAAGCATCCAATCACATAAGAAACATTAAAACTTAATCGCAATAAATTTTTCAACTTTGGATTTGTGGTTTTCGAAACCACTATTCCGTTTAGGCCTAATTTGGGATGTTACATTTTTAGTAAACTCCTTAGCCATCCTTCTACTATAAATACCACCCTTACTTCCCATTCATTCATCATTGAATAATCATTCATTCATCCCCCATCCCTCTCTTAATCCTTTGATCTTTTCCTTTCCCCTCTTCCATGCATAAGCCTTCCATTTCTCCACCTCCATTAGCTAGCATTTTCCCTTGAGGAAAACCACTCTTAGCCAGCTACCTTGAGGAGCAGTTTGTGGAGAAACAACTGCGAGAATTGGAGGAAGCCTCTACGATTAGTCACCAAACTTATCAAAGAGTTTATTCTTCCTTTTACTTATTCTTAATTATTCAACTATTTTTGCAAATTGTTTTGATGTTTTTCTGTTGACAATGATGACTTAATTTTGTTTTAATTGGAATGATTAGATAAATTTGACTAAGTTTATTTGATTCATGTTTATGATGTTCTGTGCCACAATCGTTCATGCTTTCAATTAAACTCAACATGCATTTAATTCATTAAAATGTGATTGAATGCATTAGAATTAGTTGATCAATTCTAGCCAGATGATGGTTAATGGGTGCAATAATTGAAAGGTGCATGCTTAATTAGATCTTAGCTTGATTAAATTAAAGGTTCTGTAACGCCCCGAATTTTGGGCCTCGAAGAGATAGTTTTTGAGCATAGGAACATTTAGAAGGCTGCACATAAATGTTTGGTTGTGCAAGAAAATGAAAAAAATATATGTCTGCTTAAGTGGTTATGTGTTCTAAGAGTGTTTAGGAGTCTCTGAGAAACCCTGAGTTCAATCATTAGCTTATACAAAAAATTTGTTTTTATTAGGTAATAAACCTAGTCTCTGGCAAGTAGGCTTCTTAAATAATTATGGTGAAAACATGACACAAAGAGCCTGCTGGTAAATGGGGTAAGTGGCGTGTTACTACTTCTAAGGGGCTTGAGTTTGAGTCA
Source organism: Gossypium stocksii (assembly GCA_020496765.1). NCBI lineage: Eukaryota > Viridiplantae > Streptophyta > Magnoliopsida > Malvales > Malvaceae > Gossypium > Gossypium stocksii. Next base: position 97,657,955 of record CM035629.1, on the reverse strand, counting down.
TGCTATGCACAAAGGAGGTTTTATTTTGCTTCTTACCGAGGGAGTGTCCCAAGTTGACCAAAAATTGAGTTGTTTGAATGCAATTTGAATTGAGTGGTTGGAAAGGAATGGTTGCATGGAGTTTGAATTGAATGGTTGAGAGATTTGTGAAGGGATTTGTGGAGAGATTTGTGGAAGGATATTAGGAGAGATTAAGGGAGGAAAAAGAGGAGTTTGAATGAGAGTGGAGTTGGTACCGAATGGGGAATTGAAGGCACTCATGAATTCGGCTTAGGGGAGAGTTATGTGCAATTACCGATTTCTCTTACCCCTATTTTAGTTTTTACTGCTTTTTCGAGATTTTTGGTTTTTCCCCATATCAATTTGTTGTTAGCATTCTTTGACACAATTTTTTTCATTGTGCCGATTTTGGTTAGGGGCTTGTTTGCTTTCGGTTTTGCTTTCTTCAACCCCCCTAATTACTGATTCTTCTTTCTTCTCTCACTCTAGTGTTTCCTTTTTAGCTGAATCACTTTCTCCTTTTGACTCTCCTCTATTTTTTCCCTAGTTTGGCCGAATAGTGTGGATTGCACCCTTCGTGTGGCCTTAATCTTCTTCCTCTACTTGAATACTATTTCTCTCATTCAACTCAAGGTTTCTCCTCTTGTCTCTCTTCTACTTTTCCAACCTTGGCCAAATATACTCTCTCTCCCTCGATTTAGTAAAGGTGAGCTGCCAATCTCTGTTTGGCTTCATAGTTATTTTTCCTTTCTTTCCTTCCTTTTGTTGTAATGTTTTCCCTTTTAACGTCTTTTTTTCTCTGCCGACACCATCAGAGGTGATTTTATCATCTCGTGCCTCGGTTATAGGGCGTACTTTTAGGGGTTTCTGATAACATGTTACATAGTGAGATATCAATTGTGGCGAGTAGTAGCCATTCTAAGGGAAAATCAGGAGGGGTGCTAACTAAGAATGGACACGTAGGCCCTACCCCCAAATTTAAGCAGTGTAAAGCATCAGCTATTTAGGATTTTCTGCCAGGGTGCGGCAGGGTGGCTGCACCAATCACTAGACCAAGTGCGCAAGCCACAAACGACTGATCTAATTAAAGGGGAAGTAATCTTTTGGGCAGGTATTTTCAGTAGAGGTGGTTTTTGATAAGTTGTTTAAGATTCGATTAACTGGAACTTATGATTTGAGGTAGGTTGGAGTACTCGTGGCGATTCACTCGATTTAGTAAACAGGTGTGTAACCATACTAATATTTTTTGTAAATCGTCAAAAACTGAATAGCTGAGAAATAGGATGTTAACGCTATACGAGCGTGCGATTACTCGTGTGGTAAATCGAGCACATGAAACATGGGGGTTTAATTGTGGAGGCCACCATGAGCAATCTCATGGGTTTAGGCCATTTTGGGCCACGTTGGGCCGAAATGGGCCGTGTAGGCTAACGGGCTTGTAGGCCCTACACAGGTTAACCACACGGAAGTGTGGAAGAAATTGGACCCGGCTGTGTCATTCACATAGCCTAGGTCATTTCTTGGCTTCGTGGGCCACACGGGTATAAAATGACAGTTATACCCCTATAGGGTAAAATGACCGATATACCCATATAAGGTAAAATTACTGATATTGCAATTGAGCATGACATTCTGCATACACGTATGATATTATGTCACGACATATTGCATGGGGATGGGTTGTTATATTTGGAGGAAGCGTATTATACTGATAAGGTCGCACAAGTCGCCCAAGATGACTGTGGATGTACTGAGGGCTTTATGCTGTTTATATTACTGGCAGCTTTACTACAGTACTGTTTAGTGCCGCAATTGGTGCTAATCTTGGTGTGTCTGGCTGGGTGGGTCGATATTATCCCCACATGGTGGGATTGGTAGGACGGAGTGGTGTGTCTGACTGGATTGGGTGAGATTTCTGATTGCGTTATTGCACTGCTACTATTACTATAATGGGCTAAGGCACACATTGATACTGTTACTGTAAGGGGCTCAGGCCCGGACTGTTACTGCATACTGCATGATTGACTATTTGATAAGGGATTACACACTGAGTTTTCGTAAACTCACCCTTCTGTTTATCTGTACAGGTAATCCCCAGCCATAGATGGATTGGTACCGTGAGGGACTTGGAGGTGGCCACACGACTGCATCTATCTTATATTGGGTTCTTATTTACTATTAATTTTTATTTGGGTAATTTTTATGTAATAAGGCCTCTTTTGGATTTTATTTTTAATTTGGTTTTTTACTCTACTTTACAATTGCTAGTATTAGAACTCAGATTTTAAAAAGGAATAATCTTTTTTTTAAAACAAACACAAATACGCGAATGTTTTAAAAGTAAAGCTTCCGTTATGAATAAGATTTTAAATTTTTAATAACGTTTTAAAGAAAGTAACTTTCGATAGTAACGCAAGGTTTTAAATCATCTTTTAATGCTCTCAAAGAGGTTCCCAATGGCAATGAGTTTTACGTTTCACACTCCAATGTGACACCGCCTAATTCGGCCATAACGTCTAGGTCAGGTTTGGGGTGTTACAGGTTCATAATAACTCTAGAGAGCTCTATTACCTTGTATAACTTTTAGATTTTTGTAATTAAATTATTTCAAACCTAATCCATCCTTGTTACTTCACATAAACTCTAAGAGTTCGAAAGGACTTATAACTAATTTCAAGGTAATGAAAGATTGAGTTGCCATGAAATTTTTTTGGAACATTGTTAAACATGATGAACAAGGAATTGAGTCAAATGTTGTTATTGTTCTAGCTTATTCATGTTATTTTTTTTAACTCATGAAAATTGCTGCTAAACCATGACCTTACATTTTATTTCATTTGCATTTAGATTAACTTGTATTTAGTTAATTAGCTTAATTTAACATCACTCAAAATTATTGTGTTTTTCTTAACCAATTTGTGAATAGTAATTTTACAATTATCGATTCAATTATAGTGCTTGTGGAGATGATAACTCTTATACTTACTTATTACTTGATAACAATTGAGTACACCTGCACAAACCTACGTGTTACAAGTTTTTGGTGCCATTGTCAGGGGTTGTTGATTTAATCATTATTTGTGAAATTATTTCTTGCAATTTATTTATTTATTTTTATTTAATTATTTAATTATTATTTTTTTGTGATTTTCTTTTCAAGTCTTCTTTAGCATAGGTTTAATAATTGATTTACTCCCTGTAGACCTAAAATTGAGTGGGCATTTGACAAAGAAGACGAGAAAAGATTAGCCCAAAGACAAGCTGTAGAAATGGACCTTGGGAATCAAAATGATGTTCAAGGGAATAGAGCCGCTAATGTTCGTAATCCAACCCATCAAGAGACGAGCCACTCAAGTTAAACTTCACAGTTTTGAAAAGGTCATTAGATATTGAAAAGATTTCTATTGAGGGACAGAAGAGATTGATCCAATCTCGAGTATTTGATCTTGGGAAACTCGAGTCTGAATGGTCAAAAGTAAAGACCATTTATCCCATCTACGACATTCATTGGGTAAGACATGTATCAAAGAAAGAAGATATCACAAATAATGAGCTGACTCCATTAAGTATAATCACAGGTAGACAGATTTGTATGAATGATGGAAAGTCGAGCAAAGCAAAGGAGAAAAAACTTTTCCTATTGCTATTCCATGATCAAATGTTGAACATAATTGTTGGGCAAGATTATTTTTTTCTTTCTAGATGGGTTTGATTGGTATGATAAATGGTCTTTTGACAGCACCTCGATTGGTAACAATCCCCAATAACTTTGAGGGAGTTCTCTTCACTTTCTCTAACATTATTTTAAATTTTAGTTTTCCCTTCATTAGAATAAATGGCATGATGAGAAAAATTTTCTTGAACTAATGCATTAAAATAATTCTGTTAAGGAGATTGGAACTTAAGTGAGACCATTTCTGACCCCTTCAACCTTTCTTGGGAACTTAATTCAATGTAATTTTCTAAGAAAATTTTTCTAAGTAGCCTAAAAGGAGTTTTTATTTCTGTTTTCAATTTTAAGTTTATTTTAATTTTAATTTTTATGTTCAATAAGAGGGTCAAGTTGGCCAAAGGTTTAATCAGTTTATTTCTGTCAAGTTTTATTTTAGTGCAGGTAATAAAATTTTTGCAGTTTTAGGCTCAAGGCCCAAAACAGTGATGAGGAGAAAAATATCCAACACTCGCTGCCCCTTCCCTTCGCTGCAACATCATTCCCACACTGCAGCAATCTCAGGAAAAAGCGGATGACACAAATTAATAAAAAGGGGAGGAATTTCATTAATTTCTTTTTCTTAGTATTATTTTAAGGATATTTTTATCTATTTAGGAATATTTTGTTTTATACATAAAATAAATTGAATTTTTTGCAATACATAAGTGAATTAAGACCAAAAGTTGTTCTCTAATAAAAAAAAAAGAAAAGTAATGTGATAACGTAAATGTACATGTAAAAATGACATTTCATGGTGAAAGAAGGATTGGTCTTAGGGCATCAGATATAGGGAAAATGGAAGTAGATAAAGCCAAAATAGAAGTTATAAAGCATATTCCAAATATAACAAATGTTAAAGGTGTTAGAAATTTTTTAGGCCATGCAAGATTTTATCGGAGGTTTATAAAAGATTTCGCTCATATTTCTAAACTTCTGAATCAACTCCTCTAGAAAGAGATACCTTTCATATTTGACCAAAGTTGCATCAAAGCCTTTGAGGTAATAAAAGAAAAACTCATATCTGCTCCTATAATCGTCACCTCGAATTGGTTGAAACCTTCTATTATTATGTGTGATGCTAGTGAGTATACAATAGGTGCAATTCTGGGACAAAAGAGGAATAATCTATTTGGGGCTATTCATTATGCTAGAAAAACGCTAAATCCAGAACAAAGCAAGTACACTACAACTGAAAAAGAGATACTAACGGTGGTGTTCGCTTGTGAAAAATTTTGACCTTATTTAATGACAAATCGAGTATATATGTATACTGATCACTCTACGTTTAAAAACTTCATGAAGAAAAAAGAAACAAAAGCCAAACTAATAAGATGTGTTTTATTACTTCAGGAATTTGCTTTATGGATAATGGACAAGAAGGGGATTGAGAATCCAATTGCAGACCATTTAGCTAGAATTGAGAATAATTTAAGAGTAAAGGATATTGAAGAAATTAAGGAGACCTTTGCAGATGAGCAATTATTTAGAGTAGACATTAATCAACCCAAACTAGGTAAGCATATAACACTATGGTAAGCAAATTATGTCAATTATATCACAAGAGGGGTCTTCCTAGCATAGGTATCTTGGCAACAGAAAAATATGATAGCCCATGAATCAAAAAATTACATTTGGGAGGAACTAGACGTGTTTTGACAGTGCACAGATCAATTAGTTTGGCGATGTGTAGAAGAATAAGAGATATATGATATTTTAAAAGGTTGGCACACATCTCATTGTTGAGGGCATTTTGGTGGAAAAAGGACAACCCAAAAAGTACTATAATCGAGGTTTTATTGGCCAACTATGAATATAGATGCTTATGAATTTATACAAGGATGTGAGAGGTGTTAGAGAATTGGGAACATATAAAAAAGAGGACAAAATGACACAAATAGGGATAATTGAGGTTGAAGTGTTTGGTGTTTGGGGGATTGATTTCATGGGATCTTTTTTGAGTTCTTTTGGGATTCAGTACATCTTTATGGCTGTAGATTATGTTTCAAAATGGGTCAAAGTTGTTGAAATACCTACTAATAATGCAAAATCAATAGTGAGATTTCTAAGAAAAACACATTCGCCAAGTTTGGTACACCACGAGTGTTGGTCAATGACGAAGGATCTTATTTCTGTAGCAAGTAGTTTGAATCAGCTTTGGTTAAGTACAACATAAGGCACAGAATGACAGCAACATATCACCCATAGGCTAATGGGAAAGTAGAATTATCTATTCAGGAAATAAAATAGATTTTAGAGAAAACAGTAAACCTAAGTCGAAAGGATTAGGCAACCAAGCTAGACGTGCATTGTAGGCTTACAGAACAACATATAAGACTCCCCTAGGCATGTCTCCATATAAGCTAGTGTATGGTAAAAACTATCACTTACCAGTTGAATTGGAGAGGAAGGCATACTGGGCGATCAAAAAGTTAAATCTAGATCCATAATTAGCTAAAAAAGAAAGACTATTTCAACTCTAGGTGTAACACACCCTAACCCCAAACCGTCGCTAGAACAGGGTTACGAGGCATTACTGAACAAATCAGACAATTTACAAACAATATGTAATAATTAACGGTCATAATATAAAATAATCATAAAGTCCCGTAATTGGACCTTCGAGGCCCAAAATATGAGTTAAAAATGATTCGGGACTGATTTAGGTGCTCAGTGAACTTTTCATGAAATTTTAAAATTTTCCCTAAGTACAGGGCTCACACGCCCGTGTGTGTTGAAGACACGCCCGTGTGACTCCATGACATGCCCGTGTTGTGCCACTATGTGGCTCACACGGCCAAGGTATTCCGACACATGCCCGTGTCCCTTACCCGTGTAACTCTCTAACTTCCAACCCAAGAACAAATTAATTTCACACGGCCAAGCCACATGCCCGTGTGCTCAGCCCGTGTAGATTTATTTTCAATTCAAATTTAGTGTAGTTTTCACACGACCTTGATACATGCCCATGTTCAAAGCCTGAGTGGGTCACACGGCCAGCCACACGCCCGTGTGCTAGGCCGTATGCCAAAACCTAGACATTTTGTTTCTTATTTTTAAGGTGTAGGGAATACACAGCTAGACCTCATGCCCATGTGCTAGCCGTATGTCTCATACGGTCTAGCCACACGCTCGTGCGCTAGGCCATGTGGACTCAAAGTGAGCCTTGAATACTAACCTAGCCACCCTGCAAATTTTAAACCAAAACTAATTTGCAACCAATATATCAATCAACACATTTCCACATTCAAACATACCTAAATATGCCCTAACATTGACTTATTAATTTACTCAATGAATATTTATAATATCATTCAAAATTCAACTTATATTTCATTCGTTCATTTCAAATTTAACACTTAACATGCCAAACACTTCATTTATCTTTCATACTATTCATCAAACTCCAACTTAAGTGTTATATACCATCTTTACATCCAAAATACAAGACATATACAAGTGACCAAGACAAAACCTAGTAGATGCCACATTTACCAAAAGATAGATTACATCACCAAAATGGAGCTGAGGTCAGGATTGGCTTGGATGCTAAACAGGACTTTAATTTCTACTAACCTGTGCATGGAAAATAATAGTATGCTGAGTATGGATATACTCAGTGGTATTACTATAATTCAAATTATAAATAACCAATAAACTTTACACACACACACACATATATATATATCTTTACATCACATGAAGACACATATAGTACCAATTCACACTTTATTTTCATATCATTTTCATAGAAATTCAATTTCACTAAATATCAATTCAATATCATAAAAATCACATTTAAGTATTAATAGTCTTTAGAGAATTTAGTTCACTCATTTAATGTCATTTCACAATTCATATCACTTTTCATTTTATTTTCAATGCTTATATCATATCATATACAAAAATTTTTCATTTTCATTCAATTTTTGCTATTTTAGTTATTTACCCCTATTAATAAGACTCGGACCTTGGCGGATACATGTATCCAACCAAACACACCAGAATGACACCTAGTGCCTTATCGGATAGTTCAAAGTAATAAAGTGACACATAGTGTCTCATCGGCCTAGCCGAAGTAAAGTGGTAACCAGTACCTCATCGAATCTATCCTAAGTAAAATAGTGACACCTAGTGTCTCATCAACTCGAGGTCGAAGTATCACTGAACTCTTTCAATCGTATTGCATGCGAGCTATATTCGACTTAGCCAGACTAGTTAATAGGGTATCGGATCACATATCAATTCCACTTTCACTTTCAATTTGATCACAATCATTCAAATTCAATTCAAATATAATATCAATTCAATCTTAATTTCAAATTCACATTTGTACTAACATTACTCAATTCAATTTCCATCCATCTCAATATTAACACTTATTTATATTTATTTACCAAGCATAAATATCAAATTAAATATTAAATGGTAAATAACTCGAATTATAGTAATACAAACTGAATTTTCTTCTCGTCTATTCCTCAACAACTTTTTTCTTTCCTTTCTGAGCTGATGTATCGAGTTCTTTGTTTGCTACGAAAATTAAATAATTTACAAATCAATAATTTTACACTAATTTACATTAAAAACTTAATTTTCTATTCAACATTTACCTTAATTCCATATTCGTCCTAACTATTTTCATCCATTTTTCTATATCAATTCATATCTTATTTCTATCCAAATTCCATCTAAATTTAAATTTAACTATTAAATTTTTATCAAAATTTCATAATTTCGAATTTCTTTCAATTTAGTACCTAAAGCACAAAATTATAGCCTAGTTTACAATTTAATCCTTTAATCAATTCTAATAAATCATTTTATCAAATAAACCCCTAATTTAATCATTTGTTCAACATAAATCTTACTTAAAAACCCACTAAATTTTAAAATTTCAACTTAAATTCAAGAGTAGGATTGGCCTAATTGCCATTTTGGCCCTTTATAATTTCTATTAATCTATAATTCAACTTTACCCCTTTTTCAATTTAGTCTTTTTTATTAAATTCTCTCAATTAAGCTAAATTCGCTAAATTGAAACCTAATTAAACACACTACTAGACTCACAAATATTCCTAATAATTGTTTACGAACTCAGTTTACTAAGATGGAGGCCCTATAACTCACTTTTCTTGTGTCCGTGAATTTGGGTCATTACATTTTGTCCCTCTTTAATGCATTTCATCCTCAAAATTTACCTAAAAATAGATGAGGATACTGTGCTCTCATCATTTCTTCCAGTTCCCAAGTTGCTTCTTCCACACCATGACTTCTTCATAAGACTTTTACTAAGGGAATTCGTTTATTTCTTAATTCCTTTACCTCCTATGCTAAAATTTCAATCAGTTCTTCTTCATATGTCAAATCAAGTTGAAATTTTATATCTTCTGTTGATAGAACATGAGAAGGGCCCGATCTATATCTCCGCAGCATCGAAACATGAAAAACATTGTGTATCTTCTGTAACTCTGGAGCTAAAGCCAACCGATAAGCAACCAGCCCGATTCTTTCTACTATCTCATATGACCCGATATAACGAGGACTTAACTTTCCCTTTTGGCCAAATCTCAACACTTTCTTCCAAAGAGAGACTTTAAGCAATACCTTGTCTCTGACTGAATACTCGATGTCTCGTCATTTCAAGTCAGCATATGACTTCTGTCTATCAAAAGCTATCTTCAATCTCTCTTGTATCTTTTTGACTATTTCTTCTATTTCTTGGATCAACTCTATCCCGATATTTTTTTCTTTCATTGAATTCTGTCCAACACATAGGTAATCTACATCTTCGACCATATAAGGCTTCATAGGGAGCCATTTGGATACTAGATTGGAAACTATTATTATAAACAAACTCAGCTAATGGCAAATAACGTTCCCAACCTGATTCAAAATCAATGATAGAAGCTCGAAGCATATCTTCTAGTATCTGAATTACCTATTTAGATTTCCATCTGTTTGCGGGTGAATGCAATACTAAAACTAAGCCGTGTACCTAACGACTTATGTAGCTGTCTCTAAAATCTCGATGTAAATCGAGGATCCCAATCTAAAATTATTGATACCGGAATACCTTGTAATCTAATAATTTCCCGGAGATACACTTCTGCAAGCTTCTGCAATGACCAATTTGTTTTGACTGCTATAAAGTGAGCAGACTTAGTAAGCTGATCAACTATCACCCAAATGACATTCTTTTTACTCACTGACAATGGTAATCCCGTAACAAAATCCATTGTGATTCGATCCCATTTCCACTCGGGAATACTAATAGGCTGAACAGACCTGTCAGTACCTAATGTTCTACTTTTACTCGCTGACATGTCAAACATTTACTGACATATTCAACTATATCCTTCTTCATCCCTGGCGACCAATACAGCTCTCGTAGGTTACGATACATCTTTGTTCGACCAGGGTGCAAAGCAAAAGCGCTATCGTGTGCTTCTCGAAGGATTAACTCTTTAAATTCAGAAGTAGCTGAGATACAAATCCTATTACAAAACCGCAAACAATCATGCTAGTCAATACTAAAATTTTCCACCATACCATGCTGCACCATCTCTCTTTTCTTAATTAACTTCTCATTTTCCATCTGAGCTGCTCTAATCTGGTTAAACATCACTGGCTTAACCCTTAATTCAGCTAGCAAGCTACCATCATCATTAATACTAAGTCTAGAAAACATTGCTATTAATTCAACTGCAGCTTTTCTGCTCAATGCATCTGCTACTACATTTGCCTTTTTCAGATGGTAATCTATTACATAGTCATAATTGTTCAGAAGTTTGATCCATTGTCTTTGTCTCAAGTTCAATTCCTTTTGGGAGAGGAGATATTTCAAAATTTTATGATCGGTGTATATGTAGCATTTCTCTCTGTAAAGATAGTGCCTCCAAATCTTTAGAGCAAAAACTAAAGTTGCTAGCTCCAAATCATGAGTCAGATAGTTACGCTCATGTGGCTTTAACTGTCGAGATACATAGGCTATTACCTTTCCATCCTGTATCAGTACACAACCCAGACCATTCAAAGAAGCATCACAATACACAATAAAATCCTTTCTCGACTCTGGTAGTGTCAGAACTGGTGCTTTTATCAACATTTGCTTAAACCTTTCAAAAATTTTTTGGCACTAATCATCCCACACAAATGGTACATTCTTTGGTAGCAGCTTGGTCATGGGCAAGGCTATTTTCAAAAATTGATTTACAAATCTTCTATAATACGCAGCTAAACCAAGAAAACTGTGTACCTCTGATACATTTTTAGGTGCTTTCCATTGAATAATAGCTTCAATATTTTTTCGGATCAACTTTGATTCCATCTGCCAATACCACATGCCCTAAAAATACAACCTTTAATAACCAAAACTCAATTTTCTAAGCTTTCCATACAACTATTTTTCTCGTAATATCTGTAATACAATTCTAATATGGTGATCATGCTCTGACTCTGACTTCAAATAAACCAATATATCATCAGTAAAAACCACTACAAACTGGTCTAAATATGGCTGAAAGATACGATTCATGAGATCCATAAAAGTAACTGGAGCATTTGTCATCCCGAATGGCATTACTAAGAACTCATAGTGGCCATACCTCGTACGAAAAGCTGTCATTGGCACATCACTTTCTTTTACTTTCAATTGGTAGTAGCCTGACCTCAAATCAATCTTCAAAAACATAGAAGCTCCTCTTAAATGGTCAAAAAAATCATCAATGCAAGGCAATGGATACTTATTCTTGATTGTCAGTTTATTCAACTGCTGGTAATTAATACAAAGTCATATCGAGCTATCTTTCTTTTTAACAAACAATACCAAAGCTCCCCACGATGATATGCTCGGTCAAATAAAGCCACGGTCCAATAAAGCCACGGTTTATTAAGTCTAGCAACTGTATCTTCAATTCTTTTAACTCAGTAAGTGACATTTGGTACAGAGTTATAGAAATTAGAATTGTAACCAGATAAACCTCTATTGCAAATTCGACCTCTTTGTCTGGTGGCAAACCCGATAATTACTTAAGATTTACATCAAAAAACTCAAACTGTCTAAATTTTACTATAACGCCCCAAAAATCTCGAACTTTTATTTTTGGCGTTGTGATTGAAATCCATGTTTTATTTTCTATTTAATTGATTTAGGAGAGTTAGGAGGTTTCTATGATGTCCGGGGATCAAGCCTGGGCATGGGTAAAATTTTATTCTTAGCCTTATAGGAACCTTGGTATCAAGTAGGATGTCTTTTAAATAAATGGGACTAAGATAAGACACAGTAAGAGGTGTGGTGTAGTGGTAAAATAGTGCCACATAGGGGGCATGGGTTGGTGTCACAGGATGGCAAGGAGATCCAAGGTTCGAGCGTGGCATTATATTACTTTGGGGATTTATTTTGCACCCTTGCACAACCAGTAGTTGCGTTGAAGTTGGACTCTGAAGGGGAGAGTTTGAAATGGTCATATGAGAAATCTAAGGAGGGGATCATGGAGCAAATCCTGGAGCAAATCTTGGAGAAGATTTAGGAGATTGTTGTGTGAAGAGTTGGAGCCGTTTTAGAAAGTGGTTTAAGGCAAAATTTCAACTAGGGTAGTTATGTGTGCTGTTTTTGGGTCTTTTAGGGGGTATAGTAGAATTCCTATGGTCATTTCGGTATTTGTTTTGTGTGGCTTCAGTTTTCTTTGGCACAACTAAGTGATATTGTTTTCTCTCCTAAATCGTGACTTGGCTGGTCTCATTCTAAAGCCGAAAATAGCAACTACTCTATCACGAGATTCTTTTTTTTGGTCAACTTGAGTGTTACTTGTTAAAACCACATCTCTTTGCTCAAAGTCTCGAAAAACTGAACTCTTTTCCCATTCTTTTGTTGATGCTGATTCTTCCTTTCTATTCTCTTATCGATCTCTCCCCAATTCTTTTGCTTCTAGCTAAATCCTCTTCTTTCCATTTTGGTTGTACCAAATTTCCTTCCTGTGGATCACTTGAGAATTTTTTCAAATATGCATTCTAGGAGAAATACGTGGGCATGAGCTATGTGGATGCCCAAAGGAAGGAGTTCTTGAAATTGACCCAGGGAGACAAATCTGTGGCTAATATGAGGTGGAGTTCCTACACCCTAGTCGATATGCTAGAGGGATTGTAACGCCCCAAAATTGGGCCTAGAAGGATTGGGCTTGAGCGTAGGAGCACATGAAAATTCATGTGTGTGAAAAATATCACAAGTTATGTGTTGCCTTAGTGGCTAAGTGATTTAGAAGTGTTTGGGAGTGTCTGAGAAGTCATGGGTTCAAACTAGGGCCCTAGCAAAAAATTTAGTTTTTCCCCCTATATGGAACTGACGTTAGCTTGAAGACTTTAAGAATAAAATGTAGTAAGGTGTGACACAAGGGAAGCAAGTGGTCAAGTGGCAAGTGGCGTTAGGAGTGTGTAGGAGGTCTAGGGTTCAAGCCCTGGCGGTTGCAAGGTTTCTAATTTTTGGGCTCTTAAGTGAACTAGGACGTTAGCTTATAAGACTTATAAGTATTTGTGCTTGTTTTGATTCACACAGAGTTATATGGCCTAGTGGTGATGGCATGCTTAAACATATGAGAGGACTTTGGTTTGAATCCCTTGGCATGCAAAGGTTGATTATTTTGCTAATTTGGGGCAGCAAGTGGTTGTGATGGAGTTAAACTCTGCTGAAGGCAAATTTGACTGGATCTTGAAATTTGAATGTGTGGTGAGAATCGGTTAATGAGTGATTGATAGAGAGATTCAATGAGAGGAAATGGTAGAGTGTTTCAAGGGATTTGAAGAGTGGTTGCTGGATTAGGGGAGTTGAGTAGGGGAGTTCGACTAGGGGCCTTGGTAGTGTGCATATTGGACATTTTGTGAGAGATGAGGCGCTGAATTCCCATTTAGTCATTTCAGGCTTCTTTTTTGCCATGGTTTTTAGTTCTGTCTCCCTTGTGCTGATTTTTATTTTAGTCTTTTGGTGTCGGAAGTAGTCTCATTTGCTCTATATTTTGGTGGTGTTGCTAAATCGACCTTTTTTTTACAAGTGCTTTTCTTTCCTTTTTCTCTCGAAAATTAAACATTTTCTTGCTCTTTCTTTTCAGATTGTGCCGAACCTTTATTCTTCTCTTTCCTTTCTTTTGTTTTTCATCCATAGCCAAATACTCTTTCTTGCCTCCTCTCAATCTAGTCACAACCCTTTCTCTTATATCTCCTAGCCTTAGTCGAGTGGTGTAGGGAAGTTTTGGTACGGCTATCATTCGAGTTTACTTTGCTTTTCCTTCTTTGGGCAATTGGGGTGCCGATGGGTGGTTTCTCCCTTTCGATGTTGGGTCTCATCTGTTATCTTCGTCCCTTGATTTTATTAGTAAGTATATTTCACTATCACCCTTTCATTCTAGAGAACGTTTACTTTAATTTTTCCCCTCTACTCTATCGTTAAACTGAATTTATTTGTTCTTTTTGCCTCTAAGTGTCGAATGTTTTCCCTAGGCAATCTTACCTTGAGATTTCGTGGTAGCGTAAATAACTGTCAGGAACTGGGGAATAGGTTGGGCAACGTTTGTGAAGGCTAAGACTTAGTCATTCAATCAAGGTAGGTTTGAGGACCAGTTTTAGATTATGGTTTGAATGGACTGTTATCCCGGTTGTCGGCTATCTAATGTTTTATTTTGGATAAATGTAGGTTCGGTGTCGTGGTTTCGTCGCACTTTCCGTAGATTAGGTGTGTATCCGTATACACTGTTTTGATTGTAGCCCAATGGGGGCTGTAGGCCCATTTGGGTAAATCTCGCTGCTAAATGAGAAGTAGTTAGACTTGTCATGTCGCACACATGACTTTGGTTGTATTGGGGCTCGATGGGCCAAAATGGACTGTGTGGGCCCAATGGACTTGTGGGCCCCATATAGAATAAATTTGTATACTGTGGTAAATGTTACTGAGCCGTGTAGTCCACGTGGCTAGAGTTGTTTTAGGCTAAATGGGCCGTGTGGGCCTAATGGGTTTGTGGGCCCACACGGGTAAAATGTATGTGATGTGATAAGTGACGGATTTGGGCTGTGTTGTTCACATAGCCGTGGTTGTTTCTGGGCTAAATGGGCAACACGAGTATAATTACCCCGTTTTGTCTGATTAGGTTACAAAAGTTGCTCGAGGCGATGATAGACCTTTGGTGGGGTCGTTAATACCCTCGATTTATAAAATTACAGAAATACCCTCAGTTTACAAAACTACAGAAATACCCTCGATTTACAAAATTACAAAAATACCCTCGATTTACAAAATTACAGAAATACCCTCAGTTTACAAAATTATAGAAATACCCCTGGTTTACAAAATTACTAAAATACCCCTGATTTGTGAAATTACCGAAATTCCCCTGGTTTGTGAAATTACTGAAATACCCTTGTAAGGTAAAAGTACCGAAATACCTTTGTAGGGTAGAATTCCTGAAATACCTCTGTAGGGTAGAATTCTTGAAATACCCCTGTAGGGTAGAATTCCCAAAAAACCCCTGTAGGGTAGAAATACTGAAGTACCCTTTTAAGGGTAAATGACCATTTTGCCCTTAGAGTGTAAAATGACTATTTTTCCGTTGTGGGCAAAGCGTTAGACTTGGGCTATGAATTTGACTGATTTGACTGTGTGGGTATGATTGTGTTTTAACTGATTCGACTGTGATTGTATGTCTGTACTTTAATTGAGTTGACTGTGGATGTATGACTGATATGTTGTTAACGTGTGTTTAAATGTCTGTTACTGAGCATGGCCATTATGCATACACGTGTGATGATTGAGCATGACATACATGATGTTCTGCATGGGGTTGGGCTTGTTTTGGAGGAAGTTCTGTACTAGTGGCTTTGCTACGTAATCTGATTCTAGTGGCTCTGCCACGTATTCTGTTTTAGCAACATGGCTGCATATTGGTGTGTGGGCTGGGTGGGTCGAGTTATTCCCCACATAGTGTGTTAGGTTGGTACGGGTGGTGTGATGGTTGGACTAGGTAGGGATTACATTCATATTCTATTCTGTGCTGTATAGGGCTTTAGCCCAGTTTTTTCTGCATATCTGAATTATATTGCTACTGACTCTGTTTTGGGCTTAGGGCCACCTGATTCTGATTTTGGTTCTGATTTTGATTTTGATTCTGATAATGTTTCTGATTCTGTAATGGGCTAAGGCCCATCTAGTACTGTATGTTATAATGGGCTAAGGCCCAATTAATACTGGAACTGTGGTAGGGCTGGGGCCCAGACTTTTAATTCTTTTATATGATTGACTGTTCATTTTTTTATAGTAGAGGATTACACACTGAGTTTTCATAAAACTCACCCCGTTTATTAACTGTGCAGGCAATCCCTAGCTTTAGGAGGATCGATGCTGCGAGGGACTCAAAGGAGGTCACACACTGCTAATGTTTTCAGTTTTGAGTATTTACATTCAAATATTTTGATTTGGGCTTGTATTAAGGCCTTAATAATTTCTGTATATAAATCTGGAGTTTTATTTATTATTTTATAATCGTTAGAAGTAGGTCACGATTTTTCCAAAGCAATAACTTATTTCAAAATATCACGTTTTCGCGGTTGTTTTAAAATAAGCTTCTGTAACCATTAGGGTTTTAAAGGTAATAACGTTTTACAAGAGAATGACTTTTAATAAACTGAGTTTCAACAATAAGCAAACGAAACCTGTGGTTTTAAATGACAGCAAGTTTTAAATATTAGGAAGAGCTTCAAATGAAAACATGGTTTTCAAAAAACACTTCAATGTGGCACACCAGATTTCGGGCCTAACTTCTAGGACGGGTTTAAGGTGTTACAAGGATGGTAGCAACGGACTATGAGTGATGCGTACGGTTCGAGGATGGTCTTAGGGATAGTCTTAGAGTATTGATAGCCTCGCAGAGGGAGCGAGATTTCACAGCACTAGTATAGAAAACAAAAATTACTGAGGAGGTGAAGTGGACTGAGCGCTTAAACTGAGAAAAAGATAAGGGCAAAAACAAAAGAGATGCAGAGTCTTCCGGAGCTGGATAGAGGCCTCAGAGGAGGGCTGGAGTGGATGGGCTAGTCAGAGCTGGGCCCCCTGGTGCTAATACTGGGGTGCACCCTTGTGCTATCTGCAGAAAAGGTTACCTGGGTGAGCGTTGGAGGAGGACGGGAGCTTGTCTGAGCTTCGGTTCAATGGAGCATAAGATTAGGGAATGTCCTAAAAGGCTAGAATAGGTGCAAGCCATGGGTAGAGGTAATGTACAGCCACCAAGAGGTGGTCAGCAGCTGCCAAGAGGCCTTGGTCAGGCCAGGGGTGGTAACGGTGCAGGACGTGGACATGGTGCGCCAGGCAGGGGTGCAGGACATGTTGAGGCGAGGCAGCCAGCCTTAGTCTATGCTGCTTGTCACCGTGAGGACAGAGACGTCCTAGATGTTATAACGAGTATGTTTTTTATTCATGAGTTACCTTACACTGCATTGATTGATGTTGGGTTAACGCATTCATACATTGCATGCAATATGACTGAAACCTTGGGTAATATGTTTGAAACTACTACGAATGAGATTGTTGTGTTAAGTCCTTTAGGCCAGTCGGTGAAAGTGAATAAGTTGTTTAAGGATGCACCCTTAGTAGTCCAATGGATCATCTTCTTAGCAGACTTGATGGAATTACCTTTTGGCGAATTCAACTTGATCTTAGGTATGGATTGGCTGGTGAAACACCGGGCAACTCTAGACTATGCTGCAAAGTGAATGGTACTAAAAACCATATAGGATGAGGAAGTGGTGGTGATCGGGGAACGTCGGGATTATCTATCGAATGTAATTTCGGCTTTAAGGGCTGAGAAGTTGGTACAAAAGGGCTGCGAAGCATATTTGGCTTACATTAGTGATACAGATTCTAAGGGTCTTATTGTTAAGGAGTTAAGAATGGTTAAGGAGTTTTCTGATGTCTTTCCCTATGAGCTGTCTGGGTTACCTCCCAATAGAGACGTGGAATTTGGAATCGAATTACTACCTGGTACGGCTCCAGTGTCCATCGCTCCTTACAGAATGGCACCGAAGGAGCTGGTGGAACTGAAAGTGTAGATTTAGGAATTATTGGACCGAGGGTTCATTAGACCAAGTGTGTCTCTGTAGGGAGCACCGGTGTTGTTCGTGAAAAAGAAGGATGGGTCCATACAGATGTGCATCGACTATCGGTAGTTGAACAAGCTGACTATAAAAAACAAGTACCTTTTGCCGAGAATAGATGATCTTTTTGATCAGCTAAGAGGAGCATCGATTTTCTCAAAAATTGATATGCGTTCAGGGTATCATCAACTGAGAGTTAATGAGGCAAATATTTATAAGACAGCTTTTAGAACTTGTTATGGGCATTACGAGTTCCTTGTGATGCCGTTTGCACTGACGAATGCACCTACTGCTTTCATGGATCTCATGAACCGTGTGTTCCAACCCTATCTAGACTAGTTTGTGGTGGTCTTTATAGATGATATCCTAGTGTACTCGAGAACCGAAGATGAACATGATCAACACTTAAGGGTTGTGTTATAAATTCTGAGGGAGAAGCAATTGTATGCAAAATTCAGTAAGTGCGAATTTTGGCTGAGGGAAGTCACTTTTCTAGGTCATGTAGTTTCAGCTGAGGGGATTAGGGTTGATCCTTAGAAAATTGAAGCAGTGTTAGATTGGAAACTGCCTAAGACAGTGTCAAAAATTTAGAGTTTTCTGGGCTTGGCTAGATACTATAGACGATTTTTTGAGGGGTTTTCATTAATCGCTGCACCCTTAACCAAGTTGTTACGAAAAGAGGTACCGTTTATATGGACTAATAAGCAGCAAGAAAGCTTTGAGAAGCTTAAGAAGGTTTTGACGGAGGCCCCTATTTTGATTCAGCCAGAGCTTGGGAAGGAGTTTGCAGTCTATAGTGATGCTTCGCATGTGGGCTTAGGCTGTGTATTGATACAGGTGAGAAAGGTGGTTGCTTATACGTCGCGCCAGCTTAAGACTCACGAGGTGAATTATCCAACCCATGACTTGAGTTGCTTGCGGTGGTATTCGTATTAAAAATATGGAGGCATTACTTGTATGGGGAAAAATGCATAATTTATACAGATTATAAGATTTTAAAGTATCTCCTCACACAAAAAGAGCTAAACCTTAGGCAGCGCAGATGGATTGAGCTGCTGAAGGATTATGATTGCATGATTGAGTACCACCCTGGCAAAGCAAATGTGGTAGCTGACGCATTGAGTCAAGGGCTATGTCAGAGTTAAGGGCTATGTTCGCTCATTTGAGTTTATTTGGTGATGGAAGTTTGCTAGCAGAGCTTCAAGTAAAGCCATTGTGGATTGAGCAGATAAAAGGTAAGCAGCCGTTAGATGAGACTCTGGGTCCTCATTTCAGGCAAGTGGAGAATGGGGAAACGTTAGACTTTGGGTTGAATGGTGATGGAGTACTGTGTTTCCGTGGGAGATTTTGCATACTGAAGGATAATGATCTAAGATTGTCTATACTGCAGGAAGCACATAGTAGTCCCTATACTATGCAACCCGGCAGAAACAAGATGTATCGGGATCTTCGTGAATTATATTGGTGGCCAAGACTTAAGCGTTAGGTTACTGAGTTCGTAAGTAAGTGTTTGACATGTCAGCAAGTGAAGACAGAACATCAGTTACCATCAAGATTACTTCAGTCAGTAAAGATTCCACTTTGGAAGTAAGAGAGGGTAATTATGGATTTTGTTAGTGGGCTACCCCTGACGCCTACTAAAAAAGACTCGATATGGGTTATTATGGATCGGTTAACTAAGTCTGTCCATTTTATACTGGTTCGTATTGACTATTCATTGCAGAAGCTAGCTAAGTTATATGTGGTCGAGATTGTAAGATTGCATGGGGTGCCAGTCTCCATAATATCTGATAGAGATCCTTGATTCATGTCTCGATTTTGGAAGAAGTTGCACGAGGCACTGGGTTCTAGATTGGATTTCAGTACGACATTCCACCCACAAACAGACGGTCAGCCAGAGAGGGTAATTCAAGTGCTGAAAGATATGTTAAGGGGCTGTGCAATTGAGTTTCGAGGCAATTGGGAAAACTATTTGCCGTTAGCCGAGTTTGCGTATAATAACAGTTATCAAGCAAGTATTGGAATGGCATCGTATGAAGTGCTATATGGGCGTAGGTGTCGTACTCCGACTTGTTGGACTGAGCTAGGTGAACGGTAAGTTTTGGGGCCTGAATTGGTAGCAGATACTGAAGATAAGGTAAAATTGATTCGGGATCGATTGAAAAAAGCATCGGATAGGCAGAAATCATATACTGACCTTAAGCGTTGAGAGGTTGAATATGCAGTAGGGGACTTGGTATTTCTTAAGGTCTCTCTATGGAAGAAGGTGTTAAGGTTTGGACGGAAGGGTAAGCTGAGCCCTAGGTTCATTGGGCCATATCGCGTGCTAAAACGGGTAGGGTCGATTGCCTATAAGCTAGAATTACCTCTTGAGTTAAGTTAGATCCACGAAGTGTTTCATGTTTCCATGCTAAGGCGTTATAGCTCGGATCCTTCACATATCATGCCAGTAGAGGAAATCGAGGTTAGGCTTGACCTAACTTTCGAGGAAGAGCCTATGCAGATAATTAATTGTGATGTTAAGGTGTTAAGAAGGAAATCCATCCCATTAGTCAAGGTGCTTTGACATAACCACAATGCTGAGGAGGCTACGTGAGAACTCGAGGAGGCAATGCGGCAACAATACCCTCATCTGTTTTAGCCAGGTAAATTTCAAGGCTGAAATTTCTTTTAGGGGGTAGAGTTGTAACGCCCCAAAAATCCCGAACTTTCATTTTTGGTGTTGTGATTGAAACGCATGTTTGATTTTCTAGTTAATTGATTTTGGAGAGTTAGGAGGTTTCTATGATGTCCGGGGGTCAAGCCTGGGCATGGGTAAAATTTTTATTTTTAGCCTTATAGGAACCTTGGTATCAAATAGGATGTCTTTTAAATAAATGAGGCTATGATAAAACACAGTAAGAAGTGTGGTGTAGTGGCAAAGTGGTGCCATATAGAGGGCATAAGGGTGGCGTCACAGGATGGCAAGGTGATCCAGGGTTCGAGGTGTGGCATGGTATTACTTTAGGAACTTATTTTGCACCCTTACACAGCCAGTAGTTGGGTTGAAGTTGGACACTAAAGTAGAGAGTTTGAAATAGTCATATGAGAAATCTAAGGAGGGGATCATGGAGTAAATCCTAGAGCAAATCATGGAGAAGATTTAGGAGATTGTTGTGTGAAGAGTTGGAGCTGTTTTGGAAAGTGGTTTAAGGCAAAATTTCAGCTAGGATAGTTATGTGTGACGTTTTTGGGTCTTTTAAGGGGTATAGCTGAATTTCTATGGTCATTTCGGTATTTGTTTTGTGTGGCTTCGGTTTTCTTTGGTACAACTAGGTGATATTGTTTTCTCTCCTAAATCATGACTTGGTTGTTCTCATTCTAAAGCTGAAAATAGCAACTACTCTGTCATGAGATTCTTTCTTTTGGTCAACTTAAGTGTTACTTGTTAAAACCGCATCTCTTTGCTCAAAGTCCCGAAAAATCGAACTCTCTTCTGATTCTTTTGTTGGTGCCGATTTTTCCTTTCTATTCTCTTATTTATCCTTCCCTAATTCTTTTGCTTCTAGCCAAATCATCTTCTTTCCATTTTGGTTGTACCGAATTTCCTTTTTTTAATATCCCCATTACTAAATCCCTTGTTGTGCCTTCACAACTTCCTCCTTTCTCAAAAACACCTAAATCGAATTCTCCTCTCCCTCTTACATTACATCTTTCATTACTGAATTCAAAAGTGTTCTTTTCCTAGCGTGGTCTAGCCAAATATCCTTTTCTTACTCATCTCAAAACCGAATCTTGCTTCTTCAATTCACACTTTGTGATTCGATTTCTTGTTGACAAGCGATCTTGTATCGATAAGTGAACTAAATCCTCATTTGTTCAGTAAAGGTGTAAACGCCGAATTCCTCTTCTTCCCCAACATTATTATCTTTTGATCTTAAGGAGTGAGTAAACTATTTACCAATCTTTTTTTCTATTCTCTAGCCTTTGATGTGCCAGATCTGAGTTCTCTTGAGGGTTGGCGGAATTCGATCTAGTTGTTAGTCGACTGTTGGGGGTAAGTGGCTATATGATTTCCAATCTTGGCCGGTTGCTAGATCTCTTGTTGGCCATGCGTTTCCTTAGGTAGTATTTGTTTAATCTTATTTTATAGATGTTAATGGTTGATAATGATTATGATGCAGTTAAATCACAAGAGAAGTGACCGATTCTTAATCAAGGGGCTTAGGTGATGAAGGCCGACATAGTCAAGGTATGTATGATTTCAGTATTAAAAAAGCGTGCTAAATCTTATTGATTGAAGGGTTAACCGGGTACCTTTTTCAAATATAGGTTCTACGCTAGAGGGCTGCTACGTTTCTCTCCAATAAGGTGTGTACACACACCGCACATACGATAGATCGGCAAAAGCCAAAATCCGAAAATCCCAAAAAGCTGAAATGCCAAAATGCCAAAAAGCCAAAATGTCGAAAAGCTAAAAATTTGGCTATGGTAACCCCACGAGTGTACGAACACTCGTATGGGGGAGATGATACGACGACAGTGGTCCCATGAGCGATCTCATGGACTTGGGCCACTCTTTGGCCAACTGGGCCGAAATGGGCCCGTGGGCCCGACATGAGCGAAATTGGTGGATGGGTAAGAAATGACAAGCTGGTCATGTTGCCTACATGGCCAATGGTGGACTTGGCCCTAAAGGGCCATATAAGAGTGTGAGCCCCACTTGGGCCACGTATTGGGCTTTTGGGCCCTAGTGTATTTGTAATTGCTAAAAGTGGTGGACCACGCGCTGAATGATTGTGGACTTGCTAATGGGCCGAGTTATGTATTTAGGCCCAGAATGAATAGTGATTGTCATGCCCTTAAGGGCAAAATGACTAAAATACCCCTCCATGTTATATGTATGATTTTGCATGCCATATATATACTTGTGTTGCATTCATGTGAAAGTATGTTGCATATGGGCTGGGATATTGGATTGGAGGAAGAAATTTATATGTGAGGATCACATGGTCGCTTGACGACCGTGGATCCACTAATCGCTTTTAAGCCAAATATGTTATTCGCAGCTCTGCTATAATATTGATTAGTGCCGCAACCGATGCTACATTGGAGTGTAGGGATGGGTGGGTCGATTTAATCCCCACAGGAGTGTAGGGTTGGAAGGGATACGAGTGCAAGGTTGGATGGGGTATTATGCATTGCATATATGATATTGTTGTATTATGGGCTCAGGCCCAACTGAGGCTGTTATGGGTTGAGGCCCGAATGCCACCGTTATTAAAATGGGCTTAGGTCCAAATTGAGTGATGTGTGCTTTATAATCGTTGAGGGTTGTACACACTGAGTTTTCGAAACTCACCCCCTCTTTTATTTTATTTCAGGTGATCCTCAGTAGGCGGTTCGACGTATGGGAGAACTTGGAGGTGGCCACACTACGAGCTGATTTAGTTCAGTATTTTATTTTATTTTATTAGTATTTATTTTTCTTTATTGGGTTTTTAGTTGTAATAAGGCCTTTCCTCTGGTTTTGATTGGGTTTAGATTTTATTCTCGTATTTGCTTAACTTTTAAATTGGAACCTATTTTTTTTCAAACTAAAGTAATGTTTTAATGCAAACACAACCTAAGAACACGAACGTTTTCAAAACAAGAGCTTCTGCTGTAAATAAACAAGGGAATTTAACAAAGAATACAAACTAAGGTTTTCAAATAGCAAACTCAAGGTTTTGTCTAAACTCGCAATTAAACAAGTTTTCACTGGTTTTCATTTTCAAAAGAAATATAACATGAAAACCCTATTTTATATCGCAAACCACCTAACATTTTTAAGGTTTTTCCACAACTTCGGTTTGAACAAACTACCCTTCAATGTGACATCGGTAGATTTGACCATAACATCCGAGCCAGGTTTGGGGTGTTACATTTACTGCACTGACTTCCAACTGAATCTAAATTTATAATATATGCCAAATATGTTGAGCAACCCTGCTGAAGTAATTTATTAGCCTTTATTATTGAAATAATACGTGCTGATCCACTAGTACGGATACCATTTACCTCAATCCTATCTCCACCTTCTGTCTAAATATTGAATTTCTTTTTAGCAATCCAAAATCACTCCGTATTCAGATAACCAATCCATCCCCAGAATTATATCAAAATCCCCAAATGGCATGTTCAACAAGTCGACAGGAAAAATTTTATTCGGTATATTCAACGGCCATCTAGGACATATTTGATTCACTGACACTGTTTGCACCAATGGGCTCGACACTTCTATAAACACTCTAGACATCTCAGGTTTTAATTTCCCCAACTTAACTAGTTTTGAATTTGTTTTCCCTGGCTTTTATCACCTCAATCCAATCTAAAACTCGGCCTCCAACCCCCTCTAGATTCTCTAGATCTTTTTGGTAGCAGAATTGAACTAGTACTTCTAGCCCGTTTTTCGGTCGATCTAGCTGTTTCAGGCTTTTTATCCAATCCCAAAACTTGTTCCACCATTTTCGCCCGTTCAATCAAATCCAAAAATTTAGTAATCCAATGAGATACTAATTGCACCTTTATTTCATCTCTCAAACCCCGTAAGAATCTTTTACAACTTTCAACTTTTGTCGGTATAAATTCTGAGGCATATCTGCTAAGTCTCAAAATTTCCCGCTCATAGTCTATTATTGACATATTACCCTGTTTCAGCATTAGAAACTCTTGCTTCTTGTCTTCAATATACATTTCTCTAATGTATTTATTTTGGAACTCTTTTGAAATAAGTCCCCTGTTACCTGATCTGTCAGTAAATGTCGGATCACCGATTCTCACCATAGATAAGCTTCCCTTTGTAACAATTATACAACACATAACAGACTTTCTCGGGGGTACATTCTAATTGTTGCAACACTCTCTTACTGGACTCCATCCAATTTTCAGCTGTGGATGGATCGACTCCTTTTAGACCCATAAATTCAATGGCACCATATTTTCTCAATTCTTTTATTGGGGCCCGTCTCTCAGTTGGTACTAAAGTAGTCGTAGGAGCAGTCCCTCCACTCTTTGCAAGGCATCAACAATCACTCGCAATATATCAGAATCATCTTTATCATTTCTTCTATCTACCCTAGGAGGTTGACCTCTCATTAGGTTTATACAAGGTGTAACCGATTTAGTTTCATCTATTTCTCAATATTCTTCATCTCTAGTATACATTTCTTCATCTATGTCATCTAAATGTTCATCCGACATCTTTAATCTATAAAACAGAAAAAAATTGATAGGTCAGCATCCAAATCCCGACTCAGTTTCGACTTGATTGTGGCATGTACCTCTAGACTCAATTATAAGCTCGATTTAGTTCGAGAATCAGCTAAACTTGATAGCTCTGATACCAACAAATGTAACACCCCCTAACCTCAAACCGTCGTCGAAACAGGGTTACGAGGCATTATCGGACAAATCAAAGAGTTTACAAATAATATGTAATAATTAATGATCATAATATAAAATAATCATAAAGTCCCTTAATTGGACCTTCGGGACCTAAAATACCAGTTAAAAGCGATTTGAGACTGATTCGGGTGCTCAAGGAATTTTTTGTGAAATTTTAAAATTTTTCCTAAGTACAGGGCTCACACACCCGTGTGGGTTGGAGACACGCCCGTGTGACTCCATGACATTCTCGTGTTGTTGAACCGTTTGGCTCACATGGCCAAGGTATTTTGGAACACGCCAGTGTCCCTTACCCGTGTAACTCCCTTACTTCCATGCCAAGAACAAATTAATTTCACACAGCCAAGCCAAACGCTCGTGTGCTCAGCCCGTGAGGATTTATTTTCAATTCAAATTTTGTGCAGTTTTCACACGGCCTTGATAGACACCCATGTTCAAAGCCCGTGTGGGTCACTCGGCCAGCCACACACCCGTGTGCTAGGCCGTATGCCAAAACCTGGACATTTTATTTCTTATTTTTAAGGTGCAGGGGACACACGGCCAGACCTACGCCCATGTGCTAGCCGTGTGTCTCACATGGTCTAGACACACGCCCGTGTGCCAGGCCGTGTAGACTCAAAATGAGCCTTGAATACTAACCTAGCCACCCTGCAAATTTTAAACCGAAACTAATTTGCAACCAATATATCAATCAACACATTTCCACATTCAAACATACCTAAATATGCCCTAACATTGACTTATTAATTTACTCAATGAATATTTATAATATCATTCAAAATTCAACTTATATTTCATTCGTTCATTTCAAATTTAACACTTAACATGCCAAACACTTCATTTATCTTTCATACTATTCATCAAACTCCAACTTAAGTGTTATATACCATCTTTACATCCAAAATACAAGACATATACAAGTGACCAAGACAAAACCTAGTAGATGCCACATTTACCAAAAGATAGATTACATCACCAAAATGGAGCTGAGGTCGAGATTAGCTTGGATGCTGAACAGGACTTTAATTTCTACTAACCTGCGCATGAAAAACAACTGTATGCTGAGTATGGATATACTCAGTGGTATTACCATAATTCAAATTATAAATAACCAATAAATTTCACACACACATATATATATATATCTTTACATCACATGAAGACACATATAGTACCAATTCACACTTTATTTTCATATCATATTCATAGCAATTCAATTTAACTAAATATCAATTCAATATCATAAAAATCACATTTAAGTATTAATAGTCTTTAGAGCATTTAGTTCACTCATTTAATCTCATTTCACAATTCATATCACTTTTCATTTTATTTTCAATGCTTATATCATATCATATACAAAAAAAAAATTCATTTTCACTCTATTTTTGCTTTTTTACTTATTTACCCTCTATTAACAAGACTCGAACCTTGGCGGATGCCCGAATCCAACCAAACACACTAGAATGGCACCCAGTGCCTCATCGGATAGTTTGAAGCAATAAAGTGACACCCAGTGTCTCATCGGCCTAGCCAAAGTAAAGTGGTACCCAGAACCTCATCGAATCTATCCGAAGTAAAAATAGTGACATCCAGTGTCTCATCGACTCAAGGTCGAAGTATCCCTAAACTCTTCCAATCCTATGGCATGACAACTATATCTGACTTAGCCCGACTAGTTAATAGGGTATCAGATCACATATCAATTTCACTTGCACTTTCAATTTGATCACAATAATTCAAATTCAATTCAAATATAATATCAATTCAATTTCAATTTCAAATTCATATTTGTACTAACATACTCAATTCAATTTCCATCCATCTCAATATCAACACTTACTTTATATTTATTTACCAAGCTTAAATATCAAATAAAACATTTGGTAAATAACTCGAGTTATAGTAATACAAACCAAATTTTTTTCGTGTCTATTCCTCGAAAACTTTTTCCTTTCCTTTCTGAGTCGATGAATAGGGTTCTTTGTTTGCTACAAAAATTAAATAATTTACAAATCAATAATATTACACTAATTTACATTAAATACATAATTTTCTATTCAACTTTTGTCTTAATTCCATATTTTTCCTAACTATTTTCATCCATTTCTCTATATCAATTCATATATTATTTCTATCCAAATTCCATCTAAATTTAAATTTAATTATTAAATTTTTATCAAAATTCCATAATTTTGAATTTCTTTCAATTTAGTCCCTAAAACACAAAACTTATAGCCTAGTTTACAATTTAATCCTTTAATCAATTCTAATAAATCATTTTATCAAATAAACCCCTAATTTAATCATTTGTTCAACATAAACCCTACTTAAAAACCCACTAACTTTCAAAATTTCAACTCAAATTCAAGAGTATTCAACTCTAGAACTCCAAAAACATCAAAATTATAAGAAAATGGCTTGATTGACTTACCTATTAAAGCTTAAAGCATCAAAACTTTAGTTTTTCCTTTTCTTTTTCTTTCTTCTTTTTCTTTCTCAATTTTTTTTTGAGTTCTCTGTAGCTTTTATTTTTTTTATTTAGTGTTTTATTTATTATTTACTTTAATGTATAATGAATTAATAATATAATAATATTTCTTATATAATAAGCAAATATATATGTTTTATATTTGTACAATATATTTATTACACATGTATTAATCTTGTACCATACATTTGTCATTATCTTATTTATTTAATAATAATAAATATCATAAAATAATAAATTAATATAAACTATAATAATTAATTAATAATAATTATATAATATATAAAAATCTAAGAAAAATATTAGATTTTATCTAAGTTTGCCGCCTTAAATTAGGAGGATTGGCCTAATTGCCATTTTGGCCTTTTATAATTTCTACTAATCTATAATTCAACTTTAACCCTTTTTCAATTTAGTCCTTTTTATTAAATTCTCTTAATTAAGCTAAATTCACTTAATTGAAACCTAATTAAACATACTACTAGACTCATAAATATTCTTATTAATTATTTACGAACTCGGTTTACTAAGACGGAGGTCCTATATCTCATTTTCCCAGTGTCCGTGAATTTGGGTCATTACACCAGGAATTGGAAGAATTTCGTTTTATGGCCTACGAAAATACTAAAATGTATAAGGAGAGGAGTAGACTTCGACATGATGCGAAGATCAAAAAGTGTGAATTTTTATCAGGATCGAAAGTGTTGTTGTTCAACTGAAGATTAAAATTATTTCTTGGAAAGCTTAAATCAAGATGGACTTGTCCATATACAAGACATCAGGTAACTCCTCATGTAACATCCCAAACCCAGCCCAGACGTTATGGCCATGTTCGGTGTGCTACATCACCTAGACCGTCCTATGCCTCCTATTTACTAAGTCTGTTGATGAGTTTTGAAAAGCAATACTTGATTTTGGAAATCCCCGAATTAAAGATTAATCGACTTAACCTCTATTCCATTTGTTAGGCGATTCACTTTAGCCTTATTATCTTACTTAGCCTTTTGTATTGACAGGTTGGTTAAGAAAACGTTTATTTAGTTTTCGGAAACATGTGTATTTTTCTTAGTTGAAGTAAAGCATTTGAAAACCCCAATTAAAACAATTATAGTGGCCTTATTACAACCCATAACAGAATCAAAAGTAGATCTGATAATAAAAAAAATAAAGTAGTAAAACTAGTTTCAAAACCGTGCTCAGTCCTTGTGGCCACTCTGAATCCCTCCAAGCATCCAAGTCGCGATCTAAGGCTCACCTGCAAGAATGGAAAAGAAAGGGTGAGTTTGGAAAACTCAGTGTGTGAAAAACCTATCCAAAGCCCAAAATGGCTCGAGCCCACTAGGCCTAAGCCCTAACTAGTCTCATTCAGATACTGGACCGATGCCCTATAACAGATACTGGACAAAGCCCTATAACAGATACTAGGCCGAAGCCCTATTCAGATAACAGTTTGGCCCATAGGCCCATAACAGTACAGTACAGTATAACAGTATGAATGCAAACCAATTGGGGAGACTACTCAACCCACCAACCGCTACACACCACCCGTACCAGCCAACACACCATGTGGGGAATAACTCGACCCACCCGGCCCACACACCACAGTTGCAGCATGGCTGCTCAGATAAACAGTATACAAGGCAAAGCCCCTTTCAAAAACAGTACGAGGCATAGCCCCTTTTAGTAACGTGGTAGTGCCACTCACACTTCCTCCAATAATAAACCAATCCCATGCATCAAACATACATATATCATGGTATACAGTAACAAATACAGTCATGTCATCAGTACAGCCGATTCTAGCCCTAAGGGTATAATGGTAATTTTCCACCTAGAGGCAAATCAATAATTCCTCACCCTAAGGGTATTTCAGTGATTTTGCTATCTTAGTACAGTTTTTATGACTATTACAGCCTTTACTATTTTAGTGCTCGTTGCATAATCTCATTTAACCCAGTTTATCAGTTTTAGCCTTTACTCGTTTTAACAGTTTTTACAGCTATAGTCCATATTATTACCATTAAACCTATTCTTATCCCAAATGGGCCCAAAAGCCCATTGGGCCCATATTCGGCCCACCGAGGCCCAACTTACCGTAGTGTCCAAAATTTCGCGGTTAGCTCTTCTTTCAGTGTCAATTTCAAATCCAACGTTTTCTTACCAACTTGAGAGCATTTGCACGCTCACAAGCCCTCGAAATGCCAGATCTTCAGCATTTCAGCTTTTCGGCATTTGCCAAATTTAATAATGAAGGGGTTCAGAACACACACCTGTTTTGTGATTCTACCGACGAAATCCTCCACGTGCTAACTCCTACAATCCATTTCCTAATAGATTAGCAAATAGATCCACGAAAATCACTGTAAACAGTTCCTTACCATAATCGGCCAATACCTCTAATGGCCTAAAAATCTTACCTTTGCCGATTTAGATCCCTTTAGATCTAGATCTGATGATTTCGATGCCTTCACTGCCTCATTTGCTCGCCTTCTTCACTAACTACCACTCAAAAAGAACCAAAATACAACTTCGAATTACTAATAGATTAAATCGACAACCTCCCTAACTTTAGGGACTTTTGGCTTTTCCAAAGTATGAAATATCTTAAGGATCTGAGTAGTTAACCACTTACCACTACTTTTACCTTGATTCTAATTCAGTTCTGAAGTAGGTCTATCTCCTACGTGCTAGAAGAACCTAAATCTTTGAGATCTTAAGGTTTCGGCTAAAGCGTCTAAGACAATGGCGATTTTGACTTTTAGACTGATGAAGAATGTGACATTTTGGGCTATAGATTAGGGTGATGGTGTCGACAAGGGTAGGGATTGAAGGGATGCAGCAATCAACCACCACAGATGAAGAGAATAGGGGTAATTCGGCTTAAAAGAAATCGGCAAAAAAATTGAACAATCGGCTATGGATGTTTTTTAGAGGGATAGGATCAAAAGAAAGAGTAAACCTGAGTAGGAAGGATGTCCAGCTAAGGAGAAGATCAACAAAGTGAAAAGAAAAGAGGAAAAATGATGGTAGAAGAGAAGAAGATGAAGAAATCGGCTAGATGATCTCCGGGAGGCAAGTTTCGGCTTTTTGACAGAAAAGAGAAGAATAAGACTTAAGGTGGATGACAGAAAAAGAGAAAGATAAAACCCTAATAATCTCTCTAAAGCAATCGGCCCAAGTCTTTAAAGCCCTTGCCGAAATTCACTTAAGTTAGTCATATGCCCGGCACATGTTTAAAAATTAAAAAGAACACTACGCTTACCTTGCAACTCGAACCCTTGTCTTTGAATACCCACTTAGGCGCCACTTTTTTAGGAACTTAGTGGTGCCACCTTACCACTTTGCCAAAGCTTTCTTTCAATCATGATTTACCCAGTTTTTCTTAAAGGCCCACTTAACCAAGTTCCCTTTCACTAGAAAATCCAACTTAACATTTTACCGGGTTTTAACTTAAGCTTGGGCCTTCTAAAGGCCCACTAACACATTTACACACATTTTCAACCTTCAGAACACCAAAATTTTAAAACTGCACTAACATTCACAAAACCTGAAAAATTCCGAAAATTAGGGCGTTACAACTCATGAAACAATAGAGTTCATCAAAAAATAGGGACAACCTTTTCTCGTTAATGGCTAAAGAGTAAAACATTATTTTGGAGGAACAATTAATACTTTAGTTGATGAAGAAACCTTGTAGTGTAGCGCGCTTTGGGATTTCCAAGAAATCAATGGGAAATCAACATACATAAAGAGCGATAATGAAGAAGGTGACCAAAGTATTGATTTCACAAAACATACAATGAACAAAATTCTTATTTTGGAACCTGTCCTTAACGTCGGGACATCACTAAGGGATGTCGCGACACCACTACGTAAGTTTGTTTTCAGAACTAACCTTAATTGTTGACCTTTTTATATCTTAATTATATTAGGATCCTTGTTCTTTAACTTCTTATTTAGTAGAAATAAATTATAACTCTTAAATAATTTATTCTTTCCTTTTAATCTATAAATAGGACACATTGCTACCCTCTTTTATCACCATCAAAAATTAAATTGCAGGCATAATAGATTTCAACAAGAATAGATTATCAAATGGTTAGTTTCAGTGTAGGCACTTCAAGCCTAGTTGTCAAGTTCTAATAAGGCGACATGGATAAATACTTGCAGCAACTACAACCGTATACCTTTATTCAAGAGCAGGGATTTGACCCTCTAATGAGGAATTGTAAAGGAATATGGGAGAACGCAACTGAAAGAGAATGGACAAAATTTTGTTTTCCATCCGAAGAACCCGTAATAATTCCTATGGTTCAAGAATTTTATCTAGCTTTAAAACAAAGGGAAGCATTCAGACCATTCTACAAGATGCGCTCTTTTGTGAAGGTTAGATGGGTTAATGTTTTAGTAACTGAGATGAGTATTTTCCAAATTTATGATGTGCCATATTATTATCACGATTATCTCTATAAAATAGATCTGAAGGAATTCAAAAATATAGATATAGAAAAAGTCTTGAGATTTCTAACGGAAGGGAAAGAGATGTGGACATATCGAATAGGAACAAAAATACTTGAAACATTCAATCAAGAGCTAATGACACCGAAAACAAAGATATGGATGAAATTTTCTATTCAAGAAGATGGTCTATAACAAATATGTCTGAGATTAGTCCAATTCAAGCCATAATAACATATGGGATCCTCCAAAAGAAGCAAGTATGTATTGGAAAATGGATGTATAAGAACATGGTTGACAGTGCGAGGAATTTAGGAAAAGGAATATTTTTCCCCAATGTAATTACGGAATTGCGTAAAAGGGCAAGAGTACCCATTGAGCGGATGGATAAAACCATGAATCCCTCAAGGAAATTACTCGGTGATGATTTATTCCAGCAATTTGTTCTTCTATTGACAAAACACAAAGAGGAAAAAAGAACAAGAGGATTTCAGGAAGATAAGGACTAATATTCAAAAGTTAATTCAATAGGACTTTAGTTTTAGGAGTAGATAAATTTAGGAAAATTGAATGTGTTTTTTATTAGGAATTTGTATTTTTCATTAATAGTTATTTTAGGGATGGTATTAATTACTTTATGAATGATGTAAATATGTTTTTAGGATTAGGGATGTATATATAGAACTTTTTATTTTGAAGTTCATTCAAATTATTTAAAAAAAATCCAACACAAAGGAGACACAAACAATTCGAGCTTTAAACGATTAAAGGAAGAAGAACCCACCATTAGCAATTAGAGCGACCACGATCAATCGGGTAATTTTTTTCCTTATCTTTTTATGGGCTGCACATTGAGAACAATGTGTCAACTAAAGTGTGTGGAGGGTAACACAAAAAAAACTTGTTTATTTTCATTTTCTACACTTTTCTTTGATTTTTTCTTTTCTTTGGTGTGCTTGAGCTTTTAGAAATACAAGTGATTGATTAGGAGCATGTACATAGGTTGCTTGTGTTTACAAGTAAATTTGGCATGATGGTAGGTGATTTTAAGTTTTTGATTACTAGACTACTAAGTTTTATATGTTACACTGTAAATAGGTATTAAGCAATCAATTGTACCAAATGATATAGAAAATACAAGAAAACGAGCATGATAGTATGAATAATAATGGTTGAATTTGAGTTTGTTTTGTTGATTAAATTTGTGCATATTGAGATATTCAGGGATGACCTAAAGCATTGTTTGAAACAAATCTAGAGCCAAAAAGTTGACCTATTTGTATTTCACCCTTAGTTCCAATTTTTTAGCTTGTTGACACTTCTTGATGAAACTCATTACAAACCCCGAGCCTGAAAACGTTAATTTGTATTTGCCCTTTTTTATTTGGTCTTGTTCTACACAACTATAGACGTCTGGTTACAACTATAGACGTCCGGTCAAATGTATTGAGGGTTAAGTAGATTCATCACAGTGGAATTTGTAAAAATAGAGTGAAATAGGAAAGATTGGTGTGATAT
This sequence comes from Gossypium stocksii, assembly GCA_020496765.1. Taxonomy (NCBI): domain Eukaryota; kingdom Viridiplantae; phylum Streptophyta; class Magnoliopsida; order Malvales; family Malvaceae; genus Gossypium; species Gossypium stocksii. Next base: position 97,624,224 of record CM035629.1, on the reverse strand, counting down.
AAGAACTGTAAGTTAGCCTAATGTGCGAAACAAAAAGAGGAATCCAAAAAGAAAATTAGTACGAGTAGAAAAAGTCCTAAACTAGGGAAAAAAATTCATGAGTGAGATGTATTGAAAAAGAGAAAAGTCATAAAGTCACAAAAGAAAGAAAAACTTGTTCATTAGTGCACAAAAACTCGTCGCAAATTCGACCTATTTTGTAATCGAGGTAAGTTTATATGTAAATAAACTTTTGTTTAATTATGTTAGAATATTTTGTTATATTATATGGGATGAAATGGAGAATTGAATGGTTGTATGATGCAAATTGTGAATTTTGGGAAAATAGTAAGATTAAATGAAAAATCCCCGAGTGAAACCACTCGGATATGAGATTCACTTGAAAGAGTGAAATTATGTGCTGAAACCACTCGTAAGTGCAATTGGCTAAATATCGTGGAGCTATGTGCTATGACCATGAATAAAATACATCGTATTGACATCATGGAGCTATGTGTTGTTACTACGATAAAATATATTGTGTTACTTTAGAAGCGTAGAGCTATGTGCTGTTAATCATGACTATAATGTATCAATTTAATAAGGTGGAGCTTTGTGCTGAAACCACCGAGTATCACTCAATAAACCAAAGGGTTCAACAGGGAAAATTTACTAAATGATGTTTGGTGTGAATACGTAATGTATAAGTGTAGGGATGTGAGCAAGTGCATATGTAAGCAAGTGTATATGTGAGTAAGGGTGTATGTAAGTATGTGCATGGGTAGACAAATTGTATGTGGTGTATGTGAATATGGGTAAGGTTAAAGCAAGTAAGTGAAGTCATGATGAGCATTGAAATTGTGTTATATTAAATTTAAACTTGAATTGAGTATGTTATTGCAATGCCTTTTATTTGCATATAGGCTTACTAAGCTTAAAACTTACCCTTCTTCTTTTTCCCTTGTTTTATAGTGTTGTCTAATCAACTCAGACTTCGGGAAGTGTAGGAGGATCACCTACACTATCAAGACCCGTTTTGGTATATTGAAATGTATATTTTTATTATGGCATGTATAGGGACTTGTTTATTTATAGGAGTCAAGCAGTTGGCTACCATGTGGGTTTTATGTCATCTTGAAAAGTCATTTTGTATTAAGGCTATGTGATATGGCTAATAATGTTGTTGGTTTATATATCTATATGAGGTAATTCATGAAATGGTTGGGTTTCTTGTGTGGATGAAATGCTATGTGTTGATTAAATGTTGAATGTGGCTATAATAAGGGTTTAAAAGTATTATGGTATGTTGTGATAAAATGGTATAAGTTTATATGTGTTTTGGGGTATGAAATGACTTGGAAAATAGCCTAACTTAGGGCCACACGATCAGTCACCATGGCCATGTGTGTAGGGCGTGTGAAACTTGCATGAAATTTTTGAAAAATCAGGATGTCACACAGCTTACCCACACGGGCGTGTGTCGTGGCCGTGTGACCAAATTTGCATGCTAATGTCATAAACAGAACACCCAGGTTTTTACACACGGGGTGAGAACATAGGAGTGTCGAGGCCGTGTGAGGGACACAGACCAAGGACACGGGCGTGTGCTTGGCCGTGTGAAAACCCCTATAGGTTCGAAATGAAAAATAAATTTGCAATAATTCCACATGGGTTGGGGACACGGGCATGTGTGACCATACTGCCTGCCCACACGGGTGTGTGCCCTGTTTTTAACCAAAATTTCCACAATTTTTCTAAGTTCTTGGTTTGGCCCCAGACCACTCCGAAATCATGTTTTGGGCCTCGTAAACCCATTTTAAGGTTTGTATGACATATTATGAATAAGTTTTAAATTGGAACGAAATTTTATGGTTCGACTTTGAGCGATTGGTTGTGCTATTGTCCTGTAATGCCTCGTATTTGATTCCAGCGTCGAACTCGAGTAAAGGGTGTTACATTTAGTGGTATCAAAGCTATGGTTTAGTCGGTTCTCGAACTACCATAGTGTGTGTACGAGTCTAGCTATACATGCCATAAAAATATTGTGATAATGTGGTGACTTCTGAATTTTTAAACTATGTTTTGTTTTATATAGTAATGGAACCCGACCGAGCAATGGCTGATGATGCTGTGAGTAACGCGCCAGCTCCTGTACAACGTACCGCACCTGTAGAAAGTGGACATGAGACATTGAGTCAAGGAGACGAAGCTCGGGATGCCTTTCTATAAATGATAAATGATTAGTACACTGATTTTGTTAGCGCAAATCCTAATGCTCAACCCCCTCCTCCCCCACTTGTGCCACAACCGGTCCCGTAGCTCCACAGAGTACTGATATGAAAGATTGGCAAAACCTTCTGTGCATAAGATACGAAAACAAGGGGCCGGAGATTTTAGAGCTAGCGTCGATGATGATCCAAAGAGAGCAGAGTTTTGGCTTGAGAATTCAATACGGGTATTTGATGAGTTATCTTGTACACCTAAGGAGTATTTAAAATGTGTTGTATCTTTGCTGAAAGACTCAGCCTATCGTTAGTGGAAAACCTTGATATCTGTAGTCCAGAAGGAAAGAGTAACATGAGATTTCTTCTTAGAAGAGTTCTGAAAGAAATATATCAGTTAGTGGTTTTTCGATCAAAAACGGAAGGAGTTCCTTGAGTTGAAGTAAGGTAAGACGACTGTAGCTGAGTATGAACGTGAGTTCGTCAGACTTAGCAAATATGCACACGAATGTGTTTCTACCAAGGCAATGATGTGTAGAATATTTAAGGATGGGCTTAATGAGGATATCAAAGTGCTGATGGGAATTCTAGAATTAAAAGGATTCGTGGTATTGGTTGATAGAGCCTATAAAGCTGAAGAGCTAAATAAAGAAAAAAGGAAAGCTGCTATTGAGGCTCAAGATACCCAAAAAAGACTGATGAGTAAGTCGTTTCAATCTCAATCGAAGAGATCCAAAGAAGTGAACCCCCAGAAGACAGCTTCTGCTAAATACTCCCATCGAGATAGGGGAAATCGTATTCAGGTTCTAAGGTCCAAGCTCCTTCGGTGGCAAGTGTGGGAAATGTGTGATCTAATAAGCCCGAGTGCCATAATTATGGTAGACAACATTCTGGTGAGTGTTGGGGAAGTAACCAAGGATGCTATAGGTGTGGTTCTCGAGAGCACTTTATTAAAGACTGTCCTAAGAAAGCGAAAAGAGAGAGAGTTTAGAGTGCTAAGAAGAGTAATGCCCTTATAAATAGCAGACCCTCGTGAAATGTTAAAGGCGAGACTGGCAGTAAAGGTATGCCGAAAGATAGAGCTACAAAATCAGAGACGAGAATCCCTGTCGGAGTATATGTTATACGAGCTTGGGAAGAGGCATCATCTCCTGATGTGATCACTGGTACATTCTCAATCTATGATACAAATGTCATTGCATTGATTGACCCCAGGTCTACTCATTCTTATATTTGTGTGAAATTGGAGCATAGGAAGAATTTTCCTGTAGAATTGACTGAATTTATGATTAAAGTATCCAACCCTTTAGGTAAGTATGTGCTGGTAGATAAGGTTTCAGGAATTGCCCTTTAATGCTTCGAGGTTACTATTTTTCGACCAATCTGATGTTGTTCCCATTTGATGAATTTGATGTTATTTTAGGCATAGATTGGTTAACGTTACATGACGCCAAAGTAAATTGTAGGTAGAAAACTCTAGAGTTGAAATGTGAAAATGGTGAAATTCTTTGGGTTGATATAGATGAGTCGAATAAAATGTCAGTTGTGATTTCGTATATGTCCGCTCAAAGGTGTATGAGAAAAGGGTGTGATGCTTACCTTGCATATGTGTTGAATATTGAGATAAGTGAGTTGAAGTTTGAATCGGTGCCAGTAGTTTGTGAATTTCCAGATATGTTTCCGAAAGAATTACCCGGGTTGCCTTCCGTTAGAGAAATTGAATTTCCTATTGATTTGTTACCTGGGACTGCACCTATTTGCATTACTCCATATAGAATGGCTCCGACTGAATTGAGAGAGTTAAAGACTCAGTTCCAAGAGTTGACAGATAAGGGGTTTGTGAGACCGAGTTTTTCTCCCTGGGGTGCTCCCGTATTATTTGTAAAGAAGAAAGACGGATCGATGAGGCTTTGCATCGATTATAGGTAACTTAACAAGGTAACTATAAAGAACAAGTATCCATTGCCGAGGATAGATGATTTGTTCGATGAATTAAAAGGGGCAACAGTGTTCTCTAAGATTGATTTGAGATCCGGCTACTATCAACTGAGAGTTAAATAGTCTGATGTATCAAAACTGCCTTTAGAACAAGGTATGTACACTATGAATTTCTAGTAATGCCTTTCGGTTTAACTAATGCACTGGCTATGTTTATGGATTTGATGAACTGAATTTTTTGGCAATATTTGGACAAGTTTGTTGTGGTATTCATAGATGATATATTGATTTATTCCCGAGATGAGTCTAAACATGCTGAGCATTTGAGAACGATGTTGCAAGTTCTCAAAAAAGAGAAACTATTTACTAAATTTAGCAAGAGTGAGTTTTGGCTTCAAGAAGTCAGATTCTTGGGACATATAATTTCGGGTGATGGTATTCGAGTCGATCCAAGCAAGATTTTGGCAATTGTCGATTGGAAGCCGCCGAAGAATATAACTAAGGTTAGAAGCTTTTTGGGCTTAGCTAAATATTATCGATGATTTATTGAGGGTTTCTCCATGATTGCTTCACCTATGACTAAATTGTTGCAAAAGAGTGCTAACTTCAACTGGACTGAAAAATGTCAGCAGAGTTTTGAAAAGTTGAAAGTGAAATTGACTGAAGCACCAGTGTAAGTGCACCTATGCCTCGAGGCAACTAAAGCTGCATGAGAAGAACTACCCGACACATGATTTGGAGTTAACCGCCATTGTTTTTGCTTTGAAGATTTGGCGTCATTATTTATATGGTGAGAAGTGTCGGATCTTTACCGACCAGAAAAGCTTGAAATACTTGATGAATCAGAGAGAATTGAATTTAAGACAACAAAGGTGGCTTGAATTGTTAAAGGATTATGAGCTAGTGATTGAGTATTACCTCGGGAAGGCAAATGTGGTTGCGGATGCTTTGAGTAGAATTGTTGTATGCTTTGCAGGCTATGAGCACGAGTTTGACATTATCTGACGATGGTTCCATACTAGCTGAGTTGAGGGCTAGACCATTGTTTCTTCAATAGATTTACGAAGCTTAAAAGAATAATAGTGATAAGCAAACTAAGAGAGCTCAATGCGAAACAGGTGATAATTCTGACTTCTAAATTGGTTCAAATGATTATTTGATATTTTGTGATCGAGTTTGTGTACCGAAAAGTGATGAGTTGATTTGGAAAATTTTTCAGGAGGCACACAGTGGTTGTTTATCAGTACATCCCGGTAGTACTAAGATGTATAATGACTTAAAAAAATTGTATTGGTGGCCGGGCATGAAAAGAGACATTTCAGAGTTTGTGACAAAGTATCTAATTTGCCAACAAGTGAAGGCTGAGCATCAAGTACCTTTAGGTTTACTTCATCCCGTAATGGTTCCCGAGTGGAAGTGGGACAAGATTACGATGGATTATCGTGGAAGTGGAAGTGGGACATCAAAAAAGAAAGATGCTGTGTGGGTTATCGTGGATTGATTGACGAAGTCAACTCATTTTATTATAGTACGCATTGATTACTCACTTGATAAATTGGTTGAATTATATATTGCTGAAATTGTGAGATTACATGGAATACCTATGTCTATCATTTCGGATAGAGATCTGAGGTTCACCTCTAGATTTTGGAAAAAGTTACAAGAAGCATTGGGTACCAAATTAAATTTTAATACCGCATTTCACCCGCAGACCGATGGACAATTCGAGAGGGTAATTCAAGTTCTTGAATATATGCTTCGGTGTTGTGTTCTAGATTTGAGGGTAGCTGGGAAAAATATTTACCTTTGGTAGAATTTGCCTACAATAATAGTTGTCAGTCGAGTATACAGATGGCACCATATGAGGCATTGTATGTGCGTAAGTGCCGAACTCCATTATATTGGACTGAGTTGAATGAGAAACAAATTCATGGTGTTGATCTGGTTAGAGAGACCAAAGAAAAAGTGAAGATAATTCGAGATTGTTTGAAGGCTGCTCCGGACCAACAAAAGTCTTATGCTGATTTGGAAAGTAAAGAGATTGAATTTCAGGTTGGTGATAAAGTATTTCTGAAAGTATCACCGTGGAAGAAAATATTGAGATTTTGTCGGAAAAGCAAATTAAGTCCATGTTTCATTGGGTCATACGAGGTTACAGAAAGAATAGGGCCAGTGGCATACAGGCTAGCATTACCGCCAGAATTGGAAAAGATACATAATGTGTTTCATGTGTCAATGTTGTGACGGTATCGTTCGGACCCCTCACATGCATTTTCCCTGCAAAAATTGGGATTCGACCGCACATGAGATACGATGAGGAGCCAATTAAGGTTTTGGCTTAAGAGGTCAAATAGTTGATAAACAAAAGCATAGCCTTGGTGAAAGTATTGTGGTAAAAGAATGGTGTAGAAGAAGCTACGTGGGAACTGGAGGAAGCCATGAGATAATAGTACCCAAACCTATTTACCAGTAAGATTTTCGGGGACGAAAATCCTTAAAAGGGGGGAGAGTTGCAATAGCTCGAATTAGGGGCTAAATGAGATAGTGGTTTCAAAACCATGAATTTGGAGTCTAAAATATTTTTCTCGATTTAGTCTTGATGTTAATTGGGTGATTGAATGTTTGTGTGAAATGTTGGTAGGTAAATTTTATTGTTTGCATGTCCAATTTAATAAGTTGGACTAAATTGCAATAAGTGAAAAGTATGTGTTTTAATTCATAAAGTACTTGATTTAAATGGGGTTTTAAATCTAAGGTCCTTATGTGGTAATTAGAGCATTTTATTTGAGTTTAGACAAAAATACCCATAGAAGGGAAAAATTTTAAAGAAAGGCATGAAGGGCATTTTGGTCATTTGGATAATTAAAGAAATAAAAAGGAAAAATAATTCAAAATTGGTGTCCATCTTCTCCCCATTGTGCCGAATTTGAAGAGTCACCATAGCTAGGGTTTTGACAACTTTTCAAGCTCATAATCGAGAAGAGCGTGGAATCGACCTTGACCGAGACAAAGGTAAGGTTTCGGACTAAATTGTAAATTCGACCTATTTTGTCATCGAGGTAAGTTTATATGTAAATAAACTTTTGTTTAATTATGTTAGAATATTTTGTTATATTATATGGGATGAAATGGAGTACTGAATGGTTGTATTATGCAAATTGTGAATTCTAGGAAAATAGTAAGATTCAATAAGAAATCCCTGAGGGATATGAAATTCACTTGAAAGAGTGAAGTTATGTGTTGAAACCACTCGTAAGTGCAATTGGCTAAATATCGTGGAGCTATGTGCTGTGACCACGAATAAAATACATCGTATTGACATCGTGGAGCTATGTGTTGTTACTACGATAAAATACATTGTGTTGCTTTGGAAGCGTGGAGCTCTGTGTTGTTACCACGACTATAATGTATAGATTTAATAAGGTGGAGCTTTGTGCTAAAACCACTGAGTATCCATCGATAAACCGAAGGGTTCAACGGGTAAAATTTACTAAATGATGTTTGGTGTGAATACGTAGTGTATAAGTGCAAAGATGTGAGCAAATGCATATGTGAGTAAGTGTATATGTGAGTATGTGCAGGGGTAGACAAATTGTATGTGGTGTATGTGAATATGGGTAAGGTTAAAGCGAGTAAGTGAAGTCATGATGAGCATTGAAATTGTGTTATGTTAAATTTAAACTTGAATTGAGTATGTTATTACAATGCCATTTATTTGCATATAGACTTACTAAGCTTAAACCTTACCCCTATTCTTTTTCCCTTGTTTTATAGTGTTGCCTAATCAGCTCGGACTTTAGGAAGCGCCGGAGGATCACCTACACTATCAAGACCTGTTTTGGTATATTGAAATGTATATTTTTATTATGGCATGTATAAGGACTTGTTTGTTTATAGGAGTCAAGTAGTTGGCTATAATGTCGGTTTTATGTCATCTTGAAAAGTCATTTTGTATTAAGGCCATGTGATATGGCTAATAATGCTATTGGTTTATATATCTATATGAGGTAATTCATGAAATGGTTGGGTTGCTTGTGTGGATGAAATGTTATGTGTTGATTAAATGTTGAATGTGGCTATAATGAGGGTTTAAAAGTATTATGGTATGTTGTGATAAAATGGTATAAGTTTATATGTGTTTTGGGGTATGAAATGACTTGGAAAATAGCCTAACTTAGGGCCACACGGTTAGTCACCACGGCCATGTGTGTAGGGCGTGTGAAACTTGCATGAAATTTTCGAAAAATCAAGACGTCACACGGCTTACCCACACGGGCGTGTGTTATGGCTGTGTGACCAAATTTGCATGCTGATGTCATAAGCAGAATACCCAGGTTTTTACACACGGGGTGAGAACACATGCGTGTCGAGGCCGTGTGAGGGACACGGGCCAAGGACACGGACATGTGCTTAGTTGTGTGAAAGCCCCCGTGGTTTGAAATGAAAAATAAATTTGCAATAATTCTTTGGGACACGAGCATGTGTGACCACACAGCTTGCCCACATGGGTGTGTCCTTGTCTCACACGGGCGTGTGCCCTGTTTTTAACCTAATTTTCTAAAATTTTTCTAAGTTCTTGTTTGGCCCCAAACCACTCCCAAATTATGTTTTGGGTCTCGTAAACTCATTTTAGGGTTTGTATGACATATTATGAATAATTTTAAATTGGAACGAAATTTTATGGCTCGACTTTGAGTGATTGGTTGTGCTATTGTCCTATAATGCCTCGTATTTGGTTCTAGCATCGAACTCGGGTAAGGGGTGTTATATAATTATTCAATTTAGTTCGCAACTTTGTTCTTTCCTCGGTTTAGGTTTGGACTCCGTTCTTATTGATCTATAATAGTAAATTTCACGAATTTAATCATCACATTGTTCAAATCAGTCCATAAATCATACTTTGGCAAAATTACAAATTTGGCCCTAAACTTTTACATATTTACAAATTAGTCCCTAGGCTCGTAAAATGAACTGTGTCCTTTTTCTTTGTTACCTAAGCCTAGCTAAACCTAGCGCATGCTCATAATATCCCACATTTTCCTTCAAATCAAACTTTTACTACTCATTTTATAACTTTTACAAAAAGGTCCTTTTTAGGTGTTTTCATGAAAATCACTTAGTAAAAGATGTTTATCACACATCAAATGTTCATATTCCTCCATTAAACATCAAAATACATGCATGTCACACATTGGTAAATTTTTGAACCTGAACCCTAGCTCAAAATATGGCTAGAAATAGGTAAATCGGGTTACGAAGGTTTCAAAAATATAAAAAGCATTAAAAACGGGAAGAGGATGCACTTACTATTGAGCTTAAAAAGTGAAGAAACCCTAGCTATGTCTTCTCTTCAAATTTCAGCACAAGGGGAAGAAGATGGACACAATTTAGACTTGATTTTTTCCTTTTTATTCTTTAATTAACCAAATGACCAAAATGTCCCTTTTACCTTTCTTTGAAAATTTACCGTTCCATGTCCATTTTTATCCATCTTGACATATAATGGTCTAATTACTAAATAAGAACCTCTAGTTCATGAATTCATTTCAATTAAGTATATAAAGCTTCTAAAATCTCATATTTTGCAACTTTTGCAATTTAGTCCTAAAAATCAAATTGGACACTTATTCACAAACTTTCTTCATGAAACTTTACACAATCATGAAAACATGTCATAGACCTCAAAACCAACATAAAATAAAATATTTCTATTTCAAATTTGTGGTCTCGAAACCACTATTCTGACTAGGCCCAAATTCGGGATGTTACATCAATTACTAATCTGAGCTAAAAAAAGGACCAAATTACAATGTTTTCAAAGTTTCCACAACAAGTATCGATACCCCATACAGGTACTGATACAATTTTGAGCTTCTATGTTTTAGAAAATTGAATTAAAAGCAAAGGTACCAATACTATGCAAAAACTACTATACCTTTGTCAAGGTTTCCATACCTTATCTTTATATCGATACCATTTTTAGGTTCAATGTTTAAAAATTAAAGAAAAACCACTGATGTATCGATACCTATTTCTAAGTATCAATACCTCTATGCCAAAAGTGTCAAAAACTTGTATTTTGGTACCATTTTCATGCCAAACTAACTCTTTGCCGAAATAGTGCTTAAATGCTTATTCAAACTTGCACAAACCAACCAAAATATCCATTCTATCATTTTCAAAATCAACCAACCCAATATGCCACAATTTGGCACCAATTCAAATCAAAACAATCTACTCCAATTCAACCTACTTCACATGCCTTTAAGCCATTCAATCTTACATTTAGCTATGCCATTTTAATCCTTATCCATGTTACTCAAAATCATACACTAAAACACACAAGTTATCGAATATGCATCTTCCCATTTGAGCATTAACATCCATAATTCAACATTTCTAAGTTTTAAACCAACTAATAGTTCAAAATAACACTTATATGAACTCTTATATACATGCCACATAATTGAGTCAAAAAGATCAGAAGTCTACTGATTCGATGATTGCATAGTGTTAGCTTCGAGGTGATCCGATTGTCACATTCTGCAAATTGACACTATAAGAAAGAAGAAACGATGATATAAACATTGTGGATGCTTAGTAAGTTCAAATGGAATTTACCTAACTTACCTTAACATTTATAACAATTTAAGCTATTGAAATTTTAATGGTATAATACATGGCATCCTTTGGCACCTTATACTTTAATGTTCAAATCAACAATACAACCAATATGTTAGTTTATTTGCATAACAACACTATGGTGCTCAAGTCATAAGTACAAACAACCATTCAAACCATACTCAATTGGCAAAATAAAAACTCAAAACTTGTTCACACGATTCAACTGTTTCATTTCCAATTTAAATTACCATTTTCATTTTTGTTACGCCTGGAGAACCCTAGTAAATTGAACTTGGATACACAGGACTGATTTGCTCACACGGGTTGACATATTTGGGCTATTTACATAAGCTTAAGAGAATCTACAACATATACTAGATCTCAATCCATCGTATTAATCCCTGATCAAACATCAATTTTCCTTTTTAGGACCCTAATGGCAAGTCATTGTATCCTAATCGTTTTGTAACACCCCAACCCATATCCATCATTGGAATAGGGTCACGAGGTATTACTGGAGTTTATAGAACTTTTGTTTTATCACATGATAACTCATTTTATAAGAAATTGTACAACTTAAATTTTACCACTCTTCCATAAACACATGTATATTTTCATTTGATCATTTACCCTTTCGACGTATCAAATAATAAACATATTACCATTTAACCAATAGCTTGGCACTTGTCTAAGCGTCAAAAACAACAGTCATTAGTATACTTGAATATATTTCATATGATTTTAGAATTGATAAACTCATTGTATCAACATATCATACTTGAGATTATTACTTATTACGGCTTACCCAATTTCCATGTGTCAGCATATTAAAGATAGCCACATATTCATATAATATGATACATATTATTCTCTTGCCATTTCTTCAAAAACATAAATCATTCATTATACCAAAATTTCATGTATCATTGTTTTCATGAATTTTGTATATATTTATTCCGGGACAATTCATAATCTTGAACATGCATAATTATCAGGTAAGTTTCATATACATGTATTTTTCATGTCATATTTTTAAAATATCGAATAAATATCGTTTTCATGTATTTCAAGTTCAATTTCGTGATTATTGTTTCGTGCTCAAATTATTTCCATGTCAGGGCCTTATTCATTAAGTCATTCAAAATTTCATTGTCATACAATTAATATTATTAAAGTATACGAATCTATAATCATGGATGCATATATTCATCAATAAATTTCATGTACAAATATCATCATCTTATATTTCCATATATCCAGTATCATTGTCATTTTTTTCATGTACTTCAGGAATATATGTACAAATCTTTTTATATACATATTTCCTTTTCTGGTCAGGATTCTTACCTACTGAATTTATCGGAATATCGATAGTTAAAATCATATAGTATACTTAAAATATGCAAATCCGTAATCCATCAATTCACATTTACCCTTTTTTTAGCTATGTGTTTACCATCTTCTATATTTATCCCGTTGAATTTTTCGAAATTTCAATGGATTTCCGATAGTGCACTCCTGGTGTACAATCTCATTAACCGTCAATTCATACAGGAGTACACTTTTAGTGTACAATTTTAGGTCCGTCAATTCATATGCATGTGTTGCCATGGTATCTTTCAACCATGGTCTTATTCATTTTCTCAATATGTTGCCATGGTATCTTTCAACCATGGTCTTACACATTTCATTTCAGTGAGCACACTCCTGAGAACCTCACTCTCCCGCGAACCTCAATTCTTGGCAAACTTCCGCGAACCTCAGCTCCCATGTATTCTTTGGAAGGGCCTATACACATATATTCTTCGGGAGAGCCACCAGCACACTCCCGCGAACCTCATTCCCCATATATTCTTCGGGAGGGTTGATATTAGGATTACCCTTTCGGGCTTAATCCTTTTTCCTGTATTCTTCGGGAGGGCTATATCAGGATAGGATCACCTGTCCGGGCTAGATCCCCTTTTACCGTCAATTCCTTTTCAGAGATCCATCGAATTTTCCTTTCATTCAACCAGGATTTCTTCCCCTTTTTATCAAATATATCAATGTTTCATCAATTTTCATATAATGAACATTCAATTCATATTCACATCAATAACATACATTTCAAGCATTTAAGAATATAATTCAAGTTACACGAACTTACCTCGTTGCTTGTTCGTGTTTATAAATTCATTAATCTGATACATTTTCTTTTCTACGTTCGAGTCTCACATTTGAGTCATTTGGGTCTTTATAAATAAATTTGATCATTGTTTTCATTTATTCCATATTTTAATACATTCAATTAGTGCTCTAGGCAAAATTACCATTTTGCCCCTAAACTTTTAATTAATGACGATTTTACCCTTAGGCTCAGAAAAATAAATTCTTGCAATTTAATCCTTATTTCCAGCCGTTATCATCATACATATTAATAACATTCCATAAATTCTATAAAATATCAAAATTTTCCATAATTTCAACACTTTTCAATTTAATCCTTAAAACATGTTTTCCCTCGATCTCGAACTAAATTAACAGTTTTTACTTAAAATTTTCAATTTAAATAATATAATAATCCATTTCATGTAATTTGATCATTTCTAACATTTTTACAAAATTACCCATAAAGTTTTACTTTTATTCAATTTAGTCCCTAAGCCTAAAACTTACAAATTAGCCATGCTAACTGAATATTCATACATATTTTCCTCCTCCTCCTCTCCATTCCACATCCTTAATTTATATAATATGCTTATAAGTAACATTATCAATAATTTCACTATTTACTTATATGTGAACGTTCAAGCTGTCCACCTGCGTCATAGTCACTAAAGTATTTATATCTTGAGCTACAGAACTCCAAATTAAGATCCGTAAATTTTCCCTAAAACTATACTCACATATATTCTGAAATAAAAATTTTTAGAATTTTTGGCTTAGCCAAATAGTACAGTTTATTCTTTAAAGTCACCCCTATTCTGCTATCTGACAGTTCTGACCCTTCTTCACTAAAAATTAATTATCTCTTCATACAGGATTCAGATAATGTTTCTGTTTGTTTATATTGAAAATAGACTCATTAAAGAATCTAACCATATAACTTATGTCCCATAATTAATTTTATACAATTTTTAATGATTTTTCCAAGTCAGAACAGAGGATCCCAAAATCATTCTGAACCAGTCTCAAAAAAATATAAATATCTCAGAATACAGAATTCATTTACTTGTTCTGTTTCTTTTATATGAAAATAGACTCAACAAGCTTTAATTCCATATCTCACTCAACTCCTAATTCAGTTTCTACCATTTTTGGTGATTTTTCAAATTTAGCTTACTGCTGCTGTCCAAAACTGTTTTATTGCAAGATATTAATTACTAAGTTTATATCACCCTTATTTTCTTTCTTTACACCATTTCCCATCACTTTATCTTATTTTCTCTTCACTACCATATCAAGAACATAGAATCATATATAAGAAAACTCTACATTAACATCATTTACATGCTTTTTCAATAATATTAAACTTAAAAATACATGGAAATCTTGATGTTCTTACCTTGTTTTATTGTTTCCAAATTTTAACTTCATTTTCTCTCTCCTCCAACTTCTATTTCTTGAATCCAACTTGATATTCTAACTCCTCATAGTCTCCTTAACATTTTTCTCCTTCGGTAGCTATGGAAATTCTTTTGATTTCTAGGTGAAAATGGTGAAATTTTGGTGGAAGGACCAAATTGTAAAGAAAGCAAAACTTTCTTTCTTTCTCTCTTCCTTTCACGTTGGTGCATGGGAAAGATTGTGGTTTCTTCTCTTTTTTTTCCACATACACACACATATATATATACTAAATAAAATAATAAAATAATAAAATATCTTATTAAAATATTAATAAAGTAATATTTATCTTATTAAATAATTATAAAATATCATCACACCATCATTACCTTCTAGATTTCTCTCTCCTTCTAATTGACCATTTTGCCCTTCATGATCTTTTAAAATTCCATCCTTGAGTCATCATTTAATTTGGTAAAATTACGATTTAGTCCCTCATAATTCTTTCTCCTATTCAATTTGGTCCTAATTCATCCATTTTCCTTAGTTTCTAGATTATTCCATCCTTAAAATATTTGCACTATTGGTCCTTCAACTTTTTCATATTTACACTTTAACCCCTTAAATTTTAAGTATTTACTCTTGGGCCACAAAACTTTTCTCACTTTTACGATTTAGTCCTTTCTTGGATTAATACATCATAATCACTTCCTACATAGATTTTGTTGATATAGCTCAAAATTTCTCTTTTTATTTCTTTATTTCTTTATTTTACTATATCAATGATAGAAATTTTCGGGATATTATACGTTTTCTAAGTTTACACGGGCTCTGTAATAGTCCGCTCATCGAAGATTCAATATTCTATTACTGTTTGGCATGTAAATGGTAAATTGAGTATAGAATTTAGTAAGTAAAGTATTAGTTTCGGCTAAGTAAAGAACTTTGTGGGATTCGCCATTTGGTGAACTCTATGTTTTGGTAAACACTAGGGTTTGGTAGACTCTTCTGTTAAGTATCCGCCCACCCTAGATGTTTTGGGGAAACTTGTTAAGTTCGCAGTTTTGATTAACTTATCTTATTTAGTGCTTGGTGACTAAATTAGTTATGTTTGGATTTAGTGGAGATTTAGTTAGAACTGAACTAGACTATTGTAAAATGATTAGAGTCAAAAATTGTTAAGTGTGTTTAATCACGGGAATCAAGGGTGTTATTGGGATTATCTAATTGCTCCACTAAACCTTGTCTCTGTTGCTTAGTATATAAGAGTATCAGTGGCTAACATGAAATACCTTTACATATTCTTTCTTGAATTTCTCTATAAGTCTCTAAAAAGCTAAGTTCAGAAGAACTTGATCAAGGGGAAGGTAAAAACTGTTTAGATAATGTCTACATTAGTACCAGCTTACTAGTAATTTTTTGGTGAACCCTTCGGCTATTATCGAAGTAATCTACGTGTTTATTGTACTACATACATAGATGTTAGAATTGTTTGTGAGGAAGGAAACTTCCTGACTTTGGATTTTGTGATATCGACCCTTACATGCTTGTTAACTTTTGATAGATTAATTATCTGATAATAATAATTATCTTTTTTTTAGCTAAAGAAGCTAACGAGGGTCCCAGTGATAAAGGCAAAAGACCTATTGTGTAGATTTGTACTAGAGTTTCTGGTGAGTTACTTTTTATCTTATAAATTCCTTTGTTATATAAATTGTTTCAGGTAAGTAATCTTCCTTAGTAATGTATGAATGATAAATGTGTGGGTAATAGTTGTTCAGTGTTATCAGTCTGAATTCAGTCTGTCTGTATTATGAATTAAACACCATCTTTCATGCTTAAGCCAGTACCAATAGTTTTTTATATGTGAGATATGATCTGTGCTAATAGAGAAGGGGGCATATGTTTGTGATGCCTTTAGTAAGGCAGCTATATTGCAAATAAGATTGACAGATCATGAGAAAACATATTATTCTGAATGAAAATGATATGACGAGTTAAGGAGGAGTATGCATGTGAATGAGACTATATGATATTCTTCTAACTCTAAATTTTGGGTACGTGGGTGGCATGAAGATGGGTTGTCTACATCGAGTTAAGTTGGCATACAATATTCGCCGATGTGTTTTGTAAATTGGCGTATTAAGTTTGTCTATGTTCTATGAACGCCATTGGGCATATTATGATCATCATGTGTAACTCTTTCTACAAGGTTTGGTATTATCATGAGAAATAGTTTGTATGATTTCTCTTTACCTTTCGAACTCACTAAGTTCGTATAAACTTACTCTATTATATTTTTCTTCTTAGGCGTGCTAATTGAAGGGAGGCTTTTTGTTGAAGAGACTACGTTAAGGAATTGTTGCTATTGTGAGTTGTTTATTTTGTCCTGTATCATGCATGACCTTGTAGGGGTGGCGTGTAGATGTATTTTTTAAACAAATTTATATAGCAATCTATTATTTTGTCACGACATTATTTTTATGAGAATCTTCTTAAATTTTATACTTGAATTTAAATTATTATAAATTGTTTCACGAAATTACTTATTTGAACTTATTCGTCAAATGGATTGAACACTGTTTTAAACTGTCAATGGTGTACAAAGTTTCCACTAAATAATTTGTTAAAATTAGTAAGATTTTAAATTGTGATACGTTATACTTGGATCCAATTATCGAGTCGGGTGTGGTGCATTATAAGTTTGGCATCAAAATTAAGGTTGAGTCGATTCTTGGAAAATCAAAGGTTGTGTCATGTCTCATCATGCACGATACACCTCTGGCTTAGCCTTGTAATTTGAACTAATTTGTGTTTTATTATAGTGTTGAAAAAAATGTTTGAATGATCTAAAGAAGCAACTATTGAGGAAATTAAAAATCATGTGCCTTCTGTTTAAGAGTAAACTCCACAACAAATCTAGATGTTGCTCTTGGAAATACTTTTTGAAACATATTCTTTATGATAATAATCCAAATTCTTGATCAATTTATGAGGACTATTCAAGCACCCCAACCTCAGCAACTATAACTAGAAGTGGTACAACCAGCACCACCTATACCACTATACCAGTTGTAACTCTATCTAAGGAAGATCTTATAAAGGAGATTAGAAAGAGAGGTGCTAATGACTTTTTGGGTGATAAGGGTGATGATCCTACTATAGCTAAGAAGTGGTTATCACGGGTTTGCTGAGTGATTACAGAACTGAAGTACATGCCAAAAGATAGAATTTTGTGTCCAATCTCTTTGTTGGAAGGAGAAGCCTATCAATGGTGGGAGACATTGACCATTGTAACCCTCAAAAGAGATGACTGATTAGGAGTTCTTTTTAGAAAATTTAGAGAAAGATATGTGAATCAAATGTATGTAGAGCAAATGAAAAAGGAATTTTTATATCTTGAGTAGGGAAGAATCCCTGTAATGAGGTATAAACGTGAGTTTGTTAAACTCAATTGTTATGTTAAGAATATGTTCTAGACAAGAGATGTGTGACAAATTTGAATAGGTGTGAGAGATGAGATTCGTGCTTTGGTAGCAGCCTCAAAGTGTAAAAGCTTAGCATCTATGACCAAGGCTCACAAAATGGAAACAATTATTCGAGATAGAAGTAGAATTTTTGAAAGAGAAAGAATGAAGCGTGGAATGTCTAGTCCTCCACCACCAACAAATTTTAAGAAGTCAAGAGAAAAGACTTTTTCAACATCAAGAAGGGAGTTATAGCCTATAAGTTTCAGGTATGATGGAAATAGTAGATAGGCTATTTCAATTACAAGTTCTGGTGGATCTATAATAACGAGAAATTCTAACTATGAGCACTGTGGAAGAAGTCATGGAGGAGAATGCTAGAGGCATTTTGGAGCATGATTTGGATGTGGATCATTGGATCATCAGGTTAAGTATTGTCCCTCCAAGGTATAGGTAAGTACATAATAGTCTGCTCGTGCCTTTAAAAGTTTCAACAAAAGGCTAGATTTGGCGTACCAACAAAATCTAGCTCAGTTCAGGGGACTCCAAGGAAAAGCTACACTAATCCCAGTTCTGAAGTATGGCAAAAGAAGATGTTGATTTGCCAGAAGTCATAACGGGTAAATTTTTTTTCTTTGGAAACAATATTTATGCATTGATAGATCCAGGATCAACTTATTCTTATATCTGTACTGAAGTTGTAAAAGGTCTGAGTCTTGAGGTTTATTCTGAGAAGAATGTGTTAGTGACTAATCCTCTAGATCAAAGTACAATGGTGAATAGAGTATTAAAAGAATGTCTGCTAGTATTTGGCGAGTATACTTTCTTGGGGGACTTGTTGCCATTGATTTTCCATGAGTTTGATGTTATTCTGAGATTAAACTAGTTAACTAGACATAATGTTGTGATGGATTATCGTGCTAGAGGCGTGCGTTTATTAACTATAAGGGGTAGGAAGCATTAACGCCTGATGTATAGACTGGTTTGGTGAGTAGAATAATTTTTGTTGTATCTACCAAAAAATTGTTAGTTAAAGGCGCAGATGCTAACTTAGCATATATTATGGGTTCATTTGAATTGAGAAAGGACATCAGTAAAGTTCCAGTTGTAAGGGACTTTTCAGATTTGTTTCCAGAAGAGCTTCCAAGGATGCCACCTAATAGATAAATAGAGTTTTCAATTGAATTGGAACATGGTACAATTCCTATCTCTTATACTCCCTTTAGAATGGCACCACTAGAATTGAAAAAGCTTAAGGCACAGTTGCAAGATCTATCAAACAAGGGATTTATACGACCAAGTGTTTCACCATGGGGTGCGCTAATTTTGTTTGTGAAGAAGAAATATAGGACACTTCATCTGTGTATTAATTATCTCCAGTTGAATAAGGTAATTGTAAAGAATAAGTATCCACTGCCTAGAATTGAAGACTTGTTTGATCAGTTAAGTGGAGCTACTATTTTCTCTAATATTGATCTACGGTCTAGTTATTATCAAGTGAAGGTTAGAGGTGATGATGTTCCTAATACCGCATTTCGTTTAAGGTGTGGTCATTATGAATTCTTAGTGATGTCATTTGGCTTAATAAATGTGTCTACAGTATTCATGAACTTGATGAACAGAGTGTTTCAACTCTATTTCGATCAGTTTGTGGCGGTTTTCGTTGATGATATTCTGGTTTATTCTAAAAATGTGGCTGATCATGAAGAGCATTAGAGAATTGTATTGAGAACATTACGCGAGAATTAGTTATACACCAAGTTCAACAAGTGTGAATTTTGGCTGAGAGAAGTTCATTTTTTAGGTCATGTAATTTCGACTGAAGGTATTAAAGTAGATCCTGATAAGGTAAAAGCAGTGCTTGAACAGAATCTGCCCAAGAATGTTATTGAAGTTTACAGTTTCTTAGGTTTAATAGGCTGCTATAAAAGGTTTGTAGAAGGCTTTGGAATATTGGTAACTCCCCTCACACATTTGATAAAAAAGAAAGAGAAGTTTGAATGGATTGATACTTGTTAGGAAAGTTTTGAAAAGTTGAAAACAATTTTAATAGAAGCTTCTATCTTAACTCAACTAGAATCTGGTGTGGAGTATATTGTTTATACTAATGCATCATTGAATGGGCTTGGATATGTACTTATGGATAAAGGTAAAGTTGTGGCATATGCATCGCACCAACTCAAGCCACATAAGAGGAATTATCCAACTCATGATTTGGAGCTAGTAGCAATGCTTTTGGCATTGAAGATTTGGAGACACTATCTTTAAGGAGAAAAGTGTCATATGTTCTTAGGTCATAAGATTTTGAAGTATTTAATGACACAAAAAGATTTGAATCTACGCCAAAGACACTAGTTGAAACTTCTAAAGGTTATGATTTAACCATAGAGTATCACCCTGGAAAAACTAATGTTGTGGCTGATGCTTTGAGTATAAAAATAGTGACAGCATTATCATCCCTTCGAGTAAAAGTAAGTTTGGTTGATGAGGGATCATTATTGGCAGAGTTGATTATTAGACCAACCTTTCTCTCTAAAATTTTGGAAAAACAAAAGAAAGATACGCAGTGTAATATGTATAAGTAGCGTATGATGTCTGGTAATGCAACAAACTTTAACTTGGGAAAAGCTGGTGAATTACGGTTTATGGAAAGAATGTATGTGCCTGTTAAGAATGGTTTAAGGCAAGAATTGTTAAAAGAGGCTCATCAAGGACCCTTTTCACTTCATCCAGGAAGTGTAAAGATGTATTAAGATTTGAGAAGTCTATACTGGTGGCATGGAATAAAGAAAGAAATCGCAAAATATGTTTCAACTTGTTTGACATTCCAACGAGTTAAAGCAAAACATCAAGTTCTTTAGGGTAAGCTATATCCTTTGGAGATACCAGAGTAGAAGTGGGATAAGATTACGATGGATTTTGTATCAGATCTTCCTCTTAGTTTTTTTTAAGAATAATTCAATTTAGGTAATTGTGGATAGACTCACTAAGTCAGCTCATTTCCTGCCATTACACATCACTTATTCACTAAAAAAGCTAGTTGAGTTTTATGTCTCTAAAATAGTATGCCTTCATGGAATTCCATTATCTATAGTTTCAAACTAAGATCCAAGGTTTACCTTGAGGTTCTAGAAGAAACTACAAGGATCGTTGGGAACCACGCTACAATTCGGTACTGCCTTTCATCCTCAAATAGATGGACAGTCTAAAAGAATAATTCAAGTCTTGGAAGACATGTTAAGAAGTTGTGTGATTAACTTTGAGCTAAATTGGGAAAGATATCTCCATTTGGTTGAGTTTGCGTATAATAATAGTCATCATGCCATTTTGGGTATGTCACCATTTGAAGCTCTATATGGAAAAAAGTGTTGACCACCCACATGTTGGATAGAGCTCAGTGAAAAGAAATTGGTATGTCCTGAGTAACTTCGAGAAATAGAAGAAAAAGTTTCTGCCATTCAAAATAATCTGAAAGTTGCCCATGATCACCAAAAAGCTTATGCTAATCTAAAAAGGAAAGATATTATAACACCCCTAAACCATAACCGTCGCCGGAATAGGTTAAGAGGCATTACCAGACTTTTAACCCAATTCAGAATAGTAATTCATCAAAAATTTAGCAATTATCATCTCATTTCAGTACTTATCAGTCATTCATACTTATAACATGCTTAATTCGAGCATACAAAGCTTGCAACATACATTCGGGACTAAAACGGTAACATTAGGAAACTTTGAAAAAACTTAAGAAAATTTTTGAATAAGGGTCACATGGTCGTGTGCCCAGGCCGTGTGCCTCACACAGTCACCAGACACGCCCATGTGTCTACATCGTGGGAAAACATGGCATACATACTGACTTATCCACACGGCCACCAGACACGCCCGTGTGTCTGGCCTTGTGAAAATTAGGGGATATACTAACTTGGCCACACAGCCGACCACATGCTCATGTGCTAGCCTGTGTGCCATACACGGCTAGTAGACACGCCTGTGTGTCTAAGCCATGTAACTCACTAACTTGTTTTAACTAAGGTGCAAAGGTCACACGGTCGAGTCACACGCCCGTGTGCTCAGCCATGTGGCATGAAAATAGGCTTGGTTTAAGCCACTTTTCTCACCCAATTTCCATGTACATACAAGTTTACAATTGGTAACAAATCCACATTCAAATAAGCAACCAAAACAACCAATTCATTATACATTTTATACCATTTCATAACCAATCAATAATGCACTTAATTACATGCCTTTTTGTGCATTCAAACATAAATTAAACTAACATGATTCACAAGCCATTGTATACATATGATCTAAATAATAAATCAACCTTATAACCATTCAATATCAACCACCATTCAAGCATTTTCAATCCATTTACTCATTTTAAAACAATATAACATATGCATCAAGTTTTTCATTCATAAACTTACCATAACATATCAACTTATATACATTCAACCATTTTAACAACTAAGCCAAATCTCATGGCTCAAAACACATGAACACACATATTTGCTTATTAAGCTAAAGTGACCAAAACATTAGTCTATTAACTATCCTACATATGCCATATTTACATATCTTCCATGAGTTCAAAAGTACTGATAAGTCGACTGGATAGTATGATGCCTTTCTTCGATGCTGTCCAAATCGAGCAAACTAATGAACTTCTATAAAAGACGAAAAATAAATCGAGTAAGCATTATAGCTTAGTAAGCTCGTAGTAGAATTAAACTTACCAATATAACATCAAGAAATTAAACAATTTAAATATGAATCATTTGCCAAAATGCCTATTCACAAGCATCCATTCACAAGTTAGTCACTTAATTACAATATAATCATCCATTCAAAAGGATGAGACCAAGCATGAAATATTCATATAACACCAGTTCATCTTACATCTCATCTATACATTCCATATAAATCATGTCACATTTCATCTCTATAATTCATATAACACATATCACATTTCATTTCTATAATTAGTATCAGTATAATGCCCGTTGAACCTAATGAAATATCGATGGATACTCAGGTGATACACACTAAGTGTATAAATTAGTAATCTATCAATTCATCTTCATTCTCGCTCTTTCGAGCCATGATCGGTAAGCTCTTCCTGAGCTAGTAAAAGGTAAGCTCTATCGAGTTGAAAAGTAAGCTCCAAAGAGCTGAAACAATAAGCTCCAAAAAGCTGAATCGGTAAGCTCATAAAAGATGAATCGGTAAGATCATACGAGCTGTGGTGAGTCTGCAACAAATGCAGGTGCTCAACTAAAACGGTAACCCTAGTGACATGTCACTCATATCCTACGATTTTTTTTCTAAAGTTCAAACGGGACTCGGTGTTATTTAATTCCATAATTAAGGCATCCAATGATCACATATATGTCAATTTTTTAATTCACAAGTATTCAATACAATTGAGTACAAATATTTAAAGGTTTGATTCTAATTATACGAACTTACCTCGTATAGCTTGGATAAACTTTCGATTACTCGTCTACTTTTCGTTTCCCCCAATCTAGTTCTGCTATTTGTTTATCTTGATCTATATAATGTCAAATTCAATACTTTCAGTAATTATTCAATTCACTTTAGTCCATAATTCATTATTTGGCAAATTACACATTAGCCCCTATACTTTTGACTACTTTGCAATTTAGTCCATAACACATAAAATGACAAATTTACACAATTAAACCTTGAACCATACATAATTGAATTTTATACTTGATACTAGCAGCCCATATCTTCTATTTATTCACACTTTTAACCACAATATTTCTACATTTCACAATTTAATCCTTAATTCTCATTTTTTGTCAAAAATCACTTAACAAAACTTGTATATCTAACATTAAGCCTTCATAATCTACCATTAATCATCAAAACAACCAAGAATTCAACAATGGCATCATTCAAAATCTATAACAGTTTCAAAAACGAAGGTACAGGCCAGCTAGATTGAGTTGCAACGAGCTTAAAAACATAAAAATCATTAAAAATGGGACAAAAACCGTACCTAAATAAGCATAGATAGCTTGGCTGAACCTTGAAGCATGAAAATGGAGGTTTTGTTCTCTTAATTTCGGTGGTGGAGGATGGATGAAGATGATAAAATGTTTGGTTTTATTTAATTTAACTTTAATTTGTAATTTACCATAATAACCTTATTATTAAACATTAAAATTCACATAATGGATGTCCATTAATGTCCACTATTAATAACTATGGTCTAATTACAACTATAGTACATCCACTCTTCAATATCATAGTGATTTAGTGCATATAATTAATGTCAACTCTTTATTTGGCAAACTTTATGTTTTGGCGGACTCTTCTGTTAAGTATCCACCCACCCAGATGTTTTGGTCGAACTTGTTAAGTTCTCAATTTTGATTAACTTATTTTATTTAGTGCTTGGTGACTAAATTAGTTATGCTTGGATTTAGTTGAGATTTAGTTAGAACTGAAGTAGACTACTGTAGAATGATTAGACTTAAAACTTTTTAAGCGCATTTAATCGCGGGAATCAAGTTTGTTAGTGGAATTATCTTATTTCTCCACTAAACATTGTCTCTGTTTCTTGGTATATAAGAGTATCAATGGTTATCATGAGACACCTTTACATCTTCTTCTTTCTTGAATTTCTCTGTAAGTTTCTAAAAAACCTAAGTTTAAAAGAAATTCATTGAGAAGAAGGTTTGCAATGTTTAGATAATGTCAATGTTAGTACCAGCTTACTGGTAGTTTCTGGTGAACCTTTAGATTATTATAGAAGTAATCTACATTTTATCGTACTACATTCATAGATGTTAGAATTGTTTGTGAGGAAGGAAATTTCCTGATTCTGTATTTTTTTTATACCAATCCTGGCATCATGTTAAGTTTTGACAGATTAATGATCTGATAAGAATAATTATCTTTCTTTTAGCTCAAAAAGCTAATAAGGGTCCTCGTGATAAAGGTAAAAGATCTGCTGTGTAGATTTGTACTAGAGTTTCTGGTGAGTTCCTTCTTATCTCCATGTGTTGTAAATTTCTTTTATTATATAAATTGTGTGAGGTAAGTAATATTCCTTAGTAATGTATGATTGGTAAATGTGTGGGTAATGAGTGCTTAGTTTGAGTTTAGTATAAAGTAAACATCATCTTTCATGCTTAAGCCAGTACGAATAGTTTGTGATATGTAAGATATGATCTGTGGTGATGGAGAAGGGGAGATATGTTTGTGATGCCTTCTGTAACACCCCAGACCCGGCCCAGACGTTATGGCCTAATCCGGTGATGTCACATTGAAGGGATTATTTCCAAAACGTCTTTGTTTAGTTAAAACTATGTTCATTGGAAAAGTTGCTTGGTTAAAAAAAATTATTTAAGTTTGATGATTCAACAGATGTAACAATAATAATCCCAAATAAAAAGTCAAACTGGAGATACAAGGCCATATTACAACCCATAAAAAACAAGTAATTAAAATAAAGTAATTCAAGAACTATTTAAAATTTCTAAGTAGCTTGCAGTGTGGCCATCTCCGAGTCCTCTCCTACGTCGAGCCGTCTACTGAGGGTCACCTGAAACATTAAATTAAAGGGTGTGAATTTCAAAACTCAGTGTGTACGACTCTTAGCAATCATATCAATATGCAAATATCACATTGGGCCTAAGCCCTAACAATATCGGTGGTCTTGAGCCTTAGCCCACATTGGCCTTATATCATATCAGAATCACATGAATGCAATGCACCCAGCCCAAATCCAACCCTGCACTCCATTTCCCTTCCAACCCTACACTTCTATGGGGATATAAATATCAACCCACCCATCCATACACTCCAAAGGTAGCACCAATAGCGGCACTACTCAAACGTTGCAGCAAGGCTGTTATTCATATAATGGGCTTAAAGCCACCGGTGGATCCACGGTCGTCAAGCGACTATGTGATCCTCACATATCTTCCTCTGTTCCATTAATCCCACCCAAATGCAACATACATTTCATGAAAGCAACATACAAGTTTTTTTCCACACATTAAGCATTTAGGGGTATTTTAGTCATTTCACTACCCAGGGGTATCTTGGTAATTTCTACCCTACAAGGGTGTTTCGGTAATTCTACCCTATGAGGGCATTTTAGTAGTTCTAACCTACAGGGGCATTTTAGTAATTCTACCCTACAAGGGTATTTTAATAATTCTACCCTACAGGGCCATTTTAGTAATTCTACCCTACAAGGGCATTTTAGTAATTTCCTAATGGTACGGGTTTTAATTATGGATTTTGGCCCATCAACAAGTCCTCGCGGCTAAAGTGAACAGACACTATGCACTAGGTAGGATTCAAGAGAAGAGGAGGTGGGTCACTCGGACCGCTTAAGTACCAAGCTCTTTCTAGATCCAATCCTAGACATGCACATATCCATTGCTATACCCTAGCCTAGCGACTTGTCCCCAGACATGTTTAATTATTTAATTAAGTCTTATGCAATTTGAGAATCCATTAGAACTAGGCCTATAGTCCGTTAAACCCTAGCATGCATTTCTACAATCCCATAAGGCTCACTAAGCCCAAACATGCTTATGTACCCCATTAGGCCCAATCATGCTTACGTAGCCTATTAGGCCCGATCAGAATCAAATCATACAATCATCCATATCAATCCATCATTCAATTTCACATGAAAACTTTTACCGATTTGGGCTTACGAGCTCGGTAGGCCCATTTAGCCTCTTCTGGCCCGATTGGCCAAACAGTGGCCCGAGATTATGATATCGCTCTCTAGGCCTCGGTAATCATATTGGTATCTTTACATGAGTGTTCGCACACTCCTGTGATTACTGGTACCATCCTTTCAGCTTTTCGGCATTTCGACATTTCGGGATTTCGGCTTTTCCCGGTTTGGTCGTATGTGTAGTGTATGTACACACCTCGCGATAGAGCGTACTGTGATTTCCTCTTAGTTACGAACCTACATTCGATATTACTTAACAATTAATCATAGGCTAAATACAAACTTTATCTATAAAAATCCCGAAGCCTCACCATAACCTTACGGTGTACCAAGCCTTAATAGACCATTTTCTCTATCAACCGTGATTAGACCCTAGATCTGTACCAACTTAATCATAAAACTCGAGTATTAAGTGACTGGCATCCAATCACGAGTCAAGACAAATACTATAGCAACTAAAACGATACTCAAAAACCTGTTAAAAAGAGACTTTCGGCCATCCTTACCAACCCCTAACGTTACCTTAATTTCCCAAACACAATAGCCTAAATGTGGAATTTGGCTCTTTCTGACAAGCCCCTAGTCGACTTTGGATATTCAAGATCTAGCGAAAGTAGGTAATAAAAATCAAAGGAAGAAGGAAAAGGGACAAGGTCGAATGTAGGGGATAGCAATCGGTTTTGTGTTTAAGAGGAAGAAGAAAACAATGAAGAAAATAAAAGAAGGTTTAGGGATATTTCAATGGGGATTCAGCTTTTGGGAGAAAAGAAATTTTGCAATGCCCAAGTGAATCAAAAAAGAGAAGTGCTGAAACCTATAGACCTTTTATAGATTCAGCTATACCACTCTCCCTAGCCGAATTTGCCTTCCCAATTCCCATACTAGCTCCAACTCTTCCCCTTTATCTCAAACTCCTAACTTTTCTCATTGATATCCTCCTATCTCTCACCTAAATTTTCTCTTATGATCACCCCCCTTAGAGACCAGTTTGACGCCACTTCCAGCCTTCTAGAAGCCTAAAATTAAACTCCAAAATAAATTTAATATCCTCCCTTTTAAGCTTGGTCCCAAATTTAACTATGGGCCTTCCAACACACAAATAATATTTGCCTAGGCACACTAAGCACACATTCACATAAAAATCACACAAAAAGATTTTTAAGATTTTTGGGACGTTACAACTCTACCCCCTAAAAGAAATTTTGTCCTCAAAATTTTACCTTATCCAAATAGTTGAGGGTACTGACGTTGCATGATTTCCTCAGGTTCCCATGTAGCTTCCTCAGCATTATGATTACGCCAAAGTACCTTGACTAATGGGATGGATTTCCTCCTCAACACCTTAACATCTCGATCAATTATTTACACGGGCTCTTCCTTGAAAGTTAGGTCGGGCCTAACCTCGATCTCCTCAACTGATACCACATGTGAAGGATCTGGGTGATAACGCCTCAGCATGGACACATGGAACACGTCGTGATTTCAGTTTAGCTCAGAAGTTAATTCCAGCTGATAAGCGACTGGCCCAACTCGCTTCAGAACCTGATAAGGCCCAATAAATCTAGGGCTTAACTTTCTCTTGAAACGAAGTTTTGAAAAACTCCCAAGTAATCTGCTTGGCTTGGGTGCCATCTTTCACCGTTAGCCACCACTGATAGGCTTCTTCCCTAAGCAGTGACACTGCCCCTTTCAACTTTTGCTCAGGGGTGCAGTCCAAGTCGTCTATTATTCTTTTAGTGGCCTTCATCCAATACTCGACCATATTAGGAGCCACACCAGCCACGCCCTTAAAGACCTCAGCCCCGTTAGAATGCAGTCACTCCTGAATTGACCCTCGATTCCCCGTAGCATTATTGGGCCTAGCGACCCTTTCCAAGATTCTCAGCATTGCCTGCGACAATGATTCTTCTCCAGCGTCCCGATCATACGGTTCAGTTTCAGCTACAGGTGAAGCCAGAGCCTCTCCCACTTTAACATTGAACATATGGCCCGATGCCAATGACTCAGCCCTAACACTTCTGCGACCTCGGCCGCCGCCCCTTGCACCTCTTCTAGCGCTCATTATCTGTATTAGAAGTTTTATGAAGTTTTAGTTAGTTTCAGTATTTACGCCGATATCTTATGGGAGTATTAAGTAGAGTATTATTTTCGTAGTCGTATATCCTCTACAAGTTTAGTTCTCTATGGGCTTTAGTTTTACTCTAAGTATATTCTAAAAGTAGCCCGTTATATACTGTATAACAGTTCAAAATATTTAAGTATCAAGAGAACTTACTTGGTTTGATGTCGGAGACTCGGTGTACCACACTTCAAGGATCCTGCAAAAACTTTTTAATCTAGTTGTTTTAAAACCCAAAATCTAGGGACCATTTCACAGCCTGAGCTTTGTAACGGGCTCTGATACCACTAAATGTAACACCTCAGACTCGGCCCAGACGTTATGGCCGAATCCAGCGATGTCACATTGAAGGGATTATTTCTAAAACGTCTTTGTTTAGTTAAAACTATGTTCATTGGAAAAGTTTCTTAGTTAAAAAACTTAAGCTTGTGATTTAGAAATTCAAAATACTTGTTAAGTCATAATGGAAGCCCATGTTTTAAGAAAACGTTCACATGTTAAGGTTAATTAGAAAACCACGTTTACTTAAAAAAAATTATTTAAGTTTGATGATTTAGCAGATGTAACAATAATAATCCCAAATAAAAAGTCAAACCGGAGATACAAGGCCTTATTACAAACCCATAAAAAAAGTAATTAAAATAAAGTAATTCAAGAACTATTTAAAATTTCTAAGTAGCTTGCAGTATGGCCATCTCCGAGTCTTCTCCCACATCGAGCCGTCTACTGAGGGTCACCTGAAACATTAAATTAAAGGGTGTGAGTTTCGAAACTCAGTGTGTACGACCCTTGGCAATCATATCAATATGCAAATATCACATTGGGCCTAAGCCCTAACAATATCGATAGTCTTAGGCCTTAGCCCATATTGACCTCATATCATATTAGAATCACATGAATGTAATGCACCCAGCCCAAATCCAACCCTGCACTCCATTTCCTTTCCAACCCTACACTCTTGTGGGGATATAAATATCAACCCACCCATCCCTACACTCCAAAGGTAGCACCAACAGCGGCACTACTCAAACGTTGCAGCAAGGTTGCTGTTCATATAATAGGCTTAAAGCCACAGGTGGATCCACAGTCGTCAAGTGACTATGCAATCCTCACATATCTTCCTCCGTTCCATTAATCCCACCCAAATGCAACATACATTTCATGAATGCAACATACAAGTAAATTTTCTTTTTCTCATAATTCTTACTAAACAAAGTCGTGTTTTGAAATAACCCCTTTGATGTGACATCACCGAATTCGGCCATAACGTCTGGGCCGGGTCTGGGGCGTTACACCATCGGTAAGATAGCTATATTACAAACTGGACTGGCAGATCACAAGAAAACATACTATTGTAAATGAAAATGATATAAGGAGTTAGGGGGAGTATTTATGTGAATGACACTGTTGATATGCTTCTGACTTGAAATTTGGATACGTGGCTGGCATGTGGATGGGTTGTCTATATCGGGTTATGTTGGCATACAATATCTACCCATGTGTTAAGTAAATTGGCATATTAAATCTATCTGTGTTCTGTGAACATTATTGGGCGTATTATGATCTCAGTAGTCATATAGATGAAGGCCAAAAGCGTAAAGTTTGCAAGTTACTAAGGTCCATAGATGAACTTAAGCAATTATCCTACTTATGGAACTAAAAATTTGATCAAGTCATATATGAATCATGACCCAAAACAAAGAAAGTCATGACTTTTCCATTGTGTGAAAGAAACCAAAAAGGGATAAAAAGGTAGCAAAGGTTGAAGTGCCTTCGTATTATGTTTGAACATTTCTTGCATGTAGTTCTTGTGTGGCCAGACTAAGCCAAGGATAAAGAGACCATCATCTCTCACCTCCACTAATTTAATCAATTACACTCTCAACCTATCGAATTCTTCGAGTAAAAGTTCTCCCATGTTGTGAACCATCAAATGAAAGAAGTAAGAAATAAAGTGTGAGAAAAATAAAACCCTTCGAATACCCAATTTCAGAAGTCAACAGTGGCACCAGATAGAACCACAAGCTAAGTTTGAGAGAGAACAAGTATAATTAGAGTTTGTGGAAAGGGTAATTGTTAACATGAGGAATGATGAGCAATGGAAAATTCTAGAGGTCTTGGTAACATTCCATCTTCTCTAATGACCAATTTCTGTATCGAAAATTAGATTTAACAATCAGCATATGTACTTCTTTTTATGTATTATGGCAAGTAAAAATCTCACTAGGTGTGAATAAGATAGCAATCTCTCACTCACACATCACATCACATCAATTCTAGTCAGATGAAAAAGTCTAAAAAGGGTTGTAACCAATAAGTGTTTATTGCAAGAAGAAATGGATTGCCACAAATATTCAAAGTTCAAAGTATTTGATGCCTAAGCAACTTGCAGACATTTGAAATTTTTTTATTCTTTCGTAAATTTCCAAAAGTTATAGCACAAGCTTTGAAATTTTTAATCTCTTTTTCCACAAGTTACATATTTTGGTCATTGCTGTTTTTGTTTGACCATATGAAAGTACTTCTAAATCTCATTTTCTCACATATCAAGTATATTTATTACCTATCTTTAAATTTGTAATTTATTATTCTAATTTCATTTTCTTAGAAAAAATAATCATAATCAATAAAAATTTAATTTTAAAAAAATAAATTAAGATAAGGAGGGCAATTAGGGTACTTGTAATTTCTTGAGGTTTAAAAGATTTAAAACAAAAAACAAAAGAAATACGTAAGGAAAGAGAAAAAGATGAGAAATGTAAATATCTTTGTATAAGATATTATATAATTTTTATAAATTTTGACATGTGTGAATTTTGATATATTTTATATTTGTGTCATATTTATATTATTTTTATCATAATTAACGGATTTACTCATCATCAAAACACAACCCATAAAAAACACCAAAAAAAAAAAATCATATATTTTAAACTATAATTTTAGTCATGTTTTAAATTTTTGTGTGTAGCCAATGTATCAAAATTTGCAAAGTCTAGCTGACAGTGACACTATTAAAATAAGATCTGAATTTCTTTAACATATCGTCATGTAATTTTTTATTATAATTGTATTTAAGATATATATTTATATTTATAATTATATTTTATAAAATTTAACGCCAATAGTTTTTTTTACGTGGATTTTAAAAATTATATATTTGGATTGTATTTTTATTATTTCTTGTATTGTATCATGTCCAATCTCATTTAGTGTAATCATTCATATATAATAAGCTACACGCTAATTATAAAAAAAAATGTAAAATAAATACTTAATAAATAGTTTTAGTGGTTCATGAATAAATAATTAAAATATATTTTAAATACATAGGTACTATATCTAATACTTTTCTATATACTGTAGGTACATAAATTAAAAAAATTATTTAATAAAATTATTTAACGGATATATCTTTAACGCATGAACCACTAAAAAACAATAGTATTAGTAAATCATAATATTACTGTATATTATAAAATTGTATATAATTGTCAATTGAGTTTTAGTTTGATTGACATGAATATTATTGTCAATGCAGGAGGACGTGGATCCGAGTGTGCTAAAGCGCATTATCCTCCTATTTATGGGATAGGGAGGGACTATGGGTAATTCTAAGCATTTTATCAAAAATAACAAATATGATCAAAATATATAATGAAATTGCTCAAAAAAATTAAATACACTTATAAATTGTATTATTAATTTTTAAAAATTGGTAAATACGTATTGCTTATTTATTATAAATATTAAGTATTCAATAACTACTAATTAGTAAATAGTATTAGTAATTTCATAAAATATTTATTAAATAAATAAAAAGTATTTATGTGTCAATATAATATATTAATATTATAAATATTCATAAATATTTATTAATAATATGTTTATTTATTTATTTTTAAAATATTTATTAAATCATTATATTACTATATATTAAAAAAATTGGATACCAATTATATATTGTATATTAACTAGTATTAGTGATTCATGAATAATTAATAAAATTGTAAGCCCCCAAAATTGTTCTGTAAATTGTACAAGATTTTTCCGATGACTTTATCCATATATTAGATAAGAAATTCAATTGTATTATTCTAATTATTTTTAGACTATTAAGAGGTCATTGACAAACATTTTGAGCTATTTTTAAAGTTTCAAGTCTATTAGATAAAAAATATGAATTGAGGGCAAATTAGTAATTTCACCCTTAAAGGTATTTTGGTTATAGAAAATCAAAATATGACAGATTATTAAAGTTTATGCTGATGTGGGTGATGAGATGATTTTTAGAACAATTGATTAGTCTTAAATTGCAATTTTATCACATTCTTTTTAATATCTTTTGACTATTTAACCAAAATAATATTTTTAGATGGATTAAAATACAAATACGGGAAAAATCTTGTACCAGAGTAACATTGTTAAATCATATTAAATAAATTGATTTGTTTTAGGGGTTATATGCTATACATATGTTCTTGAAGTCTTGTGATTAATATTTTTTTCTTTGAAATTTTTTAATTATTTTTATTCCTTCTTTTGGCTCATCACGTATAAGTTATAATTTATTCTTGTTAACTTATTGGTAAGAATAAGTTTGTTGGTTTAGTGGTAAGATTTCAACTTACTTTTAGGTCTCATGTTCAAATCTTATGTGTGTAAAACAAAATTAATTTTTGTTTCCCTTATGTTGTGCCGTCCACAATAGTAGAATGTGGGTAAAATTCAAACTCCTAGTAACCTGATAAGATAATAACAAATCAGATATTAAGTGCATTTGGTTAGATTATTAATTTTTTTAAAAATAATAATAAGGAAAATATCCCTAAAAATACTCCTCACTTTTTCATCCAATATTTCTCCACTCTCTTCACTTTATGTTGTTTCATTCCAGTTCTTGTAAGTTTTCTCTTTTTTCTTCAATTTTCATTTTCTGTTTTTGGGTTTTTCTCTCTAACATTTTACTTCTTATTTACTTTCCCTCTCCCTTTCATCTAGCATTACCTCCACAATCAAGCCATAGTAATTTTCTTCCTTATGTTGAGATTTTGTTATCGTTTCTTTGCTATAGTTATATTGGAGTAGTATCGTTGTTTTGCGGAGTTTGGTGCTAGGAATTGATAATTCTATCTCAATATAAGTGTAGAAAGTGTGTTTTTCCGGTGGTAAGGTTAGCTAATTCTTTTCATTTGAAGGTTAGGGGTTTTAGTTGTTCTTGATTCTCAATTTTGTTCATTTTTGGGTTCTTTCAATGATGGATCCTGTGACAAATACCCCTTCGACAAGTTTATTATTGTTGGTATCATTCCTTTTTGCAGGTAAAGGGCAGAACACCTTCGTTAGAGGTTTTTTTGTGTGGAATTGTTAGTGGTTGAGTGACTAACTGTATTTTGGTCACATATCCTAATGGAATAAGGGTTGAATGCAAGTTTGGTTCCAGTGTGACTGTTGGATTAATCGATTAAATTGTTATCATATGTAGGTTTCGATTTACTATAGTTTTAGCATTGTCTCAAATACATTTAAGTGTGTGTTCTAACCCGAAAATAAGTCACGAGAATTTGGAAATTTTGTGAAAATTCGAAGCTGGCAAATGACATCACACAATTGTGTGTCTGGTCGTATGCTAGGCTGTATGGGTTACACAGCCATATGACTAGTCGTGTGTTGGGTCGTGTGAATCACACGAGCATGTGGTTGGTCGTGTGTTAGACCGTGTGGGCCACACGGTCTGGACAGGTAGGGTGTGTAGGCCACACAAACATGTGAGCCTATTTTGAGTGATTTGTTAGGCCTCACTCGGGTCCATTTTGGGCTAACTTGGAACCTGATATTTAAGTAATTATGTGTGTCCGTATAATGATATGGCCATGTTTCTAGTTAGTGAGATTCTGTAAATGCTATGATATTGTGCATATGTTTTGTTAGTTAATATGTATAAGTACATGTGGCATGATCATTTGAAATATTATTGTATATGCATTGGGGTGGGTTATGGTAATGTGATAGAGGAAGTGTGATTCTGGCAGTATATCTGTCTAGCTGTATACCCACAAAATATATATTCTAGCATACAACCACATGTTGATGTGATGGATATATGCATTCTTATAGCCCTATTTGGTGTGATTGGCTGGACGAAGTTGGTATGTAGTGGATAGGGGTAGTGTGATTTTTTATTCGTCTGTTCTGATATATGTGTAGTGGCCCATTTTTGCCCGTGCCGAACGAGCCAAATCAAACAAAACAAAAAAATAAAATTAAACTGTCCAATTTAAAATTACAAGCCCAAACTTAAATAAACCCCTAAGCCAAACTAAAACCTAAGCCCATGGCCCAAATTGTTAACAAATTTTTGGAAAATGGCTAACCCTAGCAAAGCCTCCTCCTTTGCACTGCGCTACTCCTCACGTGGTCTATCAGCGCGTTCGATGCTGACGATGTTGACTTTCTCAACCTGCAACACAGTAGCAAAAACAACACAACACGCAATGGCAACATAGGAAAACAAATATGTATTCGGCTATATAGCCACAAGAACAAAAAATGTAATTTTTTAGAGGCACATTAAGAAATCAAAAGCAAAAACAGAAAGAAAAAAAGGTTGATTTTTGATTTCGTTTTCTTGTTTTTTTTTATTTTCTGTTTTCAAATCTAGTTTAAATAAAAGCATAAAAAAGAAAAAAAGGAGGCGAAATCTACCTATTTCTCTCTGTATATCACCGTCATCGGAGTCTCTTTGTTCGCAAAGGCCTAAATTTCCTCAAAATCTGAGTTTTGGCTTCGGATCCGAGTGATAAAGGTCGAAAAAGGGACTCAAATTGGCCGAATAAGAGTTCCTTTTAGGAACTCCGGCCACCTTATGGTGGCGAATCAGCGACGGTGCAAAAGAGGGTTAAAAACCTTAGCAGAGAAAAACAAAAAAGGGGGGTTTCCTGATTGTTTTTTAAAACAAATGGCAAAAGTGATTCCTTTTAAAAAAAGTTTGATTTTTATAACAAAGGCAAACGGCGCCATTTTGGGGTTAGAAGCCCAGGCGCCGTATAGGGTCTCTCAACCCGTGACCCAACCCACCAGGTGGGAGTCAGCGTGTTTTTGTTAAATGGGATATTTATCCCTTTGGCCCCTCCGCTTTTGTGTACGCCACAATCTGGCCCTTTCATTTACTTTATTATTTTTTTTTAAAATCTGGCCACATAATTTATCTTCGATTACATTTGGGTCCACGCTGAACTGTTGTGCATAAAGGCTGGGAATATTTCCCAGTCAGTCCCTCATTGTTTCAATGCGATTCATTTCGATCCTTGACAACCTTTTTTTGTTATTTACAATTTTTACCCTAAATTTCAATTCGATTTCAGCCTAGTCCTAGTCTGTTAATTTATTTATTTATTCAGATTTTTAGGAACTGTTTTATTTTTATTTATTTTAAGTTTGTTTTCTTATATTATTCATTTTAAAATTGTTTTATTATTATGTATTTTAAGCTTCTTTTTACATACTTTAAAATAGTATTCATTTTAAATTTTATATATATTATTTATTTTAAACTATTATATATATTATTATTTTGAAGTTTTTATATATACCTTTTTATTTTAGACTATCTTATATATATAATATTTATTTTAAATTTCTTATGTGTCACTTAGTCATACTGCTTTATATGTTAATTATTTTAAATTCTTTTATTATTTATTGTAAACTTGTTATTATTATTTATTTTAAGATTTCATATATTACTCATATTAAATTGTTTTATATATGTTTTTTTATATTATTTTAAAATTTATTCTTCACATATTATCTCCTTAGAGCTTTTATATGTTATTTTAAATTGTTTTATAAATTATTTATTTTAAGTTACTCTACATATTATTCTATTGTTTTGATTATTAATGACTTTAAATTGTTTTATGCTATTTACTTAAAATTGTTTTATAGTATCTATCTTAAATTTGTTTTTCTCCATATTATTCATTTTAAAATTATCTTACTGTTTATTTTAAATTGTTTTATGTCATTCACTTCATTTTTCTTTGACTATTAATGTTGGTATTAAAATAACATGTACATTAGGTGATTATTGCCATTATGTGTTCTATAAATTGTTTATTCTTATTTTTGTATTACTGTTATTCATCAACATAATTTCTATTCATACATCGTTCTAATATTGCATTAATTTTCCCTAAGTTCATAAAAAGGATTTTTTTTTAAAACAAAGGCAATGTTCCGTATTTGGAAATTCGAGAAGTTGTGCCCTAACGTACTGGGTTTCAATTTTTCTCATTTAACCTAGATATTGGAATATCCTTTTAAAATTAGAATACATGAGTTTTGAAAATTAAGACAAGCTTATTCTCGAAGGTTTAAAATGTCTGTCCTATCGTATGGGATGTGACATTTTATTGCTTCAAGACAAGAAGGTCTTTAGCATTCGTTTGATTTATTCAAGCATTTTTAAATTAACATTAATACAAAGAGGGATCATATTTTAAATTCTTTCAAGTTTTCAAATTTTCGACATTAAGACATTAATTATTCAATTAGGTACCAATTTTGGGCGTTATGAGGGTGCTAATCGTTCCTCGTATGTAACCGACTCCCAAACCCATTTTCTCAAATTTCGTAGGCCAAAATCGATGTTTTAGTAAAATAAAACATTTTATTAAAACAATAAAATTACGAGGTGATCTGATCACACCTTAGCAAAAAAGGATTGGTGACGACTCCCGTTTTAATTTTTGTTTTTTCACTTTCACTTTCAAAATCAAAGTTGACCCCGTTTTTCAAAAAAATGGTTTCGACAATATGCATTTAGCATGTTTATGATGGATTTATGCTTGTGAGCCAAGGCACACACTGAGCTTTATAACTCACTTTGTTTGTTTAACATTTTTTAGGTAACCATTAGACTTAGGATTTGGTGGCGCTCAGAAGCTCAGTTCGGCTTTTTATGTTTAACTCTTTCAGAAACTTTTATTTTGGATTTTATGGACTTTAACTTTGGTTTTGGGATTTGTTAATTGTTTTAGTTAATTATTATAAAAATCAATATGATTTCTGATAATTTGAATTAAACGAATAATTTTCAATGTTAAAGAACTCTAAGAATTTTTTCGCTGCAGAATTTTAATTGAGATTATGTGTTTTACAAAGCAAGTAACTAAAGCGTGATGATTTTATAAAAATCGAGTTTTATAAGCATACGATTCAAAATTTCACCTAAACATTTTATGAATGAAAAATTCTCTTGCCAAAAAGTTGTGGCGAGTTTTTATAAAATCTACAATTTTCGGTTTCGGAATAAGATATGTTTTGAAATAAATGACTAAAGTTTCAATTTGTTAATGTAACCTTCCATATTCGACCATAACGTTTAGGTCAAGTTTTGGGTGTTACAACCAGCCATAGAAGAGAAATAAGGAGAAAGATTCTACTTGAATCTTTTTCATTTTCTACTCATTTTCTTTGCAATCTTCCTCCACTTTTCTTTGTTTCCTTGCAAAATCATTCCTCAGAAACCATAATAGAATTAATAATCCTCATCAATCTCATCATTCACAAACTTAGGAGTTTGAGCTTTCATGAGAGAAAAATAGGTTGAGTGAGAAAGTGAATATTAAGATAAGTTTTTTTTTTTGGTGATTTTATATCATTTTTACACTCAATTTCATATTTATGAGCATTATTATGTTAGTTGAGCCATTAAAATAGCTATTTAATATTATCTTTATGTGTTGTTATGAGCTCTCATCATATGCTTGTTTATTTGGTGAAAAAAGAAATTGATAGAGAAAGAGGCTCTCAACAAAGGCAATGAAAAGGTTGTGGATTGAAGTGGAAAGTGGGTAGCTTTCCATCTTTTTTTTTAAGGTAAGTTATTATGGAAAACCTAAGTTACTTTGTTTTAGGTGTTATTTAGCTTAATAATATGTTATTTAATACATTAAAAATATTAATTAAGAATAATTTGACATTTGTGTTTGGGATGAGTTAGAAAATGGTTACTTGAATGATTATTTATTGATGGAAACATGGATTTAAACATGAAAGATAAATGTAAGTACATGAGCATGTATGAAATGTGATTATATATGTGATTGGTAGTGATATATGAAATTTTTGTAATGTTAATAATATGCCAAAAATAGTTGAAAGTTAAAGGTGTTCTTCGTTGAATTAATGGTTTGAGAATTAATGGAATGAACAAGCTCATAATATTCTATGAGAATTTTAAGACTCTTGTAAATGTCAATTTAATATGTTAATTGAGTAATGTCCTTGTAAACTTGGTAGGAGGTTTAGGACACGGTTGGCATACCAATAGGGTTTATTAGCACATGTACCAGTTATGTGGGGATTTGGAGATTGATATTGTTACCTTGGCTTGACATTCAATGTAGGCCAAATGAATGTTCTCTTTGAGAACCTTGGTTGTGTGGGTTAAAGCACTCTTAGTGCTATATCTTGGTTGTGTGGGTTGGAATGCACATTTGTACAATGATTATATACTTGGTTGCGTGAAGTGCCCGAGTACCATTTTACTAAAGTTATGAAGGACTTAATAAGATGAATGAATTTAAGAATGTCTAGTGAGATGCAATAATTGCACATTTCTAAGTACGAAGGATTATTCAGTATGAATTTTTTTATTGTTGTCGCTTAATTCAATGATTAGGGGAGTTTTCTCTTTTTGTCTCTTATTGTTTTACTATTTTTGTGTTGGTCAACTTTATTCCATATGAATTGTTTGAACATTCTATGTCTCTACATTGATGACAATGTGTTGTTTAAGTTGAGGGGAGAGACATATGTTTTGCTTTAGGATATTTTTTAAAAAAAATTTTGTTATTTTTCAATATTATTGTCTTGTGTAACAAAAAAAACTCTCCTAGTTTTGGTTTGATGATGATAAACCATGCATTCATACTTTGATAATGAAATTTAGTTTTGCATGATTCGGAACTTATGTTATTTTTCTATGATTAATTGCCCTAACAATTGAGCACTAAGTTTGATCTAGTAGTTATTTTAGAGACGAATTACATGTGTGTGTGTAAATTGATTTGAAATGTGAACCTAGAATCTATCTAATATCTTCTTGAGGTGAAATTTAGTTTGATTTATGCTATCTTTGGATTATTTAAACCTTTGAAGCTGTCCCTCTAAATGAATATCCCTAGTACTCATGATTTGAGCCTTCACAAATAATTTTCTTTGTGTATTCACCAATGTACTTAATTGTTTGGTTTACAGCCTACTCGAATTAAGCCTCAATGCTTAACCTTTCTTAGTCTTATCTGGGTTTTTTTTTTTTTTTTTTTACTTTGGTAATTTTTAGCATTTAGATTAGCTTTGAGTGCATTTTATAGTTTTTCGAGTTAATTATGTTTTATTTGATGTTTATCATTTTTAGAGTTAGTTCGAATTTAGTTGTTATTTTTCTCTTTACATTGCAAGTTTCAAATGAAGAATGGAAGCCTTAGAGTATAGAGTAAAAAGTAGTCAAGAGAAGTCTTCCACTCCACCAAATTTTAGTGTGGTAGAGCACAATATTCAATTCAAAATTTTAAAGTAGCAAGCAGTCCGATCCATCATAATTTTGCGTCTAGTGGAGTGGAATAATTAAAACGCTAAAAATAAGGGGTAATGTGATTTAAGAGGAAAATGGGGAAAAAAGTAAGAGAATCGACTTCGAGGTTAAGAAACAATTCTCTCACAACAAGGAGAACCTCAAGGTTGCGAAGATGAGAAGAAAAAGAGATCCGGAACAAATTATTTTTCCCTCTATATTGTTATTATGATTGTAATACCCCATTTTTGCCCGGGTCCATACCACAAAATGATAAAATAAATAAATAAATAAATAAATTCCAAGCCCAGTTCAGAATATATCATTTGGCCCGATCAGATGGCCCATTACTTGAAAAGATTGAAGGTCCATCTACAAACTTGACGTATATGGAAACATAATCTTCAAGGATACGCAATCTTAGAAATGATATGTAAATCTTAGATATGATATGCAATCTTAGAAGATATGGTATGCAATCTTAGAAGATATGATTTTGGTATCTTAGAGATTTAATTTGTAGATACCCTTTAATCTTAGCCGTTGATGTAATTGATCTGTAACATTGGATTTGGGAGGCTCAACTATAAATAGAGGCCTCCCCCCATTGTAAAACACACTTGAGTTTTGGGAAGCAACAAAAATTCTTGAGAGGTTTCACTCAAATTTCTCTCCCTCTTACGTTCTTATTTTCTGCGGTTTGTTCTTATTTTATTCTTTGTTCATCTTCGTTTTTCAACCTTTTTATTTTGATTTAATCCATGTTTCCCTAATTTTTTTTATATTTTTTAATAATTTTAGTATCATATCAAACTATTTTATTTTTTAAAATATTACTCTTAGTAAATTGTTTTTTTAAATTTTACTCAAATCATTGTTTTAAAAAATATATTTCATTTAATTGTCATTTTTATCCAAAAATTGTTTTTTTTCATTGAAGGCAATATTTGGCATTTAGGATTTTCGAGAAAAGTAGTGCCCTAACTTACTGGGTTGCGATTTTTCTCGTCAAATTCGAATATCCAAGTACCCTTCTAAATGTTTTGAGTTTTAAAATATAAACAACTATTCTTGGGATTTCAAAACATTGTGTCCTAACTTACTGGATATGGCGTTTTGTTGTTTCAAGATAGAAATTTTCCAAAGGCAAGCTTAGCTTCAAATATTTTGAAATATTGCGTCCTAACTTACTGGATGTGATGTTTTGATTCGTTTGAGATAAGTGAGTCTTAGTTTTCAAGTTCGCGGCATTCAAATAGTTTTCTTTCAAAAGAGGATTGCATTTTAAAATCTTTAAATTTCCGACATGAAAGACGTCAAATAATCAATTAGGTACCAATTTTTGGGCGTTACGAGGGTGCTAATCCTTCCTTGTACGTAACCGACTCCCGAACCCATTTTCTCAAATTTTCATAGACCAAAATGTTTTACAAGGTGATCCAATCACACCTAGAAAGATTAGTGGCGACTCCCGTTTTTGTTTTTCTTAAAGTCGACCCCGTTTTTTCCAAAACCCATAAAAAATGGTTTCGACAGCTTGGCGACTCCACTGGGGACGTTTAAGAGAGTCAAGCCCTATAATTGATTATTATTTGTCTTAATGTCGGAAATTTGAAAAGTTTTAAATACCATCCTCTTTACTTACATGTGTTTGAATTACTACTGCATATGTTTGTTATTTTTGGCGCACATTGCATTTGCATGACCGTTGTGGTCACACCCTTAAGTGGGAGTGGGAAACTACGCCTTCGTGAGGTTTTCACCTCTGTGCAGGATAGTGGATCACTTTCGGGATACATCTGTACCTATGTCTTCGTGAGATTTTCATCTCCGTGCAGCCATAGGGAAATGTGTCCCCCTGAACTGAACTCAATTCGAATGAGCCTATAATGGGTGAGGATCGAGGAATCTGCAAGTTCGGGTACCTCAAACTTTAGAACTGAACCACATGTAGAAAGACCGTAGGAGCTCAACCTAGATAGAATCATACCTTAGTTATTACCCTTGCAGGTTATCTTTGAGTTTATTGTTATCACATGATACTAACTATTTCCTTTCTTTTGTTGCATATCATTTCACATTTAAAAGGTATCGATTCACAGTCAGTTTCTAAGTTAGAGAGTTTTATTATGGAGAACGGACTTCTTGATAGAGTGGAGGGCAACGTTAACGTCCATAGAGGGTCAGAGCAAACTCAGTTAGAAGAGGGAGATAGTTTAGCTGTGGGATATGTGTCAGAGTTGTCTGACTACACTCGTATCAGCGTCACATAAAATAATCACCATGAGTCAAAAGAAATATGGGATCAATGGAGTAGCGAAGCCAAGCAGTTGTTCTACAACAACTATAGGGACTTGCAGTACTTGCTTGACTTGAAAATAGATGAGAATTTGTTTCGGGCCATCACTCAGTATTGGAATCTTGTATACAGTTGCTTTACGTTTGGAAAAGCCGATATGGTACCTGTGGTGGAGGAATATTCGGTTTTGTGGCTTTGTCCTAAGATTCAAGTTGATAAAGTTTACTCAATGGCTGACTGTATTCTAACTTTTGTAAGGAAGTTGATGAACT
Organism: Gossypium stocksii; assembly: GCA_020496765.1. Classification (NCBI taxonomy): domain Eukaryota; kingdom Viridiplantae; phylum Streptophyta; class Magnoliopsida; order Malvales; family Malvaceae; genus Gossypium; species Gossypium stocksii. The sequence goes on along the minus strand of CM035629.1, from coordinate 97,581,443 downwards.
TCATGGGGAGAGGGAGCGAGCTAAAAAGGAAAGAGCAAGAGGGAAATGGGGTAGCGTTGGAATTCTTGCCTCTTCTGCCACTGGTGCTTCTTAATGTTGTTCCAATCAAAGCAGAATTAGATGCGAGGAAGATTGTTCGACACCCTATGGCAAGGCATGCTAAAGGGCAGAAGGTAATGTACTCACCAATCACTTCAAGGTGAACAAGAAGAGTACTGATGGATACTTCTACCATTACAGCATTTCTCTTTCATATGAAGATAGTCGATGGTAAGAGTGTTGGAAGGAAAGTGATTGACAGAATGCATGAGACCTACAAAAGTGAGTTGGATGGAAAGAATTGTGCTTATGATGGTAAAAGGTTTATTTACTATAGGACTGCTACCAAACAAGAAGCATGAGTTTACTATGTTGCACCTATCAGAAACAATGGAAATGTAAGCTTGGATTACCGGGATAGCTCAGATGGGCGCGAAGGACAAAGATTGAAGAGGACCGTATCATTCAAAGACCTTTAAAGTAGAGATTAGCCATGCTGCGAAGATACCTATGTAAGCAATTCAAATGCTTTGTAGGGGCAGAAATCTAAAGACTCTCAAGAAGCACTAAAGATGTTAGATATCATTTTTGCTGCAAAGCAAGAATATCTACTTGTTTGCAAACCTTTCTTTCAAGGTAATCAGAACAACTTCACAAACATTGAAAGAGGTGTCCATGGCTGTAGGGATTATCTCATGGGTGAAGCCATAGCTCAAATTCGAGATGGTAGAAGATCATTTACGGACCCTGAAGGTACAAGTTGATACATTGAGCGCGAAATACGAACTACAGTCAGATCGTGCTCAAGAGTTGTTGTTTAGGAGAGTTAAAGCTTTGGGCCATAGGGCGAAGGCGTATTTGTATTCTATTCATATGTAAAGATATTATTTTTCTAAATAAAGTTTTCTAAATGAAATTGAATCGAGATCGATACCTTTTTGCATTCATGCATTTGCATTACATTACATCAAAGAAAAGAAGGTGTTGATTCGAAATTCGATTCCTAAATAGAATAGTTTGTCATAAGGAAACGAATTTCTTGATAAAGTGGATTATAGTGCGGTCGTCTAAATATAATCCAAGTAAACATGACGAGAGAAAGCCGAAAGTCCACGAAGGAATACATGACTCGATTGCCAACGAAGATTATCCAAGAGCCGACACTTTTTGATGAGTATCGTGGAGATAAGCGAACAAGAGATCAAGGCTCAGATTAAGTAGCAGGGAGCTAGCAAAGGTAACTTTTGGAGAATTTACAGGATTCGACCATGAAGAAAAGATCAACGTTTACTTGGACTATGAAGGGCAAGACCGCATATGTAATCTATTTTCATGTAAAGAAATCTATTTTCTAGAAAAGTTATTCTAACGGAATTGAGTTCAAGATCAACATCTTCTTTTCTTTTGCATTCATGCATTTGCATTGCATCACAGCACATGCACATTAAATCCATAAAAAAGATCCTAATTATTTAAGGTTAAAAAGAGAAAGAAAGAGAGAAAGAGAGAAGAGGGTCACGGCTGAGTGAAAAGAAGACGTTCTCTTATATATCCTAGACTTTTGTATCAAGAGGGATAGCTTACCCGGAGATGGGGGTGTTTGGAAATGAAAATTGTTCCATCAAGGGACTGATTAAGGGAATCTGGAGGGTATTCGTCCTTACGAACCAAGAAAGTCCTTAAACAACCGGACTGCAGAAGAACTTCCTGTAGTCTTTAGAAATTTTACAGAGTAGTCTGCAGAACACTCTTGTTACTCTAAAGCCTAGGAGTAGCAAGATTTCATTTGTGAAATAGGCTCGTGTTCAGACATTTTTGTTTCAATAAAACATACTTTTGTTATCAATACGAGCGAATATTCTTTCATTCTTTTATACTGATGAATATTCTTTTGAACTTTAAAATTCTTTCTAAATTTTCATTGCATAGTCATTATTGAATTCATTTATTCCTTGTACATTCTTTTATGCCTATCTTAGATCCCTAGATATCAATGACAGGGGCAACGATACTACAGATTCAGAGTTCCTTTTTGAGCCTAACATGTGTTTAAAAGAACCTCAGTACTTTTGATAGAAATTGTAACTTGTTTCTGAATTTGTCGGAAAGGGTAAAGCAAGAAGAGAAACAGATTTTACCCCATGGAAATATGGTAGAATATAGCCTTAAAGGAATGAAAGGTTGTGAAATTGGAACACACATAGCCAGAGAGCCAAAACAATATCTCGTCGAAGATATTGTTAAAAGAGGTCTATGAGAATTTCAGAAAGACGCATGCAAGAGGGTTCATAATGACTAAGGGCAAACATAAGGACACTGCTGGTCCATCTTGGAAAGGGATCGCATCAGTTACACCATAAATGCCGAATTTAAGGAGTCAAGACTTATGGGGTATGTATGTTATGAGCTTGTGCTCGTCAAAAGTTTCAAGCTGACAATGAATCATCTTTGTGATTGCCGATTGCTCCATTAAGAGGGAGAGAGTAGCTTCATATGCCAATATTACAAAGTCAATAGTCATCGATTCAAAAAAAAAGAGAAAAGAAAAAGAAAAAGAAAAGAGAAATGAAAAAATGAAAAATAAAAAGAGGTCCAGAAAAGATCATCCTCAACTGCACAATGTCAAAGATTTGCAGTCTGTTCAAAGATTAGGCACCCTATCACAGTACAACCAAGGTTGCCAAAAGAAAAAAGAAAAAAGAAAAAAGAAAAAATAAATTATGGAAGATGACTGAGACTGGTAAAGATTGGTATAAGAAACTACTACTTACTCTCTATGCTTATGCTGGAGCAAACACCTTCAATTCCTGTTGTTTTAGAGGTCCCAACTTTCATCCTGGGCATGGATGTGTTTCATGACTCTCCTGAACAGCCTGATATTCTATAAATCGCTGCGGTGGTCAGCTCCAGACAGTGGCCTTTGATTTCCTACTATAGAGCATCCGTACTTGTACAATCTCCTAAGCTTGAAATGATAGGTTCTCTCTCCAAACCAGTTTCTGACAAAGTGGATGAAGGTATCAAGAGGGAAGCTCTCTTAGATTTTTATAGAAGTTTAGGGAGGAGGAAGCCTAATCAGGTCATTATCTCCAAGGATGGAGATAGCGAGTCTCAGTTCATTCAAATGATATACAAAGGACTTGATCAAGTTATTGAGGCTTGCAAGCTCATTGACAAGAATTGGAACCCTAAGTTTGTGGTTATTATTGTAAAAAAAAAACCATCATACCAAGTTTTTCAAGCAAGGATCTCCTGACAATGTGCTACCTGGTACTGTCATTGACAACAAAGTATGCCATCTGAAGAACAATGATTTTTACCTTTGTGCTAATGCTGGAATGATAGGAACCACAAGGTCAACCCACTATCGTATTCTCTTAGACTAGGTTGGGTTTTTAGCTGATGATCTGCAGAAGCTTGTTCATTCTCTATCCTACGAGTATCAAAGGAGCACTACAGCCATATCTGTTGTGGCCCCTATTTGTTACACTCATTTGGCAGCCTCACAATTGGGGCAATTTATAAAGTTTGTGGATACTTCAGAGACATCATCGAGCCATGGTAGGGTGACTACTCCGAGAGCACTTTATGTACCTCAGCTTTCCAGGTTGAAGGATAATGTCAGCAACTTCATTGTTGAATTTGTCAAACGATAGCCAAGACTGCTGTTGGGGCAATTCCTTTCTCATAGGTTTATGAATCGAGATCTTTTCCTCCAAGCTTCGATGGAGTCAAGAATTGAATACCTTTAGTGAGCTTAACTTGAAAGTATTCATCTTAATCAAATGTACCAAGAATGGATGACACAGACTTATGATAAAGAGGGTTTGTCTACAAGAATTTCTCACGGAAGCCAAGGTGAAAACTCGCAAAGGGCGTTTTGAGACTTCTAAATTCAAAAAAAAACAAAAAAAAAAAACAAAAAAAAGGAAAAAGAGAAAAAAGAAAAAGAAAAAAAGAAAAAATAAAATGGAGAGGCCAAGGTGAAAACCCACAAAGGGCGCCTTGAGACCAAAGGGGTTTTGAGTTGAAAACCCGAAAGGGCAGCTCAAATTTTGAAAGGCATGCAGTAATCTTGCTATACCTGATTCGATAAGAAGTGAAGTACGTTACATGCCGGGGCATCAACAAAGTGCTTTGGATCTTCTAAACACATGTAGTCCTCATGGAATTTGTATATAGAAGCCCAAGCTGCGATATCTAGGGCATCTGATTTTTTGTCCTGTTTACTATCTTTGGATTCTCTTTCTTCTCAAAGATAGATTCCTAGATTAACTTTTTTTGTTTTTTTTGATAAATCATTCAAACTCTAATTATCCTTAAGATCAATTTATTTGTCGTCCATTATTCATAAAGCATGTTGCATTGAAATAATGACTGATGAACTAAAATATCTTCACAAACAAAGTTTTACATATTACTCTGGAAATTTTTAGATAATACAAGAAACTGAAACATGACAATTGTTTAAGGAATTCCCATTGAGTAAGGATCAGAGGTCCTTGAGAGAATTTCTTCTTCAGTCCAAATGATGATTGGACAATTCAAACGATTCGATCCGAAGAGAGGGTCATTTCAAAAATATCTCCAGTGGGTCGTAACATTCGGGGAATGGTACAATGGACCAAATTGATGGGAGAAATACAAGACACACAAGTAGAGTATGATTGATACGTCGAGAACAACGAAGTGGAAATCTCGATAGATGAATGAGTGATAACATCTGAAATACGAATCATTCTCATGACATTTATTGCATCATAGTATATTTAATTAGGAAAGCATTTGACTCATTTCAATCATGGCATCCTAATCATTAAGCATAAGCATTCTAGAGGTTATGTCCTCTAGGGGATAATGTAGATCAAAAATTTTAGCATGGGGTCCCTGAGTTTGCAGGGAGCAGGCTGAAGATTTCAGCATGGCATCCTTGAGTTTGCAAGGAGCAGAAAGCAGATTTTGACTTCCTGACTTTGCAGTGAAGCAGATCGAAAATTTCAGCATGGCGTCTTTAAGTTTGCAGGGAGCAGGTTGAAGATTTCAGCATGGCGTCCTTGAGTTTGCAAGGAGCAGGTTGAAGAAAGAATATCTTGACTTCCTGAGTTTACAGTGAAGCAGATTGAAAATTTTACCATGGCGTCCCTGAGTTTGCATGGAGCAGGTTGACGATTTCAACATGGCGTCCTTGAGTTTGTAAGGAGCAGGTTGAAGAAAGCAGATCTTGACTTCCTGAGTTTGCAGTGAAGCAGATCGAAGATATCAGCATGACTTCCTAAGTTCGCAGTGAAGCAGATCGAAGATATCAGCATGGCGTTCCTGAGTTTGCAGGGAGCAGGTTGAAGATTTCAGCATGGCGTCCTTGAGTTTGCAAGGAGCAGGTTGAAGAAAGCAGATCTTGACTTCCTGAGTTTGCAGTGAAGCAGATCGAAGATATCAGCATGGCGTTCCTGAGTTTGTAGGGAGCAGGTTGAAGATTTCAGCATGGCGTCCTTGAGTTTGCAAGGAGCAGGTTGAAGAAAGCAGATCTTGACTTCCTGAGTTTGCAGTGAAGCAGATCGAAGATATCAGCATGGCGTTCCTGAGTTTGTAGGGAGCAGGTTGAAGATTTCAGCATGGCGTCCTTGAGTTTGCAAGGAGCAGGTTGAAGAAAGCAGATCTTGACTTCCTGAGTTCGCAGTGAAGCAGATCGAAGATATCAGCATGGCGTTCCTGAGTTTGCAATGAGCGGGTTGAAGATTTCAGCATGGCGTCCTTGAGTTTGCAAGGAACAGGTTGAAGAAAGCAGATTTTGACTTCCTGAGTTCGCAGTGAAGCAGATCGAAGATATCATCATGGCGTTCCTGAGTTTTCAGGAAGCAGGTTAAAGATTTCAGCATGGTGTCCTTGAGTTTGCAAGTAGCAGGTTGAAGAATGCAGATCTTGACTTCCTGAGTTTGCAGCAAAGCAGATCGAAAATTTCAACATGGCATCCTTGTGCTTACAGGGAACACGTTGAAGATAACAGATTTGGCATCCCTGTGCTTATAGGGAACTGATCGAAGACATAGCAGATCTGACCTTCATGTGTTTACACCGAAGCAGATCCAAGATGATTTGGCATCCTTGTGCTTACAGGGAACAGATCGAAGACATAGCAAGATCTGACTTTCATCAAAGCAGATCCAATATGATTTGGCGTCTCTGTATTCGACCGGGAGCCGATCGAAGAACTCAAGACTCAGCGAGCCCGGGCAAAATGGGTCCTTTGATAGTCTTTGCTTTATTCCTGTTACACAGCAATAAGCAAAGAGGGGCAGCTGTAATACCTCATTTTTGCCCGGGTCCATACCACAAAATGATAAAAAAATAAATAAATAAATAAATTCCAAGCCCAGTTCAGAATATATCATTTGGCCCGATCAGAATGGCCCATTACTTGAAAAGATTGAAGGTCCATCTACAAACTTGACGTATATAGAAACATAATCTTCAAGGATACGCAATCTTAGAAATGATATGTAAATCTTAGATATGATATGCAATCTTAGAAGATATGGTATGCAATCTTAGAAGATATGATTTTGATATCTTAGAGATTTAATTTGTAGATACCCTTTAATCTTAGCCGTTGATGTAATTGATCTGTACCGTTGGATTTGGGGAGGCTCAACTATAAATAGAGGCCTCTCCCCCCATTGTAAAACACACTTGAGTTTTGGAAGCAACAAAAATTCTTGAGAGGTTTCACTCAAATTTCTCTCCCTCTTACGTTCTTATTTTCTGCGGTTTGTTCTTATTTTATTCTTTATTCATCTTCGTTTTTCAACCTTTTTATTTTGATTTAATCCATGTTTCCCTAATTTTTTTTATATATTTTTTAATAATTTTAGTATCATATCAAACTATTTTATTTTTTTAAAATATTTTTTTAAAATATTACTCTTAGTAAATTGTTTTTTTAAATTTTACTCAAATCATTGTTTTAAAAAATATATTTCATTTAATTGTCATTTTTATCCAAAAATTATTTTTTTTAATTAAAGGCAATATTTGGCATTTAGGATTTTCGAGAAAAGTAGTGCCCTAACTTACTGGGTTGCGATTTTTCTCGTCAAATTCGAATATCCAAGTACCCTTCTAAATGTTTTGAGCTTTAAAATATAAACAACTATTCTTGAGATTTCAAAACATTGTGTCCTAACTTACTGGATATGGCGTTTTGTTGTTTCAAGATAGAAATTTTCCAAAGGCAAGCTTAGCTTCAAATATTTTGAAATATTGCGTCCTAACTTACTGGATGTGATTTTTTGATTCATTTGAGATAAGTGAGTCTTAGTTTTCAAGTTCGCGGCATTCAAATAGTTTTCTTTCAAAAGAGGATTGCATTTTAAAATCTTCAAATTTCCGACATGAAAGACATCAAATAATCAATTAGGTACCAATTTTTGGGCGTTACGAGGGTGCTAATCCTTCCTCGTACGTAACCGACTCCCGAACCCGTTTTCTCAAATTTTCGTAGACCAAAATGTTTTACAAGGTGATCCAATCACACCTAGAAAGATTGATGGCGACTCCCGTTTTTGTTTTTCTTAAAGTCGACCCCGTTTTTTTTCAAAACCCATAAAAAATGGTTTCGACAATGATTACTTTTTCTCAATACAAGTTTATTTTGAATTTCTTTTTGTGATGTTTTCTTAAATAAACATGAACTGAACTCTCTTTTCTTGGAACGATAATGGGTCCTATTTCTTAGTAAAGTAATTATTTTCTCTTCACTTGTTTCAATTTGTGTTAATTATTTTTTAATCCTGCGCTTATTTAATCTACACGCTTGATCACTAGAATTGTCCATGGTGGCCTGGCCCAAAGGCCTGCCCAAAAAGTGGGTGGATTTGAGCAAAAATATAGAGTCAAAAAATGGCCTTGGACAAAAAAACAATTTTTATTTTCTAAACGGGTCAGTCCTTGGGTAAGCTTTTTTTTTTGCTCGGGCTCGGCCTGAATTTGCAAAAAAAAAATTGTTGCTATTTTTTTTTCCTGTTTTGCCACTTATTCTTTTATTGTTTTGCTATCATTTCACTATTGTATTACTACTATTTGGTTGTTATTGTTTAGATATTTGCTTACTAAATTGCTTTATTTTAGTGTTATTGAAATATATACTTTTTAAACTTTTTTTTCATTTGTTGAGAAACATTTATTTTAATATTTTTAGTGATTTGATGTAATATATTTGTTAAATTTATTTTTATATAAAAAATTTTAATACGGGTGGATCGAGGTCAGGTTTTAGCATTTTTATCCTGGTCGGGATTGGATAAAATTTTAAGCCCACTTTTCGAGCTCAGACCTAAAAAATGGGCCTAAATTTTTTTTCTTAGCCTAACCTAGCCCAACCCAACCCATGGACAACTCTATTGATAACCAAGTTGCATTAATTTGATAATTTTGATTTGTCTTAGAAGAGAAAATTAAGATTTAGATATCGACTGAATAGATTAGGATTAACTTTAGTAACATCGACGAACAAGTCAATTTGTAGGTAGGATAAGAATATATCTAATGCCTTAAATCAATCTAGTAGGTTTGTTCATAGTGACTTCACCCAACTTGCCTAGCATAGGAATATAGCTAATGGGGAAGAGGATTAACGTAGTTAGATACTGGAAGGATTTAGTTAATGTCATTGAATCCTGGATTAATAATTATATAGATTGAACAATTGAATGAAAGGTAATCGATTAATTGAAGCAAGTGAAGTTAGAGTTCCAAGATCATTAATTGATTGAGACCTTTATAAATTCTTATTATTAGTTTAACAGAATTTCATAATTTTCTTAACTAGTAGTAATTAAAATTAATTTTATTGAATTGAATTAGATTAAATTGAATAGTTAATAATTAGCATGTTAGAATTTTATATCTTCTTATTACTTCATAACAAATTTTCACTCATTATAATTCTTCAACATTATAGATTAATAAACTTAGAGACAACTTAATTTAAAAGAACCAACTTATTATATTATTTTAAAAACTTAGTATAAAACACTTTTATATGTTACAACTTTATTTTGTTACTATCATTATATATATTAAATAAAAATGCATTTACCTGCTTAATTAACTGCATCTAAGGTGCCACAACTTATTTTTTCCCAAATTAATAGTCTTTATTAATTTTTAAAATATAATATTTCTTTTTTATATATAAAACAGATATAATATTCCTTTTAGTTCAAACATCCGTATTACATAGAATCATGAAGCTATTTCAGTTTTAACTATGTACAAATTCTTTTTCTATATTAAATTACTTTTTTTTAACCAAATACCATTTAAATATTCAAAATTCAACTTCCATATAATGTAAATTTGAAAGCATTAACCACGCAATCAGTACATTAAAAAACTTACAATTGTCCATTAAACCAACAAATTAGCATGTTTTGTATTTTAAATCTAAACGTGAATAATGTAACATATCTCTTTCATTTTGTCAATTTTTTTAATACCCTGTGTTCTATTTTAAACCTAAACCTAAATAATGCAAAATATTTTTAAAATTTTATCTAATTATTTGATTTTTTATTTTCTAATTATAGAATGTATTAATTAAATATTGATCAACATTTAAAATATATATAAAAAATTTTAAACAAGATTATTGATTATAATATGTTATAAAACAAATATATAGATGAAGTTTTATGTCTTTAACAAAATTGTAAAAAGAACAATTATTTCAAGTTTCAGTTTTAAATTTATACTTATCATAATACAAACTATTATAATACGAAAGATTAATAATATTACTTTAATGTTACAAAATTTATAATAATTTTAACAAATAAATATAAAATTAAGATTAATGTATACAACCTAAGCCGTAAGAATAAAAACAAGTACCTCATAATTTTGTGTCAAATATCACATGATGGTTGGGTTTTTCTTTTTCAACTTACAATCCGAACGAAAATCTCAACCAGCAGCTTCCAAATTTCGAATTTATTGCGTCAAATCAAATAAAAATGTTGCACAACAGAGTACCACCATTTCACTTCTATGTCGTTCAAAAGGATTTACTTTATTATCTTAAATAAATCAGAATTAGTTTTATTTAATACACAGTTTCTCATGCTAGAAGCTTGATATTTCGTTTACCTTTAGGAAAAAAAAAAACAAACACACACAAGGATTCTTAAAAAGAAAATTACTTTTTCTTTTTAATCTAGATAAAGTTGAATCTGCACCAATAACTGAGAAAACGCTTACCTCCTGTATTATCTTTTGTCTACTAGACATGTACATGTTAGCCACTGCAGCCATATATATTTCTTTATAATTGGGAGAGGAATAAAGTTGGAAATGAACACCCAAGCCTGGGCCAAAATGTTGTTGCCTCTTTTTTGTACATCATCAAAACTAATTAAAAAAGATAAAAAATGTAAGCAAAATTAACAAGTCTATTCTATACACTTCTATTATTTTATCTGTAATTAATTAATCTCTAAGGATTCGCATCACATTATTTTCAGCCGCTTGAGAAGGAAAGATATGACTGATTAAATCTTTGAGAAAATGTAAAACAGAAAAACAACTGTCAACTTTTGTAGAACAGAGTGAAATCCTGCATCCTGGACTACTTTTCTGTCTCATCCCTTTCTTCCATTTGAAAGAAAAAAATTTTGGATGAGGGAGTAGCTTACCCTATTTTGGTATAAATTTTACATGAGATTACCTTTTTATCAAGAAAGTTCTGCTTCTGGAATTTTTGTACTTCCGTGTGTTACGTTAGGGGCTTGAGTACTCGATACCACCATCAGATGTTGAAATGTTGGATGCTACAGATGACTCTGGAATTGAGTTGGTTGGATTCGGATGACTTTGATTCTTCAAACTCTGAAAACCGAGTGAACATTGTTGCCTGGGGGGCTCAGCAGTTTGATGCCCTTGAGTCTCTTCTGCAAGTCGCCTTAGAAGATTCACGATGGTGGAAAGAAACCTCGACAAGATAGAGATTAGTCCAGCCAGCTGGCAAGAAGGCAAACAAAGAATCTAGATCAGTTTCAAACAAGGTTATTCTGATTTAGGGCAACTAGACAATAGATCCTGATAATCTTTGGTCTCATTGACTGAAGAATGGATCATTTTCAGAATTAAAAAAACTAAGCTATAGGTCCAGGCTTTCAATTCCAAGCAAAAAACCCTAGGATTTTGAATGAATACATGCCATGTGCAAATTCACATTTGAAACAGTAAATCACAAATCAAAACTACAAGAAAATTGCGCAAAGAGACGGTGCATTTTCTCTTCCATACTCACAGTGCCATGTTGAAACTGCCCTGGGATGTCCATCTGAACCCACATCGCTTTTGAAAGTAAATACACAACAAATAGACCCATTAGATAGAGAGGATTCCTGTTTGCGAGAAGCATTATGAGCACAACAATTAACATGATAGTAGAAAGTAAACCAGGAAAACCCATGCTAGTATTTTGAATTATGCTAGGAATCAGATTTCAGATATATCCAAGCTGAACCTGAGGTCTTGCCCTGTAGGTTCACCCACTGCCTTTGAGCGTGGCAGTCCCCAAAGAGTACTAACCCCAGCTCCTGTTAAAAGCCAGGGTCTTCATCCCTTTAACCCATCAAAAACAGAACTAAAATGGGAGGGGATAAGAAGAGATGAACCATGGACTCTAGATTAGACTAAGAGATGAACCATGGACTCTAGATTAGACTAAGTTACCTTAAAAGGAGCATAAATTCATTAAATCCAAGGACAACCATTGCCACAATTGCCCACGGGGGAGGTAACCAGTTGTTACTTTGCTTGTAAGCCTCCTAAGAAAAAAACAAAATCATTAGAGAATGCATCTAGACAATGCCCTTGTTATGTCATCTTCGTCCAAAAGTAGCATAAGCCACAACCAACCAACCAGAGCCTTAGATAACATACCTGCGCTGCAATGGCTTGAGTAACTGTCTCCACAATGACTTGCATTGAACTGGTGTGATCAGGATACTTTTTGGAGAAACCTGATGCATAAGTGACTTCTAAATGTGTAACTTCAGCTAGATAAAGTACATATCATATTATAAAATTAACCAACCAAACCATTACCTCCTCCCATGAACTAGAGGCAAGAGGGTCTGAAGTAGTAATACTTCTGTCCACTGAAGATACAGTAGCCACAGTTCCTTCCATAAGAGATGAAAACAGTATGTTTTCAATTTCATCTGGTTTCCCGTCCAACCGAATGGCAACCATAACAGACATCAAACTCAGACTGCAAATATAACAATATTAAAAAGTTTCTCAGATCCTTGATGCAGCATGCAAAATGATGATAGACTGAAAGTAGCACTCATGACATAATCCAGAAAAATACCGCAGTACAAGCATCCTTAGTAATTGTCTTAATGTCTTCCTTTCCAGTCCAAACTCTTGGCATTGAATCATTGTCATGACTGAAGACAGTTGAGAACCTGATACAGGCAAGAAAGCCATAAATATGACAGATTATTCTCATCAATACTGGCAATCTTAAGGAATATGAAAATTAAGGTTTTCCTGCCTATCCTTCATGCGGATCAGAATTTTTCCAGCTTCTTCTCTTGCTTTCTTCTCCACCACATTTCTTGCATAATCCTTCAAATCTTGCAGCATTTTATCAACTGTCGATTGATCTAACTCAAAACTAGAAATGGCAGCTGAAAACTCTGATACGGCAATCTCAGTCTCACGTGTAAGAAGCTTTCTTATTGAAGCCCAGGTGCCTCTTCCGGCATTATCAAATAGAGACTCCACTGGTTCGCATAGTGATTGACCAAGTTGTTTCTGAATAACAATCAAAATGTCAACTTTTTGCTTATTTGACTAAAACAATGGTGAACAGTAGAAGGAATGCCCACTGATGAAAATGTCATAAAACATTAAAATAATAACTAAGATTACACTTTTACTCCTAATGTTAGGGCCTATTTCGCTTTTAGTCCTAAATATTTGCAAATTTCTGTTTCAGTCCTAAATGTTATCAAATCATAACAACACTGTTGTTAAATGTCAAATGGATTTGACAAGTTGAATGGAGTTAACAGTAAATAAGTAGCAAATCATGGCATGCCAATAGCTCATAAAATGTGGCCATGAAGACATAACTTCTTAAATAAAATAAATGAATGGTCAAAGTCAAAAAGTGAAAGATGGAATGCCATTATTTGCCTGATGCACCCTTAATGCCATGTCAGTTTTTGTTGCCTTCTTTGGAACATTAGGACTAACGACGTTGAAAATTGAATACATTCAGGACTGGAATAGCAAAGTTCAAAAGTTAGGGATTGAAAGTGAAAATTTCACAAACATTTAGAACCAGAAGTGTGATTATTCCTATTTAAAAAAAAGTATAATTAGCCCTAAATATAATTACCTCATAGCTAACCATCAATTCAGACAATTTTGCATCATGAACAGATAATGCATGTGCATTAATATCACGGCAAAGTTTTTCCTTTACTTTAGAAGCATCCCAATTAGCCTGTTTGATGGCAACATCTATAAGGAAAAAGTGAACTGTTAAAGCAGATAAACAAGTTGAACAAGAAACTAAAAGCTGTACTTCTGGAGACCATATTATTCTTATTATAGTAATTTAGGCTTGCTTTGTGTAATTCACTAGGGTACAAGTGTATGAAAAATTTCTATTACATTACTTGCACATCCTTGGTCAAATTCAAGCATACAAGACTCAGTACTTGTACAAATAGAAGCTGCAAATCCTTCTCCTTTATTCAGCATCTGTTCCAATCTTGACTTGAAATCTTCAAGTGCTTTGAAGCAAAAATGTCCAAGCAGGTTAAGATAAGCAGGATGCACAAACTGCTCAATTCAGAAGAGTACAACAATCAGCATAGGGAAGTTTTTTTGCAATATCAAAAAACTCAGCAAGATTACTCATATGACATAAAGTAAACCATTTGAAACCCCTACAGACACGAAAACAATCCAAAAGCTAATGAAGAAGCACAACCGGAAAATTCTCACTCAATCTACCTTACACAGAATAGCCAGCAACATTATTATATTTAATCACTAATGCATATGAGGCCTTACAAGGCTTATATGTCAGAAGTTTAAAACATTAAGTTTAACTGAAAATGCATGTCTAATAGATCTTATAATTATTTAAGTTTTACAATACTTGGAAAATGTATAAGGCCCTACAACCATTGTTATGTTTCAAACAGAAAACTGCTTATATTAGCTGGACATTGTTACACATCCATCCTCAATGATACTTTAAATTCACGATGAAAAAGGCACTAGGACTCCAGTTTCAATTCCCTAGATCAACATACTTCAACCACCTCCATTAACAAACAAAATTAATTGGTGAAAGCCACAAACTGCTCGGAATAAAAAATTAAAAGTTTGAAAATGAACTAGATGCACAATCTACTTTTTCAAACAAAATAAAATCATGATGTTGGTATGTAGTGCTTACATCTAAAGCTTTTGATTCCAGTTGTTTCCGCTTTGCATTTCTTACACCATGATCGAAGTAGAATGTCTCTATGTCATATCCATCATGAAAGAAATTTGAAGTGTACAAGAAAGATTATGAGCTGGAGGAAAAATAAAAGAAGTTCAACATGAATCATAAATTTATGAAATCATTAATTAAATATACAAATAAGAACTACCCATTGAAGTTTGTGGATTCAAGAAACCAAAGGCTAATAGCACAATGTGTACACAGAAAGTCATAGTCATTACAACAGATCTTTTCTCAAAGATTATCCTTTTGCAAACTGTTAAGTAGTTTATACCACATCTGTTAAGTATTGGGTTTTGTTTGGCCTTATATAAAAGTTGGGCCTCTCCAGTTATAATCAATTCGCTTTAGGTAGGATGCTTAAGAGGGTACCAAAGCCCAAGCTCTGTTATGTTGTTCCTCCTACCTAACCCTATGAGGTTGACAAAGGTTGTTAACGTGAAGACCTTGTGAGCTACATATGAGGGGAGTGTTAAGTGGTGTTATCTGCATCTGTTAAGTAATGGGTTTCCTATGGTCTTATATTAAAGTTGAGCTCCTCCACTTGTAAACAATTGGTTTTAGGTTGGATGATTAACACATACAATTCAAAGCATCAAACAACAATACATGCCTCAACATATCAAAAATAGTCGTAAACTTACTCTGAAAGTAGGTTTCTAGGATAGAGCTCAGCCTTCTCCCAAAACCAGATACTGGTCCACATTGAACAGCTTCTTCCAATGCTAACCAATCCTACTCAAAATTTACTAGTGCCATTACTAAAATGGAGCATTCAATCAAGCAAAGTAAAACCTAAGAGAGATAGTTGCAAATGTACCTCATTAGAGGATAAGTGATGGAGTTTCTCATTTGCAATCTCTTCACAACGCACTGTGGCAACCATTACCTGATGAAAATGATGGAAAGACATTAATTATATGATAAGGAAAGAAACACTATTCAGATAGAAAGATAAGGATGAAGAGATAACCTTGTGAGCAGGAAGATCGAGATCCTTGTTCTCTATTATAACTCTCCATATCTGTTGTGCACTAAAAGAGAATCCGGCGGCAGGGACAACACCCAGTCTATCACCAGCAAGTCCTCCCGGAGAAATAGAATTGAAAAAGCGCTGCCTTAGTTGAGCAACCTGCATGAGAGAAATTTAAATGCTAGTTTAGCATCAAGGGCCAGGATTCTACTCATTCTCCCACCTCCCACCCCTCCCCTCCCCTCCTCTTCATGCCTTCTTCAGTGCACCAAAAGGATAAAAAAGGGATCATGATGCCCAAAACCAATTATTTGGTTAAACAAAGTAATATGAAAAGAGTTAAAAGCAGTCTCCAAAAGTCAATCATACCTAAAATTTTGAAGCATAATAAACTTCAGTAACAAGAGAGAGAGATTACCTGCTCTTTGAACAAATCCTCTTTTTCTTCAAAGCTTGATAAAGCAGTGACCTCCACCTTCATGTAAAAGTTCAAATGGTAACCAATGCCCATAATAACTATGAACAATATAGAAGTGAAATGCAAAGGTGATTAGGAAACAGGAAAATGGATATCTACTTACATTAAAGAATTCACTGAGGGGAGTATCTTTATGGGACTCAGGTTTACTAACTGCATTCCATATCTGCAGTAATACACACCAATTAAAATGTTGAAAAAAAAAAAAGATAGAAAGACAAAGTGAGAGAGATCAAGTGGGTAGAAAGGAGGAAAATAGAGAAACCCATACGCAATGTCACCTTTTGAATATCTTCCCTCAGGATAGACTCCAAATACTCAAGAGGGGTCTACATAAACAATCACAAGGGAAAAAAGAATATTTCAAAGGTTTTAGCAGAAAGAATCACAAATTAGTTTAGAAGAAAACGAAATCACATTACTCCAGACCTTTGTTTTATCACGTACAACAAACAGCAGTGTTGTTTTCCGGGGGCTGAATAACCGCGTCATAACCTAGATTAAAACAGCAACAAGACTATCAAGCACTATATAAAGCAGAAATCCAGACGACAACAGGATTAAGTACACACTAGTACCTGAAAAACTGTTTTCAGAAGTGGTTTGTTGGCAGCCTGCTCCCGACCAATATCATGACACCAGCTATATCAATATCCAATATCTGATTAATATCTAGCTTTATTTCTTCGATCCTCTCCCAAAAAAAAAAGGTGTCATCAGATCCTCATCAAAGCCAAACGCCCAAACCCACACCTGACCATTGAAATGCACCAAAAGGATATTGAAGAATGGATGAAAACAATGATGTAAGAACTATGATTTATTTCAATAGATCAAATTTTAAGAATTTTGCCATATTCCTAATGTTTCTAAAGATTACATATTATAACATTATTTATTTTTAGTTCTAGCTTATTTGAGATCAAAACTAGAAAAGGAAAAATAACACCCCCACCAGAGCCATTGGAGAGGAATGGAGGCAACAGGCATTCATCTCTACTGCTAGAATTTGGGCAACTGTTTGGGTACGCATGATATTGAAAATTTTAAGCTTCACACATCCTTGGAGAAAATTTTTGAAAGGTCCATGTTTTGTTCATCCAGTATACGCTATTCAAATACCAATGAATCCAAAACAAAATAAAAAGCAAAGACAGGCTAAAAGGATATGTAGTGTTCTAATAAAATCCTGAAACAAGAGCAGTACGACTGTTTCACTTTTAAGACAACAGACCCTTTATTCTTTTCACTCAGGCTAAAAGGATATGTAGTGTCTAATAAAATCTTGAAACAAAAGTAGTATGACTGACTGTTTCACTTTTAAGACAACAGACCCTTTATTCTTTTCACTCACTAGAAAGCCCAATGCTGGTTCATTGCAAAAATTTCTCCAGGTTACATAGTTTGAGTGCTGTAAGCTCCAATAAAATGCACATAACCATCAAATGCATGAGCCAATAAAGGTTCTATTTAGATAATTACATGTCTACTAGCACAATATCAGCAATGGCCAAAGCAAAAAGGGCACTTTGTTTCTCAAATGTAGTGTCATCCTGGAAATGGGGGAAAAATCAGTGAACAAATAGTAACAAAGAAATGCGACTGATGAAACAGAAATGAACAAAACTATTATTTAATTGGCTTTTTTTTAAGTAACCATTCATATATTGAGGTGTCCATTATAAAACCAGAACACCAATATGCTTCCACGTCAGTCTGTATCCATGTGTGTTGGTTTCTGGGAGGGTGAGTTCAGGGAATAAGGCGATGCACAGCAAATAGGAATTGAGATATACATTCAGTTAACCCCCCCCCCCCAGCCAGTATAGATATAGACAAACATATATTGCCAAAACAAAACAAACTCTGACGAAATTTAACTCCATCAATTTGATACAAACTTCATTGTTACTGATAGAGCCTTCTCCATCCCACCATCCCCGGGAAAAAAAAAAAAAAAAGATGAAACAACTTTAAAGCCTTTTTTATCTTCAACAACCAAAATTATTTTAAAAAGGCTAGTTACCTCGCCTCTTTCTCTTCCATCAGTACCTTCCAAATCCATGGCAACCGTGAAAGGATCTATGCCAACACAGTTTGCAATCCAAATACCCTTGGTAGTTTGACTCCTGCAATGAAATTATGTCTGTTAGCATACAGTGAAAAAAAAGAAGCAGAAATTGTACATAAGAGAGAAATAAGACAGATGTAATATTTATTCCATTTGAAGCCATAAAATATGAAAAATTAAAGAACAAACCTTCCTCCGAATGCATCCATCTCCCTAAAATTTGTCTGGAAAAGATGATTTAACAGGGTGCTCTTCCCTATCAAATAAAGATAAAGCCTTTTAGTCTACAAGACACATAGATAGCGAAAGAGTTAAAACAACACGCTGGCGTCCCCTATAAACCATGTGCCTATGGGATTAGTAATGAAACTAAACTTAAGCGAAAAATCAAGAATCTAACAGTCATGCATAAAAAAATTATAAAGCAAGGATTAATGGTAATCACTACATTAATATTCAAGCATTAGCCATTCAAAACGTTCAGCTGAAATTTTCTTATAAAATACACTAAATTTCATTTGTCTAAATTACACATCATGAGAAAGTCGCGGCACAAAAATTTTGAATGAAAAGATTCTCTCACAGAGATTATAAAGCCGAGTTCAAACAAACACAGTCAATCAGCTTCACTCAAAATTTAGTATCAATTTAGAGTTAACAGAAGAGAACCCAGTATAGTAGAGAAACTCGATTTGCTCGCCTAAATTAAGTAATCGATTAACTGAAATTTTAACTAGAATAAATGTTGAAAAATATATTATTTTACTAGAATTTAAATAATAACAAATCCAAGAAACTTCAAGGATCTAAAATTCGACATGCAGGAATCAGAGAAACAAAAAGAAAAAAGGAAGCGAAGGTTGAAAGGAACGGAAACGAGACGCACCGCTACTTTGGGGGCCCATGATAGCTACGACGGCATAAGAGAGGCCACAGTTAGTGAGCTTAGTGGTCCGAATGAAGTTGGCCAGTCCAACTACATTGAACTCTCCTTCTCCATCTATCAATTGAGCAGAGCAACAGTGGTCTATTTCCACCATCCGCGAAACCGGATCAAGGATTCCCCCAAAAAAATCAAAGATAGGTCTCTAAACACAGTGAAAGGAAGCTACTAAGTAGGTCTACGTTCTCCTTATTTTATTTTATAAGAACACAGAGATATATCGAAGGAAAATGGGTAGAAAAGGTGATGCGTAGAGTTGATGGATCCAAAGAGAAACAGTCGCCTTGTCTGTGACCAGAGCCTACAGTCCCTCGGTTTGCGATAATTTCTTTTTGTTTTCGTTTTTTTGTTTTTCTTTTCTTAACCTTTTGTAATAATGGAAATCTTTTTTGAATAATTATCACTCAAATAATGGAAATCTTAATTGGGTTTCGTTTTGGTGTAATTTGGATTGAAGATTTCGGTCAATCTAATATATACCGGAAAATTCTATGACAACATATTTAAAGTAAAGAAGTATTTTTTTTAAAGAAAAACTATGTATTACAATAAGCTAAATTAACCCCAAAGCATTGCTATTAATATCATATTCCAATAAATGTAAGAGATCCCCGATAACCTCCTCGAATAGTTGAACATTATGGTTCTTATCAGACGTCATTTTAGTTAGCGAATCCACAACTTTATTCTCCTCCCTTGGAACATGCTTAATTCTCTAATATTCGATTGAATAAAGTATTTGAAGAATCCTCCTTACTAAGGTTGAAGACGAATTTATTGGCTGACTTTCTTGAATGATTTTGACCACTTTTAAGTTATCAAATTGAATAAACACTCTATCCAGACCCCTTTGTTTAAAAGCCTTTGTTTAAAAGCAAGCCAAATGCCAAGACCTCCACAAGAGCGTGGCTGGCATATAGACTCTCAATTAACTAAAGTCATCTTCTTCGAACCATTGGAAGATCCCTAAATAAAGTTCCTAACAATGCACTCAATCTCTTCACAGATACTGTAACACCCCAAACGCAATTCAATGAATCAGACCAGAATCTTGGGTGCTACCACACAAATAAAATGTACTTAAGTCAAATTATTCAAATTACAAGCGATTCTAACTACTAAATTTCAATCTTTTTAATATAATACAAAAGTGTAAACAATGAGGAAATTCTAATAGTATACATAGAAAATTTAATTACAATTAGAATTGAACTGATGCCTAATCTACATAGTTATTCCCATCGATTGAAATTTCCATAATTATCAACTCAGACTCGATTTCACCATCAAGCTCGCTCTATATGCATAATTGCCCAATACGTCACTTCTTTAGCATAGCCCTAACGTTATCCTTCCAGGCAAAGACCCTTAAACCCACTTAAAACATAACACACAAAGATAAGTTCAATGGAACTTAGTGAGGTAAGCACCATTTACCTGAACCATACTTGCACGTCGCATTTAATATTTCAAGAACCATCTTGTTGCTCTTATTCTTCATCGAGTTTCTAACAAAAGCTACATCTACTTCTATTTCTTTATTCACATTCGTTACCATACCTTACTCTAAGACCATTTCCTTCTATTCAGTGCCTTTGAGGCCTTACCTACATTCTCAATTCACTAAGCTATAACTTCCTCAAACTTTAGGAAGAGACCCATACACTGGTAATCAATGCTTCCTTTCGACCGTATCATGTTTACGTTCATTTTAGATTACCACACTATATCTCTTAATTTCCATCTCTATATAAATCTTAATCATATCAAGTACCTTACCATAATATGTAACACCCTTAACCCGTATCCGTAGCCGGACTAGGGTTAAGAGGCATTACTGAATAATTCACAACATTAAACCACATTTTGCAATTCAACAATCAATCATAATCAAATATCATTCATTCTCAAACATAACATCCCTTATATAGATCTACGAGACCTTAAACATGCTTTAGAGAGGGTTCGGGACCAAATCGATCTCGTATAAAAATTTCTAAAACTTGTAAAATTTTCTAAATTACAGAGGTCATACGTCTGTGTGAACAAGCCGTGTGACTCACAAGGCTTTAGACACGTCCATGTCACAGGCCGTGTGAAAACAGGGCATACCTACTGACTTGTACCACATGGTCTATCGCATGCCTGTGTGAAAACTAGAGGGTATACTAACTTAGGTCACACGGCCAGTCACATGCCTATGTGTCCAGCCTGTGTGCCTATTCGAAATAGCCTCATACATTCGTATCCAGGCCGTGTGCTTGGCCGTGTCAAACCTGTAGGATATACTGACTTGTGCCACATGGCCAGTTACACGTCCGTGTGTGAGGCTGCGTAGAGCATACTGACTTAATTCAAATGGCCATACTAGGGGACACACAGTCGTGTACTATGACCGTGTGTCGCACACGGCTGAGATAGACGCCCGTGTCTCTGCCCATGTGGACAAAAAATAGGCCATTTACAAGGCCAATTTGCCACCCATTCTCATGCTCACCTAAAAAACCCAAAATGTACCATTTCATCATACAATTAGGCAGCCAAAACATGCTATTTCATAACCTAAAATCATCAACCAAGGCAACATACATTTACTACTCCAGAACATACCAATTCTATAAACTAAAACCATCCATTTTACCTAGTTCCAGAACATGCATTTTTATCATCAATTTAACTACTATTCCAACATCACAAGCATACCATTTCTCA
Organism: Gossypium stocksii; assembly: GCA_020496765.1. Taxonomy (NCBI): domain Eukaryota; kingdom Viridiplantae; phylum Streptophyta; class Magnoliopsida; order Malvales; family Malvaceae; genus Gossypium; species Gossypium stocksii. Next base: position 97,559,688 of record CM035629.1, on the reverse strand, counting down.
AACAATATACCATTTATAATCAACCAAACTCATAACCACCAAATCATTCCAATCTCCATAATAAGCTTGCCAATCATATACCAAACATATATATATACCAGAAGCACATATATAAACATATATCATAAACCAAATTCACATCCAACATTACCATCATTTACAAGCCAACTCTCATGTCTATAATCACAACCAAAAATACCACACTAGCCTATACATGCTATATACCATATATACAATTCCAAAAGGTACAAAAATGTTGCCCGATAATGTAATTGAGTCGCTGACGATCCCTGAATCCGAGCTAGCTTCAATTAACTATAAAATAGTGAAAAATAAACACAGTAAGCTTTACAGCTTAGTAAGTTCGTATGAAATAAATTTAATATAACCACATAATCATAATTCAATGAATTTATCCACCAACTCATAGTTTATTCCACTCTACAAACCTTGCAAATGTTCATTCATAAAGCTATATACTTTCATCATCATTTTCTCGATCCAATGTTAAAATAGTTCATACACATACTTGTTCCATCTCGTACAAACCTTATACACATTCTCGTCTTCCATTTACCCGTTGAACCATTCGAAATAGAAGTCAGATACACAGAGATCTCACACAATAAGTACCTATACCATGGTCCGAAACCAAATCAAGGTAACTTATCTATAATTCTGATATCATGGCCTGTAGCCAAAATCAGCCGATATGTATGGCCCAAAGCCAAATAGGTTTATCTCGCACCCATAGTGCTATATCATGGCCCGAAGCCAACTCAAGCAATCCTAATGACATGTCACTAGCATCCTAAACTATTCTTAAGGTTCAACCGAGCTTTTAACTATCGAGTCATCGTAAAATCACTTCCAATCTTATCTATAATCACATAATTATAATTCATGCTATATCAAATCATATAAAATACATTTGTAATGAATTTATAACATACGAACTTACCTCAGATGTTAAGACGGCGAATTGAGTCAACTATTTCGTAACCTTATTCTTTTCCCAATCTAAGTCCGTATTTCTCCTTTCTTGATCTAAATATATTTAAAATTGACTAATTTAATCATCCATGTATTTAATTCAATCCAAAAACACACATTTGGGCATTTTACACATTTGCCCCTAAACTTTCACATTTTTCATAATTTAGTCCTTTTTACTCAAAATCACAAATTAATGAAATTCACAATGTACCCATGCTAGCTGAATAACTATTATGCCCTAACAGCCCATAACTTTCATTTATTTCACATTTCAACCACATAATTTCTCATTTTCACAATTTAATCCTTATTATGAAATTTCACTAAAAATCATTTTACAAAACATGGATATCTAACACCAAGCTTTCATATTTCATCATTAAACATTCAAAAACTCATGGATTCATCAATGGAAACTTTCAAAACATTAAGCGGTTTTGTAAATTAGTCCCTGGGCTAGCTATTACTCGATACAACGATCATAGAAACATAAAAATTATCAAAAACCAAACTCAAAACATACCTTAATCAAGCAATATATGTGTCAAAACTTCAAGCTCTTTAAACCCTTTTCTTTTCTTGATATTTTGGTTAGAAGGTGATAAGAATAATGAAGAAATTTGTTTTTGTTTCATTTAATTAACTTAATTGCATAATTACTTATTTACCCTTAATTATGAAACATATAAACCATTTAATACATGCACATTTATGTCAAATTCCACTATCAATGGTTTAATAACATCATAAGGACCTCACATTTAATTAATCATAGCAAATAAGCACTTTAATAAAAAGAATGCAACTTTTACATTTTACGCGATTAGGTCCTTTTGTCAGATTAACCAACCAAACGCTAAAATTATTTCACGAAACTTTCACATATATCTAATCACACGCTGTAAATGCCAAAAATAATATTAAAATAATTTTTTAAAAATTCAAATTTGTGGTTCTGAAACCACTGTTCTGATTTGGCTAAAATCGGGCTGTTACATAATACCCATAGATACGTTTCGTGCTTACTAATCTCATTGTTTACATTTAGGAATAATAAGAAATACGCCTATTACTTAGTATAGAGTCCGCCACAAAGAGTGTCCTTCATGGTTAAATTCGTAGGAGCCCTTCTAGAACACACCACAGGTGTAACCTATTCTGTGTATGTTATGAAAACTTTCTTTATAGTATTCACCATAGAGGATGCTCCTTTGGAACCCGCCGCAAGGGCAAATGCTTTATTGTTTTCCACGAAAGCTCTAAGTCTTGAATCTGCCTTCACATTGTTCCTTCCTTATTTTTCAAGAATTCTATTCCTTCATAATGTGTCATGGAAATCATTTCTTTCTTTCAGAGCCCGTCACGAAGGCATGTCCTTTAAAAGGTTGCCACAAGGTTCATTCTTTAGAGTGCGCCATGAAGGCACCACTCACTAGATTTACCATAAAGGCTTTCATTTTTTTAGATCGCCACAAAGGCTTTCATTTTCTTGCGTGTTCACAATAATGATTCGCCTAGACTCATATTTTGTGAGGTTTGCCCCTCACCATTCGGGGTCACATAGAGAACCTCATTAGGTAATAACCTTCCTTTGGTTCTTTCCATATGATGCCATAGCCTACCAGCTATGGTCTTACATGCTATGGTGCTATGGACATGGGCTTTTCTTTCAAAAATCGTATTTAAAGTCCCGACAGACCCTTTTAGACTTCATTGCGGTGTACAAACACGGACACTTAACAGACCTTTCATGCATTAGTACCAACTTAACATACATCTCATCTTACACACTCTAGTTATGTTCTTACAATCATATCTCCGACTCTAGATTTCTTATCATATACTCTACGCTTATCAGATTCTTACAAGTTATACATACAAATCTTATCCAACATTCATATATATATACATACTCATCATGCCATTCTTTTCTAATCTCAGTTCATGGTTCATACAATTCTTCACAGGAGTATCTAGAATACATAGTATATAACTTATAAGAGTCAACTTAGGACTCACTTGACAACTTCGGATAGCAACATACACTCAAGATCCAACACTTAATCAGAGACTGTAACAACCACTGTTTTATAAAAGTATAGATCATCATTAAAACCCATACACATAACCTTTACAATCATTTCAAACTCTGATAACCCCCAAACAAGGCCTTACTTCTCCATTTGTTCATACAAATCTACTTAGAGCCATAAAACTTACCTTGGCATGAAAACATTATTAATAAAATCCACAATTTTCGATCCAGCATCAAGGGATACTTTCGATTCCTCCAACATTAGATTTCAATGTTTTTAAGAGAGAAAAAGAGAACTCCATTTATTCAAACTAGAAAACCTATTGATATAATCTATCTCTTTATTGGAACTTGACAAATGTCTCATCACAATTGAATTATCTTATCAAAGCTTACAACTTTTGAGAAACCTAATTGAGTATTTCCCCTTATCATTTAACTATTCTAGTTCATGTTTGGTTAGATCCTAACCAGCTTACCTTGTAACTTAACCTACACAGTACCATAGAGAAATGGTGCACTATACTTCTGACGTCATACCCTCAATACTAGTTTACTTGATTACATCATGTTTCCAACAAATCATAACAATCTAGTAGAGAGCCTTTACTGACTTAAATACATTTTGTATCAACAAACTCAATATGCCCGAAGGGGCACTTAGGCAAATACCACTCTGTCAAACATATTTCTATCAGACTACGCCAGATCTTGTGCCTGCTAGAACTGGGGTGTTACAAATACCATTTGGAATCATCATAGATTACATGAAAAAAATTAAGATTAGATAGGAGGATGGATTGTGCTACAGTGACTCTTTCCACCAGAGAAAGCTGTTTGGCATCCCAGCTAAGCAACTTACTTCTAACCTTATCAACCACAAACCTTAAGGTGTTGTTGGTTACTCTTTCATGGAATAAAAGTACACCTAAGTATGTTCCCAAATTGTCCACTTTTTGAAAGCCAAGCATAATGCTTATCCTACCATTCATTTTCTCATTGACTCCATCAGAAAAGAAAATATTCACTTACAGCCATTGACTTGATATCTTAAAAAGTCACATAAATTGTTAAGAATTTCCTTAAGAATATGTGCTTGTTGCAATTCAACTTTAGCGAATATAACCAAATTATCAATAAAGAAAAGATGAGATAAAGTCAGCCCTGATCTAGATAAGCAAATAGGGCTCCATCTACCATAAGAGATAGCCGACTGAATACTATGTCCTAGCCACTCCATACATAACACAAAAAGGAACGGGGACAACGGACACCCCTGATGAATCCCCCTAATAGGTTTAAACTTTTGTGAAGGAACAACATCCCACAAGATCTGCATAGTGGAATTTGTGATTTCTGACATAATAACATTCCTCAAGTATCCCGAAATAATAGCCGCTTGAAGGGATAAGTCAATGAAATCCCATTTGACCTTGTTATATAATTTCTCGAAGTCGATTTTTATAGCCATCCATTTTTTTATTATTTTTTTTCCCTTTCATAAAATGAATGAATTGTTGCAAAATAATAATGTTATCTGAAACATTCCTTCCCATGATAAAACCAACCAAATGTAACACCCCTAACCCGTATCCGTCGCCGGACTAGAGTTAGAAGCATTACCAGACAATTCAAAACTTTTTCAGACATTTCACAATCATCAACATCATATCATAATCATACATCATCAATGAATCCATTATAAAGGTCTACGAGACCTTAAACATGCATTACAAGAAGGTCGGGACTAAACCGAACACTTAGAAAATTTTTTAAAACTTTAACATTTTTCAAAGCTGTAGAGGTCACACGCCCGTGTAGTCAGGCCGTGTGCCTCACACAGCCACTAGACACTTCCGTGTGTCTAAGTCGTGGCAAAATAGGGCATACATTCTAACTTGCACACACAGCCACATGACACGCCCGTGTGCCAGGCCGTGTAAAAATTAGGGAGGCTACTGACTTGACCGCACGACCGACCACACACCCGTGTGCCAGCCCGTGTGCTACCCACGGCCACTAGATACACCCGTGTCTCTATCCGTGTGGACAAAAATAGGCCATTCGAAAGACCAACTTTGCGACCCTTTTTGGGTCATTCCTACAAGCCAAAATTAACACATTTTATGCCAACATTTTTCAGCCAAAACATAACCAAAATGCACATAATTCATACCATATAATCCTTATCCAATATCATGCTTAATAACTATACTAATCATATCAAAACACAAGCTTACCAAATTCATAACATTTTCATACCAAAAGGACCATTTCTCATTATGCCATATAAGCATAAAAGATATACCATTATTTACCTTACTTAACACATACCAAAACAAACCACAAATTCAACCAAAAGCTAGCCATATCACATGGCATAACATATATACATATCAAAACTTATTCAAAGACTTCTAGCCTATACATGTTATAATTTAGCATTTACACTTTCAAAATATACCAAAACAAGGTTTGATAGTGTGGTGATGATCCTTGATGATCCCCAAGCTTCCGGTAGCTTCGATATCTATAAAACAATTGAAAAACACACAGAGTAAGCTACAAAGAGATTAGTAAATTCAACTTATGAATCAAATATAATTCAATTCATTCATATATTTCATGACAAAACACAATCAATTTCCATATTGCTCATGTAGGCAAAACTCACTTGCACATATAACACATTTCATTTTCAAGTACTCATATACTTTTAATTACTCATATACATACCTTTCACTATCAAGTATCGGATAAAATTTACATTTATATATTTATCAGAATTGCCCGTTGAACCAATCAGAATCAAATAGGATACTTGGAATTCACAGAAAGCTCATACAATGCCAATGTCCCAAATGTGATCTTACATGTAAATAAATATCAATGCCACTGTCCCAGACAGGGTCTTACACGAAATCAATTACGATGTCAATATCCGAGATATTGTCTTACACGTAAATCAAAAATTGATGCTAACAGCCCAAACGTGGTCATACACGAAAACATATATCGGATCCTATGTCATGACATATGTATCCTAGCTATTCCTAAGGTTCAGACGGGGCTTTTTAGACGTCGTCACATACTCGAAATTTATCTCAGATTTCACATACTTGGCTCTCATAGCCATTCAACAGAATTAAATCATCATATAAATGATAATAATTCAATTTAACACATTTATTTGTATATATATACTTATCTCGTTCGGATTTGTATAGATGAAAACGACTAATCGACTACTTTCGACTTTCCTCGATCTAATTCCGTTTTCTTTGGTTCTTGATCTAAACAAATTGAAATTTAACTCTTTTATTCTACAAATCATTCAATTCAATCCAAAAACATATAATTAGGGCATTTTACAAATTAGCCCCCACATTTGCACATTTTGACATTTTAGTCCTTATTTCACAAAATCATCAAATTCACAAAATTTCTTTATACAAGTGCCTAGCTGATTTTCCACATAACACATACAAGCCTATATATTTCATTTATTTCACATTTTAGTCCTCCAAATTTCCATCTTTCACAATTTAGCCTAAATACTCAAATTCATCAAAAATTCAAATACAAAATATACTTACCTAACACATATATTTCATAATCCATTAAAACTCATCACAAACCTCATAAAATCATTAATGGCATAACTCAAAATCATCATCAAATTCTAAAATTGAAGTATGAGCTTGTTAAAACACTAAGCAACAATCTTAAAAACATAAAAAATATCAAAAACCAAAGCAAAACATACCTTAATTTTGAGTTCAATGTGCTTAAACCTAGCTTAGTCTTTTTCTTTCTTTTTGTAACGCCCTAAATTTTGGGCCTAGTAGAATTGGGCCTTGTGCGTGAAAGCCATTAGGAGGCTGCAAATAAAAGCTTATGCGTGATGAAATATCACAAATGGATTGTCTGCTTTAGTGGCTAAGTGATTTAGGAGTGGTTGGGAGTGTTGAAGAAGTCTTGGGTTCAAACCAAGGCTCTAGCAAAAATTTTAGTTTTTCCCTTAGGTGAGCTTGGCGTTAGTTTGAAGGCCTTATAAATATGTGTGGTTAAAATATGACACAAGGAAGGAAGTGGTCTAGTGGCAAGGTGGTGTTAGGAGTGTGTATGTGGTCTGGGGTTCAGGTCCTAGCATTTGCAAAATTATTATTTTTGCTCTTGAGCAAACCCTTGGTGACTAGAAGTAGACCTTATAGTTAATTGTGGGTAAAAAGTGACAAAAAAGGAGCTTCAGCTCCAGTGGCAAGTGACGTCAATGGTGGTATGGGAGGACTGAGGTTCGAGTCACCTTATGCACAAAGGACTATTTATTTTACTCATTTGCTGTGAGGTGGTGAAATTTGAGTGAAAGACTGCAGAAGAGGTTAGAGTTTGAATTAGTCTTGGAGAGTGTGATTCAAGGAGCAAATTATGGAGAGATAAGGGTAGGATTTTGTGGAGAAAATTGGGGAGTTGTTAGGGGGAGGTTTGGCCGAATTTGGAACTCCTTGGGGGTGCATATTTGGTCATTAGTACCGAATTTGATTGGGGATTAAGGGGAATTTTAGGATTAAGAGTTTGAGTGCACTGTGTGGGAGTTTTTTTCTATTGCTGAACTTTCTTAGTGTTTTACTCGGCTTCTTTTGTTCACTTTTTAGCTTTTGGAGTTTTGGGTTGATTTTGGTAAAATAGGTTTGGTTTCTTCAACCCTATTCTCTAGGGTATTGATTTTCTTTTATTAGTCTTATTTGGCTCTCCATGTATTTTTTGACTGATCTTTAGTCTCTCTACCTTGGCCAAATTAGCATTGATGCACATTTTCTCTTCTTCCTTTTCTTGACTGAACTGAATTAAGTTTTCTTCTTCCTCTCTTATTCCTTCCTTTTCCAAATCGAATTCCCACCTTCATCTTTTCCTCTAATTTCATCTTGGCTCCCATTCTAGTCCAAATCTTAGCCGAACACCATAGCCATTTCTTAACTCTTTTCTTTGTTCTACCATTTGGAACACCGTTGTCGACCCTCATTTCTCCCTTTTTCTACTCAGGCTGCAGGGTAGCAAATTTTCTCTATCGGTCTAAATTCCACGAAGAGCGAAAAGGTCTCAAGTGATTCAGGAGTATTCAATCCTCTCTTTCGTTTAATCAATCGAATGTTTAGGGTAAGTTGATCATTTGGTCCAAGTCTTAGGCTTTGGTTAGCAAAAGTAAAGTGTAGGCCGTTTGTGTGGTTTTCCCTACCTATAGCTTTGTGGTTTCAGCAAGTTTTCATCTGTATTTAAGTTAGGTGATTAAATAATCAGTTTGTAACACAGGTTCCCGAGGAAAGATCGTAATCGGTCTCCATCAGTGTTATAGTGGGCTAAGCCACATTTAGCAATCAAGGAGTATTCGCTCTCTGTGTTAGTAAGGTGTGTAACTATATGCTTTGTTTTGATAACCGGCTGAAAAGCCGAAAGTGTATGTATTGGTTACACTGCTATGACTGTAGATTGGTAAAATACTGGAAAGCCGAAGGAATAACAACGGTTGCCACGCAAGCGCACGAACACTCGTTGGGGAAAGGTTGATACAACGAAAAAGTCCCCATGAGCAATCTCATGGACTTGGGCCGCTTTTAGGCCATAATGGGCCGAATAGGCCGAATGGGCCCGTGGGCCCGTTTGGGTAAATCTCGCTGCTAAGTGGGAAGTAGTTGGACTTGTCTTGTTGCGCACATGACTTCGGTTGTATTGGGCCTCAATGGGCCTTGATGGGCCGTGTGGGCCCAATGGGCTCGTGGGCCCCACACAGATAAAATCTACGGTAGGTGACTATTAATGATCTGGGTTATGGAGTTCGCATAGCCTTAACTGAATTTGGGCTAGATGGGCCGAATAGGACAGATGGGCCCGTGGGCCCGTAGAACGGTGGAAATGTGCAAGTTTACACAATCGTAACAAGTAATAAAGTGACAAGTAAATGTCGAGTTATCGTACCCACAGGGACTGTAAAAAGAATTATTTATGAAATTAATTTAAAACACTTTGGAGAGGTGAAAATATTTTTTGGTTTGAAAGAGTGATTTTATAAACTAAGATTAAAACTAAGAAAACAATTTAAATAAAATAAAAAGAATCCTATTGCACGATTTCAAAATAAGATTTAATCAAGATGATATAATTGTGTTTGATTAATTACATTTCTTTAATTTAGAATTATTAAACTTCATGCTTATACTGTTACGAATAAATTCACGGCAACCCAGTAATTTGTTAACTTATGAACATATTTACTAATTAAATTCCATTCATCTCTTGGACATATTCCTATGCCAATTCAACCGACTAAATAGAATTAATAAGATAAACATGCTATAGCACATACATATTTATTAAGTTAAATTATCTCTCACATATTCCTATGTCGATTCAACCGATTAATTCAATGTAATAAAAATGTAAAAGATTATGTGAAGTAACAAAGTAGTCATACATTGAAACGATTTAATCACAACAATCTTGCAAGTTATGCAAGGCATACGAATCGTTAGATAATATACTAATTTAATCTTCAGCTACCTTAGAAGAATTAAACATGCACAGATTAATAATTGAGTCAATTAATTGCAATTTCAATCCGTTTAAACAATTAATTCTTTAATTATCTAAACAATTATAATGCCAGATAATCTAAACATGATTTTACTTAATCAAACATTTCACTGAGACCTATAACAGCATAAACACTATTTTAATAATTTAAGTAGGCAAAATATAATCAACCCAACACGAATTAAATTCAAGCTAAATTGATTAAAATAACCATTTCAACAAAAATATTATTCATAGATATGTTCTTCATAAAAACAACAGAAATTAAAAAGATAAGGAACAAGAAAGCAAATCCGGTGTTCTCCGTGGCTTTGTCTGACTGCTCCGTTCTTTGTCTCCGTTATCCTCGCCGGTCAAGGCTCCTATGAACTCTTGCTTGCTGCCCAAATTGGCTGAGAAAACACCTCTTTTCCAAGAGGAGAAATCGGCACAAGGGGGTAGGAAAATGGGAAGGGAAAATGGAGAGAAAAGAAAGTGGAGAGGTGAAGAGAGAATGAGAGAATTGTGAGAATTGAGGGATGATTCAAATGAGCAGCAAGGGGTGGCTTTTATAGCTGAAGAGGGCTGCTAAAAATAGCAAACTCAGCAGCCAAGATAGCCCTCTCATGGCCGGCCACACACATGGCAAGGTTGACAAGTTCAACCTTGCTAATTTAGGCATAGGGCAAATCTAAAAAGCCTAAAATAAAGGTGGGGTTTGAATGGGATTTTGAAGTCTTTCAAGGGCCGATTTGCAAGTAAAATTAATCAGATAATTTGCTGATTTGGGTCAGCCTTTGGACGGTTCTGATCAGCCCAATAAGTGGCTGGTTCGGGTCACTTCATTCAGTTCAACCGGTGCGGTTCATTAGGCCCTTTCTTCATAATTAATTAAAATTAATTTATTTAACCTAAATAACATAGGAAATAAATTAAAAATAATTTAATTATGAATTAATACACATTTCTGGACCGTCTTGTGCTGGAATTTAATTGGCCTCGATGCTTCAATTAATTTCTCGATTTTGTTCTTCTCGCAGTGTCCACTGGACCCTTTTTCTCCAAATGTGCATTTCTGTCAAAAATAATCAAATTTAATCAAAATTCACTATAAAATTATTTAAAATTCATAGTGTTCATATTTTTAACACAATTTAAGTATTTTATAATATTTAATTATTTTTTGATAAGAATTTATTTGAATTTGCATTAAATTAAGTTAAAAAGGACACGTAAAAGTATATAAATTTTTGTGTTTCCAGCTCGCTTGTGTAAATCTAACTGCTAGGTGGCAAATGGTTGGGCTTGTTATGTCGCGTACATGGCATAGGTCGTTCTGGGCCATGTTGGGCCAGACTATGCCGTGTGGGGCCAATAGGCTTGTAGGCCTACACGGATAAAATGTATGATTTGTGGTAAGTTTTGGATTGGGCTGTGTCGTGCGCATAAACATGGTTAAATCGGGGCTAATTGGGCCCATTTATACTGTTATGGTCGTTTGTGTTACAGAAGTCGTTCGAGACGACTGTAGACATCTTGGAAGGTTGCAAATTATCGAAATACCCCTGTAGTGCAAAATTACCAAAATACCCCTATAATGGAAAATTACCGAAATACCCTTGTAGTGTAAAATTACCTATTTACCCCTGGAGGGTAAAATGAATATTTTACCCTTATTAGGTAAAAATGACCATTAAACCCCTAGAGATAGAATAACTATTTATTTGGGTTATGTATGACTGATGTGCTTTTGATATATACAAATGACTGAGTTGTGATATGACTTGACTGTGATTGTATGACCGATTAGGAGCATGACATTCTGCATACATGACATGTTGCAAGGGTTGGGATTTTTTACGGTGGAAGATCTGATCTTTTAGGGTCGCATGGTTGCTTGACTACTGTGGATCCACCGAAGGCTTAGAGCCGTTTATCTGTATTGATCTGAAAAGTCGCATGGGTCACCCGAGACGACTGTAGACTGATCGATGGCTGAGTGTCGATTATGTTACGGAAGGTTGTGTGCCGTTATTATGGGCTTCGTGCCGTTATTATGGGCTTTGTGCCGTTATTGTGGGCTTCGTGCCGTTATTGTAGGCTTTGTGCCGTAGTTATGGGCTTTGTGCCATTACCAAAGGCTTTTTGCCGATATCATAGGCTTTGTGTCGATTATAGACCCGTTATCAATGGCTTTGTGCCACGCATATTATCATGGCTCTGTGCCATTCTGATTATGGCTCTGTCCGTTCTGTTTACGGCTTTGAGCCGTTCTGTTGACTTAATGCCACAACCGGTGCCAAGCTTGGTGTGTTGGATGGGTGGGTTGATTATACCCCCATAGACTGTGCAGGGTTGGATGGAATGGTGTGCTGGTTGGATGGGTTTGCATACATCATGCATCATTCATTTATGCTCTGTTTCTGATATGGGCTAGGTCCAGTTGAATCTGATATGGGCTAGGCCCAATTGATTCTATTATGGACTGAGACCCAAATGATTTGTATTGGACTTAGGCCCACTTATGCTCTGAGCTAAAATGTACTATTTTTGTTAGTGGGCTCAGGCCCAAATTGATTCTGTTTCTATTTACTGATTGTTACTTTAGTAAAGGGATTACACACTGAGTTTTCATAAACTCACCCTGCTTTTAACCTTTTCAAGTAATCCCCAGCGTTAGGCGGTTCGGTGCTGCGAGGGACTTGGAGAAAACCACATATTGCTTATGCTTTCTGTTTTGATTATTTACTTCTAATTATTTTTATATATAGGTTTTAAATTCTTGTAATAAGGCCATTTGAAGATTTTAACTTCTAATTGGGTTTTGATTTCTTATTTATAATTGCTAGATTAGGATAAAATGAGTTTTCAAACCAATTTGTGTTTTCAAAACATACGTTTTAAACTTCTTTACTTTAAATTAACTTCTGTAACTCAAAGAGATTTATAACGGTATTAACAACGTTTTTAAGTGATTAACTTTTTAATAAACCATGATTTGAAAATAAACAAACACAAGTTTACTTGGCAACAAATTATAAACAAGAAGGGTTTTCAATGAAAACAAGGTTTTCGAAAAACACTTCAATGTGACACGCCAGATTCCAGCCTAACTTCTAAGCCGGGTTTAGGGTGTTACACTTTTCTTTTGTTAATTTCTGCCAAGAGAACACAAAATAAACAAATTTCATGCTTTTTTTTAATTATTAAACATTAATTAGCCATTTACCATTTTATCCTTAATAAAATATTAATTAAAACTATTTAAAACTTGGACATAAATGTCCACTAACTTTATAATGGTCCATTTACCAATTAAGGCCATTATATTTTAAAGTCACATTCAACTTGGCACTAAATCACATAATTAGTCACTTTTACTTTTTATGCAATTTAGTCTTTTTTGTAAATTAAGCACTCAAACGGACAAATTAAATCACAGAAATTACACGGATATCAATTCACATGCTATAGACACGGAAAATAATATTAAAATATTTTTTAGACTCGGATATGTGGTCTCGAAACCATTATTCCTACTAGGGTCTAAACTGGGTTGTTACAACTCTCCCCTCTTAGGGATTTTCATCCCTGAAAATCTTACTGTTAAACAGATTCGAATGTTGTTGTCTCATAGCATCTTCAGGCTCCCATTTAGCCTCTTCAATACTGTGACGATGCCATAATACTTTCACTAACGAAATTTTTTTATTTCGTAATTCTTTTTATCTCATGACTAAACTACGGATCGGTTCTTCATTATAAGACATATCAGGCTGTAACTCTATCTCAGAAGGAGTAATTACATGTGAAGGGTGGGATCGGAATCGTCGAAGCATCGAAACATGGAATACATTGTGAATATTTTCTAGCTTAGGTGGTAATAGCGGTTTATACGCAACTAGTCCAACTCGCTCGATGATTTCATACGGCCCGATGAACCTCAGACTCAATTTACACTTTTTTACCGAATCTAAATAGTTTCTTCCACGGAGAAACTTTTAAGAACACTTTGTCATCGATCTCAAATTCAATGTCTTTACATTTTAAATTTACATATGATTTCTGACGATCAGAAGCTGCTTTTAGACTATCTCGGATTATTTTCACTTTCTGTTCAGTCTCTTTTATCAAATCAACTTTGTGTATCTTGTTTTCACTGAGCTCGGACCAATATAACGGAGTACAACATTTTCTACCATATAAGAATTTGTATGGTGCCATTTTAATACTTGATTGAAAACTATTATTATAAGCGAATTCAATCAATGGCAAATACTGTTCCCAAGTACCTTCAAACTCAAGAATGTAACATCTCAACATATCCTCGAGTATTGAAATGATCCGCTCGGATTAACCATCTGTTTGTGTGTGAAAAGCAGTACTGAAATGTCATATCGTACCTAAAGCCTCTTAAAATTTCTTCCAGAATCACGAAGTGAATATCGGATCTCTATCTAACACAGTGGACAATAGTACCCCGTGCAATCTCACAATATTAGAAATGTAAAGTTCAGCTAACTTTTCAAAAGGAGTCATCAGATCATACCAGAATAAAGTGAGCTGATTTCGTTAGTCGATCAACTACAACCCAAATTGCGTCTTTCTTTCTCGGAGATAGGGGCAAACCCGAAACAAAATCCGTCTCATTCGATCCCATTTCTATTCGAGAATCATAATCGGTTGCAACAAACTAAAGGGCACCTGATGTTCAACTTTGGCTTGCTGACATTTTGAAACGAAGTCGGAGATATCTCTTTTCATTCCCGGCCACCAGTATAGTTATTTCAAGTCGTTATACATTTTTGTGCTTCCCAGATGTACGGATAATTTACTACTGTGAGCTTTACCCAAAATCATCGATAATTGACTACTGTGAGCTTCGCCAAAAATAATTTGAATCAACTCTTTATTTCTCAAAACATAAATTCGATCTCTGAATCTCAAACAATCATTAACATCAACTCGGAATTTAGAATCAGAATCACACTGAGTTGGTTTGGCTATCAATTCATTATCAACTTTTCGAGCTCCCCAAATCTGCTGAATAAACAACGGTCTCACTTTTAATCCAGTTAAAACAGAACCATCATCAGATATAGTTAACTGAGTATTCAATGATTGCAATGCAAATAGTGATTTCCAACTCAAAGCATCAACTACAACATTCGCTTTACCCAGATGATAATCAATGACAAGCTTGTAATCTTTTAGCAATTCTAGCCATCTTCTCTGTCGCAGATTCAAATCTTTTGAGTAATCAAATATTTCAGACTTTTATGATAAGAAAACACGTGACATTTCTCACCGAACAAATAGTGGCGCCATATTTTCAAAGCAAATACTATCGCAGCTAATTCAAGATCATGCATTGGATAATTTTTTTCATGCAGCTTTAATTGTCTCGAGGCATAGGCTATAACCTTGCCTTCCTGCATCAAAATGCAACCAAGGCTATTTAATGAAGCATTACTATAAACGACAAATTCTTTACCCGGTTCTAGTTGTACAAGTACCAGAGCTTCAGTCAACATAGCTTTCAACTGATCAAAACTGTTCTAACATTTATCGGACCATTCAAATTTCACATCTTTTTGCAATAATCTCGTCAACGGAGTTGCGATCATAAAAAAGCCTTTTACAAATCGTCGATAGTACCAGGCAAGTCCCAGAAAACTACAGACTTCAAAAACATTTCTCGGAGGCTTCTAATCCAAAATAGCTGATATTTTGCTTGGATCAACTCGAATACCGGATGCTGATACAATATGGCATAAAAAGCCAACTTCGCGTGAATTTTGCAAATAGTTGCTTATCATGCAAAGTCTGAAGCATAACTCTCAAATGCTCAGCATGTTCAATTTCATTCCTCGAATAAATCAAAATGTCGTCAATAAACACAACAACAAATTGATCTAAAAACAGTCTGAAAATTCTATTCATCAAATCCATAAACATAGCAGGAGCATTCGTTAGTCCGAAAGGCATAACTAAGAATTCATAGTGTCTGTACCTCATTTGGAAAGCTGTTTTTGGAATGTCTGAATCATTTACTTTCAACTGATCGAACAAATCATTGATTTTGGGCAAAGGATATTTGTTCCTTATAGTTACCTTATTCAACTGACGATAATCAATACACATTCTCATCGTGCCGTCTTTCTTTTTCACAAACAGAAGCGGAGCACCCCAAGGTAAGAAACTCAGTCTTGCGAAACCTCTATCAGTCAACTCTTGTAATTGAGACTTGATCGTGATCTGATGAAGTAATAAAATTAATCATACCTAGAAACTAACTATTATCACGATAAAAGGCAAGCGCACCTATCGAATAGTAGTATAGTTAGTGGCAAGACTGGAATATCGAATCCAAGGAACTAAAAGTACTAGTAATAACTTTCTTCCTATTATCTAGCCTAAAAATAAATAAGGGTTTTATGCAAACTACTTAACTCTAATCTAAACTAAGGATGCGACAAAAAGTAAATTGGGAAATTGCTTTGGGAAAACTGAATGATAAAGACAATACCTAAGGAAGAATCCACCTAGACTTCACTTATTATCTAACTCTGAACTAGACGATTTCTTCATTCGACTTGATCCGTAGAGATCCCTAACTTATGTTAATATCTCCGTCGCCTAGGTTGATTAATTGAAATCTCTTTCTAATTAAAACCCCTAGTCTTGCATTAATTCGATCTATGGATCCCCATATTAGATTTGACTCTAATCCGGCAGATTTTCATCGTCCTATGTCTAGGATTGTGATCAACTCCGCTTAATTGTGTCGGATTTACTCTTAAACAGAGACTTTTGCTCCTCTACCTAAGCACATTCGACTTAAATTAATATCCTGGAAATATCAATTCAAGAATTAAAAACACAATTAAGAACAAATCAAATATTTATCATATAGTTCAGATAATAATAACAAGATTCGTCTTAGGTTTCATCCCCCTGAGGTATTTGGGGGTTTAGTTCATGTTTATAAAAAGAAACATCTCAGAATAAAGAAAATAACAAAATATAAGAAAACCCAAAACTCCTGAAAGGATTGAAGGGAGAGCCTCTGTCTTGATGTAGATTCTAGCTTCTGAGATGGATCAATCGGCTTTCCTTCGAGTAATCCCTGCCTTTAGCTCTCCGTCTTGGCGGGAAGACTGTTCACCCTTGTAGTTGCCTCTTAGGGTCTTTATATAGAGTTTGGAATGTCTTTCTTAGCCCCTAAATAGCTTTTTCTGCATGAAATTGAACTTCATCATGACAGGGACACGCCTGTGTGGCACGCACGTGTGAGTCGAGTCTAGGCCGTGCTCAAGTCTGTTAATGTGGCACGATCGTGTGGGTTGCCCATGTGCTAAACTCCAGGCCGTATTGTTTCCCTCCTTTGGCCCATTTTCTTTATTTTCAGCCCGTTTCTTGTTCTTTTCACTCTCCTAAGTATAAAACATGAAGTTAAAGGATTAGGAGCATCAAATTCCACAAATTCAATGATAATTCATCCATAAATGTGCTAAAATGTGGGATAGAAATATGTATAATTTACAGTTTATCAAGACTTTAATTCTTTCAATTCGGTCGGAGCCATCCTATACGGAGCTATTGAAATCAGAGTAGTTCCTGGTACTAATTCAATGCCAAATTCAACTTCTTGGATCGAAGGTAATCCCGAAAGTTCTTCAAGAAACATATTAGGGAACTCACGAACAACAGGCACCGATTCAATAGACTCTACAGTTCTTGCAAAGAAACAACACATTTCACACACTCATCAGGCGTACATGACATTTCATCGAACACTTGGATGGTATTCTTGAGTCAAAACTCAGCTCTCTCTACATTATCATCACTAGTGGCCTTGAACTCTTCGGCCCTATACTTTCGGATCTTATCCACAAGAGGCTTATTCATCGATATCGGATTCAATAGCCGGAGGTACAATAGAGGCCTGAGGGGAATTAGGCGGGGGCGGAGGTTGTTGAGCAGCCGGATTCATACGAACAAACTCTATAAACCACTCACTCATCATCTGGAAGAAAGCTTGTTTTGCTTCTCCCTCGTGACTACTAGTCACATTTCTTAACTCAGAAGGCACAGCCCCTTGTACGGGAGTTGGTGCATTACTTTCAACATCTTCAGCTACAGCTAGTTCGGGATCCATTACTATATGAAAAACACATTTCAGATATCAGGATTCATCACACTATCACATTTCAAATATAGGGCATGTATAGCTAGACTCACATACGTTTTGGTAATACTAGAATCGACTAAACCATAGATCTGATACCAACCAAATGTAACATCCCTAACCCGTATCTGTTTCTGGACTAGGGTTAGAAGCATTATCGGACAATTCAGAACGTTTTCAGATATTTTACAATCATCAACATCATATCATAATCATACATCATCAATGAGTCCCTTATGAAAGTCTACGAGACCTTAAACATGCATTAGAAGAAGGTCGGGACTAAACCGAACACTTAGAAAAGTTTTCAAAACATTAACATTTTTCAGAGTTGTAGAGGTCACATGCCCATGTGGTCAGGCCGTGTGCCTCACACGGCCACTAGACACTCCCGTGTGTCGAAGCTGTGGCAAAATAGGGCATACATTCTGAATTGCACACATGGCCACATGACACGCCCGTGTGCCAGGCCGTGTGAAAATTAGGGAGGCTACTGACTTGGCCACAGGTCGACCACACACCCGTGTGCCAGCCCGTGTGCCACCCACGACCACACGAGACGCCCGTGTCTTTGCCCATGTGGACAAAAATAAGCCATTCGAAAGACCAACTTTGCCACCCTTTTTGGGGTCATTCCTACAAGCCAAAATTAACACATTTTATGCCAACATTTCTCAGCCAAAACACAACCAAAATGCACATAATTCATACCATATAATCTCTATCCAATATCATGCTTAATAACCATACTAATCATATCAAAACACAAGCCAATTTCATAACAAAACACATGATTCATAACTCATCAATTACCACATTCCATCTCATATCAAAGCTTACCAAATTCATGAAATTTTCATACCAAAATGACCATTTCTCATTATGCCATATAAGCATAAAAAATATACCATTATTTACCTTGCTTAACACATACCAAAACAAACCACAAATTCAACCAAAAGCTAGCCATATCACATGGCATAACATATATACATATCAAAACTTATTCAAAGACATCTAGCCTATACATGCCATAATTTAGCATTTACACTTTCAAAATATACCAAAACAAGGTTTGATAGTGTGGTGATGATCCTTGACCATCCCCGAGCTTCCAGCAGCTTCGATATTTATAAAACAATTGAAAAACACACAGAGTAAGCTGTAAAGAGCTTAGTAAGACATATACAAATAAATTCAACTTATGAATCAAATATAATTCAATTCATTCATGTATTTCATGACAAAGCACAATCAAATTTCCATATTGCTCATGTAGGCAAAACTCACTTGCATATATAACACATTTCATTTTCAAGTACTCATATACTTTCAATTACTCATATACATACCTTTCACTATCAAGTATTAGATAAATCTCAAACGTACCTGAATCAGATATACATATTTACATTTATACATTTCTTGGAATTGCCCGTTGAATCAATTGGAATTAAATAGGATACTTGGAATTCATAGAAAGCTCATACAATGCCAATGTCCCAGACGTAGTCTTACATGTAAACAAATATCGATGCCACTATCCCAGCCAGGGTCTTACACGAAATCAATTACGATGCCGATGTCCCAGACATGGTTTTACACGTAAATCACAAATCGATGCCAACAACCCAGACATGGTCTTACACGAAAACATATATCGGATCCTATGTCATGACATATGTATCCTAGCTATTCTTAAGGTTCGGAAGGGGCTTTTCAAACTTCGTCACATACTCTGAATTTATCTCGAATTTCGCATACTCAGCTCTCATAGCCATTCAACAGAATTCAATCATCATATAAATGATAATAATTCAATTTAACACATTTATTTGTATATATACTTACCTCGTTAGGATTTGTATGGATAAAAATGGCTAATCGACTACTTTCGACTTTCCCCGATCTAATTTTGTTTTCTTTGGTTCTTGATCTAAACAAATTCAAATTTAACTCTTTTATTCTACAAATCATTCAATTCAATCCAAAAACATATAATTAGGGCATTTTACAAATTAGCCCTCATATTTGCATATTTTGACATTTTAGTCCCTATTTCACAAAATCATCAAATTCACAAAATTTCTTTATACAAGTGCCTAGCCGAATTTCCACATAAAACATACAACCCATATATTTCATTTTTTCACATTTTAGTCCTCCAAATTTCCATTTTTCACAATTTAGCCTAAATACTCAATTTCATCAAAAATTCAAATACAAAATATATTTGCCTAACACATATCTTTCATAATCCATTAAAACTCATCACAAACCTCATAAAATCATTAATGGCATAACTCAAAATCATCATCAAATTCTAAAATTGAAGCATGGGCTTGTTAAAACACTAAGCAACAATCTCAAAAACATAAAACTCACCAAAAACCAAAGCAAAACATACCTTAATTTTGAGTTGAATGTGTCAAAACCTAGCTTAGTCTTTTTCTTCTTTTTTGTTTTGGTAATTTCGGCCAAGAGAACAAAAAAAAAAACAAATTCCATACTTTGTTTTAATTATTAAACATTAATTAGCCATTTACCATTTTATCGTTAATGAAACATTAATTAAAACCATTTAAAGCTTGGACATAAATGTCCACTAACTTTATAATGGTCCATTTACCAATTAAGGCCATTATATTTTAAAGCCACATTCAACTTGGCACTAAATCACATAATTAGTCACTTTTACTTTTTATGCAATTTAGTCCTTTTTGCAAATTAAGCACTCAAACGGACAAATTAAATCACAGAAATTACATGGATATCAATTCACATGCTATAGACACAGAAAATAATATTAAAATATTTTTTAGACTCAGATATCTATTCTCAAAACCACTATTCTAACTAGGGTCTAAACCGGGCTATTACATAGCTTGCTCTTGAGATATAATTTTAGGGAAAATCAATTTGAATCGATTCGCTATAATCATCATGATCAACTTGTATAAGACAAAACAAAGACTTATAGGCTGAAATTGAATTAAACTCTCAGGATTAGAGACCTTAGGAATAAATACAACAAGAGTATTATTCAACTCTGAGTCAATGTTACCACCATTGAAAATCCTCTTAACCTAATTACAAACATTCCTTCCAAGGACCTCCTACTGGTTCTGAAAAAAAAAAGCATGGTACCCATCACCCCCATGGCCTTCAGAGGAGCCATATCAAATAGAGCATTTTTAATTTCCTTATTCGTAACCACTCTTCCTAAAAATCCTAATCATTTTACTCAATCTGTGGAAACAAACTAGGTGGAAAATTATTTATCTGAGTAGGAATCTCCCTATATAATTTTTGAAAATAGGAAACCACTTCAGACTGAATTTCTTCCAAATCATAAACCCACTCTCCCTTCTAATTTTAAATTGCACAAATGCGATTAAATTTCCTCTTTTTTAGGGTCTAATTTTGGAAATATTCTGTATTATGGTCCCCCAAATTAAGCCAACCATAATGGGTTTTTTTTCGTAATAATTCTTCATGATATAAAACATTCTCCAACTCCTTCCTAATTTGCACCTCCTTCTGTGACAACCAATAGGAGTCTAAATCTTCCATCACTTTTTAAATACTAGATAACTTGGAAACCAATTTTCTTTTACGAGCTCCTAAATGACCATAAATTGATTTGTTCCAATCCTTCACATAGGAAGTAAAGAACATAAGATCATCCATGTTGCCATTTAATTTTTAATTTTTTTGACAAAGTCAGCAAACCTTAGATGCTCAATCCACCCAGCAAGAAATCGAAATGGTTTGCTTTTAGGCAAGTTTAGCTCCGGCCTTAAGCAAAGATAAAGTAGCCTATGATCTAATTTTAACCTCGACATATAAGTAACTAAACAATTTTAAAGCATACTAACCCAAGCATCATTCCCAATTGCTCTATCAAGCCTCTCAAATGTCCTTCATTTGTGCTAAGTAAAAGAAGGTCCATTGAAACCCAAATTATGTAAATCCTCTGACTCTATAAAATCTCCAAAAGCAGAACACCTCCTTTCACAAGCACTCCCTCATTATTTTTCATTCAGGGATAAGATTGCATTAAATCTCCAATCACCATCCAAGGAACTGATTTAAAGGGAATGGACAACTTCAAATCTCTCCAAAGAACCTTCTTTTTTGTATTATTTAGACTAGCATAAATGAGAGCTATGAATACAAGATCTAAGTTAATATTTCTGTAAATACGTGTCAAGATAAACTACGGATGATTACTTACAATCTCAACATTGATTGAATCCTCCTATCCCACCCAAATACCACCAGAAAAACCAATTGCTTCAACTCTATGTGATCTCTAAAAACCCAAATTGAGGATTACAAATTAGTCTTATATCCATTAACCATTAGCTCTATTAAACTAACGATATCAAGTTGATATTCCAAATAATACTCTTGGAATATACAAAGGAATTTTGTGCTCGCACATCCTCGACAAATCCACAAGAAAATAAGCATATTAATATCCAAAGAAAATCACAAGAGAAAGAAAACCAACCTTTACTATTGGATGTCATCTTTGGCTTTCCAATGCTCTTCAATAGCAGATTCAACTTCTAAAACTCCTCACTCTTTAATTTGAGAAGAAATCAACTCCACTATTTGTGTACAGAATCCAAACTTGGAACTTGAATATTGCCAGACTGTTTAAATAAGACTCCCTATCTCGAATGGTCTTGTTTAGTTTAACCTCGGTTTTACCACCTCTATTTTTCTTATCAGCAGCCTTTATTTTATTGCTCACATCCCCTTTAGAGTTTACCACCGATTGTTGTTTATCCATTGTCAAACCAGGATTCAAATGAGTCTTCTCTTTAAAAGAAACGACAGAATGTTTGGAAGGATTGAGCAACCGATCACCCAAAGGCACCGCCACTTCCATTTGTCCTTCAAAGATCGAATTAAAGTGGGAAAAGGTGCCTAGACCTTTACTTGCGGAATCACGACCACTGTGAATATCTAAAAAATTCCCTATTGTTTTTCTTGTGTTTTCATCATCGTCCAAAATTGGCTTATCACTACAGCACTCTAGTTGGAACAATCTAGAATGGACCTCAACATTTTAGACTTCTCTCCTCTTAATAAACCTCACATTCTTTAGAGGCCCAATAGTTATTGCCAAACTAATCAGCCCAAGATCAGGACTAATTCCATTCTCTTCCATTATTAGACTTTGAGACTCAGTCCGGGATCTAGTATTAAGGCCCATTTCCCTTATACCTCTTCCTTAACCCATTCTAGATGTAGGCCCTTACCTCAAACAAACTAGGCTAATAGCTCCACCTTCATCATAGCTTTTATACTCAGCCATAACACCCTTACCTTTTTTTTATTATTAGCTTCCAAAAATAACTCTCCCATTTCTTTCCCTCTTTCCCCATTTTCACTTAGTGAATTTAGGACTTTGAATTTGGAATCTCAATTAAAGCCTCTAAATTAGCAATAATAGATTTTGTATGGTCCCTAAAATTTTACCTTAACTTTCTCTCTGCAAGCATCCATGGACCATATGCTGGGGATTCCTTCGCTCTGTTGTCTTCAACCATCGTCGCCATAGCTGCCCTAACACTTTTTTCATTTGTAGTTGATCCCTTACCTGCCATTAAAGAAAGCTTCAAACTTGGGCATATTTCTTTACCATGCCTGTACCTAACACATGAGAAACAGACTGTTGGTAAGTATTCAAACTCAACTCTTTGAAGGTTTCCATTAATCCAGACCTGGGAAACTAACAGGCTTTGCAGATTGACATAAAGCACCATGTGAGCGAATCTTCCCCTTACTCTATTAGCAGTGTTAAGATCTAATTTCACAACCTTCCCCACCATCATATTGATTTCCCATAGAACTTTTCAATTATACAACTGTTTCAGTAGTCTAGGAAAGCAAATCCAAGCCAAAACTACACTTGGGAAGGGTTGGGCAAGGTTGAAATCAATAGTCCAAGGTTGCACTATCAAATATTGCCCCTAAATAATCCATGGACCTTAGGATAAAACCCTTTCAAAATCCTCACTGGTTTGAAATTTGGCCAAAAAAATAACCATTCTCAATGTCCATATGTGGGAACAACTTCGAAGGTTTCTATAAATTCGAGAATCTATTTTAAAGAGCCATGAAACCAATATTCTAGCCTAAAAGCTTGATCACAACTGTATTTTCCATATCATTTACCAGGAGTTGTTTAACCCTTTCAAAGAAAACAATGGAAGGAATACCATTCACATATGATTTTTTGACATCTCCTTCAACAAAATCAAATTCATACTCTTCTAATGTCGCAACCCCACATTTCAAACCCACTGATCCGATTCCCAGTACTTTATCTTTCTAGGTAATCTGAGAATTTGGGTTTGGATCACTATCCATCACACTATTAACAACAACTTCTTATTCTTTAAGTTGAACTTTCTTGGTAAACCTGTCATCAGTCCGACAAATCTTACCCTCGTCGTTCTCACAGAGAGAAAGTGTTCCAATAATATTTTTTATATTATTAGTATAGAAGTATATTTAAAATAATATATAATAAATATTGAAATGTATGGTTTAAAATTAATTAAGAATAATAGATAAAATATATAGGATGTTAAATTAAAAAATAGATTAAATTTTGAGTAAAAACAAAACTTAAATACATAAATACATTAAACTAATATTATTAAAAGAGTACGCTTATTTATTAAGGCGTTGCCATCAATTTTGAGTTGGTATTGAATTAATTTGTAATACCAACTCAATCAACAACAATATTAATATAAACAACTAATTAAGGTAATAAATTGTGTATATTAAATTAAAAAGTATAAAAAAAATAAAAAAGCAAAGTTATGGTTGAATGTTAAATTTAACATTTTACTAATTCAAATAATGAGGGTTCAAATCCTACCATTTATATTTATATTTATTGGGACATTAAAATAGTTTCCTAAATGAGTTGGGATCTGGTTAACGAGTGACACTAACTCAATAAAGGGCTTTATAAATATATTATAGATATTGCTAAATTAATATTAAGAGATCAATGCCAATGCATGTGAAATGTTTATTTCATAGACATTATAATCTTTGAATCTAAACCAAACTCAACGGTTAGATAGGTTTTTTTTTTTTACATTAATAAAAAAAATTAAATACGAAAATAGCTTGCATTTTAGATTATTTATGAGAATGATATGTTTTAAACAATGTTTTTTGATGTCATTATTGTAACAACCCGAATTACGGCTTAGTCGAAATAGTGGTTTCAAGACCACAAATCCGAAGTAGAATTTCATGTTTCATGATTATTTTAAAGTTTATGATATGATTGCATGATAGTGAGAAAATTCCATGAAGGAATTTTTATGAGATAGTGATTAATTTGTCCTTTAGGACTAAATTGCAAAAGTTGCAAAATATGAGTTTCTAGACATTTTAAGGATAAATTGGCATTAGAAAAATTATTAGAGGGCCTTATTTAGCAATTAGACCATTTATTAACATGATGGACAAAAATTCCCAAAGAAAGAAAATTTTTAAAGAAATGTCATAAGGGCATTTTGGTCATTTGGTAAATTAATGAAATAAAAAGGTAAAGTAAGTCAAACATGTGCTCATCTTCTTCCTCTAAGTGCCGAAATTTGAAGGGTCTCCATAGCTAGGGTTTTTGAAATTTTCAAGCTCACATATCAAGAAACACGAAGTTCAGACCGAAACCAGGGAAAGAACAAGGTGGTGGATTAAACCGTACACCTTTCCATATTTTGGATCCGAAGTAAGTTGTGTGTGATAAATTAGCATTATGTATTATGAAAATAATGTTATGACTTTGTATGAAATTTATGTTATTTCTATGAGATTTATTGATGTGATTTTATAAAGAAATGATGAAGTTATGATAGAGAAATATTGGTTAAATTTTAAGGATACGAAGGATACCGTAATCATGACATGAGATTTAGAAGTTCCCGTATAAGACCATGTCTGAGACATGGCATCGACACTGAATTGTGATCCCATGTAAGACCATGTTTGGGATATGGCATTGGCATTGACATGTGGTCCCGTGTAAGACCATGTCTGAGACATGGCGTCGGCATTGAGACGAGATTTAGATCCCCTGTAAGACCATGTCTGGGACATGGCGTTGGTATCTAAGAGTGATCCCGTATAAGACCATGTCTAGAACATCGCCTCGACATCAATTTACGATATCGTGTAAGACCATGTCTGGGACATGGCATCGACATCGATATGAGATACCGTGTAAGACCATATCTGGGATATGGCTTCAGCGTCGACATGTGATCCCATGTAAGACCATATCTGGGATATGGCATTAGAATCCTATCATGAGAATGACATTTCGAGTATCTTTCGGTATTCTAAGTAATTTAACGGGAAAAGTATTTAAGCTGATGAGTATAATGAGAAAGACTAAATTTATGTGATAAGTGATACAGGTGCACATGAGTAATTCACGAGAAAGGAAAACGAAATGATATGAATATGTTGGTAAGAAAAAGCATGAGTAAGCTATGTGAAAATCCATGATAAGTATGAGATGATTTATGATGTATTATTTGGATGATATTCCATGTTTTATGTTGTTATTTATTGCGTGCAACTTACTAAGCATTTATGCTTACTCCACTTTCTTTTCCCTTTCCTTGTAGTTTCGCCAAGTTAGCTCGGGGATCGAAGCAAGTCAGAGCTTGTATCACACTATCAAACTATTCTTTTGGGTAAAGTTAAGCTTGAGTCTTTTGAGTATGGCATGTTTAGGAAATTGGCATATTTTGTTTTGTGTCATATTGGATGGTCATTGTGTTGGCTATATTTGATATTCATTCCTTTTGTAAATGGCTAATTGAATTTGGCCAATACTAGTTAAGCATGATCATTCAATGAGAATGAAATTCATGAATGAGTAAACTTACAAATTTTGAATATGAATGTATGAGGTGTATGCATGATAAATGTGGCATGCGATTATAGTTTGAATGTCATGTTTTAGGATGTTTGGATGTAAATTGATTTTGTATTATGAGTTATTGGAACTGGTATAAGTTTGGTGTCATTTCAGGGTGGCAATAGGCTTTGTAAATAACCTTATAGTTGTCCACACGGGTAGACACATAGGCATATGTCTAGGCCCCGTGTGACACACGGTCCGCTCCACGGGCAAGTAATCAGGCCATGTGTCCCATGCACCTAGATTATGCAAAACAGAATGCCTAGTAGTAAACACACGGGCAGAGACACGGATGTGTGTCTCAATTGTATGGAGGACACGGCCTAGCACACGGACATGTGGCTTGGCCGTGTGCCCCTAAATGTTTGCTGACGTCATAAAAAGAATACCCAAGTTTTCACACACGGGTGAGGACACGGGCGTGTCATGGCCGTGTGAGGGATAGAGGCCATAGACACGGGCATATGCCAGGCCGTGTGAAACCCCTGTATGTTCAAAATAAAAAATAAATTCGACACGGGTGTGTCCCAGGTCACACGGGCATGTGACCCTATTTTGAGTAAAAATTTTCTAAGTGTTTGAAAGTTTCCGATTAAGTCCCGAATCACTCCTAATGTATGTTTAGGGCATTGTCAACCCATGATAGGGACATTAAGAAGATAAATGAAAAGTTTTAAGTTCTAATGGGATTTATGACCCGACTTTGCAAGATCAAGCATGTTTAAGTACGGTAATGCCTCGTACTCTGTCCTGACGTCGGACGTGGGTAAGGGGTGTTACAGTTATATTGTCAAGCGACACCACTCAAAAGTATTCCAATCATAACCAAATCATTCCAAGTGAAAAAAATTTATTATTTTTAATGGTGACACCGAAATTTTATTGAAGAAATACGAGTAACTGCAACAAATACAAAAGAAAATTGAAAAATGCGTGTAATACTAGTGTTGCCCAATTAAGTGGCGACACCTATTTAAAATTAAAAAAAAACTTTCTGCAATTTATTAGGGGAGGGGTTACTGTGTCTAATTGGTCACATTGGCAGTAAGAGTGTCAGGCTAGTGTCGCCTAACTGTTGTTACCACTCGGTCACGACAACCCCTTCCGCAATATATATATATATTAATTTCCCTTCCAAACCAATATTTAAACATTGGTCCTTCCCCTCTTCCCACATATATTTTGTTGTTAAGCAGTGGCAAAAAATATTATCTTCCCACACAAATTTTAAGTTGAAGCAATAGTGAAAAAAATAACTTATCACAAGTTGGAGTTTTGGCAACATTTTGTGAAATTGGTAAAGGTCAATTTCTTTTTTGTAATAATTTATATATTATATGTTTATATTTTATTTCTAATGTTTATAGTTAGAGTTTAAGCTTACGTTATATTTTTATAATTTATTTGTTGGAGTTTTGCGGCAACTTGGGAAACTATTTTTAGTGTGCATGTTTGAAGTTTTTGTTTTTTTTAATATTTGTGTTTGTAATTTATATATTAATTAATTATGTTTATATTTTATTTATAGTTTTTTCGCCTTTGGAAGTTAGCTTGTGAAACAAAGAGCTAATTGTGTGTGATTAAAGTTTTTGTTATTTATTTATTTATACATTTGTAATTTATATTTTAGTTAAGACACTCCCATTAGATTGAGGTGAGGAATATTTATCTGATGAGTTCTTAGGTTACCTCACAGAGAATAAGATATTATCTCAGTTGATTGTGTCGAGAACTCCACAATAGAATGACATAGTGGAGAGAAGCAACAGAATCGTACTAGATATAGTTCATTTAATGGTAAGTTATTAACAACAATTGGTTTCTTATTAGGGATATGCATTAAAAATTACTTACTATTCTAAATGATGTGTCAACTATGTCAACACCTAAAACTCCATATGAGATATGGCATGGCAAGAATGTGACACCCCAAACTCGATTGGGATGGACCGACCTATATTTGAAGCATTACATTAGCCACTTAAGTGACTCTCCGGCTAACAACCTCCCAAGACACACCCTGACCTTATAAGACCTCAATCTTATCCATTTATTAGTTATTTATTAATGCGGAAGCAATTTGTGAACCAATTTTAAACTTTGTACAAGTAGTTTAACCTAAGGGTATTTTTGTCATTTTACTATAGGATCCTTGGCAAAAGATACTTGTTCTTTACGGTTACCTTATTAAGTTGCCAGTAATCAATGCATAATCTCATCGAACTATCTTTCTTTTTCACAAATAATACCGGAGCACCGCATGGAGAATGACTGGGTCTTGCGAAGCTTTGTTTGTCAAATCTTGTAGCTGAGCCTTCAATTCCTTTAACTCGGTTGGGGCCATCCTATAAGGAGTAATAGAAATGGGAGTTGTACCTGGAGCCAACTTTATAACAAATTCAACCTCTCTAGCTGGAGGTAATTTGGGCAACTCTTCTAGAAATACATCTTGATACTCGCAAACTACTGGTACTGACTCTATTTTTGACTCTGTCCCTTTAGTGTTCATCACAAAAGCTAGATAAGCTTCATATCCTTTCTTTATACACTTTTGAGCAACCAATGAGGAAATCACTATAGGCAAACTTCCTGATTCATCTGATTCAACTCGAAGAGTATTACCATTCTCACATTTCAATTCAATGTATTTTCTACCACAGTTCACTACCACATCATGAGTGGTTAACCAGTCCATGCCAAGAATTACATCAAATTCATCGAATGGAAAAAGCATGAGGTTAGCTGGGAAGCAATGACCCCTAATCATCAAAGGACAATTTCTACATACTTTGTCTACTAATACACACTTGCCTAGGGGATTAGATACTTTTATCACAAATTCTGTGGATTCCACGGGTATACTCATGCTAGGAACTAATTTCATGCAAATATACGAGTGGGTAGATCCAGGGTCTATCAAAGAAATAATGGAAGTTTCATGAAGAGAAAATGTACCCGTTATAACATCGGGCGATGACACCTCTTCTCGAGCACAAATAGCGTAAGTTCTCACTGGGGCTCTACCCTCAGGTCTCGCAGTTTGTTCCTTTGGTGCGCCCTTACTACTCACTCCGATCCCTGGGTTTCTCTGAGGTCTACCTCTGAAAGGAGTATTACCCGACCTTGCACTCTGATCCTTATCTTTTTCCTCCATCTTGGGGCACTCTCTAATGAAGTGATCTGGAGAACCACATTTAAAACAGACCCTCTCATGAGCTCGATATTAACCGAAGTGGCATCTACCGCACTAGGGGCACTAAGGTCTATTAGGTCGAGTGTTACCCACACTCACAACCGAGGTGGTCTGAGCTTTGGAGGCTGAATACTGTTTACCTTTGCCTTTGCTTAAAAACCCAGCTGAAGTAGCTGATCATGTAGAAAATTCCTTTGATTTTGGGCCTAGAAGTATTGGGCATTGAGCAAGGGAACGGTTAGGAAACTGTGCATAAATGCATGTTTGCTTAAGCGGTTAAGTGTCTTGAGAGGTGTTGGAAAAGTCCTGGGTTCAAACCTAGGCTTTGGCAAAAATTTTGGTTTTAAGTGAATTAAACCTTGGATGCGTGGAAGTAGGCCTTTTAAAGTGTTGTGTTAAAAAATAACACAGGAATGGGCCTGTAGTCTAGTGGTTATGGTGTCATTAAGGTTGCAAGTGAGCCTAGGTTCAAGTCTTGGCTCTTGCAATTTATTTTAGTTTCTCTTTTAAAGGAACCTAGACTTTGGCCTATAGACTTTATAAGTAATTGTGGATAAAATGGGACACAAAAAGCCTTGTGTCTTGGTGGCAAGTAGTGTGTTAGGCAATTGTGTGGGATGGGGTTCGAATCCCATTGCATGCAAGGGACATTTATTTTGTTACTTGGATGGCAAGAGTTTATGGTGGACTTAAATTCTATGGAGTGATGGTGGACTTGGTAAAAGGGGGAGAGGATTATGGGAGTTTGAATTGAATTTGATTGAGGTTGTTGGGAGTGAATCAAGGTGGTTTCTAGGAGAGTTTGAAAGGAGTTTGAATAGGTGGTTGAGTAGATTGGGATGGAGGGATTGAAGAGAGGGATAAGGGGGAGGAAAAAGTGGAGGTTGGTATGGAGTGAGGTTGTGCTGAATAAGGGGTCTTGGGTAGGTAATTTCGGCTAGGGGGTTTCTTGTAGTGCATTTTCGGCAATTGATTCCTTTTATGCAGATTTCCCAGTGTATTTTCGGTTTAGTTTTGCTAGCAGCCGAACGTTACACTCTTTTGGGTATTCTATTCTCTGCATCATTGGTCACTTTTTATTTTTAGTAAGTTATTGTGTAAGCCGAATTGCTTTTTCTCTTGTTTGTTTCATTTTGGATGAAACCCCAAGTGTGTTAATTGCCGAACTTTGCTTATTTCCTCTGAAACCTTTCTTTGTTTCTCTTTTCCCTTCTCCATATATTTTTCCCCTTTTGCCGAACCTTCTTTTCTCTCTAGTCTCTTTCTCTCAAGCAATTTTCCTTAGCCGGTTGCACTTTTTTTTCTTTTCAATTGATTTTCTTTGCTTGTAGTGGCCGAGTTATTCTTTTTCCTTCTCCCTTCTCTTTAGAGCAATCCAATCCCTGCTGGACGAATATTCATTGTCTGACTACCTCTCCATCTCTTTTGGTTTTGACTGGTTAGGATCAAACCATTCTTGTTCTTCCTTCTTTTTCCTTCGCCGTCCATGAGCAAATCTACTCTTTGACTAAATATTATTCTTGCACTTACCCTTGGTGTGCCGACTCCTTTCTGTGTTATTCTCTACTAATCTTGGTGAACTCTAGATGGGTAAAAAGGGTGCTAGTGATAAAATGATGGCAAAGGTGCCAACTGAGTTTGAGGGTGTAGCTTCTACTCTGAAGTTTAAACAGCGTAAAGTGTCGGCTATTCGGGACTTTCCGCCTGGGTGTGGCAGGATAACTACACCAAATTCTAGAGCAAGTGAGTTAATCACAGTCGACTGTTCTAGTCAAGGTAAGTTGTATTCAATCCTTCAGTTAGGGGCTTGGTTAAAGTTCTTTTAATTCTTTGGTAAGTGACTAACTGAATGTGATGTTTGAATATAGGTTCTGGTGATCGTGAATTCTTAGTACTCTACGTGATTAGGTGTGTAACAGTATCCTGTGGATTATAGGCGGCTAAAATGCTAAACGAATGTGTTTTTCACACTGTATAGTCTACAACGGCAAAAGCCAAAATGCCAAAACCTTGGCATTTGAGGCTTTACAATCATGCAAACACATGTGGGGTGAACCGAGACTATGAGACTTGGGTACAAGACTGTAGAGGCCACCGCGAGTGTTTTCGTGGTCTTGGGCCAAAATAGGTCGTGTGGGCCTAATGGGCTCGTGGGCCTCACACGAACGAAATCCTTGATAAGTTGTAAACATTGAATTGGGCCTTGTAAATCACATGGCAATGGTTGATTTTGGGCCAGATGGGCCACATGAGTGTGTGAGCCCATTTAGGCCGAGTAGTGGGCCTAAGGCCTATTTGCACTGTTGTGAGCACGTAGGTCATCTGAGTCGTTCGAAACGACGGTAGACCTTTTGAACGGTCGTTATTTGTACCAAGACCCCAATATTGGTAAAATGACCAAAATACCCTTAGAGGGTAAAATTACTGTTTTAGCCCTGACTGACAAAATGATCGTTACACCCCTAGTGGTAGTTTGACTAATGTATGTATGATAGTTATTTGATTGATTCCGAGCATGACATCCTGCATTCACGTATGTTACTATGACTTGTCATCCTGCATGGGGTTGGGTTAATATTGACGGAGGAAGTGTATGGCTTATAGCAGTTCTGTTCAAGGCTTACTACCTTTCTGCTTATGGCTTTTAGTCATTCTGTTAACTGGCAGTGTTACTGCGATATTATGGCTTTTAGCCATTCTGTCTACAGCGTTGAGCTGTTCTATTGACTTAGTGTCGCAACCGGTGCTAAGCTTAGTGTGTTGGCTGGGTGGGTCGATTTTATCCCCACATGGTGTATTGGTTGGTACGGGCAGTGTATTGGTTGGATTAGGCCAGGATTTCTGTCTATATTTTTGCATTTGTTACTACTTCTGTATTGGGCTCAGGCTCACCTGATTTTGTAATAGGCTAAGCCTATCTGACATTGATACCGTAATGGGCTCAAGCCTAGTTTGATACTGTATTCTATATGATTGATTGCTTGCTAATTAAGGGATTACACATTGAGTTTTCGTAAACTCACCCGTCTGACTAACTGTGTAGGTAATCCTCAGCCTTGGATGATTTGGAGCTGCGAGGGACTCGGAGGTGGCCATATGTCCACTGATGTTCTGCTAAAGACTTAATCATTTAAATTTCATTTTGGGCTATTGATTTTGTAATAAGGCCATTTGTGGTTTTACTTTTCATTGGGTTTTTACTTTTCTATTTTAAATTTGCTAGCTAGGAAAATGCGAGATTTTCAAAATAATAATTGTTTTCAAGAACGTTCAAAAACACATGTTTTAAGTTTCAAACTGAAGAAGCTTCCACGATTTAAGATAACTTGAGGTATCAATGTCGGACATTAAGGTAAAGGTTTGTAACGAGATGGTTTACTAATGAATAATAAAAGAGTTTTCAACACGGAAACGAATTTTTATCGGACGGAACAAGTTTTTCCAATAAGCACTTCAATGTGACATGCTAGATTTAGCCATAACGTTTGGGTTGGGTTTGGGGTGTTACAGAAACGACTTGCTAAATGGTCTCTTCCTTGATTTGTGAGACTCCATTTCAGCTTTCCTCTTTTTTTTGGGCAATTCCTTGGCCTTACAAGCTCTATCCACTAGCACCACAAACTCTTTTATCTCAAGAATACCGACAAACATTTTGATGTCCTCGTTTAGTCCATCCTCAAACCTCTTGCACATGATGGCTTTGGTAGATACACATTCTCAAGCGTACTTGCTGAGTCTTACAAACTCACGTTCATATTCAGTTACGGTCATCCGACCCTGTTTTAACTTTAAGAATTCCTTACGTTTTTTATTAATAAACCTCAGACTAATAAACTTCTTGTGGAACTCTTCCTAGAAGAACTCCCAATTAACTTTCTCCCTTGGTACAATCGACGCAAGGGTATTCCACCACTGATAGGTAGAGTCTCGTAATAGAGATACTACACACTTCATACACTCTTCAGGGGTGTACGATAGCTCATCAAATACCTTTCTAGCCAAAACTCGGCTCTTTCTAGGTCATCATCCTTAGTAGCTTGGAACTCTTTTGCCCATTGTTTCTGAATTCTATCAATTGGAGGCTTTTCTTGCCTCACTACCTCTACTATCTGAGGAGCTGTTGGGGTAGATTGAGGGAATTGTGGGGGTGGAGCTTTGTGTTGAGTGGCGGGGTTCACTCGAACGAACTCAGTGAACCACTCGTTCATCACTTGGAAGAAGGCTTCTCGAGCCTCTCCTCCCTGACTTACAGTAGCTGGCCTATTCTCAGTTCCAGCTAGCACCATCCCTTCTCCAGGAGCTGGCGCATTGCTTTCTACATCATCAACCATAGCTCGTTCGGGATCCATATACTATAATAAAACACATTTAAACCTTAGAAGTCGTCACACTATCATTTCTCATAAATACATAAGTATGGCATGTATAGCTAGACTTATACATGTGCTAGGTTAGTCCTAGAATCGACTAAACATTAGCTCTAATACCACTAAATGTAACGCCCCTTTACCTGAGTCCGACGCCTGGACAGGGTACGAGGTGGTATCTTACTGAACCATCTGTAACTTGAAATCTCGGGCTATAAAATTTCTTTTCTTTAAGAAACTTATCATTCATTCTCTTAATAACCTTATCATGGGCTTACAAGGCCTATAACATACATTAGATGCGTTCCAGAACCGATCCGAAATCTTTTAGGTAGTTAGAAATTTTTTACCTAAAACAGGGCCACACGCCCGTGTAGGATAGGACATGCTCGTGTGGGCAGGCCGTGTGGTCTCACATGCCCATGTCCCTTACCCGTGTCTAATTTATTTTTTTTATTTTCAACCTACAGGAGTTTTGACACGGCCTGGACATATGCCCGTATCTATGGCCCATGTCCTTCACACGGCCTAGGCACGCTCATGTCAACATCCTGTTGAGTATTCTGACTTGAATACCACAATCATTAAAATTGCACACGGCCAAGGCACATGCCCGTGTGCTTAGCCCGTGTTCTATACTGACTTAGCTAATTTGGATACAGGGGACACACGGCCTGTTAACACACCCTTGAGGCTGATCGTGTGTCACACACGGCCTAGGCACATGCCCGTGTGCCCAACCGTGTGGATAATAATAGGCTATTTTCCAAGCCTTATGCCACCCTGAAGCATAAGAAAACACAAAGCCAATTTTATAGCACACATCTAGGTATATTACACTCTCCAAATACTCACAATTAAGGCATCCTAATGCCAACATACATATTATTTTCATACACTTTACTACACTTAAGCATGTAAGGTTGCACATTCATGAACTTCATCTTCATTGTATAAAATATGAGTTAGGCAATATTAGGCCATTTTCAAAAGCTATTACAACATCACTTGGCTACACAAAATGACACTTAACAAAATGATTAAACTTCCTATACATGTCATACATCAAAATGATCAACTTTATTATACCAATCTGGATGACTTGATGGTGTAACTTCGAGCTTCGACTTTAACGATCCTTGAGCTGGTACGACAAATCTACATGGAAGAGGGAAAGGAAAGAGTAAGCACATAAAATGCTTAGTAAGTTGCATGAATAAATTAGCAACAAAATCATGAAATATCACTCAATTAAGTATCATGAATTTCATGTAGTTTCTTACTTATTCTCATGGCTTACTCAATCATACACTTACTCATGCTTTTCATGTTGTATTTCTCATAAAAATGTACTTTCAATTACTCATACTTACTCGTATATACCTGCAACACTCAATATGAAACTTTAGCCTTTCTCTTGAAACTCATCAACTTGAATAATTATCTCATTTAAAATTCTTTTAAATATCGAATGACACCTATAAGTCAATCTCATGAAATGATGCCAATGCCATATCCCAGACATGGCCTTACATATGATCACACGTTGATGTCGATGCCATGTCCCATGCATGGTCTTACACGAGATCGTTCTCTGATGCTGATGCCATGTCCTAGACATGGTCTTACACGGAATCTCATATCGGATGCCCAAGCCATGTCCTAGATGTGGTCTTACAGAGGATCCTTAGCTCTTCTCGATGCTGAAGCCATGTCCTGGACATGGTCTTATATGGGACCTCATCTCGGATGCCCATGCCATGTCCCAGACATGGTCTTACAGGGGATCACATCTTGATGCCAATGCCATGTCCCAGATATGGTCTTATATGGGATCTCAGTTTGGTGCCGATGCCATGTCCCAAACATGGTCTTACACGGGACCTACAATACTCATAACATGATTACAGTATCCTTCGTATTTATTAAACTTGCATATAACTTCTCTTTTCATGTTTTCATCATTTCCTCA
This sequence comes from Gossypium stocksii, assembly GCA_020496765.1. Lineage (NCBI taxonomy): Eukaryota > Viridiplantae > Streptophyta > Magnoliopsida > Malvales > Malvaceae > Gossypium > Gossypium stocksii. Next base: position 97,523,393 of record CM035629.1, on the reverse strand, counting down.
ACAAATCAATATCATGGAATTTATCATAACTCATACAAAATCATATCCATCTCTTCATGGAATATCACAATTTCATAAAAAGTCATCATAATGAATTTACATAACATAGGAGCTAAATTATTACATACAACTTACCTCGGGTTCGAAATGTGGGTGGATGCTCAGTTTAGTCCGCTACCTTACTTTTTCCCCTGTTTCAGTCCGGGCTTCGTGTTTCTTGATCTAAAATGACAAATTTAGCTTATTTAGTACCCACATTGACCAAATAGCCCATAACTCATATTTTGGCAAAATTTATAATTTTACCCCTAAACTTTTGTATATTTGCAAAATAGTCCCTAGGCTTGTATAATGAAATGTGTTTATTCTCTTGGCTACCCAAGCCTAGCCAACACTTACTAGTGTCCATAAGAGCCCACATTGCTCATAATTTCACACTTTTACCACACGCATTTTCATACTTTACAATTTGGTCCCTAATAGGGACTTTCATACAAAATCACCTAGAGAGAGTTGTTTACTACACTTTAACCTTTCATTTTCTACCACTAGGCATCAAAATAATTGCATGTCATGCATGGGTATATTTTTGAATATAAACCCTAGCTCAATTTACTGGCACAAATTAGCTAGATTAAGCTTCAAGGATTTCAAAAATACGAAGAAAATTAAAAACGAGGCTTGACGTCATTTACTTGAAGCTTGAAAATGAAAGAAACCCTAGCTATGGAGTCCTTAGAGAACTTGACACTTGCATGGAGAAGATGAGTCAATTTTTGACTTATTTTCCCTTCTTATTTCATGAATTAACCAAATGACCAAAATACCCTTATGTCCTTTCTTTGATATTTTTCCCTTCCATGGGCATTTTTGTCCATCATGCAAAAAATTGGTCTAATTTCCAAATAAGGGCTTCTAATAATCCCTCTTATGCTATTTCATACTTAAACCTTCTAGAAACTCACAATTTGCATCTTTTGTAATTTAATCCTAAAGGACAAATTAATCACTATTTCATAAAATTTCCTTCATAGAATTTTCTCAATATCATGCAAGCATGCCATAAATTCAAAAATAATCATGGAATGAAATTTTCTAGTTTGGATTTGTGGTCTCAAAACTACTATTTCAATTAGGCCCTAGTTCAGGCTGTTACAACTAAGTCAACCACAACCAAGTGATCAACCAAGTAAATCCAAGCTTCAATTTTGATTAGCTCGATCCTCTTCAAGATTCAAAGCTTCAACAGAGATAAAATATATATTACCACCTTTCAAAAGATATAATAAACACAAATTTTCATCAACTAGGCTACACAAAATTCTCACTCAAAGTTGCCTTACTAGATTTCTATCAAGTTGAAAACTCGATTCCTCTCAAAATCAATCACTCTGGCCCTCATAATCAGTTCCAAACATCAATACTAGACCAAATAAATGTATACTAAGCATTAATTTCACATTTAAATCAATTTCATAAAAATCCAGAAAATCGGCTCATGAAGATGATGAAATTCAAATTTTTTTAAATTACCCTCAAAACATGTTTAATCTTGATAAATTAGATAAAAACCTTCTAATAGATCCTTTTGAGTTGGAAAATCCATTGATTTGTGGATTTCCTCTCAAAATTCAAAAGCCATCAAGCACATTAAGCTTTTGAATAATATGACATTGATAAAAAAAAATCATGTAATTATCACTCAAATAATGTAAATATGCTTCTAATGATCATAAAATTAAGTTTAGAAATAATAATTACCTTTGATTTTTTTTAAATCCTTTGATTGAAAATCTTGATTCAAGAATCTTGAGAAATTTCAGAATATTTTTTGCTTCTTTTGCAAATAATTTCGTGTGAAAAGAGAAAGTTGTCGAATCTATTCTTTGATGATAGATATTTAAAATCATGCAAAGAAAACGAATTTTATAGCTCTCTAATATGATGTAAATGGTGTGAAAAGTAAGCTAGATGCATTGTGTTTAAAACTGAAACAACCCACCAGAAATTTAAAAATTGGGAAATTTGCCCAATGGCTACTCCTACATTTCCCTTACTTTACCAATTGATCATTTCCCTCTAAAATGCCAAATTTAAAGGTTTATTTGTCAAATAAATACTCCAAAATTTTCCTTATTTTACAATTAAATCCAATTTACTTAATATTTAAATTTAACTTAAATTAACCCCCAATAAAAATTATTTTAAAATTCTTTTTCGACCAAAATTAATTATTTTCACTAATAATTATTTAATTACTTTAAAATTAATTTTTCAAAAATATTTTTACTTTTCCGGATTATTGTTTAATTGATTTTAAATGAAATTGACCTTCTAAATAAAATTAAAAAAATACTATTAACTCGATAAATTCCTAAATTCATGCTCGGAACCCAAAAAATATACCCAAAACTATTAGAACTAGTTTAGGGATATTATAAAGAAGCCCAACCTAAATTAATTTAGGATATGGGGATGTGAAACACATTTATTGGATAAGGATGCAAAGAAGTTGGATTCATGGAAAATTTGTGCAAGTTTGTTGGCTATCCAAAAAGAACAAAAGGTGGATTGTTTTATAACTCAAAGGACTAAATAGTTAAAGTATTAACACTTGCTACTTTCCATGAAGAAAGTTACACGGGTGATTTTGAACCTCTAAGTATATTGTTACTAAAGGAGATTCCGAGAAATGTGGAGCCCCAAATCCGACCGAGAGAGTTAGACTTGAATCTAGAACGTCACACTAATCACTTACGTGACTCCTTACTGACTAGCAAAACACATCGTAGAGGTCACCACTCACATCATATTGGTGCACGCTTAATTAAAAATAAATGAAATTAAACACGCAAGCCTTGAAATCATGCTCTTTTAGCAAAACCATCAAAATAACTGTAACACCCCAAACCCGACCTAGATGTTATGGCTAAATCTAGAGATGCTAAAAAATAGTTGTAAATCTGGCTTTTGTTTATTGAAAAACATCATGAACCTTTGTTACTTAAAAGCCCTTTTTATTTGAAAACGTATTTGACATAATTATTCAGTTAAAAACGTTGTTTATTTACATTTTCTAACTAAACTGAATATTTTGCAGTGGAAATTCTTAAAACATTATATTTAGGAAAAACCAAGTTTGTTTTCTTGAAAATAGTTAGTTGTAGGAAAATAGTCGTTTTCAGTAAGTCGTTTTATTAAATGTTATGCTAAAAATCCAAAATTAAATCCAAATCGAAAATAATCCCAAATGTCCAGAGAGTCCAAAATTTACAAAACTCTCAAACCAGAAAAATTAAATAAGTCAAATTTAAATAAATTGAGTTTACGAAAATGTGGATATAACCGAGCTCTCATCACACCAACCCGCTTAAGTTGAGGGTTACCTGAAAGTGACAAATAAACAGAAAGTGAGTTTTCATAACTCAGTGTGTAACTTAAAAGAAAACAGAATCACAGACTTAACTTCAGATTTGTTACATAGTAGAGCAGATATAGATGTATATCTCATATAGAATCAGAATCATATGCAAATTTACAATCCCCCATTCGCTACACACCATTTCTTATCATCCATACACACCATGTATGGTCTTAAAGACCCATCTAGCCCTACATACCACTTAATGTTGATATGGCACTGTCCAGAATATTTGCAGTAGTGCAGTCAGTATAATGGATGAGAAATCGCCGCTCACAGAAACACTTCCCCCACATAATATATCCCACCCCAAAATCAGATATGGACAGAACATAAATCATACGTAATGTTTTATATGCAAATCATGTACGTATTTAACATCATACTCAATTTAAATTATCATATGACATCTCAGATACATTTATAGATATAAAAAATTCATAATAACAGATGATCAAATTTCATGCTTTAAAGTATATTTAATCACATACTAATCCCACAGAAGGCCCACGGTCGATTAGGACGACGTGTACGACCTTAGGGAAAAATTCTAAATTTTGGGCCCACATGGCCCAAAATAGCCCACACGATATAGCACACGATTTGTCACACTGTCGCAAACAGCCTACCATATGGCCTGACACACGGCCGTGTGGCGCCGAAGTACCTAATTTTAGCTTTCGACGTTCATTGTTTTTTGGGTTTCTTGTTAAACACCTTGATCTAATGTGAGTTCCAAAAGCATGTATTCCAATGCCCAAATCAACAGTTAACACTAATAATTTCAGTAACGATTCACGAAATTAATCAAGAATTCACCATAATGAACTCATTCGACCCTCCAAAAACACATCTGTACACTCACCGCTAGACGAATCAACAACTACACGAAGCTTAAGTCACTAGAGGAACACTAAACACCTCTTGATTTTCCCTTAAAATGTATCAAATAAATTAGGTAACATAAAATACTGATTTTTGCACCACAATTTTGAAATTCCAAAATCCCTAAACACCCAACGAACAATTTAATTAAAAGAATAGAAACGAACGAACGAAACCTTACCTTCACAGATTGAGACCAAAGTAATAGGACCAAGAACATCTTGCAAACAACAAAAAAATAGAAAGGAGGCCGCAGGAATAAAACAAAAAAGAAAGAAAAAGAATAGAACGTGTAAATTTGGGAAGAAAGAATAGTAACAGTTTGGAAACAAAAATTAAAACTAAAAATCAAAAAATAAAGAAAATAAAAGGGATAAAAGGGAGATTGGGAGAACAAAAAGAAGAAACAAAATATGAAAAACAAAATGGGAAATGTGGGGGAAAATGTGAGAAGATAGGAATAGATTTTTTTGGGAAAAAAACAATAAATTAAATTGATAATCTTTTAATATTATTATACTATTATTAATTTAAAATAAAACAAAATTCTAACCGACTAACCCCTTGATAACTTATCATCTTTTTCAAGAGTTTTAATTCAATTTGAACTCCACCAACTTGGACAACAACTAAGGACTAACAAAATAATAAATTCAATTTTTCTCACGCAGAGATTCAAACTCAAGACCTCAGACGCAGAATTAAGGCACTTATCCACTGATACAAATACTTAATTATAATATATTTTTAACAAATCAAAAATTAGATTTTTGGGGTGTTACAATAACATTCAAGGGTAAAAACGTCTTTTTACATATGATACACGAAACATTCATAAAACAAAAAATTTAAACATATATACATGCAATGAGATATTATTTAAAATATTAATTGGATAAAGAGACTAGAATCAATAAGTAAAACTCATTTAATTTTAAAAGTGAAGGTTAATGACTAAATCATAATTTTGGAAAAATATCTGAAATATATCCTTTTACAAAATTGAAAGAAAAATTATGAAATTAATTTTATAAAGCTTGGCCATGCAAATTTTCAAAACATTTTATGATTTTTAAGGCTTCAATTACATAGTATAAGAGTCATGACTAAATTCCTATGACCACAAAACATGCCAAATTTCCTTAATCTAACATATTATATAGCATACAAAGAACACACAAAACATGCTTACAATCATTAAAACATACAACAACATGCTTTAACACTTCATATGATTATCTATACTAGCATGCATTTACAAGTCCATAACAAATTTACTTAGCATACCAATTTTGCCTACCATGCATTTTTAAATGCATGAAAAGTCCATTTCATACCAATAAATCATTTAAAATTTACCTAAATTTTCAGCATTTCATTTCACCACCAATTCACATATTAGCCAAATATCTTGCATACCAATTTATCATACATACCACCCATTAACATGCATACTCATTCAAGCATTTCAAGAGACATTCTAAAACAATCCAAAGTCCCCAAAACAAATTAAATAGTCCATAATGTCTGATTACAATTAGAAAAACAAAGTCTAATTCCCTCTATAGATGAATCCTACATTGCCTTTATTATTTGCAAAATCAAACCAAGTTACCTACTCAAAAGATTACCTTGCTTTGGATCACCACTTACACACTTTCCCTTCCTCACACGATAATTTCAATGTATCAATAATATATACCATGATTGATGAGCTCATCAATACCATGATTTCCATTCCATTATTATTTTCCCATATTTATCCCATTGAATTTCTAGGAATTTCGATGGATTTTCAGGGGTACACTTCAATGTACAAATCCGGGTTCGTCAATTTATATTCATGTGTGCACATTTTCATTTCAGAGAGCACACTCCCGTGAGCCTCATCCTTACAGCAGAATTACCAGTCCAGGCTAAATCCTCTGTAATATAAACTCATAGAGTATTGTCGGGATTACCAATCTAGGCTAAATCCCTTGTAACGACAATTACTCTAATGAGCTTGGATCTGAATTACCAGTCCAGGCTAAATTCAGACCCTAATTCGGATTACCTATTCGGGCTAAATCCATTTTCCACATATTCTTCGGAAGGGCTATATTAAGATAGGATCACCCGTCCGCACTAGATCCTTTTATCGTCAATTCTTTTTTAGAGATCCATCAAATTTTCCTTTCATTCAACCGGGATTTCTTCTCCTTTTTATCAAATATATCAATGTTTCATCAATTTTCATACAATGAACATTCAAATCATATTCACATCAATAACATACAAACATTTAAGAATATAATTCAAGTTACACGAACTTACCTTGATACTTGTTCATATACAAAAATCTACTAATCCCAAACTTTTTCCTTTCCTCGATCTAGCTTCGTATTTGAGTCTTTGGGATCTAAATAAATAAATTTAATCATCAATTTAACATTTCATGTTCATATGTACCATTCTCTACAATTCCACTATTATTTATAGTTCATTCAAAGCTGTCTACTCCGGTCGTAGTCACTAAATTATTTTTATCTTGAAATACGGAACTCTAAAGTAAGATCTGTTAATTTTTCCTGAAACTAGACTCGCATATCTTCTTACCATAAAATCTTTAGAATTTTTGGTTTAGCCAATAAGTACAGTTTATTCTTTAAAGTCACCCCTATTCTTCTGTATGACAGTTCTGACCTTTCTTTACTAAAAATTAATTATCTCCTTGTACGGTATTCAGATGATGTTTTTGTTTGTTTTTCTTGAAAATAGACTCATTAAGGATTTCACAAATATAAATTAAGTTCCTTATTATTTTTCTTCAACTTTTGGTGATTTTCCTAATTCAAAATAGGGGAACCCAAAATTATTCTGACCTTGTCTCACAAAATTTATTATATCTCATGATTTACAATTCCATTTATACTGTTTCTTTTATGAGAAACTAGACTCAATAAAATTTAATTCCATATTTTTTTAACCCTCTAATTCGATTTCTAAAATTTATGGTGATTTTTCAAAGTTAGCCTACTGCTGGTGTCCAAAACTGTTTTAGTGCAAAGGGTTTATTACCATTTTCCCCTAAGCTTTTAATAAGTGATAATTTCGTCCCTACTTAATTAACCTCTCAATTGAGTTGATTTTTCTTAATTAACACTTTATTCTATCTTTTTAAACTACTTTATAGCCTTTGGAAATCAGAATCTCAGCACTAGATTTTAATTTCACACTCTTTTACAAATAGGTCCTAAATATCCACTTCCTATTCATTACATTCAATAAAATCATCATATAATAAGATTAAAGCTTAAATTCCATTATAAATCATCATATACTTACAGCACTAAACCATGGTGACTTCCAATTTCATGCATGAAATCAAAAACTAATGAATTTAATAGTAGGACCTAGTTGTAAAAGTCTTAAACCACAAAAATTACAAGAAAAAGGCAAGGATTAAATCACTTGGTACAAAAATTATGAAATACCAGCTTAAAGAACCCCTCCTATGGCCTTTTTGCTGATGAGAATGAAGAAAAATCACAATAAATCTAGATATTTCTATATTAGTCCTAGTTTTATTTAGTTAATAATGCAATATTCCAAATTTGCCCTTAAATCATCCATTCTCCTGATTTTTCTCAGCTTCTGCCGCCCAAAGTATCTCCTTTGGGCTTATTTACACTTTTGATCCCTCCTCATTTGACAATTGAGCTATTTAATCCTCCTAGTAACTTTTACACCTTTTTCAATTTAGTCCTTTTCATTTAATTGACTGCCCAAGCGTTAAAATTTTCTAACTAATTTTTAATACCATATTACTAACATTTCATAAATATTTATAAAAATATTTTCGACTTGATTTTACGAGATTGAAGTCTCGATAACTTATTTTTACCCAATTTCTTCAATAATTTCTTTTTCTTAACTAACCACTAAATCGGTAAAATTTTTCTATCGATATTTCCATACAATTTTCCTATTATATCAATATTTATACAAAAATATTAAAATAAATTTCTCTTTAAATCGGATTACTGGTTACGAATCACTATTCCAATAACCTTGAATTTAGGCCATTGCAAAATCATACAAGGGTATTTTCGTCCAAAGTTTAAAAATTTTCAATTTTATTTCAAAACTAAGTTATTAGTGTAAAATCCAAAAAGTTTTAACTTGTGAGTTAATAAACCTTGCAAACTTAGTTCTTGCAAACATGGCTCTAATACCACCAAATGTGGCACCCCAAACAAAGCCGAAAAGGTTTGACCTGAATGCGAAACGTCATATTAACCATTTTCTTGACTCTCTTTATTAACCAGCAAAACACACCATAGAAGCCACCATTCACACTATATGGGTACACGATTAATTATCAATAAATAAATGAAACTAAACACACAAGCCTTAAAATCATGCTCTTCTAGCAAAATCAACAAAATAACTTTCAAGGGTAAAAGATTTTTTTACATACGATACATGAAACATTCATAAAACCAAAAATTTAAATAGACATACATGCTACGACATATTATTTAAAACATTAATTGGAAGAAAAGACTAGAGTCAGTAAGTAAAACTCATTTAATTTAAAAAATGAAGGTTAAAGACTAAGTCATAATTTTGGAAAAATATCCAAAAAACATCCTTTTATAAAATTGATAGAAAAATTATGAAATTAATCTTATAAAACTTGGTCATGCCAATTTTCAAAATATTTTATGATTTTAAGAGCTTCGATTGTATAGTATAAGAGTTAGGACTAAATTGTCATGACCACGAAACATGCCAAATTTCCTTAATATAACATATTATATAGCATAAATAGAACATATAAAACATGCTTACAATCATTAAAACATGCAACAACACAATTTAACACTTCATTCAATTTTCTATACTAACATGCATTTACAAGTCCACATCCAATTTACTTAGCATACCAATTTTGCCTACCATGCATTTTTAAATGCATCAAAGGTCCATTTCATATGAATAAACCACTTAAAATTTACCTCAATGTCCAGCTTGCTATTTCACCTGCATTTCACATATTAGCCAAATATCTTGCTGTAATGACCTGAAAGTCAATGGTGTTGGAAAGTGTGATCTCAAAACCCCGATTTCATTAATCAAACTCAGAAATATTTTTATTATATATTTACAGAGTTATTTTAGTAGTGAACTAAATTTTGGTTTGGTAATTTTATTAATTTATGACTTAATTAGAGTATAGAGACTGAATCGTATAAGTGATAAGAGTGTAATTTGCTTAAGGAATTATAATTGGAATTAAAAGTTAGGGATTTATATAGTAAGTTTTCCATTAAAAAATTAGTGGCTGGTTTCTCATAATGTTTGTAATGAAAATTTAGTTTAATTTTGTATTAAATGAAAAATAAATTAAATAAGAAATGTAATATAATAAAACAAAACAAGTGAGTGGGATGAAAGAGAAATTAAAAACTCTTTACTTTCCCAAACTCACGAAAATAGAGGAAGAAGAAAAGGGGTTCGGCCTTCAAGGGTTTCATCTTTGGATTTCAAATTGGGTAGTTAAAATTAGTCATTTTCTTATAATTTTTATGTTTTCAGAATCCCAGTAGCTTAATCTAGCTAACCCATGTTATATTTTTGGTATTGTTTAAGATTAAGAATGTTGCTGTTGATGGACAGTTGAAGTTCTAAGGATTTTTTTAGTAGATTTTAAGTTTAGAGTTGAAAAATGACTAAATTTTAAAGTAAATTGATGATTTTGAGCAATATGGACTAAACTATACAAAAGTTGCATAATTTGGAAATTGAAGGTCAAACTTGTTTATGTATTGATAAAATGTCTTGTTGTTTTAATCCATAGCTAACGTCGACTCGGATCCCTCGAAAAAGAAAGGAACATATAAGGTTTTCGACAAATAACTCAGAGTTCACAATTTGTATTTCTATAATCCAAAATATTTAAATTGTTGCATATAAACATTTCATCATATGGGAAGTTGATAAGGTGAGTTAGTTCTTTGAAAATCTATGTGAAATGCTAATTGAATGTTTAGTTCAGAAATTAGACTTAATTTGATAGTTATGTAAATAGTGTACATTGAATTGTATATTGAATTGATTTGATTTGATTTGATTTGATTTGAGAAATGTATAATGTTGATAGATGCATGATAATAGATCGATAGAAAATTTGTTTTAATATTGGGGATTTGGCATGTTGAATCAAAACGAGAAACAGGTTTCCCTATAACTGTTCGAGTAGGGTCAGGTTAAATGGCATGCCATATGATAGGAAGAGTTCAGGGTTATATGATTACATGTTAGGGAGTGCTAGACACCTCTTTTGTTGGTTATACCAACTAGTGCTGGGGACATTTATTTTTCAATTTTAACCAGCCAATGCAGGGTACAATTTAATAATATGGATTTATCCATTAGGCACTGGGAGCCAAATTAGTGTGTTGATTGGATCCGTGTATCTGTCCGAGTCATGTTAATAAGGAATTGAAAATGGAAACTGAAACTACAATGGTGGAACATTTAAGTTAAGGATGATTATGAACTTTGAATGTATTCAATGGTGAATTTTGAGATGGAATATGCTAAAGGATGATCTAATTACCAAATGATATATGAAGTGAATATAAGTGAATTGATACATGGTGATGGCTATATTGCATTTTATTATTTATGTCTTATGCGTTATTATATGTTAGATTAATTATTAATATTTAGATTATAGAAATACCATTGAGTTACTCAGCATATGGTCTTGTTTTTCGTGCACAGGTTGGGTACTTAAAGATTTGATCGTCATTCCAGCATCCAGTGACAAGCCTAAACTCAAGTGTTGGAGAATTGTTCTTTTTGGTCTTGGTATGTATCTAGGATTTTTATATATTTAAAATGGTCATTTTATAGCTTGTTGATATTTGAAGATTATGTATATATGTATATATGTAATGACTTTAGTCATGTTGTTAATGACTTGTTTGGTTGCTTGAATTATATGTCTAGTCTCCTTATAGTTGAGGAAACACCATCCTATATAATATATTTTGGTTTTTGCTTGAATGTGGAATAATAAATGATATGCTTAGGTTATGTTTAGGTGTTATTTGGTAGGTTTAATGCTTAAATCATGAAACTGATTTTAAGGTTATTTGTGTTTAAGTAAATGATAGTAGATGCGTCATTAAATGTTTAATGAAATGGTATATAAATGTTGTATGATTGATGGAGAAAAATATGAGATTTTTGAAATGGATGAATGAATGCATGTTTGTTTGATTGTTGAAGTGCCATTGGAGGTATAATGGTTTGATTGAATATGATCATTTAGCTAATTTTGAATTTTTGTTTGCGGTACCAACTGTGGCATATTGGTTAGGCATTTAGGATGGTTGATGAAAATAAAGTTTTTTACTTGAATTGGATGCATTTGAATAAGTTGAAATGTGGTTTAGGTTATAATTTGTTTGGATTTCGTTTGATATTGTTGTTAGCACCTTATTGCTTGGGTCCGAATACCGAACTGAGTAAGAGGTGTTACACTTGCATACCAATTTACCATATATACCATACATTTACATGCATACTCATTAAAGCATTTCAAGAGACATTCTAAAACAATTCAAAGTCCTAAAAACAAATTAAACAGTCCATAATGACCGATTACAATCCAAACAAAACAAAGTCTAATTCCCTCTGTAACATCTCAATTTAGGGCTTAGTCAAAATAATAGTTTCGAGACCACAAATCTGAAGTAGAAATATTTGTTTTATGATTGTTTTGATGTCCATGACATGTTTGCATGATTGTGTGAAATTTTCATGAAGAAATTTTGTGAATAAGAGTCCAATTTGACTTTTAGGACTAAATTAAAAAAATTGCAAAATATTAGATTCTAGAAGCTTTAAGTATGAAATAGCTTTGGATTATTAATTAGAGGTCCTTAAATATAATTTACCCAATTTCTAGTTTTATGGACAAAAATGGACATGGAAGGGAAAAATATCAAAGAAAGGCCTTAAGGGCATTTTGATCATTTGGTTAATAAATTAATAAAAAGGAAAAATCAAGTCAAAATTGTGTCCATCTTCTCCATGCCATATCTGAAATTTCCATGCTCACCATAGCTAGGGTTTTTGTCATTTTCAAGCTCATAGTAAGTGTATCCTAGCCTCGTTTTTAATGTTCTTTGTATTTTTGAAGTTGTTATCAACCGATCTAGCTATTTTTACCATTATTTTGAGCTAGGGTTCATGTTAAAAAATTTTTCCATGTGGGACATGCATGTATTTTGATGTTTAATGAAGGAATATGAAAGTTTGATGTGTGATAAACATCTTTTACAAGGTGATTTTTCAAGAAAACACCTAAAAAGGACTTATTTGTAAAAGTTGTAAAATAGGTGGTAAAAATTTGATTTGAAAGAAAATGTGGGCTATTATAAGCATGAAATGTGTTTGGCTAGGCTTAAAGTACAAAGAAATCAAATGAAAATAATTTTACGAGCCTAGGGACTAATTGTAAATATGTGAAAGTTTAGGGGTAAAATTATAATTTTGTTAAAGTATGATTTATAGGCTGTTTTGAGCAATGTGATAATTAAATAAGTGAAATTTTCTATTATAGATCAATAGCAACAGAGTCTGAACCTAGACCGGGGAAAGAACAAGCTTTTGGACTAAATCGAATAGTTAGTCATATTTTGGTACCGAGGTAAGTTTGTGGGTAAATAATGCAACATTTCATTATTATGTATTCAATACTTTAATATAGCTTGAATTGTGTAATTGTATTTACGAAATTGGTTAATGATGAATTGATGACATTGTGACAAAGTTTCGATATCTCGAAATCTCGGTTGAACCTTAGGAATAGATAGGATACAAATGTCATGACATTAGGGTTATTGAGATTCCGTATAAGACCATATCTAGGATATGGCATCAGTATGTGAGTACGTATAAGACCATATCTAGGATATGGTGTTGTTATGAGATTTCTTGTAAGACCATGTCTGGGACTTGGCATCGATATGAGACATCATGTAAGACCATAGCTGGACTATTGGCATCGATATGTGATCCCATGTAAGACCATATCTAGGATATGGCATTGGCATCTTGCTATTTGTATGAGATTTCCCGAGTATCCTTTAGTATTCCAAGCGGTTCAACGGGTAACTCAATGACAATGTCAAAGAAATGATGAGGTATGAACATGTTGAAAAGGTACAGGTATGTACACGAAGCTTATTAAACATTGAGATTATGACTCGATGAGTTCTTGGTAAGAAGTGAATGAAGGAATCATGAGCACGAGTTTTATTGTTCACTATGTGACTAACATGATTTAAGATGTATCTATGATACTTGATGACATTGTGACAAGTCATATTTATGTTATGTGTATGATATTGCATGATTAATGTTGTTAATTATTTACATGCCAACTTCCTAAGCTTTATCCTTACTCCCTTTTCTTTTCTATTTTTCTTATAGTATCATCAAGCTAGCTAGGGGATCGAAGGATGTCGGAGACTTGATCACACTATCAATTGGAATATTTGGGTATAGCTAGTCTTAACATTTTGAGTATGGCATGTATAGGGACTTGGTCTTTTTGTTATATGTCATATTGGTTTAGCCAAATATGTTGGCTTATGATGATACTTGATTCATTTTGTATAAGGCTATTTGGTATTAGCTAATATTGATTATAAGTAAATTTGCATGATAATGCATTCCATAGATGTGGTAATTTGTATGTTTTGAATTGTTGAGTATGTGATAGGCTAAGTATGTTATAAATGTCATAAAAATAAGGAGATGATGTCTTAGTTGTGGACGTGTTGGTTGCTCAAAAATGCTATGAATTATATCAATGCATTGGTGCTTGTGTGCTTATGTCTTAGGGTGACAATTGGCTTGGTAAATAGCCTATAAATTGTCCATATGGGTAGACACACGGGCGTGTGTCTAGGCTGTGTGTGACACAAGGTCAGCCCCATAGGTGTGTGAATAGGCCGTGTGTCCCCTGCACCTTAATTTTTAAGAAATAGAATGCCTAGTATAGAGCACATGGGCAGAGACACGGGCGTGTGTCTCAGCCGTGTAGAGGCCACGGCCTGGAACACGGGCGTGTACTAGGTTGTGTGAAAACTAGTTTAGCTTCAAAATGAAAAATAATTCGACATGGGCTGAGCACATGGGCGTGTTTCTCTGTAACGCCCTGAATTTGGCCTAGAAGTATTGGGCCTTAAGCAAGGGAATAGTTAGGAGACAGCAAATAAATATTTAATTATGAAAGAAATGACACAAGTGATTGCTTGCTCTAATGGTTAAGTGATTTAGGAGTGTTTGGGAGTGTTGGAGAAGTCCTCGGTTCAAACATGTGCTTTAGAAAAAATTTTATTTTTTGTGTATAAATCCTTGGGATCTAGGTTAGAAGGCTTTTAAGTTGATGTCATTAAATCTTGACACAAGAAAGCTTGGTCGTCTAGTGGCAGTGGCATGATTAAGGCTGCAAGGGGAGCTTGAGTTCGAATCTCATGATGCGCAAATGAGTATTTATTTTACTTCCTTGCTGCATGAGAAGTGGAGTTTGACTAGAACTCTGCAGGTTGGACTTTGAATGAGTCATGGAGTAATTCAAGGAGGAAAAAGGGGAATTTGGATAGGTGGTTGGTGAGTTGTTGAGGAGAAATATTTGGAGGAGGTTAAGAGAATTTGAATTAAGAGAAAATTTGTGCCGAATGGGGGACTCCAAGCACATGTGATTTTGGCATTGAGTGGTTGTAGGGGTGGTTCTGATTCTCATTCCTCTATTTCAGGATTTTAAGCTTTTCTTTCGAAGCTACATTTGTTAAAAGTCATTTGGGGTCTCTCGGTTTTTCTTTTTCTATCATTTCAAGCCTTTTTCTTCTCTCTGCTTTCGGCTTTTGTTTTGTTCAGTTCCATATCCTTTCTCTTTTCTCCTCTTCCTCTTATTTTGTTTCTTTTAATCATAGTGGTCGAATCCCTCTCACTTTGGTGGTTGAATATTACCTCTCTCCTCTCCCATTATTCTTTCTCCTTCAGTTTCTTTCATAACCGATTCACTCATCTTTCTGCAAAGCCGAATACTCTTCTTTGGCCTCTCTTCTTACACCTTATTCCTTTTTAAGCCGAATACAACACCTTTCTCACTTGTATTCCGTGTTGGTAGATTATTCTCTCTGACAAGTGAGTGAGGGGGTTTCTTGAGTCTTTTAGGACTGTTCGAAATCCTCCCTTCATCAATCGATTTTGCAATGGCCGAATAGTGTTTGGTAAGTCCTTGTCTTGCTTCTCCATTTGCGGTTCTTCTCTGTTTCTTCTATTTTCCATTGTCGATTCTCAATTTCTATTTCATTCATGGTACTTTTCGTTTTTCTTTTGAACGTCTCAAAGAATGGAAGAGTCTACAAGTGTTGCGATAGCATGTCACAAAAAGAGATGGCAATGATGGCGAGTAATAGCCATACTGAGGGAAGTTCAGGAGGGTTGCCAACTGAGAATGGACTCGTAGCCCCTGCCCCTAAATGTAAGCAGCGCAAGGTGTCGGTGGTTCGAGACTTTGTGCCAGGGTGCGGTAGGGTGGCTGCACCAATCACTAGACCAAGTGAACATGCCACAATTGACTAATCTAGTCAAGCGGTAGGTAAGCCTTTGTGTATAAGAGTTTTGATTAGGGTTCTCTTCGACTCGTTTGTTAGCCTATTAACAGAAAGTTGGGATTGAATGTAGGTTGGAGTTCTCGTGGCTCTTAGCACGGTTTCATAAATAGGTGTGTAATAGTACCCTGTATTTGATAGTCGGTGAAAAGCTGAAAAGTGTGTAACCACACTATTATAGTCGTAATTGACAAAAAAAACCGAAGAGCCGAAAACTGTGGCAACTGATGCCACACGGGCGTGCGAACGCACGTGTGGAAAATAGTGACCACGAAACATAGGCGTATGACCAGAATACCCCCGTAGGGTAAAATGACCGAAATACCCCAGTAGGATAAAATGATTGAAATAACCCCGTAGGGTAAAATGACCGAAATACACCCGTAGGGTAAAATGATCGAAATACTCACATAGGGTAAAATAACCAAAATACACCATTAGGGTAAAATGACCGAAATACCCCCGTATGGTAAAATGACCGAAATACTCCTATAGGGTAAAATGACCAAAATACTCCTGTAGGGTAAAATGACCGAAATACTCCTGTAGTGTAAAATGACTGAAATACCCTCGTAGGGTAAAATGACCAAAATACCCTCTTAGGGTAAAATGACCGAAATACCCCTGTAAGGTAAAAGGACCGAAATACCCCCATAGGGTAAATCTCATGGACATGTGAGAATATTAGACCCGGCTATGTCGCACATATGGCTAAGGTCGTTTCTAGGCTTAGTGGGCCACACGGGCGTATGGACCCACATGGGCCGCATAATGGGCTTCGGGCCTATTCACACTGTTATGGATGATGAGGTCACATGAGTCGCCTGAGACGACTGTGGACCTTCTGATAGGTCAGTACGTATGTCTAGACCCATTCTGATGAAAATGACCGTTATACCCCTAAAGGTAAAATGATTGATTTGCTTATGTTATGTTTGTCTGTACTCGAGCATGACATGTTGCATTCATTATGTTATTATGACATGACATTCTGCATGGGGTTGGGTTATTATTGACGGAGGAAGTGTTATGGATTTTAGCCATCCTAATTATGGCATTCTGCCATCTTGATTATGGCATTCTACCATCCTGCTTATGGCTTTTAGCCATCCTGCTTATGGCTTTAAGCCATCCTGTTTACTGGCAGCTTTGCTGTGATATCGATTAGTGTTGCAACCGGTGCTAATCTTGGTGTGTTTGGATGGGTGGGTCAATTTTATCCCCACATGATGTGACTGGTGAGACGGAGTGGTGTGTTTGGCTAGATTGGGGTGGGATTTCTGTTGTATTTCTGCTCTGTTTACTGATACTACATTGGGCTTAGGCCCACTTGATTCTGTTTTTGATTCTATAATGGGCTCAGGCCCAGATTGTTACTGCATTATGTATGTCTGACTGTTTTTTATTAGAGGATTACACACTGAGTTTTCGTAAACTCACCCTGCTGTTTAACTGTACAGGTAATCCCTAGCGTTAGGCGGTTCGATGTTGCGAGGAGCTCGATGGTGGCCACACATCTGTACTGGTTTATATTAGCTTTTGGATTATAAATATGGTATTTGGGTTTTTGGTTGCAATAAGGCCTCATTAAACTTAAATTATTTTATTTTGGGCTTTACTTATTTAGATTGATACTTAATTGATAGGAGTGGAACGCTGGTTTTGAAAAAAAGGGGTTAACTGTTTTCAAAACACCGCATTTTAGCAACATTTTTGGAAATGCTTCCGCAACAAACATTGTTTTAAAAGTAATGACAATTTAGAATGGTTAACAAATGACTAAGATGATTTAAGAATTGACAAAGAGGCTTTAACCTTCAAACTGGATTTTATCAGTAAGAACTAGTTTCCGAAAAACACTCCAATGTGACATCGCCAGATTCGGCCATAAAGTCCAGGCTGTGCTTGGAGTGTTACATTTAGTGGTATTAGAGCCAAGTTACAAAACTCGGCTATGGAATGGGTTTTCAAATTTTGAATTTCAATAAGTTGTTATCAAACATGTGAAGTGTTTTGAGTATTTTCTTCTGAAAAGTGTGGCACACCTAGTCTTTGGTGCCGAATCCGTAAGTTTTCTGGATACTATTGTCTATTTAAAACTGAAATGTAGTAAGCTAAGAAATACTATAACTACTTTAGAAATTAGACTATACTACTCTAGTTAGAGTAAACTGTGTAGGAAACTTAAACTGTAGCGTGCCTACGATTGCGAAAACAAACTCAAAACTATTGTTTCTCATAAGACATTTGCTTAATTACTGGAACTGTAATTTGATCATAAAACTATTAATACGAGATAAAGTGCAACTCGATAATCAACACCAGAGGTACTCACGGACGAGGTTTAAGAGGCCGTGATAGAGGCCATAGAGGTACTCGAGTTGGGTCTTCATCAACTGGCCATATACCTAACTTGGAATCAGAGTGCGCAACGGGAGCATATTGGTGAAGTCTGTGTGGTGCGACTAATCTGATAAGTTAGAAATTTTGGGGACGAAATTTCTTTAAGGAAGGGTAAATTGTAACGCCCTGAATTTGGGCCTAGAAGTATTGGGCCTTGAGCAAGGGAACAGTTATGAGACAGCACATAAGTATTTAATTGTGCAAGAAAATGACACAAGTGATTGCCTACTCTAATGGTTAAGTGATTTAAGAGTGTTTGGGAGTGTTAGAGAAGTCCTGGGTTCAAACTTGGGCTTTAGCAAAAATTTTATTTTTAGTGTATAAATCCTTGGGATCTAGGTTAGAAGGCTTTTAAGTTGATGTCATTAAATCTTGACACAAGGAAGCTTGGTGGTCCAGTGGCAGTGGCGTGATTAAGGCTGCAAGGGGAGCTTGACTTCGAATCTTATGATACGCAAATGAGTATTTATTTTACTTTCTTGCTACATGAGAAGTGGAGTTTGACTAGAACTCTACAGGTTGGACTTTGAATGAGTCATGGAGTAATTCAAGGAGGAAAAAGGGGGATTTGGATAGGTGGTTGGTGAGTTGTTGAGGAGAAATATTTGGGGGAGGTTAAGAGAATTTGAATTAAGGGAAAATTTGTGCCGAATGGGGGACTCCAGGCATATGTGATTTTGACTTTTAGTGGTTGTGGGGGTGGTGCCGATTCTTATTCCTCTATTTTGGGATTTTAGCATTTCTTTCGAAATCGCATTTGTTAAAGGTCATTTGGGGTCTCTTGGTTTTTCTTTTTCTATCGTTTCAAGCCTTTTTCTTCTCTCTGCTTTCGGCTTTTATTTTGTTCGGTTCCGAATCCTTTCTCTTTTCTCCTCCTCCTCTTATTTTGTTTCTTTTAATCATAGTGGTCGAATCCCTCTCACCTTGGTGGCTGAATATTACCTCTCTCCTCTCCCATTATTCTTGCTCCTCCAGTTTCTTTCATAATCGATTCACTCATCTTTTTGCAAAGCCGAATACTCTTTTTTGGCCTCTCTTCTTGCGCCTTGTTCCTTTTTAAGCCGAATACAACACCTTTCTCAATTGTATTCCACATTGGTAGATTATTTTCTTTGACAAGTGAGTGAGAGGGGTTTCTCGAGTCTTTCAAAAGGATTCGAAAT
Organism: Gossypium stocksii; assembly: GCA_020496765.1. NCBI lineage: Eukaryota > Viridiplantae > Streptophyta > Magnoliopsida > Malvales > Malvaceae > Gossypium > Gossypium stocksii. The sequence continues at coordinate 97,503,834 of CM035629.1, read as the reverse complement.
CCTCCTTTCATCAATCAATTTTGCATTGACCGAATAATGTTTGGTAAGTCCTTGTCTTGCTCCTCCACTTGCGGTTCTTCTATTTTTCTTCTGTTTTCCATTGCCGATTCTCAATTTCTATTTCATTCATGGTACTTTTCGTTTTTTTTTTTTGAATTTCTCAAAGAACGGAAGAGTCTGCAAGTGTTGCGATAGGATATCACAAAAAGAGATGGCAATGATGGCGAGTAATAGCCATACTGAGGGAAGTTCAGGAGGGGTGCCAACTGAGAATGGACTCGTAAACTCTGCCCTTAAATTGAAGCAACACAAGGTGTCGGCGATTCGAGACTTTCTGCAAGAGTGTGGTAGGGTGGCTGCACCAATCACTAGACCAAGTGAACATGCCACAATCGACTGATCTAATCAAACGGTAGGTAACAATTTGTGTATAAGAGTTTTGATTAGGGTTCTCTTCGACTCGTTTGTTAGCCTATTAATCGAAAGTTGGGATTGAATATAGGTTGGAGTTCTCGTGGCTCTTAGCATGGTTTCATAAATAGGTGTGTAATAGTACCTTGTATTTGATAGTCGGTGAAAAGCTGAAAAGTGTGTAACCACACTGTTATAGTCGTAATCGGCAAAAAAAAAGCCGAATAGCCTAAAAGTGCGGCAACTGATGCCACACGGGCGTGCGAACTCACGTGTGGAAAATCGTGACCACGAAACATTGGCGTATGATCGATATACCCCGATTGGGTAAAATGACCGAAATACCCCCCATAGGGTAAAATGACCGAAATACCCTCGTAGGGTAAAATGACCGAAATACCCCTGTAGGCTAAAATAACCGAAATACCCTAGTAGGATAAAATGACAAAATACTTCCGTAGGGTAAAATGACCGAAATACCCCCGTAGGGTAAAATGACCGAAATACCCCCATAGGGTAAATGTTGCGGACATGTGGGAATATTGGACCCGGTTGTGTCGCACATGTGGCTAAGGTCGTTTCTAGGCTTACTGGGCCACATGGGCGTGTGGGCCCACATTGGCCGTATAATGGGCTTTGGGCCCATTCACACCGGTATGCATGATGAGGTTACACGAGTCACCTGAGACGACTGTGGACTTTCTGATGGGTCGGTAAGTGTGTCTAGATCCATTTTGGTGAAAATAACCGTTATACCCCTAAAGGTAAAATGATTGATTTGCTTATGTTATGTATGTCAGTACTCGAGCATGACATGTTGCATTCACGTATGTTATTATGACATGGCATTTTACATGGGGTTGGGTTATTATTGATGGAGGAAGTGTTATGGCTTTTAGCCATCCTGATTATGGTATTCTGCCATCTTGATGATGGCATTCTGCCATCCTGATTATGGTATTCTGCCATCCTGCTTATGGCTTTTAGCCATCCTATTTATGGCTTGTAGCCATCCTGTTTACTTGCAGCTTTGCTGCTGTATCGATTAGTACCGCAACCGGTGCTAATCTTGGTGTGTTTGGATGGGTGGGTCAATTTTATCCCCACATGGTGTCACTGGCAGGACAGAGTGGTGTGTTTGGCTGGATTGGGGTGGGATTTCTATTGCATTTCTACTCTATTTATTGATACTACATTGGGCTTAGGCCCACCTGATTCTGTTTCTGATTTTGTAATGGGCTCAGGCCTAGATTGTTACTGCATTCTGTATGTCCGACTGCTTTTTTTTATTAGGGGATTACACCCTAAGTTTTCGTAAACTCACCCCACTATTTAACTGTACAGTAATCCCCTGCGTTAGCGGTTCGGTGCTGCGAGAAGCTCGATGGTGGCCACACATCCGTACTGGTTTATATTAGCTTTTGGATTATAAATATGTTATTTGGGTTTTTGGTTATGTAACAAGGCCTCATTAAACTTAAATTATTTTATTTTGGGATTTACTTATTTAGATTTATACTTAACTGATAGGAGTAGAATGCTGGTTTTCAAAAAAGGGTTAACTGTTTTCAAAACAACTCGTTTTAGCAACATTTTTGGAAATGCTTCTGCAACAAACATTGTTTTAAAAGTAATGACAATTTAGAATGGTTAACAAAGGACTAAGATGATTTAAAAATTAACAAAGAGGCTTTAACTTTCAAATGGGATTTTATCAGCAAGAACTAGTTTTCGAAAAACACTTCAATGTGACACCACCAGATTCGACCATAACGTCTAGGTCGAGTTTGGGGTGTTACATTCTCAGCCGTGCAGACGGCACGGTCTTGGACACTGGCGTGTGCCAAGGGTGTGTGAAGTCTACACCTAATTTACGAGAATTTAATTAGTCACACGGCCTAGCACACGGGCCTGTGGCTTGGCGGTGTGGTTTTATTTGGTTAATGACGTCATAAACAGAGAGTTACACGAGATATAGACACAGGCCTGTATGACCACACGGCCTACCGACACGGGCGTGTCTCATATCCACACGAACGTGTAACCCCTATTTAGGGCAAAATTTCTATGAGTTTGTAAAATTTTCGTAAGTTCTCGGTTTAGTCCCGAACTGCTTCTAGAGTATGTTTTGGGCTTCACACGCTTGTATAAGGGACAAAATACATGTGTATGAATGGTTTTAAATTGGATGAAATTTTATGGTCTGGTTCTACATGGATGTTTACGTTTAAGTCTGGTTACGCCTCGAACCTTGTCCTAGTGTCGAATACGGGTAAAGGGTGTTACACCCTTTATAGATGAGTCCCACATTGCCTCTATTATTGGCAAAATCAAACCAATTCACCTACTTAAAATGTAACACCCCTTACCCGTGTTCAACGCTAGAATAGGATACAAGGCATTACTAGAGCAAAACAGATATAATTGTACTAAACTGAGATATAAAATTTACGCCCAAATTAAAACCTTTCAATTTTTCACCATTTGCTCACTCAACTCAATCATATATTGTAACGTCCAAAACCCAAATCCGCCACCGAAATAGGGTTATGAGACATTACCGAAATTTTTAGAACAAATTTAGATAATCTATTTTATAAGAGAATTTCACAACTTAAAACTTACCACTCTTCCACGAACACAATATATATTTTCATTTGAGTACTTACCCTTTCAACATATCATATAATAAGCATTTTACCATTTAACCAGTATTAAGACACTTGTCTAAGCATCAACAACAACAACAATAACACTTGTTAATATACTTGAACATAGTTCATATAAACTCAATATTGATAAACTGATTTTATCAACATATCACACTGGAGTTTATTACTCATCACAACTTGCATAATTTTCATATAGCACGTATTAGAAATAGTCACATATTTACATATCATGGTGTTTATCATTCCTTTGACGTTTTTTTTATAAACATAAATCATTCAATTTATTGTATCGACTTCATGTACCATCATTTTCATCAATTTCGTGTAACAATTCATAATCCTGAATATGCATAATTATCTGGTAAGTTTCACATGCATGTATATTCCATGTCATATTTCAATATATCAAATAAATATGATTTCCATGTATTTCAAGTTTAAATTTCATAATTTATTATCTCATACTCAAATTATTCCATGTCGGAACTTTATTCATTAAACCATTCGAAATATCATCATCATCATAATCACATTCATTTTCACTTAGTCATTTTAATTCAATTCCCGTTGAACATATCAGAATAATAATAGATACATCGGGACATTTCACATAGTGCCACGTTGGTAGTCAAAACTACTTCGTTTTACATAGATCACATGGGCTTGTTCTTAAGCTAATCGCATTTTACACAACTTACATGCCATAGACTTTTATCACTTAGATTTCCACACAGGTCCCTCGTATCCATTTTCTATTCCTAATGTTCAACCGGGAAATTATCTCACTTTCCAATACTTTATCAATTAAATCAAATATTCAACATTATTTCATAAATTATATCAAAATATGAAAATGTAATTAAAAACGATACAATACTTACATACAATTTACTTCCCACATCATGAACTCAAATAACATATACAAGACATATTAATGTATTTCAAACACGTTTCATAATATTTCATTTGAACTCAGACTATTTCATATTAGAACTTTTCTCATTATTTCATTTGAAATACTAATTCATACGGATAGTACACTCAAGGTGTACAAATATATATAATCACAAATGAACTCATTCATCAACATATTCCATGTTTATATATCATAGTCTCATATTATGTCCATGTATCAATTACCATTATTTTCTCGTATTTCAGACAAATATATGTAACAATTTATAAGCATGCAGTTCACTAACTCTTCTTGTCAATCACAATCTAAATTGACAAATCACTTATTGAATCTAATTTCAATATTCATAAAATTTAGTCATATAAACTTACAAGTTCAAGTTTTGTATTATAACCATAATCATAATTTAATAATAAATATTCCAAATAAAACATTATCTCATTTCTAATTCAACATTTATCGATTATAAATGAGCATGTGATCAATTTATACACAAGTCATTCATATATTTTTCCTCCTCCTCCTCTTCATCCACATCCTTAATATAAATAATACACTTGTAATTAACATGGTCTATAATTTTCACTATTTACTTATATGACTATTTAAGCTATCCATCCGTGTCATAGTACCTAAATTATTTTTATATTGAGCTACAGAACTCCAAATTAAGATCCGTAAATTTTCTCTGAAACTAGGCTCACATATCTTCTTACCATAAAATTTTAAGAATTTTTGGTCTAGCCAATTAGTACAGTTTATTCATTAAAGTCTCCTCTATTTTACTGTTCGATAGTTTTGACTACTCTTCGCTAAAATTTAATTATCTCTTTGTATAGAATTCAAATGATGTTCTCATTTATTTCTTCTAAAAATAAACTCATTAAAAAATATAAATATATAAATTATGTGCCATAATTATTTTTGTATCATTTTTAATGATTTTTCCAAGTCAGAACAGGGGATCTCAAAATCATTCTGAACCAGTCCCACAAAAATATAAATATCTAATAATAAAGAATTCCTTTACTTGCTCTGTTTCTTTTATATGAAAATAGACTCAATAAGCTTTAATTACGTATCTCATTCAACTTCTAATTCAATTTCTATAATTTTTAATGATTTTTCAAAGTTAGGCTACTGCTGCTGTCCAAACATGTTTCTTATAACTTATTTCTCAATTTAATCATTTCATCAATTCTAACTTGAAATTCATTCAATTTAATCCCTAATTCACCAATTGATTCAACATAAACTATATTCAAAAACCTAAGAACTTTCAAAATTTCAACCTAATTTCAACAAAACTTTGTTCTAAAACTTCTAAAATATCAAATTTAAGCAAAAAGAACTTAATTGACTTACTAATCAAAGCTTTAAACCTTAAACCCTAATTTTTCCTTTTTCTTTTCTTTCTTTCTTTCTTTCCTTTCCCGTCTGCTCTCTGTTTCTTTTTAAGCTTTGTTCTTCTTTTTTTTTTTTGTTATGACTTATGTGTGTGTGTATATATATATATATATATATATATTAGTTTATAATAATAATTATTATAAAAATCTATTTAATAACAAATACTTTAATTACATTTGTCACCATTTAATTTGTTAATGATACAAAAATCTTATAATATAATTATTTAATTAATAAATATCTTTTAATAAATAATTAATATCTATTTAAGTTAATTGTATATACACATTTGTACATACATGATTTATTACATTTGTACATCATCAATACCATGCATTTGGTATAAAACCTTAATTAATTAATTAATTAATTTTTAAATCATACTATATTATAATATAAAATATCTTTATACTTAAATTATAAGTAAATACATATTTTTAATACAAGTGTTCACATATATATTATTACGTACCATTACACATGCATAATTTTATAACTATACATTTGTCATTATTTTATTTATTTCATAAGTAATATAAATTATAATTTGATAAAATAAGATATTTTATAATTAAATAACATAAAAATCTAAGATATTATCATACAATTGCCGCCTCATTTAATGGAATAGGCATAATTGCCTACTTGGTCCCTCTTATTTTCTTTTACTTTATAATTAAACTTTTACACCTTATTCATTTTAGTCCTTTTTACTGATTACTCTAGGTTAAGCTAAATTTACCTAATTAAAACCTAATTAATTACACAACCAACTTCGTAAATATTTATTAAAAATATTTACAAGTCCGATTTACTAGAACAGAGTCTCGGGAATGCAACGTTAAAATTTCTTAATGAAACTTTAATACCACCCTAATGGCATTCCGTAAATATTTATAAAAATATTTACGACTCAGTTTATAACACCGAGATCTCGATACCTCTTTTTCTAAATTTCTTGACCAAATAAATCACAGTTTACTATTTCAAAAATCTTTTAAAAATTACATTTGGCTCATAAATGTTAAATAATATAATCTACGAATTCATTTGTCGAATTTGGTGATCCCAAACCACTTTTTCATACTTCGGTAAAATTTGAGCTATTACACAAAAGATTGCCTTGCTTTGGATCACCACTTGCACACTTCCCCCCCCCCCACACAAGCTATTTTTCTGCAAAATAAATACAATGGAGTGTGAGCTTTTCCAAGCTTAATGAGTGCACAATGAATTGCCACAATTAAGCATAAAATCTATAGTTGAAAAAAAAAATTACTAAATCATGCAACCATGGTATAGCATCAAACATATCACAAGGCAAACACAATGATATATTTACATAATGTGACATGGAAACATAAATATAATCAGTAATGTATTGGACAAGCGGATCTTCAAAAACTCTAAATGACTCAAAGAGTCTTGCGCTATCTCTATATAAGTGTGGCATGAATGCTAACACTCTCCAAACACTCCACGCTCTCTTTGGTGAATGTAGTTATGCTCTACATTCTCTTATCCCTCCATCACTATCTTTAGCCCACAATACCCCATCATAAGCAATAAAGGTGAGTACTCACTATCCTATGGCATGCCAATAATATCCAATGGTTCCAAGTGGTCACAATGCCAACATATCTACTTATACACATATTCACTTGTTAATAACACTTTCACAATCACTTTCACAACTCTTTATATGCACTCTCAAGTGCTAACATGCTTGTTCAAAAGAGTCGTAATCACTCTAAAACATAATAGTATGCATAAATTTAGCAGCTCACTTAACAAACACTATCATGTTCACTTGTCACTCATTTAAATATTTCACATGATTTTTCATAACCTCGCATACAAGCATCATATGTAATAGGATATAACTCAAGTAGAATTGTTTACTCTTGGACTTAAATTAGGTGTTTAGACCAACCCAAACCCCCCATTTAACCTTAGTAATCATGCCTAAGAGCTACAATTCCAACTACTCACGTAGCCAACACCTTTTGCCCAATGGTCTCAAATAAATTTTTCTTTCCCTTTCGCCTTGCTCTTAGAAGCTCCCGACAAGTCAACCCTTTGCATACACAATAAATACATTACAAACACATTATTAGCAATCTTAAACTCAAACAACAACAATAAAATCACAACTTTAAGTTTAATTTTCTCATTCCGAAAATCAACTCGTTTTGTCGAAATATGAGATCTTTATACTCGATTTTTTTTCCTAAACCGCAATTAAGTTTCTAAACATCATATTTAATCTATTATTACAAATATAAACCTTTAATTTTATCTAATCTCACGAATTTAAAATTTTCTAAAAATCAAGCTTGTATGAACACTTAAGAGCTAAAATTTCAACCCCTCACTTAGCCGATGCCTTTCGCCCAATGATCTCAAACTCCTAATTTCTCATTGTTTTTCAAACTAGTCCTTATTTTAATTAAAACACATTTTTTCTCAATTATTTTCAAACCCAATTTTATTTTTAAAATATGTTTTTTTGTTATTTAATAACCAACCACCTAATCCTAATCTTTGCTACCTAATTTTAGACCCAGTAATTATTTTAATTTTTTTATTAAACACTCTAATCCTATTTCTGGTACTCGATTCTAATATCTGATCCTTTAGTTGATTCTACTAACCTGATTTTTAGAATGATACAGGAAATAAAGAAAATACTCAGATTTCGGTATCAGACTCTATTTTGAATAGTAGACCTGCAAAGAATTAACAATATAGAGAGCCTTATTGTAGTAGGAGGGTTTCTAAGAAACTAGATTTCTTCATGTATGAAAATAGGGCTTACAATATAGAATCAATCGAACATGAAGCTAATGATCTACTCACATATGATGAAGTGATGCAAAGTGTTGATTTCAAGCTATAGGAAATAGCTATGAATGCTAAACTGGATTCTATGAAATCTATTTCAGTGCGAGAACTTGTATGGCTTACTAGATGAGTAAAACTCATAAGGTCTAAGTGGATCTACAAGAAGAAAAGGAATATGGAAGGAAGGTTGAAACCTATAAGACTAGGCTTGTAGCAAAAGACTGTTGAACAAAACACGTTAGCGACCAAAATATATAAAAATATAAATAAATAAATATTTATATAAAAAATAAAATATAATTGAATAATTTATATTTAAATTGTGATATACAAAAACCAATAAATATCATAACAAAAATTAGAAATCGAAAAGAAGAATAAAGGTTTACTATATGTTGAGGCTTGTTTAACACAGTTTCCTTAAGGCAAATTCAACCGCTCCTATGATACTTGGAGAAACATTGGTCGACTGGCTCCCAGGATATAACAACACGATGATCAAAGTAGAAGCACCTCTGCAGCGATCAACGATGTTGCCTTTTTTATCATCGGAACATTGGAAAATGTAGAAAGGAAAAGAAGAATTTTGAGAGCAAAATAAATTCAGTGCGAGAGAGTGTGAGTTAGCCAAAAAAATTCAAAATAAGTCTTAGCCTTTTATAGGTATTCAAAGTGGAGGAATTTTCGGAAATATCCTTGTATAATGAGACAAAATCTGCATTAAAGGGGCTATTAAATCAATTTGATTAAAATAAAATCAGATCAGGATATATGTTCTTTTATATGAGATTTTGTATATATTTTCTGAGGAAAAATAAATTTCGTGTTGGGCTAAAATATTTGCAAGCCTATTTTGGGCCCGACCGATCCAGACATTTTGCGTTGCCCACATTGTACAGGTGCGCCCCAACCTCAACAGGCTTGGACCTGTACCCCTCTTGCGCTTGAGGTAAGGTTTCAAGCTTAATCATTCAACCAACCTTCAAGTGGGTTCTCATATATATACACATCTCACACTTGGTATTTAACCAATGTGGGATCTAAGCTTTTCTTTTCCTCGACAAACATTTCCAAGTTTGAGCATCAATTTTTCATTCATCACTCAACCATTTTGAGCATATGATATACTATTGTAAAGGTATCATGGAGTAGAATATAAAACCATAATTTTATGATTCAACTCTCAACCTTTACCAATTGAGAATATGCCTTAAAGTTCCCATAAATTACAATTTTTCCAAAAATCCCCCACATAAATGAAAGTTGATAGTTTTATTGAAAAAAAAATTGAATCGATGTGGTGATAAAATATATGATCGATATTTGCATAGGATAGGTAGGTATCCCCCATTGAACCTTCCTTTATGAAAGTATAATTACTTTACTAGCTGACCAGTAGACGTGATGTCCTTGAATTGTTTTACCTTTTGTGTAAACAATGATATACCTCACACAACTACCTCCCTGGGAAGGTTTTAGTTCTCACGGATATGTTCATATAGCCATGAACATCTCCTGATTCTATAAAAGTTTGAGAGAACTATGCCCCAATAGTCACGTCAAAGCGGCCGCACTTCACTCTCACATAGGTGACTTATGTTGTTCGGCTCACCGAAACACACAATGGTCATTAAAAGTGTAACACCCCCACGCCCGAGACCGTCGTCGGAGTCAAGCTTGAGGTGTTATTAAACTTATCTTACTTTTTAAACAACTTTAAACCACTTATTTTAATTTTCGGAATAAACTATTTTTCTGCGTCATGGTCGCTTAAAAATTAATATCTCAAGTTACGAAACTCGAAATCAAGATCCGTAAATTTTCCCTGAATCTAGACTCATGTATCTATCTACTAATTTTTTTCTAGAATTTTTGGCTTGGCAAATTAGTACAGTTTATTAGTTAAAGTAGCCCCTGTTTCAGAACTCAACTGCACTGACCTCTACTTATTACGAATCACTTTTCTCCCTGTACAAAATTCATATGACTATATCGTATGTTTCTCTTAAAACTAGACTCAACAAGGATTCTGAACATATAAAGTAATCCTCCTAATTATATTTGTACCATTTATGGTGAATTTCCAAGTTTGGAACAGGGGATCCAGAAATCACTCTGGCCCTGTTTCACTAAAGCTCAAATATCTCATAAAATACAATACCTTTACCTGTTTTGTTTGTTCCATATGAAAGTAGACACAATAAGCTTTAATTTCACATATCATTCATCATCAAACCATGTTTCTATTATTTTTGGTGATTTTTCAAATTCACGTCATTTCTGCTGTTAAATCTGTTTTTAGATTTCTTTCACATTTTTCATAGTTTCCATGTGATAGTTACTACTCAAACATACATACTATCATACTTATATATATCATTTGTCATTCCATTAGCTATTCACTAGCAAGTATTTATACATCATTCCTTGAACATATCATAAGAACATCCATGTCAAAAGAAGTCAAGTCCCTATACATGCCATACACAAAAAGAAACGTCTAACTATACCGATAGGATTCCTCGATAGTGTGATCGAATCTCTGACGTTTCCTTTGATCCTCGAGTGGCTTGGCAAAAACTATAAGAAGAAGGAAATAAAGAGAGTAAGCACTAGGCTTAGTAAGTTTACAAGCAAATAAATTACAACATTCATCATATGGGATAAGTATGCAAACTATCAATTAGCATTATAAGCTTTCTTTACATCTCATTTTCTGCCTTCTTCTTCTTCACTTACCTTCTTTCTTACCTGACCTTTCATTATTCATGATTACAATCTACCTTTCCTTTGCTGATAATTCACTGTACATTTACTTGAATAATGGCCCGTTGAACCACTCGGAATACTAAGGATACTAGGGTCGTTCCTGTCTAACAATATCCTGCCAATGCCATGTCTTTGACATGGACTTACATGAATTATTCCTGTCTCCAATGCCATATATCTAATATGGACTTACATGGCTCAATCCTGTCTCGAAAGCCATATATCTAGTACAGACTTACATGGCTCATCTCTGTCCTGTCCTGTCCTGTCGACCCCTAATGTCATGACATTTCGTATCCTAACATTCCCAAGGTTCAATCGGGACTTTCTACTGCTTTTCTCTATCATATCACCTTATATTCAACTTGATTATTTTCATAAAATGAATATATAAATGCTGGAAAATGACAATAGTAATGTAAAATAACAGAATATTGCATTTATTAACCGTAAACTTACCTCGATACAAAATGTGACTAAACTTTACAATTTAGTCCTTTATTTTTCTTTTCCCCGATCGACTCCCGAATTTCGTTCTTTTTGATCTATAATAGCAAATTTAGCTTATTTAATATCAACATTTATCAAACCAGCCCTTTACTCAAACTTTGGCAAAATTACATTTTTGCCCCTAAACTTTTGCATATTTACACTTTTGCCCCAAGACTCGGAAATCAAAACTTATCACAAATTCTTGTATTTTAAGACATGCTGATCATTTATTTACCAACATCATCTTCAAATTCCTACTATAACATACACTTATGTACAATAGGTATTTTTACCGATTAAGCCATTTTACTCGTTTTTACCTAAAACTGAGTGGCTCAAGTTGTCTAACATAATTTAAAACCTCATATTCTATCATAAAACATCAAAATACACAAATTTCACCTGTGGGTATTTTTTCCAAATATGAACCCTAACTTAAAATATTGCTAACATAAGCTTTATCGAGCTACCGGGATCTAAAAAACGTAAAAATCATTAAAAACGGGGATTGGATGCACTTACTATGAAGCTTGAAAGTTGAAGAAACCCTAGCTATGGTGGAGAGTAACATTCGGCAGCAACATATGAAGAAGATGATGAATTTTGTGTTATTTTTCTCTTTTTATTTCATTTAATGTCCAAATAACCAAAATGCCCTTCCTTACTAAACTTTCAAAAATTCCCTCCATGTCCAATTTTTGTCCATAAACTTAAAATTGGTCAAATTGCTATTTAAGACCTCTTAATTAATATTCCAAAGTAATTTCATACTAAAAACTTCTAGAATGCAAGTTTTGCAACTTATTCAATTTAGTCCTTACTTTCAAATTAAACACTTTATGCATAGAATTTCTTCACGAAATTTCACACTATCATGCAATCATAATATAGACCTTAAAATAATTATAAAATAATTATTTCTATCTCGAATTTGTGGTTACGAAATCACTATTCCGATTAGGCCCTATTTTGGGATGTTACAAAAAGCATTGCTTAACCTATCTCATTTTTAGTCGCTGTTTACATCATAGGAACGGACTTGGGATAAGTACCCCCAAAATGACCTCATGAAGTCTATGCAATTAGGTTGTCCTTTTGAACCTAGATCTTGGGATCTCCAGTCAACTAGGTAAGGTTTTCCTTCACATAGCTCATTTTATTTTCATGGGTTTTAGTCTCATTCATTTTGATGTTTTATCAACATGATCTCAATTTAAGCCTTTAGTTAGCAGATCCGCAATGTTATCTTTTGATTTTACAAAATCAATAACTCCGCTTGAGATCAGTTGTTTAACGGTATTGTGTCGACGACGCATATGTCTTGACTTACCATTATACGTTACGTTAGCAAGACACTCTCACATTTTCAAGTAGTTGTAGGATGGTTTTCTATCTTTCCATAACTTATATGGTATCTTGTCCCTTTTCTTGTGGGGCACCTTATTTAAAAGGTAATTAACTCATAGAAACGATCCCCCCATATTTCCTGTGATAACCCATAGCTTTTTAGCAGTGCATTTATCTTTTCCTTTAGAGTCCCATTTTTTTACTCGGCTACTCTATTTGAGGAAAGTATGGTGGTGTTACTTCATGAATAATTTGATGTTGTGTAAAGTATTCAAATGATTCAACATATCCACCACCATGATCACTTCTCACCATCTTAATTTTTTTTATTAAGTTGGTTTTCAACTTCTTGCTTATAAAGAATAGGTTTCTTTATAGTTTTATCTTTACTCTTAAGCAAATATACGTAGCAATGAAGGTAATAAAAATATTTATTCTTTCATCTCGTTTGAACAAACTTTAGGTCACAAACATTGCTATATATTGAATCAAGTGGTTTTTTACCTTGTTAATTTTGCCTCAACACATGTTTCACATTTATAATTATAAATATTGTGAAACGAATGAATGTGCTCTAAGTTAATTAATGTACGTAAAGTATCATAATTAACATGTCTGAGCCTACTATGCTATAAATTAAATGACTTAAGCATATAAACAGAAAAAGAAGTAACATTCTTATTCATAGTTTTGCTTTTACAGAGATTGCATTTAGTTTAATATATATCCTCTTCCCACAAATATTCCCCCTTTATTGGACACTTCCTTGGAAATTTCTTCCACAATATTAGCCTCGTTAGCTCTAACTATTTTTTTTAGGATCCTACAGTCAGATGACTAGTGCCCCATCTTGTTGCAATTGAAGTATTTTCCTTGAAATTTTTGCTTCTTGGAAATGCCACCTTTTGGTCCCAGTTTAGACCCATTCTGAGGTTGTTTCCCTTATTGAAGTCTTTCTTGACTTCTACGACATTTGCCCTAGCACCATTTTCATTTGCTACTTTGTTGAGCCATTTTTCCATACCTCTTTTGTCTTCTTCAACCCGAAGTCTGACAATTAAGTCTTCCATTGACATTTCCTTTCTTCTGTGCTTTAGGTAATTTTTGAAGTCATTCCAAGCAATAGACAGCTTTTCAATAATGGCTACCACTTGGAAGGATTCACTTATCAGCATCCCTTTAGCAAGAATTCCATGAATGATTAGTTGAAGTTCCTGCACTTGATTCACAACTAATTGTGAATCAATTGTTACAAAATTCAAGAATTTAGCAACTAAAAAGCTTTTTAGCTCCAGCATCTTCAAATTTGTATTTATGGTCCACTGAAATTCCTTACTTGTTTTCTTAATACTATACACTTCATATAGTGCATCTGAGAATCCATTTAAGATGTAGTTTCGACACAGAAAATTAAAATGTTTCCAAGCTTCAACAGTAGTGAAAACGATATACCTCCCCCTCTTTAACAATAGGAGGGTCATTTTTCAAAAATTTGGACAAGTTCAACATGGTCAAATAAAACAACATTTTCTATTGTTAAGTCTTGAAATTCTATCCCAAGAATTTTGTAGGTTTCTCGTTGTGGCTTACAACAGCCGCCACTGACAACACTCAGTCTTGGATCGAAGATTGTGTTTGAACCAAAGCTTCAGATTGCGAATTGATTGAATTGGTGGAGTTTCCATTTTCTATTAAGAAACAAAACTAGAATTAGAAAAATTATCAACTTTTGTTAGACAACAAAAATCTAATAAATCCTGAAGCAAAAGTTTATATGGTCTAATAAAAAATACAATAAAATAATGCACCAGGTAGGTAACCCTAAAAGAGAGGTAGTGCACTCAACACACTTAAATACCAAGTCTTTCAAAGAACCAATCCTAGATATGCATTCTTATATTGTATTTTTAATTCACCGTTGATAAATTTTCTTTTTCTTTGATGTCACAATTTTGAAGCTACAATTTAAACTTTGATAATTTAAAGCCACAATTAAGGTCATCATAAATAGAAATATTTCCCTTTGATTTGTTAAACGGTAAAATTAAAATTCTGAAAAAAATCAAAATCAATTTTATTAAACGGCAGGATTAAATCCCAAAACAAAATTATTTAATTAAATCAAAATAAAATTTGTTAAACGACAGGAATAAATCTCGAAACAAATTTATTTGATTAAGTTTTCTCATTTGGAATCAAAATCGAATAAAATCTGTTAAACGGCGGGAATAAGTCCCAAAATAGATTTTATTTAATTTTAATTCTTGTTTGGAAATAAAATAAAAAATGGAATAAAATACATTGAACGGCGGGAATAAATAATAAATCCTGAAACATTTTTATTTACTTTTAATTTGAAAAAAAATCAAATAAAATCTGTTAAACATCAGTAATAAATCTTGAAATAGATTCTATTTAACTTTAATTTTTATTTTCAAATGAAATAAAATTTTTTTTGTCTTGTTGTCTAGTTCGTCTCGGATTAGAGAATTGCAAAATAATATAAAATTCTATCTTAAGATTGTTAGACAAAACACATTAGTAAACAAAATATATAAATATATAAATAAATAAATATTTATATATAAAAAAAATATAAATTGAATAATTTATATTTAAATTGTGATATATGAAAAACCAATAAATACCGTAACAAAAAATCAGAAATCGAAAAGAAGAATAGAGATTTACTAAATGTTGAGGTCTGTTTAACATAGTTTTCTTAAGACAAATTCGACCGCTCCTACAATACTTGAAAAAATGTTGGTCAACTGTCTCCCAGGATACAACAACATGATGATCAAAGCAGTAGCACCTCAGCAGCGATCAACAAATAAACGTTGTCTTTTTCTATCACCGGAACGTTAGAAAATATGGAGAGGAAAAGAAGAATTTTGAGAGGTGTGAGAGAGTATGAGTTAGCCAAAAAAATTCAAAAGAAGTCTTAGCCTTTATAGGCATTTAAAGTGGAGGAATTTTTGGAAATATCCATGTATAAGGAGAAAAAATCTGCATTAAAGGGGCTATTAAATCAATTTGATTAAAATCAAATCAAATTGATTAGAATCAAATAAAATCAGGATATATGTCCTTTTATATCAGATTTTGTATATATTTTCTGAGGGAAAATAAATTTTGTGTTGCGCTAAAATATTCATAGGCCGATTTTGGGCCCAACTGGTCCAGACATTTCGTGTCGCCTACGTCATACGGGTGTGCCCCAACTCCGACGAGTTTGGACCTGTACCCCCCTTGCGCGCGAGGTAAGGTTCCAAGCTTAGTCATTCAATCACCTCTTAAGTGGGTTCTCATATATATACACATCTTACACTTAGTATTTAACCAATATAGGATCTAAGTTTTTCTTTTCCTCAACAAATATTTCCAAGTAGCTTACTTTGAGTAGCAATTTCTCATTCATCACTCAACTCTCAACCTTTACCAATTGAGAATATGATATACCGTTGTAAAGGTCTCATGGAGTAGAATATAAAACCATAATTTTATGATTCAACTCTCAACCTTTACCAATTGAGAATATGCCTCAAATTTCCCATAAATTACAAATTTTCCAACAAACACTACACGAAAAAAAAAGTATTGATTATGAGGAAATCTTCTTCTAGTAGTGATGCTCAAGTTTATCTGCATTTTATTATCCATTGCGGTGGCTCTCGATTATAATATCTAATAAATGGATGTCAAGATAAAATTTTTGAATGGCTATCTTAAGAGAGCATTTATATGGTGCAACCCACTAGATATTTAGCTAAAGCACATGAGTATAAACTTTACAAGTTGCTAAGATCCTTTTATCAATTTAAGCAAACATCATGCTTATATAATCAAAGATTTGATCAAGCAAACAAAACTTCTAGATTTGAGCAAAGCCTTGATGAACCTTGCTGTAACACCCCTCATCCATACCAATGTATGATACGAGTGAGAGGTGTTACCAGAGCACTTTTAGACTTGAACCAAAATTTTACTTTTATAAAATAGTCTATTTCAAAACATAATAGTGTTCTTTAAATTAAATTAATCAATTTTAAAAGGTTCCAATATGATTCGAAATTATATCCAGTCATTAAATACTTATGGGGGCACATTCAAATCATAAACAATTGTTCAAAAAGAGAATGGGAACAACCGTAAGCGTATGACATCATTGGTAATGCCATTGATCTTAAATGTGTTGTAGATCTCCAAAAATTTAGCTAAATGAGAATTTAGATCTTCATCTTGCAACCCATCAAACTGAACATATGTTGCACCATCTGGATTGTGTTCGGCTTAATCTCAAAATTATTTGCAGTAATAGTCGGTTTGACAATACTTGATTCAGCCCCAATTAGAGTGGGTTTAGCATAGTCATACATAGTCTGAGGAGCAGGATGTACAGGAGGTTGTTGATTACCAGAATTATTATATATCTCCACAGTAATGTCCTTTTGCTCTTAATTGTCTATTAAAATCTACTGACCTTGCCTTACTTCTCTAACCTCTGTCCGGTTTATGCGAGCAATCTTTTCGATCTTACTATAAAAAACTAATAGTTCCAACAGGTTGCCTCTAGTCATAAACCAAAAGAACCTGTAAGAATCAAATAAAAAAATTAGAATATAAAAATTAAATTAAAAACAAAAAAATATTAAAAATAAAAATAAAAATAAAAAATGGCTAAATTAATAGAAATAAAGTTTTCCTAATATTCTAATCCCCGACAATGTCGCCAAAAACTTGATGTCTGCGGAACGAACTAAAAATTTCACTAAGGAAAGTGCACCTATCAATTAATTGTATAACTACGGTGAGCAAAGATATGATTTCCACGAGGATTGCAAGTACTAGTAATTACCATATTTCTATTATTTAATTGAGTAATTCGAGTGATTGATTAAAAACTAAAATTAACTAACTACACGACAAAGAATAAATTACGAAAATAATTGATTAACAACCAATAAGCGAAACAATATCCAGGAATGAATTCACCTAGATTTCATCTGTCACTACCAATCTAAATTACATAATTTTTTTTACTTAGCATATTGATCCTTAGAAATCCCTAAATTATGCTAATATCTCTTTTGAGCATAAGAGCTACTGACTCTAGGTAGATTAATTGAAATTATTTTCTAATTAAAACCCCTATTATCGCATTAACTTGTGTTATGGATTTCCCTATTAGATTGACTCTAATATGGTAGATTTATATCATCTTATTTCTAAGATTTCATGCAACTCCACTCAATTACGCAAGATATACTCTTAAACAGGATCTATTCAACCACCGATTTAAGCACATCAAACATGAATAAATAATCTAGAAATACTAAACCAAGAATTAAACACATATAATTGAGAACAATAAACTAAGTATTTATTGCCTAAAATAAAAAACAAATGATAGAATCCATCATAGGGTTCATCTCCGTATTTAGAAAATTAGTTCATTCTTGAAAATAAAAACATCCAAGAGACAGTATAACCGAAAGAAATAAAGAAACTCATGATAACTTCCTAAGAAATCAAATGGGAATATTCAATCTTGACAGAAATCTGCTTTAGAGTTGGCTTCAATGATGTTTTTCAAGTTGTTTTCTTGAATATTCTTTACAGCTCACTCTTTTTTTTCTTATTTTTGTCATATATACGTCGTAAAATGCTCGAAAAATCTAAAATTTGCTATTTTTCGCAGTTCAATGTGCAATCCTATGAAACCGACATGGCCTATTGACGCTCATGTGGGTCATACAACTATGTGGAATGGATTAGTCCATATGCCTCCTGTAGCTTGCTCCAATTTTAGCTCATTTTTTGTTTCTTTTGCTCCCAAGTGTTCTATCAAGTATTAAAACATGGATTTAAAGGATTAGCAGTATAAAATCTACAATTAACATTGAATAATCATTAAAAAATGCATTAAGAATGAGATTAAAACATGTTACTTTTAACACTTACCATTTAATATATATATGGTATTTATTTTCTTTAACTTGGAATTTAGTCATATTGTCAACAATATTTCAATATGGTTGGTTTAATTTTTTAATTTAACTTGAAAAATTTATTCAACTCGACTAACTCGAATTTTTTTTATTTGATTCAATCGAACACCAACCTCTAAGTTAGATTTTTAAATAATATATTTCTAAAAAAACCCGTCTTAAAATTTATTTATTGAATGAATTTCAATAATTAAACCTTACCTTAAAAGTAAATGAACAAGGATAAATATATATTTTTGTTAATCTTATGCATAGTGGATTTATGAGTGTAAATAAAATATTGGTGCTCATAAATTACTCGAGTTTAATTAAAAACACTTCAACTCAATACGATAATTATCAAGCCAAGTTCGAGAAGCTCAAGCTATCAATCAAGTTGAATTTAAACTTAGTACTACTCAGCTCGAACCACTCACAAACCATATCAAGCTTTTCTTTTTTAATATATTATAAATATTTTATATTATTAAATTATTTTATTATCATTTATATATATATTTAATTTTAAATTTAATAATCAAGTCAAGATCAAATTTAAATACTAGTCAAAATTTAAATACAAAATTTGATAAATAAATTTAATCAAGTAAAATATCGAATTTTGTCGAATTAGAACTCAGAAATATCAGTATTCGGGCTCGGTTGTATTATGGACTTTACCCTAATAAAAAATAATAGTCACAATAGCATTTCTGTAAATTTATGCAACCATCACATTCTTGGGTCAGGGTCAGAAGGTTCAGTTCGGAGATCCTTTGACTGGTCGCCTTTGACCTGTCCCAGAGAATTAGTGGTCAATGCCCAGTTGCAGCATCATCTCTCTCACATTTCTACTTCATAAATGATTCAATGATAAGATGAGCAGCTTCCCCCTTCCACCTCCCACCATGGCATCTTTGATTCACACTTAAAATTAGTATCAGAATTATGAACTTGTGAAATGGTTGCTTGCTTGGGGGCAGAACTTGTTTCATAAAAAAGAAATAGTAGGGTTTTGGTATTCCCATATCTGTTTAAAATGCTAATTTAAAGAGCAGTGCATAATCCACATCACACTCAAGCAGTATATGGACACAATACTTTCCTTTAAGATAAACGTCCCAAATGCACAACAGTTTGCTGATATTTCACGTTTGGTAGTAGTACAACCAACCCTTGTATGTGTTTAAGCACAAAACATGAGAGTTTAAACACTTAAAGGAGATTAGGGACTTTTAATTAAGACATAATTGGAACCATAAAGAGCATCACTTTGGAGCTGATTGGTTTTTATGGGAAGCAAAAGCAAGGATGGAATTAGCAAGCTTGTTAATGGCATCAACCAGGCCATCAATGCCTCTTTTGTTGATCTCTGTCTTAGATTCTTCAATCTTTAGTATTCTCTCATGTAAACTAACAAGGTCTCTATGTCTTCTCTCCCCATTTTCCTCACTGGCCTGGATGGCCTCTGCTATAATGGAAGCACTTTTGGATATTGCTGTGCCTGCTTCATTTGAGTTGTTTGCAGTAGCACCGCCGCTGCTGGTGCCTTCCCCATTGCCGCCTGATCTTCTCCTTCGCTTTGCTGGTGAGTCTGAATACTCACTTGTATCCAAATCTGTGCCATCACACATCTCCAAAACATAAATATATATATGTATATATATATGGAACCAATGAAATCAATCAATACAAAAATCAGAGCATCATCCTATACGGTAGTCTCTAACGTGGCGTACCAATTTAAATCATTGGAATTTGTGCTGACCCGTCAAGATTACTACGTAAAAAACTGAAATCTACTATTTATGTACGGGCAATGATGCATGTGAGCAAGGCAAGCTAGAGAGGGGGAGAGAGTACCTACTGTGGGCAATGGCTGAGCATATGAAAAAGGTGGTTGTAATAGTGGTGTAGGAGCAGCTGTCGGTAGCGGAAGCTGCGGCGGTGCTGTTAGAGGTAATGGAACTGCAGCTAGAATAGGTGGAAGTTGATGTTGCAATATAGGAGGCAGTTGCACGCTAGTAATTGGTCTATCCATAACATCCGGTATGTTGGGAATGGGAAGTGAGCCACTAGCAGTGGCAGTAGCAGGCAGAACCACCCTTTGACCTCCTTTCTTCTCCACCACCTCCTCCAAACACTCATATATCTGGCGCAGCATGTTAGTAGGCAAGTTCTTTTCTTTTCTTTCATTCTTCTCCATTTCCCAATATGATCCTTGGTTATCCTCAGCTCCAGCTGTTCTCCTTTGGTACTCTCTCACTTTCTTGTAGTCCCTCAAGAGATTATCCCACTTGTCATTGCACTGGTTTTGGCTCCTCAAACACCCTCTCCTCCAACAATAATCTTCCACCCATTTCCATCTCAGCTCTGTTGGTTTGCCCCTCCCTTCACCCTCCCAGCTTTTCTTCATTCTTCTCTCATCATCCATCTTCTTTGCCTCAATCAATACCATTGTTTCATTAACAGTCCAGTTCCCTTTCCTATATTCCCTCATTAAAATGTTGTTACCACCTTGATCAGCCATCGCCAAAGTGCCTGCAACACCCTAAAATAACATAGGGGGAGAGAGGAAAGAGAAGCTGGAGCTAGATATTAACCCTTTTTACAAGAATGAAACTTAGGCCAAGGAATTAACGTGAGTTCAAGTCAACCTAAAGAAAATGATCAGTGACTAGATAAACATAAAGAGATTATGCTGTTTCATGGTTTTGGCGAATTGTAGAAAAGAATTAAATGTATTCTTATATTATGAAAAAGAAAAGGACAGAACCAGCAAAAGCCATTCAAATTATCAAATGAAATCTAAAACTACTTATTCAAACCACTGCCTCCCTAAAAAGTGAGAGAGAGAGAGAGATCTAACTACCATTAATTATAACAAAAGGCCAAGCATATCCACTCAAACTGACACAACAACGAACCCCTAAAAAATATTTTCAGAGAGAGAAAGAGAAGAGAGAGGGTTGTTTTTCTAGGAAAGGGTAGACAATTAGGGATAGAGGAAAAGATATATAGTGTGGGGAGAGTGTTCACCACCATGAAAGCCCTCTGGCAAAAGTGGCTAAGCCACCAATCATCACTCAACTTTTCAACTACATCTATATCTTTCTTCCCTACACTTTAAAGTAATGAAAAATTAATTAAACACACATTTTAACAACTTTTCAAACCTTCTCAGACAACGCGTACTTACATGCCACAAAGAAATTCTCCTACTTTTTAAAGTAATTTATTTCCATGTCGCATTTGACTTTAAACTTCACTGAAAAGTAAATTCGAACACAAGATTGACTTGTCCACTTTTTTTTTCAAAAAAAAGAAAGGCACCTACAATATTAATATGATATGTTCATAGTGATCAATAAGATACAGGCAATGAGGCAATGAATAACAAGCGTGGCGTGATATTTCCTGTAAACAGGATCAGACAAGAGAGATCTACATTAAAAGACTAAACAAATCGGCAAACAACACCCTAATCATTTGGTTAGGCTTCTTAAATAAGTCCCACGCCATGCAAAGACATAGCTAAGAGAAACGAGTAGCAGAAGGTGTCACATGGTAACGTTGGGGGGATTATTACATAAAACACCCTTTCAAGGGTTTGGTGGTTTGGACAATGCAATTTAATTATAAGACGAAGGGAAACAGTTTTGGTCTTTTGGGGATAACAAAGATGTCAATTTCGTCTTTTAAGGCAAGACTTTTAAAGGCTTCAGTGCCACATCAGCAACCTTTTCTTTGCTTCTCATTTATCTGCCAGCTAGGACCGGAAAATGTGGTAGAAAAACTTCTGCCATGGGGTCGCTTTGACTAGGGTTTTGACCAAAGAGAGGACCAGCCACGGGGTCTCATGACTAGTCCTTTCGTTCCAAGTTTTTGGACTCTAGCCTGCACTTTTCACTTTACCTGTACAAGACCAGCCTATATAAATCCTTGAAGTAGCGTTTTTTATTTTAAATTTTAATAATTAATTTCAAAAACAATATATTGAATAATAAAATATTTAAAAATGGAATATTTATGATAAATTTTCAAATGCATAAATTTCTTAATGGCTATTTGAATTTGAAATTTTAAAATTTGAAAATATTGTAAAAAATCTTATTTTTATACGTTTCATATAATTGTCTTTGAAGCTTAAACACATAATCTCAATTAATTTCTAAAAACATAATAAAGAAGGATAAATATGTACGTTGTCAAACACTATCAACTTTATTTAATTCAATGTGGGATTACTCACACTATTAATTAATAAAAAGCAAGCTTAGGGATTAAGGCCATGATGTATTATTCCTCTCTCATCTTTTATCTTTTTCACTAAGTTGAGGTACTTTATAGTCTTTATAACGATGGATCCTTAATTGACTTAAGTTTCAGTGAGTAATTGAAGCGTCAACTTTGATATACTTTAGCTTATCCTTTAGTCTTGTAGATTAAGTCAAGCCTCTCGAAGCACCTCAACAAACTCGATCCACACCAACTTAAAGAAAACTTTACATTGTGGCATTGTTTGGCGAAACCTAGCAAAAATTTCCTAGCTTGTCAAGTTTCGATTTTTTTTCCAAGTTTTTGTCAAGCTCCAACTTTTTTCATTGGAGATTTCATAAAGTTTCCATTTTGAGTTCTTTTTTTGCAACTTCCTCAACTCTTGCTTTTATAAAGTTTCCATCTTTAAATTTTTTGGAGCCTCCTCCATTTTTGGTTTCTTAAAACTTCTATCTTTATGTTCCATAAAGTTTCCCAAATACGATTATCTCCATTTTTATTTATTTATCGTAGGTTTCTCCATTTTTTGATTTCTTAAAGCATCCATAGTTGGGGTCCATAATTGTAATGACCAATTTTTTGTGGATGTCAAAAAATTCAATTTGGATTGGATTTCTTAAACCTAGTCATTCCGAGAAGTTTACCAAAGGATTTTCGAGAGTTGGTACGGTGATGGTAAGAGATTATTAGATTGTAATTAGTTGTTAATTGGAATTAATGTGAGATTAATTTATTAGATTTAATAATTGAGGTTTAAGGACTAAATTGTAGAGCAAGCAAAATTAGAAGGGGTCAATGTGGAATTATTAAAAAGCATGATTTATAGCAAGGGAATTGTTCTAACTATATCATTTTCTAATATAAGTTTACTAAGTATTTAAGCCTAGTATTGTGTTGTGTTGTGTTTTTATGTAACATCCAAACATTTCCTACCAGACATGTGACATTATTCTGGTAGCAAATGTAGTGAATTTTCAAGAAAGTTGGAAAAAATGAATTAGTTAAGAGAATTTGTATGAAAGTAAAGTGATTTTGGATATTAAAATATATCAAAGGAATTTTAAAAGTGAAAACATTATGAAAGGACTAAATTGTAAATTTTGAAAAGATTAAGGATAAAGTGAAAATTACCGAAATGGAAAAGTGAATTATTATTGGTAATATGGCATGGGAATATATTGAATTTCATGTTAGCGTGATACGATTACTTCTGAATTAAATTGGAAGAAACACAAGGACTAAATTGTAAAATTCTCAATGTGACCGAGAAAAGAGCAAATATGTGATTTTATTTATGCAAATATGAATATTAAGGAATAAATATGAATTATGAGATTTGGATTTGCAAAGTGGCTATTATTGTGAAGAAATTTTACTTTTAAACGAAAAATGATAAAATGATAATTTTATCACATAAGGGCATTTTAATCAAATTTAAAAAAATTTATTGTAAAAATATTGTTTACATGAGATTTTTTATGTATGAAATTAGTTTGGACATTTAGAACTTGGATCAAGTTGTTAGGCCACTTTCTTTTAAATTTTTGGCTTGGAATTGTTGGAATTGAGTCTTTGGGCCTATTTGGTGTACTTTAAAGGACAAAAGAAGATGAGAAGACCCCCTATTCACCCTCTCCTATTGTTGCTGCCGCCCCTCCCCTTCCTCCATGGCTCCTCTCTTCTTTTCTTCTTTTTTTCGCTTCAAATTTCCTAAAGACCCAACATCCAACTTTGAGATTTTGCTAAAACCTCTCATGAAACAACCTTCATACTAATTTTTTACCACGAAAAATCTCATTTGAGCAAATGTTTTCATGGGTTTTAGTGTGAGAAAATGAAGCAAAAGAGAGAGAAAGGTTCAACAAGATAAAAATAGTGTTTTTCTAACTCTCCTAGCATGATATTTGAGTTTGATTGTTATAAAAAAGCTTAGAAAGTTTTGATATTAATTTTGGATATATTTTTATGTGTATGGAAAAAGAGAAAATGTGTAAGGGTGGATTTCAAGTTTGTTGGAGATTGGATTCAAGCTTTTGGAAGTGTAATTTTGAGTATTTTAACATCTAAGAGGTAAGTATCCTTGGATAATCTTACTTTTCCTATACTAATACGTTTAGGTAAACAATGGAATGGTATATTGAATGAGAATTTAGTTATGTAAATGGATACGTGTAAATTACTTGTCTTGAAAATGGTTAAAATAAATCAGTAATAAGTTAGGGGTAATGACCTTGGTTATGAAATGTTATATTCAGTAAGAATGTGTTATGATAAAATTTAGTTTCCATGGATTAATTAATCGAAACTATTTGGTATATGTGACTATGTATGAATTATAATTCTTAGTAAGAATAATTATAATAGTAGGTTACCATAGCAAAACAATAATTAATATGCCAATATGGCCACCTTGTTGAGTAAAAGAATTTAGTATGTGATAGTTTGTGTATGATTTAGAAATGAAAGCCTAAATTAAAGATTGAATATAAAGCGCAATATGTGAATATTAAAAGGGCATGAAAGTGAATTGAAGACTTATATCACCTAAGTGATAAGTGATAAGTAATAGTAAATTGGAAACAATAATGAGTGGCTCTATGAACCCTTGATATGTGACCTCGGTTAACGCGGATTAATAAGTGATTTGAAGAGAAATATGTGAATAGAGTAAATATGGAAATAGACACATGTATATTCCTTTTAAATGATTTTGGTAGGATACGATTGACATGCAAATATAGATTTATGTGTACTTGGAGTTCTATATTGGAGGTCTTGATGCCTTTGAGCTTACTACTTCATTGCTCTCCTATAGTGTGGGATGGATGCACTTATGTGTAATTTGGTTATGTTAGAGGGTTGTGGTATGTTATCTAGCACTTATATGCTTCATGGTTATCCATTTCATGTTTTGCTAGAGTTTAATAACGGGGAAACAAATTAAAAATAATAATGAGAAGTTTTTTATTTGAATATAAGACATTAAAAGAAAGTAAGAGTGTTACATGCTAAGGACAAAAGGCCTAAAAGGTTTACAATAACAATGAATAAGTGCTTAAACTAAGATTTTAATCTATCATGATATTAAGTTCCAATTAATGGTAATACAAGGAGATTTGAAATAATCCATCATGGTTAAATAATTATGCACTTAATAATATGTTTACTATGAGTCATAATCCATGAAATTACGATTAAACTTTATGATGTAGTATGCCCCTAAGAGGGAAACAAGCAAATGAAAATATAACTTCCATAATGAACTCATAGCTATAAGTGGAACTCATATGTGAATAAGCTAGAAAGTTAAGTTAAAATGTTATGGAATTGGATTGGATTATATATATGATCTTGACAATAATCATGAACATTGATTTGTAATACAAATTGTTAAAGAACCAATAACCGGTAAGTTCAGCTCCATAATTTGGTAATTAGAATTGAATCCATTAAAATGGCTTAGTATGGTGGAAATGACTTGGAATAGTTCTAGATAAGGATTTATATTAACATTATTGTACAAAAACTTTGGCATGTACATAGAGGCTTAATTTGAATATGGTATTTATAGAATTTGATTTGAAATTTAAGTCGTTTTGATGTAATTATTCATGTTTTATTCCATTATTTGATTTGGATGTGTTTATGCTTTCTATTTTGAGTTTAAATGAGTTTTGGAAATTGATTTTAATGCTTTGGAACATGTGGAAATGATATGATGAAGTTTGGACATGTTTTGGAGTGTTTTTAGGTTAATTTTTAGCTTTAAGGGCTTAAAGTTCGTGTAACGACCTGATAGTCATGGGTGTTGGAAAATGTATTTTTGAGACTCTGTTTTCGTAAATTGGACTCATAAATATTTATTAGAAATATTTACGAAGTTAGTTGTATGGTTAATTAGGTTTTGGTTAGGTGAATTTGCATGAATTAAAAGTAATTAGGTAAAAGGATTAAATTGCATAAAAGGTGAAAGTTGAATTATAGATTAAAGAAAAAAAAAGAACTAAAGAAGCAATTATGTCATTGGTATTAAATGAGGTGGCATAAGATTTAAAACATGTGAAAATTTATTATATATATTATAAAATAAACCTTAAATGTTAAGTAAATATATTATATTATTATATAATAATATATTATATTATTATAATAAAACAAATAAATAAAAAGAAAAAGGAAATAGAAAAAGAAAGAAAGAAAGAAACATAGAAAGCCAAATGAATCAGGGAGAAAAAGAAAGAAAAGAAAGAATGAAAGAAAAATTAGGGTTTCAAAGTTTCAAGCTCAATTGGTTAGTTAATTTAGTCTCTTATTTTGTAATTTTATGTTTTTGGAATCCCGATATTAAATACTACTCGACCCATGTAAAAATTTTAGAAATGATTGAGCTTTTAAGTCTTGTTTATGTTGAATAATTTTAGAATTAGGGATTAAGTTGATAGATTTTTAAGTTAGAAATGAAAAAAGATTGAATTGTAGAATAAATTGTAAATTTTGGGTAATAGAGACTAAATTGTGAAAATTTTAAATTTAGGTATTTAAGTGAAATTAGGGAGTTAAATATAGTTTACAGTGGAATTTGTATGAAAATATAGGATTAATTGTAAATAAATAAAGTTAGTCTCGGTGTAGGGACTAAATTGGAATTTAAGTAAATATTGAGTAAAATTTTAAAATATTAAATATAAGATTGAATTGTGTTGTATTGATGAATTTTAATTGTTTTAATTTTGTAGCTAGCGTCGCACTGGAACCCTCGACTAAAAAGGGAAAAGATAATGTCGACGAGGAATAGCTTGGAATTTCTAGTTTGTATTTCTATAATCCGAATTTAGTTGTTAAAATTCAATTTAATGTATATGGTAAGTGTTGAGGTGAGAATTATTGTGTTTTACAATTGAAATGGATTGATTTAGTATGTGATGAATTTATTAAATTTATATTGATTGAATTGGTGTATATATATTGAATATATATTGATTATTTGAATTGAATTAAATATTGGTTGTATTTGAAAGGTGAAATTAACCGTATTAACTGTATTAGGCTGAGTCAGATATAGATGGCATGCCATAGGATTGGAAGAGTTCAAACACTGGGTGTCAATTTATTACTTCGGATTTATTCGATGAGGCAATGGGTGCTAAGTTACTTCGGTTTAACAGATGAGACACTGGGTGTCAATTTACTACTTCAAATTATCCGATGAGGTACTGGGTGCCAAACTGGTGTGTTTGGTTGGATCTGTGTATCCGTCCGAGTCCGAGTCGTGTTAATAGAGGTAATTAATTGAAATTGCATTATGATTGATGTTAGATGATATTGTATGTGAAATGAAAATGGGATAGTAAATTGAAATACGGATTGAGACATATGAATTGTGTATTCATGAATTCAATATAGAATAAACAAAATTATTGTTTAAATGATATGTGTATTATATTGTGAAAAGCTATTTATATAGCAAATATGTGAATTGAGATATTGTGAAACAAATGAAATGTGATATGGTTATTGAAATATTTAGATTATATATTTGTGATTTCATATTTTTTTATATTTAGATTATAGAAATACCACTGAATCTTTACTCAGTGTACGGTTTTATTTTCCGTGCGTAGGTTAGGTACTAATTATGCTCGCTGATTTAGCATCCAACATCGGTCCCAAACTCAAACTTGGTGGTGTTTTATCCTTTTGTGTCGGCATGTACCTAGAGTGTCTAAATAATAATTATTTTGTGGGTTGATTGTAAAGTAAATGGGATTATAAGTTTAATATTGGTTGGTTATATACATATGATATTATGGCATATTTTAAGTTAATGCTAAAATGAACATGATTTAGGTAAAATAGATTAAATTTGGCATGTTTACAAGTTGGATTTGAATGATGTTCTATTGATATGTTTTATTGATATAATTGTGGTACCTATGAGGGTACATTGGTTAGGCACCTAGGATGATTGTTATGACATGTTTTGGATGTGTTAGATTGTGTTTTGAAATTATGTCTATTTGATCGATAATGCTCCGAAACCCTATTCTGGCGATGGATGTGGGTTAGAGGTGTTACAAATTGGTACCCTTACCATAATTATCGAATTGGGATAAGTCGGTAGATAAAAAGCTACAGTACCAAGGCAAGGTACCGATACATAAGGAGCTATGTACACAATACTTGCAGCTTTGCACCTACAAAAGTGTGTTTTTAGACCTTGAAACTGATTTGAGAGTATATGGCCTCTTTTGTGGGCAAGACTTGAGTCGGGACACATTATAATTTTTTTAAAGCCTTCACGATGTTAAAAAATTTTGTATGATATTTGTATTTAAACTTTTCAAATGTTTAAATTATATCTTTTGATTGTTTTAGGCTTCCAAAACCTAGTCTTATACCTCAAATATCTCCAACCACCTATTAAATGATTCAAGTTGATTTCAACCACTTTTTAAGAGCTTCACCATCACCTCAAACGTGAATTAATGATTTTATAAAACTATTTAAGATTTGAAATGTAACACCCCTCACTCGACTTGATTGTCGGGCCCAAACTACCGGATGCTACATTCATTGTCAGAGCAACTACATCCAATTTTTACAATAATTAATCATTCATAGATGCAATTAAGTGTCAATCACATTCAATTTATGTTAAACAATCATTTATAGGTCTTATACAAGTTTATGAAAGCTCTTTTATTAACTCTAGAATGAAAAATGACCAAATTGTAAAGTTTAAAAATTTTAAAATTGATGTTGCGACTTAATCACTTCCATGTCATTACATTGTCAACACAGTAAGTTATGTCACAGCTTCATGCCACTCGACCTTGTGATGTCACTTACTGTCGGTCTATGTTGCGATAAGGGATGTTGGTTGTCGAGACATGGCTTCTGTTTTTTGGGAAAATGTACATTTTGGTACCTGTTCCATAGCTTGCAACCAAAACCTTTCAACATGATCACCTATATACCACTTCCACTTGATACAAACCATATCAAACATGCCAAACAAGATCAAGCATTAAAATTCAACCTCTTATCAAGGACTTCAATACTTATTCATCAACTAGACTTAAACAACTCAATGTTATTACAACATAATAACCAAGTCAAGAAAATACCCAACCTTACCTATGCCATATCACATTGAAACTTACCATTTCACTTCAGTTACAAATGCTTATGGACATTATGCACATTTATGGCTTATAAGCCTTAAGCATGAACGCCAACTATCAAGAATAAGCCTCATTTTACAAGCATACTTCAAGGTACAATTTTTCAAATACATATTCACCTCATTCACCTATTAACCAAGCTATCATTTCTACCTCAATATATGCCATTCCACGTGCCATGCATATAGTTATAGAGCATTACATCTTTAAGCATAAAATACATATATGTGCAACACCATATGTGAATCAAAACACCAAATCAACATATTATATGTAATGGTTAAGTCAAACTTATCAAGTAGTAAACACATTCACATACTAAGATACACACCAAGTCACTTATATGCATTCCAAAACCCTAGACTCAAAATGATCTCATAACTACGGATTCCAATGATAGTATAAGTTTCAAGGCGATTCAGCTTGATGTGTTTTGCAAGGTAACGATCTACAAGGAAAGGAAAACAAACAAGGTAAGCATATTAGATTCTTAGTAAGTTCATATGTTTAGTAAAAGTTTTACCTTATTCTTACCTAACATTTTAAAGTTATAATAGCTTCACAATATTTTTCGCTAGACATGCAAATCAAAACACCAATAATGTGAGCATTGATTTATAATCAAATATAATAACATAAGTGTTTAATGACCACCTCCAGATGTACCAACATCCAGAGTAAGAATCCTACACAAAAAATGTGAAATAAGTGGCATCTACAAGTATACAAGTTAGGTTGTAAAATAGTTACAACGAAGTAGGTGAGTACTTCGAGGATCGTACCCAAGGGAGGTGAGTACAAAATTAATCCTAATCCAAACACAAATAGATTAGTACTTTAAATAAATTATATTATGAATAAACATAAGGAGAGATTTTTGAGGTTTTTATAACAATAAAGAAATTAACATAAATAAAGAGACTTTGGGAAACTAATTATGTAAACTGAATCTGATCTAAGCATGGGTGATTAGCTCACTTTGGTAATCATAACTAACTGTCACTTTGGGTTTCTATTAAATCAACTAGTCGTCACCCTCGTAGGACCTCTCAATCTTCCATTAAACTAATGAGTCGGTAAGAACTACTTATCTCTTGACCTCACAGTCTAGACCGATTCGGGGCTAAGGTGTTCATGGATAGACCATACCAATTTTGGGTTAGTTCCTACCTAAATGACTTCTTAAGGTTGTCAAGCCTAGGGTTTAAGTTTTTCCTCTCCCAAACAGTTGATTTGTTAAGAAAACCCTACACAACAATTAATTAGTCATACCTCCACTCGTTAATCCCCCACAAGAGAATTAGTTCCCCATGGATTTCATAAACACATTAGACTTGATGCTAAAGATAAACATGAATAATGGATAAAGAGAAAAGGTTTAAGAGAATCCTGAATTGTATTTGAATGAAGTGCAGAATCCACAAGGATTTGATCGAGTCTACAAATTAAATCTCCCGACAATACAAAGATAAAAACTAGAAATAACCTAAAACGTAAGAAAAGGGGAAAAACTAAAAAATGAAATTATGAAGAAAATTCTAAAGTATGAAAAGTTTTCTATAAAAAGTGTTAAATGAGCTTATTTATAGATTTAGGATTGTCATCATCCTCAACCCTAGGTTAGTTGACGCTCTTGTACTAAACATTTGATTGTGTATACCAAAACGCCCTTGGATTGTAAGTATTTCTTGTACAGGACCGATGTCACGACACCCTAGTGCCTATGTCGTGACAACGAATGTAGTATGCTCAGATTCAATGTGGCTTCAGGGGTGTGTCACAACATCTTTTGGTTGTGTTGTGACACCGAAGGCAATCTTAGAATTCTTGTATTGTACTCCCTATGTTATGACTTCAAACTCCTAGTGTTGCAACACAATGACCAGTATTGAGTTGGTACGCCCACTAATGGTCTCTTGCATAGTCATTAAGTGTAACAACCCGATTTAGGGCCAAGTCAGAACGGTGGTTTTGGGACCATGAATGCAAAGTAGAAAATTTTATTTCGATAAAGTTTTAAGGTTTATAGTATGACAAAAAGCATATGTGAAAGTTTCGTTACGAAATTTTATCGATAGAGGGTCCAATTTGACTATTAGGACTAAATTGTAAAAAAATACAAAATATGTGTTTTAGAAGCATTGGGTGTTTGATTGAAATGAAATTGTAAATTAGAGGTACTTATTTAGTAATTAGACCATTATATATCGTGATGGACAAAAATGGACATGGAAGGGACAAACTTTTAAAGAAAGGCTTTAGAGGCATTTTAGTCATTTGGTTAATAAAAGAATAAAAAAGGAAAAATAAAGCAAAAATTTGTCCATCTTTCTCCTACCTTGGCCGAAAATCACAAGGAGACCATAGCTAGGGTTTCTTCAACGTCCAAGCTTGATAGTAAGTGCATCCTAGCCCCGTTTTTAATGCTTTATACGTTTTTGAAGTTGTTATCACTTGACTTACTTATTTCTACCATTATTTTGAAGTAGGGTGTAATGACCCATTTTTTCCCGGACCCAAACCAATAACCCAAACATAATAATAAAACCAAATAATATTAAATTAAAGTCTAAATTCCTTTACAAAATAGGGCCCAATTTCTAACCCAAACTAAAGCCCAAATCAATTAAAACCCAACAGGCCCAACAAAGTTAACCTAGCTCACTAACTATTTTCAATTAAGTTAAAACCCTACCCTAGCACTCCATGCGCCACCGCAACCCCTCCACATCCACGTTTGTGCGCCACGTCACCTTCTCCGTACATTGCCAGCATCGAGTACAGCCTCCGTACCTGTAAACAACACAAGAATACACAACAACAAGAAGCAGCGAGAATGAAAAAAAGAGAAAAAAATCAAAATTTGTAATATGGTTCGGCTATAAAAAGCCATTATACAAGTTGTATTGTTTTTTACAGAGATTAAGGAATAAAAAAAAAAACAAAATTTCAAAAGGTGATTTCTTATATTTTAGTTTCTTTTTTTTTTTTTCAAATAAGAGCATAAAAATAAAAGGGGTTTTTTAAAAAAAAACTTACCTTTTCTCCATGCTTCGCCACCATCGGAGGTTTCCTCCGTTTGCCAAAGCCACGAAAACCCCTTAAGGTTCCATTCGGGCTCTGTCCAAGGGAAAAATAGGAAGGCCGAAGGGCATTTTTATATTTCCTTTTCACTTTTCATTTTTGTTTTCGGTTCAAAAACACCCAAATAGGGTTAGGGATTAGAAAAGAATTTTAAAAAAAAGGGATTTAAAATGTTTTCATTTTTTGGCATGGCAAAGCTGCGGCGGAGCTACGGCAGAGCCACCGTGCAAGCTCGCCAACCTCTTGGCCGGATGTTGGGCTAGCCAGAAAGAAAGAATTTTTTTTTAAAAAGAATGTGGATAGATAATTTTTTGGGCTTAATTTTTTTGCTTAAATACATGTATAAAACGATGCTGTTTTGGCTTAATGCCCCAGGCATAAAATGACACTGTATAAGGCCTCTGACCCGATTACCCAATCCAAGGCCTCAGGAGCTGCGTGTTTTTGTAAAATGGGTTATTTACGCGATTAACCGTTCTGCTTTTTCAGCTCACTTCAATTTAATCCTTTTCTATTTTTTAATTTTGTCACTTGATTTTGCTTTATTTTTAATTTGGTCCTTAGACAATTCGAGAAGATGGACACCTAAAACGGTGCCGTTTTTGATGAACCGAGATTCAACCCGAAAACCGCCTAGGATCCTCGTGTTTTTGGACGAAGGGTCTATTTGCACCCCTAGTCCTTCCGCTTTTGAGGCTGGTTTCAATTTGGTCCTATTATGTTGTTTTGTCTTTTTCAATTTTACCCTAGAACTTTATTTCTATTTCATTTCAGTCCCCATGTGAACGGCGCCGTTTCGGGAATGGGAATAATTTCCCACTTAGTCCTCCATCTTCGCGCACATTTCATTATTGCTCTTTACTTCTGTCCTTTTCTTTTATCCTACAACTTTATTTCAATTTCGATTTAATCCTTTATTTATCTAATTTCAACTTTTCAAAAAAAAAAAAAACTTTTGACCTTTATTAATTTGTTTATTTATATATTGTTATTTCCTTGTCTTTTTATCAAAAAAAGGGATTATTCATTTTCTTTTGTTTGTGCATTCCAATTATTATCGCAATTATTTTGTTCATACTCTTGCATATTGTTCCCGTTATTATTTCTTTTAGTTTTAATATTCTCATGTCGTGTTTACTTAAATTTTTTTATCATGCAAATTTCTTTTACCTTTCCTAGTATTACTTTATTTATTTTATTAACATCATAATTTGATGATTAATATTATTATTATTATTATTTATTTTTCCTTATTATCATAAATTATATCGCACCGTCATTATTCATTTGACGCGATATTTTTCTCACGTTTTAGTCACATTTTACTATTATCGAATAAACTAGACGTATATTTTTAAATATTACATTAATTCTCACCCAAATTCATAAAAATAAAATTTTTAAAAATAATGCCATGTTTCGAATTTTGGTAATACCAAAGAATCGTACCCTAACTTACGGGGTTTTGATTTTCCTCGTCGAACCTAAATAGCCAAATATTCTTTTAAATTTTAAAATACATAAATTTTGAATAAAAATAAAGGCAATATTCTACTTTTAGGAACTCGAGAAGATCATGCCCTAACTCACGGGGTTTTGATCTTTCTCATTGGATCTAAACAATCGAATATCCTTTTAAAAATCAAAGTACAAATTGTAAAATAAAATGATTAGAAGGCAAGCTTGTTTTTGAAGGTTCAATGTCGTGTCCTAACTTACGGGATGCGACATTTTGTTATCTTGAGACAATAAGGCCTTTAATGTTTGTTTCAATTTATTCAAGCTTTTTTTAAACCAACGTCAATAAAAAAGAGAGGATCGTATGTTAAATTCTTTTCGGGTTTCCAACTTTCAATATTAAGACATTAATTAATCAATTAGGTACCAATTTTAGGCGTGACAAGGGTGCTAATCCTTCCTCACACGTAACCGACTTCCGAACTCGTTTTCTTAAATTTCGTAGACCAAACTTACTGTTTTGATAAATCGAAACATTTTATTAAAATAATCAAATTATGAGGTGATCTGATCACACCTTAATAAAAAGGATTGGTGGCGACTCCCATTTCTTTTGTTTTCATAAAAGTCGACACCTTTTTCAAAAAATGGATTTGATAGCTTGGTGACTCCACTGGGGACAAATAAGGGAGTCAAGCTGCGATTCAATTAATCCTTGTCTTATTGGTCGAAAATTGATAATTTGATTTAAAATTATGATCCTTTCATTGCATATCATCCGTCATTTTTGTGATCTTTGCTTTATCGGTTCAAGTCTTGGAATGTTTTCGCATATTGCATTGCATGTCTATTTGATCTTACCCTTTTAAGTGGGAGTGAGAAACTACTCATTCGTGAGGTTTTCACCTCCGCATGGGATAGTGGATTGCTTTCAGGATACATACATACCCATGTCTTCGTGAAATTTTCATCTTCGTGTAGCCATAGGGAAATGTATTCTCCTAAACTGAACTCGGTCCATATGAGCCTATAATGGGTGAAGATCAAGGAATCCATCGGTTCGGGTACCTTTACTTTAGAACCAAAGCGCATATAGTGCGCCCTAAGAGCCTACCCTAGGTAGAACCACGCCAAACCCTAGTGGTCACCCGAGTAGGTGCTCTATTTGTTATTTATTTCTTCTGTACTGACGTGTTTTGTTTTGTTTTGATTATGATTGCATTGCATCATCATAGAAAAGAGGTGTTGATTCACGTTCAATTGCTAAGTAGAGAGCTTGTCATGGAAAATGGATTTCTTGATAAAGTGGAATACAATACGGCCATCCGAATATGGTCCGAGTAAACACAATGAGAGAAGGGTGATAGTCCGTGGAAGAACACACGACTTTGCTTCGTTGCCCGAGGATTCAGGTTGACAAAGATTATTCGAGAGCTATCAACATCTCAACTTTCTTAAAGAAGCTACGAGCATTGCAGGGATAAGTGAGCAATAGGTCGGGCCCGGAGCAAGCAAAAAGGAGATAATAGAGACATCTTTTTGGAAATTTGTGAGATTTGATCTTAACATCTGAATATGAAGAAAAGGATTGATGTCTTCGCCTAGAGTATGAGGGCAAGGCTGTACATGTATCTGTTTTATGTAAAGATATTTGTCTTCTAGTAAACTTGTTCTAATAAAATTGAATCAGAATTAACGCCTTTTTTTGCATTCATTTCATGCATTAGCATTGCATTGCATCATATGCAATAAAACTCACAAAAGACCTTGAAATCTTGGTAGTTACCTGGGAATATCGTTACAGTACAGGAGGAAAAAATGAAGCAATAGACTAAAGGTTGAAGAGATTAGGCAAATGCAAATACAGATGCAAGAGCAATTGGCTAAAATCCAACAAGATATGAGGGATCAGATACTAGAATTCCAAAGAAATGTGATGGGCCAATTAACCCAGTTGCTGGTTGGAGGGTTAGAAAAAGGAAAGAGCCCTATGGTCAATTCCGAAAACGACAACGAGGACCCTTCTTATCCTCTAGGCTTTACCCCAACAAACATCCAAGCACAACCAAACGTGTGACAGCCTTAAAACGACCCTAGTCGGAATATGGTTTCGGGACCACAGAACCGAGGCATAAAAAATAATTAAATATTCATTTTGATGCCTATTGTATGTGCCGATTTATGTGTGACATCTTAGGTGCTTCAATTCAGTATTATAATTATGAATTGCACCTAAAAGGGCTAAATTATGAACTTTGAAAATATGCTAGACAAATGTGTGATGACTTATTAATGCATGCATGAGAAATAGTGGATTTGCATGTCAATTTACCCACTTTTATGATAGTGGATGGTAATGATGAGGTTTTGGCACTTTGTGAATTGTTGTTTAGTCATATATTAATATAATAAAAGAAATTTTTATTTAGTTATTATAAAATAAAAGATTAAAATAATATTATGAAATGAAAAAATAAAATTTAATATTAGTAAATTGGGTGAAAAAAACAAAGTGTTTCTTCTTTGTTTCTCTCATTGCCGTGAATTGAGAAAGAAAGAAAGCTTTTGAAGCTTAAGGCATTTGGCTAGTGAGGGCATCAAATTAAGGTAAGGTTTCATGCATTTCTTTGGATTTCTTTGTGAATTTTGGTTGGTTTTGAAGCTCACAACAAGACCCATGTGAAAATTTTTGTGTGCATGAAGCATGAAGTGTTCGGTCATGTTGGTGCATTATGTCTTTGAAATAGAAATTGATAAATGGAGTTTTAATGGACTCTATGATGTTAAAGCTTAGGTGAATTGAAATTTGTGAGCTCAAATTTGAAAGAATTGAAGTTTTGTGTGGCTTAAGTGTTTAATTTATAATCGGCTAATATAGTGAAATATGGAAATTGTTTTTAACATTAGAAATTGATGGTTAAATTATTTGTATGTGTACACATGGTTACCGAATGTTGAATTGAGTAAAAATGGGATTAATGGTTGGTTTATTGAAGAAGGGGTAATCGGCAAAGACTCTCTTTAAGTAATTTGAATTGGTGTTTTGGAAGTTTTGTAAGGAATAAGTAGGTTGAATTCGGCAATTAGAGGGAGGTATGAAACTTGTGCTTAATTGTGGAATTTTATAATGGAATTGCTAGTATGAGTTTATACAATTGCCGAAATTGAAATAGGGAATGTGGCTAAGAAATTTGATATGTTTTTATTTAATTACTATGAAATAGCTACAAGAGAAAATAAGGATGAAATTTGAGTTGGTTATGATTCATTGTGCGATTTATTAAGCTAGAATGGACATTCGGCTATGTCCATTGGAACAAATGAATTT
Source organism: Gossypium stocksii (assembly GCA_020496765.1). NCBI lineage: Eukaryota > Viridiplantae > Streptophyta > Magnoliopsida > Malvales > Malvaceae > Gossypium > Gossypium stocksii. The sequence goes on along the minus strand of CM035629.1, from coordinate 97,465,651 downwards.
GGTTTAGAGGGTTAGTTAATGATATATCTATTGTGCAAATTGAGTGGTGAGTTGTCAAAATGAAGTGTTAATGTGCATTATGTACTTGTGTATGTTTTCAACTAAGGAAAAACTATGCTTTGATGTTGAAATTGGGTTTTTGATGAACGAATGAACTTGTTTTGGTGAATGGCTAATTATCGAATATATCTTTTGAGATTTTAGATGGAATTGCCGAATGTGCCTATAATAAGGAAAGGGATGGTTTGATTTTGATATTATAAGTGAAGTTTAAGACCATATGCTTTTGGTCATAGCATGTGAAGTAATCAAACATATTTTTGTTAATTGAGCTTTGAATCGATGGAAGTATGTGTTAATTTGAGGAATTAAATTGTAAGTATATAATTGTTGAGTTTTGAGGTAAGGTATGCATTCGGTCATGGCTCAAAGGATGCTAATTCATGTTAGTTAACGTTCTTGTAAAGGAAGATGTATATGAGTGTTTATAAATTAGTTGATCGTTGCTATAGGTGGATAATGTGAGCAAATCACATACGGTTGATGGATGGGAAAGTAGAATTGAGCTTGGAAATTGGTATATATGACAAAATTGATATGTTTAATTAGTGGCCAAATGTGACCTTGAATATATGTTGTAGCTTGAAATGAAATGTGAATAAGAACTTTAAAGAGTGAAATTGTATAAATCTGCTTGGTACAGCAGCAGTAACGTGTTTTGGAAAAATCACCATAAATTGTGGGAGATGAATTAGAGGCTGAATAAATTGTGTAATTAAAGCTTAATGAGTCTCGTTTCTTATAAAAGAAACCTACAAGCAATGGAATTGCCGATAAAGAGATTTTTAAAGTTGTGTGAGATAGTGTCAGAATGACTCCGAAATCCCCTGTTCTGTTTTTAGAAAATCACTATAAATTGTACAAAAATTGTTATAAGATAAAATTTATATTCTTAGACTCCTTGATGAGTCTAGTTTCGAATAAAATAGGCTAGGACATATTTTGAATTCTGTACAAGGAGAAATTCAATTCGTAGTAAAGAGTGGTCAGTTTAGTCAAACAGTGAAATAGGGGAAACTTTAAGAAAATTCTGGTATTGATTGGCCAAACCAAAAATTCTGAAAATTTTATGAATAGAAGATATATGAGTCTATTTTCAGGAAAAATTAATGGCACTTCATTTTGAGTTTCGTAGCTCTAGTTATGAGTAATTTATTGAATGTTGCTCAGAAAATCAGCTTGTTGCGACTTGTGATATGTATGTGAAATGGCCGAATGTGTGTGTGTTTGCTATGAGAAGTATATGCATGTATTATTTGACTATAAGTGAAAATGATTAATTGAGATGTTTGAATAAGGATTAATAGAATTAAATATTTTATTTAGCTCAAGAGCATAGAGGGACAAGTTCGGATAAAGGGAAGGCTAAAGTGGTCGAATAGCCAACTCATAATTGCTCGGGAAAGTTCAAGGTAAGTTTTGAGTAATTGAATTTGGTATTTAATTTAAAATGCCATGATATACATGCATGATAGTTGAACGATGCTCCATTGAGAAAGAAACCTATTTCATGTTTGCTATATAGCCGAATGGCTCATAGAGAAAGAAACTGAAATTGGGATTTGAAATGTATTGCTTGCGTATGTTTGTTCATTGGGCCGAAAGTCTAGAAAAGAAGAGTATACATGTATAAGTTTTGATTTACATTACGATATAAAGTCAAGGAGCATGTTATATGTTTGTATGCGAATGAATGGATTGAATTACAAGTGTGATCTTGCTATGTGAAATGTGGCAACATGTGAATACATATGTATGAGACTCTGTGATGTGAATCCGGGATTAAAGTCCCGATGACTATATGTGGAGACTATGTCCGGGTTAAGACCCGAAGGCTATATGCAGAGATGATGTCCGGGTTAAGACCCGAAGGCTATATGCAGAGATTCTATCCGGGGTAGAGGCCCGATGGCTATGTATGGAGATTTTACCCGAGCTAAAGGTCTCGATGATGATGCGAGTATAGTCTAAGACTAAAAGTCTTCATGGTAACGATTGCTAATGAATGCGCTTAAAGTGTTAAGTTATACAGGTATGTACCCTAAGCTTATATGCAAGCTGGTTTTTGGACCAAATACTAAGGTCATTATGCGATTACATATGTGTGCATGAAATGAGACTATTAATATGGTGAAAATACAATTGGTCAATGCAAAATGTTATTTGAAATTATGCGACATGTCTATGTTTACATGAGCTTACTATAAGTGAAAGTTATCTAATTTCGTATATGATGAGAATGTGTATGTTCGGTTAAAAGGTGACGTACCTAAAAGAAGAGGGAAACAAAAATACGAACAACTATGTTATAATTTGAGTTTTATCTGTTGTCATTGCTTAAAACTTACTAAGCATTGTAATGCTTACTCCGTTTATTTTGTTTCCTCTGTTTTATAGATCTCATTTTGGAAGCTACGGACTCGAGGATTGAAGCCTTAATCACCTACACTATCGCCGTTATTTTGGTACATTTGATAGTTATTTTGCATCAATGGCATGTATAGGCTAATCTCCTTTTTATTGAACCAAACTACATTTTGAGTTGTAATTATTCTAGCCATGCAAAAATGGCTTGCCTAGTCTTCTAGTTTGATTATATGTTTGAATGATACTCATATGGTTCGATGTTTGTGGCATGATATTTAGTTAGTACCCAATATGCAATGAGTTTCTAATATGGTGTTCGGTTATTGAAAAGTTTGATTTGGCCAAATTGTTAGTAGCCACATGGTGGAAATTTGCTAGCATGTTTATAAAACGAATTAAATGAGATATGAGGTACTGAGTGAACCTTTTTACAAGTGATATACATTCGGTTATAGAACTCAATGAATCTATGTCTAGCGTGTAACTATGAACCTCGGTAGGTTGTATTTAGATATGTAATACCTTAATACCCTATTCCGGCGACGGACAGGGGTGTAGGGTGTTACAAAACGTGTATCCACAAAGGGTGCCCGTTAACATCAGACCCCAATATCAAACTGCTACCTCGGCACTGTTGAACTTTTTGATGGTTCAGGCTCTAGTCTAGGGGATAACCCAATCAATCCTGTTGTCCTTGATCGGGATGATCTAATGAAGGCAAAAGTGGAGCTCCTAAAACAATTTGAAGATCGTTACAAATGGAAAAGATGTGAGTGGAGCACTCAAATCAATACTTTAAAGGTCCCTAGGAAGAGGGAAAATAAGGTGAATAATGTGAGTATGTATAACAAGGGTTATTGAAAACTGATTACCGTAAGCCAGCCAAGGACTGCAACTACTAGCCATCAGGTCCCCCCAAGGCAAGAATCCAATCCAAGACTGAACTCAGAAAAACTCCAGTTCATTCCCATCCCAATCACGTATAAGGAGTTGTACCAAATTTTGTTTGATGCACATGTAGTATCCCCTTCTACCTAAAACCTATATAGCCCCTATACCCTAAATGGTACGATGCGAATGCCCAATATGAATACCACTCGAGAATCAGAGGACACTCAATCAAGAACTGCACCACTTTCAAAAAGATTATCGAAAGACTCATCAAAATGGGTTTTGTGAAATTCGATGATCCATCTAGTATAGAAAATCAGTTACCCAACCATGTGGATAAGGGGGTAAATGCGATAATTGAGAATACGGGGAAGAAAATCAAGATGAATATTGCAGAAGTGAAAGCCTCGCTAAGGGAGGTTTGGAAGAAAATGGTGGAAGGAGGATTAATCACATAGGATTTAGGGAAGAAACCTGGAGAAGCAAGGAACTATTGTGAGTTCCATGAGGAAGAGGGTCATGAAATTCAAAAGTGCAATGAATTAGGGCCCTAGTACAAGACCTGATGGATAATAAAGAAATTGAATTTTATAAAGAGATCAAAGGCCCAAAAGGAATATTGGGGAATCTGAACATTAACGACACATCCGAAGAAGGAATTAGGGAATAGAATTTTCCAAATGTCTGCCCTTACATACTGGGAGTGTTTTGAACAATGGGACTGTGGAAGAGATCCTTGTATTTCTTAGAGCTAATTTAGAGTAGTATTCAAAACATGCTTGTTGCTTTAAGCCTAGAAGCAATAAGAATCCTTTTGTGAAATAGGCTTATGTCCAAAATCTTCATTTCAATAAATTCATCTTTGCTATCATTTTGAGGAAATATTCTTTTATTCTTTCCATTTCATACTATACAAACAATTATTCTTAGATTCTTTTGTTTTTTGGACTTTCTTTCAAATATTGTTTTATTCTTCATTCATGATCATACCATACAAACAGTTATTCTTAGATTCATTTATTCTTTGGAATATTCCTTTATACCTACAATAGGTCTTCGGATATTAATGACATGAATGACGCTGCTACTGACTTAGAATCTCCTTTTGAGAAAAATATATGTCTAGAGGGATCTCAGGACTGTGAAGATGACAGAGATTGTAACCTATCTTTTGATTTGTTAAGGATGGTAGAACAAGATGAAAAACATATCCTACATTATAAAGGGTCAGTGGACATTGCGAGCCTAGGAAAGAGGTGAAGATCAGAGCCTATATCACTATAGAGACAAAGCGAGACGTCATTGAGTTATTCCAAGAATTCAAAGATGTTTTTGCATGATCATATCAAGATACGCCTGGGCTACCAAGACGTGTGATGCTGTTAAGGCTAAGAAAATCTTAGAAGAGGTACATAAAGGTGTCTGAAGAACACATGCTAATAATTTTACAATAGCCAGGCAAATTGTGAGGTTCGAGTACTGCTTGTCCACCAAGGAAAGGGGATTGCGTCAGTTATATCAAGAAATGCCGTAAGTGCCAAATTTATGAAGACAAGACTCATGTGCCTCCTTCATCTCTTCATGTTATGACTTCTCCATAGACTTTCTCTATGTGGGGCATGAATGTTATTGGGCCAATCTCTTCAAAAGCTTTAGCAAGCATCAATTCATCTTTGTGGTCATTCATTACTCCACTAAGAGGGTGGAAGCAGTTTCATATGCCAATGTTACAAGGTCGACAGTCATCAAATTCCCAAAAAAAATAAAAAAAGATCATGTTGCTGACAAGGAATACCAGAAAGGATCATATCTAACAATGCACAACAACACAATATCAAAAGTTTGCAGTCTGTTCAAGATTAGATACCATATCACCCTAAAATGAACAGTATAGTAGAGGCGGCACAAAAAAAAAAAGAAAAAAATGAAAACAAAAAAAAAAGATCGTGGGGAGAATGACCGAGACTTGTAAAGATTAGCATAAGAAGTTACCATTTACCCTCTATGCTTATCGAACATCGGCCAGGACCTTCTTCGGGGTAACACCTTTCTCATTGGTTTATGGAAGAGAAGCGGTTTTGCCTATTGACATTGAGATTCCTTCTCTTCAAACGTCGATTGAGTCAAGAATTGATGAAGTAGAATGGATCCAATTTCAATGTGATCAAGTGAACCTGATTGAAGAAAAGAGTCTGAAAGTATCCATCATGGCCAAATGTATCAAAAACGAATGATGCGAGTTTATGGCAAGAAGGCTTGCCCTAGAGAATTCCATGAGAAAGATTTATTTTTGAAAAAGATCCTTTATATACAAAAAGACTTCTGAGGAAAATGGATGCCGAATTAGGAAGTACCTTATATGGTAAAGAAGGCCTTCTCTAGAAAAGCGTTGATTTTAACGGAGATGGATGGCAAGAACCTGCCTAATCCTATAAATTCAGAGTCAGTCAAGAAGTATTAGAAAAAAAACACAAAAAAGGAAAAGAAAAGAAAAAGAAAAAAAAAGAGAGAGTCCAAGGCAAAAACACTTAAAGGGCGTCTTGAGACCAAAGGGGTTTTGAATTGAAAACCCATAAAGGCCAATTCAAATTTTGATAAAAAGTGGAGCATACGATGGTCTTGCTATGTCTGTATTAACAATGAGGAGGTATTCTACATCTTGGGGCATCGACAAAGTACTTTAGATCTCTTAAACACATGTCGAGCTCAAAATGATCCTCAAGAAGTTCGTACAGAGAAACTCAGGTTGCGATATCTGGGGCACCTAGTTTTCATCTTACCTATATTGAATTTGTGTCGAGCAAAACTCCTAATCAATTTTCTTCTTATTGCATTTGCTATTTGTAATTAATTTATTTACTTCGAGCTATGCTCTCAATCAATTTCCTTTTTATTACATTTGCTATCTTTGATTAATTTGTTTCGAGCTATGCTCACAATCAATTTCCTTCTAATTGCATTTGCTATATTTGATTAATTTATTCGTTTTGAGCTATGCTCCCAATCAATTTCCTTTTTGTCCATCATTATAATCTTTTTTCAAGCATTTTGCATTGAAATAACGAGTAATGGACTAATAATACTTTCACAAAAGGAGTTCTGCATATTACTCTGGAAGCTTCCAAATAGTGCAAGAACCTAAAACATAACTATTATTTAGAACTCACCAAGCCTAAGGGTTGGAAATATTTGAGAAATAAGAGTCTAAACTGTGATTATTTCCTCGGGTTTCCTGTCAAAGATACCAGCTGAACAAGAAGGCATGGTAACATATCAGTGATAAAACCTCGATGAACAATGAGTAATGTCAACCCAAGCATTAAAAGGGGATCATTCTCGAAGAAAAATTTGACATTATGCATACACATGGTGTAACAGATCAATTGATTGAAGAAGCCACAAATCCTATACCCCTTAGTTGTAGTGGGATGGATTGAAAAAGATACAGATCCTATACCCTTGAATTGCAGTGGGATGGATTGAAGAAGATACAAATCCTATACCCTTGAGTTGCAGTGGGATGGATAGAAGAAACCAAAAATTTTGTCTCCCTGAAACGGAGTAAACCAGTTGAGCAAAATGTGATTGTTTATTCGAGTTTCCTGTCAAAGATACCATCTGAGCAAGAAGGCAGCGTAATACGTTAGTGATAAAACCCTGATGAACAACGAGCAATGACAACCAAAGCGTTAAAAAGGGATCATTCTCGCAAAATGACATTCTGTATTCATGCAAATATCATTCATAACACATCTAGTTAGGAGCATTTGATTCATTCTGATCATGGCATCCTAATCATTTGGCATAAGCATAGGCCTATGAAATCGATTCTACAGGTCATGTCCCTCAGAGTACGGTGTAGCAAGATCGATGAATCCATAAATCTTATCTCCCTGAAGTAGCAGTGGAGCATATTGAAGTTATAGATCTTATCTCCTTACCGCTGCAGTGGAGCATATCGAAGACAGTGAATCTTATTTCCTTAATGTCGCAGTGGGACATATTAAAGCTACAACTTATGGCAGATCTTATCTTCCTAAAGTTGCAATAGAGTAGATTGAAGCCACCAGCCTTATCTTCCTGAAGTTGCAGCGGAGTAGACTAAAGTCAACAAATCTTATTTCCCTAATGTCGGAGTGGAACAGATTAAAGCTACAAAATTATGGCGGATCTTATCTTCCTAAAGTTGCAGTGGAGCAGATTGAATCCACCAGCCTTATCTCCCTAAAGTTACAGTGGAGCAGGCTGAAGACAGCAAATCTTATTTTCCTAACGTCGTAGTGGAATAGATTAAAGCTACAAGTTATGGCGGATATTATCTTCCTAAACTTGCAGTGGAGCATATTGAAGCCACCAGCCTTATCTCCTCAAAGTTGTAGTGAACAAGTTGAAATTACAAATTCCTATCTCCTTGAAGTTCTAGCGGAGTACACCAAAGCTACAAATCTCTTCTCCCTGAAATTACATTAGAGCGAATCGAAGCCACAATCCTTATCTCCCTGAAGTTGCAGTGGAGTAGGATATAAATACACAATTCTTACTCCTTGAAGTTCCAGTGGAGTAGATTGAAGCTACAAATCTCTTCTCCCTAAAATTACATTGGAGCGGATCAAAGCACCAATTCCTATACCCCTAAAGATGCGGTGGAATAGAACAAGGCTACTTGAAGAAGATGAGTACCAAGAAGTCAAGATTCGGTAAGACCGAGCAAAATTAGTCATTTTTAAAGTCTTTGCTCCATTCTCGTTGCACAAAAATGAGCAAAGAGGGGCAGCTGTAATGACCCATTTTTGCTCGGGCCCAAACCAATAACCTAAACATAATAATAAAGCTGAATAATATTAAATTAAAGTCCAAAGTCCTTTACAAAACAGGGCCCAATTTCTAATCCAAACTAAAGCCCAAATCAATTGAAACCCAACCGACCCAACAAAGTTAACCCTAACCCACTAACTATTTTCAGCTAAGCCAAAACCCTACCCTAGCACTCCATGCACCACCGTAGCCCCTCCACATCCACATTCGCACGCCACGTCACCTTCTCTGTACACCACCAGCACCGCGTACGGCCTCTGTACCTGCTGACAACACAAGAATACACAACAACAAGAGGTAGCGAGAATGAAAAAAGAGAAAAAAATCAAAATTTGTAATATGGTTTGGCTATAAAAAGCCACTACACAAGTATTTTTTTTTACAGAGATCAAGGAATAAAAAAAAAACTTCAAAAGGTGATTTCTTATATTTCAGTTTCTTTTTTTTTTCAAATAAGAGCATAAAAACAAAAGGGTTTAAAAAAAACCTACCTTTTCTCCATGCTTTGCCACCATCAAAGATTTCCTCTGTTTGCCAAAGCCACGGAAACCCCTTAGGGTTTCATCTAGCCTTCGTCCAAGGGGGAAAACTGGGAGGTCGAAGGGCATTTTTATTTTTCCTTTTCGCTTTTCATTTTTGTCTTCGATTCGAAAACACCCAAATAGGGTTAGGGATTAGAAAAGAAAACTTATTTTTTTTAAAAAGGGATATAAAATGTATTCATTTTCCAGCGCAGGGGAGCTACGGCGAAGCCACCGTACAAGCTCGCCGACCTCTTGGTCGGATTCTGGGCTAGCCAGAGAGAAAAAAGAGAGAGAGAGTGTGTGTGTGTGCGAGATTTTTTTAAAAAGAATGTGGATAAATGATTTTTTCCGCTTAACTTTTTGCTTAAATACATGTATAAAACGACGCCGTTTTGGCTTAATGCCCCAGGCATAAAATGACACCGTATAAGGCCTCTGACCCGATTACCCTATCCAAGGCCTCAGGATTTGCGTGTTTTCATAAAATTGATTATTTACGCAATTAACCCTTCCGCTTTTTTGGCTCGCTTCAATTGAATCCTTTTCTATTTTTTAATTTTGTGACTTGATTTTGCTTTATTTTTAATTTGGTCCTTAGACCATTCGAGAAGATGGATGCCTAAAACGATGCCATTTTCGATGACCCGAGATTCAACCCGAGAACCGTCTAGGATCCGCGTGTTTTTAGATGAAGGGTCTATTTACTGCCCTAGTCCTTCCGCTTTTGAGGCTGGTTTCAATTTGGTCTTATTATGTTGTTTTGTCTTTTTTAATTTTACCCCAGAACTTTATTTCTATTTCATTTCAGTCCCCATGTGAACGGCGCCGTTTCGGGAATGGGAATAATTTCCCATTTAGTCCTCCATCTTCGCGCGCATTTCATTATTGCTCCTTAGTCTGCCCCTTTTCTTTTATTTATTTATCATTTATACCTACAACTTTATTTCAATTTCGATTTAATCCTTTATTTATTTAATTTCAACTTTTCAAAAAAAAACTTTTTACCTTTATTTATTTGTTTATTTATTTATTGTTATATCGTTGTCTTTTTATCAAAAAAAGGGATTATTCATTTTCTTTTATTTGTGCATTCCTATTATTATCGGCATTATTTTGTTCGTACCTCTTGTATATTGTTCCCATTATTATTTCCTATTTAGTTTTAATATTCTCATGGCGTGTTTACTTATTTTTATTATCATGCAATTTTCTTTTACCTTTCCTAGTATTACTTTATTTATTTTATTAACGACATAATTTGATGATTAATATTATTCTTATTTATTTTTCCTTATTATCATAAATTATGTCACACCGTCATTATTCATTAGACGCGATATTTTTCTCATGTTTTAGTCGCATTTTACTATTATTGAATAAAGTAGACGTACATTTTTAAATATTATGTTAATTCTCACCCAAATTTGTAAAAATAAATTTTTCAAAAATAAGGCCATGTTTCGAATTTTGGTAATACGAGAGAATTGTATCCCAACTTACGGGGTTTCGATTTTTCTCGTCGAACATAAATAGCCAAATATTCTTTTAAATTTTAAAATACATAAATTTTGAATAAAAATAAAGGCAATATTTTGTGTTTAGGAACTTAAGAAGATCGTGCCCTAACTCACGGGGTTTCGATCTTTCTCGTTGGATCTAAACAACTAATATCCTTTTAAAAATCAAAGTACAAATTTTAAAATAAAACGATTAAAAGGGAAGCTTATTTTCGAAGGTTCAATGTCGTGTCCAAACTTACGGGATGTGACATTTTGTTATCTCAAGACAATAGGGCCTTTAATGCTCGTTTCAATTTATTTAAGCTTTTTTTAAACCAACGTTAATAAAAAAAAAGAGGATCGTATTTTAAAATTATTTTCGAGTTTTCAACTTTCAACATTAAGACATTAATTAATCAATTAGGTACCAATTTTGGGCGTGACGAGGGTGCTAATCCTTCCTTGCATGTAACCGATTTTCGAACCCGTTTTCTTAAATTTCATAGACCACAATTGCTGTTTTGATAAATCGAAACATTTTATTAAAATGATCAAATTATGAGGTGACCCGATCACACCTTAATAAAAAGGATTGGTGGTGACTCCTGTTTCGTTCGTTTTCATAAAAGTCGACACCTTTTTCAAAAAATGGTTTCGACATAGGGTTTTTGTTTAAAAATTTACCCATGTGTGACATGCATGTTTTTTGATGTCTAATGGTAGAAAATGAAAGTTTAGCGTTAGATAAAAGACTTTTGCTAGGTGATTTTTGGTGTAAATGTCAAAAAGGACCTAAATGCAAAAGTTGAGAAATGTGTGTAGAAATATGTGAATAAATGAAAAATGTGGGCTGCTATAAGCATGAATAAGATTCGGCTAAGCTTAGGTTTTGAGAAAAATGAATACTTTTCATTTTACGAGCTTAGAGACTAAAGTGTAAATATGTAAAAAGTTAGGGGTAAAAATGTAATTTTACCTTAATATGATTTTTGGGGCATAATTGAATAATGTGATAATTAAATGAGTTAAATTTGTTATTATTGATCAAGAAAGACGAGTTTCTGACCTAGATCGGGGAAAGAACAAGATTGTAGACTAAATTCAAACATTAGCTATTTTTGTACCGAAGTAAGTTTATGTGTAAATAATACGTTATTATATTATGTTAAATGTTTAATTATTGCTTAAATTCGTGTAATTGACTATGTGGATGAGCTTAATTGCATGAATGAGATAGATGATAATTCGATAAATGTAGAAGTTCGGTACGAACCCTCGGACATTACAGGAGACAAGGGTCATAACGTGGAAGCTTTTGAGATGTGTTCCCGTGTAAGACCATATCTGGGATACGACATCGGTACAGTAGTACGTCTAAGACCATGTCTAGGACGTGGCGTCGGTACGAGATTTTGTGTAAGACCATGTCTAGGGCATGACATTAATATGAGTTTTCGTGTAAAACCATAGTTGGGCTATTGGCATTGATATTGAATTGCATGTAAGACCATATCTGGGATATGGAATTGTATGACATATGTATGACTCCCAAGTATCTTAGTGATTCCGAATGGTTCAACGGGCCTAGTTTACACGAGAACGACAGTACATGCTAAATAAGTATGACAAATATGTACGAAGTCCATATGACTATTGGATGGAAGACTAACGATGAGTTAAAATGTGATATTTAGTAATGTTTTTATGGTAAGGTTATGATTGGGTAAGAAAGGATTATGAGAGTTTAATAATGTTCATGCAAATTTCCATTATGGAATTAGTATGGTTAAGTTACAATTATGATGTTTATTTTTGTATATAAACTTAATAAGCTATATAGCTTATCCCTCTTTTCTTTCCATTGTTTTATAGTGTCACCAAGCTAGCTCGGGGATTGGAAATTGTCAGAGTTCACATCACACTATCAAGGCTTTATTTTGGGATATTTGTGATTTTGATAATTTGAAAATATGGCATGTATAGGGACTTGGTCATTTTGTATATGTGTCATAATGATCGGACCAATGATATTGGCTCATATTGGTTAAGTGATTATTTTGTATAAGACCATTTGAAATTGGCTAATGTTGATTATGAGTATAATCATATTGTGATGCTTTGCATGGATATGGCACTTGCATGATTTGAGTTGATTATTATGGATGTTTGGCTACTTAAGTATGCTATGATTTGTGTCTTTGAATTGGTATAAGTGTTTATAAGTTTCAGGGTGGCAATAGGCTTGGTAAATAGCCTATACATTGTCTACATGAGTAGACACACTGGCGTGTGTCTAGGCCGTGTGTGACACACGGTCAGCCCCACGGGCGTGTGAACAGGCCGTATGTCCCCTGCAACTTAATTTCAAGAAACAGAATGCCTAGTATGGGGCACATGGGCAGAGACATGGGCGTGTGTCTCAGCCGTGTGGATGGCACGGCCTTGGACATGAGAGTGTGCCAAAGGCGTGTGAAGTCTTCACCTATTTCGCGAGAATTTAAGTTATCACACGGCCTAGCACACGGGCATGTGGCTTGGCCGTGTGGTTTCATTTGGCTGATGACGTCATAAACAGAGAGTTACATGAGTTGAGGACACGGGCGTGAGCCACACGGGCGTGTGTGACCACACAGCCTACTCACATGAGTGCGTGACTCTCCAAAACATGGAAATTTTCTTAGTGTTCTAAAGTTTCTATTTAGTCTCGAACCACTTCCAATGTATGTTTTGGGCCTCGTAGGTCCATGTAAGAGACAATATACACGTGTATGAATAGTTTTGAATGGAATGAAATTTTATGGCTCGATTTTGTACGATTAGTTAAGATTAAGTCTGGTAATGCCTCGTACCTTGTCTCGGCGTTGGACTCGGGTAAGGGGTATTACATTTAGTGGTATCAGAGCTATGGTTTAGTCGATTCTCAGACTAACCTAGTGTGTGTACGAGTCTAGCTGTACAGGCCATATATAAATTGTGATAATGTGACAACTCTTGACAACTTAAATTGTGTTTTCATACAGTAAATGAATTCTGACCGAGATGTAACTGATGACATAGAAAGTAATGCGCCAGGTCTCGCCCAAGGGACCACGTTGCCTGATAGTAGGCATATGAGAACTATTCATAGAGGAGAGGCTCAGGAAGCCTTTCTTCACATGATGGATGAGTGGTATACGGAGTTTAATTGGGCGAATCTGAATGCTCAACCTGAAGGAACGCCGGTGCTTCCAAGGCGCAGCGGAAAATTAGAATAATAAAATTTTTCCGGCGATCCATACCATGGATCCATGTGTAAGGAACGAATCGGGGTGATAAAGGTTTCGAAATTACCAAAACTTCAATCTGAGTAGATAGCGATGCCAAGGCAACGAGAATCCTGAAGCACTATCGAACCAAGCCGCAACCTTTATTGATGTCGGCCTTTACGTAGTCTACCTAATTGACAACGAACAGTAATATCCCAAAAAACTATTTTCAGAGATTATATTGTTTTGATGGCTACTAGACCCTTTAACATAGTTTCGGGATTGCCTATATATTAGCTCTTTGGGGTTTTTACCCTTGCTATATATAACTCTGTATTAATTGGTATATATTCATAACGAATATTTATTGCCATATATAATCCGAATCATAATAGTCATCATTAAAATAAATATAATAACGTTTAATCGAAAATTATAATTACGTTAATTATAATAAAGATTTCGGTAAACTATATTTATTTAAATTTATATATATATGAACCAAATTCATATATTAGAAAAATTATGTTCTGATTATGTATACAATATCCTTGTACATATAGTATGTTCAATAGTTTGATTGCCCAATTAAATTAATTCTATAATTAATTTAATTCATGTGACAACCAGACACAATACCAACTATGTTTTACTCCGTTCATTTCAATCATAGGGTGTGACCCTATAGGTTCTTGTAACGTTAGCAGTAATATTAAAACTATTCTAATGTTACAAACAATGAGTGGCATCTAGCAATGCATCATTGCTACCTAAGTTACAAGAAGTCATGATTCGACATAACCTTTTGTGATTAACTTTTCATGCATTAATCCTTAAGTCCTATATCTTTGGAATGGACACAAGTCATGGAATAGTCACACTTGCATTGTCCATGCCATGTTTCTTGATACCTTGAGTAGACTATGATATACAAATAAGTATGACATGTCATATCAACTTATTTGAGCATGGCCATGCATTTCTAGTCTCACTCAATCAAGTGGCCTGAGATATTACTCCTATTATATAGGAGGGACTTATCCTATATTGATCAACCATATCCCTCTACATAGATTGTGGTATATCCAACATTAGTCTTAATAAAACAACCAATTACGGTGTTCGTTTGACTATATCAAAATATACAACTCACGATGTTGGAATGATGATGATCTCAAGTATGAGGATCATATACATATTAATCATTATGAGTAATATTGTGACAATTACATAATAATCCAAGAAACATACTCATAGCGGGTCAGTCCAATATGTTGTTCTCTAACACACATATTCATACATTGATTCTGATACTCCATATCAATGACAACTCTTTATCATCAATCAACTACATGTTAGTCTTAATGCATTATTATTGTCCTAGCCAACAATAATACTTTACTAAGGATCTTTTAAGAATAATCATATTATTCTTAGGACATTATTATAAAACAGTTTATTTATGCACACAGAAATGAAACTGAAATAATAATGGCAAAGCTTTATATTAATAAACATGATAAATCAAATGTGTTATCACAAGTATCTCGTGATTGATCTTTGGGCATACTCTAACACAACCTCCTCCACCCCCTCCTATTCCTCAACCGGTTCCCATAGCCCCGTAAGGTGTGGAAATGGTAAGACTGAGTAAACCTCCTATTGATAAGATTCGGAAGTACGGGGTCGAAGAATTCAGGGCTAATGTAGATGATGATCCCAAGAGGGCAGAATTCTAGCTTGAAAATACCATTTGGGTATTTGATGACCTTTCATGCACACCTGAAGAGTGTTTGAAATGTGCTATATCACTGCTGAGGGATGCAGCATATCATTGGTGGAAGACTTAGTATTGGTGGTACCGAGAGAAAGGGTTACATGGGAGTTCTTTCAAGAAGAATTTTAGAAGAAATATATTAGTCAGTGATTTATCGATCAGAAGCGTAAGGAATTTCTTGAGCTGAAACAGGGCCGAATGTCAGTGACATAATATGAGCGGGAATTTGTCAAGCTCAGTAAGTATGCTCGGAAGTGTGTTTCCTCCGAGGCTATTATGTGTAAAGGGTTTGAAGATGGGTTAAATGAGAGTATTAAGCTATTAGTTGGAATTTAGAGATTAAAGAATTTGTTGAATTGGTTGAACGGGCTTGGAAAGCCGAAGAATTAAGTAAAGAAAAGAGAAAGGCCGGGAGTGAGGCAAGAGATGCAAGAAAAAGGTTGATGAGTAAGTCACTCTCATCTCAGTCAAAGAAATTTAAAGAAATGTATTCTCGTTCGAATGTATCAGCTGGGCATTCACATATACTCAGATTGTAAAGCTCGAGCTACCTCGTTGGCTAGTATGGGAAATGTTAGGTCCACTAGACCTGAATGCTAGCATTATGGTAAATAACATCCCAGTGAGTGCAGAACAAATAGTCGGGCTTGTTTCAAGTGTGGTTCTCTAGAGCATTTTATCCGAGATTACACTGAGAAGGATGAAGAAGAAATATTTCAGAGTACGAGGTCAAGTAATAATACCAATAGAGGTAGGCCATTGAGGAACACCGGGAATGAAGCTAGCAGTAAATGTGTGACCAAGGATTCAACTGTGAGATTAGAAATTAGAGCACCAGCGAGGACTTATGCCATTCGTGCTCGCGAAGAGGCTTTATCTCCTGATATGATTACAGGTACTTTTTCTTTTTATGATACTTCTATTGTTGCTTTGATTGATCCGGGATCTACCTATTCGTATGTTTGTATGAAATTGGTGTCTAGTATGAATATTGTAACATCCCAAATTAGGGCCTAGTCAGAATAGTGGTTTTAAGACCACAAATCTAAAGTATAAATAGTTATTTTATGATTGTTATAAGGTCTATGATATGTTGGTATGCTTGCGTGAAAATTTCATGAAGAAATTTTATGAGAAAAGTGCCCAATTTGATTTTAAGGCCCAAATTGAATAAGTTGTAAAAGTTGAGTTCTAGAAGCTTTTAGCATGAAATTGAATTGGATTATTAATTAGAGGTCCTTAAATAGCAATTTGACCAGATTCTAAAATTTTGGACAAAAATGGACATGTGTGGTAAAAATTGGAAAGAAAGGTAAAAATGACATTTTGGTCATTTGGCCATTTAATGAATTAAGAGACAAAATAAAAGGCCAAAAAAGTGTTCATCTTCTTACTTTGGCGAAAACTTGCATGGGAGCCATGGCTAGGGTTTTGTTGAAGCTTTCAAGCTCAATAATAAGTGTATTCAAGCCCCGTTTTTAATGATTTTTACATTTTTGAAATCCTTGCAACATAATCTACCTATTTCTACCATTTATTTGAGATATGATGAAGGCTTAAGTTTTGAAACATGTTGGAAATTTGTGCATTTTGATGAACTATGGTAGATTATGTATGTTTAGGGTTAGAGAAACGATTTTTACTAAGTGATTTTCGACGAAAACGTCCAAAAGGACCAATTTGTAAAAGTTGTAAAATTGGTCATAAGTGTATGATTTAATAAGAAATGTGGACTGCTATAGTTCTGAAAGTGGTTTGGCTAAGGCCCCGTTCTCTATTCCATCAGAGATGGGCTTTTGCGCTAAAAAGTGCTTTTTTCTCTAAAAGCAACAAAGAACATGTAGTAGTGGAAAAAAAAATTTTGACTTAAATTAAGTGCTTTTGGCCAAATGAAAAAGCAGAAAAAATTAGCTTTTTCAGCCAAAAAGTACTTTTGTCTGTTCTTTTACCTTTTTAACATTAGTTTTTGACTTAAATTGTGTTTGATGCTATTATTTTGTGGTCTCTTTCTTGGTTATTTAATATGAGTTTTACAAATGTGTTAAAAGTATTAATTAAAAATTAAAAATAAATTTTAAAATAATATAATTGTGTCAATATCTAATTACAAATATTTAATTATTATATTTAAATATTTAAATATAGTTTATATATTCTAATTAAATTTAAAAAAATTAATATTAATTACTTAGAAATATTTAAAATTAATATTATATATTAAAATATTAACAATAAGTTATAACACTACAGCAAAATAGACTTTTAGCGGCCTTTTTTGGCTTTTAGCGGCGCTTTTAGAAGCGCCGCTAATACAATTAGCGACGCTTTTAGAAGCGCCGCAAAAAACGCCGCTATAAGCGGCGCCGCAAATTTTTGTGGCATTTATGTGAAAAAACGCCGCTAAAAGTACATACATTTAGCGGCGCTTTATCATAAACGCCGTTAATAGTATAGACCTTTAGCGGCGCTTAGAGAAAAAACGCCGCTAAAGGTACAGATATTTAGCGGCGCTTTACCCAAAAACGCCACTAAAGGTGTAGATCTTTAGCGGCGTTTTACCCAAAACGCCACTAAAGGTGTAGATCTTTAGCGGCGTTTTACCCAAAACGCCACTACAGGTGTAGATCTTTAGCGGCGTTTTACCCAAAAACGCCACTAAAGGTGTAGATCTTTAGCGGCGTTTTACCCAAAAACGCCACTACAGGTGTAGATCTTTCGCGGCATTTTACCCAAAAACGGCACTAGTAGTGTAGATCTTTAGCGGCGTTTTAACAAAAACGCCACTAAAGGTGTAGATCATTAGCGGCGTTTTAACCAAAAACGCCACTAAAGTTGTGGATCTTTAGCGGCGTTTTACCCAGAAACGCCACAACAGGTGTGGATCTTTCGCGGCGTTTTACCCAGAAACGCCACTAAAGGTGTAGAAACCAAAAACGCCGCTAAAAGTGAAGATCTTTAGCGGCGCTTTGCCCAAAAACGCCGCTAAATGTACAGACCTTTTAGCGGCACTTTCCCCAAAAACGCCGCTAAATTTACAGATTCAAAATGGTGCATTTTGACGAATATCGAACCCTCCTGCATTACAAATTCAACCAATAACAGCAAATATGACATATAAATCCAACCAATAACATTAAACCTAAATAATTCTTCAAATTCAATGAAAGATATATGATTTACATTAATAAATAAAGTATAACTAAGTATATTGTTACAATAATATTGAATGTAAAAATGTTAAAAATATCGTCAGAACAGTTAAATAAATATCTAAGAAGGCGGCTGCTGCGACTGCTGAAACATCTTCATCATTTGCTGAAGCTGTAGCTGCAGCTCATCATACTTTCTGCTCTGCTCTGCCTCTCTTGCTGCTGCCGCTGCCTCCCTCTCTGCTACATCGGCTAGAAGTTGTTGCTGGAGTTCTTCATATTTTCTTTGAACCTCTGCAATTTGCTCAACTGTGCTCGCTTGCATCTGAGCTAGCTGATCTCTTAACCTCTGAACTTCAGCTTGAGCTTGAATTCCGGAAGGCATGTATTGCTGGGAGCTGGATCCAAAATATTGGGTCGGGGTAACACCAGATCCTTGAAATCGAACCCGACCATACCTCTCAGGACCTAAAACTTCATTAATAATTTTGTTATCAATGTCCTCATGATTAACAGAACTATCAGTCGAAGCAGTCGCTTCGTACTCCGCCTTCTTTTCTTTTAGTCTCTCCTAAAAAATAAATGAAAGAGTTAGAAACGAAATATATAATGAAAAAGAATAGAAAATAACATAACATTATTTAAAAAAGAATGCAACATAATTTAGAACAAATCAAATTTTATTAAGTTAATATACCATAATTTCTTCAGCTTCAGATGTCATTGGGGATCCATCTGTCTTCCTATGCGTAATGTCAAAAAGCTGAAGGCGTCCAACTTTTTGACCAGACGAGACTTCCTACAATATAGTAATAAAAATATTATTTAATAGTAGAGACTCATCGTAAATTGATAAAATTAATAAATTTATAATACCTTGGCCTCAGCTACGCGAGCAAAACTTCTCGACCCTGCCGTGTGCGTGAATTTTTGTTTCTGTCTACTACTTGTTCCAACACGCTCACGGTCCTACATCGAGTAATTATTATTATGTATATAGTAAATACTAGAAACCGAACAATTTAGAAGAGTTTGAAAGTATGTAATACCTCTCCTTTTTTTGAATTCCAAAATCTAACTGTATCTTCCCACTGGTACCTCAGCATTCCCGGCGGGACATTACACAACTTTTCCTCGAGGCTTATGTCTTTCTTAAAATATTGTTTTTTTAAAGTACTTTTATTATCTCTCCATTTTTTGCCCAAGGTCTTCTTGATATAGTCATCAGAGACCTCTAAAATAAATCTCTCCTAAAAAAACACAAGGTTAAAAAGTAAATAAAAATTAAACTTAAACCAAAGCATTATAGATTAATTTCACGTTTTCTTACCTTAATATTATCGAGAGCTTGATTTTTGTTGCTGTCAGGCATGTGATGCCATGATTCGTAGTTGATGGGCAACATATTTGAATTTCGTGCAAGAATGCCCAAATAGCAAGCTAAAACTTGAGCTTCAGTTCCGACAGGCTGACCATGGTTATTTCTACGAACTTTGACATGCTCGGTAGGAGCTAAGTTATACAAATCTGTAAGTAACGTACGACCTCGACCTCTGCGCGTCCCGGCACTCTCAACTAAAAAATGACATTATTATTATATTAAAAATAAAAAATAAATTAATAATAAAAGCGAACACGCATGTAAAACAAAGTAAACATTACCCTGAACTTCTGCAGTTTCGTGAACTGTCTCCGGCACACTTGAAGATCCAACAACTGTTTGTTGTTCACTATTGCCTTCTTCTGAATTTGGATTATTCTGAACAATATTTAAATGTCGTAACTTTCTTCTACGCATTTTTCCTGCAATAAACATAAAACGGTGTAAATTTTAATAACAAATTAGAACAACAACAGTACACATAAAATAGTTAAATTATATAACATGAGCAAGATTAAAATAATAACATTACATATAAGTAAAAAAATTGTAAATTCTTACTACATTATAATTCGTAAATATCTTCATCCACATCCCGACGAACCCATTGAAATTGCGTACTAGTACTAGGGATATTTTCATTTAAGTTTTGTTGTGGAAAAGGCAAAGTTTCTGATCTTTCAATGATATCATCTCTACTTTCATTGCCCATGTCAAACAAGTCTCTAGGGCTGTTTCGGAGTACAACGTACCAACCCTCATCAATTGGATCTTTCGAGTAAAAAACTTGTTTCACTTGAGAAGAAAATACGTACGGCTCGTCTATTAATTGTTCTCCGGTGTGAATCAATCGAGAGAAATTCACCATAGTAAACCCGAATTGATCGTTTTTAATACCACGAGCAGTATTCACATCAGCCCAATCACCTCGAAATAAAACAACTTTCCATTTTCCATAGTAATCCAATTCAATAATTTCCGTAAGAAGTCCGTAAAAATCCACATTTCGCTCGACAGGATTATTGTCCCTAGCACTAGTATAACTCGTAATAGAAGAATTAACAACTAGTTCGCAATTTTGGGTTCTCCTCAATCTCTCCCGATATTTGGTATGAAATCTGAATCCATTGATGATGAAGCCAATGTATCTTTTCACTAATCGATTCGGACCCTGGGAAAGCCATTTAACTTCGTCACTAACGGCCTTCCCATTCCAAACCTATTGAATCAAAATATGATTTGAGTAATAATTATAAATGTTACGAGAAAACTTTATGATTTGAATCGGAATATGATTTGAGTAATAATAAAAGAACACGTTGCATACCGTTTGGCTTAACCATTCATGAAAAGATTCAGTGAATAACTTATTGATCTCTCGATGTGGTAATCTTCGTGAGCGTGAACGAGATCTCAATATTTGTTTGTACTCACTATGTTGAAAACAGGTTTAGTTGGTTAGAAAATAAATAAATCAAGAAGATGAATATTTATCATATGTATCATATTCTAGAACTTACTTGCATAATGGTTGAATTGCATCGTGGTGGAAAAGAACATATCTATGTGCTTGTATCCAAGATCGGTCATCTAATTCTGCAACTTCAACTTTGCCGATTGGTTCTCCATAACTTTGAAATAAATAAGTTTCGGCCAAGTTAGGATCATTGAGCCCAGCATTTCTACTTGGTCTATTCAATCTTGTTTCAACATCTTCTAAATATCTAGAACAGAATGTCATACATTCCTCTGCCAAGTAGCCTTCAGTAATTGATCCTTCCGGATAACGCTTATTACGGCAATAAGACTTCAATTTGCTCAGGAACCTAAACACAATATACTACATTATCAAAGGATGTAACTATAGGTATATAGTTGAATGAATGAAAGAGCTTGAAATAATTAGCACCTTTCTATGGGATACATCCAACGATAGAACACCGGTCCACCAATTATTGCTTCACGAGGGAGATGAATTACCAGGTGCACCATAATAGTGAAGAAGGAAGGTGGAAAGATCTTCTCCAAATTGCATAATGTCAAAGCGGCTCGATTTTGTATTTTTTCAAGTTCTTCAACGTTTAGAACTTTGCCACAAATTGCTTTCATTATATTCAACAGTTCAATTATACAAGACGTTACCTTCTTTGACATACAACACCGTAAAGCAACTGGAAGTAGATCTTGCATCAAGATGTGATAGTCATGTGATTTTAATGAAAACAGTCTTCGATCTTTAAGACTTACACATCGAGATATATTTGATGCATATGCATCTGGGACCTTTATATCCTTCAACACTGTACAGAACATTTCTTTCTCTTCCTTCGACATTGAAAAAATTGGAGGAGGCAACCGATATCTTCTATTCGGAAGTACTTGAGGATGAAGATCACGTCGAATTCCCATGTCAACTAAATCAAGTCGACTCTGAAGATTATCTTTGGATTTACCATCGACGTTCAAAATTATCGCGATAATATTCTCGCAGACATTCTTTTCAATATGCATCACATCAAGATTGTGACGTAATATGTGATGCTCCCAATAAGGCAACTCAAAAAAAATACTTCTTTTTTTCCACAAGTCTGCCTCATTAGGGTCATCCTCCAAATCAGATTCATCATTAGATTCATCCCTTGATCGTCTATTTGTTTTTCTGTTGGATGGTTGATTGAGCTTTCCGTAACTAAATTCAATATCTTTTAACATGAACAATATTTCAGATCCAACGGTCTGCTCAGGAGCTTCTCTGAACTCTTCAGTACCGTCAAATAAAGCCCTCTGAAATCTAAATCTATGATCTGCATCTAACCACTGTCGATGCCCCATATAGCAGAACTTCTTCCCATTATACAACCACTGTGAAGACGTTTGCGCAGCACAACAAGGACAAGCATAACGTCCTCTGGTACTCCAACCAGATAAATTTGCATATGCGGGAAAATCATTAATTGTCCACATCAAAGCCGCACGTAAGTAAAAGTTCTCCTTTTTCGCAACATCATACGTCTCAACGCCCGCCCATAATTGTTTTAACTCATCAATAAGTGGCTGCAAATATATGTCAATATCATTTCCGGGACCTTTCTCTCCGGGGATAATCATAGATAAAATCAAAGAAGATTGTTTCATGCAGAGCCATGGAGGCAAATTATAAGGAACAAGCACCACAGGCCAAGTACTGTATGAAGTGCTCATGAGCTTAAAAGGATTAAATTCATCCGATGCTAGGCCGAGCCTCACACTCCGAGGATCACTTACAAAGCTTGGAAACTTATTGTTAAATGATTTCCACGCTAAAGAATCTGCAGGATGCCTTAGTAATCCATCATCCGTTCGTTGATCATGATGCCAAGTCATGAACTCGGCTGTCTTTGACGACATGAATAGCCTTTGAAGCCTTGGAATTAGCGGAAAATATCGCAAAATCTTGCTCGGCTTCCTTCTTAATTGTGGCTTATATTCATCCTTATTAACATCTTCTGCATCTGCATTCATCCAACGAGATTTACCGCAAACATGACAAGACTGTTGATCTCTCCTATCACCCTAATACAATATGCAGTCATTTGGGCAACTATCAATTTTGTTGTACCCAAGGCCCAAATCTTTTATCACTTTCTTCATGTCTTTGCATGATTGAGGGATTTTTGCAAATGGGAACATTTCTCTCAAAAGCTCTAACAACATTGTTAAAGAGTTTCCGGTCCACCCTCCTAAACATCTTAAGTGAAAAAGGCGAATACAGAATGACATTCTCGAAAATTTTGATCCTTCATAAAGTTCTTCATTCATTTCACCAAGTAACGTGTAAAACTTCGCCGCTTCTTCATTCAGCTGTTCATTCGGTATAGTTCTTCCTGTTTCCATGAAAGTATTCCCACCGATATTATAATCATCGGATGCAACATAGTTTGGTGGAAATGATTGGAAACCTTCACTCCGCATATTAAATGCATCCCGCATCATACCTTCCATGTCATCTTCTCTAACATACTGACGGTAACCACTATAAGGATAACCCGGATTAATCGTCGAAGAGGCTCCACTAGGTGTACACTCACCATGGAAAATCAATTTTTTATACCCTCGAATGAAGCCATCAACAATTAGATGTTCGTAGACAACTTCACGACAATGCCAATAGATATTGCCACACTTCTTACACGGGCAGAGAATCATATTCTCTTGGCTTGAATTGTTAAATGCAAAATCTAAAAAAGTTTGCACTCCATTTCGATATTCGTCGCTTGCCCTTGACAAATTCATCCAAGTCCTATCCATTTCGTAGTTGTTGAAGTCTAAAGTAGGCAATATGTTACACGGGTAAGTTATTTATTATGCAAGTTTTGATATAATATATATTTATGTTTTATGTAAGTTATGTAGATTATGTAAGTTATGAAATTTAAACTTTAAACTATATGCTTTTAAGGAAATTATTAGATAGAAATACATTTAAAAATATAAATATTAAAATCAAACATTATTAATGTAAATAAATAGTAATTTTTAAGTCTTTTTTAAGCTTGATAAAATTATTTATAAGCTCCATAAAACTTTTTTTAAATCTTTTTGAATTTCTTAAGATTCATCATACGTGGCGTTGTTACACCTAGGGAGGATCCGTTATATCTTACAATGAGATATAAGGCAACCCGTCAGGTTTCCAGCATATATACTTTGAATCTTCCGGAAATCATCATGATGAAAATATTATACCAATTCAACATTATGAACTAAACGTACCTTAATAATTTGCACCAAATATAATTATCTTCCAATTTAATTTGGAAAGTGAAACATGTAAACAAAGCATTGATTAGCATCTTAACCAAGTCAAAAATCTTTCAAGTAAATATAATTATCTGAATACAATAATACCTTTGAGCAAGTCACCGGATGAAAAGTTGGACGATGATACAGATGAAATCTCCGCTTGATTGAAGAGAAACAAGAAATCTGAGAATTTGTCTTTGCCGCCGCTGCTACTGTTGCCATTTTTTGTTTTGAAATTCCAACAAGAAAAACAAAAATTAATTAAAATTAAGTTTGTTTTAGCATACAAAAATTAATTGAATCTGCATCTAAATTTTATAATTATACTAAACCAAAATTCATGCATTAAATTACATATTAAACCAACATTTATACATAAACACTACACGTAGATTGATGGAAAATTGAAAATAGGGACTTAATTTTATTTTTTATTAAACTAATATAGACAACGCTCTTTACAACAACTTCATTTGTTTGCCTAAATTTTTTAGATGTTCTAGGGAGGTAATTATACACTTATAACAGCATAGCATCAGAAACACCTCTAACAATATTTAATATATTTGGATCATATTTGAAATTTTTAAAATTTTAAATTTTAAAAAATATAATATATTATTAATATTATAAATTAGTGAGATTTAAATCATATTTTTAATAAAATTTATAAATGTAATTTTATTTAATAAAATATTATTAATATATTTTATATAAAATTTAAAATTCTTATTTCATTTCAACTAAAATTAATTATTTATATTTAACTTAGAAAAAAAAATTATTTTACTAAAACCCGTGACGAAGTTGTTGTAAGGAACTATTTTAATAAAGAGTGTACTTCAAATTTTATGGTTGTTATTATTATAGATGAAAAATTGTCAAATAACTTAACTTTTATCAAACAATGTCAAGAATGGAATTATTAATTTAAAAAAAACAAATCATTTTCATTTTAACTAAATCAGTAAAGTAAAATCTATAGCTGACTCCCCCCGGGGCCTTTCAATTCAGTCAAAGTCCTTAAATCTTTCAATGTTTCATAAGCAAAACTAAAAGAATAGCATGAAGATGGTTGTGAAGGTAGAGGTGATTTGATACCTGATGAATGTTGGTCAAAACTAATAGAATCACCAAGATAAGCATGCAATGCGTTCAATAATTGCAGAGGAACAACCTGTATAATATTCTTCAAATGTAAGGAACAAGCTCTTAAGTAACATGTTCTTTGAATACAGATGTCAACCAAAACACAGCTTCAGTTCAACCAACAGTTGTAGGAGGAGCAGAAGCAGTAACTGAAATACAGACAGTAACTAAAATACAGACAGTGGCAAAAAAAAACTATTTTACGAATTCCAGTACTTGGATTTTGGGGAAAATTAAATGGGAAAAGAAAACATGAACAAAATCTCGAGTATTAGGGATTTAGAGTATCCAAAATGCTGATTTGGGGATTTCGGTGTTTGAGGGATTTCGGGGAAGAAAAAGAATAAATAAAAATGCTTAATTTATCAAAGAATTGAAACTTTATCAAAGAATAGTTTAAAAGCATAAAACAAAACTTAATTTATCAACACCTAAATGCTTTTCTTATTAATCAAATTCTTTCAAAGTTTGATTCAACTGTTGGATTTTTGACTTTTTTTATTATTTGAAATATATAGTATAGACATAACCAAGAATAAATAAATAAAAATGTAAAATTGAAAATAAATATATAAAAAAAATATAAAGTTTAAAAAAGAACTTACCCTAGAATCCAACAAATTGAAGGCACTTCGGTGGATGGTATAAATAAAAATGTAACGTTTCAAATAAATAAATAAAAACGTACCTTAATTTCAACAAGCTGATGTATTTATTTGCAACAAATAATAATTAAGTTGAACCAAATAACAATTGGGCTGCTCGTTAGTACCTATAACAGATGTAAGATTATAAGAGTAGAATCAAATAATAATTAAGTTGAACCAAATATATATTTGTAACTAGCCAGTGCAGTATCTATCACACAACTTTAATTCACTCAACGTTTTCAACTGCTAATTTACCATAATACAAAACATATTAATTACTAATATGGCTTAGCACCCTACAGATTTAGAGAAAGAGCAATATTTCAATATTTTTTCTTATTATCAATTTAAATATGGATTAAAACCCTACATTATCATTCTTTCATACATTATTTTATAATCTGTCTAAAACATTTGATAACAGTTCATAATAGTTTCATTACATTATCATTCTTTCATATATTATTTCAAGCATTCCAATACATTTTCACCTTAACAAATTATGAACTCATAAGCACATATTCGTCACATTTCTAAGTTGTTTATATATATATTTGAATTTTAATAGAGGTAATTTATAAATTCTAAAAATTATTTTTAAATTATAATTAAATTAGTATAATATATAAAAATTTAGGATAATATTAGATAAAAAAATTTCGATTAATTAAAAAAATTGACTAAAAATGAAAGGACTTGGATGCTTATGGGGTATATTAAAGTGATTAGCCATTGATGTGATCAGCTGTGGTGTATATTAATAGAAATTACTCCTTAAATTACATTACCTTTTTCCCGCAAAGACGCCTTCCAAAACAGTGAAACACACACTTCAACTCTGTCTCCAGATCTCTCTATTTCCCAAAAAAATGCAGCAATGTCAGATGAACCCAAAAAAAGAAACAAAGAACCCAAGATTAGCATAAAACCAATTCCTTTTCCAAAATTAAACCTCTTGCGTTTTATATAATATTTCTTATTAAACCCCAATTCCCCCGAATCAAAACAATAACTTTCAATCCAACAGAATAATATTCAACAAGAGATGAAGGGCATGGAACATAACTACTGAGCTTCTCAAAAAACATAAAATAGATGAAGACCAAAGAGTAAATACAGAAAAGAGCATCATATCCCACTTGCTAACAAATATGTAACCAAGGACTAAAGCTTATACGTCAAATAAACTATAAAAAAAACAAAAGACACAAATCAAAATACTTACAATGGAGTAGGTATCCACTTTAATATCAGTTGTGACATTCTTATTATTCAGCTGGGTGTTAACATCAGCCAAAAAGAGACCACCTTTCTTCGTTCCAGCAGAGGTAATAACCTAACAATAAAAAGGGGGGGGGACACCCACAATACCAGAGAATTAGTTTAAGTTCTTGTAGCAAATCAAGAATGGAACATCACACATGATACATAGCAATAAAAAAGAATGAGATAGCAATGCTAAAACTCTAAAAACATGAATCTTTCAACATTTCAAGTGTTGGAAGCAAAATATACAGAAATGCACCAAAAGTAAGGAAAAAAAGAATTAAACATCAATAAATATTTGTCCCCCAGGCCCATATTGTGTTCTGCCCAATTTTTGGAGTTATCACAAGTGAGCTTGAAGTCATAACAGCAGCAAACTCTTGAAGTTGAGTTGCTAATTTCTCATGCTAGTCGTTAAATAAAGAATTTAAAGAATATCAGAGGTATTAATCAAGTCTACCTCTAGGCATGTTCTTGTTCTACAGTCCCATACTAGGGTGTTGTTCAGCCACAAAAATCTGATTATAAAACTTATAACGTGGAAATAACAATTTTAATTCACCTAAACAATCAACTGGTTGCATTTGAGTTAGATGATGATTTCATAAATTCAAACTCCACTCATCTCACCTATTCGTATTTTTTAAAGTTAAAACTATATCAATAATTTACCATTAAAGACATTCAACTCTATAACTCTATATCATTGGGTACTTACCTCAATGGAGAACCACCGTAAGAGCAACCGTAAGAGCACCACGAGATGAAGTAACGCACGGATTAGCTTGAAGAATAGAGGAACTGTTTTCTTCAACCTCAAACGCCAGTAGGAAGGGTGAACTTTAGGGATTTGAAATTGGGGAAAATGGGGTTACTAACTTAGGGATTTCGAAAAGGGGGGAAATGAACTGGGGAGAAGGAATTCGTGAAGTGTTTAAGTGTTATGGTGTGGGTGAAAAACAAGAGAGCAAAACGACAGCGTTTTGCCCAAAACAATTTAACATTTGCGACGTTTTTAATCAAAGCGCCGCTAAAGGGAAACCTATTGCGGCGTTTATACTAAAACGCCACTAAAAATTAAATAAAACGGTGCCCTTTTTTACATATCTTTTGCAGCGTTTTACTAAAAAACGCCGCTAATTCCTTTAAAAATTATATTAATTTAATATATAAATTAAAAACAATATAAATTAAAAACCAATCAGTTGTATACCCAAAAAACTTTTAAATTATTTTAAATAATAGTATTTTTATTTTTCACTTAAATAAATATTTTTTAAAAATTTAAATAATATTTCAAAGAATTAGATAAAATTTGAATTCTTCAAAATTATTAAAAATTTTAAATTATTTAATATATAAATTAAAAATAAATCAGTCGTATACCCAAAAAAAACTTTAAATTTATTTTAATAATAGTATTTAAAATTTTTAACATATATTTTCACACTAATTACCCTAAAACCCTTAACATTAATTGTTCTGTTAACCCCTAATTAAGTAACCCCTGCTCTTAACCCTTAAACCCTTATCCCGTTAACCCCTAACCTCTATCCTCTTAACACTTAAACCCCTAACCCCTAACACTTAACCCATAAACCCTAAACCCATATCCCTTAATCCTAACCCCTAACCTTTAACCACTAAATCATGAACTTTAAACCTTAAACCCTAAACTCTAAACCCTAAACCCCTAACCTTTTAAACTTATAAACCTTAAACCCTAAATCGTAAACATTAAATCCCTAAACTAAAAAAACTGAACCTTAAACCCTACACTACTCTAAACCCACCTAAACCCACTAAATTACCACTAAATCGTATACACTACACCCTACACCCTACACCATACACCACACACTGCACCCTGCACACTACATCCTAAGCCTTAAAACCCTTAAACCCTAAACTTGATCACTAACCCCTGACCCCTAATGTAGTACTCCTAAACTCCAAACCCTAATATTTAAATTGTAAACACTAAACCCTAAATCATACACTAAACCATGCACTTTTCATGTATGCTTTTGGGATAAAACCCATTTTGATATATATTCTTTTCAAATAATAATTAAAATCCTTTTACCCTACCCGATAACCTGAAGCTAGCTTAAACCTTAAACCATAAACACCAGACATCAAACACCAAACACCAAACACCAAACACCAAACACTAAATTTCAAACCCTAAATTAATCCAAACCCCAAAACCATATATATATAATTCCTAAACCATAAATTTTAGACCATAAGTATTTAAACCCTAAACTATAAAAACTGTTAAATCTAAACCATATTTTTATATCGTACGTTAATTATCAAAATCCCTAACCCTCTAAACTCTAATTAATATACTAACCCTAAATATCATAATTAAACACTAAGTCAACCCTGACTATAAAACAGTAAAAACCCATAAAATAAACTTTAAAGTAGTACATCCCTAACCCAAATAATATAACTAAAGCTTGATTAATTAATGAATTAAACTTGATAGAAAACAATTAAAATATATGAAAAATAATTTGGCATTCAAACTTAAATCGATAAATTAATTAATGGTTTAAGTTTATCATATTAAAATATATTATTTTACTTTAAAAAGGTTTTAAAATCACAAATTATAAAACAATAAACCCTAAACTAGAATTTAAAAATCACAACCCCTAAAACCCTAAATTAACCCTAAGCATATAAACCCTAAACCATAAACTCGAACCCTTATCTAACCCTAAGCCAAAAAACGTAAACCATAAACCCTTAATCCTTAACCCCTAAACACCTTACCACTATTAACACATAAAACTTAATACCGTTAAACAGCACTTAGATCTTAAACCCTAAAAAATAAACCCTAAATAACAAACTATTATTTTTTAGGGTTTAAGATCTAAGTACTGTTTAACGGTATTAAGGTTTATGTGTTACTGGTAAGGTGTTTAGGGGTTAAGGGTTAAGGGTTAAGGGTTTATGGTTTACGTTTTTTGGCTTAAGGTTAAGGGTTAAGTGTTAACATTAAACCCATAACCCAAAATAATAAACCCTAAACCATAAAATTAACATACTAAACATTAAACCCTAAATCAACTTTAACAGCTTTGTAATTTGAATGAAAACTTCTAATTCGTTTACTTTAGCAATTTCTAACTTTTCGTAATTAACTAACTAAAATGAAAATTTTTCATTACTTATAAGTGAATGTATGAAAATAAAATATATTTAAAAACAAGAATAAAAAAATATGAAAATTAAATCGGATCAAATGAGCCCTTACAGGAAAATGGCTGCAAAGGTTTTTAGCGGCGTTTTCCCAAAAACGCCGCTATTTCTCAGGTCTTTTGCGGCGTTTTTCCAAAAACGCCCCTATTTCTCAGGTCTTTTGCGGCGTTTTCTCAAAAACGCCGCTATTTCTCTGGTCTTTTGCGGCGTTTTCTCAAAAACGCCGCTATTTCTCTGGTCTTTTGCGGCGTTTTCTCAAAAACGCCGATATTTCTCTGGTCTTTTGCGGCGTTTTTGATTTCTCTGGTATTTTGCGGCGTTTCCACAAAAATGCCGCTATTTCTCAGGTCTTTTGCGGCGTTTTCTCAAAAACGCCGCTATTTCTCCAGTCTTTTACGGCGTTTTCTCAAAAATGCCACTATTTCTCCGGTCTTTTGTGGCGTTTTCCCAAAAACGCCGCTATTTCTCCGGTCTTTTGCGGCGTTTTCCCAAAAACGCCGCTATTTCTCCGGTCTTTTGCGGCGTTTTCCCAAAAACGCCGCTATTTCTCCGGTCTTTTACGGCATTTTTCCAAAAACGCCGCTATTTCTCCGGTCTTATCTTGTATTTAGCGGCGTTTTGCGAAAAACGCCGCTATTTCTCTGTTCATTAGCGGCATTTTGGGAAAAAACGCCGCTAAAAGTTGATTTTTAGCGGTGTTTGGCAGAAAACGCCGCAATAGATCGATTTATAGCGGCGTTTTTTTTCAAACGCCGCTATTGTATGATATTTGCGGCGTTTTTTGTTAAAACGCCACTAAAAACGCCGCTAAAAGTCAAGTTTGCTGTAGTGTAATAAATTATTTTTTTATATTTTTGCTAAAATATCATAATATTAACTAATTTAAACATCATTTAAATACATATTTGTTACTTTATAACATCATGTCTAAAATGGACATTTTACTTCTCAAAAGCACTTTTTCACAGCAATACCAAACACTTAAAATTTTCAAAAGCACTTCTCAAAAGTACTTCTCAAAAGCACTTTTCCACCACACTTCTCAAAAGCACTTCTCAAAAGCATTGCCAAACTGGCCCTAAGTCATAAAAGGAAATTGAATAAAAATTATTTTACGAGCCTAGGGGCAAAAGTGTAAATATGTGAAGGTTTAGGGGTAAAAACGTAAATTTTCCATAATATAATTTTTGGGTCACATTGAATAATGTGAGTAATAAATAAGCTGATCGTGATATTATAGATCATGGAAACGAGATTCGGGCTTAGATTGGGGAAGATTAAGGTTATGGACCAAATCGAAAAAATTAGCTTCTTTCATGTCTGAGGTAAATTGGTGTGATAATAATGCAATGTTATGGTTGTTTATGCTTGAAATCTAAATTGGTATGTTAATTAGACTATGTTGGATTAAATATTATGATGATATGTACATGATATTGAAGTACTCCAAGAAAGTTATATGGTATGCTA
Source organism: Gossypium stocksii (assembly GCA_020496765.1). Lineage (NCBI taxonomy): Eukaryota > Viridiplantae > Streptophyta > Magnoliopsida > Malvales > Malvaceae > Gossypium > Gossypium stocksii. The sequence goes on along the minus strand of CM035629.1, from coordinate 97,433,407 downwards.
TGCATACGAAATAATTTAGAAAATGTCTACGATACTTGATGACATTGTAATGAATTGAAATTCATGTTATTTCCATGATATTTATTGATGTAATTTTTATAAAGAAATGATGAAGTTATAATAGAGAAATTCCGATTAAATTTTAAAGAATATGAAGGGTACCGTAGTCATGACATGAGTATTTGTAGATCCCGTGTAAGACCATGTTTGGGACATGGCATCGGCACCGAACTGAGATCCCATGTAATACCATGTCTGGGACATGGCATTGGCATCGACATGTGGTCCCGTATAAGACCATGTCTGGGACATGGCATCAGCATCGAGATGAGATTTATATCCCCTGTAAGACCATGTCTGGGACATGGCGTTGGCATCTAAGAGTAATCCCGTATAAGACCATGTCTGGGAAATGACATCAGCATCAGATTACGAGCTCATGTAAGACCATGTCTGGGATATGGCATCGACGTCGATATGAGATACCGTGTCGGCATCGACTTGAGATCCTATGTAAGACCATATCTGGGATATGGCTTTGGCATCTTACCATGAGAATGACATTTCAGGTATCCTTCGGTATTCTAAGTAATTTAACGGGAAAAGTATTCAAGTTGATGAATTTAACGAGAAAGACAAAAGTTATGTGATAAGTGATACATGTACACATGAGAAATTACGAGAAATAAGCCTGACATAATGTGAATTGTCAGTAAGAAAGAATATGAGTAAGTTACACATATGAGGATGACCTTGTGAATATAGGTCAATATTTATGATGTATGAGGATGTGACAAATTTATTTGATATTATGTATGTTCAAAAAGAAGTTAAAACAATGAAACCATGAAAGAGTGAAATTAGCTGTCAAACAGTGTTAGACAGCAGCAGTTATGTGACTTTGAAAAATCACAAAAAATGGTGTGAATTGAATTAGAGGCTGAATGAGATATGAAATAAAATATTATTGAGTCTATTTTCTTATAAAAGAAACATAGAAAAAGAATTTTATATTATGAGATATTTAAAGTTTTGTGAACAGGGTCAGAATGATTTTGGAAATCCCCTGTTCTGACTTTGGAAAATCACCAAAAATTGTATAAAACCTTTTATGGTGCATAATTTATATTATTAAATTTATAAATGAGTATTCTTCCAAGAGAAACAATGTAACACCCCTAATCCCGTATCCGTCGCCAGAGGGATTATGAGGCATTACCAGACAAGCGCTAAATCTTAAATATACCTTATTGCATAATTCGCATTAAAACCTTTGCGAATAACAGCTTAGGCAAGTATATGTATACATATAACAGAGTTTAATTGAAATTGTAGGTGATCACATGTATGTATACTCTATATGACTTCAAACATTCATGAGTCTAACACATATGAGCATGCCTGACAGATTCACATTAAGCCGATTATAAAAGTTAAAAAAGAATCACTATTCATAAGGTAATATTATTAAACCTAAGTCAAATGCATAACCCATCTATTAGGGTCGAATGAGCATGTATACACATTTCATTCAATGGGTACCCCGGTCTCATGACATTTTAACAATTTCCAAACATGCTTCAATGCATTTTTCCAACAACTCTTTTTTACTCTAGTCAAATGCTTAGAACCAACTAGTTGTCGAATCCCCATATGCATAAAGAACATCCACACACCATAAAGTTCTTCCAGTTTTGCTTATAATTCTAATGCCACTTAACTATGTACCATTCAAATACTTTGAACCAAGTATCATCTAATAATTCAAAACTAGCCGAATACATATATCTATCCATACTCAGAATTTAGTTATCTTTAACATAATCAACCATTACTTATTCTACCAAAATATCAACCACAACAAGCATATCACACCAAGCATTTATAACCGAAAGAACATTTCTTTCACACACAACCATAATGGAGTTCATCAAGCTTAAATCCACATGCACATGTGTATAGGGTAATTAACAAGCCATTTTCGCATGGCTATTTATGTTTACAATGTCAAAATGACACTTACTTACTCACAAAAGTCAAACCTATACATGCCATTATAAAGATTTAGCTACAAGTACTGAAAGGGCTTGGATAGTGTAGATGACTTTGACTCTTGAAATTCCCGAGACCGTGGCTAACGAACGAGATCTATAAAACAGAGAGTTAAGGGAAACAAAGTAAGCATTCATATGCTTAGTAAGTTTTAAATAATGAACTTAAAGTGTATTTCAATCATTTCAATGCTAAACTAAGGTTTATACTCATTCCCACATAACATGTAGCATCATACTTTAAAATAATCATATATGCATATAGCTAAGGGTTCAACTTATCACAGTTCTACTTGAATTGAAGTTCACACCTCATAAGTATGTTATTGACATTTCATAAAACATTAGCCGATAGTCAAAGCGTCACAACCTGAATATGTGGCCAAAAAATCTAAATGAAGTAACTTCACAACTGGTATGGTGGACGTACCTAACGGCTTAAGGAAATAAATACCTTCATCTGAGACGATCAAAACATAAACTAGGTATTTTTAGCATAAATGCCTTCGGGTTTAACCCGGCTATATCATTAGCCTTAAGGCTCTTCAGACTTAGTCCGGATGTAACACTGGCATAAATGCCCTTCGGATCATAGCCCGGATTTAACACTAGCCCGAACGCTCTTCGAGACTTTGCCCGGATACAACTCTGGCAACAATGCCCTTCGGGACATAGCTCAGATTTAACACTAGCCCGAAGGCTCTTCGGGACTTTACCCGGATACAACTCTGGCAAAAAATGACCTTCGGGACGTAGCCCAGATGTAACACTGGCACTAAGGCCCTTCGGGACTTATCCTAGATTAACTCATTTCAACTTTGTATATTTAAATCTTTCAAGCATAATTTCACACATTGAATTTCAAATAACATTCACATACCTATCTCACACATTAACACATGGCATAACTTGTCCACTAAATGCTTGGCCTATACGCACATTCATATTTCTCCTATCAAATTGATATTCATAGACTTTATTTCTAATAAACTTGCGGCTCTCTTGCCATTTTTCCCACTTACTTTGCAACATTCAATATCAACATGAACAATTAGACATGTACATCATGTTTGATCGAATAATAGGCTAGATTACTCTATTTAAAACTTACCTTGATTATCGTCCAACACACTAGACCGGCTAATCCACCACCTTTGATTTTCCTTTATCTGAGTGTTGTTCTTTTTATTCTTGAGCTTACATTAAAACAAATAAACTATTTTAATTTCTTTTCCAATTCATCTAAACTGAAGTAGCAATATTCACACTCAAATTGAACGAGCGGCACTTTTACTCTTCTCTAAACATACACATAAATCAACTTAACATTTCTATTTTAATTCACATACCATGGGAAATACCCAATATCAATTTTCCAAACCATTTGAGCCTAGTCGAAAGTCTTGTCCAAATTATAAAAGGTATGTTTAAGCAAATTCACAAATATAGAGACCAAACAAAAAGGAATATAACCGTTGTTCAATACAACTATGGTATAGGTATCATAGACAAGGGAGGTGCTTCATTTTCAATTACACAAACACGGCAACTTCTATAGCCAACAAAATTTCAGAAATTATAGGCCTTACTCTCACTCCAAATATAATATTCAATCAAATTCACTATAACAATTAGACTAAAATAATCAATTATTAACTTATCCTTGGTACATTCGGCTATAACCAAACACACATACATTAAATTTTAGTCTTCTTCATGAAAATGGCTATATACGAATGGTCCTTAACTATTTTAAATCACAGAACACAATTTATGACCATTAACTCACAAGCTTCCTAACATGAACTCATCTAACAAAATTTTCCAAAGCATCTATTCATTCCCAATTACCATATTAGGAATCTAATACATCAATATGTGGCAATTACAATCACCCAAGCATAATAACCGATTTCCCTTTAACAAGATATCCATTCCTATGCACATTTTACTAACTTAATCTCCCTATCCATCATTCCATAAATACAATTGAAGCCACAACCATTTCTATAAATCTTCTACATGACCGAATGCTCAAGAGCCAGACAAATTCAAAATCGAAACATGGGCTAGTTAAGATATACTCTAGCCATTCAAATTTCTCAAAAATATAAGAAACTAATATAAATTTTCATATCTTATTGAGAGATTAAAGTGACCGAATTTTCCTTAAGCTTCAAAAGCTTCTATTCTTTCTCAACTCACGGCAAAGGAAGAAGAAAATGTTTCTAACCTTGGTTTTTCCTCCCATTATCACTTAATATAATTATTAAATTCATTTTATGCGTATAATATAGATATATTCACAAAAGTAAAATGAATAAATAAAAATAACCAATCTAATTAGCATCATGATGTAGGTTGGCCGGCCACTAAGTGTCAAATGGCTAATTTGACATGCAAGTCCCTAAATTTGCAACCTTATACAATTTCTCTCTTGAATTTTAGCCACACATATCCTCGTTTCTTCTCACATAAGTCCTTTAGTTTAATAATCACATTAAAATTATCCGATTCAAACATGCAAAAATTCATACATACGTTTATCACATAATTCAGATATAGAATATTATTTTCAATTATTTCAATGACTCGGTTTAGCAGTCCCGAAACCAGTTCCCGATTGAGGTTGAAATAGGGCTGTCAGAACTCTCCCCCTATAGGGATTTTTGTCCCCGAAAATCTTACCAGAAAATAGATTTGGGTATCATTGTTTCATAGTATTTTCGGGCTCCCAAGTCGCTTCTTTGATCCCGTGCTTGAGCCACAACACCGTTACTAACGGAACCTTTTTGTTTCGTAATTCTTTCATCTCGCGAGCTAAAATACGAATCGGCTCCTCTTCATAACTTAAATCAGGCTGAATTTCAATATCGGAAGGAGTAATCACATGGGAAGGGTCGGATCTATAACGTCGAAGCATCGAAACGTGAAAAACGTTGTGAATATTTTCAATTTCAGGGGGCAAAGTTAGTCGATAAGCAACCGGTCCAATACGTTCTAAAATTTCATACGGTCCAATGAATCTTGAACTCAACTTGCCTTTACGGCCAAAACAAAATATCTTTTTCCACGGTGAGACTTTCAGAAACACTTTATCACCGTCCTAATACTCGATATTTTTACGTTTCAGATCTGCATACGATTTCTGACGATCGGATGCTGCTTTCAAACTGTCACGAATCGCTTTCACTTTTTGTTCTGCTTCTTTGACTAAATCAACCCTGAGAACCTTATTCTCACTAAGCTCGGTCCAAAACAGGGGTGTACGGCATTTTCAATCGTAAAGAGCCTCGTAGGGTGCCATCTGAATACTCGATTGAAAACTGTTATTATACGCAAATTCAATCAGGGGTAAGTATTTCTCCCACGATCCGCTGAACTCGAGAATGCAACATCTCAACATGTCCTCGAGTATCTGAATAACCCGTTCAAATTGACCGTCAGTTTGCGGATGAAAAGCGGTGCTAAAATGGAGCTTAGTACCCAAAGCCTCATGTAATTTCTTCCAAAATCTCGAAGTGAAACGAGGATCTCGATCTGAAACAATAGAAGTTGGCACTCCGTGCAATTGTACAATATGAGAGACGTATAATTCCGCTAGCTTATCCAGTGAAAAGTCCGCACGAACTAGGATGAAATGAGCTGATTTTGTTAGTCTATCAACGATAACCCAAATGGAGTCTTTCTTGCTTAGCATTAGCGGTAAACTGGTCACAAAGTCCATCGTAAATCGATCCCACTTCCACCCGAGTATTAGAATCGGTTGAAGCAATCCCGAAGGTACCTGATGTTCCACTTTTACTTGTTAACATATCAGACATTTGGATACAAAATCAGAGATGTCCCGTTTCATACCATGCCACCAATATTGACGTTTCAAATTGTTATACATTTTAGTGCTGCCTGATTGAATGGATACTCGGCTATTATCGGCCTCATTCAGAATTGTCGAAATAAGCTCTGAATTCCTCGTAATACAGACATGATCCCTAAACCTCAAACAATCATTAGCGTCGACTTGAAACTCTGAATTAACACTTGAATCACACTAAACTCGTTTAGCAATTAAATCATCGTCGACTTTCTGAGCTTCACAAATTTGTCGAAGTAGCACAGGTCTTGCTTTTAATTCGGCAATCAACATATCGTCTGTTGACAACGTTAATTTCACGTTCATAGCTCGTAAGAAATATAGGGATTTCTGACTAAAAGCATCTGCAACTACATTAGCTTTTCCATGGTGATAATCAATAATAACCTCGTAGTCTTTAAACAATTCTAGCCACCGCCTTTGTCTCAAATTCAAATCTCTTTGAGTCATCAGATACTTGAGACTCTTGTGATCGGAGAAGATGTGACATTTCTCACCGAACAGATAGTGACGCCAAATTTTTAGAGCGAAAACAATAGCGGCTAATTCAAGGTCATGAGTCGGATAATTTTGCTCGTGAGGCTTCAACTGCCTTGAAGCATAAGTGATGACTCGACCTTCTTGCATCAACACACAGCCTAACCCGCTCAAAGATGCATCACTAAAAACTACGAATTCTCTACCGGATTCTGGCTGAACTAACACTGGAGCTTCTGTTAATAGAGTCTTTAGTTGATCAAAACTTTGCTGACACTTATCAGACCACTCGAACTTGACATCTTTCTGTAGCAGTCTCGTCAATGGTACCGCAATCATCGAGAAACCTTTGACGAATCGTCGGTAATAACTGGCAAGTCCTAAAAAGGTTCGAACCTCAAAAACATTTCTAGGGGTTTCCAGTCGAGAATAGCTGAAATTTTGTTCGGATCGGCTCGAATACCCAACGCAGATACTATATGTCCCAAAAAGCTGACCTCGCGCAACCAGAACTCGTACTTGCTGAATTTCGTATACAATTGATTATCACGTAAAGTCTGAAGTACAAGTCTCAAATGCTCGGCATGCTCGATTTCATCGCGAGAGTAAATCAAGATATCATCGATGAAGACCACTACAAAATGGTCCAAACACGGTCTAAACACCCGATTCATCAAATCCATGAAAACCGCAGGGGCATTAGTGAGCCCAAACGGTATCACTAAGAATTCGTAGTGTCTGTACCTCATTCTGAATACGGTCTTCGGCACGTCAGAATCTCTAACTCTCAACTGGTAGTAACCGGATCGCAGATCAATCTTTGAAAACACTGAAGCTCATTTCAACTGATCAAACAGGTCGTCAATTAGGGGCAACGGATACTTATTCTTTACGGTGGCTTTATTCAGTTGTCTGTAGTCGATACACATTCTCATAGTCCCATCCTTTTTTTTCACAAACAAAATTGGTGCACCCCAGGGTGAGAAACTCGGTCGTGCGAAACCTCTGTCTGTCAACTCCTGTAGCTGAGATTTCAATTCTTTCAACTCAGTAGGTGCCATACGGTACAGGGCAATCGAAATCGGAGTTGTACCCGGTACCAACTCTATACTGAACTCGACCTCTCTAACAGGCGGCAATCTCAGCAATTCCTCGGGAAACACATCTGAAAACTTACAAAATATAGGCACAATCTTAAGTTCTTGTTCGGAAACTTTACCGTAGAGCACATAGGCTAGATATGCTTCATACCCCTTTTTCACATATTTCTGGGCTGACATGGAAGTGATTACGGTAGGCAGCCCATTCAAATCAGTGGATTCAATCCGAATTATTTTATTATCCGAACATCGCAAATCGATAGTCTTTCGCTTGCAATTCACTATTGTGTCGTGAACAGTCAACCAATCCATTCCGAGAATAATATCGAATTCATTAAAGGGTAAAAGCATCAAATCGGTTGGAAAACAGGAATCTCGAACCATTAAGGGACATTTCTTGCATACTTTATCAACCAAAACACAACGACCCAAAGGATTCGACACTCGAATTACAAACTCAGTAGACTCAACAGGTAGAGTCTTACTGGAGGCTAAAGTTTCACACACATACGAATGGGTCGAACCAGGATACATCAGAGTGATAACATCAGTATTAAGGAGAGTGAAAGTACCGGTAATAACATCCAGAGAAGAAGCCTCCTCAAGGGCACGAATAGTATACGCTCTGGCAGGTGTACGAGCCTCGGATCTGACTGCAGTGTCTCTAGTCCATCTCTGACTACCACTAGTATTTCCTCCACGCCTCGGTGGTCTACCCAGTGCAGCCGTACCACTAGTTCTCTGACTCGGATCGGGAGTATGTTCATCAACTTTCGGACAGTCTTCGATAAAGTGATCGGCAGATCCGCATCTGAAGCAGGAGCGATCACGATGTCTACAGCTCCCCAGGTGCCATTTACCATAATATTTACAATCAGATCTATCCCGATGTTCATTGTCAACACTGGCGACAGAAGTAGCTCGCAAACTCACGGGGGGTCGATGATGATCATGTCTAGAAAAACCCGAAGTATACTTGGATCGGCTCGAGTCATCTCTAATCTTTTTGAACAATTGCTGAACAAATTTTCCCGCAGATGTCTTACGGAACTCTCTAGCTCCATCTTCGGCTTTTCTTTTCTCATTATCAAGCTCTTCAGCTTTGCAAGCTCGCAGGACTAGCACGACAAACTCTTTAATTTCCAGAATTCCCACCAGCAATCTGATATCTTCGTTTAATCCGTCCTCGAAACGCTTACACATAATAGCCTCGGAGGATACACATTCGCGAGCATAACAGCTGAGCTGCATGAACTCTCTCTCATATTCGGTTACTGACATCCGACCTTGCTCAAGCTCAAGAAATTCCTTCCGTTTCTGGTCGATAAATCTCTGACTAATGTATTTCTTGCGGAACTCGGTTTGGAAGAACTCCCAAGTGACCTGCTCTCTTGGAACAACAGAAACTAGAGTATTCCACCAGTAATATGCAGAGTCACGTAACAGATATACCGTACATTTTAGACACTCCTCTGGCGTACAGGATAACTCGTCGAAAACTCGGATGGTGTTATCGAGCCAAAACTCAGCCCGCTCGGCATCATCACTGTGGGTAGCCCAGAACTCTTTAGCCCCATATTTTCTAATTTTGTCAGCTGGGGGCGTACTCAATCTCACCGGATCGGTCATAGGAGGGGTCACATAAGTTGGAAGCGGAGTATTCGGGGCTGGGGATTGCGGAACAGCCGGATTTGATCTAAGGAAATGAGCGAACCAATTGCTCATCATCGCCTAAAAGGCTTGTCTCGTGTCATCGTCTTGATGACTGATATTCGGCTGAGAGTCATTTGGCGCTGTCCCTTGCGAAGGAGTAGTTGCTACGCTCTCAACATCGTCCGCTACGGTTTGATCGGGATCCATTTCTATACCGAAAATCACATTTCAGATGTCAGAAGTCATCACACTATCGTATTAACAAAAATGGCATGTACAGCTAGACTCATACTTACTACGGTAGTCCGAGAATCGACTAAACCGTGCTCTGATACCAATAAAATGTAACACCCCTAATCCCGTATCCATCGCCGGAGGGATTATGAGGCATTACCAGACAAGCGCTAAATCTTAAACATACCTTATTGCATAATTCGCATTAAAACCTTTGCGATTAACAGCTTAGGCAAGTATATGTATACATATAACAGAGTTCAATTGAAATTGTAGGTGATCACATGTATGTATACTCTATATGACTTTAAACATTCATGAGTCTAACACATACGGGCATGCCTGAAAGATTCACATTAAGCCGATTATAAAAGTTAAAAAGGAATCACTATTCATAAGGTAATATTATTAAACCTAAGTCAAATGCATAACCCATCTATTAGGGCCGAATGAGCATGTATACACATTTCATTCAATAGGTACCCCGGTCTCATGACATTTTAACAATTTCCAAACATGCTTCAATGCATTTTTCCAACAACTCTTTTTTACTCTAGTCAAATGCTTAGAACCAACTAGTTGTCGAATCCCCATATGCATAAAGAACATCCACACACCATAAAGTTCTTCCGGTTTTGCTTATAATTCTAATGCCACTTAACTATGTACCATTCAAATAATTTGAACCAAGTATCATCTAATAATTCAAAACTAGTCGAATACATATATCTATCCATACTCAGAATTTAGTTATCTTAAACAACCATTACTTATTCTACCAAAATATCAACCACAACAAGCATATCACACCAAGCATTTATAACCGAAAGAACATTTCTTTCACACACAACCATAATGGAGTTCATCAAGCTTAAATCCATATGCATATGTGTATAACAAGCCATTTTCGCATGGCTATTCATGTTTACAATGTCGAAATGACACTTACTTACTCACAAAAGTCAAACCTATACATGCCATTATCAAGATTTAGCTACAAGTACCGAAAGGGCTTGGATAGTGTAGATGACTTCGACTCTTGAAATTCCTGAGACCGTGGCTAACGAACGAGATCTATAAAACAGAGAGTTAAGGGAAACAAAGTAAGCATTCATATGCTTAGTAAGTTTTAAACAATGAAATTAAAGTGTATTTCTATCATTTCAATGCTAAACTAAGGTTTATATTCATTCCCACATAACATGTAGCATCATACTTTAAAAGAATCATATATGCATACAGCTAAGGGTTCAACTTATCACAGTTCTACTTGAATTGAAGTTCACACCTCATAAGTATGTTATTAACATTTGATAAAACATTAGCCGATAGTCAAATTTATATTATTAAATTTATAAATGAGTATTCTTTCAAGAGAGACAATGTAAAACCCCTAATCCCGTATCCGTCGCCGGAGGGATTATGAGGCATTACCAGACAAGCGCTAAATCTTAAATATACCTTATTGCATAATTCGCATTAAAACCTTTGCGAATAACAGCATAGGCAAGTATATGTATACATATAACAGAGTTCAATTGAAATTGTAGGTGATCACATGTGTGTATACTCTATATGACTTCAAACATTCATGAGTCTAACACATATGGGCATGCCTGACAGATTCACATTAAGCCGATTATAAAAGTTAAAAAGGAATCACTATTCATAAGGTAATATTATTAAACCTAAGTCAAATGCATAACCCATCTATTAGGGTCGAATGAGCATGTATACACATTTCATTCAATGGGTACCCTGGTCTCATGACATTTTAACAATTTCCAAACATGCTTCAATGCATTTTTCCAACAACTCTTTTTTACTCCAGTCAAATGCTTAGAACCAACTAGTTGCCGAATCCCCATATGCATAAAGAACATCCACACACTATAAAGTTCTTCTGATTTTGCTTATAATTCTAATGCCACTTAACTATGTACCATTCAAATAATTTGAACCAAGTATCATCTAATAATTCAAAACTAGCCGAATACATATATCTATCCATACTCAGAATTTAGTTATCTTTAACATAATCAACCATTACTTATTCTACCAAAATATCAACCACAACAAGCATATCACACCAAGCATTTATAACCAAAAGGACATTTCTTTCGCACACAACCATAATAGAGTTCATCAAGCTTAAATCCACATGCACATGTGTATAGGGTAATTAACAAGCCATTTTCACATGGCTATTCATGTTTACAATGTCAAAATGACACTTACTTACTCACAAAAGTCAAACCTATACATGCCATTATCAAGATTTAGCTACAAGTACTGAAAGGGCTTGGATAGTGTAGATGACTTTGACTCTTGAAATTCCCGAGACCGTGGCTAACGAACGAGATCTATAAAACAGAGAGGTAAGGGAAACAAAGTAAGCATTCATATGCTTAGTAAGTTTTAAATAATGAACTTAAAGTGTATTTCTATTAATTCAATGCTAAACTAAGGTTTATACTCATTCCCACATAACATGTAGCATCATACTTTAAAATAATCATATATGCATATAACTAAGGGTTCAACTTATCACAGTTCTACATGAATTGAAGTTCACACCTCATAAGTATGTTATTGACATTTCATAAAACATTAGCCGATAGTCAAAGCGTCACAACCCCAATATGTGGCCAAAAAATCTAAACGAAGTAACTTCACAACGGGTATGGGGGACGTACCTAACGGCTTAAGGAAATAAATACCTTCATCTGAGATGATCAAAACATAAACTAGGTATTTTTAGCATAAATGCCTTTGGCTTTAACCCGGCTATATCATTAGCCTTAACGCTCTTCGGGCTTAGTGCGGATGTAACACTGGCATAAATGCCCTTCGGATCGTAGCCCAGATTTAACACAAGCCCGAACGCTCTTCGGGACTTTGCCCGGATACAACTCTGGCAACAATGCCCTTCGGGACATAGCTTAGATTTAACACTAGCCCGAAGGCTCTTCGGGACTTTGCCCGGATACAACACTAGCAAAAAATGCCCTTCGGGACATATCCCAGATGTAACACTGGCACTAATGCCCTTCGGGACTTATCCCGGATTAACTCATTTCAACTTTGTATATTTAAATCTTTCAAGCATAATTTCACACATTGAATTTCAAATAACATTCACATACCTATCTCACACATTAACACATGGCATAACTTGTCCACTAAATGCTTGGCCTATACGCACATTCATATTTCTCCTATCAAATTGATATTCATAGACTTTATTTCTAATAAACTTGTGGCTCTCCTGCCATATTTCCCACTTACTTTGCAACATTCAATATCAACATGAACAATTAGACATATACATCATGTTTGATCGAATAATAGGCTAGATTACTCTATTTAAAACTTACCTTGATTATCGTCCAACACACTAGACCGGCTAATCCACCACCTTTGATTTTCCTTTATCCGAGTGTAGTTCTTTTTGTTCTTGAGCTTACATTAAAACAAATAAACTATTTTAATTTCTTTTCCAATTCATCTAAACCAAAGTAGCAATATTCACCCTCAAATTGAACAAGCGGCACTTTTACTCTTCTCTAAACATACACATAAATCAACTTAACATTTCTATTTTAATTCACATACCATGGGAAATACCCAAAATCAATTTTCCAAACCATTTGAGCCTAGTCGAAAGTCTTGTCCAAATTATAAAAGGTATGTTTAAGCAAATTCACAAATATACAGACCAAACAAAAAGGAATATAACCATTGTTCAATACAACTATGGTATAGGTATCATAGACAAGGGAGGTGCTTCATTTTCAATTACACAAACATGGCAACTTCTATAGCCAACAAAATTTCAGAAATTATAGGACTTACTCTCACTCCAAATATAATATTCAATCAAATTCACTATAACAATTAGACTAAAATAATCAATTATTAACTTATCCTTGGTACATTCGGCTATAACCAAACACACATACATTAAATTTTTGTCTTCTTCATGAAAATGGCTATATACGAATGGTCCTTAACTATTTTAAATCACAAAACACAATTTATGACCCTTAACTCACAAGCTTCCTAACATGAACTCATCTAACAAAATTTTCCAAAGCATCTATTCATTCCCAATTACCATATTAGAAATCTAATACATCAATATGTGGCAATTACAATCACCCAAGCATAATAACCGATTTCCCTTTAACAAGATATCCATTCCTATGCACATTTTACTAACTCAATCTCCCTATCCATCATTTCATAAATACAATTGAAGCCATAACCATTTCTATAAATCTTCTACATGACCGAATGCTCAAGAGCCAGACAAATTCAAAATCGAAACATGGGCTAGTTAAGATATACTCTAGCCATTCAAATTTCTCAAAAATATAAGAAACTAATATAAATTTTCATATCTTATTGAGAGATTAAAGTGACCGAATTTTCCTTAAGCTTCAAAAGCTTCTATTCTTTCTCAACTCACGGCAAGGAAGAAGAAAATGTTTCTAACCTTGGTTTTTCCTCCCATTATCACATAATATTATTATTAAATTCATTTTATGCATATAATATACATATATTCACAAAAGTAAAATGAATAAATAAAAATAACCAATCTAATTAGCATCATGATGTAGGTTGGCCAGCCACTAAGTGTTAAATGGCTAATTTGACATGCAAGTCCCTAAATTTGCAACCTTATACAATTTCTCTCTTGAATTTTAGCCACACATATCCTAGTTTCTTCTCACATAAGTCCTTTAGTTTAATAATCACATTAAAATTATCCGATTCAAACATGCAAAAATTCACACATACGTTTATCACATAATTCAGATATAGAATATTATTTTCAATTATTTCAATGACTCGGTTTAGCAGTCCCGAAACCAGTTCTCGATTAAGGTCGAAATAGGGCTGTCAGAACTCTCCCCCTATAGGGATTTTTGTCCCCGAAAATCTTACCAGAAAATAGATTTGGGTATCGTTGTTTCACAGCATTTTCGGGCTCCCAAGTCGCTTCTTCGATCCTGTGCTTGAGCCACAACACCTTTACTAACGGAACCTTTTTGTTTCGTAATTCTTTCATCTCGCGAGCTAAAATATGAATCGGCTCCTCTTCATAACTCAAATCAGGCTGAATTTCAATATCGGAAGGACTAATCACATGGGAAGGGTCGGATCTATAACATCGAAGCATCGAAACATGAAAAATGTTGTGAATCTTTTCAATTTCAGGGGGCAGAGTTAGTCGATAAGCAACCGGCCCAATACGTTCTGAAATTTCATACGGTCCAACGAATCTCGAACTCAACTTGCCTTTACGGCCAAAACAAAATATCTTTTTCCACGGTAAGACTTTCAGAAACACTTTATCGCCGACCTGATACTCAATATTTTTACGTTTCAGATCTGCGTACAATTTCTGATGATCGGATGCTGCTTTTAAATTGTCACGAATCGCTTTCACTTTTTGTTCTGCTTCTTTGACTAAATCAACCCTGAGAACCTTATTCTCACTAAGCTCGGTCCAAAACAGGGGTGTACGGCATTTTCGACCGTAAAGAGCCTCGTAGGGTGCCATCTGAATACTCGATTGAAAACTGTTATTATACGTAAATTCAATCAGGGGTAAGTATTTCTCCCACGATCCGCTGAACTCGAGAATGCAACATCTCAACATGTCCTCGAGTATCTGAATAACCCGTTCAGATTGATCGTCAGTCTGCGGATGAAAAGCGGTGCTAAAATGGAGCTTAGTACCCAAAGCCTCATGTAATTTCTTCCAAAATCGTGAAGTGAAATGAGGATCTCGATCTAAAATAATAGAAGTTGGCACTCCGTGCAATTGTACAATCTGGGAGACGTATAATTCCGCTAGCTTATCTAGTGAAAAGTCCGCACGAACTAAGATGAAATGAGCTGATTTTGTTAGTCTATCAACGATAACCCAAATGGAGTCTTTCTTGCTTAGCATTAGCGGTAAACTGGTCACAAAGTCCATCGTAACTCGATCCCACTTCCACCCGGGTATTAGAATCGGTTGAAGCAATCCTGAAGGTACCTGATGTTCCGCTTTTACTTGTTGACATATAAGACATTTGGATACAAAATCAGAGATGTCCCGTTTCATACCATGCCACCAATATTGACGTTTCAAATCGTTATACATTTTAGTGCTGCTCGGATGAATGGATACTCGGCTATTATCGGCCTTATTCAGAATTGTCGAAATAAGCTCTGAATTCCTCAGAATACACACATGATCCCTAAACCTCAAACAATCATTAGCGTCGACTTGAAACTCTGAATTAACACTTGAATCACACTAAACTCGTTTAGCAATTCAATCATCGTCGACTTTCTGAGCTTCACAGATTTGTCGAAGTAATACGGGTCTTGCTTTTAATTCGGCAATCAACATATCGTCTGTTGACAACGTTAATTTCACGTTCATAACTCGTAAGAAATATAGGGATTTCCGACTAAGAGCATCTGCAACTACATTAGCTTTTCCATGGTGATAATCAATAATAAGCTCGTAGTCTTTAAGCAATTTTAGCCACCACCTTTGTCTCAAATTCAAATCTCTTTGAGTCATCAGATACTTGAGACTCTTGTGATCGGAGAAGATGTGACATTCTCACCAAACAGATAGTGACGCCAAATTTTCAGAGCGAAAACAATAGCGGCTAATTCAAGGTCATGAGTCGGATAATTCCGCTCGTGAGGCTTCAACTGCCTTGAAGCATAAGTGATGACTCGACCTTCTTGCATCAACACACAGCCTAACCCGTTTAGAGATGTATCACTAAAAACTACGAATTCTCTACCGGATTCTGGCTGAACTAACACTGGAGCTTCTGTTAATAGAGTCTTTAGTTGATCAAAACTTTGCTGACACTTATCAGACCACTCGAACTTGACATCTTTCTGTAGCAGTCTCGTCAATGGTACCGCAATCATCGAGAAACCTTTGACGAATCATCGGTAATAACTGGCAAGTCCTAAAAAGGTTCGAACCTCAGAAACATTTCTAGGGGGTTTCCAGTCGAGAATAGCTAAAATTTTGTTCGGATCGGCTCGAATACCCGACGCAGATACTATATGTCCCAAAAAAGCTAACCTCGCGCAACCAGAACTTGCACTTGCTGAATTTCGCATACAATTGATTATCACGTAAAGTCTGAAGTACAAGTCTCAAATGCTCGGCATGCTCGATTTCATCGCGAGAGTAAATCAAGATATAATCAATGAACACCACTACAAAACGGTCCAAACACGGTCTAAACACCCGATTCATCAAATCCATGAAAATCGCAAGGGCATTAGTGAGCCCAAACGGTATCACTAAGAATTCGTAGTGTCTGTACCTCATTTTGAATACGGTATTCGGCACGTCAGAATCTTTAACTCTCAACTGGTAGTAACCGGATCGCAGATCAATCTTCGAAAACACTAAAGCTCATTTCAACTGATCAAACAAGTCGTCAATTCGGGGCAACGGATACTTATTCTTTACGGTGGCTTTATTTAGTTGTCTGTAGTCGATACACATTCTCATAGTCCCATCCTTCTTTTTCACAAACAAAACTGGTGCACCCCAGGGTGAGAAACTCGGTCGTGCGAGAACTCTGTCTGTCAACACCTGTAGCTGAGATTTCAATTCTTTCAACTCAGTGGGTGCCATACGGTACGGGGCAATCGAAATCAGAGTTGTACCCGGGACCAACTCTATACCGAACTCGACCTCTCTAACGGGCGCCAATCCCAGAAATTCCTCGGGAAACACATCTAAAAACTCACAAACTACAGGCACAGTCTTAAGTTCTCATTCGGAAACTTTGTCGTAGAGCACATAGGCTAGATATGCTTCATAACCCTTTTTCACATATTTCTGGGCTGACATGGAAGTGATTACGGCAGGCAGCCCGTTCAAATTAGTGGATTCAATCCGAATTATTTTATTATCTGAACATCGCAAATCGATAGTCTTTCGCTTGCAATTCACTATTGTGTCGTGAACAGTCAACCAATCTATTCCGAGAATAATATCGAATTCATCAAAGGGTAAAAGCATCAAATCAGCCGGAAAATAGGAATCTCGAACCATTAAGGGACATTTCTTGCATACTTTATCAACCAAAACACAACGACCCAAAGGATTCGACACTCGAATTACAAACTCAGTAGACTCAACAGGTAGAGTCTTACTGGAGGTTAAAGTTTCACACACATACGAATGGGTCGAACCAGGATCAATCAGAGCGATAACATTAGTATTAAGGAGAGTAAAAGTACTGGTAATAACATCTAGAGAAGAAGCCTTCTCAAGGGCACGAATAGCATACGCTCTGGCAGGTGTACGAGCCTCGGATCTGACTGCAGTGTCTCTAGTCCCTCTCTGACTACCACTAGTATTTCCTCCATGCCTCAGTGGTCTACCCCGTGCAGCCATACCACTAGTTCTCTGACTCGGATCGGGAGTACGTTCATCGACTTTCAGACAGTCTTTGATAAAGTGATTGGCAGATCCGCATCTGAAGCAGGAGCGATCACGATGTCTACAGCTCCCCGGGTGCCATTTACCATAATATTTACAATCAGATCTATCCTGATGTTCATTGTCAACACTGGCGACAGAAGTAGCTCGCGAACTCACGGGGGGTCGATGATGATCATGTCTAGAAAAACCCGAAGTATACTTGGATCGGCTCGAGTCATCTCTAATCTTTTTGAACGATTGCTAAACAAATTTTCCCACAGATCTCTTATGGAACTCTCTAGCTCCATCTTCGGCTTTTCTTTTCTCATTATCGAGCTCTTCAGCTTTGCAAGCTCGCTGGACTAGCATGACAAACTCTTTAATTTCCAGAATTCCCACCAGCAATCTGATATCTTCGTTTAATCTGTCCTCGAAACGCTTACACATAATAGCCTCGGAGGATACACATTCGCGAGCATAACAGCTGAGCCACACGAACTCTCTCTCATATTCGGTTACTGACATCCGACCTTGCTTAAGCTCAAGAAATTCCTTCCGTTTCTGGTCGATAAATCTCTGACTAATGTATTTCTTACGGAACTCGGTTTGGAAGAACCCAAGTGATCTACTCTCTTGGAACAACAGAAACCAGAGTATTCCACCAGTAATATGTAGAGTCGCGAAACAGAGATACTGCACATTTTAGACACTCCTCTGGTGTACAGGATAACTCGTCGAAAACTCAGATGGTGTTATCGAGCCAAAACTCGGCCCGCTTGGCATCATCACTGTAGGTAGCCCGGAACTCTTCAGCCCTATATTTTCTAATTTTGTCAACTGGGGGCCTACTCGATCTCACTGGATCGGTCATAGGAGGGGCCACATAAGTTGGAAGCAGAGTATTTGGGGCCGGGGGTTGCGGAACAGCCGGATTTGATCTAAGGAATTGAGCGAACCAATCGCTCATCATCGCCTAAAAGGCTTGTCTTGTGTCATCGTCTCGATGACTGATGTTCGACTGAGAGTCATTTGGCGCTGTCCTTTGCGCAGGAGCAGGCGCTACGCTCTCAACATCGTCTGCTACGGTTTGATTGGGATCCATTTCTATACCAAAAATCACATTTCAGATGTCAGAAGTCATCACACTATCGTATTAACAAAAATGGCATGTACAGCTAGACTCATACTTACTACGGTAGTCCGAGAATCGACTAAACCCTAGCTCTGATACCAATAAAATGTAACACCCCTAATCCCGTATCCGTCGTCGGAGGGATTATGAGGCATTACCAGACAAGCGCTAAATCTTAAATATACATTATTGCATAATTCGCATTAAAACCTTTGCGAATAACAGCTTAGGCAAGTATATGTATACATATAACAGAGTTCAATTGAAATTGTAGGTGATCACATGTATGTATACTCTATATGACTTCAAACATTTATAAGTCTAACACATATGGGCATGCCTGACAGATTCGCATTAAGCCAATTATAAAAGTTAAAAAGGAATCACTATTCATAAGGTAATATTATTAAACCTAAGTCAAATGCATAACCCATCTATTAGGGCCGAATGAGCATGTATACACATTTCATTCAATAGGTACCCCGGTCTCATGACATTTTAACAATTTCCAAACATGCTTCAATACATTTTTCCAACAACTCTTTTTTACTCTAGTCAAATGCTTAGAACCAAGTAGTTGTCGAATCCCCATATGCATAAAGAACATCCACACACCATAAAGTTCTTCCGGTTTTGCTTATAATTCTAATGCCACTTAACTATGTACCATTCAAATAATTTAAACCAAGTATCATCTAATAATTCAAAACTAGCCGAATACATATATCTATCCATACTCAGAATTTAGTTATCTTTAACACAATCAACCATTACTTATTCTACCAAAATATCAACCACAACAAGCATATCACACCAAGCATTTATAACCGAAAGAACATTTCTTTCACACACAACCATAATGGAGTTCATCAAGCTTAAATCCATATGCATATGTGTATAGGGTAATTAACAAGCCATTTTCGCATGGCTATTCATGTTTACAATGTCGAAATGACACTTACTTACTCACAAAAGTCAAACCTATACATGCCATTATCAAGATTTAGCTACAAGTACCGAAAGGGCTTGGATAGTGTAGATGACTTCGACTCTTGAAATTCTTGAGACCGTGGCTAATGAACGAGATCTATAAAATAGAGAGTTAAGGGAAACAAAGTAAGCATTCATATGCTTAGTAAGTTTTAAACAATGAACTTAAAGTGTATTTCTATCATTTCAAAGCTAAACTAAGGTTTATACTCATTCCCACATAACATGTAGCATCATACTTTAAAAGAATCATATATGCATACAGCTAAGGGTTCAACTTATCACAGTTCTACTTGAAGTGAAGTTCACACCTCATAAGTATATTATTGACATTTCATAAAACATTAGCCGATAGTCAAATTTATATTATTAAATTTATAAATGAGTATTCTTTCAAGAGAAACAATGTAACACCCCTACTCCCGTATCCATCGCCGGAGAGATTATGAGGCATTACCAGACAAGCACTAAATCTTAAATATACCTTATTGCATAATTCGCATTAAAACCTTTGCTAATAACAGCTTAAGCAAGTATATGTATACATATAACAGAGTTCAATTGAAATTGTAGGTGATCACATGTATGTATACTCTATATGACTTCAAACATTCATGAGTCTAACACATATGGGCATGCCTGACAGATTCACATTAAGCCGATTATAAAAGTTAAAAGGAATCACTATTCATAAGGTAATATTATTAAAACTAAGTCAAATGCATAACCCATCTATTAGGGCCGACACATTTCAATCAATGGGTACCCCGGTCTCATGACATTTTAACAATTTCCAAACATGCTTCAATGCATTTTTCCAACAACTCTTTTTTACTCTAGTCAAATGCTTAGAACCAACTAGTTGCCGAATCCCCATATGCATAAAGAACATCCACACACCATAAAGTTCTTCCGGTTTTGCTTATAATTCTAATGCCACTTAACTATGTACCATTCAAATAATTTGAACCAAGTATCATCTAATAATTCAAAACTAGCCGAATACATATATCTATCCATACTCAGAATTTAGTTATCTTTAACATAATCAACCATTACTTATTCTACCAAAATATCAACCACAACAAGCATATCACACCAAGCATTTATAACCGAAAGAACATTTCTTTCACACACAACCATAATGGAGTTCATCAAGCTTAAATCCATATACACATGTGTATAGGGTAATTAACAAGCCATTTTCGCATGGCTATTCATGTTTACAATGTCAAAATGACACTTACTTACTCACAAAAGTCAAACCTATACATGCCATTATCAAGATTTAGCTACAAGTACAGAAAGGGCTTGGATAGTGTAGATGACTTTGACTCTTGAAATTCCCGAGACCGTGGCTAACGAACGAGATCCATAAAACAGAGAGTTAAGGGAAACAAAGTAAGCATTCATATGCTTAGTAAGTTTTAAACAATGAACTTAAAGTGTATTTCTATCATTTCAAAGCTAAACTAAGGTTTATACTCATTCCCACATAACATGTAGCATCATACTTTAAAAGAATCATATATGCATACAGCTAAGGGTTCAACTTATCACAGTTCTACTTGAAGTGAAGTTCACACCTCATAAGTATATTATTGACATTTCATAAAACATTAGCCGATAGTCAAATTTATATTATTAAATTTATAAATGAGTATTCTTTCAAGAGAAACAATGTAACACCCCTACTCCCGTATCCATCGCCGGAGAGATTATGAGGCATTACCAGACAAGCACTAAATCTTAAATATACCTTATTGCATAATTCGCATTAAAACCTTTGCGAATAACAGCTTAAGCAAGTATATGTATACATATAACAGAGTTCAATTGAAATTGTAGGTGATCACATGTATGTATACTCTATATGACTTCAAACATTCATGAGTCTAACACATATGGGCATGCCTGACAGATTCACATTAAGCCGATTATAAAAGTTAAAAGGAATCACTATTCATAAGGTAATATTATTAAAACTAAGTCAAATGCATAACCCATCTATTAGGGCCGAATGAGCATGTATACACATTTCAATCAATGGGTACCTCGGTCTCATGACATTTTAACAATTTCCAAACATGCTTCAATGCATTTTTCCAACAACTCTTTTTTACTCTAGTCAAATGCTTAGAACCAACTAGTTGCCGAATCCCCATATGCATAAAGAACATCCACACACCATAAAGTTCTTCCGGTTTTGCTTATAATTCTAATGCCACTTAACTATGTACCATTCAAATAATTTGAACCAAGTATCATCTAATAATTCAAAACTAGCCGAATACATATATCTATCCATACTCAGAATTTAGTTATCTTTAACATAATCAACCATTACTTATTCTACCAAAATATCAACCACAACAAGCATATCACACCAAGCATTTATAACCGAAAGAACATTTCTTTCACACACAACCATAATGGAGTTCATCAAGCTTAAATCCATATACACATGTGTATAGGGTAATTAACAAGCCATTTTCGCATAGCTATTCATGTTTACAATGTCAAAATGACACTTACTTACTCACAAAAGTCAAACCTATACATGCCATTATCAAGATTTAGCTACAAGTACAGAAAGGGCTTGGATAGTGTAGATGACTTTGACTCTTGAAATTCCCGAGACCGTGGCTAACGAACGAGATCCATAAAACAGAGAGTTAAGGGAAACAAAGTAAGCATTCATATGCTTAGTAAGTTTTAAACAATGAACTTAAAGTGTATTTCTATCATTTCAATGCTAAACTAAGGTTTATACTCATTCCCACATAACATGTAGCATCATACTTTAAAATAATCATATATGCATATAGCTTAGGGTTCAACTTATCACAGTTCTACTTGAATTGAAGTTCACACCTCATAAGTATGTTATTGACATTTCATAAAACATTAGCCGATAGTCAAAGCGTCACAACCCCAATATGTGGCCAAAAAATCTAAACGAAGTAACTTCACAACGGGTATGGGGGACGTACCTAACGGCTTAAGGAAATAAATACCTTCATCTGAGACGATCAAAACATAAACTAGGTATTTTTAGCATAAATGCCTTCGGGTTTAACCCGGCTATATCATTAGCCTTAAGGCTCTTCGGGCTTAGCGCGGATGTAACACTGGCATAAATGCCCTTCGGGTCATAGCCCGGATTTAACACTAGCCCGAAGGCTTTTCGGGACTTTGCCCGGATACAACTCTGGCAACAATGCCCTTCGGGACATATCTCAGATTTAACACTAGCCCGAAAGCTCTTCGGGACTTTGCTCGGATACAACTCTGGCAAAAAATGCCCTTCGGGACATAGCCCGGATATAACACTGGCACTAAGGTCCTTCGGAACTTATCCCGGATTAACTCATTTCAACTTTGTATATTTAAATCTTTCAAGCATAATTTCACACATTGAATTTCAAATAACATTCACATACCTATCTCATACATTAACACATGGCATAACTTGTCCACTAAATGCTTGGCCTATACGCACATTCATATTTCTCCTATCAAATTGATATTCATAGACTTTATTTCTAATAAACTTGCGGCTCTCTTGCCATTTTTCCCACTTACTTTGCAACATTCAATATCAACATGAACAATTAGATATGTACATCATGTTTGATCGAATAATAGGCTAGATTACTCTATTTAAAACTTACCTTGATTATCGTCCAACACACTAGACCGGCTAATCCACCACCTTTGATTTTCCTTTATCCGAGTGTGGTTCTTTTTATTCTTGAGCTTACATTAAAACAAATAAACTATTTTAATTTCTTTTCCAATTCATCTAAACTGAAGTAGCAATATTCACACTCAAATTGAACGAGCGGCACTTTTACTCTTCTCTAAACATACACATAAATCAACTTAACATTTCTATTTTAATTCACATACCATGGGAAATACCAATATCAATTTTCCAAACCATTTGAGCCTAGTCGAAAGTCTTGTCCAAATTATAAAAGGTATGTTTAAGCAAATTCACAAATATAGAGACCAAACAAAAATGAATATAACCGTTGTTCAATACAACTATGGTATAGGTATCATAGACAAGGGAGGTGCTTCATTTTCAATTACACAAACATGGCAACTTCTATAGCCAACAAAATTTCAGAAATTATAGGCCTTACTCTTACTCCAAACATAATATTCAATCAAATTCACTATAACAATTAGACTAAAATAATCAATTATTAACTTATCCTTGGTACATTCGACTATAACTAAACACACATACATTAAATTTTTGTCTTCTTCATGAAAATGGCTATATACGAATGGTCCTTAACTATTCTAAATCACAAAACACAATTTATGACCCTTAACTCACAAGCTTCCTAACATGAACTCATCTAACAAAATTTTCCAAAGCATCTATTCATTCCCAATTACCATATTAGAAATCTAATACATCAATATGCGGCAATTACAATCACCCAAGCATAATAACCGATTTCCCTTTAACAAGATATCCATTCCTATGCACATTTTACCAACTCAATCTCCCTATCCATCATTCCATAAATACAATTGAAGCTACAACCATTTCTATAAATCTTCTACATGATCGAATGCTCAAGAGCCAGACAAATTCAAAATCGAAACATGGGCTAGTTAAGATATACTCTATCCATTCAAATTTCTCAAAAATATAAGAAACTAATATAAATTTTCATACCTTATTGAGAGATTAAAGTGACCGAATTTTCCTTAAGCTTCAAAAGCTTCTATTCTTTCTCAACTCACGGCAAAGGAAGAAGAAAATGTTTCTAACCTTGGTTTTTCCTCCCATTATCACTTAATATTATTATTAAATTCATTTTATGCATATAATATACATATATTCACAAAAGTAAAATGAATAAATAAAAATAACCAATCTAAATAGCATCATGATGTAGGTTGGCCGGCCACTAAGTGTTAAATGGCTAATTTGACATGCAAGTCCCTAAATTTGCAACCTTATACAATTTCTCTCTTGAATTTTAGCCACACATATCTTAGTTTCTTCTCACATAAGTCCTTTAGTTTAATAATCACATTAAAATTATCCGATTCAAACATGCAAAAATTCACACATACGTTTATCACATAATTTAGATATAGAATATTATTTTTAATTATTTTAATGACTCGATTTAGCTGTCCCGAAACCACTTCCCGATTAAGGTTGAAATAGGGCTGTCACAAACAAATAGGAACATTATCTGAATTCTGTACGATGAGAAAATTAATTTTTAGTGAAGGAAGGTCGGAACTATCAGACAGCAAAATAAGGGAGAATTTAAAGAATAAAATTTACTTATTGGCTAAACCAAAAATTCTAAAAATTTTAGGATAAGAAGATATATGAGTCTAGTTTCATGAAAAATTATAGAACTTAATTTGGAGTTCAATAGCTTAAGATATAATTAATTTGGTGACTGTGAGTCAGGAAGACAGCTTAAGATGAACATGAATAAAAAGTAGAAACATGTGAAGTAGTGTTTGTATTTTCTTAAGAATACATTGTGAAGATTAGAAAAATCATATTAATTAATTGCTTATTATTTAGATGCCAACTTACTAAGCTATGAAGCTTACTCCCTTCTTTCCACTTTTGTTAGATTTGTTAGGTTGGCTCGGGGTTGGAGATCGTCGGAGGTAACGTCACACTATCAAATTGTCTATTTGAAGTAAGGATAAATTTTAAGTGCATATGAGCGAGTGGCATGTATAGAGATTTAGCTATTAGTGATAAGTAGTCTTGTGAATTGGCCAAATGTATTGGCTTATATTGCTACATTGTATATAGCCATGTGATATGGCTCATATTGGCTAAGAATATGTAAGCTAACATATTTATGCATGTGGAAATGTTTTGATATGATCGCGTATGTTTGTCATGAATAGTTAGATATATATATATATATATATATATACACTATATGTGTTTGATGATTAAATTGAGAATATTTGAGGGTATTATACGTGTCTATGAAATGTACCAGAATGTAAAGAATTAAGGGCAACATGAAAGGCTTGGAAAATAGCCTAAATGTTGGCCACACGGGTAGAGACACGGCCGTGTGTCTCAACCGTGTAGAGGACACGACCTAGCACACGGGCGTGTGACTTGGCAGTGTGCCCCTAAATGTTTGATGACGTCATAAACAGAGAGTTACACGGGTGGAGGACACAGGCGTGTCCTGAGCCACACGGGCGTGTGAGACCACATAGCCTGCCCACACGGGCGTATGACTCTCCAAAATATGGAAATTTTATTAGTGTCTTTAAAAAGTCTTAAAAGTTCTCAGTTTAGTCCTGGACCATTACCAGTGTATGTTTTGGGCCTTGTAGGCCAATATAAGGGACTTTGAGATGGAAATTGAAAAGTTTTAAATTTGAATGAAAATTTATGACTCGATTTAACATGTTCATGTGTGTTTAAGCCCAATAATACCGTGTACCCTGTTCCGGTGTTGAATACGGGTAAGGGGTGTTACAAATATGCCTATTGAATCTACAGAATTAGTGATAAAAGTGTCAAACCCATTAGGCAAGTATGTGTTAGTTGACAAAGTATGTAATAATTGTCCTTTGATGATTAGAGGTCACTGTTTTCCCACTAATCTCATGTTATTGCCATTTGATGAATTTGACGTAATTCTTGGTATGGATTGGTTAACTGCTCATGATGTGATAGTAAATTGTGGAAGAAAATTTATTGAACTGAAATGTGAAAATGAGGATATTCTTTGGGTTGAATTAGGTGAATCGAATAACTTGCTTGTGGTGATTTCTTTAATAACTGCTCAGAAATGTATAAGAAAGGGTTATGAAGCTTATCTTGCCTTTGTACTGAATACAAAAGAGTCTGAGTTGAAAATTTAATCAGTGTCAATAGTATGTGAGTATTCGGATGTGTTTCCAGAAAAGTTTCCCAGATTGCCTCCTATTAGAGAAGTTGAATTTGGTATTGATTTAATTCCTGGTACTACACCTATTTCAATTACTCCGTATAGAATGGCTCCGACGAAATTAAAGGAGTTGAAAGTTCAGTTACAAGAGTTAAAGGATAAGGGTTTCGCGAGACCTAGTTTTTCTTCGTGGGGTGCATCGATACTATTTGTGAAAAAGAAGGATAGATCTATGAGGCTTTGCATCGACTATCAATAGCTCAATAAGGTAACCATAAAGAGTAAGTATCATTTGCCAAGAATCGATGATTTGTTTGACCAATTGAAGGGAGCCACAATGCTTTCAAAGATAGACTTGAGGTCCGGTTACTACCAGCTGAGAGTTAAGGAGCCAGATGTGTCGAAACTGCATTTTAGACAAGGTATGGTCATTATGAATTCCTTGTCATTCCCTTTGGTTTAACAAATTCTCCTGTTGTATTTATGGATTTAATGAATCATATTTTCTGACCGTACTTGGATAAATTTGTCGTTTTCATTGATGATATACTGGTTTATTCTTGTGATGAGACCGAGCATGCCAAGCACTTGAGAACGGTTTTACAGACTTTGAGAGACAAGCAGTTGTATGCTAAGTTTAGTAAAAGTAACTTTTGGCTTCGAGAAATCAGATTTTTAAGGCACATTAGTTCGGGTGATGGTATTAGAGTTGATCTGAGCAAAATTTTAGCGATTGTGGATTTGAAGCCGCCGAGGAGTGTATCCAAGGATAGAAGCTTTTTAGGCTTGGCTAGATATTATCGATGCTTTGTTAAGGGATTTTGATGATTGCTACTCCGATGACAAGGTTGTTACAGAAAGGTGTCAAGTTTGAATGGTCAGAGAAATGCCAAAAGAGTTTTGAGCAGTTGAAAGCTTTATTGATTGAGGCACCGCTGTTAGTGCAACCTGAGTCTGGGAAAGAATTTGTAATTTATAGTGATGCATCTTTGAACGGTCTTGGATGTCTATTGATGCAAGAGGGAAAAGTGATAGCTTATACCTTGAGACAGTTAAAACCGTACGAGAAGAACTATCTAACACACGATTTGGAGTAGGCTGCCATTGTGTTTGCTTTGAAAATTTGGCGACACCATTTGTATGGTGAGAAATGACGTGTCTTTACCGATCATAAGAGTTTAAAGTACTTGATGGCTCAAAGGGATATGAATTTTAGACAACAAAGATGGCTCGAGTTATTGAAAGATTATGAGCTAGTGATCGATTATCACCCAGGAAAGGTGAATGTAGTCACTGATGCTTTGATTAGGAAATCCTTGTTTACCTTGAGAGCTATGAATACGAGCATGACTTTGTCTGATGATGGTTCAATTCTAGCTAAGCTGAAAGCTAGATTGATGTTTCTTCACCAAATTTGTGAAGCTCAGAAAAGTGATAGTGATTTGCAAGCTAAAAGAGTTCTGATAAGTGATATTTATGATGGTCAAACCTGTAAAACTAAACTATTATCACGATAAAGGCAAGGCACCTATTGAACAGTAGTATAGTTGATGGCAAGACCGGGATGTTGAACCTACAAGGACTAAACGTACTCGTATTAGCCTTCTTTTTTATTATCTAGCCTAATAAAAGTGATTTGTTTTAAACTAATTAAACTAAACTAATTAACTAACTAAGAATGCGACAGAAAGTAAATTAGGGAAATACTTTTGGAAACTGATTAATTAAGGCAATACCCAAGGAAGAATCCACCTAGACTTCACTTGTTATTTGACTCTGAACTAAATGATTTATTCACTTGACTTGATCTGTAGAAATCCCTAATTTATGTTAATATCTCTTTCAAGACTAAAAACAACTAACTGATAAACAATAAATTATACATGTTTTTACCTCATGCTGAGCTTAATTTATGGATGAATTATCATTGAATTTGTTGAAATTGGTGCTCTTAATCTTCTATTTCATGTTTTATGCCCAGGTGAGCCTAAGGAAGAGAAAAGAGCAAGGAACGGGGCAAAAATAGGCAAATTAGGCCCAATTCAATAAGCAACATGGCCCAGAGATTCACCACACGACCGTGCCACCTTAAGTTCAAACATGGCCTAACCCCAACAAGCACGGCCAGACCACATGACCGTGCCACCATCAACAGGCCTGACCATAACCTGCGCCTCGATCCATACGGGCGTGGCACACAGGCATGTCGTTGTTGTGAGGAAGTTCAATTTCACTCGGAAAAGGCTACTTAGGGGCTAAGAAAGGCATTCCAAAGCTCTATATAAAGACTCTAGGGGGCAACTACTAAAATGGACTTTTCTCTTCTCAAAGGTGTGCGTTTTCTCCCACAAAAAAGTGCCTTATTTCTGCCAACACAGAGAGTCGAAGCAAGGAATTACTCCAAGGGAAGCCGATTGATCCATCTCAGAAGTTAAATTCTCCCTCAAGACTAAGGATCTCCCTTCAATTACCTTCAGGGGTTTTTGGGTTCTTTATGTTTTGTTATTTTACTTCTTCTGAGATGTTTTCTTTTATAATTATGAACTAATTCCCCCAAATACTTGAGGGCGATGAAACCTAAGACAAATCTTGTTATTATTTTCTCTTGAATTATATGATAAATATTTGATTTGTTCTCAATTGTGTTTTTAACTCTTAAATTAATATTTTTGGGATATTGATTTAAGTCGAATGTGCTTATGTAGAGGAGCAAAAGTCCCTACATAGGAGTAGATCCAACACAATTAAGCAAAGTTGATCGCAATCCTAGAGATAGGATGACAAAAATTTGCCGGATTAGGGTCAAACCTAATAAGGGAATCCATAGATCAAGTTAATGCAACACTAGAGGTTTTAATTAGAAAGAGATTTCAATTAATCAACCTAGGGTTAGTTGTTTTTAGTCTCGAGAGAGATATTAACATAAGTTAGGGATTTTTACAGATCAAGTCCAGTGAATAAATCGTCTAGTTCAAGAGTTTATAACAAGTGAAGTTTAGGTGGATTCTCCCTTGAGTATTGACCAAATCAATCAGTTTTTCCTAAGAGTTGTTCCCTAATTCACTTTTGTGCATTCATAGTTTAGTTTTAGAATTAGTTTAGTTTAATATAAAAATCCCCTTTTATTTCTAGGTTAAATAATAGAAAGAAAGTTAGTACTAATACTTTTGGTTCCCTTGGGTACGATATCTCGGTCTTGCCACTAAACTACTATTCGATAGGTGCGCTTGCCTTAAAATCGTGATAATAGTTAGTTTCTGGTGTGATCATTGTTATAAATTTTATTACTTCATATCACGAATATCAAGTTTTTGGTGCCGTTGCTGGGGAACTAAGATATTATGAACACTCGATTTCTATTACTTTAGCCATTACTAATCTATTTATTTTCAGCCTTTATTTTTATTTTTATTTATTTACTAAAATTTCCTTTGTTCCTTTTCCCTTTCTAGGTATCTCTAGTTTATGACTAGAAGAAACCCAGGAGGACCACTGCTTTTTGACGAAGATTTAGAAGCCACAGTTCACAGAAATCGTAGAGAGATCAGACGAAGCCTATATTATCCAGAGCAAGAACAAGAACTGAGCCTACCGAAGAGATGGAAGCAAATCAAGACAATCTACCACCTCCCGCAATAGTCGCAGAACTGGTGAACCAAAATGATGCTCCTCGTACTATGTATGATTATGCTAAACCTAATTTGGCTGGTACTCAATCTAGTATCATTAGACCTTCTATTGCTGCAAATAATTTTGAATTGAAACCTAACACTATTCAAATGATTCAGCAATTTATTCAGTTTGATGGTTTACAGGATGAGGATCCCAACTCACATTTAGCAAATCTTTTGGAATTCTGTGATACTTTTAAAATCAATGGTGTTTCTGATGATGCCATTCGCCTCCGACTATTTCTTTATTCCTTAAGGAATAAAGCTAAACAATGGTTAAATTCTCTACCACGAGGCTCAATCACTACATGGGAACAGATGAATGAAAATTTTTTTACTTAAGTATTTTCCTCCAGCTAAAATAGCTAAATTGCGGAATGATATCTCTTCTTTTGTGCAGATGGATTTAGAGACACTTTACGATGCCTGGGAGAGATACAAAGATCTTTTGAGAAGGTGCTCTCACCATGGGTTGCCTTTGTGGTTACAAGTTCAAACCTTTCACAACGGTTTGAATCCTTCCACAAGACAAATGATCGATGCAGCCGCCGGAGGAACAATCAACAATAAAACACCCGAAGCAGCCTATGAGTTTATAGAAGAGAAGTCACTGAATAACTATCAGTGGCAAGTCATGAGGACAAAGCCAACAAAAGCTGCAGGAGTCTTTAATATTGATGCTGTCGCCATGCTTACTAATCAGGTAGAACTTTTAAATAAAAAGTTTGATAATTTTGTTGGTTCTACGCAGGCACACCCAGTGATACAGTGTGACGCAATTCAGGGAAACATGTACAATCCAGATTACTCTTCCCATGGACACGGCATGGAGACCGAGCAAGCCAACTATATGGGTAACAATCCTAGACCTCAAAATAACCCTTATAGTAACACTTACAATGCAGGTTGGTGGAACCACCCAAATTTTTCATGGGGAGGACAAGGAAATCAGAGACAACCACCTCTTCCGGGATTTCAACAGCCACCATTCCAACAAGAGAAAAAGCCAAACCTTGAGGAAATGCTCACAAAATTTATTACCATATTAGAAACTCGTTTCCAAAACACCGAAACGGCATTGAAAAACCAGCAAGCATCCATTCAAGGACTCGAAACTCAAATAGGCCAGCTCGCCAAGCTAATTTCTGAAAGATCGCAAGGTGGGTTGCCAAGCAACACTGAGACCAACCCTAAGGAGCAACTCAATACCATGGATACAATAGATGAGGAAGAGTTAACCAAAACCAACTCAGAGTCATGTAAGGAGACTGTGGCAAGTAAAGGTAAGGATGAGGTAAGTTCCAAAGAAGTAACTATCAAATAGTATAAACCTCATATCCCATACCCATATGCATTAAAGAACCGTACAGATGAGCAATTCGGTAAGTTTCTTAAACTCTTAAAGAAATTACATATCAACTTACCATTTATTGAAGCTTTTTCGCAAATGCCAAATGTTGTCAAGTTTTTAAGAGAGCTCTTAACAAACAAGCGGAAACTAGATGAGACATCCCATGTGGAACTAAATGCAGTATGCTCAGCTATTCTACAGAATAAGCTGCCCAACAAACTAAAAGATCCAGGGAGTTTTGCTATTCCTTGTTTACTTGGTAGCTTAGACGCCAAAAATGCTTTAGTTGATTTAAGGGCTAGTATTAATGTCATGCCTTATAAACTGTTTAAACAACTAGGTCTTGGAAAACCTAAACAAACTAAGATGAGCATCCAATTATCTGATAAGACCATTAGATTTCCAAAGGGAATAATTGAAGATGTGCTTGTCAAAATTGATAAATTTATATTCCCAGTTGACTTTTTTTATTTTAGACATTGATGAGGATAGCAATGTACCTTTAATTCTAGGGTGACCCTTTTTAGCAACTGCTAGAACAATAATTGATGTAGGAACAGGTAAGCTTACACTACATGTAGGTGATGACAAAGTTACTTTACAAGCTCAAAACTCGATTAAGACTGTTGATAATAATATAGTTACGAGTCCTTGTAAAAACACTGAACTCACCACCTAATCTTCTGTGCAGGATACACTCCACATAAAGGTAACCCAACCACAGACAAGTCCATCCAAGGGAGACGCACCTGAAAAGTTAATGCTTCAGATCGAAGAACTAGATGAGTGGCTAAACTATCATGAAAAGCCCAAACTATGCCACATCAACCCAGAGCATCACCGAGATGACCCCTAGGTAAAAACGAATCAAATCAAGGTAGGAGATAAGGTAATCTTAGAGGAAGACGGTCCTCGAATCTCGAATTCAAAAGAACATACAAGTGATACACCTTACTTCACCGTAATAAAAATCTTCCCCTATGGCACAGTCGAGGTAACTCATCCAAACCACGACAATTTCAAGGTAAACGACCATCGGCTTAAACTTTATAAAGGAGAGGATTTCAAAAATAATATGGAAGACCTTCAGCTCCACAAACCCTCATAATGACACACGCAAGCAGAGTCGAGGTTAGACTCTAAATAAGCGCTTCTCGGGAGGCAACCCGAGTACTAACCTAGTAAAACCTTTTAGTTCAACTTTCTAAATACATCAACTAACCCTTTGAATGTAAGATTTTTGGACCACACGGCCATGCCCACGGGCATGCCTAAGGCCGTGTGGACACCACAAGTAGAGACACGTCTGTCCAATACGGTTGTGTACAAGCAGAGTAAAATTTTTCCTGAGACACGGGCTTCGAAAAATCGCCACGGCCGTGCAATGTGGCTATGGCTGATCCTGTCAATCCAAGCACGAGCTTCGACAAAGCGCCACGGCCATGTAATATGGCCGTGGCCAACACTGCCAATTCTAACACTGCTGTGCGACATGCCGGTGCCTCAAGGCTGTGGTCGACACTGTCAATTCAGACACGGGCATGTGACCTACTACACAGACGTGGGAGAAGCGAACATTGAAGGACATGGCCGTGCAACATGGCCGTGTGCCTAAACATGCCCTAGGTACATGGGCATGTGTCTCAAACTAGGCGCACCAAAATCCCTAATTTTCGAATCACACGGCTAAAACCAGAGTCACACGGGCGTGTGACGTGCCCGTGTGACCCAAAAACCTATATAAACAAGCCTCTATTCACTTTCTTCTCCAGTCAAAACCCTAAAACCTCCCATCCAAAACCCACATCAAGCCTCCCTAGCACCGCCGCCGTCCTCAAAAGCTCCTCAACGACCGTGCTGCCCGTACCGCGACTGTGCTCCACCCCATTAGTCACCTTTTCGATTCCTTTTTCTGATTTTCCTCTTTAATTTCTAATGTTTTTATCTATTTTCATGTTAATATAATGTTTTATTTAGTTTTTGGATATAAAATTCATTGATTTAGCATGAACAATCTATAATACTATAGAGAATTTCATGATGCCATTTAGACTCTTCTTAGGTTGCCACTTTTACTTATCTAGAATAGTTAACACTTAGTATAAAATAATATCTAGGCCATGATTAGAATAAGTAGAGTATATTAGTTAGGTTAGTAAAACCACCATACAATATGTTCATGTTTTTCTTAATTTGTCATTTAATCTTAAAAACTTATTTAGTTTCAATCTTTATTAGGACTAATGCATATCGTTTTATTTTTAGGAACATGTCATCATCACGCGGTAAGAGAGCTGCCGCCCTTACTTCAAAGAAGCGGAAGGGGCCCGGTGGTTCCTCGTCAAGACCTATTGCTGAGACCCGACATCCATTCATCCAGTTCCCACAGAACTCTCAAGAGGAGTTATTTCAGATTCTACGAGCTCACCCTCTACGAGCCCGATGATGCATCGACTGGACTGCCTTAGAGCAGGTCCACCTAGCAGACGAGGTCCGGGCCCTACTGATGACAGATCCATGGGAGTAGTTCTTCCAAATAATGGAGCCCATATATTTGGAACTCACTCTCGAGTTCTGCTCCACGTTCCATCTACAGATGTTGATGAGCCGTCACGATGATCTAGGGACGATCGAGTTTCGGTTAGAAGGCCTCGTACGACAGCTTAGTGTACCAGAGTTTGGTACAGCTCTTAGCCTCTACATCGACCAGTTCATGGAGAAAGAGGACCTTTCTACACTCTACCGTCACATCCATGTCTCTCCAGTCAACTGCTGGTGTGCCATCGTCCCTGAGCAGCCTAGATACGACCCTAGTCGCTCCAAAGTGACCAACCTCGCCCCATCTCTGAGGTACATACACGCCCTTCTCGCACACACACTGATGGCCAGATGCGAGAGCACAAAGGTTGTCAACATCCATGATGCCTATTTTCTATGGAGCATGGCAAACGCACATGCCATAGACCTTGCCTACTTCATCGCTCATGCCATCTAGCACCAGACCGAGAGGCATCATAGAGGCTTGATATTTATGGGTCCATACATCACTCATTGGCCCATTACTTCGGCCTGCTCAACACCGCAGCCCAGACGTCCTCCTACAACTTGATGGGCCAGATGTCCCATAAGGGCATCCAATCCATGCTACATATGAGGATGATCCAGCGCCGACGTGGGACTGATCCTCCGTAATATCATCTACTTCGAGACGCAGAGTAGGAGGATCCTGAGGACATTACTGACGATGTCCTACCACCAGTAGAGGAGGCCCCAGCTGATCCACCACCCCTTCGCCGCCCAGGTCATGCGGCAGCTTCATACGCTGACATATCTGAGCGCCTCACACGATTCGAGCAGTAGTGCTTCTAACGTTTCGATCATATAGATGCTACTCTTCAGTAGATATGCCAGCACCTTCACATCTCCGCACTGCCTCCACCGCGCGACCCATATGAGGATTAGAATTTCCTAATCCTTTTTTCTTTTATTTTATTTTCCTATTTATTTTTCCTTTTATTTTACTTCATCTTACCTTTTTCATTATTTGAATTTTAGTATTTTTAGAACTAAATTTATTTTATTCCATTATTTTTATTATTTCATATCGGCTATCCCCTAACAAACATATTCTGTTAATCCAAATTCCTTAAAACTGATAAATGCTTTCGTAGTTTCAAAGAAGCTCTACAGCTCAAATCAAAAATCTAATGGGAACCTTGCCATAACCTCACCCAGTTGACACTGCCAAAGCCTACACTCCCAACATGAAAGCTATGGACAAACAAACACTACCACCACTGGAGTATCCATCTCTGCACCTTCCTTTATCCCAGACACTCTATAGGCACCACCACCTCACAAATTCATCCAATCCAGGGAGTTTCATTCCTTTCCCTATCTTATGATCTTATGCTTCTATTGCTACTAATGTATATTTGTACATTGAGGGCAATGTACATCTTAAGTGTGGGGGGGAACTTACTTTCAGTCATTGCATTTTCTTTGAAACCCCTGAAAATTTTTAAAACTAACTTGTTGCATTGTTCTCAAAATTTTGAATTCTCACTTTCACTTCTTGCATTACCTTCAATCTCCTATTAGGAATTAATTCTGATTGATTTATGATTTTTATTGATATGTTGAGAATTAAGACATAGGTGCTTATGCTTTGATTATTCAAACTTTAAGACATTAGGGAATCAAGCATAATAAGTTGAAATTTTTAAGAATTTAAATTTTTTCTAGGCTATCTTCCCTAATTTTAAGTGTTATCTTGAGATTTGAAATTTGCAAGATTGACATCAAAAGCCATAATTCTGGTGATATTTTTAAGCCTTTTGAGCATACATTCTTTCGTGCTCACTTTTATTGTTGCTTTAAGTCAATACTGATTTGTTATTCTAGAACTTGCTTCGATTATACATATCGAGACCACATCATTGATTTGATACACTGAGATGATAAAGGCACCTAGGTATAACCCACTTACTCCATAAAAGCCTACCTCCATAAATTAACCCTTAGTGAACCCCATTGAGCCTAACATCCCATTCTTTGACTTACCTCTAATATTAACTTATAACCCATTTTTGTTGAATTTCATTCAATTATTTTGATCCCTATTTTTGTCGAAATTTGAGTTGATTTATTATCTAGCTTTGTTTTCTTTCTCTGTTTGTAAAAGTTTGTAAATATTCAAAGTATTGTATTTGATTTGTTCTAAAAAAAATGTATATACAGTTAATTCAGTTGTAATTCATATTTCAGTTTTAGTTTAACATTTTTGCATATTTCTATTATAAGCTATTAAATCCATAACGATGTCATCATAAGGCTTAGCTCTAGAAATATGTTCTAGTGATAGAGATTTTTCTAGCTAGATGATTTTTCAATTCAATCTCGACTCTAACCTTCTTTTTCAGCTTGTGACAACACCCTAACCAAAGCCCTATTACAACCATTGAAAGACCTTTTGACTGATGTGTCATATCAATCTATAGTGGTGGAGATTTGATTTTCTTGCAAGCCTATGGTAATAACTTTTCTGATTGACTAAAGAGTGCTTAATTCTTGAACCCTAAACACTTTGAGTAGATAGAGTGAATCTTTAGTGAGGATGTCAAATCTTGTTAATTTTGATTGAGAGGTAATTAGTTAGAAGGAGGGAGAAAACCTACGTTTCTGTGATAAAATTCTCAACTTAGAGTGTTTGAATCTTTAATGTTCTTCTGGTTGAATTCTTATTATATGATTACTTGTGGATTAGTTTGAAACATTATTGATGAGGGTTATACGTTGAGAAGAATGATTTTTAATTGTGAGTTGAGATTTTGCTTGAGGACAAGCAAAGGCTTAAGTGTGGGGGTATTTGATAAACGATAAATTATACAAGTTTTAACCTCATACTTAGCCTAATTTATGGATGAATTATCATTGA
Organism: Gossypium stocksii; assembly: GCA_020496765.1. Lineage (NCBI taxonomy): Eukaryota > Viridiplantae > Streptophyta > Magnoliopsida > Malvales > Malvaceae > Gossypium > Gossypium stocksii. The sequence continues at coordinate 97,396,044 of CM035629.1, read as the reverse complement.
ATTTGTGGAAATTGGTGCTCTTAATCATTCTATTTCATGTTTTATTCCCAGGTGAGCTTAAGGAAGAGAAAAGAGTAAGGAACGAGCCAAAAATGGGCAAATTAGGCCCAATTCAATAAACAACATGGCCCAGAGATTCACCACATGGCCGTGCCACACGGCCGTGCCACCTTGAGTTTGAACACGGCCCAACCTCGACGAGCACGACCAGACCACACAAAAGAGTGCCTTATTTCTGCCAACACAGAGAGTAGAAGCAAGGAATTACTCCAAGGGAAGCCGATTGATCCATCTCAGAAGCTGAATTCTCCCTCATGACTAAGGATCTCCCTTCAATTACCTTCAAGGGTTTTTGGGTTCTTTATGTTTTGTTATTTTACTTCTTCTGAGATGTTTTCTTTTATACTTATGAACTAATTCCCCCAAATACTTGAGGGGGATGAAACCTAAGACAGATCTTGTTATTATTTTCTCTTGAATTATATCATAAATATTTGATTTGTTCTTAATTATGTTTTGAACTCTTAAATTGATATTTCTGGGATATTGATTTAAGTCGAATGTGCTTATGTAGAGGAGCAAAAGTCCCTGCATAGGAGTAGATCCAACACAATAAGTGGAGTTGATCACAATCCTAGAGATAGGACGACGAAAATCTGCCGGATTAGGGTCAAACCTAATAAGGGAATCCATAGATCAAGTTAATGCAACACTAAGGGTTTTAATTAGAAAGAGATTTCAATTAATTAACCTAGGGTTAGTTGTTTTTAATCTCGAGAGAGATATTAACATAAGTTAGGGATTTCTACAGATCAAGTCAAGTGAATAAATCGTCTAGTTCAAGAGTTTACAACAAGTGAAGTCTAGGTGGATTCTCCCTTAAGTATTGTCCAAATCAATCAGTTTTTCCTAAGAGTTTTTCCCCAATTCACTTTTTGTGCATTCATAGTTTAGTTTTAGAATTAGTTTAGTTTAATATAAAAATCCCCTTTTATTTCTAGGTTAAATAATAGAAAGAAAGTTAGTACTAATACTTTTGGTTCCCTGGGGTATGATAGGTGTGCTTGCCTTAAAATCGTGATAATAGTTGGTTTCTGGTGTGATCATTGTTATAAATTTTATTACTTCATATCGCGAATATCACTAACCCTAGGTTGATTAATTGAAATTTCTTTCTAATTAAGACCTCTAGTGTTGCATTAATTCGATCTATGGACTTCCCTATTAGATTTGACTCTAATCCGGTAGATTTTCGTCGTCCTATGTCTAGGATTGCGATCAACTCTGCTTACTTGTGTTGAATTTACTCTTAAACAGGGACTTTTGCTTCACTAAATAAGCACATTTGACTTGAATTAATATCCTGAAATATTAACACAAGAATCAATCACACAATTAAGAACAAATCAAATATTTATCATATAATTCACATATTAATAACAAGATTCGTCTTAGGTTTCATCCCCCTCAGGTATTTAAGAGATTTAGTTCATAATTGTGAAAACCTAAAAATAACCCTAAAGGAAATTGAAGGGAGATCTTCAGCCTTGATGGAGATCCTTGCTTCCAAGATGAATCAATCAGCATTCTTTGAGTAATTCCTTGCTTTCTACTCTGTGTCCTCTTTTAATCCTCCCTTAGGGTGTTTTTATAGACTTTGGAATGCCTAGAATACCCAAAAATTAGCTTTTTCAGTGCGAAATTGAAATAGGGCTCAACAGGACACGCCTGTGTGAGGTTTCTCAAGCTGTGTTTAACACTGAGAAGTCAACACAGGCATGTGGTTTACCCGTGTGAAAATGCTTTAGGCTGTGTTGAGTCCTGATTGGGGCCTATTTTGTCCGTTTTTGGCCCGTTTCTTGCTCTTTTCTCTTCCTTATACTCACTTAAGCATAAAACATGAAATTAAAGGATTGAGAGCATCAAATTAGTCAAATTAAGAGATAATTCATCCAAAAATATGCTAAGCATGGGATAAAAATATGTATATATTATGGTTTATCAAATACCCCCATACTTAAACTTTTGTTTGTCCTCAAGTAAAATCCTCAACTCACAATTAAAATTCATTCTTCTCAACTTATAATTTCTATCAATAGTGTTTTGAAATAATCTACAAGTAATTCATACATTGAGAATTCAACTAAAAGAATATCAAAGTCTCAAACAATCCAAGGTGAGAATTTTATCATGGAAATATAGGGTTCTCCCCTCATCTAAGTAATCAGCTTTGATTCAAAACTAACAAGAGTTGACATCCTCACTAAAGGTTCACTCTATTCACTCAAAGTGTTTAGGGTTAAGAAATTAAGCACTCATTAGTCAACATGAAAGTTATTGCCATAGGCTTGCATGAAAATCAAATCTCCTCCACTATAGATTGAGATGATACATCGATCAAAAAGGTCTTTAGAGGGTTGTAACAGGGCTTTGGTTAAGGGTGTGGACACAAGCTGAAAGAGAATGTTAGAATCAAGATTGAACTGAAAAATTACCTAACTAGAAAAATAACTAGAACGGAGAAATTATATAAATGATCTTAGAATTGAACTTTTCTTCATGAATAACATCATTTAAGTTCAAGCATTACATGATTTCAAAATAATATGCTAAACGACAAATTAACAATTGGAAATTTTTTTATTTTGTTTCAAGAACAAATCATTTAACTTCAGTAACTAAAAAGGAGAACATAGCTAGATAATTATTCAATTCAAATCTTGACAAAATAATGATCAAATCAATGAAGGGGATTTCAACAATAATGGGTTATAAGTTAATATTGAGGGTAAATCAATGGATGGTTTGTTAGGCTCAAGGGGGTTCACTAAAGGTTAATTATAATGGTAGGCTTTTATAGAGTGAGTGGGTTAAACCTAAATGCCTTTATCATCTCGGTATATCAAATCAATAGTGTGGTCTCGATATGTATAATCAAAGCAAGTTCTAGAATAATAGATCAATATTGACACACTTATAGCAACAATAAAGTGAGCAAGAAAGAATATATGCTCTAACGGCTCAAAATCTCACAAAAATTGTGGCTTTTGATGTCAATCCTGTGAATTTCAAACTTCAAGATAATACCTAAATATGGGGAAACAACCTAGAAAAATTCTTAATTCTAAAAAATTTAACTTATCATGCTTGATTCTCTGATGTCTTAAAGTTCGAACAATCAAAGCATAAATACCTATGTCTTAATCCAAAACATATAAATAAAGATCATAAATCAATCAGAATTTCATTCTAACAGTAATATGATAAAGTGACTTGAGACCAAGATAAGATTCAAGGATTTTCTAATAATGAAATTAATAACCCCCACACTGAAGATGTACATTGCCCTCAATGTACAAAGATGAATAATAGGATTATAAGCATAAAATCATAAGAGAGGGAGAGAAGTGAACCTTCCTGAATTTTGGATGAATGCTTGGAATAGTGAAAGCTGATTTGGAGAAAAAGCTAATGAAGTGTATGATGAACTAGGTAGAGGTGAAGGTGGGAGAGGATAGAGGATGGGGTTCCACGATCACGATGTTAAATAAAGATATTCATGGTTTTTAGTGTCGTGGTTGAGCAGGACATGGTAGTCGTGGAGTATCTTTCCTTAGTGAATTATCATGGCGTCAAGCACCTTGAACCTTTTAAAAAGTGAATTATCATGGCGTCAAGCACCTTGAACCTTTTGAAACTACAGAGTCATCAATAATATTTTAGGGAGATGTATTAATGGGATTAGCATGGTTACTCATTAATAGTCATAAAAATAAAATTTTCAAGATAAACTAAGATAGTTTTGTAAAACATAAAAATAGAAATAAAGGTAAGGATAAAGAAACATAAAATTAAAATTAAAATTAAAATTAAAAAGAAAAATAAGTTGACTCAAAAGTCCTCATCGCCAGATGGGTCGTGAGGTGGTGGCGACGAAGATGTGATGTGGAGGTGCTGACAAATCTGCTGTAAAGTAGCATCAATGTGATCGAATTGCTGAAAGCACTATTACTCAAATCGAGTGAGGCACTCAGAGATGTTAGTGAATGAAGCAGCCATATGAACTGGTCGGTGGCTCGACGATGGTTGAGAAGGTGGGTCCTCATGAGGTGGAAGGACATCATCAGAAATATCGTCCGGGTTGCCCTGATCGGTGGACTGAGCTAGACGGTATTGAGGAGGATCGAACCCACGACGACGCTCAATCATCCTCATGTGAAGCATGCTCGAGATGCCCTGTGGGGACATCTGGCCGATGAGAGTGAGCGATGAGGTTTGCGCCATTGTGTTGAGGAAGCCAAAGTGTCTCGCTAGGCACGTCATATAAGGGCCCATGCAAATTGCTCCCTTCCTATGTCGCTCCATTTGGTGATGAATGGTGAGGGCAATAAAGTAGGCTAAGTCGAAGACGTGCCCGTGCGCCATGCTCCATTAGAAATACGTGTTGTGAGTGATGACGACGCTGGTACTCTCTCGCCGACCTATAAAAGTATGAGCCAGGATGGCGTGAAGGTATTGCAGTGATGGAGAGAAGGCCGACGCCTTGGAGCGACTGGGGTCGTAGGTGGCTGAAGTAGGGACCAGGACTCTCCAACAAGAAGAAGGAGAATAATGGATGTGGCGATGGAGATCGGAGAAATCGTCATCGTCATCGCACTCGAGGATGTAGAATCGGGTCCCTTCTGCTTTTTGGAAGTGGGGATGGTAACTTTTGATTTGCCACGTGGGGGTGTCATAATGTATCTGAAAAAGAATGGACAAGAGAAGGGAATGAATAAGCATGTGCTAATAAAAATGTAAATCAAATGGACGAAGAAAGAAAGCAGCCTGGAGCATGAAACTAAAATAAAAGAAAATGTAGCCTAAAATTAGTGAGAATCAACAATAGAATGAATCATCAAAACTAGCAAGAAAAGAGTCTACATTTAAAACATCTGACAACCTATATGAAAATTTTATTGACTAAAACGAAATTAGCAGTAATCATCAACCAAATCAATCAAACAAATCAACTTACTAACTGAATCAAGAAAATTTCATCAGTGGAAGAAATTAAATAATCAAGAATGATGACAGACTATCAAGATTAGCAAGAATAATTGTAACATCCCAAACCCAGCCTAGACGTTATGGCCAAATTTATTGTGTCACGTGCATAAATGATTAAGCTTTGATCTCTTTTTAATAAAACATTATATCAATTTGCGCAATTTCGGTTGGTATATTTTTTATATTGTAATTAAGAAACAACAATGGTTTATAAAACCCTATCCACTATTGATTAAAGTCATCTTTTAAAAGATCTTACCGTTGTGCCACTGTTATTAAGTGTCCATTAATCGCATGTTTTATGTTTTTAAAACGTTTGATTAGTTTTGAAAAGCCCGCACGAACTAGTCTACCGTATAGAAATCAACTAACCAATAAAACCCAAAACAAAATACTGAGCGGCCTTATCACAACTTAAAAACCGAAATTGAACATAAAACACCAATGAAGAAAATTTAAAAACTAAACCCAAAAAGCAGTTCGTGTGGCCACTCCGAAACCCTCACAGCTCCAAGTCCTCTATAGCTGAGGGTTACCTGCATGGATGGAAAAGAAAGGGGTGAGTTTGTGACAACTCAGTGTGTAAGCTAACCCAACTAGTGTCAAAGATCAGTTCAAGCACAGACTGGGCCAAAGCCCTATTCAGATACAGTGATAACTGGGCCCTAGCCCTATCCAAAAAACAATGTGGGCCATAGGCCCATTACAGTAACAGTTCAGTGTATTATGCATGAATGCAAAGCCCAAGCCCGTACTAGCCCTACACACCACCTGTACTAGCCCTACACACCATGTGGGGAATAACTCAACCCACCCAGCCCTACACACCACAGTCGCAGCGTAACTGCTTAATCAGATATTGTGGCCAAGCCACCGGAACAGTAATACGAGGCAGAGCCTCTAAGCAGAATACGTGGCATTGCCACTTTAGCACTTCCTCCGTCATAATAACCCAACCCCATGCAATCAGAATATAATATGACATGCCATACGGAATATCAGATATAGTAACATGCAAACCATTTAACTTAACCCTAGGGGTAAAATGGTCTTTTAGCACCTAGGGGTAAAACAGTAATTTTCACCATTAAAGGGTATTTCAGTAAATTTTCCAGATTTTAAGGTTTCATGCTCATTACAGTCTACTAATAGACCTATCGTCGCTCGAGTGACTCAATTAGCCCAATTTATTAATACGAAGTCATCGGGCCCCCAAACCCCTAACGGGCCCGACGGAGCCCATAAGCTACTGTGCCCCACTAAGTCCAAATTTTACCTATATTTTAGCAGAACTAATATCCAGATTACCTAAAAATACTTACCGCATGATTTTACCCATATGGGCCAGTAAGGCCATTAGGCCCACTTTCGGCCCATCGAGGCCCAAAACCACTAACGTGCACGAAAACGCGCACTACAGTCTTACCATTCGTAAATACCAACTTTGCAGTTTTAACTAACCCACGAGCACTCATACACTCGCAAGCCCTCGAAATGCCAGCATTTCAGCATTTTGGCTTTTCAGCTTTTGCCGATCTAATCTACTAAAGGGTGTCGATTACACACCTGTTTGCGTACTACGTCGAGATCCACACCCAATTAACCTACAATAATTCCATCACACTATTAAACTATAATCCAACGAAATCAATGAAATCGACATCACCATCATATTCGGCCATCACCATCCAAATCCATTACTCACTTACCTTTGCTGAAATCTATAACTAGATCTAGATCACCTTTGCAACGTTAACCACCTTTAACGAGATCCGTCACTATGAATAACTGTACCCAAAATTGGCTACAATAGGAAAAGCTAAAATAGTCCATTAGATAGAGGCCCCAAAATCGACTAATTCTAGGGGGTTAGGGGTTTCGGCTTTTCTTGATTCGCAAGAAAGAATAGAGTGGAAAGGAAGCTACTTACCTAATAGTGTTTTTGACAGCCTTACCACATGAAAGAACCACCAAACACTAGCCTAGGCCAGATCTATTACAGATCTAGTCAAAATGCAAGAAGAGAAGAGAGAAGAGATCTAAGTGTTTCGGCTTTTCAACGTAGAGATGATGAGAGTTCGGCTTATGGAGTAATCGGCTAAAAACTTTAGGGATTTTGAGTTTTTCAGCCTTTGAAGAGAAAATAGAAAAGAAGAAGAATGCTTTTCTAAGTTTTGGCTCTTTGAGTAAGTCGACAAAGGGGAAGGCTTAAGTTTCGGGATTTAGATTTTAAGAGCAATCGACTATCAAGGCTTGAGAGGGGTTAATTCAATCGGTGGAGAAAAAGAAGAAGAAAGATAAAAGGAGAAAAGTAAAAAGAGAAGAGAAAGAATATGATAGGTTCAACTTTGGAAGAAAATGGGATGAAAGGGTTCGGTCAAGAATGAGGAATCGGCAAGGGGGATGATATGCACAAGGTTCTCGGCTTTTCTGAATAAAGAAGAGAAGAAAGAAAAGGGAATAAAGGAGCCCCACAAACTATACCTATTCGACAACCAAAAGAATGACCAAAATTTGCCCAAAAATAATCCCGAAAACTAACCACAAGAAATCGGCACACCTAGCCACAATTGCCGAAAATGCATACACCTTAGGTCCCTAGCCGAACTTGCCATTCCAAAGTCCCTTATTCAGCCAACTCTTGTTTCACTTCCAAACTTCCTAGATTTTCTCCTAGAAAACCTCCCCTTATCACTCTCCACCTAATTCTATGAGCACTTCAAACTTCTCCCCTCAGAGTTTCACTTGGAGTCCACCACGTACCTGGCACATATAGTAAAATAAAAGAACACTTGCTTGCCAAGGGAATCGATCCTCAGCTCCTTCCCAAGCCTCCACATGCCACTCTTATGCTCTTAAGTGACGCCACCTTGCCACTTTTCCACAAGCTTCCTTGTGCCTTAAACCCCCAACATTAATTTAAAAGCCCAATTAGCCACTGCCCCTTCTCCTTTAAGTGTAAAATTTTCAAATTTTGCCAGGCTTTAGACTTAATCCTAGACCTTCTAAAGGTCTACTAAACACATGCAAAGCATAATTCAGCACATCCAGACATGTAAAGATAAATTTAAGTAAAATTCTAAAAACCCAAAAATTGAGGCGTTACAATAATAATAAGAAGATTCAACAATAAAATTAAAGGAGAATGAAATAATAATAACGAAATGGAGAAATAATAAAAGTAAGAATCAAAAAAAGAAAGAGAAAAGGGGAAACCGATGGTGAAAGAGTGGTAGTCGGAGTTGGAATGGTGGCGGGGCGAGGGGAGTACAGTTGCCGGATTATGGTTTTTGTGGAAGGTGGTGTGCGTGGAGGAGAGGGGAAGTAGGTGGAGGTTTTGGTGAGGGAGAAGGAAGAGGGGAAAGGGAATGGGGTATGCAAGGGTAGTTTAAATGACGGTGGTCTGAGCTTGGAAGGGGAAGGGGGAGTGCTATGGTGGAGCGACTAGGGTTTGTGAGGGATTTTAGGGAAGATGAACAGTGATTTGAGGGGTTTAAATAGGGGTTAGGCCACACGACCGTGGCCCACGCCCGTGCGCCCTACTTTCAGCCCATGCGTTTCGTGAAATTTTGGTTCGAACACACCTGTTTCTTGGCCCACGCTCGTGTTACTTGGGCGTGTTGGTGTACACGACCATGCTACATGGCTGTATACTGCGTCGTTCGTTTCTCCCACACTCGTGTGTTGGTTCCCACACCCGTGTTAATTTAGCAGTATCAACCGCGGTCTAAGGCACAGGCATGTCTCCTGTTTTTCATTTTCGCCTACGAGTACTAGACACGGGCGTGTCGCATATCCGTGTGATTTTATCAGTATTGACCGTGACATATGTCCACGGGCGCGTAATTTGTTTGTATGCCCATGTGCTTTTGTCAGGTTTGTGCACGGTCTTTAGGCACACTCGTGGGGAGATATCGCATCCCATGTCTCAGCATGTTTTGAAAATTCAAGGTCCAGTTTTAGCACGGTTTTGGCCACGCCTATGTTTCCTACTTGTGGTGTTATCCACGGCTGCATTGCATGGCCGTGTTTAGAACTATGCACCTTTCCCACGCCCGTGCATCGATTCACACATCCGTGTGACTTAATCAGGTTCACCCATAGCCATATCGCACAGCCGTGGTTATTTGACACATCCCGTATGGCATCCTAAGTTTGGGAAAATTTGAGTCATGTTTTCACACGGCCTAGGACACGCCCATGGCTCTAACCCGTAGTGGGCACACGGCCTCAGGCATGCTCCTGTGCTAGGCCATGTGGTTAGAAAGTCAACAATGCTAGTGCTCTGGTTGCCTTCCGAGAAGCACTTATTTAGAGTCAAAGGTCGACTTACCTTGTACGCACTTTTACGAGGGTTCGTGGAGCCAAAGCTCCTCTCCATCATTCTTAAAATCCTCACCATTATAAAGTTTAAGTCGATGACCATTTTACCTTGAAAGTGCCATGGTTTGGATGAGTTACCTCTACTGTGCCATATAGGAAGATAATTTTAACTACAAATGGGGGCCTGACCACCTTGATTTCAGCTTTCTAGGAAATAATTTGAGCCTCGAGTTGTATAGTAAAACAAGATCACTGGCTTCAAATTGATTATGTTGTTTTAAACGAGCATCATGGCATTGCTTTGTTGCTTCCTTGTATAGGCGCGAATTTTCATATGCATTAGCACGCCACTCATCCAATTCGTTCAACTGCATTAATCTTTTCTCACCTGCAAGTTTAGGATCAAAGTTTAGAAATTTGATAGCCCAAAATGCCTTATGTTCAAGTTCAAATGGTAGATGGCAACTTTTTTCCATAAACAAGTCTATAAAGAGATGTTCTTATTGGAGTTTTGAATGCAGTTCTATAAGCCCCTAAAGCGTCATCTACCTTTATCGCCCAACCTTTCCTATTTGACTCGACCGTCTTTTCTAAGATACGTTTAAGTTCTCTATTAGCTACTTCGACTTGGCCATTAGTTTTATGGATGGTAAGGGGTAGTTTTTCTGTGGTGCACTCCGTATTTCATTAAAACTCTATCAAATTGAGCATTACAAAAATGAGTACCGCTATCCCTAATAATTGCCCTAGGTGTTCCAAATCGAGAGAAGAGCTTTTTAAGGAATCTCACTACCATTCTAGCATCATTAGTAGGTAAAGCTTGGGCTTCCACCCACTTCGACATGTAATCAACTGCTACTAAGGTGTATTTATTCCCAAATGAACTAGGGAATAGACCCATGAAATCAATACCCCATACATCAAATATTTCACATGAGAGCATATATGTTTGAGGTATTTCATCATATTTAGAGATATTACCTATTCTTTGACACTTTTCACAAGAAGTAACATACCTGTTGGCATCCTTGAACAGTGTGGGCCAATAAAAACCTGATTCGAGCGTTTTATGAGTGGTCTTAGTCCCACTGTAGTATCCTCCGATTGGTCTTGAATGGCAGCATTCCAAGATCTTGTTTGCTTCTGACCTTGTAACTCATCTTCGAATGACTTGATCTGCACATATATAGAAAAAAGAAAAGGATCTTCCCAAAAGTAGTTTGTCACATTAGCAAAGAATCGCTTCTTTTGGTGATGTGTCAACCCTTTTGGGGTTATGTTAGTAGGTAAATAATTCACAATTTTAGCAAACCAAGGTACCTTAGAATCAGATACGACTAAAAGTTATTCTTCAAGAAACAAGTCATTTATCTCGGCTTCATCAAGTTCCTTAAGATGTGGATTCTCAAGCCTAGAAAGGTGATCTGCTACCAAATTTTCAGCCCCTTTCTTATCTTGTATCTCGAGGTCGAATTCCTGTAATAATAAAATCCATCTTATTAATCGAGGTTTCACATCAGACTTAGTTAACAGGTAACAAAGAGCAGAATGATCAGTGTAAACGATGACTTTAGACAAAATTAAATATGGTCTAAATTTGTTGAATGCAAAAACCATAGCTAGCAATTCTTTTTCCGTGGTAGTGTAGTTCTCTTGTATGGCTGTCAAAATCTTGCTAGCATAATAAATTGGCTGAAAATGCTTGTCTCTTCGCTGTCCTAGAACTGCACCTACTGCAAAATCACTTGCGTCACATATTAGTTCAAAAGGTAAATTCCAATCAGGTGCAATTATAATCATCGCATTAGTTAATTTTTCTTTGAGAGTGTTAGATGCTTCTAAACATTCCTGATCAAAATTGAAAGGCACATCTTTTTCTAGTAATTTCGTTAATGGCTTAGCTATTTTGGAAAAATCCTTAATAAATCTTCTATAAAAACCAACATGTCCTAAAAAGCTTCTAATAGCCTTAACTAAATTTAGAGGAGGTAGCTTTTCAATGGTTTCAATTTTTGCTTTATCAACCTTTATTCCTTTACTAGAAATTTTATGGCCTAACACACTACCTTTACAAACCATAAAGTGGCATTTTTCCCAATTACGAACAAGGTTCGTTTCTTCACATCTTATTAAAAATCGTTCTAAATTTTTAAGGCAAAGATGGCTAACATGCAACGCTGAAAAGTAGTAGGAGCATTACATAATCCAAAAGGCATTCTACGATTAGCAAACGTACCATATGGACATGTGAATGTTGTCTTCTTTTGATCTTCAGAAGCTATCGGGATTTGGAAGTAGCCAGAGAGTCCATCCAAGAAACAATAGTACATATGCCCTGACAGTCTTTCCAATATTTAATCAATGAAGGGTAAAAGAAAGTGGTCATTTCTGGTGGCATCGTTCAACTTCCTATAGTCAATGCATACTCTCCATCCTGTGACAGTTCTTGTAAGGATCAATTCGTTTTTTTCGTTGGCAATAACAATCATGCCTCCCTTCTTAGGAACAACCTGCACAAGACTTACCCAAGCACTATCAGAAATAAGATAAATAACTCTAGCATCTAGAAGTTTAATTACCTCAGCCTTGACAACTTCCTTCATGTTGGGGTTCAATCGTCTTTGAGCTTGCACACATGGTTTGTATTCATCTTCCAACAAAATTTTGTGGGTGCAAAAAGAAGGGCTGATCCCTTTAATGTTAGAAAATTTCCAAGTTATGGCTCTTTTATGTTTTTTCAAAACTTGGAGTAATTCCTCTTTCTCCTTGGGTTGCAAGTCTGAAGCAATGATCACTGGCAATGTAAAGTCATCTCCCAAAAATGCATATTCTAAGTGATTGGGTAATTACTTTAGTTCCAGTTTTGGGGTTCGTCAACAGAGGGTTTTTTGTCTCAATTTATCATTTATCTCAATACCCTCATAATTTACTTGTCTTGAAGAAGATTCGTTAGAGTTCAAGTCAATTATTACCTTCTCCATCTCAGTGGTGACTTCGTCCTCCTCCCCACCTTAAACGAGACACAGTTCTAATGTGTCCTTAAGAGCGATTTCTTGAAAAGAATCTTGAATAGAGTAATTAATAGAATTAATAAAATAACAGGAATCGTCTTGTTCTCTAGAGAATCGCATGGAATCATAAATTTTAAAAATGATTTCCTCATCACCCACTCTAAGATTAAGTTTACCATCCCCCACATCAATAACAGCTCTAACAGTGGCTAAAAATAGGCGTCCTAGGATTAAAGGTACTTCAACATCCTCATCCATATCAAGCACAACAAAATCATCAGGGAATATAAATTTATCTACTTTTACTAGCACATCCTCAATGATACCCCTAGGATATTTAACAGATCTATCAGCTAATTGTATACTCATCCTAGTGGGTTTTGGTTCCTCAAGACCTAGTTGCTTGAACATTTTATAAGGCATTAAATTACTACTAGCACCTAAATCAGCTAACGCCTTTTCAATATTTAAACTACCAATTAGACAGGGAATAGTAAAACTTCCTGGATCTTTCAGTTTGGTTTGTAATTTGTTCTGGAGGATAGCTGAACATTCCTTGTTAAGTTCCACTGTGGACAGCTCTTCCAACTCCCTTTTGTTTGTTAGAAGTTCCTTAAAAAATTTTGCATACGTCGGCATCTGCGAAATAGCTTCAATAGTTGATATGCAACTGTTTAAAAAGTTCAAGAAATTTACTGAATTGTGCGTCCATGCGGTCTTGTTTGAACTTTGCTGGATATGGGATAGGTGGCTTATATTCTTTAAGTACCGGTAGGGTATTCTCTTTAGGTTCGGCTTCCTCAACTTTCTCTTTATCAGGCTATTGTGGAAACTTCTTTTCAGGTTCAACTAGCATTTTCCCATTCCTTAATGTGACTGCTTTAACATGCTCCCTAAGATTGGGTTCAGTATTACTCGGTAAACTACCTTGTGGTCTGTCGGATATCATCTTAGAAAGTTGACCAATTTGATTCTCAAGCCCTTGAATTGAAGCTTGTTGGTTCTTAAGTGAGGCTTCGGTATTCTAAAAACGAGTTACTGACATCGATATGAAGTTTTCCAACATCTCCTAAAGGTTTGGTTTCTTTTTCTACCGATAGGGAGGTTGCTGAAATCCTAAAGGGGGTGGTGGCCTCTGATTTCCTTGATTCCCTTGACCTCCCCATCAAAAATTTGAATGATTTCTCCAACCTGCATTGTAAGTGTTACTATAAGGATTGTTTTGAGGTCGAGGATTATTACCCATATAATTCATTTGCTCGTTTTCTATGCCATGCCCATAGGGGGAGTACTCTGGACTGCTCACACCACTTATATTTGTGTTGCACTGCATAACTGGATGTACCTGCGTAAAACCAACTAAGCCGTCAATCTTTTTATTGAAAAGTTCTACCTGGCTAGAAAGCATGGCGACTGCGTCAACATTAAAAACACTGGCGGCTTTTTGTGGCTTTGTTCTCATGACTTGCCATTGATAGTTATTCAATGACATCTCCTCTATAAATTCATAAGCCTCCTAAGGTGTCTTGTTGTTGATTGTTCCATCGGCAGCTGCATCTATCATTTGCCTTGTTGAGGGATTCAAACCATTATGGAAAGTCTAAACCTGTAACCACAGGGGTAACCCATGGTGGGGACACCTTCTCAATAAATCCTTGTATCTCTCCCACGCGTTATAAAGCATTTCTATATCCATCTACACAAAAGAAGAGATATCATTCCTTAACTTTGCCGTTTTAGCTATTGAAAAATATTTTAAAAGAAATTTTTTGGTCATTTGTTCCCAAGTAGTGATAGACCCTCGTGGTAAAGAGTTCAACCACTGTTTAGCCTTATTCCTCAAAGAGAAGGGAAACAACTAAAGGCGAATGGCATCATTAGAAACACCATTAATTTTAAAGGTGTCGTAGAGTTCCAAAAAGTTAACTAAATGTGTGTGAGGATCCTCGTCCTACAAACCATCAAACTGAACAAACTGCTGTATCATCTGTATAGTGTTAGGTTTCAGTTCAACATTATTTGCAGCAATAGCAGGCCTAACAATACTAGATTCAGTATCAGCTAAATTAAGCTTAACATAATTATACATAGTACGAGGAGTAGGATTCTGATTCACAGGATTTGCAGCTACCACAAGGGGTAATGGAATATTCTGATTTGCCTCTATCTCTTTAGTAGTATTAGTCACGTCCTCTTGCTCTTCTTTTATGTATTGTAGGCTCTACCTTATTTCTCTACGGTTTCTGTGAGCTGATGCTTCTATCTCACTATCAAAAAGCAAAGTCCTGATGGGTTCCTTCTAGTCATAAACTAGAACACCTGTCAAGGAAGAATAAAAAGAAAAATTTAGTAAATAAATAAAAACAAAAAGTAAATTGAATTAAAAGTAAAAATGGCTAAAGTAATAAAAATTGAGTGTTCTTAATATTTTAGTTCCCTGGCAACAGCACCAAAAACTTGATAAGTGATATTTATGATGGTCAAACCTATAAAACTAAACTATTATCACGATAAAGGCAAGCGCACCTATCGAACAGTAGTATAGTTGATGGCAAGACCGGGATGTCGAACCTACAGGGACTAAAAGTACTAGTATTAACCTTCTCTTTTATTATCTAGCCTAATAAAGGGGATTTGTTTTAAACTAATTAAACTAAACTAATTAACTAACTAAGAAAGCGACAGAGAGTAAATTGGGGAAAATACTTTTGGAAACTAATTAATTAAGGCATACCCAAGGAAGAATCCACCTAGACTTCATTTGTTATTTGACTATGAACTAAATGATTTATTCACTTGACTTGATCCGTGGAAATCCCTAATTTATGTTAATATCTCTTTCAAGACTAAAAACAACTAACCCTAGGTTGATTAGTTGAAATTTCTTTCTAATTAAAACCCTTAGTGTTGTATTAACTCGATCTATGGACTTCCCTATTAGATTTGACTCTAATCCGGTAGATTTTCGTTGTCCTAAGTCTAGGATTGCAATCAACTCCACTTAATTGTGTTGAATCTACTCTTAAACAGGGACTTTTGCTCCACTGAATAAACACATTTGACTTGAATTAATATCCTGAAATATTAACACAAGAATTAATCACACAATTAAGAACAAATCAAATATTTATCATATAATTCAGATATTAATAACAAGATTCATATTAGGTTTCATCCCCCTCATGTATTTAGGGGATTTAGTTCATAATTGTGAAAGAAAACATCTCAACATTGGAAAAACAACAAAGCATAAAGAAAACCCAAAAAAAACCCTGAAGGAAATTGAAGGGAGATCTTCAGCCTTGATGGAGATCCCTGCTTCCGAGATGAATCAATCGGTGTTCTTCGAGTAATTCCTTGCTTTCTACTCTGTGTCCTCTTTTAATCCTCCCTTAGGGTGTTTTTATAGACTTTGGAATGCCCAAAATACCCAAAAATTAGCTTTTTACGCGTGAAATTGAAACAGGGCTCGATAGGGACACGCTCGTGTGAGGTTGCTCAGGCTGTGTTCAACACTGAGAAGTCAACACGGGCGTGTGGTTTACTCTTGTGGAAATGCCTTAGGCCATTTGAATGCTGATTTGGGCCTATTTTGTCCCTTTTTTCCTCGTTTCTTGCTCTTTTCTCTTCCTTATGCTCACCTAAGCATAAAACATGAAATTAAAGAATTAGGAGCATCAAATTCATCAAATTAAGAGATAATTCATCCAAAAATATGCTAAGCATGGGATAAAAATATGTATATATTATTGTTTATCAAGTTTAGTGCGAATCAACTAGTGATTCAGATTTTCAAATCAGGGCCTATGATTATTTGATGTTCCAAGGTAGAGTTTGTGTTCTGAAAGATGTTGAGTTGATTCGAAAAGTTTTGCATGAGGCACACAGTGGTCGTCTGTCAGTCCATTCGGGAAGTGTGAAAATGTTCAATGATTTGAAGAAATTATATTGGTGGCCTGACATGAAAAGAGATATTTTTGAGTTTCTATCGAAGTGTTTGATTTGTCAACAAGTAAAGGCCAAACACCAAGTACCTTCCGGTTTGCTTCATCCAGTGAGGGTGCTTGAGTGGAAATGGGATAGGATTACGATAGACTTCGTAACGGGTTTGCCTTTGACCCCAAGGAAGAAAGATGCCGTATAGGTTGCTGTTGATAGGCTAAGTTGGTTCATTTTATTCCTGTACGTACCATGTAACACCCCTAACATGTATTCGTTGCTGGAATAGGGTACAAGGCATTACCGAACCTATAACACATTTCAAGACATTAAATTCTCAAACATTTATCAAAATACAATCAACATCATTCAAACATATTCACATGATCAGTAAAACAAGTATACGAGGCTTAAATCATACTTTTGGGACTAAATCGGTAACATACGAATGTTTCGAGAATCTTTTAAAAATTTTCAATTTAGGGAACATACGCCCGTTTTGAATAGGCTATGTGTCTCACATGGTCACCAGACACGCCCGTGTCATAGGCTGTTTGAAAACAGAGCATACATACTGATTTAGCCACACGGCTGACCATACACTCGTGTGTCTGGCCTGTGTGCCTATTCGAAATGGCTACACACGCCCATGTGCTAAGGCTGTGTGCCAGACATGGCCAGTAGACACACTGGTGTGTCTAGGCCGTGTAACTCACTGACTTGAATTAACTACGCTTTAGCAGATACACGGTCGAGTAACATGCCCGTGTGCTTAACTGTGTGGACAAAAAATAGACTATTTACAAGGCACATTTCTCACCCAAAACACATGTACCTACAATCATTCAAATAGTACCAAATCCACATACAAATAAGCAACCAAACATCTATTTTCAATACATATTTTATGCCATTTCAAATCCAACCATTTATAAACTTAAATGACTACTATTTGCACACTCAATCATTTACCAATTTGACAAGATTCATTAACAAAAGATACATACATAATATGTTCTATAAATCAACCTTATGATCATCCAAATACCGATTCACATCTAAGCAATTTCAATATAAATTATCCATCACATATTCGAACTATCTGCATAACTTCATCTCATCATCTACTTATCAAAACATGCCATGTTTAGTATACATATACATAAACAAATATTTCACCAAGTTAAATGAAATCACATGGCTTAAACACTTAATACATAAAAGCTTCAATAGCTAAAATAACTTATACATATCATAACATCAACTAGCCTATACATGCCATATTATAAATTTTCAAAGAGTTCAAAAATACCAATTCAACTCCTAGATAGTGTGATGAAATCTTCGATGACTTCCAACCCGAGCGAATTTTCAATTCACTGTAAAATACAAAAAATAAACAAAGTAAGATAATAAACTTAGTAAGCTCGTATGACTAGTATGTACTATACACAATTTAACCATTAATTCAGAATTAGAGGAACATGAGGACATTTAAATTAGTACCATCAAAATCAACACATAATACAATAACAACCTTGTAATTCCTGTATGTATTCATCGGTTTTCATTTACGTATCATATGAAATTATTAAATATCACTTACTTATCGAGCGTGTCACGTATACCTGAATTGATTCATATCATCATTTCTTTTTCATATCTTACACTCAAGAAAGAATAGGGAAGAGAAAAGAATGGAAAATGGACCAAAAACGGAGAAAATGGAACAAAATGTGTAATCGACACGGCCCAAGGAGTCATGACACCACCGTGGCACACGGCTGTGCCACACGAAGACCACACGGTCAGCCCCCGACAAGCACGGCCAGGGCACACGGCCGTGCCACCTCAACAGTCCCAAACATGGTCTCTTGTCGAAATCACACAGGTGTGTTCTAGTCGTGAGGAAGAGGAATTTCACTCTGATTTGGATGCTTAGGGGCTAAGAAAGCCATTCTAAACTCTATATAAAGAACCCAGGAGGCAACTCTGAAGATATACCCAGGAGGCAACTCTAAAGATATACTCTTTTCTCTTAGGAAAGAGCGCCATATTTTCACAAACACAAGGAGTGAAAGCAAGTGATTACTCCAAGGGAAGCTGACTGATTCATCCCAGAAGCCAGGATTCTACATCAAGACAGAGGATCTCCCTAAATTCCTTCAGGGGTTTTCGGGTTCTTTATGTTTTGTTATCCTAATTCTTCTGAGATGTTTTCTTCCTTTATGATGAACTAAACCCCTCAAATACTTGAGGGGGATGAAACCTAAGACGAATCTTGTTATTATTTATTCTTGAGTTATATGATAAATACTTGAGTTGTTCTTAATTATGTGTGCTTAATTCTTGTGTTAATAAGCCTAGGTATTAATTCAAGAAACGAATGTGCTTAAAGCAGAGGAGCAAAAGTCCCTGTGATAAGAGTAGATCTATCATAATTAAGCGGAGTTGCATGCAACCCTAGACATAGGGTGACCTAAATCTGCCGAATTAGGGTCAAACCTAATATGGGGAACCATAGATCGAATTAATGCAACCTAGGGTGTTAATTAATAAAGAAACTTTAGTTAACAACCTAGGCCTAGTTGCTCTTCGCCTCGACAAAGGGTTTAGCATAAATTAGGGATCTCTACGGATCAAGTCAAGTGAATAAATCGTCTAGCTCAAGAACCAATAACAAGTGAAGTCTAGGTGGATTCTCCCTTAAGTATTGCTTATATCAATCAACTTTTCCCTAAAGTTTTCCCGAATTTACTTTTTGTGCACTTTTAGTTAATTTTAGAATTAGTTTCAACCAAACCTATTTTATTTTTAGGCTAGATAATAGAAAGGAAGTAAGCATTAGTACTTTTAGTTCCCTTGGGTACGATAACTCGGTCTTGCTGCTAAACTATACTACTGTTCGATAGGTGCGCTTGCCTTTAAGATCGTGATATTTGTCAGTTTTGGTGTGATCAGTTTTTATAAATTTTATTACTTAATATTGCGAGACATTATCAAGTTTTTGGCGCCATTGCAGGGGAACTGAAATATTAAGAAAACTCGATTTCTATTACTTTAGCCATTACTATATTTATCTATTTTCAGTTTTTATTTTATTATTTTTTCTTTTATTTTATTCTATTTTTCTTTGTTTTCTTGTTCTTTTAGGTATTTCTAGTTTATGACTAGAAACAACCCAACAGGACCATTACTTTTTGACGAAGATTTAGAGGCAATAGTTCGTAGAAATCGCAGAGAGATCAGACGAAGCCTACAATATCCAGAACAAGACCAAGAACAAAGGCTAGAACCTACAGAAGAGATGGAAGCAAATCAAAACATTCCACCACCTCCCGCAATAGTTGCACCACCAGCAAATCAGGAAGAAGCTCCTCGCACTATGTATGATTATGCTAAACCTAGTTTGGCTGGTACCCAAACTAGCATTCTTAGACCTACTATTGCTGCTAATAATTTTGAATTAAAGCCTAACACTATTCAGATGATACAACAATTGGTGCAGTTTGATGGTTTACAGGATGAAGATCCCAATTCACACATAGCTAATTTTTTGGAACTTTGTGATACTTTTAAAATTAATGGCGTTTCTGATGATGCCATTTGTTTAAGGCTATTTCCATTTTCTTTGAGAAATAAAGCCAAACAGTGGTTAAATTCTTTACCACGAGGCTCAATCACCACATGGGAACAGATGACCGAAAAAATTTTACTTAAATATTTCCCTCCAGCTAAAACAGCTAAATTACGAAACGATATCTCTTCTTTTGTGCAGATGGATTTAGAGACACTCTACGATGCCTGGGAGAGATACAAAGATCTTTTGAGAAGATGCTCATCATGGCCTACCTTTATGGCTACAAGTTCAAAACTTTCACAACGGTTTGAACCCATCGACAAGACAGATGATCGATGCCGCCGTAGGAGGAACAATCAATAACAAAACACCAGAAGCATCTTATGAATTTATTAAAGAGATGCCACTGAATAATTATCAGTGGCAAGTCATGAGGACAAAGCCGACGAAAGCTACAGGAGTTTATAATATTGATGCTATCGCTATACTTTCTAACCAAGTAGAACTTTTAAATAAAAAGTTTGATCAGTTTGTTGGTTCTACGTTGGCACAAGCAGTAATGCAGTGCGACACAACTCAGGCAAATATGTTCACTCCAGACTACTCATCTTCTGCCAATGGCACGGAAATCGAGCAGGCCAACTATATGGGTAACAATTTTAGATCTCAAAATAATCCATATAGTAACACATATAATGCTGGTTGGCGAAACCATCCCAATTTTTCTTGGGGAGGTCAAGGGAATCAAAGACAACAACCTCCGCAGTGATTTCAGCAACCACCGCCTCAATAGGAGAAAAAGCCCAACCTTGAAGAGATGTTTACCAAATTCATGTCCATGTCAAAAACCCGATTCTAGAACACTGAAACGGCATTAAAGAACTAGCAAGCATCAATCAAAGGTCTTGGGAATCAAATTGGTCAACTCGCCAAGTTAATATCAGAAAGACCACAAGGTGTACTTCTAAGTAACACTGAGACCAATCCTAAAGAGCAACTTCATGCCATAAATACAACAGATGAGGAGGCATTAATCAAAGACGACCCAAAGTTAGACGAGGAAGCTAAGATGAGTAAAGGTAAGGTAGAGGCAAGCAACAATAAGCCAGACATCAACGAACACAAGCCTCGTATACCATACCCAAGAGCGCTATAGAAAGACTGCATAGATGAACAATTCGGTAAGTTTCTTAAACTCTTAAAAAAATTACACATTAACTTACCATTTGTTGAAGCAATTTTGCAGATGCCAGATGCAGTTAAATTCTTAAAAGAACTCTTGACAAACAAGCAGAAGCTAGAGGAGAAATCTCATGTGGAATTAAATGCAGTCTGCTCAGCGATTCTACAAAATAGACTACTGACGAAACTAAAAGATCCAGGGAGTTTTACTATCCCTTGTTTACTTGGTAGCTTAGAGGAAAAAAATGCTTTAGCTGATTTAGGGGCAAGCATAAACATCATGCCTTATAACCTGTTTAAACAACTAGGTCTTAGAACCCCTAAGAAAACCAAGATGAGCATTCAACTAGCTGATAAAACTATTAGGGCACCTAAGGGAATAATTGAAGATGTACTTGTCAAAATCGATAAATTTATATTCCCAGTTGACTTTTTTGTTTTAGACATTGATGAGGCTAGCAATGTACCGTTAATTTTAGGGTGATCCTTTTTAGCAACTGCTAGAACAAAAATTGATTTAGAAACAGGTGAACTCAAATTACGAGTAGGTGATGATACAGTCACTATACTAGCTCACAACTCAATTCAAACTACAGACGAGAATAGAGATTTGAGTCCCTATAAAAACACTGAACTCACCACACAAATTCCTATGCAGGACGCACTTCATATAAAGGCAACACAAACAATGAAATATTCACCTACAAGAGATGAACCAGAAAAGCGAATACTCTAGATCGAGGAACTAGATGAGTGGCTGAACTTTAACGAAAAGCCTAAAATATGCCATACCAAAACGGAGCATCACCAAGACGACCGTCAAGGACAAACAGATCAACTCAAGGTGGGAGATAAGGTAATTTTAGGGGAAGACGGTCCACGAAGCTCAAATTCAAAAGAACATACGAGTGCTATGCCATACTTCACGGTAATGAAAGTCTTTCCATATGGTACGATTGAGGTAACTCACCCAACCCACGGTACTTTCAAGGTAAACGACCATCGGTTTAAATTTTATAAAGGTGAGAATTCTATAGACTACAGGGAGGAGCTTCAGCTCCACGAAATCCCTTCGTGATACATCCAGACAGAGTCGAGGTTAGACTCTAAATAAGTGCTTCTCGGGAGGCAACCCGAGCACTAACTTAGTAATTTTTCATCTATTTTGATTTTAGTATTTCTTTATGCATCCACTAACCCTTTTTAATACAGAGATTTAGGACCACACGGCCAGTCCCACGAGCATGCCCCAGGCCGTGTGAACACTTCAAACAGAGACACGGTCGTGTACCAAGGCCGTGTATAAACAGAGCAAAAATTTTCCCAAAACACGGGCCACCGATATCTCACCACGTCCATGCGATATAGCCGTGGCAACTTTTCGACTTTTACACGGGCTACCAACAACACCCCACGGCCGTGCTACATGGCCGTGGCAACCCTGCAGTATCCACACGGGATTACACAAACCCCCACGCCCGTGTCCCCAGACTGTGGAAGACGCTGTCAAATTTCACACGGTCGTGGACCCTATCACACGACCATGTGAAGCACGAACATGATCGCACACGGCCATGTAGACCATCACACGACCGTGTGAGTGATGAAGAACCGATCTCCCACGGCCGTGTACAACATTCCCATGGGCGTGTACTTCGAACCAGGCGCGCCAAAACCCCCAGATTTCAAAAGACACGAGCAAAACACGACTCACACGGGCATGTGACATGCCCGTGTGACCCAAAAACTATAAATAGGGGCACTATTCATTTCCTTCTTCACTCAAAACCCCAAATTTCTCTCATTGAAACTATCCCTAACCACCATAAGCACCGCCACAGCCCTCAAACCACCACCATACCCGAAATCAGCCGCCCCACGCCTGTGTAAACCCACCCCACGACCAACCCACGACTGTGCAACACCAAATTTGGTTTTATTCTCTCATTTTTCTCCTTTATTTATTTATAGTTCATTTTCATTATTTAATTATGTAATTTTACTTTATTCTAGATGTTTAATCAAGCATGGAATTAGGAAAATTAGGATGAATAATCTAGAATTTGATAGAACACATTAGGATTTCATGCCACTTAATTTCAATTTTTGCTTGCCACTTAGAACTCATTTCCTTTACCATTTAAGTTCATATTTGTTTGACATTTTCTCTTAAAATTAGTATACATACATGCCCATAGTTCTTAGTTTTGTTACAAGTTTCAACATGATTAGATTCTACTATTTAGGTTAATCCTCATTTTTTTCTTATTTTTATTTTTGGGAAAATTGTCATTTTAATCTACATTTTAATTATTATCTATCTAGTTTAATTTCAATTTTTAGGACTAATGCTTGTTATTTTTCAGATACTATGTCATCATCACGTAGTAGGAAAGCTGCCGTCCCCGTCTCCAAGAAACGTAAGGGGCCAGGGAGTTCATCATTGAGACCCACCTCCGAGGCGCGACACCCGTTCATCATATTTTCCTAAGCCTCGCAGGAGGAGCATTATCAATTACTCTGAGCCCGCACTATATCCACGGGCCGCTGCATAGATTGGGCTGGCCTCGAGCAGATACATTTAGTGGACGACGTCCGGGCCCTACACATGACCGAGACATGGGAGTAGTTCTTCCAGATTATCGAGCCCACCTACTTGGAACTCACACTCGTTCCACCTCCAGACAGTGATGACCAAATTTGATGATACAGGGACGGTCCAGTTCCGTTTGGGAGGACTCGTGCGACGCCTCAATGTGCCCGAATTCAGCACAACACTTGGGCTCTACACAGAGCAATTTATGGCAGACGAGGACTTCCCCAACCTTTCCCGTCACATCCACATCCGAACCATCGACTGTTGGAACGACATAACCCCAGGGCGTCAGACACATAACCCCAGCGTCAGCAAGGCAACCGCCCTCGCGCCATCTCTGAGGTACATTCATGCTCTTCTTGCTCGCACTCTTACAGGTAGACGAGAGAGCACAGGCGTTATCAACACTCACGACGTCTACTAATAAACGCTAAATTATATATATTTTTACCTCATGTTTAGCCTATATTTTGGATGAATTATTATCAATTTTGTGAGAATTGGTGCTCTTAACCTTTCTTTTAAGTATCTTATACTCAGGAGAGCATAGAGAAGAGAAAAGAATAGAAAATGGACCGAAAATGAGGAAAATGGGACAAAAATGACATAACACATGGCCTAAAGAGTCGCCACACGATCGTGCCACACGGCCGTGCCACTTGAAGATCACACGGTCCAGCCCTCGACAAGCATGGCCGGGCCACACGATCGTGCCCCCACCGATAGTTCCATACGGCTGTTGTCGAACTCACACGGGCGTGGCACACGGGCATGTTCTAGTCGTGAGGAAGGGGAATTTCACTTAAATTGGGATGCTTAGAGGCTAAGAAAGACCCCCTAGAAGGCTCTATATAAAGACCCCATGAGGCAATAGGCAAAGGACACTTTTGGATACACTTTAGATACGAAATACTTAGATTTCTTCTCGTCTTTCTGCCACATAAAGGGTAGAAGCAAGGGATTACTCCAAAGGAGAAGCTGATTGATACATCCCAGAAGCTGAAATTCTACAGCAACATAGAGGATCTCCCTAAATTCCTTCAGGGGTTTTTGGTTTCTTTTATGTTTTGCTATTTTATATCTTCTGAGATGTTTTCTTTCTTTATTATGAACTAAACCCCTCAAATACTTGAGGGGGATGAAACCGAAGACAGATCTTGTTATTTATTCTTGATTTATTTGATAAATACTTGAATTGTTCTTAATTATGTGTTCTTCATTCTTGATTTAATAATCCTAGGCATTACTTCAAGAATTAGATGTGCTTAGAGCAGAGGAGTAAAAGTCCCTGTGATAAGAGTAGATCTACCATAATTAAGCGGAGTTGCATGCAACCCTAGACATAGGGCGACATAAATCTGCCGGATTAGGGTCAAACCTAATATGGGGAGCCATAGATCAAATTAATGCAACCTAGGGAGTTAATTAATAAAGGAACTTTAATTAACAACTTAGGCCTAGTTGCTCTACGCCTCGACGAAGGGTTTAGCATAGGTTAGGGATCTCTACGGATCAAGTCAAGTAAATAAATCATATAGTTCAAGAAAACAATAACAAGTGACGTCTAGGTGGATTCTCCTTTGAGTATTGTCCATATCAATCAGCTTTTCCCCAAAAGTTTTCCCAGTTTACTCTTTGTGCTTTCTTAGTTTAGTTTAGAATTAGTTTAAACAAACCCTCTTTTATTCTTAGGCTAGATAATAGAAAGGAAGTAAGTAATAGTACTTTTGGTTCCCTTGGGTACGATAACTCGGTCTTGCCACTAAACTATACTACTATTCGACAGGTGCGCTTGCCTTTAAGGACGTGATATTAGTTAGTTTTGGTGTGATCAGTCTTATAAATTTTATTACTTAATATCGAGAGTCATTATCAAGTTTTTGGCGCCGTTGCCGGGGAATTAAAATATTACAAAAACTCGATTTCTATTACTTTAGCCATTACTATATTTATATATATATTTTATTATTTTTATTTTATTTTTATTTTCAGTTTTTATTTATTTATTTTTTTATTTTCTTTTAAATTTTTGAATTTTCTTTGCTTTTTCTTTTTAGGTATTTTTAGTTTATGACTAGAAACAACCCAACAGGACCACAACTTTTTGACGAAGATCTAGAAGCGACAGTTCGTAGAAATCATAGAGAAATTAGCCGCAGTTTACATTATCCAGAACAAGAACCTGAGTAAGAGCTAGAACCTATAGAAGAGATGGACGCTAATCAAAACGTTCCACCACCTCCAGCACTACCAGCAGAACCAGTAAACCAGGATGAAGCTCCTCGTACTATGTATGATTATGCTAAACCTAGTTTGATTGGTACCCAAACTAGCATTATTCGACCTGCTATTGCTGCTAATAATTTTGAATTAAAACCTAACACTATTCAGATGATTTAGTAGTTTGTGTAGTTTGATGGTTTGCAAGACGAAGATCCAAATTCACATTTAGCGAATTTCTTAGAATTTTGTGATACTTTTAAAATAAATGGTGTTTCTGACGATGCCATTCACTTGAGGCTATTTCGATTCTCTTTGACAAATAAAGCCAAACAGTGGTTAAATTCCTTACTCAATCACTACGTGGGAACAAATGACCAAAAAAATTTTACTCAAATATTTTCCTCCAGCTAAAACAGCCAAATTATGAAATGATATTTCTTCTTTTGTGCAGATGGATTTAGAAACACTTTACGATGCATAGGAGAGATACAAAGATCTTTTGAGAAGGTGTCCTCATCATGGTCTACCTTTGTGGCTACAAATTCAAACCTTCCACAACGATTTAAATCCGTCAACTAAACAAATGATCGATGCAGCCGTAGGAGGGACAATCAATAATAAAACACCTGAAGCAGCTCATGAATTTATTGAAGAGATGTCATTGAATAATTATCAATGGCAAGTCATGGGGACAAAGCCGACGAAAGCGGCAGGAGTCTATAATATTGATGCTGTTACTATGCTTACTAGCCAAGTAGAACTTCTAAATAAAAAGTTTGATAATTTTGTTAGTTCTACGCAGGCACAACCAGTGATGCAAGGCGACGCGACTCAAGGAAACACGTTCAATCCAGATTTCGCATCCTATGGACATAGCATGGAAACTGAACAAGCCAACTATATGGGTAACAATTCTAGATCTTAAAATAACCCTTATAGTAACACTTACAATGCAGGTTGGAGAAATCACCCAAATTTTTCATAGGGAGGATAAGGAAATCAAAGACAACAACCTCCTCCAGGATTTCAGCAGCCACCACCGCAACAAGAAAAGAAGCTGAATCTTAAAGAGATGTTTACCAAATTTATGGCCGCATCAGAAACCCGTTTCCAAAATACTGAAATAGCATTAAAGAATCAACAAGCATCGATTCAAGGGCTTCAGAACCAAATTGGTCAACTTGTGAAATTAATTTCAGAAAGACCACAAGGTGGGCTACCAAGCAACACTGAGCCAAATCCCAGAGAACAGGTTAAAGCAATTACCTTACGAGATGGAAAGGTGCTAGCAGAACCAGAAAAGGAAAATACTCAAGAACCTCTAAGAAACAAAGCAGAAGAACCCAAGGAAAACACTCCTCCAACACTCAAAGAATACAAGCCACATATTCCATATCCGGCAAGGTTGAAGAAAGACCAAACTCAATTCGGTAAGTTTCTTGAACTCTTCAAACAATTACACATTAACTTACCTTTTGTTGAAGTAATTTCATAGATACCAAAGTACGCAAAGTTCCTTAAAGAATTTTGGCAAACAAAAGGAAGTTGGAAGAATTGGCCACAGTGGAACTCAATGAGGAATGCTCAGCTATTCTCCAAAATAAACTGCCGGCAAAACTGAAAGATCCAAGGAGTTTTACTATTCCTAGTTTGATTGGTAGTTTACTTATTAATAAAGCATTGGCTGATTTAGGTGCTAGCATTAATCTTATGCCTTACAAAATGTTCAAACAACTAGGTCTAGGGGAACCCAAGCCCACTAGGATGAGTATTCAATTAGCTGATAGATCTGTTAAATATCCTAGGGGAGTCATTGAAGATGTGCTAGTAAAGGTAGATAAATTTATATTCCCTGTTGATTTTGTTGTGCTTGACATGGATGAGGACATTGAAGTACCTTTGATTTTAGGACGCCCATTCTTAGCCACTGCTAGAGCTGTTATTGATGTAGGGGATGGTAAATTAGTTCTTAGAGTTGGTGAGGAAGAAGTCATTTTTAAAATCTATGATGCCATGAAATTTTCTAAAAAACAAGATGATTCTTGTTATTTTGTTGATACAATTGATCACTTTGTTCAAGACAATTTTCAGGAACTTTCTCTCACAGACACATTAGAACTATGTCTTGTTCAAGGTGAGGGGGAAGATGAGGCCACCACTGAAATTGAGGAAGTAAGAAAAGAATTAGATTTTAATGAAATCATCACTAGACACATAAGTTATGAGAGTATAAAGATGAATGATGAGCTGAGATAGAAACCTTCCATTGATAAACCCCCTAAATTAGAATTAAAACAACTACCAGATCACTTAGAATATGCCTTTTTAGGGGAAGATTCAACTTTACCGGTTATTATCGCATAAGATTTGAGCACTAAAGAAAAAGAAGAACTTCTCCAAGTATTAAGAAAGCACAAGCAGGCCATAGCATGGAAAATTTTAGATATCAAAGGAATAAACCCTTCCTTTTGCACCCATAAAATTTTGATGGAAGATGAGTACAAACCAGTGGTGCAAGCCCAGAGACGGTTGAATCCCAACATGAAGGAAGTTGTAAAAGTCGAGGTAATTAAACTTTTAGATGCAGGTATTATTTATCCTATTTCTGACAGTTCTTGGGTAAGCCCTGTACAGGTTGTTCCTAAGAAAGATGGATTGACCGTGGTAACTAATGACAAAGAAGAATTGATACCTATAAGAACAGTCACAGGATGGAGAGTTTGCATTGATTACAGGAAGCTGAATGACGCCACTCGAAAAGATCATGTCCCTTTGCCCTTTATTGATCAGATGTTAGAAATATTATCAAGTCACATGTATTATTGTTTCCTAGATGGCCTCTCTGGTTACTTCCAAATCCCAATAGCTCCAGAAGATCAAGAGAAAACAACGTTCACATGCCCACACGGTACGTTTGCTTATCGTAGAATGCCTTTTGGTTTATGTAACGCTCCTGCTACTTTTCAGCAATGCATGATAGCTATCTTCAATGAATTTGTGGAAGACATCATGGAGGTATTTATGGATGATTTCTCAGTTTTCGGTAATTCTTTCCAACAATGTCTAAAAAATTTAAAGCATGTTTTGATAAGATGTGAAGAGACAAATCTAGTGTTTAATTAGGAAAAATGTCACTTTATGGTTCAAGAGGGTATTGTTTTAGGACATAAAATTTCTAGTAAAGGGATAGAGGTAGATAAAGCAAAGATTGAAACTATTGAAAAATTACCTCCCCCTAACTCAGTTAAGGCGATAAGAAGCTTTTTAGGTCATGCCGGTTTTATCGTAGATTCATTAAAGACTTTTCTAAAATAGCTAAGCCTTTAACTAAATTACTAGAAAAAGACGTACCCTTCAACTTTGACCAAGAATGTCTAGAATCTTTCAAGACCCTTAAGGAAAAGTTAGTCAACGCCCCGATTATGATCTCACCTGATTGGAATCTACCTTTTGAACTAATATGCGATGCAAGTGATTTTGCAGTAGGTGTAGTTTAGGACAGCGAAGGGACAAGCACTTCCAACCAATCTATTATATACTAGCAAGACCTTGACAGCTGCTCAAGCAAATTACACTACCACAGAGAAAGAATTGCTAGCTATTATTTTTACATTTGACAAATTTAGATCTTACTTAATTTTGTCAAAAGTCATTGTTTATACTAATCATTCGACTCTTCGCTACCTCTTAACTAAAACTGATGCAAAACCTTGATTAATAAGATGGATTCTATTGTTATAGGAATTCGACTTGGAAATAAAGGACAAGAAATGAGCTGAAAACTTGGCAGCAGATCACCTCTCAAGACTAGAAAACACACAGCCCAAGTACCTCGACAAGATAAACGATCTATTCCCTGAGGAACAACTCTTAGCCTTAGCAGGTATGACAGTTCCTTGGTTTGCTAATTTTGCAAATTATTTAGCAGCTCACATAACCCTAAAAGGGCTAACCCATGAGCAAAAGAAGCGATTCTTTGCTAATGTGAAGAACTACTTTTGGGAAGATCCTTTTCTTTTTCAAATTTGTGCAGATCAGGTTATCCGAAGATGCGTTGATGACACAGAAGCATATCAAATTTTGAATCACTGGCACTCAAGACCCACAGGAGGACATCACAGTGAAACTAGAACTGCTGATAAGGTACTTGAATTAGGCTTTTGCTAGCCTACACTTTTCAGAGATGCCAACAGGTATGTGACCTCTTGTGATAAATGCCAACGAATAGGTAATATCTCTCAGCATAATGAAATGCCTCAGAACTATATACTTTCATGTGAAATATTTGATGTATGGGGTATCGATTTCATAGGTCCATTCCCTAATTCATTTGGGAATAAATACATATTAGTAGCAGTAGATTACATGTCAAAATAGGTAGAAGCCCAAGCCTTACCTACAAATGATGCTAGAGTAGTAGTACGCTTTTTGAAAAAACTTTTCTCTCAATTTGGAACACCTAGGATAATCATTAGTGATAAGGGCACACATTTTTGCAATACCCAATTTGA
The DNA here is from genome assembly GCA_020496765.1 of Gossypium stocksii. Classification (NCBI taxonomy): domain Eukaryota; kingdom Viridiplantae; phylum Streptophyta; class Magnoliopsida; order Malvales; family Malvaceae; genus Gossypium; species Gossypium stocksii. The sequence goes on along the minus strand of CM035629.1, from coordinate 97,365,630 downwards.
AAAGGTCTTGAAAAGGTATGGAGTACATCATAGAACAACCACCCCTTATCATCCACAAACCAGTGGTCAAGTCGAAGTGACCAATAGGGAGCTAAAACGTATTCTAGAGAAAACAATAGAAACAAATAGGAAAGACTGGTCAAGAAAGTTAGATGATGCATTATGGGCTTATAGAATTGTTTTTAAAACACCCATAAGAACATCTCCCTATAGACTTGTTTATGGAAAAAACTGCCATCTACCATTTGAACTTGAACATAAAGCATTCTGGGCTATAAAATTTCTAAACCATGATTTTAAGAGTGCAGGTAAGAATAGATTAATGCAGTTGAATGAACTAGATGAATGGCGCTACAATGCTTATGAGAACTCATGACTATATAAGGAAGCCATGAAGCGACGTCATGACAAAAGGCTGAAACAACCTAAGCAGTTCAAAACAGGTGATCTCGTCTTACTCTACAACTCAAGGCTAAAATTATTCCCTGGAAAACTCAGGTCAAGGTGGTCAGGTCCATTCACTGTTCTAAATGTCTTTCCATATGGCACCATTGAGGTAACTCACCCTAACCACGGTACTTTCAAGGTAAATGGCCATAAGCTTAAACATTACAGAGGTGAGAAGTTTGCGGAAAATAGGGAGGAGCTTCGGCTCCACCACATCCCTTCTTGACACATTCAGGTAGGGTCGAGCTTAGACTCTAAATAAGCACTTCCCGGGAGGCAACCCGAGCACTAACTTAGTAACTTTTCTTTTCTTTATGATTTTAGTGTTTTTCATGCATAAACTAAATTTTTGAATGCAGAAATTTAGGACCACACGGCCAGGCACACGGGCATGCCTAAGGCCGTGCGCACACTTAAAACAGGGACACGGTCGTGCACCCCGACCGTGTACAAACAGAGCATACTTTCCTCAAAACACATGTGGTCGACAAGACCCCACGGTCGTGTCCCACGACCGTGGCGACCTTATGAATTCCACACGAGCTACCAACACATGCCCACGGCCGTGCGATATGGCCGTAGCAACCCTACAGCATCAACACGGGCACACACAAGGACACACGTCTGTGCCTCCAGCCCGTGGAAGACACTGTCAATTGGAACACACCCGTAGCCCAGAAACACATGACCGTGTGACGAACGAACGCGATCTCCCACGCCCATGTCTACCATCACACGACCGTGTGATTGATGAAGAACCGATCTCCCACAGGCATGCACACTATTCCCACGGGCGTGCTCATCGACACCAGGCGTGCTATAATGACCGATTCTCGAAAAGCATGGGCTAAACACGACTCACACGGGCGTGTGACATGCCCGTGTGACCCAAAATGTATAAATAGGGGGCCATTTTTAACTTTCCCTTTTCACTCAAATCCTAAAATTTCTCACCCAAAATCTCCCCAACCCCCGTGAGCACCGTCACCACCTTCAAAACCACCATCAAACTCGAAAATAACCACCACACACCCGTGTAATAGCATCCCACGATTGTGCAAGCCCACAATTGGTTCTATTTTCTCATTTTTCTCATTTATTTTTGTCTTATTTCATTTCTTTAAATATTTATTTATTTTTACTTTAGTCTAATTATTGATTCAAGTATGGAACTAGGAAATGTAGGATGAATATTCTAGAATAATATAGAATCAATTAGGATTGCATGCCACTTAATTTTATTTTTGCTTGCCATTTAGAGAAATGTAGGATGAATATTCTAGAATAATATAGAATCAATTAGGATTGCATGCCACTTAATTTTATTTTTGCTTGCCATTTAGATTTCATTTTATTTCGCCACTTGGACACATATTTGCATGCCATCTTTATAATAATTTCATTATATTTACACCAATAGTTCTTAGTTTTCTTACAAGGTTTTAACATGATTAGATTCTACTATTTAGGTTAGTCCGCATTTGTTATTTTAGGAACATTGTCATTTTATATTATTACCTATCTAGTTGGAATCCAATTTTTTTATTTAGTACTAATGCTTTTGTTATCAGATACTATGTCATCTTCACGCACCAGAAAAGCTGCTGTCCTCACCTCTAAAAAACGAAAGGGACCCGGGAGTTCCTCTTCGCGGCCCACCTCTGAGGCACGCCACCCGTTCATCACTTTCACCCAAGACTCCCAGGAGGAATGCTATCAGCTACTCCAGGCACGCACTATCTCTATGGCCGGTGTATTGACTGGGAGGCCCTCGCGTAAGTAAACCTGGTGGATGATGTTCGAGCCCTGTTAGCGACTGACCCATGGGACCAGTTCTTTAGGATTGTGGAGCCCACTTACCTAGAGCTCACCCTCGAATTCTGCTCCATATTCCACCTCCAGACCGTAATGACCAGATTTGACTATCCAAGGACGGTCTAATTCCGTTTGGGAGGGCTCGTATGACGACTCAGCGTACTGGAGTTTGGAGTAGCACTTAGGCTTTACACTGAGCAGTTCATGGCAGAGGAGGACTTCCCCACCCTCTCTCGTTACATCCACATCCGACCCCTCGACTGCTAGAACGAGATCGCTCTAGAGTGGCAAGTTTATAACCCCAGCATCAGTAAGGCGACCTCCCTCGCTCCTTCCTTGAGGTACATTCATGCTCTTCTCGCTCACACTTTGACAGGTAAGCAAGAGAGTACAAGCATCGTCAATACTCACGACGTCTACTTCCTCTGGTGTATGGCTAATGGCCACGCTATCGACCTCGCATGCTTCATCGCGCTTGCCATGCAGCACCAGACTGAGCGGCACAGGAAAGGCGTCATATCCATGGGCCCTTACATCACGAGACTAGGCCGCTACTTCGGCCTATTCTACACTATGGCCCAAACATCCTCCTATACTTTCCTCGGCTAGATGTCCTCACAGGGCATCCAGAGCATGTTACACATGCGGACACTTCCACATCCACCTTGCCCAAAAAGGCGAGGAGCCAGAGGACATTCCTGACGATGTCCCACCGCTAGTAGAGGATGAACCCGCCGAGCCACCACGCCCCAGACGACCCACCCAGACAACAGCCCCACATGCTGACATACACGAGTGCCTGGACAGATTTGAGCAACGCCTCAAGTACATCGATGCCACTTTAGCGCACATATGTCAGCACCTCAGCATTACCCCACCGCCACGAGATCCATCAGAGGACTAGATCCTCTTTTATTTTTATTTTTATTTTTATCTTTATTTTGTTTTTTTATTTTATCTTTTATTTTTTATTATTACTTTATTCTAACTCTTAAACACTGATCTTTATTTTCACTTTTTCTTCTAACTTTATTTTCTTTTTTAGGTTTATTTTTAATTTTTTCATTTCAGCTTTTTCTTTATTTGAATTTTCTTTTTTTTTATATTCTGTTTATTTTATTTTCTTCGGCCATCTCCTAATGAAGTAACCCCTCTTCATTTTAACATCCCACGACTAATAAATCCCTTCGCAGTTTCAAAAGAGCTCTACAGCTCAAACTTCTATGCAAAAGGGAGCACCCTGCCACAATTGCCAACTCTTCCTCACAAAATTCATCCAAAATTCAGGGAGTTTCGATTCTCTCCCTATCTTATAATATTATACTTTTATTACTATTTTTATATCTTTGTACATTGAGGGCAATGTACATCTTAAGTGTGGGGGGGGAAACATACTTTAATTTAGTATATCTTTCATGAAACTCCCTGAATTTGTACTTCATGCATTGTTCTCTGCATTTTCTTCAGTTTCCTATTAGGAATTAATTCTGATTGATTTATGATTTTTATTAATATGTTGAGAATTAATAGATAGGCAATTGTACTTTGATTATTCAAACTTTAAAAACATTAGGGAATCAAGCATGATAAGTTGAAATTTTTGAGAACCCTAGTTTTTTGCATAAGTTATCTTCCCTAATTTTAAGTATTATCTTGAGATTTGAAATTCACAGGATTGACATCAAAAGCCATAATTCTGGTGAGATTTTGAGCCTTTTGAGCATACATTCTTTCGTGCTCACTTTTATTATTGCTTTGAGTGAGTCAATACTGATTTGTTATTCTAGAACTTGCTTCGATTATACGCGTCAAGACCACATCATTAATTTGATATACCAAAATGATAAAGGCACCTAGGACTTACCCCACTTACTCCACAAAGGCCTACCTCCTTGAATTAACCCCTAGTGAACCCCGTTGAGCTTAACAACCTATTCTTTGACTTACCTTCTAATTAATAACCATTAACTCATTTTTTTTTGAATTTCTATTCAATTATTTTGATCCCTATTTTTGTCGAGATTTGAGTTGAAATTATTATCTAGCTTTATTCTCTTTTCCAACATGTAAAGTTGTAAATATTCAAGTTATTATGAATTGTTCCTAAAAAAAAACCATATATATATACAGTGAAATTCAGTTGTAATTTGTAATAGTTCAAATAGTTTTTGCATACTTCTATTTCAAGGCTACCAAGGAAGAAACGATGTTATTAAGCTTTAGAAATATGTTCCAGTGATAGAGATTTTTCTAGCTAGATAATTTTTTCAGTTCAATCTCGATTCTAACCCTCTTTTGCAGCCTGTGACAACACCCCTAACCAAGCCCCATTACAACCATTAAAAGACCTTTTGATTGATGTATCATATCAAATTATAGTGGTGGAGATTTGATTTTCCTGCAAGCTTATGGTAATAACTTTTCAGGTTGACTAGAGAGTGCTTAAATTTGAACCCTAAACACTTCTAGTGAATAGAGTGAATCTTTAGTAAGGATGTCAACTCCTGTTAATTAAGATGGAGAGATAACTACTTAGAAGAAAGGAAGAGACTTGTGTTTTCAATGATAAAATTCTCAACTTAGAATAATTGAATCTTTAATGTTCTTTTGATTGAATATTTCATTGTGTGATTACCTATGGATTAGTTTGAAACATTATTGATAGAGATTGTAGGTTGAGAAAAATGATTCTTATTTAGGGATTGAGATTTTGCTTGAGGACAAGCAAAGGCTTAAGTGTGGGGGTATTTGATAAACGTTAAATTATACATATTTTTACCTCATGTTTAGCCTATATTTTGGGTGAATTATTATCAATTTTGTGAGAATTGGTGCTCTTAACCTTTCTTTTAAGTATCTTATACTCAGGAGAGCATAGGGAAGAGAAAAGAATAGAAAATGGACCGAAAATAAGGAAAATGGGCCAAAAATGACATAACACACGGCCCAAAGAGTCGATACACGGCCGTGCCACATGAAGATCACACGGTCAATCCCTCGACAAGCACGGCCAGGCACACAACTGTGCCCCCACCGATAGTTCCACATGGCCTTTTTCGAACTCACACGGGCGTGGCACACGAGCGTGTTCTAGTCGTGAGGGAGGGGAATTTCACTCGAATTGGGATGCTTAGAGGCTAAGAAAGACCCCCCAGAAGGCTAAGGCTCTATATAAAGACCCCATGAGGCAATAGGCAAATGACACTTTTGGATACACTTTAGACACGAAATACTTAGATTTCTTCTCGTCTTTCTGCCACACAAAGGGTAGAAGCAAGGGATTACTCCAAAGGAGAAGCTGATTGATACATCCCAGAAGCCAGAATTCTATAGCAACATAGAGGATCTCCCTAAATTCCTTCAGGGGTTTTTGGTTTCTTTTATGTTTTCCTATTTTATATCTTCTTAGATGTTTTCTTTCTTTATTATGAACTAAACCCCTCAAATACTTGAGGGGGATGAAACCTAAGATAGATCTTGTTATTTATTCTTAATTTATTTGATAAATACTTGAATTGTTCTTAATTATGTGTTCTTCATTCTTGATTTAATAATCCTAGGTATTACTTCAAGAATTAGATGTGCTTAGAGTAGAAGAGCAAAAGTCCTGTGATAAGAGTAGATCTACCATAATTAAGCGGAGTTGCATGCAACCCTAGACATAGGGCGACATAAATCTATCGGATTAGGGTCAAACCTAATATGGGGAGCCATAGATCGAATTAATGCAACCTAGGGAGTTAATTAATAAAGGAACTTTAATTAACAACTTAGGTCTAGTTACTCTACGCCTCGACGGAGGGTTTAGCACAGGTTAGGGATCTCTACGGATCAAGTCAAGTAAATAAATCATATAGTTCAAGGAAACAATAACAAGTGACGTCTAGGTGGATTCTCCCTTGAGTATTGTCCATCTCAATAAGCTTTTCCCCAAAACTTTTTCCAGTTTACTCTTTATGCTTTCTTAGTTTAGTTTAGAATTAGTTTAAACAGACCCTCTTTTATTCTTAGGCTAGATAATAAAAAAGAAGTAAGTAATAGTACTTTTGGTTCCCTTGGGTACGATAACTCGGTCTTGCCACTAAACTATACTATTGTTCGACAGGTGCGCTTGCCTTTAAGGACGTGATATTAGTTAGTTTTGGTGTGATCAGTCTTATAAATTTTATTACTTAATATCACGAGTCGTCATCAACTACTTTCTATGGTGCATGGCAAACTGGCACGTCATCGACTTAGCATACTTCATCGCACATGCCATGCAGCATCAGACGGAGAGGCACCACAGAGGCGTATTATCCATGGGGCCCTACATCACGAGTCTGGCTCGTCACTTCGGGCTCCTCAACACCGCAGCCCAGATATCCTCCTACACTTTGATTGGTCAGATGTCTCTGCAAGGCATCGCGACGATGTTACGCATGAGGATGATAGAGTGGAGGCCAGTAGGTACCCTCTTCAGTTCCGACTCGTCCAGGAGGGAGAGGACCTAGAGGACATTGCTGATGATATCCCACCACCACCACAGGAGGAGGATGAGCCCGCTGAGCCACCACGCCCCAGATGACCCACCCAGACGGCAGCCACACATGCTGACATATCCGAGCGCCTAGATCATTTTAAGCAGCAATGCTTCCAGCACCTCGATTATATCGACACCACCTTAGCACAGATATGCCAGCACCTGAGCATTACCCCACCACCGCGTGATCCATCCGAAGACTAGATCCTCTTATTTTTTATTTATCTTTTATCTTATTCTTATTTTTATCTTAACTTGGATTTGAACACTGATTTTTATTTTCACCTTTTCTACTAATGTTGTTTTCTTTTTTTTTTAATTTGTTTTTATTTTCTTTCATTTCATCTTTTTCATTTTTTGAATATTAGTATTTTTAATATTTTGTTTTATTTTATTTCTTTTTCATAATGGTCAACCCCTAATGAGTAATTTCTATTGCTCCAAATTCCCCGCGACTAATAAATCCCTTCGCAGTTTCAAAGGAGCTCTACAACCCAAATCTCTACGAAAAGGGGAACACCTTGCCACAACTGCCAACTCTTCCAATCCCTATCTCACTAATCCATCCAAAACAGGAAGTTTTCAATTCTCTCCCTCTCTTATGATATTGTGCTTCTATTGCTACTAATGTTATCTTTGTACATTGAGGGCAATCTACATCTTAAGTGTGTGGGGGGGAACGTACTTTCAATTGCTATATCTTTTGTGAAAACCTTGAAATCTGATGCTTTGTTCTCAATAGCATCAGTCTCCTATTTAGGAATATATTCTGATTGATTTATGATTTTTATTGATATGTGACAATTAAGACATAGGTGCTTATACTCTGATTATTCAAACTCTAAAACATTAGGGAATCAAACATGATAAGTTGAAATTTTTGAGAACCCCAATTTTTTTCATAAGTTCTTTTCCTTAATTCTATGTGTTATCTTGAGATTTGAAATTCACAGGATTGACATCAAAAGCCATAATTCTGGTGAGATTTTTGAGCCTTTTGAGCATAGATTCTTTCCTGCTCACTTTTATTATTGCTTTGAGTGAGTCAATACTGATTTGTTATTCTAGAACTTGCTTTGATTATACATGTCGAGACCACATCATTGATTTGATATACCAAGATGATAAAGGCACCTAGGATTTAACTTACTTACTCCACAAAAGCCTACCTCCATAAATTAACCCCTAGTGAACCCCATTGAGCCTAACAACCTTTTCTTTAATTTACCTCTAATATTAACCTATAACCCATTTTTGTTGAAATCCATTCAATTATTCTTGATCGCTATTTTTTGTCGAGATTTGAGATTGAAATTTTCATCTAGCTTTATTCTCTTTTCCAGAATGTAAAATTTTATCCAATTCATTGTATTATATTTGAGTTGTTCTTAAAAAAAAGTATGTATTTATTCAGTTGTAATCTGTAATAGTTCAAATAGTTTTTGCATATTTCTATTTTAAGGCTACCAAGGCGAAAATGATGAATTAGCCTGAAGAATATGTTCCAGTGATAGAGATTTTTCTAGCTAGATAATTTTTTAGTTCAATCTCGATTCTAACCCTCTTTTGTAGCCTATGACAACACCCCTAACCAAGCCCCATTACAGCCATTGAAAGACTTTTTGATCAATGTATCAGGCCAATCTATAGTGGTGGAGATGTGATTTTCTTGTAAGCCTATGGTAATAACTTTTCAGGTTGACTAGAGAGTACTTAATTTTTGAACCCTAAACACTTTGAGTGGATAGAGTGAATCTTTAGTGAGGATGTCAACTTTTGTTAATTAAGATTAAAAGATAATTACTTAGGAGAAAGGAGAAAACTTATGTTTCGATGATAAAATTCTCAGCTTAGAGTGATTGAATCTTTAATGTTCTTCTGATTGAATTATCATTGTATGAATACCTGTGAATTAGTTTGAAACATTATTGATAAAGATTGTAAGTTGAGAAGAATGATTCTTTATTAGGGATTGAGATTTTGCTTGAGGACAAGCAAAGGCTTAAGTGTGGGGGTATTTGATAAACGATAAATTATACATATTTTTACCTCATGTTTAGCCTATATTTTGGATGGATTATCATTAATTTTGTGAGAATTGGTGCTCTTAATCTTTCTTTTTCATATCTTACACTCAGAAAAGCATAGGGAAGAGAAAAGAACGGAAAATGGACCCAAAACGGAGAAAATGGGCCAAAATGTGTAATCGACATGGCCTAAGGAGTCATCACACGGCCGTGCCACACGAAGACCACACGGTCTAGCTCCCGACAAGCACGGCCAGGGCACACGGCTGTGCCACCTTAACAGTCCCGAACACGATCTCTTGTCGAAATCACACGGGCATGGCACACGAGCGTGTTCTAGTCGTGAGGAAGAGGAATTTCACTCGGATTTGGATGCTTAGGGGCTAAGAAAGCCATTCTAAACTCTATATAAAGACCCCAGGAGGCAACTCTAAAGATATACTCTTTTTTGTCAAGAAAGAGCACCATATTTCTGCCAACACAAGGAGTGAAAGCAAGGGATTACTCCAAGGGAAGCCGATTGATTCATCCCAGAAGCCAGGATTCTACATCAAGACTGAGGATCTCCCTAAATTCCTTCAGGGGTTTTCGGGTTCTTTATGTTTTGTTATCTTAATTCTTCTGAGATGTTTTCTTCCTTTATTGTGAACTAAACCCCTCAAATACTTGAGAGGGATGAAACCTAAGACGAATCTTTTTATTATTTATTCTTGAGTTATATGATAAATACTTGAGTTGTTCTTAATTATGTGTGCTTAATTCTTGTGTTAATAAGCCTAGGAATTAATTCAAGAAACGGATGTGCTTAAAGCAGAGGAGCAAAAGTCCTTGTGATAAGAGTAGATCTACCATAATTAAGCAGAGTTGCATGCAACCCTAGACATAGGGCGACATAAATCTGCCGGATTAGGGTCAAACCTAATATAGGGAACCATAGATCGAATTAATGCAACCTAGGGTGTTAATTAATAAAGAAACTTTAGTTAACAACCTAGGCCTAGTTGCTCTTCGCCTCGACAGAGGGTTTAGCATAAATTAGGGATCTCTACGGATCAAGTCAAATGAATAAATCATCTAGCTCAAGAACCAATAACAAGTGAAGTCTACGTGGATTCTCCCTTAAGTATTGCTTATATCAATCAGCTTTTCCCTAAAGTTTTCCCCAATTTACTTTTTGTACACTTTTAGTTAATTTTAGAATTAGTTTCAACCAAACCTCTTTTATTTTTAGGCTAGATAATAGAAAGGAAGTAAGTATTAGTACTTTTAGTTCCCTTGGGTACAATAACTCGGTCTTTCCGCTAAACTATACTACTGTTCGATAGGTGCGCTTGCCTTTAAGATAGTGATATTAGTTAGTTTTGGTGTGATCAGTTTTTATAAATTTTATTACTTAATATCGCGAGACGTTATCACAATACAATCCAACCAAATTTGCTCAATGCCTAAGCATATAAAATCATCAATAGATTAATATCATTATATCAATGTAATCATCAAGTCACCATAGGTGAAAATAATAAATATTCAACCTCAAGTACATATAACTTCATTCCATATTTTAATTCCTTAAATAACATCATTACCATGTAATTCACATAACATTATGGCAATTCATTTCTATTCGTATAAACTGTAATTCATTCATATAATCAGTAATTTATTCGTATAAACAGTAGTTCATCAGTAATAACAGTAATTCATCTATATAAACACATATCTTATTCATATGATCGGTAATAGTAATTATGCCCGCGGAACCTATTAAAACATTGAAGGATACTCAGGTGATACACCACAAGTGTGTTAATAAAAAATCCATCAATTCATCATTATTTTCGCTCTTTCGAGCCATGATCGATGAGCTCCTCCTGAGCTGATGTACGGTAAGCTTTATTGAGCTAAAACTGTAAGCTCTAACGAGCTGAAATATCGGTAAGCTCTAATGAGCTGAAATATCGGTAAGCTCATACGAGCTGTGGTGAGTCCGTAACAAATGCAAGATCTCAACAAAAATAGTAACCCTAGTGACATGTCACTCGTATCCTACAATTTTTTTCTAAAGTTCAAATAGGGCTCAGTATTATTCAATTCTATCATTCAGCATTTAATGATCAATAATTCAATTTCTCAAATCATATATATTCAATTCAACTAAGTACATACATTTAAATATTCAATTTGCATACTTAATGCATATTATCATACCGAATCCATGTACGTATATAACATTTATAAAATTCCCCTTTCATTCATGTAAATAGTAATATAATCATATAATTGGTAATTCAAATTTTCAAGTGAGTTATTCATTCAACTTATATACATTCAATTTAAACAATTACAAGTATTTAATAGTTTAATTCTAGCTATATAAACTTATCTCGAATTGCACGAATAAAACTATCGGCTATTCATCCACTTTTCGTTTTTCCCCGATCTAGCTCTGATATTTGATTATCTTGATTTATAAATAATATCAAATTCAGTATATTACTTCCCAAACTATTCAATTTGATACATTTTACACATTTTGGCAAAATTATGCTTTTGCCCCTAATGTTTTACATTTTTACAATTTAGTCCAAATCGCATAAAAATACAATTTCATACAATTCAATACCAGCCCATGCTAGAGAAATTTTTATTATATCCATATCAGCCCATTTTTCTCATTAATTCACACATTTAACTATGGATTTTACAAATTTCTCAATTAAATCCCTAATTGACTTTTTGTCAAAAATCACTTTACTAAACTTGTATATCTATCATCAAGCATTCATAATCTATCAAGAAACTTCAATATACTCAAGCATTCAATAATGGCATTATTCAAAATCTTTAACAGTTTCAAAAACGGAGCTACGAGCTAGCTAGATTACGAAACAACGATCTCAAAAATGTAAAAATATTAAAAACTAATAAAAATTTCATACCTAATTGAAGAAAAAGAAATGGCCGAATGGAGCATTCAAAGATGGTTTCTTTGTTTGATATTTTCGGTGAAGAAATATGAGAAAGATGATGACTTTAATTTTTTTATTTTTTTAACGAATATAACATTATCAACTAAATTACAAAACTAAACTTTAAAAAAACATTTAAAATTCACCGACTACACGTCCAATATTGTCCACTCATTATAAAAATGGTATATTTACCATGAAAGTACCCATTTATTTCCTTTCTATAGCCATTTAATGCTTTTAGCTTATAGAGCTCTACTTTTACGCTTTATGCGATTTAGTCATTTTTATCAAATTAACCATTCAAACGGTAAAATTTCTTTACAAAATTTTCAAAAAATAATTCTATCATGCTGTAAACAATAATAAAATAATAAAATAAATATTTTGACTTTGAATTTGTGGTCCCAAAACCACTATTCTGATTTGACCCAAAAACGGGCTGTTATATATTGATTATTCACTTGATAAGTTGGTTGAACTGTACATTGCTGAAATTGTGAGATTGCACGAAGTTCCTATTTCTATTATTTCATATAGAGATCCAAGATTTGCTTCGAGATTTTGGAAGAAGTTGCAAGAAGCTTTAGGTAAGAAATTGAATTTTAATACTGCGTTTCATCCACAAACGGATGGTCAATCGGAAAGAGTAATTCAGATTCTCAAAGATATGCTCCGATGTTGTGTTTTAGAGTTCGATGGTAGTTGGGAAAAATATCTACCTTTGGTTGAGTTTGCTTACAACAACGATTTTTAGTCGAGTATTAAGATGGCATTATATGAGGCTGTGTGTGGTTGCAAGTGTCGAACTCCTTTGTATTGGACTGAGCTCAGTGAGAGATAGATTCACGGGGTTATCTAGTTAAAGAAATCAAAGAAAAAGTAAAAGTAATTCGTGATTGTTTGAAAGCCGCTTCAGATCGGCAAAAGTCATAAGCAAACTTAAAAAGAAAAAAGATCGAGTTTGAGATTGGTGATAAAGTATTTCTAAAAGTATCTCTGTGGAAGAAGATTTTGAGATTTGGCCGTAAAGGCAAGTCGAGTCTGCGTTTTATTGGTTCGTATGAGGTAATTGAAAGAATAGGGCCAGTGGCATATCGGTTAGTCTTACCGGCTGAGTTGGAAAGGATTCACAATGTGTTCTATGTGTTAATGTTGCGATGATACCGTTCTGATCCTTCACATGTGATTTCCCCAATAGAGATTGAGATTCGATTGGATATGACATATGATGAAGAAATGGTTAAGATTTTGGCTCGGGAAGTCAAACAATTGAGAAATTAAAGTATAGCCCTAGTAAAAGTTTTGTGGCAAAGACATGGGGTAGAAGAGGCTACATGGGAACTCGAGGAAGCCATGAGAAAATAGTACCCAAACCTCTTTTTTGGTGAGATTTTTGGGGACGAAAATCCTTAAAGGGGGAGAGTTGTAATAGCCCGATTTAGGGCCAAGTTAGAACGGTGGTTTCGGGACCACGAATCCAAAGTAGAAAAATTTATTGTGATAAATTTTAAAGGTTTATAATATGATTGAAAGCATATGTGAAAGTTTCGTTACGAAATTTTATCGATAGAGGGTCCTATTTGACTATTAGGACTAAATTGCAAAAAGTGAAAAATATGCGTTTTAGAAGCATTGGGTGCTTGATTGAAATGAAATTGTAAATTAGAGGTCCTTATTTAGTAATTAGACCATTATATATCATGATGGACAAAAATGGACATGGAAGGGATAAAATTTTAAAGAAAGGCTGTAGGGACATTTTAGTCATTTAGTTAATAAACGAATAAAAAGGGAAAAATAAAGCGAAAGTTTGTCCATCTTTCTCCTACCTTGGCCGAAAATCACAAGGAGACCATAGTTAGGGTTTCTTCAACTTCCAAGCTTGATAGTAAGTGCATCCTAGCCCCGTTTTTAATGCTCTTTACATTTTTAATGTCGTTATCACTCGATTTACCTATTTCTACCATTATTTTGAAGCAGGGTTTATGTTTAAAAATTTTCCCATGTGTGACATGCATGTATTTTGATGTCTAATGGTAGAAAATGAAAGTTTAGTGTTAGATAAACAACTTTTGCTAGGCGATTTTCAGTGAAAATGTTAAAAAGGACCTAAATGCAAAAGTTGAGAAATGTGTGTAGAATTGTGTGAATAAATGAAAATTGTGGGCTGATATAAGCATGAATAAGATTCAGCCAGGCTTGGGTTTTGAGAAAAAGAAATACTTTTCATTTTACAAGCCTAGGGACTAAAGTGTAAATAAGTGAAAAGTTAGGGGCAAAAATGTAATTTTTCCTTAATATGATTTTTGGGCCCTAATTGAATAATGTGATAATTAAATGAGTTAAATTTGTTATTATAGATCAAGAAAGAAGACTTTCTGACCTAGATCGGGGAAAGAGCAAGATTGTGGACTAAATCGCAAACATTAACTATTTTTGTACCGAGATAAGTTTATGTGTAAACAATACATTGTTATATTATGTTAAATGTTTAATTATTGCTTGAATTTGTGTAGTTGACTATGTGGATGAGTTTAATTGCATGAATGAGATAGACGATAATTTGATAAATGTAGAAGTTCGGTACAAACCCTCGGACATTTCAAGATACAAGGTGTAGTAGCCTGAATTAGGGCCTAGTCAGAATAGTGGTTTTGAGACCAAAATTTGAAGTAGAAAAGTATGATTTATGATTATTTTTAGGTTTATGACATGATTGCATAATAGTGATAAAAATTCATGAAAGAAATTTTGAGAAAATGTGACTAATTTGTCCTTTAAGACTAAATTGCAAAAGTTGAAAATTTAAGTTTCTAGAAGCTTTAAGGATGAATTAGCATTTGAAAAATTATTAGTAGTCCTTATTTAGCAATTAGACCAATTTTCGGCACTATGGATAAAAATGCCCATGGAAGGGTAAAATTTTAAAGAAATGGTGTAAGGGCATTTTGGTCATTTGGTAAATAAATGAAATAAAAAGGAAAAAAGAAAGCATAAAGTGTCCATCTTCTTCCCCTTCAGTGCTGAAAATCACAAGCCCTCCATAGCTAGGGTTTCCTTCATTTCCAAGCTCCAAGTAAGTGACTCCAAGCACCGTTTTTCATGTTCTTTGTATTTTTGAAATCTTTGTAGCTTAATCTAGCTATTTCGACCACTAATTTGAGCTAGGGTTTATATTAAAAAATATACTCATGCATGACATGCAAGTATTTTGATGTCTAGTGGTAGATTATGAAAGTTTAAAGTGTAGTAACCACCTTTCTCTACGTGATTTTTCATGAAAGTCCCTAATAGGGACTGGAAATACAAAAATTTATATACTTTTTCATACCTATTTTAACTTAAAATCATGCATTTTTCGATAGAATTTTTGCCATAAAATAATTAATTTTTACAAAATAATTAAATTGTATTAAAAATTTGAACATGTTAATTTTTAGTCAATTTTACAATTATTTTTAGTGAATTTTGATTATTTTTAACAGATTCGCACAAAGGGCAAAAATTGACTTAATAGGCATCGCTAGAAGCACAAAACCGAGAAGCAATTTGAAGTATCAAGTCGAATTAATTTCCAGCCCAAAATGGTCCAAAAATATGTGTATTGATTCATAAAATAATTAATTTTAATTTCTACCCAATTAATTTGGGTTAATAAATTATTATTAATTAAATTATGAAAAAAAGGGGTCCAGTTGAACCGCACCGATTGAACCGAATTAAGTAAACCGAACCAGCCACCAATTGGGTAGCCCAGAATTGTCTAAATGCTGACCCAAATCGGCATTTTAGTTGATTAAATGAACTTGCAAAAAGGCCCTTGAAAGAGTTCCAAATTTCATTCAAACCCCTCCTTTAATTATGGCTTTATGGATTTGCCCCAGGCTATTTTTGGCAAAGTTGAAAGACACCAACTTTGCCATGTAGATGGCTAGCCATGGGGAGGTCTCTTTGGCTGCTGGAATTTTCTATTTTTAGCGGCCTTCCTCAGCTATAAAAAGTCCCCCTTGCTGCCCATTCAAATCATCGCTCACTTCCTCATTATCTCCTTCACTTTTCTTCTATCCATTCTCTCTTTTTCTCCAAAAAGCCAAGCCTTCTAGTGCCGATTTCTTCTCTTGTAAAAGAGGTTTTTTCTTAGCAATTTGGAGCAGCAATTAAGTTTTCATAAGTCACCTTGGCCACCGAGGACAACAGAGAACGAAGAATGGAACAACCATTCAAGCCACGAAGAAACACCAGATTTGTTTCTTGTTCTCTATCTTTTTAAATTTTTGTTGTTGTTTTGACAAACATGTTTATGAATACTTATGCTATTGAAATGCTTAATTTAATCAACTTAGCTTGAATTTAGTTCTGTTGGGTTGATTGCATTTCGTTCTCTTAAATTATTAAAATTGTGTTTATGTTGTTATAGGCCTCGATAAATTGCTTGATTAAATAAAATCATGCCTAAGTTATTTTTGCATTACGATTGTTAGATAACTAATGAATTAATTATTTAAACACATTGAAATTGTAATTAATGGACACAGTACTTAATCAGTGCATGTTTAATTCTTCTAAGGTATCTGAAGATTAAATTAGCATTGTATTTGGCGATACATATGCCTTGCATAACTTCGATTATTGTGATTAAATTGTTTCAAGGTAGGGATACTTTGTTACCTCACATAGTCTTTATTTGTTTATTAAAATTTTTTTAATCATCTTGACATAGGAATATGTTAAGGAGATGAACAGGTTTTGATAAGCAAATATGTTCATAAGTTAGCAAAGTACCGAGTTGCCGTGAATTTATTCGTAACGGTGTAAACATAAGTTTAATAATTCTAAGTTATAGAAATGTGATTAATTCAACACAATTATTTCATCTTGATTAAATCTTATTTGAAATCGTGCATTAGAATTTCTTTGTTTTATTTTAATTATTTTATTTAGTTTTTAACCTTTAATTTTAATCATCTTTTTAAAAACCAAAATACTTTCCATCACCAAAGTGTTTTACAATTAATTTCATAAATAGTCCTTTTTACAGTCCCTATGGGGTACGATAACTCGACATTTACTTGTCACTTTATTACTTGTTGAGATTGTGTACACTTGCACATTTTCATCATTCCAGGGACCAAATTGCAAAGTTAGTAAAATGTGTAGTAAGTATACAAATTGATGAGAAATGTGGGCTGCTATGAGGACATAAAAGGTTCGACTAGGCTTGAGTAGTCAAGAAATTGTGTGCATTTCATTTTACAAGCCTAGGAACCATTTTGAAAATATGCAAAAGTTTAGGAGAAAAATTATAAAATTTTCCAAAGTGTGAATTATGGGCCATTTAGTCAATGTGGGTACTAGTCAATGTGGGTACTAAATAAGCTAAATTTGTCATTTTAGATTAAGAAACACGAAGCCCGGACCAAAACTGGGGGAAAAGTAAAGTAGTGGACTAAACCGAGCACTCACCCACATTTTGGACTCGAGGTAAGTTGTATGTAATAATTTAGCCTTATATTTTATGAATTTTTAAATGTAATGATTTTTCTATGAATCTGTGAAGTTTCATGAGATTTATTGCTAAGCCAATTTATGAGCTATGTAAAATTCCATGAAATTTATTGATATGAATTTTACCAAGACATGATGAAAACATGAAAGAAAAATTACACATAAGTATCAAAGATACAAAGGATACCGTAATCGTGTCATGAGCATTGTAGGTCCCGTGTAAGACCATGTCTTGGACATGGCATCGGCGCCAAACAGGGATCCCATATAAGACCATGTTTGGGACATGACATTGGCATCCATATGAGGTCCCGTATAAGACCATGTCTGGGACATGGCGTCAGCATCGAGACGAGATATAGATCCCCTGTAAGACCATGTCTGGGACATGGTATGGGCATCTAAGAGAGAGAACTATGTCTGGGACATGGCATCGGTATCAGTTTACAATCTTGTGTAAGACCATGTTTAGGACATGGCATCGACATCGATATGAGATCCCGTGTAAGACCATATCTGGGATAAGGCTTCAGCATCAGTTTGAGGCCCCATGTAAGACCATGTCTGGGATATGGCTTTGGCACCTTAACATAAGAATGACATTATGGGTATCCTTCTATATTCTAAGCATGTTAATAGAGAATGTATCTAAGTTATTTAGCTACCAACAGAGACTAAAGTTTCATGATGAGTGTTACAGGTACATTTGAATAAGTCATGAGAAATTATGAAAATCTAAGGCATGAGAATGAGCAAAGCATCTGAATGAGTAAGCCATGGAAAAGAGTAATCACGAGAATAAGTAAGTCTTGAATGAATATGTTATAAGAATAAGTAAGATGCGAGAAAGAGTAAGAAGTTATATAAACCCCATGATACCATGTTTGAATGACTTTCCATGACATTTATTGCTATTTTATTTCATGCAACTTACTAAGCATTTTTATGCTTACTCTCTTTATTTTCCCTTTCCATGTAGATTTACCGAATTAACTCGAGGATCACTCGAAGTCGAAGCTCGAAGTCTCACTATCAAGGAATTCATTTTGGTATAGTAAAGTTAGTCTTTTTGTTGTATGGCATGTATAAGAAGTTTAGTTACTTTGGTATGTGTCATTTTGAGTAGCCAAATGTGTTGGCTATTGTTATCACTTGAGTCAAGTTGTAATGGCCTTTGAAATTGGCTAATGTTGTCTAAGTTATATATTATGCAATGAGAATGAAATCCATGATATGCATGATGACATGTGAGTGCCTCAATGATGAATGCTTTTAATGTATGTTATACTTTGATTTGTGAGTTGAAGCTGGTCTAAGTTGGATGTGTTTCAGGGTGGAAAAAAGGCTTGGAAAATAGCCTTTAATTGTCCACACGGATGAGCACACAAGCGTGTGCTTAGGCGGTGTGTGACACACGGTCAGCCTCAAGGGCGTGTTAATAGGCCATGTGTCCCTTAAATCAAATCTAGTTAAGTCAGTGTTGAGCACGAGCAGAGCACACGGGCGTGTACTTTGGCCGTATTAAAGCCAGGTTGTTTTTGGGGTTAAGTCAGTATTGCACACGGGCTAAGAATAGGGGCATGTGCCTTGGTCGTATGAAACCAAGATGTTATAGTGTTCTAAGTCAGAGTCCTCCATGGGATAATGACACGGGCGTGTGTAGGCCGTGTAAGGGACACGGGCCATAGACACGGGCATGTGTCTAAGCCGTGTCAAAACCCCTGTAGGTTCAAAATAAAAATAAATTTAGCATGGGCTAGGAACATAGGCGTGCGTGACCACACAGCCTGTCCACACGGGCGTGTGGCCCTGTTTTAGGTAAAATTTTTCTAAGTGCTCGCAAGTTCTTGGACTTGTTTTGGAACACACTCGGTGTATGTTTTGGGCCTCGTAAGCCCATGATAAGGTTATTAAGAGAATGAATGAAAAGTTTTAATAAGGAAGAAAATTTTATAGCCCGAAATTACATGTTCAAGCATCGGTACGATAGTACGTGTAAGACCATGTCTAGGATGTGGCGTCAGTACGAGATTTCGTTTAAGACCATGTCCGGGACATGGCATCAGTATGAATTTTCATGTAAGAGCATAGCTGGGCTATTGGTATCGATATTGAATTACATGTAAAACCATATCTGAGATATGGCATTGTATGACCTATGTATGACTCTCGAGTATCTTAGTGATTCCGAATGATTCAATGGGCCTAGTTTATACGAGAATGAAAGTACATGCTAAATAAGTATTACAGGTATGTACGAAGTCCATATGACTATTGGATGGATAAATAACGATGAGTTAAAATATGATATTTAGAAATGCTCTTATCGTAAGGTTATGATTGGGTAAGAAAGGGCTATGAGAGTTTAGTAATGTTTATACAAATTTCCATTATGGAATTAGTATGGTTAAGTTACAATTATGATGTTTATTATTTGCATATAAACTTACTAAGCTATATAGCTTACCCCTCTTTTCTTTCCATTGTTTTATAGTGTCAGCAAGCTAGCTTAAGGATCAGGAATTGTCGAAGTTCGCATCACACTATCAAGGCTTTATTTTAGGGTATTTGTGATTTTGATATTTTGAAAGTATGGCATGTATAGGGACTTGGTCATTTTGTATATGTGTCATAGTGATCAGACTAATGATATTGGCTCATATTGGTTAAGTGATTATTTTGTATAAGGCCATTTGAAATTGGCTAATGTTGATTATAAGTATAATCATATGGTGATGCTTTGCATGGATATGGCACTTGCATGATTTGAGTTTATTATTATGGATGTTTGGTTGCTTAAGTATGCTATGATTTGTGTCTTTGAATTGGTATAAGTGTTTATGAGTTTCAGGGTTGCAATAGGCTTGGTAAATAGCCTATACATTGTCCACACGGGTAGACACACAGGCGTGTGTCTAGGCCATGTGTGACACACAATCAGCCCTACGGGCATGTGAACAGCCCTTGTGTCTCCTGCAACTTAATTTCGAGAAACAGAATGCCCAGTATGAAGCACACGGGTAGAGACACGAGCATGTGTCTCAACTGTGTGGATGGCATGGCCTTGGACATGGGCGTGTGCCAAGGGTGTGTGAAGTTTGCACCTATTTGTGAGAATTTAATTCGTCACATGGCCTAGCACACGGGAGTGTGGCTTGGCCATGTGGTTTCATTTGGTTGATGACGTCATAAACATAGAGTTACACGGGTTGAGGACACGGGCGTGTCCTGAGCCACACGGCCGTGTGGTCACACGGACACGTGACTCTTCAAAACATGGAAATTTTCTAAGTGTTCTAAAGTTTCTGGTTTAGTCTTGACCCACTTTCAATGTATGTTTAGGGCCACATAGGTTCCATGTAAGGGACGATATACATGTGTATGAATAGTTTTGAATTGAATGAAATTTTATGGCCTGGTTTTGTACGATTAGTTATGATTAAGTTTGGTAATGCCTCGTACCCTATCCTGATGTTGGACTCGGGTAAGGGGTGTTACATTAAGTATATTAACTCACCCTTAGGCCTCATTCGGCCCCTAAAGTCAATAAAAGACTCAAATTTCTGTTTTTATTCAATGTAAATGAAACTACAAAAACTTAATTGAAACATAATAGAAGTGCTTGTATTCAAGCTCCTAAAGTGTGAAAACTAGTTTAATTTGCTACACCGAATTATGGTAGATAATTTAACATGCCAATTCACATCACTTTAGGTAACTAATCTCAAACACATTCAATCAGGGAATAATACAATCAAAACCATGTCAAAAAAATTATCTCAATCAATTTTTCATGTTCAATTCATTAAATGACTTTCCATTTGTATATCGAGTTCATTTCATCCTATCTCAATTTCTTAATTTCATATAAACCATTTCGCCCGGTGAACCCTAATAAATGGACTCAGATACGGATGTAACTACACCACATGATAAAGAATGAGGCAGATGAATGCAAAATTGGATTGTAAAGTTTTTCTAAGTTGCGGATTTGACTTAGGGCTTTAGACGTTAAAAAAGAAACTTGGATTCTAACACAACTTGAAGCACACATGAATCCAAGTCAGATAAAAATAAAGAAAACAATTAAAAATAAATAGCTAAGATGAATAAAATAGAATAATGAAATCAAATATTAGAATAACAAAAAAGAAAATAAAGTCGATAGATGGAAAAAATAGAACGTGATATGTAGAAGTCCTAAGAAGCCTTGGAAATATGAAGAATCCACAACCCCTTTCAAGCGACTCTAATTTCCTCTCCAAGATAGAAACCTTGGCAAGAAAAAGTTTAAAGATGATCCCCACAATCTAAAAAGATTGTTAAAACTCTTCTAAAAGAAACTCAAGAACAATTCTTGAAAAAAAACTCAAAGAGAATTTGAATAATAATCAATTGTTTTTTTATTAATGTACAATGCAAAGGCTTGTATACAGGTTAGCTAAATAAATCTAAATAAAACTCTTATGTATACTAGAACTCTAATTAATCTAAATAAGAAGTAGTTTTAAACTAAATTTTCTTGTGGACATAAAACACCTCAATAACTTAAACTACTTAATAATTATTAAAAATTTGGAACAATAAAATAATAAGAGCTGATAAATACAATATTGGGCTCATTTATAATAAAAATTAATCCCAAAAATCGAACCCAATATGATTTCAACTCAAATTATAAGCCTAAAACTTGTAATTCTCGTCATAATCACTTCCACAAATTCTACTCACGTAGTCTTTATTAAAATAGTCATAACTTGAGCTCCTAAAATCAAAATTGAGTGATTTAAAGTGCGTTTCAAAGATAAGAGATAGATCTTTGAATTCCATGAAGATATCTCAACCCAAAACTGCTTGAATCCCATCCAAAAAGTAGTTGCAAATCTATTAATTTCCCAATCTTGAAAATTGGTAGCTTTAGTGAATGGAATTTAATAAATTTCACCCCATTCGTGTATATATCACCACACCAATTGCTCATCTGAGGTAAGTATAATTATATACTTGGTTACCCATCAAAACTAAATCATTATCACGGCCTTTCAGGTTACTTGTCTGAGCTAAACCTGGGTCACATAAATACTGAAAATCTGTAACAAATGTTGGATCTCGTTAACATCTATAAGAAATCTCGTACAAGCGTGTACTATGGGGAAATGTGCTCATATTATAGTAAACATGTAATTGTTTTCTATGTAATTTAACGATGAATGAATAACTAAAGTTAATTTTACATTTCACATTTCACTATTATGTCTTTTATGTTTCTTTCTTTCATGTCTTGCATGCATAGCAAAATTGTGACAAGCAAATATTAGCTCATTGATTGTCTAAGTTCAAACTGATGATAAGTGGCACTGTATGAACGCTTACATTATGAGAAAGACAACTTACTTTAGTAGATAATCTAAATGAGTCTGTAATCCCATAGAAGAATCAAAATGAACATTTTAATTTAAATACTTAGAATGAATATTATGTCGTCTACAATTCCGATTAGGGAGATGACTAGTCATAGATATCGGAGTAGTTGAATCCATGGGTAGAGACATAAAAATATTCATTGGAAGAATGATACATTAGACTGGACCCAATATGAATTAATTCTGAATCTGTTTGTGAATTAGTTCACTTGTGACATTCATGGTGTGATTTACCTAAATCTTGAGTTAGTCACTGACCATGCGTATGTAACTCATGTGCTTTGATATAAGTGGAGGCTTATGCTTTAAAGATGATCGATCCCATATCCGGTATGTTGGGTACATGACTTATGTATGGCATGACTTTACTAGTAATAATGAAATTCATAACGCAATTAAAGAGTTAATGATATCCTCTCATTAGCATTGTGTGAATTGATAAATATGGAACGTGGCTGATCAGCTATAAATGTCACAACAAAAATGTGCAAGCAAGCACTGTCAATGTAAGTATAATAGACAGCTATGAGTCTGTCAGATATCAATCCTACAGGGATTGTTGTCTTTTGTCTATTAATGTTGGTGCAATAACTAGATAGAAATGAGATAAATTGTAAGTATAGTTATTAAAGCAATAACTCAAAAATAATAAGATAAAGTATGCTATGGATAAACTAGGATCCCTAACGTGAATCTTCAGTAGTATACTAAGTACTCACAAGGTATAAAAGATAAGTGATTGTCGATGCAATAAAATTTAATGTATATCTTACCAAATGCCACTCTTTTATTTAATTTGGGACTTAACCATGCACATTAACCTCACTTTCTGATGGTGGCAATTGGCATTATCAAGAACAAGTGGACTAAATTCCTTTAATCCTTACTCAACTTTCGCTAAAATGCTTATTAGCTCAAACTGTCATTGCACCTTCCAATGTTAGTGACTGCAATAACACTTCCGTGTTTAGAACATTTAAACCCCCAAGTTTAAAAAATAAAAATAAGATTTAATAAGATAACATTTAACAAAACATTCATTGTACTTCTTGTAACGCCCCAAATTTTGGACCTAGAAGTATTGGGCCTTGAGTTTTGGATCGGTTAAAAGGCAGCTTAAATAATTCAAATGTGTGATTTTGGAGTGTTTGGAGGGTACTATGAAGTCCTGAGTTCAAGTTAGGCCATAGGAAAAATTTTGATTTTTAGCCTTAGTGGAACCCTGATCTCAAGTGGTATGACTCTTAAATAAATCAGGGTAAAATAAGGCACAAAATGGAGTGTGGTGTAGTGGCAAAGTGGCGCCACTTAGGGGACAAGGAAGTGATGCCATAAAGGAAGCAAAGGGGTTCAAGGTTCAAGTCTTGGCTCTTGCAATTTATTTTGGTTTTTCTTTTAAATAAATCTAGAAGCGAGTAAGCGAGCTTTAAAGTTAAATGTGTTGGACTTATGACACAAAGGAGCTTGTGTCCTAGTGGTGGTGGTGTGACATGGTTATTTAGAGGACTATGGTTCGAATCCCTTTGCATGCAAAGGTTGATTATTTTGCTAATGCTTTAGTTTTCGGGGATTGATGGAGAATCCCACATCGGGAAGCTAACATGAGAATAGGTGAGGAGCTAGCTCTAAATAGAGCAAACCATGAGGAGAGTAGGCATATCTTTCTTGGCTTATCCCTTTCACGTTGTGGCGTGTCGTTTGGGTTAGGCATTGGATCATTCGTTGATCTGTATGCCGTTGGGTCACGGTGGTGGTGACCATAGTTGATCGACACGCCCACTCTTAAGAGTCAAAGGTGCGATTATTGTTGGCTTTTGGGCATAGCAGCATTCAGAGCGTGGATTAACTTCAGACACCTATCAGGTGTGTACTTCACCTTACTCTAGCTGTAGAACGGCAAATGCCAGAATGCCGAAATGGGCCATGTGGGCCCAATGAGCCCGTGGGCCCAATTGGGCAAATTGTATGATTGTGTAGTAAATGTTGGACTCGACTAGGTGAATCTCATATCTGTGGGTAGTTTTGGGCTAAAGGGCCACACGAGCTTGTAGGCCAACCTGAGTCGAGAACGGGCCTTAGGCCCATTCGCAACATTATCTCTGTTTAGAATACTTGAGTTGCTCAAAGCGACTGTAGGCTTTCTGAGGATTGATAAAATTATTGAAATACCCTTATAGGGTAGAATTATTGTAATACCCCCGATCTATAAAAGTACTATTTTACCCCTAATTTGCAAAATTACTATTTTACCCCTAATTTGTAAAGTTACCGTTTTACCTCTGATTTGTAAAGTTACTGTTTTACCCAGATTTGTTAAGTTACCGTTTTACCCCTGATTTGTAAAGTTATCGTTTTACCCCTGATTTGTTAGAAGTACCGTTTTACCCTCGGTTTACAAAATTACAGAAATACCCTAGTTACAAATTACAAAAATACGCTAAATTTCAAAATTACCAAAATACCCCTAGTTTGTGAAATTACTGAAATACCCCTGGTTTGTGAAATATCGAAATACCCCTAGGTTGTAAAATTACCGAAATACCTCTGTATGGTAGAATTATTGAAATAACCCTGTAGGGTAGAATTACCGAGATACCCTGTGGGGTAAAATTACAATTTTGCCCCTAGGGTGTTAAATGACTGTTTTGCCCTTGTGGGCAAGTGACTGACTTAGGCTGTGTGTTTGACGGATTTGACTGTGTCTGTATGACAGTGATTTGATTGATGTGACCATGGTTGTGTGATTGATATGTTTTAATATGTGTTTAAATGACTGATACTGAACATGGCCATTCTGCATACATGTGTGATGATTGAGCATAGCATACACGACATATTGGGTTGGGACATCGATTTGGAGGAAGTTCTGTGCTAGTGGCTTTGCCACGTATTCTGATTCTAGTGGCTTCGCCACGTTATCTGTTATTAGCAACATGGCTGCGTCCTTGGTGTGTAGGGCTGGGTGGGTCGAGTTTTTCCCCACATTGTGTGTTGGGTTAGTACGAGTGGTGTGATGGCTGGATTGGGATGGGGTTGCATTCACATATTGTTTTGATTCTGCTATGGGCTTGGCCCACACTATTCTGTATAGGGCTAAGGCCTAGACTGATCTGTTCTGTATAGGGCTTTGGCCCAGTCTGTTCTGCATATCTGTATTATACTGTTACTGATTTTGTTTTGGCTTAGGCCCACCTGATTCTGATTCTGATTTTGATTCTAATTCTGATAATGTTTCTGATTTTGTAATGTGCTAAGGCACATCTGGTGCTATCTGTTATAGTGGGCTAAGGCCCAATTGATATTGGAATTGTAGTAAAGCTAAGGCCTAGACTTTTAATTCTTTTGTATGACTGACTGTTCGTTTTATATAGTAGGAGATTACACATTGAGTTTTTAAAAAACTCACCCCATTTAATAATTGTGCAGATAATCCCAAGCATTAGGAGGATCGGTGCTGCGAAGGACTTGGAGAAGGCCACACATTGCTTATGCTCTGTCTTGATTTACTTTTAAGTACTTTATTTCGATTTGGGTTTAATAAGGCCTTTTAAACTTTCTGGTTTTTCCATTTGGGATTTTATTTATTGTTCTATAATTGCTAGAAGTCAGACACGGCTTTTCCAAAACAACAATTATTTTTCAAAATATCACGTTTCCGTAACTGTTTTAAATTAGGCTTCAGTAACAATTAAGGTTTTAAAGGTAATAACATTTTACAAGAGAACGTCTTTTAATAAACCACATTTTAAAAATATGTATACAAAATTTGAGATTTTACACAAGTTTTAAATGACAACAAGTTTTAATAAGAAGGGTTTTCAATGGAAACAAGGTTTTCGAAAAACATTTCAATATGACACGCCAGATTCAGGCCTAACTTCTAGGTCGGCTTTGGGGTGTTACACTTCCATATCGTAGAAAACATAGAGTAATCACCAATGTTTTAAAAGAAATGAGAAAGAATTGAATGGAGAATACTATTCCGAGGCTATTCGATTGAATCTCCCTATTTCCCCTTATTCTGTACTTAGACTTCCTTGTCAGGAGTGGATCTGTATCATTCTTTATGTTGGCTCACCCAAAGGAGGCTCAAGCTACCATGGCCACAAGCTTCAAACTAGGGCAAGAGAATTATTGTCCAGCAAAAAATCCTCTCTTCATTCTTCTTACGTTATCCTTTTATGTTTTCCTCAACAGTATAGGTGTCCTTCTCTCAAGATTCTTCTATCCTTGTTTGTACAGGGTAGTTACACCAGACTGGACAGCTCAGGCATGGTTGGCTCTTATTAGATAGTTGTCAATTGCGGCGGCAATTCTGAACGCAATCTGGAATTAACTCATGCAATGACATTACGGACATCTATCGACTACGGTGATAATTCTAGATGCAATCTGGAATTAACTCATGCAGCGACATTAATGCAATAAGATAGAAAAATTAAGGATAAAATAGGCTAGGATTCATTGAGTTATAAAATACAATTTACTAAACTGAACATGCTAAAATGTATTCTAAGGGTAACTAAATGGGAAAATTTAACCAAGAAGTAGGGGAAAACTTATGTTCTTTTTAGTGCTATCACACACCCCCAAACTTGAATTTTTACTTGTTCTTAAGTAAAGCAGAAGCTAGCAAGGCAGCAAAACATTACTAAGTAAGGCAAATGAACATTCTAGTGACTTGAATCACCTAAAATCCCAATGAATTGGTCACATTCAAATGAAAAAAAATTGCATCGATAATACATATGTAGCACCCCAAACTCAGCCTAGAAGTCTATACCGAATTTGGAATGCTACATTGATCACCGAAGTGATCGTGAGAAAATTTTACAAATTCAGTAGTTCAAAATTTAATTTCTGAAAATGTTTATCTCGAAGTGAATCAAAAGGTTTAATCTTATAAAATTCATCAGTAAGTTCAACAGTATAAAACATACGAATGAAAACTTAATAAGAGTTGTACCATAGTATTATGAAACTTTACAATATAAACTTAAACGAATAACAATTAAAACCTAAAAATAAAAGCTTATAACTTGTTTCCACCAAAACTGTCTAAGACATTCGCGTACTGAGTCTAGCATCCAAAATCCAGAACTGTACTTGACAGAAAAACTGAAGAGGGGGTGAGCTACTCGAGCTCAATGTGAGATCAAACCAGTTAATCTATAGAAATAGAAACGGGGATAAAAACAGAAATAAGAAGGTTGAAAGCAATTCAGATTTAGTTGCGAAGCAGAACTAACTTACAGAATTATTTAGAAAACCGGTCAATATATACAAAGCAAACTTACTAATGGATGACAGTTGAACGTATTCGCCCAACATCAACATACCATGATACTTTTTGATAACATTGGACAATCAGACACACTTACTCTCACGTACCAATCAGATACAGTAGCAATAACTCATAAGTCAGTCATAAAAATAGTTCAATTAGATAGATGTAGATAGAGTCTACAGAATTCTCATAGGCTTGAACGTCTTTCAGTCAACAATACAATCACATTCAGTCACAGTATCAGAAATTCTCAACCATTCACAAGTATCAAATCAGTAAACAGATCAATCAGATGCATATGAGTGCGAATGAGTTATAAAATAACCCACTCATCTAGCCAACACACCATCTCCGTCCAACCCTACACTTCCTATAGGGATTAAATCAACCCACCCATCCCTACACTCCAAGTAAGACCTCGAAAAGCCCATCCCACACTACACTCCATCTGATGTCACCTCGGGTTGCCCAACAACAATGATCTAAGAATTGTCCATGACCCTCAGGGTATTGGGACCGCCCTTGACCCTCTGGGTAATGGGGCTATTAGTATATTATGCAGCAATGCTAGCGTATAAGCTGTACTGTGCAATGCAATAAACCGCAGTACAGGCATGTAGTATGAACTGCCAGATTAGATAATGGTATGTAGTGTAGCTAATGTACATGCAATACGGTGTAATATGGTAATTTGCTATACCAATAGATTGTAGTAAAACTGCCAGTTCAATCAATGGTACGTAGCGTAGCTAAGTACATGCGGTACAGTGCAATGCGGTAATTTGCTATACCGAGAGGTTGTAGTAAAACTGCCAGGTCAGTCAATGATACGTAGCGATGCTGACGTATGTGTTGTATAGTGTGGTGCAAAAATCCGCAGTACAGTCAAATCGTCCATGACCCTCAAGGAATTGGGACTGCCCTCGACCCTCTGGGTATTAAGGGCTACAGTATGCAACTAAACTGCCAAATCGTAGATCTCTCTTCTCTTTAAAATCCCACCAAAACTTTATGTGCAGTTGTGTGTATGCAAATGTATGTATACAGATGTACCAATTCAGAATGCAATCTCAAACGGTCCTTCACAATTAGTCAATTAATTTCAGAAGTGTGTACACTCATACACCCGGATTCAGTACCTAACACAAGTAACACATAAACCGAAGTTAGAACAGAGTCAAATCTACCTTCAGTAAGCTTAGTCGAGGGTTAGAACATATAGAATTGCGATTGCACTTAAATTACCCTAAAATTAGAATTTGGCTAGTTAAGGCCACACGCTCGTGTGCTCCAGCCGTGTAGAGTAATACAGGCCATGTAGGGGTCCAAACGCCCATGTGCAGGGTAGCACACAACCATGTGACAGGGGCACACACCCGTGTGAAGCAAGGACACGACCGTATGGCAGAGCCGTTGAACTCATTGTCCAATTCTGCTAAAATAAGGTGCCGGGCAAACACGGCCGTGTGAGGGTCTCATACGCTCGTGTGCCCACCAGACATGCTCGTGTGTTCTGAAACGCACGTCCGTCTAAGATCCCTAATCCCCAAATTAGCCACACGGCCGTGTGGCTAGATTTCACGACCCAAAAACTCTGAATCTCTAATTTCCCTAAACTCATACGTCCGTGTGCCCAAGGGACATGGCCTTGTGAATTTTGACAAAATCCCCAAATCAGGCACACACCCGTGTGGCTAGGCCGTGTGGCACCCAAAATTGACCAGAAACATTAGTACCTAAATCCACACTGCTGTGTGCCTCAGCACACGCCCGTATGGTCATCGACGGGTCACAAAACCACCCCAAAATAGCCCCGAAACCTCTGTTTAAACCACCAGAACCTCCCCCAGCCTTAACAACATCACAAGTACATCAGAAACTAGAGTTTTCCCCTCCCTTACAACGTCTTAAGGCCCAAAAACGAAGGGTTTAGTGCATAGTCATGAAAAGCCGAAGAAAAAGGGATTAGCAAAAAAAATAATAATAAGAAAAGAGTGGACAAGATTCGAATCCCACACCTGTTTCGATGTTAGAGATATTGACAGAGGAGCGACAGTCTCAAAATCCGCAGGCAACCTGCTTAACCGACGAAAAATTAGGTGGAATCAAAAAGAAAAAGAAAAAGAGAAGAGAGGGAGAGGAAACATGAAACTAACAAATAGTAATCCTAAAAATAGAATTAAAAATAATATCCAGTAATAATAAAATAAAGAAAACAATTCAAATAGCTCTAAAAACAATAATAACGCTCACGCAAAGACTCAAACACAGGACCTTCATCACACCCACACTCCACTTATCCACTAGACCAATAGGCGCATTCTTGTCACTAATTTGCACAATTAAACACATATGTGCAACCTCCCCACTATCCTTATGCTCAAAGCCCAAAACTTCTATGCCCAAAATTTGGTGCGTTACAACATAAGCATGAATGAAAAAGATTGCAGCTTCATTAATGCCAGCATCATGTTTCAAACCTCAAATTCTATCTACCAAAATAACATTTATTGTATAATAATATAATTTTTTTATTTTTTTTAGAATAAGGGATATCGTTGCATTACTGTACCCTTGTTCTTGAGAAGTAACGATAGAGTGCAACAAACCCTTAGCGAGTACATAATTGCACCGACACACATGCAGCGACGGCCTTAGGATAGATTCATTTTTCTAACGCTTGTATTGGAGTGTTCCCTTTTTAAAATTCCAAAATACACCCACTTTGGAGTGTCTCTTTTTTAAACTATCTATACAGATAGGTAGTTGAAAAAGACAGTTACATTTAAGATTCAAGGAATGCTACTAGTCATTTATTACTAATGCAACCTAAATCATTCATCAATGTATTGAAGATACAACATTTAGTCAAATTTATCCAACTCATTCATTGACAATTCACATGATCCAAGAATTAAGCAGCGAACATAACAAAAATTTTTGAATAATTGTGCATAAACCTTGCGTGCTTCAAAAAAAATTAAAATGTAGGTGTATTTCCAAATCCTATATATATTCCTCCAAACTTAAAGATTGTATTGTCCCCAATACACTGACATGAATATGTAATGACAATGAAAATACAATGACAATTTATACTTATCAAAATAAAACCTACAACTACATGCAATGCATGACTACTATTACTAAAGCTTAAAACAAACTAACTCAGTTATTCGCAGCTGTCGATGTGGTTGTATAATGTTTCTTTCTCCTCCTTTTATCCTCCTCCTTCTTTCATTTTTTATCGTTGGAGTGCTTCTTTTTCTTTTCTTTGAGCTTTGTGCAGTCTGCGGATTGATCCTCAGTTCCTGGCTCAGCCCCAGCATCATCAGCTATTGTTTGTGTATGAGAGGTCACTTGGAGTGGTCCAGTGTAGACTACTATTGCTTATGAGTTGCATTGCTCCTCACTAGTGACCTCAGCAACTTCCACTGGTCTTGCTTCAGTTTGCTCCAAATTATCAATATTTGCACCCATAGATCTGGGTGCGGTGACAACCTTCTCAATAAAATCTTCTTTTTCTTTTTCATTCTTATTTTTAGTAACTATTTCTTCTTTAGCAACAACTTCTACTTTGACAAAAAACTTCTTCTTCTGCAGCATCAGTTTCCTTCTCAACAATAGTGTCCTCTTGATCAGCAAAAATACCATCCTCGAACAAGCTATCAATCTTACGTAGACATTCCTCAGTGTCCTTGGATTCTTCATCTTTGTCATTATTAGAGACTTGTATGATGGAAGGAGATGCCACTAATCGGTCTTAGTCTTTGAAGTCGTCATTCGTAGATGAATGCTCATAATTTTGAATAATTAGTAGAAACACTAGGAAGTCTGGTATTGAGAATAGGCTCAATTGGTTTAATGTGGCTACAATGGAACTGTTCCAGGCTTTAGTATAAGCATAAAATAAATTCTGAGAGTTTTCCATGTCCTCAATTGTTGGAACAAGTTTGATTTTCCTATTATTAATAAAAGTAACCATTTTCTCAACATCTTTCACCTTACGCCATAAGGATGTCTCTATATGCAGGGTTGTTCCTTTACTGTCGGCTTTGGCTTTACCCTTCTTTGTCTTGCTGGTTCCTGCCTCTATCAGAATTGATGCTTCTATGCTACAAGTCATCCTCTCGATAGAGGCTTCATTAATTGGTCCCTTATTATCCATGATTTCTTCATCTTACTAGGGCACAATGCCTTTCTACCGACATAGTGACATTACCAATAATGGGAAAACCAAAATGCCATCTACCTAGCGGCGCATTCAGCAATTTCTTGGTTGACGGTGGTGCTGTGGGTAGACGACAGTAGTCTGTAGTTAATAAAGTTAAACCATATTTTGCTGTACAATGTTAAGAAATAGTGGTGTGTCGTAAAATTCTTTGGATGTGACCCTATTTACCGTTCTCTTTCAATACAAAAATTCCTATATGAGTAGGTCCCTTTTCTCGTCCATCACTTCTGCAAAGAAATTGGAGTGTTCGTCGACATGACTGTAAGGTTATACAACTCATTGATTGTACTAGGGAAGGGGAATGGCTTCCAAGGTATACGCAAAAATTTCCCTATTTCAGTTTAGAAATGGTTCAATGAATTTGTTTGACCAACTCCTATTGTTATGACATGGAAATGCCCTATTCGGGTTGAAAATTTTGACTCAATATGTTGTCTTGAAATTTTCCCCTTGCTGCTTTATTCAAAAAGATTACCGGTTCCTTTTTCTGCACTTGCCTGGGGTATTTCGACTCGTGAACTGCAGTGGTAGAGGATGTAGGTTCTTCAATAGATTTGTTGGCTTTCTTGGTCAATCCTCTTGTTCTTACCATCTTTTATCGAGAAAAGACGATTTTAAGTGAAAAAGGTGGGATCTTGAGTACGGAAAAAGAATAAAAATAGTTGCTTGGATGCTTTACAATCGAAACAGTGGTGTAGACTTTATAGGGAGTGAAAGAGGAAGATGTAGAGTTTTGATGTTTTGTAGAGACATGCAAAATTAATGGGAAGAGTGGCATCCAATAAGAATTGTGCTTGCTCAAACAAATCAAACGGCTAGGTGGTTTTTGATCCAACAGTGAATATTGAAGTTCCCTTAATTCTAATTAATGGTAACACAGTGGTATGGAATGTGTTGACAACCGAATCTTATTGTGTCGACATTGGTACCTTATTATTCCGCAAAAAAAGGAAAGAAAACAAGATTTATAAAATAGGAATAAAATAAAATGAAATAGCGGAATTAAAAATTTAAAAATGTTTGTACCAAATTAATGGTCTCTACTTGCTCTTGATTTTTATTTCCTAAATAGTGTTTCAATCTTTGTCCATTGACTTTGAACTGGTGTCCATCACGTAAATCTCGAATTGTGACTGCATCATGGGGAAATACGTCGACAACTTCAAACAGTCTAAACCAACGTGAATGCAATTTACCTAGGTGCAATTTAAGTTGAGAATTGAATAATAAAACCTGTTAACCTGTGATAAATAGTCACTACAAAATAATCTTGTCATGCCAATGTTTGGTCTTGTCCTTATAAATTACAGTTTTTTAATAAGCATTTCTTCAAATCTCCTCTAGCTCGGTGATGTCCAAAGCCTTTTCTATCCAGCAGCTTCATAGTCCATGTTCACTTGTTTAATTGTCTACATCATTTTGTGTTCCAGTTCAACTGGTAAGTGACATGCTTTCCCAAAAACCAATTGGTACGGTGACATTCCCAATGGAGTCTTATATGCTATCCGCAATGCCCATAAAGCATCATTCAATCAGGAAGACCAATATCTTCTTAAAGGATTCATAACCTTTTCAAGAATTTTCTTAATTTGTCAATTTAAAACCTCAGCTTGTTTGTTGATTTGCGAATGATAAGTAGTGGCCATTCTGTGATTGACTCCATATCTCTTTAATGAGGATGCCACTTGGTTGCAATGAAAATGTGTACCCTAATCAGTAATCAAGGCCTTTGGTATGCCAAAAACTGGTGAGTATATGCTTGTGAAAATATTTGAGCATTGTCCTCACATATCCTTTGGGACAACAATAGCCTCCACCCACTTCGAGACATAGTCAACAATGATTAATATATAATGCTTTCCAAATGAACTTGGAAATGGTCCCATAAAATCCATTCCCCAAACATCAAATAATTCAACTTCCATAATTGGCTATTGTAACATTTCATTACATCAGGAAATAGAACCGTGCACTGACATTTACCGTATTGATTCACAAAATTATAAGCATCTTTGAACAATGACGGCAAGTAAAATCCTGATTGTGGAACCTTAGCAGCAATTCTCATACCACCGAAATGGTCTCCATAAGGAGCATCACTATAATGCTTCAGGATTGAAAGCATCTCTTCTTTCGGAACACAACACTGAATGATGTTGTCATTGCATACCTTGAATAAATAGGGCTGGTTCCAATGGTACTTCACTACATCATGAAGAAATCTAATAAAGGATGAACATAGAAGCGGATCGTAAAGTTTGTCAAAGTTTCAGATTTGACTTAGGGCTCTAGACGTTCAGAAAGAAACTTGGATTTTGACACAACTTGACACGAAATTGAATCCAAGTTAGATAAAACAATTAAAATAAATAACTAAAACAAAATAACAAATTAAAGATTAAGGAAGCGAATAAAGAAGATAAATGGAAAGATAGAACATGGTGTGTAGAAGTCCTAAGAAGCCTTAGAAACACGAAAAATCCACAACCCCCTTTAAGCGGCTCTAATTTCCCCTCCTAGATAGAAACCTTGGTAAGAAAAAGTTTGAAGATGATCCCCACAATCAAAAAAGATTGTTAAAACTCTTCTAAAAGAAACTCAAGAGAAATTCTTGAAAAGAAAAACCCAAAGAGAATTTATTACCTCAAAAGAGAAATAGAATAATAATGAATTGTCTATATTATGTACAATGCAAAGGCCTATATATAGGCTTACTAAATAAATCTAAATAAAACTCCTAACTATACTAAAACTCCAATTTTAATCTAAATAAGAAGTAGTTTTAAACTAAACTTTCTTATTAACATAAAATTCCTAAATAACTTAAAATACTTAATAATTATCAAAAATTCGAAATGAAATAATAATAAAATAATAAGAGATGATAAATAAAATATTTGGCTCATATATAATAAAAATTAAGCCTAAAACTCAAACCCAATATGAAACGTCTAGGTTTCTGAGATCAATTGGGGTTCTTGAAGTGAAATGCCTAAGCTTGTTAGCATTTTCCATATGGGCTTGTCATCATAGATTGAGAGTTAAGGCCCACGAACATAATTAGTCTCTTCTAACTCATCATTACTCTAAAATTCATCATCTTGAAACTTCAACTCTTCTTCTCAAATTCTTTTCATGATAAAGTCTTGAACCACTAAGTTGAGTTTTGACTTTATCTGTCTGGATTTGGATCTCGTAATTGGGCCTTGAGGGAAACTAAGCTTATCTCTATTATAGCCTTTGAATTATGTTGAGTTGCTCGTATCATTCCCCCTTCCACAAAAGGATTTGTTGTAACAGTCTGATTTAGGAGCTAATCGAAATAGTGGTTTTGAGACCACTAATTCGAGGTTGGAGGAAATTATTTTCAATATTTTATTATGTGTTATAGCATGTTTTTAAGAGTGCACGAAAAATTTGGTAAATTAATTTTAGCGATTGCTTACTCAAATTTGAAAAATGACTAAATCGCATAATAGCCAAAAGTTTTGTTGTATTAGCCAAAGGTGTTAAACAGCTTGAGAACCAAAATGTGGGGTGTTTAAAGGGCAATTAGGCCTTTAGCAAAGGCATGGCCGGCCATAGGAGACAATAGCCTAGGAAAAGTCAAATTTTAGGTGGCATTAGGTGATTAAATTGGTTAGAATTGAATAAAATAAATAAAAAGGTTTCATCTTCTTACTTTCTTCCTTCTTCCACCAAAATCTCACCATGGAATTAGCTATTTGAAGCTTCAAAACTTTCAGCCACCCATCTCTCTTGCAAGTAAGTGATTTTAAGGTCTTTTCTTAATAATTTTTGTACTTTTGGGACCTTTATAACATGAGTTATCAAATTGGGGGACCATTTTGCAAAATGGTGGAAAGTTGAGGGTTTTACCATGAAAGTGTTTATGTTGTTAGCTGAAATTTTATGGAAGAAAATGAATCATAGGGGACCATTTTGCAAAATTGTTGCATGAAAACACTTAGATTGGACTTAGTTGTAGTTGTAAAATAAAGAGTAATTGTGTGAAATAATGGAAATTTTGAGTTGCCATAAGAGTGAAAAGAGTTCGGTTAGGCTTGGTGAATAAGGAAATTCAATAGAAATCAATTTCTGAACCTAGGGGCAAATGGTCATTTTGCCAAAGTCTAGGGGCAAAATGGTCATTTTGCAAAATTATGATTCTTGAGTTGTTTAGATTAAAATAGTGATTAAATTAGTGAATTTTTATTGTTATAGATTAAGAAGTACGAGACCCGAACCTTGACTGGGGGAAAACCAAGCTTGTAGATTGATTCGAACTAGCCGTCTACATTTTGTATACCGAGGTAAGTTGTAGGTAAATAATACAACATTACTAATTTTTATGAATGAAATCATTGTTTTGTCATAAGATAATGCATTGTGAAATGAGCTAAGTATGAGAATATTCTTTGAGCAAGAATTGTCAAATGATGATTTTTTTTTTAGTAATGAATTGATGAGAAACTATGCGATAAAACTCAGTTGAATATTAAGAATAGACTGGATATTCATGCCATGATACTACGGTTGATACGAGAGCAAGTGTAAGACCATGTCTGGGACATGGCGTCAGCCTCGTTACGTGTTAGTGTAATCTGGGACATGGCATCGACACAAAAATGTGCTAGCCAGTGTAAGACCATGTCTAGGACATGGCATCGACATTGATACGAGTGCTAGTGTAAGACCATGTCTGGGACATGGCCTCAGATTAGAGGTGTGTCAGTGTAAGACCATGTCTAGGACATGGCATCGGCATGGATAGAGAAGAGCCAGTGTAGGACCATGTCTAGGACATGGCATCAACCTCGAAACATTGAGAGTCAGTGTAAGACCATGTCTGGGACATGGCATCGACTTGATATGTGAGATAGTGTAAGTCCATATCTGGGACATGGCATCTACTTGATATGTGAGTTAGTGTAAGACCATCTCTACGAGATAGCATCGCCTTGGTACCCTATGTTGGAGGCTCATTGAATATCCATTCGTATTCTAAATAGTTCAACGGGGAAATGTAAAGGTATTGTTAAGTTGGGAGATATTGTGATGATTTTTATGAGTGGTACAGGTACCTAAGTGTAATGTATGAAATGTGAGCTCACTAGTATGTGTATGATTAGTAAAGGATGAAGACAAGTAAGTTATGTTTGTGGCCATTTCTTGTATCATGCACAAATTGTGATGTATTAAAAATACGCTATGACATAGTAAATTGTTGTTATTTATTTACTTATAACTTACTAAGCTTTATGCTTACCCTATCTCCTTTCCATTTTCTTATAGTGTCGCCTAGTTAGCTCGTGGATCAAAGTACGTCGAAGGCTTCGTTCACACTATCATCCAAAGCACTTGGTATAGTTAGTTTTAGCATTTTGAGAATATGGCATGTATAGGATTTTATTCTTTTGTTAAGTGTCATATTATGTGATATACGTGATATGAAGTAATAAAATTTATAAACTATGATCGTACCCAAAACTAACTATTATCACGATTTAAGGCAAGCACAATTATCAAACAATAGTATAGCTTAGTGGCAAGACTGAGATATCGTACCCAAGGGAACCAAAAGTACTAGTACTAACTTTCTTTCTATTATTTAACCTAGAAATAAAAGGGGATTTTTATTAAACTAAACTAATTATTGGACTAAGCTAAGAATGCACAAAAAGTGAATTGGGGAAAAACTCTTAGGAAAATTGATTGACTTGGACAATACTCAAGGGAGAATCTACCTAGACTTTACTTGTTATCAACTCTTGAACTAGACGA
This sequence comes from Gossypium stocksii, assembly GCA_020496765.1. Lineage (NCBI taxonomy): Eukaryota > Viridiplantae > Streptophyta > Magnoliopsida > Malvales > Malvaceae > Gossypium > Gossypium stocksii. Next base: position 97,327,614 of record CM035629.1, on the reverse strand, counting down.
TTTATTCACTTGACTTGATCCGTAGAAATCCCTAACTTATGTTAATATCTCTCTCGAGACTAAAAACAACTAACCCTAGGTTGATTAATTGAAATCTCTTTCTAATTAAAACCTCTAGTGTCGCATTAACTCGATTTATGGATTCCCTTATTAGGTTTGACCCTAATCTGACAGATTTTCGTCGTCTTATCTCTAGGATTGTGATCAGCTCCGCTTAATTGTGCTAGATCTACTCCTATGCAGGGACTTTTGCTCCTCTACATAAGCACATTCGACTTAAATCAATATCCTGGAAATATCAATTTAAGAGTTAAAAACACAATTAAGAAAAAATCAAATATTTTTTATATAATTCAAGAGAAAATAATAACAAGATCTGTCTTAGGTTTCATCCCCCTTAAGTATTTGGGGGATTTAGTTCATAATTATAAAAGAAAACATCTCAGAAGAAATAAAATATCAAAACATAAAGAACCCTAAAACCACTGTAGGAATTTGAAGGGAGATCTTCGGTCTTTGAGGGAGAATTCGGCTTCTGAGATGGATCAATAGGCTTTCCTTGGAGTATTCATTGCTTCTACTCTTTGTGTTAACGGGAAATAAGCACCTTCTTGAGGGGAGAAAAGTACCCTTTTGAGGGAGAAAAAGCACACCCTTGAAGTTGCCTCCTAAGGTCTTTATATAGAGTTTGGGAATGCCTTTCTTAGCCCCTAAGCACCCTTTTCTGAGTGAAATTGAGCTTCCTCACGATAGGGACACACCCGTGTGCCACGCCCATGAGGATCAAAGCCCAGGCTATGCTCGGGCCTGTTAAGGTGGCATGGCCGTATGGTCTGACCGTATGAGTTGGGGTTGGGCTGTGTCCGAGCTCAAGGTGGCAAGGCCATATGGCACGACCGTGTGGTGAATCTCTGGGCCGTGTTGTTTTCATACTTTGGCCCATTTTCTCTGTTTTCAGCCCGTTTCTCGTTCTTTTCACTTCTCTATGCTCACCTGAGTATAAAACATGAAATTAAAGGTTTAAGAGCATCAATTTACACACATCAAGGGGTAATTCATCCAGAATTTAGGCTAAGCATGAGGTAAAAACATGTATAATTTATCATTTATCATTATGTTTTTGGAGCCAAATGTGTTGGCTTGAATTTGAAATACTTCATTCTGTATAAAGCCAAAGATATTGACTAATATTTGACAATGGTTCTTAAATGCAAATGTTGTTGTTTTTAATGAAAGTACAAGTTGTTTTGATGAACAAGAATGTTAGGATGGTTGTATAGACGTTTGGCTGTATTGAATATGTTTAGTTGTGTGAATGCTAAATTCTGGCCATTGGCTGAATTCTGGAGTCTTGGTATGCTTGGATATATGTTAGACTTTGTTTCAAGGGGGTAAAAAGGCTTGGCAGATAGCCATATTTTCTCCACATGGGTAGACACACGGGTGTGTGTCTAAGCCGTGTGTGACACACGGTTAGCCCCACGGGCGTATGGTTAAGCCGTGTGTCGCCTACACATTTAATTAGTAGAAATAAATGCCCAGTAGTAAACACACGAGCATGAGACACGGCCATGTGTCTCAACCGTGTGATGGACACAGCTTAGCACACAAGCGTGTGCTACGACCGTGTGATTGCTAACGTCAGAAACAGAATGTTAAGGTTTTCGTACACCGGCTACGACACGAGCGTGTCATTGCCATGTAAGCGACACGTACTGAGTACACGGGCGTGTGCCAGATCGTGTGAAAACCCCTGTAGGTTCAATGTTAGAAAATAAATCCACATGGATGAGGGGCATAGGCGTGTCCTTAGGTGCTTAGGCTGTGTGAACCACACAAGCCATCAGCACGACCATGTCTAGAGGTAACACGCCCATGCGTGTGCCCTGTTTTTAGTAGTCCTTGATGAAATTTTCTTAAGTATCCAAAATGGTCTGGGATTGTTTCTAAACTATGTTTAGGCCTCGTAGGCCCATATGAAGGTCCGTAGGACAATGTTTGAAAATGTTTTAAATTGGGACGCATTTCATAAGCTCAAGTTTGAATGTTTGTAAATGTTTAGTAAGGTAATGCCTCAAACCCTGTGCCGACATCAAAGATGGGTAAGGGGTGTAACATTTAATGGTATCAGAGCTATGGTTTAGTCGATTCTAGGATTAACCTAGCTTGTGTACGAGTCTAGCTATACATGCCATAACTGTAATATGATAGTGTGACGACTCTTGACGATTATAAATTATAGATCCTGAAGGAGCTATGACAGACGATGTGGAAAGTAACACGCTGGCTCTCGTTGAAAAGACCACACCAGTTGAGACTGGGCCCGTGACAATGAGTCAGGGCAGAGGGGCTAGAGAACCCTACCTCCAAATAATGAATGTTTGCTATACAGAGTACATTCAAGCAAATCTGAATACTCCACCTCCCCCACCTCCACTGATCTCTCAGCCTATCCCTGCAGCTCCTCAAAGAACAGATTGGGTTAGAAGGGAGAAACCCCCGATTGATGGAATTAGGAAACATGGGGCCAAAGAATTCTGGGTAAATAAAGATGATGGCCCGGAGAGAGCTGAGTTCTTGTTAGAGGACACCATCTGAGTGTTCGATGAGCTATCATGCACGCCTGAACAGTGCATAAAATGCGTAGTGTCACTTCTACGAGATTCGGCATACCAGTGGTGGAATACTCTCGTGTATGTTGTACCGAGAGAGAGGGTGACTTGGAAATTCTTTTTGGAGGAGTTCCATAAAAAGTATATCAGTCAGAGGTTCATCGACCATAAGAGGAAAGAGTGTCTGAAACTTAAACAAGGCCGAATGATAGTGACAAAATATGAGCTCGAGTTTGTAAGACTTAGCAAGTACGCCCGGGAGTGCGTATCTACAGATGCCACAATGTGTAGAAGGTTTGAAGACGGTCTAAATGAAGACATTTGGTTGCTAGTTGGCATCTTGGAGTTGAAAGAGTTTGTAGTGCTCGTTGATAGAGCATGTAAGGCCGAAGAGTTGGCCAAGGAGAAGAGAAAAGCTGATATGGAGTCTAGGGACTCAAAGAAAAGACAGATGGGGAAATCACATCAGTCCTCATCCAAGAGATCTAAAAAGTTTACCACTTGATCCAATGCTTCTATAGGATATTCGGGCAGAAGCAAGAATAAGCAGCATACAATGCCCAAAGTTCAGACTACCTCTTTTGTGAGTATTGGTAGTGCTCGACTGGATGACCTAAGTGCTCACAGTATGGTAAACGACACTTCGGTGAGTGTCGAGGAAATGAAAGAGGTTGTTTTCAGTGCAGTTCACTTGATCATTTCATCCGAGACTGTCCTGAGATGGATAAGGGAAATAAAAAGCAAGAGGTGAGAGCGAGTAGTGCTCTTTCGAGGGGTAGACCACAGAAGAACCCGGATAGTGGGGCTAGTAGTTAAGGTGCCCCTAGAAATTCCGCGACGAGGTTAGAAGGCAGAGCACCTGCGAGGACCTACGCTATTCGTGCCCGTGAAGAAGTTTTATCTCTCGACTTGATTACCTTTTCTATCCATAATATACCTGTTATTGCCTTGATTTATCCGAGGTTTACCCACCCATATATGTGTATAAAACTGGTACCTAGTATGAATGTGCATGTTGAGTCAACCGAGTTTGTCGTAAAGGTGTCGAACCCACTAGGCAAGCATGTACTAATTGACCAAGTATGCAGAGATTGTCCATTGACAATTAGAGATCATTATTTTCTAGCTAACTTAATGCTACTGCCGTTTGACGAATTTGATATAATCCTTGGTATGGATTGGTTGACTACCCATGATGTAGTGGTAAATTGTGGAAAGAAGTTTATTGAGTTGAAATGTGAAAACGGGGATGTTCTTCGGATTAAATCAGGTGAATTGAATGGTCTACCTATAGTAATGACTTTTATGATGGCTCAGAGGTATTTGAGAAAGGGGTATAAGTCGTACCTTGCTTTTGTATTGAATACTCAAATGTGAAAGTAAAGATTGATTCAGTGCCAGTGGTATGCGAGTACCCGGATGTGTTTCTAGAAGAGTTGCCCTGATTACCTCTAGAACGGGAAGTTGAGTTTGGTATAGAGTTAGTCCCTAGTACGGCGCCTATCTCAATCTCTCCATATAGGATGGCTTCGACAGAACTTAAGGAATTGAAGACTCAGCTGCAAGACTTAACGGATAAGGGTTTTGCAAGATTGAGCTATTCTCCGTGGGGAGCTCCGGTATTATTTGTTAAGAAAAAGGATGGTTTAATGAGACTGTGCATAGACTATCGTAAGCTCAATAAGGTTACAATGAAGAATAAGTACCCTTACCGAGGATCGATGACTTGTTTTGATCAGCTAAAAGGAGCAACCGTATTCTTTAAGATAGACCTAAGGTCGGGGTATTACCAGTTGAGAGTCAAGGAACAAGATGTACCGAAAACTACCTTTTGAACGTGGTACAGCCACTATGAGTTCCTCATCATGCCCTTTGGCTTGACAAATGCCCCCGTGATATTTATGGACTTGATGAACCACATTTTTCAACCCTACTTGGACAAGTTCATTGTCATCTTCATTAATGATATACTCGTCTATTCTCGTGACGAGGGTGAGCATGTGAAGCACTTCAGGACCATATTGCAGACTTTGAGAGATAAACAGTTGTACGCCAAGTTTAGCAATAGTGGATTTTGTCTACGAGAGGTTGGATTCTTAGGACACATTATGTCAGGAGATGGGATCAGAGTCGACCAGAGCAAGATATCGGCTATTGTTGAGTGGAAACCACTGAGGAACATAACAGAGATTAGGAGTTTCTTGGGCCTAGTGGACTACTACCAATGATTTGTTAAAGGGTTTTCAATGATCGCTACTCCGACGATGAGGCTGCTTCAAAAAGATGTTAAATTTGAGTGGACAGAAAAGTGCCAACAAAGTTTTGAGAAGTTAAAGGCTTTGTTGACCGAGAAAAGAATTTGTAGTGTATAATGATGCTTCCTTGAATGGATTGGGGTGTGTGCTCATGCAAGAAGGCAAGGTAATAGCCTATGTCAAGAGGCAACTAAAGCCACACGAGAAAAGTTACCCAACCCATGATTTAGAGTTGGCCGCCATCGTGTTTGCATTGAAGATTTGGAGACACTATTGGTATGGCCAAAGATGACGAGTTTTTACAGACCACAAAAGTTTAAAGAATTTAATGATGCAAAAAGATTTGAATCTACGGAAATGAAGATGGCTAGAGTTACTAAAGGACTACGAGTTGGTGATTGACTACCACCCTGGGAGATAAAATATAGTTGCTGATGCACTAAGTAGGAAATCATTGTTTGCCTTGAGGGCCATGAATGCTTAGTTGACTATAAGTGATGATGGATCAATCCTAGCCGTGATGAGACCCAGAACCGATGTTTCTGAAAGAGATTGTCAAAGCTCAGAAAAATGATAAGGATTTACAAGCTAAAGTGGCTCAGTGCGAGAAGTGTAATGGTTTCGATTTTTAAGTTGGCGTCGATGGTTGTCTAGTGTATCGAGATAGGATTTGTGTACTGAAGGATGATGAGCTTATTTAGAGGATTTTGTGAGAGGTGCATAGTAGTCATTTATCTATTCACCCGAGTAGCGTAAAAATGTATAATAACTTGAAGAAAATGTACTAGTGGTCAGAAATGAAAAGAGATATTTCAGAGTTTGTCTCTAAATGTCTAGTTTTTCATCAAGTAAAAGCTGAACACCAAGTACCTTTGGGTTTACTTCAACCCATAATGGTTCCTGAGTAGAAATGGGACCGAGTTACCATGGACTTCGTGTCAGGGCTGCCTTTGTTGCCTAAGAAGAAAGATACGGTATGGGTTGTAGTGGATAGACTAACAAAGTCAGATCACTTCATATCAGTGTGTACTAATTTCCCACTCGAGAAACTAGCTGAGTTGTACATTTTCGAGTTAGTGAGGCTGCACAAAGTACCCTTGTCAATTATTTCGGACAGAGATCCGAGTTTTATGTCACGATTTTGGAAGAAACTACAAGATGCTTTGGGAACTAAACTGAATTTTAGCACGGCTTTCCATCTGTAGACTGATGGCCAGTCTAAGAGGGTAATCCAGATACTGGAGGACATTTTGAGATGTTGTGTCCTCGAGTTCCAAGGCAGTTGGGAGAAGTACTTGCCACTAGTTGAATTCGCCTACAATAATAGTTATCAGTCGAGCTTGAAAATGGCGCCTTATGAGGCTTTATATGGGCGCAAGTGTCGAACGCCCTTGTATCAGTCAGAACTTAAAGAGAATCAGATACACAGGGTCGACTTAATTAAAGATACCGAAGAGAAGCTTAAGGCGATTCATGATTGCTTGAAAACTGCCTCGGACAGATAGATATCCTACATGGATTTAAAAGGGAAAGAGATTGAGTATCAAGTCGGGGATAAAGTATTTTTGAAAGTGTCACTGTGGAAGAAAGTCCTCAGATTCAGTAGGAAAGGCAAGTTGAGTCCACGATTTATTAGACCTTACGAGGTGACTAAGAGTATTGGACCGGTAGCCTACCGATTAGCATTGCCTCAGGAGTTAGAGAAAATCCATGATGTACTTCATGTATCTATGTTACACCGCTACCACTCCGACCCTTCACACGTGATATCATCAGCAGAGATTAAAATAAGCCCGGATATGACCTACAGTGAAGAACCGGTTAAGATTTTGGATCAAGAGGTCAAGCGATTGAGAAATAAAAGCATAGCGCTTGTGAAAGTATTATGGCATCAACATGGAGTCGAAGAGGCCACGTGGAAAACTGAGGAGTCTATGAGAGACCAATACCCAAACGTAATTACTGGTAAGATTTTCGAGGACAAAAATCCCTAAAGGGGAGAATTGTAACAACCCAATTTAGGAGCTAGTCGGAACAGTAGTTTTGGGACCACTAAGTTGAGGTTGGAGGAAATTATTTTCAATATTTTATTATGGGTTATAGCATGTTTTTAAGAGTGCATGAAAAATTTGGTAAATTAATTTTAGCAATTGCTTACTCAATTTCGAAAAAGGACTAAATCGCATAATAGCCAAAAGTTTAGTTTTATTAGTCAAAGGTGTTAAGTAGCTTGAGAACCAAAATGTGGGGTGTTTAAAGGGCAATTAGGCCATTAGCAAAGGCATGGCTGGCCATAGGGGACAATAGGCTAGGAAAAGTCAAATTTTAGGTGGCATTAGGTGATTAAATTGGTTAGAATTAAATAAAATAAATAAAAAGGTTTCATCTTCTTACTTTCTTCCTTCTTCCACCAAAATCTCACCATGGAAATAACCATTTGAAGCTTCAAAAATTTCAGCCACCCATCTCTCTTGCAAGTAAGTGATTTTAAGGTCTTTTCTGAATAATTTTTGTACTTTTGGAACCCTTATAACATGAGCTATCAAATGGGGGGACCATTTTACAAAATGGTGGAAATTTTAGGGTTTTACCATGAAAGTTTTTTGTGTTGTTAGCTAAAATTTTATGGAAGAAAATGAATCATAGTTGTTAAATAAACAACTATTGTGAAAGAGTTTGCATGAAAACACTTAGATTGGACTTAGCTGTAGAAGTTGTAAAATAAAGAGTAATTGTGTGAAATAATGGAAACTTTGAGTTGCTATAAGAGTGAAAAGAGTTTGGTTAGGCTTGGTGAATAAGGAAATTTGATATAAATCAATTTCTAAGCCTAGGGGTAAAATGGTCATTTTGCCAAAGTCTAGGGGTAAAATGGTTATTTTGCCAAATTATGATTCTTGAGTTGTTTAGATTAAAATAGTGATTAAATTAGTGAATTTTTATTATTATAGATCAAGAAGTACAAGACCAGAACCTTGACTGGGACAAAACCAAGCTTATAGATTGATTCGAGCTAGTCATCCACATTTTGTATATTGAGGTAAGTTGTAGGTAAATAATACAACATTACTAATTTTTATGCATGAAATCATTGTTTTTTCATAAGATAATGCATTGTGAAATGAGCTATGTATGAGAATATTCTTTGAGCAAGAATTGTCAAATGATGATTTTTCTTTAGTAATGAATTGGTGAGAAACTATGCAATAGAACCCAATTGAATATTAAGAATAGATTGGATATTCATGCCATGATACTAGGGTCGATATGAGAGCTAGTGTAAGACCATGTCTGGGACATGGCATCAGCCTCGTTACGTGTTAGTGTAAGACCATGTCTGAGACATGGCATCGACACGGAAATGTGTTAGCCAGTGTAAGACCATGTCTGGGACATGGCATCGATGTTGATATGGGTGCTAGTGTAAGACCTTACTTGGGACATGGCATCAGCCTTGTTAGGCAAGCTAGTGTAAGACCATGTTTGGGACATGGCATCGGCTTAGAGGTGTGTCAATGTAAGACCATGTCTGGGACATGGCATTGGCACAGATAAATGAGAGCCAGAGTAAGACCATGTCTGAGACATGGCATCAGCCTCGATACATTGAGAGTTAGTGTAAGACCATGTCTGGGACATGGCACCGACTTGATATGTGAGCTAGTGTAAGACCATGTCTGGGACATGGCATCTGCTTGATACCCTATGTTGGAGGCTCATTGAATATACTTTCATATTCTAAATAGTTTAACGGGGAAATTTAAAGCTAATGTTAAGTTGAGAGATATTGTGATGATTTTTGCGAGTAGTGCAGGTACCTAAGTGTAATATATGAAATGTGAGCTCACTAGTATGTGTATGATTAGTAAAGGATAAAGACGAGTAAGTTATGTTTGTGGCCATTTCTTGTATCATGCACAAATTGTGATGTATTAAAAATATGTTATGACATAGTAAATTGTTGTTATTTATTTACTGATAACTTACTAAGCTTTCTACTTACCCCATCCCCTTTCCATTTTCTTATAGTGTTGCCTAATTAGCTCGTGGATCAAAGAACATCAGAGGTTTCGTTCACACTATCATCCAAAGCACTCGGTATAGCTAGTTTTAGCATTTTGAGAATATGGCGTGTATAGGATTTTATTCTTTTGTTAAGTGTAATATTATGTTTTTGGAGCCAAATGTGTTGGCTTGAATTTGAAATACTTCATTTTCTATAAAGCCAAAGATTTTGACTAATATTTGACAATGGTTCTTAAATGTAAATGTTGTTGTTTTTAATGAAAGTACAAGTTGTTTGGATGAACAAGAATGTTAGGATGGTTGTATAGACGTGTGTTTGGATTGAATTTTTTTTAGTTGGGTGAATGCCGAATTATGGCCATTGGCTGAGTTTTGGAGTCTTAGTATGCTTGGATATGTGTTAGACTTTGTTTTAGGGAGGCAAAAAAGCTTGGTAGATAGCCTTATTTTGTCCACATGGGCGTGTGTATAGGCCGTGTGTGACACACGGTTAGCCCCACGAGCATGTGGTTAGGCCGTGTGTCCCCTGCACCTTTAATTGGTAGAAATAAATGCCTAGTAGTAAACACACGGGCATGAGACACGGCCGTTTGTCTCAACCATGTGAAGGACACGACCTAGCACACGGGCATGTGCCACGACCGTGTGATTGTTGTCGTCAGAAACAGAATGTCAAGGTTTTTGCACACGGGCTACGACACGAGTGTGTCATGGCTGTGTGAGGGACAAGGGCTAAGCACATGGGCGTGTGCTAAACCATGTGAAAACCCTGTAGGTTCGATGTTAGAAAATAAATCCACACGGACGAGGGGCACAAGCGTGTCCCTAGATGCTTAGGCCGTGTGAACAACATAGGTCATCAGCACTGCCATGTCTAGAGGCTATACGGGCGTGTTGCCCTTCCACACGAGCGTGTGCCCTGTTTTTAATAGTCTTTGATGAAATATTCTTAAGTATCTGAAATGGTCCTGGATTGTTTCTAAACTACGTTTAGGCCTCGTAGGCCCATATGAAGGTCCGTAGGACAATGTTTGAAAAAGCTTTAAACTGGGATGCATTTCATTTGCTTAAATTTGAATGTTTGCAAGTGTTTAGTAAGGTAATGCCTCAAACCCTGTCCCGGCGTCGGAGACGGGTAAGGGGTGTTACATTCGTCCTTGAATCTGCAATATCAAAAAGAGAAGGGTTACCGACATTAAAAGTGGCACTAACATTATACTCACTGGAAAGGTCGATTTGATATGCATTATCATTAATGCACTTGAGTACTTGAAAAGGTCCATCACCACATGGGTCCAAATTTGTTTTGCGTTTAGTTGGAAATCGCTCTTTTCTCATGTGGACCCAAACCCAATCCCCAGGCTCAAAGATAATTTGCTTGGGCCTCTTGTTAGCTTTGTTGGTAGTTGCTTCATTTGTTTTGGCGATTCATTGTCTTGCTTTCGCATGCATGGATTTCACCAATTTAGCATTCTTCTCACTATCTAAACTAAAAAAATTTTCTATAGGCAATGGTATAAGATCAAGTATAGTTAGTGGATCAAAACCATAAACAAGTTCAAATGGGGAATAGACAGTTGTAGAGTGAATAGATCTGTTATATGCAAACTCAAAAAATGGCAAACATTCTTCCCAATTTTTAAGGTTCTTACCCACAACAGTTGATAGTAAAGCACCTAAGACTTGATTGACCACCTTAGTTTTTCTAGTGGTTTGGGGGTGACTTGTAGTAGAATATAATAATTTAGTACCAAGCTTACCCCCACAATACTTTCCAAAAGTGGCTTAGGAACTTTACGTCTCTGTCCGATACAATGGTGCAAGGTATCCCATGTAGGCACACCACCTCTCGAAAGAATAAGTTAGCCACATGTGTAGCACCATCTGTTTTGTGACAATGAATGAAATGAGCCATCTTTGAAAACCTATCAACAACAACAAAGATACTTTCTTGATCCTTTTTGGTTCGTGGTAAACCAAGAATGAAATCCATGGATAAGTTTATTAAATGGTGAAGAAGGAATCAACAAAGGAGTATAAAGTTTATGAGGCATTACCTTAGATTTTGCTTGTTGACAAGTAATACAATTAGAACATACCTTTTCAATGTCCCTTTTCATGTGTGGCTAATAAAAATGTTCATGTAGAATATCTAGTGTCTTGGCGGCACCAAAGTATCCCATTAGGCCTCAACTGTGCGCCTCATGAATTAATAACTCTCTCATAGAACATTGTGGAACACATAACCTATTTATGGGAAAAAGAAACCCATCTATAAGATAAAACTTGTTAAAGGCACCATTCCCACAATTAGAAAAAAAACATTTGCAAAATCAACATCATTTAAGTATAAATCTTTTATATGTTCAAACCTTAAGACTTCAGCATTTAATGTAGTTATCAAAAAATATCTACGAGGTAAGGCATCAACAACTAAATTTTCGGTACCTATTTTATACTTAATTGTATATGGAAATGTCTTTATAAATTCTACCTATCGAGCGTGTCTCTTGCTTAGCTTACCTTGTCCCTTTAACCATTTTAGAGATTCATGATCTGTATGGATAACGAACTAATTTGGCAGCAAGTAATGTTGCCAAACTTGTAGAGCTCGAACTAATGCTAGTAACTCCTTATCGTAAGTTGAGTAGTTTAATTGCGCCCCATTCAATTTTTCACTAAAATATGCGATTGGCCTTTTTTCTTTCATCAACACGGCACCAATTCCAATACCTGAGGCATCACATTCAAGTTTAAAAGTATTAGAAAAATCAGGTAATTTAAGAACCGGAGCAGAACATAACTTATCTTTTAAAGTTTGAAGGGCCTTTTCCTGAGCTTCTCCCCACTTAAAACCCATAGAGTTTTTAATAATCTCAGTTAATGGAGCTACAATAGTGGATAAATCCTTCACAAAATGTCTATAAAAACTTGCTAAACCATGGAAAGATCTTAGCTCGGTAATTGATTTAGGAGTGGGCCACTCTCTATTTTCCTTTACTTTTTCCTCATCGACATGAATCCCTTAAGCACTTACTATAAAACCTAAAAAGATTAGTTTATCACAAAAAAAGTGCATTTATCAAGGTTGGCAAATAATTTTTCAGTTCACAAAATATACAAAATAGATTTAACATGAAAAACATGGTCATCTAAAGAAGTTGAGTAAATCAGAATATCATCAAAATATACTACCACAAATTTACCCAAATAAGGTCTCAAAACATGGTTCATCAAGCACATGAAAGTACTAGGTGCATTAGTCAAACCAAAAGGCATGACTAACCATTCATATAAACCAAACTTAGTTTTAAAGGTTGTTTCCCATTCATCCCCCTCTTTCATTTGAATTTGATGGTAGCCGCTTTTTAAATCAATTTTTGTAAAGATACAAGCACTATAAAGTTCATCAAACATATCATCAAGCCTTGGAATAAGATGTCTATACTTAATAGTAATTTGGTTAATTGGTTGAAAATCGACGCACATTCTTTATGTACCATCTTTCTTTGGCACCAAAATCACTGGCACTACACAAGGACTTAAACTTTTACGAATGTGACCCTTCGCCAAAAGTTCATCTACTTGCTTTTGTAACTCATTCGTCTCCTCAGGATTCCTTCAATAAGCTAGTCGATTTGGAATTGTTGACCTAGGTACTAAGTCAATTTGTTGCTCAATACCCCTCAAAGGTGGCAATCCTTTACGTGCTTCTTCAAAAATATCTTTATATTCCTGTAAAAGAGACACACAAACACTAGGCAAAGAGTTGTGAAGGTTAGTCAAAGATAAACAATTTTGCCTAAATCGGATAATAATGCAAGGCTATTTAGTGAGTAAGGCTCGCCGCACATCTTTTCCACGTGCATAAAAATTATGAACCACTCTTTTTTTCTCACAAGAGGATGCACTCACCATTGGGTCATCATTAATTTGGCTATTTTCACTAGAGACCTTTTTTCTCTCAGGCTTTTTTAAATTTGTGTCTTACTTCCCATAACCTCCTTACAAAACTTTATCATGTTGATTTCATCATTGTGAATATATTTCGGATTCAAAGGGGTGAAAGTGTACTTCTTCCCATGGAAAATAAAAGAATATCAATTTAATTTACCATGATAAATTACATCACAATCGTACTGCATAGTCTACCAAGTAACAAGTAGGTGACATGCATGGGAACGACATCAAACCAAACATCATCAATGTAAGTCCCAAGTTTAAAAATGATCAAGCACTGTTTTACCACACTGACCTCCAAACCTTCGTTAAGACATTGAAGATGGTATGGTGTAGGGTGTATGCTACATGGCAAAGCAAGAGAATCCACAAGGTAGCTGCTCACAACATTAACACAACTTCCACTATCAATGATAAATGAGCAAAGTTTACCTTTAATCAAACACCTCGAATGGAATATATTACTCCGTTGAAGATTATGATCATCCTTCAATTGGATGTTGAAGGTGCGCTTCACAACTAGATAATGGGAATGAGTTAGTGGTTCCACCAACTCTTCTTCACCATGAAATTTACCACTATCATTGACATCATCAATTAATTTAGGCATATCTAGATCTAATTTATCGGAATTGGAAGTATAATCACCATCTTCTTTGATCAACAAAAGTCTTGTGTTGGCACAATCACGGCCATAGTGCCCACGCCCTTTGCACTTAAAACATTCAATTTCATGAGTTCGTTGTTGTTTTGGTGAAGTAGTAGAAGTGGACTACTTAGAAGATAAAGAAGAAGGTTTTGTAGGAGCCCCACTTTTCAACTCAAAAGGTTTAGTCTCATCATGTTTTGGCAGCAACTTATTAGTAGTAAAAGGAAATTTTGAATTCTTGAAACTAGAATTAGAACTCGTACCTCTATAATATTGTAAAGTACTAAATGGATGAGATTGGCGTTGTTGAAACTGTCGCTCAATCTCAATTGCCTTGCATATTTATCTTCAAGATCAATATAGGTTTGAAGATCAAGAACATTGGCATCGAAACATTCAAACCATCTACAAATCGCATCATGGTAGTCTTCTCATCTTCTTGGACATTTGCTTTAAGCATAAGCATCTCCATCTCCTTAAAGTACTTATCAACAGATCGATTACCTTGAACAAGGCGTTGAAGTCTCCATTTAATATCTCTATAATAATGAGGCGGGATAAAATATTTTCACATGATTTGTGTCAATTGTTCCCATGAATCGACATCTCGTTCACGATTTCTTTAGTGGTTCAACACAAGTTGAGTCCACCAACTCAATGCATAATCTGAAAATGCCAATATAGCTAATGGAACTTTCTCCTCCTCCGGACACTTATAACAATGGAACATGATCTCCATCTTATCCTCTCAATCACAATATGCATCTAGATCATACTTTCCTTGGAATGGTGGAATGTTGAACTTTGGTTTAACGATAGAAGGATGGCCCCGATTAGAAATACCCAAAGTTTCATCAATGTGACGATATTCGTGTTTACTAGTGTTAGAACGAGCACGAAGTTGTTCATTATCCCTATCATCATCCCTATCACGAGCATGAGATCATCGATTCAAAGAAGTCTCCAAACGAGCAATATCTTGAGTTAGTAGTTGAATATGATTGGAAAGCTGATTAATGTTCTCTTGTAGTTCCGTTCGACATGTAGTCAAATTGGCCTCAAATGTATCACGTTCCTCGTTCAATTGTTGATGTTGAAATTTTAACATCCCCACAATATTCTCTAATGTAACATCTTGTTCTTTATCATCAGATGGTATGTCATTATGGTTTTTACAGGCACAAGTGTCACGAGTCATAGTGAAAGCCTGAAAAAGCACAACACTTCAAAAGAAAAAATTAAGCCAACCTCACCTATATGCACTCAAAAAAAAATTCTCAATAAGGTAAGAATTAATCTTGTGAGTCTATTAAGAAGTGTCTATATCAATCAATTAGAATGTATGAATCAAACTATCAAAGCAAACCTAATAACACTATGAGCCTAAAATTGGCTTAGGCATAAAAAAATTCTATTGCATGGAGGAAGGAATATGCAACGAGATTTAACCTACTAACACAAGAAATAAGGGAGTGTTAGAATGTGTAAGGAAAAAATAAAAAGTAAAAACAAATGAAAACTTAAAGCTAAGAGTCAATTAAAATTGCTAAAACCCGAAAATCGAAAAACAGAGAAGCAACTTAACAAACTTCGGTCGAGGTGTTACCGAATTCCAAAAATCACGAAATTTAAACTAGAGTCTCCTTAAATAATGTATATTTGATCTGGAAAGTTTCGGCACAAAATTGAACCCACAGAATTTTTTTATTTTTTTCATATTTTATTTTTTTATAATTTTTTTGATTGTTTTTTTTTTTTTTTGTGGGAAATATTTTTTATACCCTAAAATAGTGCCAAGAAAGAGTATGTAAAATTTCAAATCATTTGGAAATCATTTACCCACTGAAAAATATTTTTTTTCTAAAAACTGTAGGGTAAAATTTGTTTTGAGGCTATTTTCTGGAAATCAATTTATAAAATAAAAAGAACACCTAAAATGCCCAAATCTGATACCAAATGATAAAGGATGAGAAGGATGAATACGGAAGCGGATCGTAAAGTTTGTCAAAGTCGAAGATTTGACTTAGGGCTTTAAATGTTCAGAAAGAAAATTGAATTTTGACATTACCTGAATCGAAATTGAACCCAAGTCAAAGAAAACAATTAAAATAAATAACTAAAATAAAATAATAAATCAAAGATTAAGAAAGCAAATAAAGAAGATAAATGGAAAAATAGAACGTGGCATGTAGAAGTCCTTCGAAGCCTTAGAAACACGAAGAATCCACAACCCCCTTCAAGCGGCTTTAATTTTCCCTCCAAGATAGAAACCTTGGTAAGAAAAAGTTTAAAGATGATTCCCATAATCTAAAAAGATTGTTAAAACTCTTTTAAAAGAAACTCAAGATAAATTCTTGAAAAGAATAACCCAGAGAGAATTTATTTACTCAAAAAAGAAATAGAATAATAATGAATTGTCTGTATTATGTACAATGCAATGGCTTATATATAGGCTTACTAAATAAATCTAAATAAAGCTCCTAAGTATACTAAAACTCTAATTATGTAAACAAGAAGTAGTTTTAAATTAAACTTTCTTGTTAACATAAAACTCCTAAATAACTTAAAATACTTAATAATTATAAAAAATTTGAAATAAAATAATAAAAAAATAATAATAGCTGATAAATAAAATATTGGGCTTATATATAATAAAAATTAAGCCTAAAACTCAAACCTAATATGAAACATCTAGGCTTCTGAGATCAATTGGGGTTCTTGAAGTGAAATGCTTAAGCTTGTTAGTATTTTCCACATGGGCTTGTCATCATAGATTGAGAGTTAAGGCCCACGAACATAATTAGTCTCTTCTAATTCATCATTACTCCAGAATTCATCGTCTTGAAACTTCAACTCTTCTTCTCGAATTCTTTTCGTGATAAAGCCTTGAACCACTAAGTTGAGTTTTGACTTTATCTATTTGGATTTGGATCTCGTAATTGGG
Organism: Gossypium stocksii; assembly: GCA_020496765.1. Taxonomy (NCBI): domain Eukaryota; kingdom Viridiplantae; phylum Streptophyta; class Magnoliopsida; order Malvales; family Malvaceae; genus Gossypium; species Gossypium stocksii. The sequence goes on along the minus strand of CM035629.1, from coordinate 97,311,168 downwards.
CCTTGAGGGAAACTAAGCTCATCTCTATTATAGCCTTTGAATTGTGCTGAGTTACTCGTATCAAAATTTTTCTTTTTTATGGCCATTGATACTCAATGGGAGCTTACCATACACCAAGTAATTAACCAAATCTGCATACCAAGGAGTTACATGTACAGCAAATAACATCTCATCTGGGAATGTGTCAACAATTGGAAGTATTTTCCCATCTTCGCTGCCAACTGCCAATCTAGAAAAATGATTTGCAACTTGATTCGTGACCTCTTGTGGTCTTTTATCTTAATGTCAAATTCTTGCAACAATAAAATCTATCGTATCAGTCTTGGTTTGGCATCTTTTTTCATACAAAGATATCACAACGCAGAATGATCAATGAATACCGTAACTTTTGCGCTGACAAGATAAGAGTAAAACTTGTCAGAGGCAAAGACTACAGCCAGCTATTCTTTCTTTGTGGTGGTATAATTGAGTTTGCCTCTGTAAGAGTTTTACTAGCATAATAGATGGCGTGAAATATTTTTCCCTGGTGCTGTCTTACACTGCACCCACGGCAAAATCACTTGCATCACACATGACTTCAAAAGGTTGAGACCAATCAAGTGCAACAACAATGGGTGCATTGACCAGCTTCTTCTTTAACTGAATAAAGGCATCCAAACATGCCTCATCAAAGAGGAATTTTTTATTTTGTTCTAGAAATGAGCACAATGGTTTTGCAATTTTTAAAAAATCCCTAATAAACCATCGTTAAAATCCTGCATGTCCAAGAAAGCTACGAATACATTTCACATTTATCGGTAGGGGTAATTTCTCGATGATTTCCACCTTAGCTTTATCTACTTGAATACCCTGATTAAAGATGCGATGGCCCAACACAATGCCTTCAGTTGCCATAAAATGATATTTTTCCCAATTCAAAATAAGATAAGTGTCATCACATCGCTTCAATACTTTGTGCAAATTGTTAGTGTAATGATCAAAATCATTCCCATAAACTGAAAAGTCATCCAGAAAAACCTCTAAAGAGCCTTCGATCATATCTAAGAATATTGCCATCATACACCTTTGAAATGTGGCTGGTGCAGTGTAAAGACCGAAAGGCATATGATGAAAAGCAAAAGTAACAAAGGGGCAAGTGAAAGTTGTTTTCTCTTGATCTTCTAGTGTAATAGCAATTTGGTTGTACTTAGAATAGCTGTCTAGGAAGCAATAATAAGCTTTTCCAGCAAGCTGATCGAACATTTGGTCAATGAAGGGAAGTGGAGAATGATCCTTGTTGCTGCATTTAATTTACAATAGTCCATGCAGACTCGCCACCCTATGGGGATACGTTTTGGTAGTAATTCATCCTTATCATTGTGAACCACTATGATGCCACTCTTTTTTGGGACACATTGCATTGGACTTGCCCACTTGCTATCAAAAATCAGGTAAATAATTCCTACATCAAGCCATTTTATGATTTCTTTCTTGACCACATCCTTCATCTTCTCGTTTAACCTTCTCTACGGTTCAAGTGATTGTTGGCCTTCATCTTCAAACTTGATTTTGTGCATGAAAAAAGAATGATTAATACCTTGAATATCCGCAATACTCTAGAAAATAGCTCATTTGTGCTATTTGAGAATGTGAGTCAATTTCATTTCTTGTGTTTCATCTAGTGTTATGGAGACAATAATTGGAAGAGTATTATGATCACCCAAGAAGATGTATTTAATATGAAGAGGTAATGGTTTCAATTCCACAGTGGGAGCTTCTTCAATTGATGGTTTGAAAATTGGAGTGGTTCTGTTGGTTAGGTCTAAGGATTCAATTTGCCATCTATGCTTGACTTCAATAGTACTAGCTTCAACTGTGCTATCACAATTGTCTACGGATTTAGCCTCAGATATCACTGTAATTTCTTCAGTAATGACTATGCTTTGGCTGTTAAATTCTTCCTCAATTAAATCATCGAGCACAATGATAGTATGGCACTCAGCTTTATCATTGTGATGAACAAACTTAAAAACATTAAAGGTAACTTGCTCGTCATTCAGTCGCATGGTAAGTTCTTCTTTATAAACATCAATGAGAGTTCGGACGGTGGCTAAACATGGTCGTCCCAAGATTACGAGAACCTCCTTGTTTACCTCTGGAAAAACAAATTTATCCACACGAACTAAAAAAATCTTTGATTTGCCTTTCAGGTTGAGCTAAAGATTGATCTGAAAGTTGCAATGTCACTGCAGTGATTTTCATATGACCAATTCCCAACTTTCTAAAATTACATAGTGGTATGAGGGTGATGCTAGCTCCCAAATCGCATAAAGCTTTGCCCAAATATTGATTTCCAATCGAACATAGAATGGTAAAGCTTCTAGGATCTTTCAATTTAGAAGGCAACTTGTTTGTCAAGATAGCACAACAGCCTTTTATGAGTGCAATAATTTCAACATCAGTGAGTTTTTTCTTCTTAGGCAAGAGGTTTTTCATAAATTTCCCATAACTCGAAATTTGTACCAGAGCATCCACTAAAGGAATGTTAATTTGAAGTTGTTTTAGTGTATCCAAAAATTGATGATACTATTTATTATTTTCATTCCTCTTGAATCTTTGTGGAAAAGGTACAGGTGGAAGTACATCCAGTTGTGGCGATACTTTTGGATGCGTCCACAATTTCGAGGGTCGAATATAAGGCATGTGAGTGACAGTTGGCGATACTTCTTTATTTGGTACATCAACAAGCTCTTCAGAATCAACCTTCCCATAAGGGCTTATGTCACCAATATTTGGGGATGCTACAGTATAATCAAAAACTTGCTCACCAGTTTGTTTACTACCCCTAAGAGTGATAGCTTTACAGTGCTCTTTCTGCCTCGAGCTGGGGTTTTCGATGTCACTGGATAAGGAGCCTTGTGGTCGAGTATTCAGATTTGAAGTAAGTTGTCCCAATTTTGCCTCCAATTCTCAAATGGAAGATGAATTTCCTTGAACAATAGCTTTTGTATGAGCAATATGCTCTCACATTAACGCCTAAGAGCAGTTAATGGGGCAGAAGTAGAAGCTCATGTATATGTTTGTAACAACCTATTTTTAGTGAAACCGGTACAGTGGTTTTGGGACCACAAATTTGATGTGGAAATATTTATTTTATTATTATTTTAATGTATATAGTATGTTATCAAGGTTGTATAAAAATTTCATAAAGAAATTTTATCGTTTAAGTGTTCAATTTGTGAAAAAAAAAAGAATAAATCACAAAAAGTGCAAAACTTGAGTTCTATTAGCTAAAGGTGTTAAATAGCTATAGAAATTTAAAATAGAGACCCTTAAGTGGTAATTAAACCATTATAAGAGTTAGTAGACATTCTTGGACATGTATTAGGTAATTTTAAATGTTAATTAATAAGGTTAATTTAGTAAAATAATAAATATGTTAATTAGTTAATCTCTTCCACCGAAAATAGAGTTAAGAAACTCCATTGAAGGAGCTTAAACATTCAGCTACTCAAGTCCCTTGCATGGCATGATTTTTCATCCCGTTTTTAATTATTTTTATGTTTTCGGGATCGCTATATCTTAATCTAACTAGCCCAGGGACTAATTTGCAAAATTTTTAAAGAGTTAGAGTTTCACCATTGATGAATGTGTAAGTTTTTTGATGTTAGATGGGAGAAAATGTATCTTTGTTGTTGGATAAACAACATTTGTTAAGTGATTTTGAATAAAATTACAAATTAGGGGTTATTTTGTGAAATGTGAAAAATTATATGATAAATGTGTGAAATAATGAAATGTGTGGGCTGCTATGAACATATATAGAATTCAACTAGCATGGGTGTGGATTAAATTGCATGAATTTGCATTTTTATGAGCTAGGGACTAAATTGTAAAGAAGTTAAAGGTATAGGGGCAAAATAGTAATTTTGCCAAAACAAGAATTTTGGATTGAATTGAATACAATATAGATTGAAGTGGTTAAATTTGATTATATAGATCAAGAAAAGCCACGTTCGAAAGTAGATCAGGGAAAGGACATAGTTATCGAATAAATGATCATTTTCTATCGTGCGAATTTGAGGTAAGTTCATGTAATTATATTGAGTATTTATATGCTTTAATTGAAATATTTATGTGGATTTTATAATTACTATACACAATTATTGATCACATAATCGACGGCGTGCGAATAATACCGAGTCTCGTTTGAACCTTAAGAATTCGTAGGATACAAATGATATGTCATTAGGGTTACCGATTCAACTTTTATGAGCCTACTGATACTCAGTTCTTATGAGCTTACCGATATTTAGCTCGTATGAGCTTACCGTATTTCAGCTCGGAGGAGCTTACCGTTTATCACTCGTATGAGCACAGATGTACAGGAATTGACGGATTACAGTTTGATAAACCATAAATTATACATGTTTTTACCTCATATTTAGCCTAAATTCTGGATGAATTATCATTAATTTTCTGGAAATTGGTGCTTCTAATCCTTCTATTTCATGTTTTATACTTAGGTGAGCACAAGGAAGAGAAAAGAGCAAGGAACGGGCCAAAAAGGGTAAATTAGGCCCAGTGCAATAATCAATACAGCCTGGAGATTCGCCACACGGTCATGCCACACGGCCGTGCCACTTTAATAGGCTCGAGCATGGCCTGGGCCTCGATCCACACGGGTGTGGCACACGGGCGTGTCCCTGTCGTGAGGAAGTTCAATTTCACTCAGAAAAGGGTACTTAGGGGCTAAGAAAGGCATTCCAAAACTCTATATAAAGACCCTAAGAGGCAACTATAAGGGTGTGCTTTTCTCCCACCAAGGAGACATTATTTTCCCGCCAAGACAGGGAGTTAAAGGCATGGAATTACTTGAAGGGAAGCTAATTGATCCATCTCAGAAGCCAGGATCTACATCAAGACAGAGGATCTCCCTTCAATCCTTTCAGGGGTTTTGGGTTTTCTTATGTTTTTTTATTTTATTTCTTCTGAGATGTTTTCTTTTATCATTATGAACTAAAAATCTAAGGGGGATGACACCTAAGACAGATCTTGTTATTGTTATCTGAGCTGTGTGATAAATATTTAATTTGTTCTTAATTGTGTTTTTAACTCTTAAATTGATATGCTTGGGATATTGATTTAAGTCGAATGTGCCTATGTAGAGGAGCAAAAGTCCCTGCATAGGAGTAGATCCAACACAATTAAGCGGAGTTGATCGCAATCCTAGAGATAGGACGACAAAAATCTACCAGATTAGAGTCCAATCTAATATGGGGAGCCATAGATCGAGTTAATGCAAGACTAGGGGTTTTAACTAGAAAGAGATTTCAGTTAATCAACCCAGGATTAGTTGTTTTTATCCTCGACAGAGGTATTAACATAATTTAGGGATCTCTACGGATAAAATCAAATAAAGAAATCATCTGGTTCAGAGTTAGATAACAAGTGAAGTCTAGGTGGATTCTTCCTTAGGTATTGCCTTAATCAATCAGTTTTCCCAAAAAGCAATCTCTCTCTTTACTCCTTGCCGTTTCTTTTTAGTTTAGTTTAGATTAGTTAATTTAGAAACAAAACCCCTCTTTTATTCTTAGGCTAGATAATAGAAAGAAAGTCATTACTAGTACTCATAGTTCCTTGGATTCGATATTCCGGTCTTGCCACTAGCTATACTACTATTCGATAGGTGCACTTGCCTTTTATCGTGATATTAGTTAGTTTTTAGGTACGATCGATTTTTATTACTTCATCTCATCACGATCAAGTCTTTGGCGCCATTGCTGGGGAACTAAGATATTAGGAACACTCGATTTCTATTACTTTAGCCATTATTACTTTTATTTATTTTCAGTCTTTATTTTTGCTTTTATTTTTATCTATTTTACTAAAATTTTCTTCCCTTCTAGGTATCTCTAGTTTATGACTAGAAGAAACCCAGGAGGACCACTGCTTTTTGACGATGATTTAGAAGCTACAGTTTGCAGAAAACACTGAGAGATAAAAAGAAGCTTGCAATATCCAGAACAAGGTCAAGAGAAGAACCTGAACCTACTAAAGAGATGGAAGCAAATCAGGATAATCAGCTACCTCCTGTAGTAGCCATAAATCCTGTTGAGCAAAATCCTGCTCCACGTACTATGTATGATTATGCTAGACCTAATTTAGCGGGTACTGAATCTAGCATTGTTAGGCCTACTATTGTTACAAATAATTTTGAATTGAAACCTAACACTATTCAAATGATACAATAGTTTGTTTAGTTTAATGGTTTGCAGGATGAGGATCCTAACTCGCATCTAGCCAACTTTTTGGAATTATGCGATACATTCAAAATAAATGGTGTTTCTGATGATGCCATTCATCTTAGGCTATTCCCATTCTCCTTAAGAAACAAAGCTAAACAGTGGTTAAATGTTTTACCACGAGGGTTTATCAATACATGGGAACAAATGACCGAGAAGTTTTTACCTAAGTATTTTCCTCCAGCTAAAACAGCTAAGTTAAGGAATGATAACTCTTCTTCTGTGCAGATGTATTTAGAAACACTTTACGATGCTTGGGAGAGATACAAAGATCTCTTGAGAAGGTGCCTCCACCATGGGTTACTTCTGTGGCTACAAGTTCAAATCTTTCACAACCGTTTGAATCCCTCAACAAGGCAAATGATCGATGCAGCCGCCGGTGGAACAATCAACAAAAAAACACCAGAAGCAGCTTATGAGTTTATAGAAGAGATATCACTGAATAACTATCAGTGGCAAGTCATGAGAACAAAGCCGTAAAAAGCTGCAGGAGTTTTTAATATTGATGCAGTAACTATGCTTTCTAATCAAGTAGAACTTCTTAATAAAAAGATTGATAACTTTGTTGGTTCTACGCAGGTATACCCAGTGATGCAGTGTGACTCAATTAAGGGAAATACGTACAATCCCGATTACTCCTCCCATGGATATGGCATGGAAACAGAGCAAGCCAACTATATGGGTAATAATTCTAGATCTCAAAATAACCCTTATAGTAACACTTACAATGCAGGTCGGTGGAACCAACCCAATTTTTCATGGGGAGGTCAAGGGAATCAAAGACAACCACCTCCTCTGGGATTTTAACAGCCACTATTCCAACAAGAGAAAAAGCCAAACCTTGAAGAGATGCTCACAAAATTTATTATCATACCAGAAACCCATTTTCAAAACACCGAAACGGCACTGAAGAACCAGCAAGCATCCATTCAAGGACTCGAAACTCAAATAGGCCAACTCGCCAAGCTAATTTCTGAAAGACCGCAAGGTGGTTTACCAAGCAACACTGAGACTAACCCTAAGGAGCAACTCAATGCCGTAGATACAATAGATAAGGAAGGGTTAACCAAAACCAACTCAGAGCCATGTAAGGAGACTATGGTAAGTAAAGGTAATGATGAGGTAAGTTCCAAAGAAGCAATTGTCAAAGAGTATAAACCTCGTATCACATACCCAAATGCACTAAGGAAAGACCGCACAGATGAACAATTCGGTAAATTCCTTAAACTTTTAAAGAAATTACACATTAACTTACCATTTATTGAAGCTCTATCGCAGATGCCAAACACCGTTAAGTTCTTAAGAGAGCTACTGACGAATAAACGGAAGCTAAACGAGACATCCCATATGGAACTAAATGCAGTGTGCTCAGCTATCCTGCAGAATAAGCTACCCAACAAACTAAAAGATCCAGGGAGTTTTACAATTCCTTGTTTACTTGGTAGCTTAGACATCAAAAATGCTTTAGCTGATTTAGGGGCTAGTATTAATGTAATACCTTATAAACTGTTTAAACAACTAGGTCTTGAAAAACCTAAACAAACTTAGATGAGCATTCAATTGGCTAATAAGATCATTAGATTTCCAAAGCGAATAATTGAAGATGTGCTTGTCAAAATTGATAAATTTATATTCCCAGTTGACTTTGTTATTTTAGACATTGATGAGGATAGCAATGTACCCTTAATTCTAGGGCGTCTCTTTTTAGCAACTGCTAGAACAATAATTGATGTAAGAATAGGTGAGCTTACACTACGTGTAGGTGATGACAAAGTTACTTTACAAGCTCAAAACTCGATTAAGATTGTTGATGATAAGAACATAGTTACGAGTCCTTGTAAAAACTCTGATCTCGCCACCCAACCTTCTGTGCAGGATACACTCCACATACAGGTGACCCAACCACAAACAAGTCCATCCAAGGGAGACGTACCACAAAAGCGAATGCTTTAGATTGAGGAACTAGATGAGTGGCTGAACTATCAGGAAAAGCCCAAAATATGCTACACCAACCCAAAGCATCACCAAGACGACCCTCAGGTAAAAAAAAATAAAATCAATGTAGGGAATAAGGTAATCTTAGGGGAAGACGATCCTCGAATCTTGAATTCAAAAGAACATACAAGTGATACACCCAACTTCACGGTGATGAAAATCTTCCCCTATGGTACAATCGAGATAAGACATGAGTCACTCGGCACTTTCAAAGTAAATCGCACTCGACTCAAATCTTACGTTGACAATGAAATTGAAAGCAGGATAGAAGAGTATCAACTCTTCAAGCCACTGTGAACGAACAAGCTCGAGAAAAGTCAAGCTTAGACTATAAACAAGCGCTTCTCGGGAGCCAACCCGAGCACTAACTTAGTAAATTCTTTTATTTAGGCTCACTAATACATCAACTGACCTTTTGAATGTAGGTTTTTCGAGCCATGTGGCCATGCCTATGGGCATGCCTAAGACCGTGTGGCAATCATGAACAAAGACACGGTCGTGCGATATGGCCGTGTATAAGCAAGGTAAAATCTCCCTACACACGGGCTTCGATAACTTGCCACGACCGTGCGAGGTGGCTGTGGCCAAACCTATTAATTCAACACGGGCGTGCGACACGCCCATGCCTCAAGACCGTGGTCGAACCTGCCATTTCAAACACGGAAGTGCGACCCCTTACACGGCCGTGGGAGAAGCAAAATCTAAGGACATGGTCGTGCGACACGGGCATGTGCCATGCCCGTGTGACCCAAAATCCTATAAAAACAGCCCACTATTCACCTTCTTCCTCACCTAAACCCTAAAAGCCTCTCAACCCCAACTCCCACACCAACCATCTCTAGCGCTGTCGCCGGCTTCAACAGCACCACCACGCCCGTGCAACCCTCGCCACGACTGTGCTCCGCCCCATAATCACCCATTCGGTTCCCCTTTTCTCACTTTTCTCTTAATTTTTAATGTCTTTTATATATTAATTTGTTAATAATCTCTTTTATTTAGTTAATTGCATTATTATTGATAGAAAATTCATTCATTTAGCATGACTAATCTAGAAACTTCTTGATGCCACTTTGAATTGTTCTTTGGCTGCCATTTTTACCTATCTCATGTAATAGGCCTAAGGAATACATTGGTTATAAAAACCCACAAAAACAAGCCATTGCTTTCTTGCTAAAAGTTCTATGTTTAGGATGAATCAAAAATGGTATTTAGTTTTTTTTACCCTCGTTTAGTAAGTTTTAGTTAGCACGATTATTTCATTTAAAGAACTTATGAATAGTTGTATCTTTTCATTTAGGACTAATGCATACCTTTTTTTTTCATTTTGTTTTATTTTTAGGAATCATGTCATCTTTGAGAAGGAAGAAGGTTACCGTCCCTACCTCTAAAAAGCGCAAAGGGCCCGGTGGTTCCTCTTCTAGACCTACAGCTGAAGTTCGCCATCCTTTCCTCCAATTCCCATAGAACTCACAAGAAGAACTATTTCAGATATTACGGGTGAGATCTCTCAGTGTCGGAAGGTGCATCGACTGGGCCGTACTAGAATAGGTCCAGCTAGCTGACGAGGTCTGGGCCTTATTAACAACGGACCCATGGGAGCAATTCTTTCAAATCATAGAGCCCATCAATCTCGAACTCACCCTCGAGTTCTGCTCCACATTCCATCTCCAAACGGTGATGAGCCAACATGACGATTCGGGAACAATACAATTCCGTCTAGGAGGCGTCGTTCGTCAACTCAGTGTACTGGAGTTTGGTACAGCACTAGGTCTCTACACTGAGTAGTTTGTGGAGGAAGGGGACCTTTCTAAGCTCCATCGACACATCTACTTCTCACCTTCCAAGTGTTGGTAAGCCCTGGTCCCAACCTCAACAACATACGACCCCAGTCGCTCCAAAGTGACAACTCTCGCCCTATATCTAAGATAACTTCATGCCATACTTGCACATACACTAACGGGTAAGCGAGAGAGCACCAACGTCGTCAACACCCACGACGCATATTTCTTATGGAGCATGGCGCATGTACACGTGATTGACCTCGCCTACTTCATTGCCCATGCCATCTATTACCAAACGGAATGACACCGTAGGGCCATGATTTCGACGGGCCCATACATCAGGCAATTGGCTCGCCACTTCAGCCTACTTAACACCGCAGCCCAGACATCCTCTTATACACTGATCAGCCAGATGTCCCCATAGGGCATCCAAACTATGTTACACATGGGGATGATTCAGCGTCGACCTAGGACCGATCCTCCACAATACCGTCTACTCCGGAATGCCGAGCAGGAGGACCCGAAGGATATTACTGATGATGTCCCACCACCAGAGGAGCCACCCACTGAGCCACTACTAACTCGCCATTTAGTTCATGCGGCAGCTTTAGGCTACGTCACTTCTGAGCAGTTCGCACAATTCTAGCACCAGTATTTTAAGCAATTTGACCACATTGATGCAACATTAGCTCAGATTTGTCAACAACTCCATCTCGCACCACCGCCCCCACCTCGCGAACTATTTGAGGACTAGGACTTTCGAGTCTTCTTTTCTTCTCTTTTATTTTCATTTTTATTTTCCCTTTTTTCTTTTATCTTATCTTTTTCATTATTTGAATTTTAGTATTTTCAGAACATAGTTTATTTTATTTCAATTATTTCATATTGGTTATTCCCTAACAAACACATTTTGTTAATCTAAATTCCTCAAAACTAATAAATGCTTTTGAAGTTTCAAAGGAGCTCTACAGCTCAAATCCAAAATCTAATGGGAACCTTAGCCACCTAATACCGACAAACATACCCTCTCAGCATAGCAGCTGTGGACAAACAACCGCTACCACCATCGAAGTATTCACCTCCACCCTTCCTTTGTCCCAGACACTGTACAGCCACCTCCACCTCACAGAATTCATCCAATTCAGGGAGTTTCACTTCTCTCCAAATCTTATGATTTTATGCTTCTATTGCTACTAACGTATCTTTGTACATTAAGGATAATGTACATCTTAAGTGTGGGGGTGAACTTACTTTCAGTCACTACATTCTCTTTAAAACCCTTGAAAATTTTTTTACAATTAACATTTTGCATTGTTCTCAAAATTCAAATTATCACTTTCACTCTCTGCATGAGTCTCAATCTCCTATTAGGAATTAATTCTAATTGATTTATGATTTTTATTGATATGTTGAGAATTAAGACATAGGTATTTATGCTTTGATTATTCAAACTTTAAGACATTAGGGAATCATGCATGATAAGTTGAAAGTTTTGAGAATTTAAATTTTTTCTAGGTTACTTTCCCTAATTTTAAGTATTATCTTGAAATTTGAAATTCGCAGGATTGATATCAAAAGCCATAATTTTGGTGAGATTTTTTAGCCTTTTAAGCATACATTCTTTCGTACTCACTTTTATTATTGCTTTGAGTGAGTCAATACTGGTTCGTTATTCTAGAACTTGCTTCGATTATACATGTCGAGACCACATCATTGATTTGATACACTAAAATGATAAAGGCACCTAGGTTTAACCCACTTACTCCATAAAATCCTACCTCCATAAATTAACCCCTAGTGAACTCCATTGAGCCTAAAAACCCATTCATTGACTTACCTTTAATATTGACATATAACCCATTTGTTTGTTGAATTCCATTCAATTATTTTGATCCCTATTTTTGTCGAGATTTGAGTTGAATTATTATCTAGCTTTGTTCTCTTTTTCAGTTTGTAAAATTTGTAAACATTCAATATATTGTATTTGATTTGTTCTTAAAAAAAAAGTGTATATACAACTAATTCAGTTAGAATTCATATTTCAGTATAGTTTAATATTTTTGCATATTTCTATTATAAGCTACCAAATCTAGAACGATGTCATTATAAGGCTTAGCTCTAGGAATATGTTCTAATGATAGAGATTTTTCTAGCTAGATGATTTTTCAAATCAATCTTGACTCTAACCTTCCTTTTCAGCTTGTAACAACACCCCTAACCAAAGCCCCATTACAACCATTGAAAGACCTTTTGATCGATGTATCATATCAATCTATAGTGGTGGAGATTTGATTTTCCTGCAAGCTTATGGTAATAACTTTTCAGGTTGACTAATAAGTGCTTAAATTTTGAACCCTAAACACTTTGAGTGGATAGAATGAATCTTTAGTGAGGATGTCAACTCTTGTTGATTTTGATTGAGAGGTGATTACTTAGGAGAAGGGAGAAAACCTAAGTTTCTGTGATAAAATTCTCAACTTAGAGTGTTTGAAACTTTAATGTTCCTCTGGTTGAATTTTCATTGTATGATTACTTGTGTATTAGTTTGAAACATTATTGATAAGGATTATAAGTTGAGCAGAATGATTTTTAATTGAGAATTGAGATTTTGTTTGAGGACAAGCAAATGCTTAAGTGTGGGATTATTTGATAAACCATAAATTATACATATTTTTACCTCATACTTAGCCTAAATTCTGGATGAATTATCATTAATTTTGTGGAAATTAGTGCTCCTAATCCTTCTATTTCATGTTTTATACTTAGGTGAGCACAAGGAAGAGAAAAGAGCAAGGAACGGGACAAAAAGGGGCAAATTAGGCCTAGTTCAATATTCAACACGACCTGGAGATTTGCCACATGGCCGTGCCACACAGCCGTGCCACTTTAACAGGCTTGAGCACAGCCTGGGCCTCGATACTCACCGGCGTGGCACACGAGCGTGTCCCTGTCGTGAGGAAATTCAATTTCACTCTGAAAATGGTACTTAAGGGATAAGAAAGGCATTCCAAAACTCTATATAAAGACCCTAGGAGGCAACTATAAGGGTGTGCTTTTCTCCCCCCAAGGAGACATTATTTTCTCGCTAAGACGGGGAGTTAAAGGTAGGGAATTACTCAAAGGGAAGCCTATTGATCCATCTTAGAAGCTAGAATCTACATCAAGACAGAGGATCTCCCTTCAATCCTTTCAAGAGTTTTGGGTTTTCTTATGTTTTGTTATTTTATTTCTTCTGAGATGTTTTCTTTTATAATTATGAACTAAAACCCCAAATATATAAGGGGGATGAAACTAAGACAGATCTTGTTATTATTCTTTGAGATGTGTGATAAATATTTGATTTGTTCTTAATTGTGTTTTTAACTCTTAAATTGATATGTCCGGGATATTGATTTAAGTTGAATGTGCCTATGTGGAGGAGCAAAAGTCCCTACATAGGAGTAGATCCAACACAGTTAAGCAGAGTTGATCGCAATCCTAGAGATAAGACGACGAGAATCTACTAGATTAGAGTCAAATCTAATATGGGGAGCCATAGATCGAGTTAATGCAAGACTAGGGGTTTTAACTAGAAATAGATTTTAGTTAATCAACCTAAGATTAGTTGTTCTTATCCTCGACAGAGGTATTAACATAATTTAGGGATCTCTACGGATCAAATCAAATGAAGAAATCATCTGGTTCAGAGTTAGATAACAAGTGAAGTCTAGGTGGATTCTTCGTTAAGTATTGCCTTAATCAATCAGTTTTCCCAAAAAGCAATCTCTCTCTTTACTCCTTGCCATTTCTTTTTAGTTTAGTTTAGATTAGTTAATTTAGAAACAAAACCCCTCTTTTATTCTTAGGCTAGATAATAGAAAGAAAGTCATTACTAGTACTCATAGTTCTTTGGATTTGATATTCCAGTCTTGCCACTAGTTATACTACTATTCGATAGGTGCACTTGCCTTTTATCGTGATATTAGTTAATTTTCAGGTACGATCGATTTTTATTACTTCATCTCATCGCAATCACAGTTCAATACACCTCGTGTATACTACTTGCATATCTAACGATATTCTAAATGGTTCAACAGGCAAAACTCTGCTATGAGTTAATATGAGTTCGATACGAACTAGTACAGGTATTCATATGAATTACATGGTAATGGTTTATAATGGTATATGGATACATGGTATAATGTTATATGTACATGGAATTTAAATAGCTGTCGAAATCATACATGATTCTCGGTTTATATATGATTACATGACTAACTTGGTTATTGATCATGTGATAGGCTCTGACTAAATTGAATTGTGTTATGTTTTGAATTATATACCTAAATTTGTGTTTAAATGGTAAGTTTATATTTTGAGTTATACAAACTTACTAAGCTAAATTGCTTACTCTGTTTAATTTCCTGTGTTTTATACTAATTCAAAAGCTCGCTCGAATTGGAAGTTGTCGGAGACCGCATCACACTATCAAACTCTTATTTTGGTACTTTAGAATTACATATTTTGGTTGAATGGCATGTATAAGTCATTTTCGCTAATTATAGCCTATATGTTTTGTTATGTAATTAGCCATTTGATTTGTCTTGCTTTGGTATATGTTGGTTTTTATATATATTTGTGTAGCTAGCCTCATTTTGTATGATTTATGATTACTATGGGAATGCCTTGCTTGTGAAAGTGTATTTTGGTGCTAAATGGTTGGAATGGAGATGAGTATTCATGCTAAGTTTTAGGCACAAGGTTTCATATATGTATTTGACCATATAGGTAAACTTTGTAGATATGTTTGGTATGTTTTTAATTGGTCAATTGAGATGCCTAGGAACATTATAGTGGTTGGTAATGATATTGCATGTTTGAAGCTTGATTTTGGTTAGTCTGAATGCTTGTTGATGATATGGTCATATGCTATTTAATGTGTTTAGGTTTATGCATATTTGGGTGAGAAATGTGGCTTAGAACATAGCCTATTTTTGTCCACACGGGCAGAGACACGGGCATGTGTCTCAATCGTGTGTCCCCTAATACCTATTTAGAAAGCAAGTCAGTGAGTTACACGGGATCAGACATGGGCTAGGACATGGCCGTGTGATCCCATTTCGAATACCCACACAGCCTAAGACACGGGCTTGTCTCTTGACCGTGTGAGACACACGGCCTAGCCATACGGGCGTGTGTCCCCTGCACTTTGAAAATTTTCAATGTTTTCCGAAAATTTCTTTAAGTTCATATTTGAGTCCTAAATTGTTTAAAATGTTGATTTTGGGCCTCGAGGGTCATGTTAGGGACTATATAATTTAATTTAAATGGTTTTTGTTTGGTATCAAATAATGAACAGGAAATGTATGATTGTTTACGTAATAAGTACGGTAATACTTTGTAACCCTATTCCAGCGATGATATGAGTTAGGGGTGTTTTATTCGTTGGTATCAGAGCTACAGTTTAGTCGATTCTAGGACTAACCTAGCATATGTGAGTCTAGCGATACATGCCATATTTAACCTGTGATAGTGTGATATCTCCTGCCAGTTTTTAAATCATGTTTTCATATAGTAATGGATTCCAATCGAGCAAACTCTGATGATGTAGAAAGTAATGCACCAGCTTCTGTTCATGGAGCAGCACCGTCTGGATCGAGACCCTTATCTGAGGGTCGTGGAGAAGAGGCTAAGGAAGCCTTCCTCCAGATGATGAACGAGTGGTTCACTGAGTTTGTCCAAACAAATTCGGCTGCTCAACAACCTCCACCCCCAACTTTTCCCCAATTAGTTCCCATAGCTCCTCAAGGTTTGGTACCTTTATACATGAGTAAACTACCTGTTGATAATATTCGAAAGTATGGGGCTGAATAGTTTAAAGCTATAGTTTATGATGACCTTGAGAGAGCTGTGTTTTGGCTAGAGAATACGATTCGAGTTTTCAATGAGTTATCTTGCACACTATCAGAATGTGTTAAATATGCGGTATCTCTTTTAAAAGATGCAGTATACCAGTGGTGGTGCGCGTTGATTTCTGTAGTACCAAGGGAACAGATCACATGGGAATTCTTTCAGACTGAGTTCAAAAAGAAATATATAAATCAATGGTTCCTTGATCGAAAGCGTAAAGAATTTCTAGAGTTGAAACAAGGTCGTATGACCATATCTGAATATAAAAGAGAGTCTGTCAAATTGAGCAAGTATGCCCGTGAGTGTATTCCAATTAAGGAGGCTATGTGTAAACGGTTTAAAGACGGGTTGAATGAAGATATCAAGCTCTTAGTTGGAATACTTAAACTGAAAGAATTTGTTACATTAGTTGAGAGAGCACACAAAGCTGAAGAACTTAGCAAAGAAAAGAAAAAAGCTTAATTTCAAGCTAGAGATTTGAGAAAGAGATTTACAGGAAAGTCTCATCAGTCAGTATTTAAGAAATTCAAAGAACATCACTATCGTCCTACCGTTTCGACGAAGCATTCTAATAAAGTTAAAGATGTGAGACACTCTAGTTCTAAACCCTAGGCTAGATCTGTAGCAAGTGTGGGTAGTATTAGAAATGCAAGACCCGAGTGCAAACATTGCAATAGGCCATATTATGGAAAATGTCGAGTGAAAAGTGGAGCATGTTTCAGATGCAGTTCTTTCAACCATTATCTTAGAGATTGATATAAGAAGTCTGTGAATGAAAAAGCTCGAACTACAAAGCCGAGCAATACAACTGCTAGAGGGAGACCACCCCGAAACACTGGAGATATGAGTGGTAGTCATGGTATTACGAGAGATTCTATTGTGAGATCCATGGCACGAGTGCTAGCTCGAGCTTATTCCATTTGAGCTCATGAAGATGCATCATCACCAGATGTTATCACCGATAATTTTTCTCTTTGTAATATCGATATAACTACTTTGATTGATCTGGATCGACTCATTCATATGCTTGTATGAATTTAGTGTCTAGCAAGAGTTTACCTGTTGAGTCCACTGAATTCGTGATTAAAGTATCGAACCCCTTAGGTCAATATGTCCTAGTTGATAAAGTTTGCAAAAATTGTCCTTTGATGACATAGGGTTACTGTTTTTCGACTGATCTGATGCTTTTATCATTTGATGAATCCGATGTGATTTTAGGTATGGATTGTTTGACTTTGCATGACGCTGTTGTAAAATTGTAGACGAAAGACTATTGAGTCGAAATGTCAAAATAGTGAAATTCTTCGTATTGAATCTGATGATTCGAGTGGATTGCCTATGGTGATATCGTCTATGCTAGCCCAAAAATATGTAAGAAAGGGTTATAATACTTATCTTGCAAATGTACTAGATACAAAAGTGTCTAAGTCAAAAATTGAATCAGTGCTAGTGGTTTGTGAATATCCAAATGTCTTTCCAGAAGAGTTATCTGGGTTGCCACCGATCAAAGAGGTTGAGTTTGCTATTGAGTTAGTACCGGGAACATCACCGATGTCGATAGCTTTGTACAGAATGTGTAACACCCCTTACCTAATCCAACATTGGAACAGGGTATGAGACATTAACCAACTAAAACGCACATAATTACTCAATCTTGAATCTCCAAAAATATGTCTTGATTTTAAACTTTTCCAAACATAGTTCTATGAGTCTTCTTATGGGCCTACGAAGCCTAAATCATGGTTCGAAAATAATCCGGGACCATTTCGTGCATTTAAGAAAATTTCCCCAAAACCTAACAAATACAAGGCATACACCCCTGTGACCTCTAACCATGGCTGTGCTGATGGCCCGTGTGCCTCACACGGCCTAATAAATCTAGGGACACACCCGTGTCCAATGCCCGTGTGGATTTAATTTCTAACATCAACCTACAGGGGTTTTCACATGGCCTGGCGCACGCCTATGTGCCCAGCTTATGTCCCTCACATGGCCTTGACACGGTCGTGTCGTGGCCTGTGTGCAAGAACCTTGACATTCTATTTCTGACGTCATCAATCACACGATCGTGGAACACGCCCGTGTGTTGGTCGTATCCTCCACATGATGGAGACACTTGACCGTGTTTCTTGCCCATGGGAAAACCTGATGGCATTTAACACTATCCATGCAAGGTGCAAGGGACACACGATCGAGCCACACACCCGTGTGTAGCCCGTGTGTCTCACACGGTCGAGACACATGCCCGTGTGTCTACCTTTGTGGGCAATATAGGGCTATTTACCAAGCCCTTAGCCACCCTGAAACACATACAAACATAGACCCTATCTTCATACACCATACCATGACACTAATGCTCATCTAAATGTCCCTAAATATATATTCATACATCAACTGATTCATGTCCAAAGTGCACGCATAGACTACTAAGCAACTTTCCCCAATTTCCATGTAATTCCATCTCTTTTCATTAAACAACTTGGGAGGCTTTAGGCCAATTCCAAAGGCCATTTACAAAATGAAACTTAAGTATAAATGGCCAATAGAATTGGCTAACTAGAATGTGCCATGCAACAAAATAACAAAAACTCATACAACCTATACATGCCATTACTTAAACCACAAAACATAATTATACCGAGTGCTTCGGTGGATAGTGTTTACGTTGCTCCCGACATCCTTGGATTCCCAAATTACTTAGGCGGCACTATAAGAAAATGGAAAGGAGAGGGGTAAGCGTAAAGCTTAGTAAGTCGTAAGTAAATAAATAACAACTATATATGAAGTCACGATAAGTTTCCATTTGTATTTCAATCATGCATAGATCAAGAATACCTACAACATAACTTACTTAATTCCATCCTTTACTAATAATACAACATGCTAGTGAGATCACATTTCAGGTATTATACCAAGTACCTACAACACTACAGAGATCGTCACAATATCTCACAACTGAAAATTCACTCTAAATTTTCCTGTTGAACTATTTAGAATAAGAAAAGATATTCGTTCAGCCTCCAACATAGGGTATTGAGCCGATGCCATGTCCCAGACATGGTCTTACACTAGCTATCATCTATCGGTGTCGATGCCATGTCCTAGACAGGTTTTACACTGACACACAACAAGTCAATGCCGTGCCCCAGATAGGTCCCACACTAGCTTGTGAATCCTGAGGTTGATGCATGTCCCAGACATGTCTTACACTAGCTCCCGTCTCAAAGCCGATGCATGTCCCAGACATGTCTTACACTCGCTCTCGTAATGTGGCCGATGCATGTCCTAGACATGTCTTACACTAGCACACACATCACCCAATTATCATGGCATGAATATCTAATATATTCTAACTACTTAATCAGGCTCTATTACACAAGCTTTTATCAGTTCATAAATAAAGATCATCATTCAACATTTCATGCTCAAATAGAGTTCTCATAAACATCTCATAGACATAAGTTATCAAATTATGTCAATACAATGAATTCTTGCATAAAAGATAAAAGTAATGGACTATTTACCTACAACTTACCTCGGTATACAAAAATGAGGGTGTTGATTTGGTTTACTCGACTTGCTTGGCTTTCCACTGGTCTAGGATCAGATTTGGCAAATCTTGATCTATAGCAATAAAAGTTCACTAATTTAGTCACTAATTTAATCTAAGAAATCTAAAATTCACAAATTAGCAAAATAACCATTTTGCCCTTAGACCCAAAAATCGATTTTTATCGAAGTCCCCTAATAATCGAGCCTATTCAACTTTTTTTACCCATTTAACAACCCAAAATCCCTATTATTTCACACATTTACCACTCAACATACTCACTTAACACCTAGGTCCATTTTGGGTGCTTTCTATGGACGCTTATTTATAAAGGTTATTTATCAACCAACCCACATTCATTTCTTCTTCTCAAAAATTCCATAAAAAATAACAGTCATACACCCATGGAAAAACTTTAAACTTCCAACTAAAATACTTAATACATCCCTCATTAGCAAGCTCATGCTACAAGGGTTCTAATTATGTAAAAGTCATCAAAAGAAATCATCAAAATCACTTACTTATGAGTGTTAGGAGTTGCTGAAAATTTTTTGAACTTCAAACCTTCATTTTTGTTGTCATTTTCAGTGAGAGTAGAGAAGAAAATGAAGAAGACAAAAGCTAGGCACTAGGTTATTATTAAAATGTCAAAATATCCCACCTAATACCCTAAAGGTTTGACTTTTCTTTCCCTTTGAATCACATTGTCAGCCAACTCCTAATGAAAGGGGTCTTTTGCCTTTTTAAAACCCTTCAGTTTTAATTCAATGGCCAATTAGCTCCATTTTACTAGAAATTGCAACTTCTTCCTTTTATGTGATTTAGTCCTTTTTCGCGATTAAGCCTTCAATCGCGTAAATTAGTTCATCAAAATTTCTTATGCACTCTTATAAAAATACTACCATACATAAATTAACACCAAATTAATTTTCTTAAACCTTGAAAAGTGATTTTGAAATCACTATTCCGACTAAGCCCAATTTCGGGCTGTTATAATTCTCCCCTTAAGAGATTTTCATCCCTGAAAATCTTACCATTGAAGAGGTTTGAGTACTGATCTCTCATCATCTCCTCTAGTTCCCATGTAGCTTCCTGAACTCCATGTCAATGCCACAATACTTTCACTAGCACTATGCTCTTATTCCTCAACTTCTTGATCTCTCGATCGAAAATCTTCACCGGTTCCTCACTATAGATCATATATGGACTTATCTCAATCTCTGCCAGTGAAATTACGTGCAAAGGATCAGAGCAGTAACGATGTAACATCGACACATGAAAGATGTCATGAATTTTTTCTAATTCTCGAGGCAACGCTAATCGGTATGCTACTGGTCCAATCCTCTCAGTAATCTCATAGGGTCTAATGAACCTTGAACTTAACTTGCCTTTCCTACCAAACCGAAGTACTTTTGTTCCACAGGGAGACCTTTAAGAACACTTAATCTCTAACTTGAAATTCAATCTCTCTTCTTTTCAAGTTTGCGTCAGACTTTTGTCTATTTGAGGCGGCTTTCAAGCAATCCCAAATTACCTTAACCTTCTCTTCAGTCTCCTTGACCAAATCAACCCCGTGTATCTAATTCTCTTTAAGCTCTAACCAATATAAGGGCGTTCTGCACTTACGCCCATACAAAGCCTCATAAGGTGCCATCTTAAGACTCATCTGATGACTGTTGTTGAAGGTGAACTGGATAAGCGGTAAATGCTTTTCCCAACTTCCTCGAAACTCGAGGACGCAACATCTCAGCATGTCCTCAAGAATCTAAATAAGCCTCTCTAACTAGCCATCGGTCTGTGGGTGAAAAGTCGTGCTGAAATTCAACTTTGATCCCAATGCCTCCTACAACTTTTTCTAAAACCGAAATGTAAACTTTGGATCTCTATCCGAAATTATCGACAAGGGTACTCCGTGCAACCTCTCTACTTCAGAGATGTATAGCTCAGCTAGCTTCTTAAGTAAATAATCCGTGTGAACTGGAATGAAATGAGCCAACTTTGTGAGTTTATCCACTACGACCCATTCTACATCCCTTTTCTTTGGCGATAAAGGCAGCCCGGAAACAAAGTCCATGGTAATGCGATCCCATTTCCACTCGGAAACCATTATGGGCTGAAGTAGACCCGAAGGTACTTGGTGTTCGGCTTTTACTTGTTGACAAATTAAGCACTTATAAATGAACTATGAAATGTCTCTTTTCATCCCCGACCACCAATACATTTTCCTCAAGTCATTATACATTTTCACTCTACCCGGGTGAATCAAAAAACGGCTACTATGTGCCTCTAGCAAAATCTTCTGAAGGAGCTCATCATCCTTAGGTACACAAATTCGGTCCCGATACATCAAACAACCATCAGCCTCAACTTTGAAGTTCAATTCATTACCTATCTCACACTGAACCATCTTAGCTTGTAAACCTTTATCATTTTTCTGAGCTTCGACGATCTCTTGTAAAAGCACCAGTCTAGCTCTCATTTTGGCTAAGATCGATCCATCATCACTCATAGTCAACTGAGCATTCATAGCCCTCAAAGTGAATAATGATTTTCTACTCAATGTATCGGCGACCACATTCGCCTTTTTGGGGTGGTAGTTAATTACCAACTCGTAGTCCTTGAGTAGATCTAGCCATCTTTGCTGCCGTAAATTCAACTCTTTTTATGTCATTAGGTACTTCAAACTTTTGTGGTCCGTGAAAGCCCGACATCTCTCACCATATAGATAGTGTCTCCAAATCTTCCATGCGAATACGACAGCGACCAACTCTAAATCGTGGGTCAGATAACTTTTCTCGTGTGGTTTCAACTATCTCGAAGCGTATGCAATTACTTTACCCTCTTGCATTAGCACACATCCTAATCCATTCAAGGAAGCATCACTATACACCACGAACTCCTTTCCTGACTCAGGTTGCACTAAAACCGGGGCTTAGTCAACAAAGCTTTTAATCTTTCAAAACTCCACTGGCACTTGTCAGTCCACTAGAATTTAACATCCTTTTGAAGTAGCTTCGTCATTGGAGTAGCAATCATTGAGAATCCTTTAACAAATCGCCGGTAATAACCCATTAAGCCTAAAAAACTCCTGATTTCTTTCATGTTCCTTGACGGTTTCCACTCCACAATTGTAGAAATCTTACTCGGGTCGACTCTGATCCCATCACCCAACACAATGTGTCCCAAAAATCTAACCTCTCGCAGCCAAAGTTCACCCTTGCTGAATTTGGCATACAATTGTTTATCCCTCAAAGTCTGCAATATGATCCTCAAGTGCTCCACATGTTTACTTTTATCACGAGAATATACAAGTATGTCATCAATGAAAACCACGGCAAATTTGTCTAAGTAAGGTCAGAAAATGCAGTTCATCAAATCTATAAATACCGCAAGAGCATTCGTCAACCCAAAAGGGCATGACTAGGAACTCATAGTGGCCGTACCTCATCCAAAAGGTAGTTTTCAGCATATCTTGTTCCTTCACCCTCAACTGGTAATACCCCGACCTTAGATCAATTTTAGAAAATATGGTTGCTCCCCTCAACTGATCAAACAAATCATCAATCCTCAGCAACGAGTACTTATTCTTCACTATAACCTTATTGAGCTGACGATAGTCTATGCACAATCTCATCGAACCATCCTTGTTCTTGACACATAAAACTGGCACTCCCCATGGAGAAAAGCTCAGTCTAACAAATCCCTTATCTGTCAAATCTTACAGTTGGGTCTTCAATTCCTTAAGTTGGGTCTACTTCTCTCTCCGGAGGTAATCCAGGTAACTCATCCGGAAACATGTCTGGTACTCACATACCACAAGCACTGAATCAATCTTCTTTTCTGACATTGGGGTGTTCAACACAAAAGCAAGAAAAGCTTCACACCCTTTTTTCAAATATTTCTGAGCTGTCATAGAAGACACCACTACAGGTAAGTCACCTGATTCACTTGATTTAATCCGTCGAACGTCCCCATTTCACATCTCAACTCAACAAATTTCTTTCCGCAATTTATAACTACAACATGGGCAGTCAACCAGTCCATGCATAAGATTACGTCAAATTTGTCAAATGGCAATAACATTAAATTAGCTGGGAAGTAATGACCTCTAACTGACAAACGACAATCCCGACACACTCAGTCAACTAGCACATGCTTGCCTAGTAGATTTGTCACTTTTACCACAAATTCTGTCAACTCAACTAGCAATTTTATTCTAGACGCTAATTTCATACAAACATAAGAATGGGTAGAACCTGGATCAATCAAAGCTGCTACAAATATGTCAAGAATAAAGAAGCTGCCCGTGATTACATCAGGGGATGAAGCCTCTTCATGGGCACGAATAGCGTAGGTCCTCGCAGGAGCTCTGCCCTTAGACCTCACAGTAGCATCTTTAGGAGCACCTAAACTACTAGTCCCACTACCCGGATTCTTCTACGGTCTACCCTTCGTAGGAGCACTACTCACTCTCATCTCTTGCTTTTTAGTGCCCTCATCCGTCTTAGGATAGTCTCGGATGAAGTGATCAAGTGAGCCACATCAAAAACAACCTCTTTCATTCCCGCGGTACTCGCCAAAATGTCGCCTACTACACTATGGGCACCGAGGTCTATCCGGTCAAGCACTACCTGCCCTTGCTACGAAGGTAGTCTGAGCTTAGATGTCCCATGTTGCTTGTTTTTGTTCTTACACGAAAAGCCTACTGACGCATTAGATCGGGTAGTAAACTGCTTCGATCTCTTGGATGAGGATTGATGCAATTTCCCCATCTGTCTTTTCCTCGAGACTCGAGACTCCATGTCGGCTTTACTCTTTTCTTTTGCTAACTCTTCAACCTTGCATGCCCTCTCAACAAGCACAATAAATTCTTGAATTTCCAAAATTCCTACCAACAATCTGATGTCTTCGTTCAAGCCATCTTCAAACCACTTACACATAATGGCTTTGGAAGACACGCACTCTCGAGCATACTTACTAAGCCTCACGAACTCTCGTTCGTACTCAGTGATCATCATGAGACCTTGCTTCAGTTCAAGAAACTCATTTCTCTTTTGGTCGATGAACCTAAATTCCTCTTGAAAAAACTCCCAAGTTACTCTTTCTCTCGGTACCACCGACATGAGAGTATTCCACCATTAGTACGCCACGTCTCGTAGGAGTGACACCACATACTTCATGCACTCTTCAGGTGTGCATGACAACTTATCAAACACTCTGATAGTGTTCTCCAACCAGAACTCAGCTCTCTCCGGGTCATCATCTTTACTCGCCTGAAATTCTTCGGCCCCATGTTTCCTAATCCGATCCACTGGGGCCTTGTCTCTCCTACCCGTTTCTGCCCCTTAAGGAGCTACCAGGGCGTGGTGATAAATTGGAAGAGGTGGGGGAGGTGGAGTGCTCGGGTTCACTCGAACGTAATCTGAGTACCAAGCATCCATCATTTGGAGGTAAGCCTTTCTAGCCCCTCCGCCCTGGCTCATCGTCACGGGCCCGGTTTCTACTAGCGCAGTCCCTTCAGTAAGAGCCGGCTCGTTGCTTTCTACATCGTCCACCAAAGGTTGGTTGAGATCCTTTACTATATAAAAAACATAATTTATAAGCGTCAGGAGTCGTCACATTATCATTAAGTAATAATGGCATGTATAGCTAGACTCGTACACAAGCTAGGTTAGTCCTAGAATCAACTAAACCATAACTTTGATACCACTAAATGTAACACCCCTTACCCATATCCAACACCGGAATAGGGTACGAGACATTACCTAATTGAAACACACACAATTACTCAATCTTGAATCTCTGAAAAATACGTCCCGATTTTAAACTTTTCCAAACATAGTTCTACAAGTCTTCTTATGGGCATACGAAGCCTAAATCATGGTTTGGAAATAACCTGAGACCATTTCGTGCATTTAAGAAAATTTCTCCAAAAACTAACAAATACAGGGCATGTAACACCCCAAACCCAGCCCAGACGTTATGGCCAGATCTGGTGTGTCACATGGACAACTAATTACGCTTCGATCTTCTTTTAATAATCATTATGTTGACTTAAACAAAATCATATTACCTTTTGAAAATAAGAACCTTGTTCAGTTTATAAAAACCCTATCCACTACTAATTGAAGATCACTTTTAAAAGATCTTATTATTGAATCATCATTATTGGGTTACCCATTTGTCACGTAATGTAAATGTTTGTTAAATTTGAGATAAAAACCCACGCCGACTAGTCTATTGATTTAAACAAGTAATTAAATAAAAATAAAAGAAATACCAAAATAAAAATAAATATCGAGCGACCTTATTACAACTTGAAACCCAAAAAATTAAAGAATACTAAATTAGAGTAAATTTAGAAAATATTAGACCGAAAAATAATTCACGTGGCCATTCCGAATCCCTCGCGGCTCTAAGTACTCTATGGTTGGGGGTCACCTGCATAGATAAAAAAGAAAAGGGGTGAGTTTCTGGAAACTTAGTGTGTAAGCTAACCCAACCAGTATCAGAGATCAGTTCAAGCATTGACTGGGCCGAAGCCTTATTCAGATACAGTTTAATCTGGGCCTTGGCCCTATTCAGAAATTAGTGTGGCCTTGGACCCATTACAGTAACAAATCAGATTATCATTATATATGCATGTATGCAAAGCCAAGCCTAATCCAGCCCTACACATCACCCGTACCAGGCCTACACACCATGTGGGGAATAACTTAACCCACCCAGCCCTAGACACCACAATCGTAGTAGAGCTGCTTAAACAAATATCATGGCCAAACCACCAGAACAGTAATACGAGGCAGAGCCTCTAAGCAGAATACATGGCATTGCCACTTTTAGCACTTCCTCCGCAATAATATCCCAACCCATGCAAATCAGAATATACATGTCATGGCATACAGAATATCAGATATAGTAGCATGCAAATCAGTCAACTTTACTCTAGGGGTAAATGGTCTTTAAGCACCTAGTGGTAAAATAGTAATTTTCACTCTTTAGGGGTATTCCAGTAATTTTGCCAAGTTTTAGGGTATTATGCTTATTACAGTCTACTAACAAATCTAACGTCGTCCGAGCAACTCAATTAGCCCATTTCATTAATACAGCGTCATCGGGCCCTAAATCCCCTAATAGGCCTGACGGAGCCCACAAACTACTATGGCCTACTAAGTCTAAATTTTATCACATAATTTAGCAGATCAAATATCCAGATTACCAGAATATACTTACCGCCTGATTTCACCATATGGGCCCGTAAGCCCATTGGGCCCAAATTCAGCCCACCTAGGCCCATAACCCCCAAAATGTACGAAAACGCGCACAATAGTCTTACCATTCGTGAATACCAATTTTACCATTTCAAACTGACTCACGAGCGCTCACACACTCGCAAGCCCTTAAAATGCCAGCATTTCGGCATTTCAGCTTTTCGGCTTTTGCCGATCTAATCTACTAGAGGGTGTCGATTACACACCTATTTACGAACTACGTCGAGATCTTTCGAACACTCAACCTAAATCAGATTAATCACCATGTCAGATCCCAATCCATTAGAAAATCCACATCAAGTTGACTTACCCATTCGGCAACCACTAACAGAGCACCATCACTTACCTTTGTCGAGATCTAGTCCACCGATCTAGATCTCTTTGCTATCTCCTATCCACCAACGCCCTTCACAAGATCTACCCTTAGAACTGGCTATAGACACAAACAAATAAGAGGAGAAATCTTGAATCGGTTCCAAAGAAGGATCAAAGCCGATTAGTGCACCATGGTTAGGAGTTTCGGCTTTTTATTAGTCACTTGAAAAAAAAGATAAGAATGGAGACTACTTACCTAAAAGCCTACTTGTCAGCCTCGTCACATGAAAGAACTACCAGTCACTAGCCTAGCCTAGATCTATTACAGATCTAGTTAGAACACAAGAAGAAAAGAGATCTAAGGGATTCGACTTTCGAAAACACACTAGAGAGTATGGAGGTTTTGGTTTGAAAGAAAAGATGGATGAAAAAAAAGTTATAGCGTCAGAGAGATGAGGGCCTATAAGTTTTGACATTTCAACAAAGAGATTAGGAGAGTTCGGCTTATAGAGTAATCAGCCAAAAGAACTTTAGGGACTTTGGGTTTTTCGGCTTTGAAGAGAAAATAGAAAAGAAGAAGAATGATTCTCTGAGTTTCGGCTCTTTGAGTAAGTCGACAAAGGAGAAGGCTACAAGTTTCAGGATTTCGGCTTTTAGGGAGATTAGCCAAGAAGAAATCGGCTATTAGGTTAAGTGTTTTGGGTTTGAGAAGAGGTCACTAGAGAAAGAGTTGAGTGTTTCAGTTTTTTGAGAAAAGATAGGGAGGGTTCAACCAAAAAGAAATTGGCAAGGGTTGCCTAGGGACTTTGTAGTTTATGGTTTTGAATCAAAGAAGGGAAGGAGAGAAAAGAAAGAAACAGAGTAGAATCCACTTCACTTACCTATTCCGCACTAGAGGAAGGACCAAAACAAATCCCGGAAGAAACCAACCAAGGCAATCAGCATACACATACAACAAAAGCCAAAAACGCAAATGCCTAAGTTCCCTAGCTGGACTTGTAATTCCAAAGTCCCCTAGTCAGCCAACTCTTGCACCTTTTCAAAACTCCTAAATTTTCTCCTAGATAAACTCCCCTTATCACTCCTCATCCTAATTCAAACACCTTCCTTCAGAGTTCAACTTGAGTTCCATCACTTACTGATAAATGATAAATTATACATATTTTTACCTCATGTTTAGCCTAATTTCTGGATGAATTATCATTAAATTTGTGAGAATTGGAGCTCTTAACCTTTCTATTTCATGTTGTATACTCAGGAGAGCATAAGGAAGAGAAAAGAACGAAAAACGGGCTGAAAACGAAGAAAATGGGCCAAAGTGTGAAAACAACACGGCCCAAGGAGTCACCACACCACGGCCGTGCCACATAAGGTCCAACACGGCCCAGCCCCGACAAGCACGGCCAGGCCACACGGTTGTGCCACCCTCAACAGGCCCATACACGGCCTTTTGTCGATCCAAACAGGCGTGGCACACGAGCGTGTCCTTGTCATGAGGAAGTGCAATTTCACTCGGATTTGGATACTTAGAGGCTAAGAAAGGCATCCCAAAGCTCTATATAAAGACCCTAGGAGGCAACTCTAAGGACGTACTCTTTTCTCCCACAAAGGAGCGCCTTCTTTCTGCCAACACAAGGAGTGAAAGCAATGAATTACTTCAAGGGAAGCCGATTGATTCATCCCAGAAGCTAGAATTCTACATCAAGACAGAGGATCTCCCTAAATTCCTTCAGGGGTTTTTGGGTTCTTTATGTTTTGTTATCTTATTTCTTCTGAGATGTCTTCTTTATTAATTATGAACTAAACCCCTCAAATACTTGAGGGGCATGAAACCTAAGATAGATCTTGTTATTATTTATTCTTGAATTATATGATAAATACTTGAATTGTTCTTAATTATGTGTGCTTAATTCTTGGTTTAATAATCCTAGGTATTAAGTCAAGAAACTGATGTGCTTAAGCAGAGGAGCAAAAGTCCCTATTTTAAGAGTAGATCTACCATAATTAAGTAGAGTTGCATGCAACCCTAGACATAGGGCGACATAAATTTGCTGGATTAGGGTCAAACCTAATAGGGGGATCCATAGATCGAGTTAATACAAGACTAGGGGGTTTTAACTAGAAAGAGATTTCAGTTAATCGACCTAGGATTAGTTGTTCTTATCCTCGACGGAGGCATTAACGTAGGTTAGGGATCTCTACGGATCAAGTCAAGTGAAGAAATCGTCTAGTTCAAGAAGTTAATAACAAGTGAAGTCTAGGTGGATTCTCCCTTGAGTATTGCCTATATCAATTAGTTTTCCCGAGTGTTTTTCCCCAATTTCCTTTTTGTGCATTTGTAGTTTAGTTTTAGAATTAGTTTCATACAAACCTCTTTTATTTTTAGGTTAGATAATAGAAAGGAAGTAAGTATTAGTACTTTTGGTTCCCTTGGATACAATAACTCAGTCTTGCCGCTAAACTATACTACTGTTCGATAGGTGCGCTTGCCTTAAAATCGTGATATTAGTTAGTTTTTGGTGTGATCAATTTTTATAAATTTTATTACTACATATCACGGGATATCAAGTTTTTGGCACCGTTGCCGGGGACTGAAATATTAAGAAAACTCGATTTCTATTACTTTAGCCATTTACTATATTTATTTATTTTTGGTTTTTATTTATTTTTCTTTTTTTTTAATTTTTTTCTTTTTCCTTCTAGGTATTTCTAGTTTATGACTAGAAGAAACCTAGGAGGACCACTACTTTTTTACGAAGATTTGGAAGCAACAGTTCGCAGAACTCACAGAGAAATCAGACGAAGTCTACATTATCCCGAACAAGACCAAGAACAAGAACCTGAACCTACGAAAGAGATGGAAGCAAATCAAAATATTCCACCACCTCCCGCAATAGCCGCGCAACCAGTGAATCAAGATGAAGCACCTTGCACTATGTATGATTATGCTAAACCTAGTTTGGCTGGTACTCAAACTAGCATTATTAGACCTACCATTGCTGCTAATAATTTTGAATTAAAACCTAACACTATTTTGATGATTCAGTAATTTGTGCAGTTTGATGGTTTACAGGATGAAGATCCCAACTCACATTTAGCCAACTTTTTGGAATTCTGCGATACGTTTAAAATTAACGGTGTTTCTGATGATGCCATACGTCTAAGGCTATTTCCATTCTCTTTGAGAAATAAAGCCAAACAGCGGTTAAATTCTTTACCACGAGGCTCAATCACTACATGGGAACAGATGACTGAAAAATTTTTACTTAAATATTTTCTTCCAGCTAAAACAGCTAAATTACAAAATGATATCTCTTCTTTTGTGCAGATGGATTTAGAAACACTTTACGATGCCTGGGAGAGATACAAGGATCTTTTGAGAAGGTGCCCTCATCATGGATTACCTTTGTGGCTACAAGTTCAAACCTTTCACAACGGTTTGAATCCTTCAACAAGGCAAATGATCGATGCAGCCGCAGGAGGAACAATCAATAATAAAACACTCGAAGCAGCTTATGAGTTTATAGAAGAGATGTCACTAAATAACTATCAGTGGCAAGTCATGAGGACAAAGCCAACAAAAGTTGCAGGAGTTTATAATATTGATGCTGTCACTATGCTTACTAACCAAGTAGAACTTCTAAATAAAAAGTTTGATAATTTTTTTGGTTCTACGCAGGCACAGCCAGTGACGTAGTGTGACACAACTTCAGGAAATATGTTCAATCCAGACTACTCATCTTATGGACACAGTATAGAAACTGAGCAAGCCAACTATATGGGTAACAATTCTAGGCCTCAAAATAACCCTTGTAGTAATACTTACAATGCATGTTGGAGAAATCACCCCAATTTTTCATGGGGAGGACAAGGAAATCAAAGACAATAGCCTCCTCCGGGATTTCAGCAGCTACCACCACAACAAGAGAAAAAGCTGAATCTTGAAGAGATGTTCACCAAATTTATGGCCGCATCAGAAACCTGTTTTTAAAACACTGAAACGACACTAAAAAACTAGCAAGCATCAATTCAAGGGCTTGAGAATCAAATCGGTCAACTTGCGAAATTTATTTCAGAGAGACCACAAGGTGGACTACCAAGTAACACTGAGCCAAATCCAAGAGAACATGTCAAAGCAATTACTTTAAGAGATGGGAAAGTACTAGCTGGACCAGAAAAGAAGTCTGTTCAAGAATCTCCAGGAGACAAGATAGGGGAACCCAAGGAAAACAGTCCACCAACACTCAAAGAATACAAACCGCCTATTCCATATCCGGCAAAGTTGAAGAAAGACCGTACAGACACTCACTTCGGTAAATTTCTTGAACTTTTTAAACAATTACACATTAACTTACCTTTTGTTGAAGCAATTTCACAGATGCCAAAGTACACAAAGTTCCTTAAAGAACTTCTAACAAATAAAATGAAGTTGGAAGAATTAGCCACAGTGGAACTCAACGAGGAATGCTCAGCTATTCTCTAAAATAAACTGCCGACAAAACTGAAAGATCCAGGGAGTTTTACTATTCCTTGTTTAATTGGTAGTTTAATTATTAATAAAGCCTTAGCTGATTTAGGTGCTAGCATTAATCTAATGCCTTACAAAATGTTCAAGCAATTAGGCCTAGGGGAACCAAAGCCCACTAGGATGAGTATTCAACTAGCTTATAGATCTATTAAATATCCTAGAGGAATCATAGAAGATGTGCTAGTAAAGGTAGATAAATTTATATTCCCTGTTGATTTTGTTGTGCTTGACATTGATGAGGATATTGAGGTGCCTTTAATTTTGGGACGCCCATTCTTAGCTACTACTAGAGCTGTTATCGATGTAGGGGATGGTAAATTGGTACTTAGAGTTGGTGAGGAAGAAGTCATTTTTAAAATTTATGATGCCATGAGATTTTCTAGAGAACAAGATATTCCTGCTATTTTATAGATGTTATTGATTATTTTGTTCAAGATAATTTTCAGATTCTCTTACAGACACGTTGGAACTGTGTCTTATTCAAGGTGGGGGGAAGATGAAGCCACCACTGAAATTGAAGAAGTAAGAAAGGAGTTAGATTCTAATGAAATTATCACGAGACACATAAGTTATGAAAGTATAAAGATGAATGATGAGTTGAGACAGAAACCTTCCATTGATGAACCCCCTAAATTAGAGTTAAAGCAACTGCCAGATCATTTAGAATATGCCTTTTTAAGGGAAGATTCAACTTTACCAGTTATTATCGCATTAGATTTGAGCATTGCAAAAAAAGAAGAACTACTCCATGTGTTAAGGGAGCACAAGCAGGCTATAGCTTGGAAAATTTCAGATATTAAGGGAATTAATCCTTCTTTTTGCACCCACAAAATTTCAATGGAAGATGAATATAGACTATCAGTGCAAGCTCAGAGACGATTAAATCCCAACATGAAGGAAGTCATAAAAGCCACGGTAATTAAACTTTTAGATGCAGGCATTATTTATCCTATTTCTGACAGTTCTTGGGTAAGTCCTGTGCAGGTTGTTCCTAAAAAGGAAGGCATGACTGTGATGTCTAATGAAAAAAAAGAGTCAATACCTATAAGAACAGTCACTGGATGGAGAGTTTGCATTGATTATATAAAGCTGAATGACGCAACTTGAAAAGATCATTTTCCCTTACCTTTTATTGATCAGATGTTGGAAAGATTATTAGGCCACATGTATTATTGTTTCCTAGATGGCCTCTCTGGTTACTTCCAAATCCCAATAGCTCTAGAAGATTAGGAGAAAACAACATTCACATGTCCATACGGTACGTTTGCTTATCGTAGAATGCCTTTCGGTTTATGTAACGCTCTTACTACTTTTCAGCGATGCATGCTAGCTATCTTCAACGAATTCGTGGAAGACATCATGAAGGTATTTATGGATGATTTTTCAGTTTTCGGTAATTCTTTCTAACTTTGTCTTAATAATTTAAAACGTGTTTTAATAAGATGTGAATAGACAAATTTAGTGCTAAACTGGGAAAAATGCCACTTTATGGTTCAAGAGGATATTATATTAGGACATAAATTTCTAGTAAAGGGATAGAGGTAGATAAAGCAAAAATTGAAACCATTGAAAAATTACCTCCCCCTAATTCAGTTAAGGCTATAAGAAGCTTTTTAGGACATGCCGGTTTTTATCGTAGATTTATTAAAGATTTTTCTAAAATAGCTAAGCCTTTAACAAAACTACTAGAAAAAGACGTGCTTTTCAACTTTGACCAAGAATGTTTAGAATCTTTTAACAGTCTTAAGGAAAAGTTAGTCAATCCCCCATTATGATTTCACCTGATTGGAATCTACCTTTTAAACTAATGTGCGATGCGAGTGATTTTGCAGTAGGTGCAGTTTTAGGACAGCAAAGAGACAAGCACTTTCAACCGATTTATTATGCTAGCAAAACTTTGACAACCGCTCAAGCAAATTATACTACCATAGAAAAAAAATTGCTAGCCGTTATTTTTGCATTTGACAAATTCAAATCTTATTTAATTTATCAAAAGTCATTGTTTATACTGACCATTCTGCTCTTCGCTATCTTTTAACTAAAACTGATGCAAAACCTCGATTAATAAGATGGATTCTATTGTTACAGGAATTCGATTTAGAAATAAAGGACAAGAAAGGAGCTGAAAACTTGGCAGCAGATCACCTTTCAAGACTAGAAAACACACAACTTAAGTACCTCGATAAAATAAACGACTTGTTTCCTGAAGAACAACTCCTAGCCATAGCAGAGGCAGCAGTTCCTTGGTTTACTGATTTTGCAAATTATTTAGCAGCTAACATAACCCCAAAAGGGCTGACCCATCAGCAAAAGAAGCGATTCTTCGCTAATGTGAAAAACTACTTTTAGGAAGATCCTTTTCTTTTTCAAATTTGTGCATATCAGGTTATTCGAAGATACGTTGCTGAAACAGAAGCATACCAGATTTTAAATCACTACCATTCAGGACCCACAGGAGGACATCATAGTGGAGCTAGAACTGCTCATAAGGTACTCGAATCAGGCTTTTACTGGCCTACACTTTTCAGATATGCCAACAGGTATGTGAACTCTTGTGATAAATGCCAGAGAACAGGTAATATTTCTCAACATAATGAAATGCCTCAAAACTATATACTTTCATGTGAAATATTTGATGTATGGGGTATTGATTTCATGGGTCCATTCCCTACTTCATTTGGAAATAAGTACATCCTAGTAGCAGTAGATTATATGTCAAAATGGGTGGAAGCCCAAGCCTTACCTACTAATGATGCTAGAATGGTAGTACAATTTTTGAAGAAACTTTTCTCTCGATTTGAAACACCTAGGATAATTATTAGTGATAGGGGCACCCATTTTTGCAATGCCCAATTTGAAAAAGTTTTAACCATAGAACAGCTACCCCTTATCATCCACAAACCAGTGGCCAAGTCAAAGTAACAAATAGGGAACTAAAACGCATCTTAGAGAAAACAATAGAAACAAATAGAAAAGATTGGTCAAGAAAGATAGACAATGCTTTATGGGCCTATAGAACTGCTTTTAAAACACCCATAGGTACATCTCCTTATAAACTTATCTACGGAAAAAGTTGTCATCTGCCATTTGCACTTGAACATAGATCATTCTGGGCTACTAAATTTTTAAACCTTGATTTTAAGCTTGCAGGTGAGAAAAGATTAATGTAGTTGGATGAGCTAGATGAATGGCGTTGCAATGCCTACGATAGCTCACGACTATATAAGGAAGCCATGAAATGACGCCATGACAAATGACTGAAACAACTTAAGCAGTTCAAAACGCGTGATCTTGTCTTACTTTACAACTCAAGGCTGAAACTATTTCTTAGAAAACTCAAGTCAAGGTGGTCAACTCCATTCACTGTTCAAATTGTCTTTCCATACGGCACAATTAAGGTAACTCACCCTAACCACGGTACTTTCAAGGTAAACAGCCAGAGGCTTAAACACTATAGAGGTGAGAATTTTAAAGATAACAGGGAGGAGCTTCAGCTCCACGAAATCTTTTCATGATACATCCAGGTAGAGTCAAGCTTAGACTCTAAATAAGCGCTTCTCGGGAGGCAACCCGAGCACTAACTTAGTAACTTTTCTTTTATTTTTTATTTTAGTATTTTTATGCATCAACTAACCCTTTTTAATTCAGAAATTTAGGACCACACGGCACCACCCACGGGTGTGCCTAAGGCCGTGCGAACATTTAAAGCAGATACACGGTCATACACCCAGGCTCTGTGTAAACAGAGCACAATTTTCCCAAAAACACGGGCTACCGACAAATCGACACGGCCGTGCGACATGGCCGTGGCAACCTTTCAACTTAGACATGGGCTTACACAAAGCCACACGTCCGTGCCCCAAGACCGTGGTTGACACAGTCAAATCCAGCACGGGCGTGTGACCTACTATACAGCTGTGGGAGAAGCGAACACCTTAGGACACGGCAGTGCGATACGACCGTGTGTCCCAACACGCCCTAGGTACACGGCCGTGTGCTTCAAACCAGACGCGCCAAAAACCCCAAATTTCAAATAGCACGTGCAAAACCCGAGCCACACGGGCGTGTGCCATACCCGTGTGGCCCAAAATATATAAAAAGGAGCCACTATTCATCAATCTTCTTCCATTTTCAACCCTAAATCCTCCCACCCAAACCCTACCCAAAACCTCCCTAGTGCCGCCGTCAATATCCACAGTGCCTCCACGACCGTGCTATCCACCCCACGACCGTGCTCCGTTGTATTCCTCTCCCATTTGGTTCTATTTTCTCATTTTTCCTTCGAATTTTTACTGCTTATTTTTATTTTTATTTTTATTTTTATATTATATTTTATTATAGTCTTGGCATTGTTTTAAGTATGGAATTGATTAAACTAGCATGAATAATCTAGAATGTTATAGAGAATTTTATGATTTCATGCCACTTTGATTCACATTTGATTGCCATTTTTTCCTCTCTAAACTCACATGCATTTAGTATAAATACATACCCATGTCTTTTAAATTTGATATCATGTTAGGATAAATAGATTATAATATTTAGGTTAGTCCACATTTCATTCTAGATTATTTTAGTCACATTGTCATTTTATTGTCCATAGTTCTTGATGCAATTTAATTTCAAGTCTTAGGCCTAATGTTTATTATTTTTTAGGTACTTTGTCGTCATCGCGCGGTAAGAAAGCTGCAATCCTCGCTTCAAAGAAACGCAAAGGACCTGGTGGTTCGTCCTCGCAACCCATTGCTGAGAACCGCCATCCTTTCCTCCATTTTCCACAAGCCTCCCAAGAGGAATTATTCCAATTATTACGGGCACACCCCCTCGGAACGAGAAGGTGCGTCGATTGGGCCGCACTCGAGCAAGTCTACTTAGCAGACGAGGTTCGTCCTCGAAATCACCCAAGAGTTTTGCTCCACTTTCCACCTTCAAACAGTGATGACCCGACATGAAGATCCGGGGACGATTCAATTCCGTCTAGGAGGCCTCGTCCGACAGTTTAATGTACCAGAGTTCGGTACAGCACTCGGTCTCTATACCGAGGAATTCATGGAGGAAGAGAACCTCTCTGAGCTCGACCGCAGCATCCATGTCTCTCCAGTTCACTACTGGTGCGCCTTAGCCCCTCAACAACACATATACGACTCTAGTCGCTCCAAAGCGACCGCCCTTGTCCCACCTCTGAGGTACCTTCACTCCTTACTCGCGCATACATTGATGGGAGGATGCGAGAGCACGGGTGTCGTAAACACCCACGATGCCTACTTCCTGTGGTGCATGGCGAATGCGTATGTTATCGACTTAGCCTACTTCATCACCCATGCAATCCAACATTAGACAGAGAGGCACCGTAAAGGCGTAATTTTCATAGGCCCATACATCACGAGATTAGGCCGCTACTTCGGCCTATTCAATACCATAGCCCAAAAATCCTTGTATACTTTAGTGGGCCAGGTGTACCCACAAGGCATCCAGAGCATGCTTCACATGAGGATGATCCAGCGCCGCCGTGGGATAGATCCTCTACAGTACCAGCTACTTAGAGAAGCCGAGCAAGAGGATCCTGAGGACATCCCTGATGATGTCTTGCCATCGGAGGAGGATGCACCAGTCGAGCCGCCACCCCCTCGCCGCCCAGTTTATGCGGCAGCTTCATACGCTGACTTGTCTGAGTGCCTGTCACGATTCGAGCAGCAATGCTTCCAGCGCTTCGACCACATCAATGCGACACTGCAGCAGATATTCCAACACCTTCACATCACTTCACCACCGCCACCGCGTGATCCATCTGAGGATTAGAGACTTCTATTCCTCTTAACTTTATTTTTATCTTAATTTTTATTTAAACACTGATCCCTATTTTCACATTTTCCTCTAACTTTATTTTCCTTTTTACTTTTACTTTTATTTTCTTTCATTTTACCTTTTTCATTTTATCTTAGTATTTTTAGAACTTTATTTATTTTATTTCTTTTTCATATCGGCCAACCCCTAACGAGTAATCTCTCTTAATCCAAATTCCCCACGACTGATAAATACTTTCACAGTTTCAAAGGACCCTTACAGCTCATATCTATATAACAATGGGACAACCCTGCCACAACTGCCGACTCTTCCAAGTCCAATCTCCGTCTCACAAATTCATCCAAAATTCAGGGAGTTTCATGTCTTCCCCTATCTTATGATCTTGTGCTTCTATTGCTACTAATGCTTCTTTGTACATTGAGGGCAACGTACATCTTAAGTGTGGAGGGGAATTTACTTTCAGTCTTTACACTCTCTTTGAAACCCCTAAACTTTTTTTTTACTAACATTTTGCATTGTTCTCAAATTCTCACTTTCACTCTTTGCATTATCTTCAATCTCCTATTAGGAATATATTTTGATTGATTTATGATTTTTATTGATATGTGAGAATTAAGACATAGGTGCTTGTACTTTGATTATTCGAACTTTAAAACATTAGGGAATCAAGCATGATAAGTTGAAATTTTTGAGAACCCTATCTTTTTTTCATAAGTTAATTTCCTGAATTTTAAGTGTTATCTTGAGATTTGAAATTCGCAAGATTGACATTAAAAGCCATAATTCTGGTGAGATTTTTGAGCCTTTTGAGCATACATTCTTTTGTGCTCACTTTTATTATTGCTTTGAGTGAGTCAATACTGAACTGTTATTCTAGAACTTGCTTTGATTATACATGTCAAGACCACATCATTGATTTGATACACTAAAATGATAAAGGCACCTAGGATTTAACCCACTTACTCCACAAAAGCCTACCTCCATAAATTAACCCCTAGTGAACCCCATTGAGCCTAACAACCTATTCTTTGACTTACCTCTAACTTTAACCCATAACCTATTTTTGTTGAATTCCATTCAATTACTTTGATCCCTATTTTTGTCGAGATTCGAGTTGAATTATTATCTAGCTTTATTCTTTTTTCCAGATTGTAAAGTTGTAAATATTCAATTGTTCTTAAAAAAAACATATGTATTAATTCAGTTGTAATCTATAATAGTTCAAATAGTTTTTGCATATTTCTATTTTAAGGCTACCAAGGCGAAAATGATGTTATCATGAGAATTAGCTCGAAAAATATGTTCCAGTGATAGAGATTTTTCTAGCTAGATAATGTTTTAGTTCAATCTCGATCCTAACCCTCTTTTGCAGCCTGTGACAACACCCCTAACCAAGCCCCATTACAACCGTTAAAAGACCTTTTGATCGATGTATCTTACCGAACTATAATGGTGGAGATTTGATTTTCTTGCAAGCCTATGGTAATAACTTTTCAAGTTGACTAGAAAGTACTTAATTCTTGAACCCTAAACACTTTGAGTGGATAGAGTGAATCTTTAGTGAGGATGTCAAATCTTGCTGATTTCGATTGAAAGATGAGTACTTAGAAGAAGGGAGGAAACTTATGTTTCAATGATAAAATTCTCAACTTAAAGTAATTAAATCTTTAATTTTCTTCTGATTGAATTTTCATTGTATGACTGCTTGTGAATTAGTTTGAAACATTATTGGTAAAGATTGAAAGTTGAGAGGAATGATTCTTAATTAGGGATTGAGATTTTGTTTGAAGACAAGCAAAGGCTTAAGTGTGAGGGTATCTGATAAACGATAAATTATACATATTTTTACCTCATGTTTAGCCTAATTTCTGGATGAATTATCATTAAATTTGTGAGAATTGGTGCTCTTAACCTTTCTATTTCATGTTGTATACTCAGGAGAGCATAAGGAAGAGAAAAGAACAAAAAAACGGGCCGAAAATGAAGAAAATGGGCCAAAGTGTGAAAACAACACGGCCCAAGGAGTCACCACATGGCCGTGGCACACGACCGTACCACATAAGGTCCAACACGACCCAGCCTTGACAAGCACGGCTAGGCCACACGGCCGTGCCACCCTCAACAGGCCCATACACGGCCTTTTGTCGATCCACGCGGGCGTGGCACACGGGCGTGTCCCTGTCGTGAAGAAGTGAAATTTCACTTGGATTTGGATACTTAGAGGCTAAGAAAGGCATCCCAAAACTCTATATAAAGACCCCAGGAGGCAACTCTAAGGACGTACTCTTTTCTCCCACAAAGGAGCGCCTTCTTTCTACCAACACAATGAGTGAAAGCAAGGAATTACTTTAAGGGAAGCCGATTGATTCATCCCAAAAGCCAGAATTCTACATCAAGACAGAGGATCTCCCTAAATTCCTTCAGGGTTTTTGGGTTCTTTATGTTTTGTTATCTTATTTCTTCTGAGATATCTTCTTTATTAATTATGAACTAAACCCCTCAAATACTTGAGGGGGATGAAACCTAAGACAAATCTTGTTATTATTTATTCTTAAATTATATGATAAATACTTGAATTGTTCTTAATTATGTGTGCTTAATTCTTGGTTTAATAATCCTAGGTATTAAGTCAAGAAAGTGATGTGCTTAGGCAGAGGAGCAAAAGTCCCTATTTTAAGAGTAGATCTACCATAATTAAGCGGAGTTGCATGCAACCCTAGACATAGGGTGACATAAATCTTCCGGATTAGGATCAAACCTAATAGGGGGATCCATAGATCGAGTTAATGCAAGACTAGGGGGTTTTAACTAGAAAGAGATTTCAGTCAATCGACCTAGGATTAGTTATTCTTATCCTCGATGGAGGTATTAACATAGGTTAGGGATCTCTACGGATCAAGTCAAGTGAAGAAATCGTCTAGTTCAAGAAGTTAATAACAAGTGAAGTCTAGGTGGATTCTCCCTTGAGTATTGCCTATATCAATTAGTTTTCCCGAGAGTTTTTCCCCAATTTCCTTTTTGTGCATTTGTAGTTTAGTTTTAGAATTAGTTTCATACAAACCTCTTTTATTTTTAGGTTAGATAATAGAAAGGAAGTAAGTATTAAAACTTTTGGTTCCCTTGGGTACGATAACTCGGTCTTGCCGCTAAACTATACTATTGTTCGATAGGTGCGCTTGCCTTAAAACCGTGATATTAGTTAGTTTTTGGTGTGATCAGTTTTTATAAATTTTATTTCTATATATCACGCGATATCATTTACCTTGCACAAACATTAAAAATAAAATGACACTCTGCTTACGAAGGGTTTCGAACCTTAGCTCCTTCACCAGCCTTGACATGCCACCCCCTGTGTTTTAAGTGGCACCATCTTGCCACTTTAACACAGGCTTTCTTGTGCTTTAAAAATACAACTTTAATTTATAAGCCCACTAAGCTCAAACTCACTTTTATCAAAGGCCAAAAATTAAAATTTTGCCAGGCCTTAGACTTAAACCTAAGCCTTCCAAAGGTCCATTAAACACACTCAACCACAACAATATAACACAACAAGCTATGTAAAAATAATCTATGCAGAAATTCAAAA
The DNA here is from genome assembly GCA_020496765.1 of Gossypium stocksii. NCBI lineage: Eukaryota > Viridiplantae > Streptophyta > Magnoliopsida > Malvales > Malvaceae > Gossypium > Gossypium stocksii. Next base: position 97,270,164 of record CM035629.1, on the reverse strand, counting down.
ACCCAAAAAATTGGGGCGTTACAGGGCACACGCCCGTGTATCCTCTAAACATGGCTGTGTTGATGGCCTGTGTGCCTCACACAGCCTAAGCAAGCTAGGGACACGCATGTGTCCAATACCCGTGTGGATTTAATTTCTAACATCAACCTATAGGGGCTTTCATATGGCCTGGCGCACGCTTGTGTCCCCAGCCCATGTCCCTCACACGGCCTTGACACGCCCGTGTCGTGGTCCGTGTGTAAGAGTCTTGACATTCTATTTTTGACATCATTAATCACAAGGCCGTGGCACACGCTCGTGTGTTGGCCATGTCCTCCACACGGTGGAGACACCTGGCCGAGTCTCTTACCCGTGGGAAAACTTGATAGAATTTAATGTTATCCATGCAAGATGCAAAGGACACACGGTCGAGCCACACGCCCATGTGTAGCTCGTGTGTTTCACACGGTCGAGATACAAGCCTGTGTATCTACCTGTGTAGGCAATATAGGGCTATTTACCAAGCCCTTGTCCACCCTGAAACACATACAAACTGATAAATCGTAAATTATACAAAATTTTACCTCATGCTTAGCCTAATTTCTGGGTGAATTATCGTTGAATTTGTTGAATTTGGTGCTCCTAATCCTTTTATTTCATGTTTTATACTTAGCTGAGCATAAGGAAGAGAAAAGAGTGAGAAACGGGCCAAAATGGGCAAGTTAAGCCCAAATCAATAATCAACACGGCCTAGGAGTTCGTCACACGGGCGTGTCACATGGCCGTGCCACTTTAACAGGCCCGAGCACGGCCTCCACATGAAATCACACGGGCATGGCACACGAGCGTGTCCCTATCATGATGAAGTTCAATTTCACTCGAAAAAGGCTACTTAGGGGCTAATAAAGACATTCTAAACTCTATATAAAGACCCTAGGAGGCAACTACAAGGGTGTACATTATTCTCGCCAAGACGGGGAGTTAAAGGCAGGGAATTATTCAAAGGAAAGCTGATTGATCCATCTCAGAAGCCAAGATCTACATCTAGACAGAGGATCTCCCTTCTATCCTTTTAGGAATTTTGGTTTTTTTTATGTTTTGTTATTTTATTTATCCTGATATGTTTCTTTTTATAATTATGAACTAAAACCCCAAATATCTAAGGGGGATGAAACCTAAGACGAATCTTGTTATTGTTATCTGAACTCTATGATAAATATTTGATTTGTTCTTAATTGTGTTTTTGACTCTTGAATTGATATTTTTGGGATATTAATTTAAGTCGAATGTACTTATACAGATGAGCAATAGTCCCTATATAGGAGTAGATCCAACACAATTAAATGGAATTGATTGCAATCCTAAACATAGGACGATGAAAATCTGCCGTATTAAAGTCAAATCTAATATGGGGAGCCATAGATTGAGTTAATGCAAGACTAGGGGTTTTAATTAGAAAGAGATTTCAATTAATCAACCTAGGATTAGTTGTTCTTATCCTCTGTGGAGGTATTAACATAATTTAGGGATATCTACGGATGAAGTCCAATGAAGAAATCGTCTAGTTCAGAGTTAGATAACAAGTGAAGTCTAGGTGGATTCTTCCTTAGGTATTGCCCTCATCAATCAGTTTTCCCAAAAGAAATTTCCTAATTTACTCTTTGTCATTTCTTTAGTTTAGTTTAAAATAGTTTACAACCAAACCCCTTTTATTTCTTAGGTTAGATAATAGGAAGGAAGTCATTACTAGTACTTTTAGTTCCTTGGATTCAATATTCTGGTCTTACCACTAGCTATACTACTATTTGATAGGCGTGCTTTCCTTTTATCATGATATTAGTTAGTTTATAGGTGCGATCAGATTTTATTACTTCATCATCACGAGATTAAGTTTTTGGCGCCGTTACCAGGCAACTAAGATATTAGGAACACTCGATTCCTATTACTTTAGCTATTTTAACATTTATTGCAAATTATTTTCTTTTTTATTATTTTATTTTATTTTATTTTAGGTTTTTAATTTTCTTATTACCTTTCCCTTCTAGGTATCTCTAGTTTATTACTAGAAGAAACCTAGGAGGACCATTATTGTTTGATGACGATTTAAAAGCTACAGTTCATCGAACTCACAGAAAGGTAAGAAGAAGCTTGCAATATCCAGAACAAAGTAAAAAAGAAGAACCTGAACCTACTGAAGAGATGGAGGCAAATCATGATAATCAGCTACCTCCTATAGTAGCCGCAAATCCTGTTGAGTAGAATCCTGTTCCTCATACTATGCATGATTATGCTAAACCTAATTTGGCTAGTACTGAATCTAGTATTGTTAGACCTACTATTGTTGCAAATAATTTTGAATTGAAACCTAACACTATTCAGATGATACAATAGTTTGTTCAGTTTGATGGTTTGCAGGATAAAGATCCTAACGCTCATTTAGCCAATTTCTTGGAATTCTGCTACACATTTAAAATAAATGGCGTTTCTGGTGATGCCATTCATCTACGGCTATTCCCATTCTTTTTGAGGAATAAAGCTAAACAGTGGTTAAATTCTTTACCACTAGGGTCTATCACTACATGGAAACAAATGACCGAAAATTTTTTACTTAAATATTTTCTTCCAGCTAAAATAGCTAAATTATGAAACGATATCTCTTCTTTTGTGCAAATGGATTTAGAAACACTTTATGATGCTTGGGAGAGATACAATGACCCATTGAGAAGGTGCCCTTACCATGGGTTACCTCTGTGGTTATAAGTTCAAACCTTTCACAATGGTTTGAATCCTTCAACGAGGTAAATGATCGATAAAGCTGCCGATGGAACAATCAACAACAAAACACCAGAAGTAGCTTACGAGTTCATAGAAGAGATGTCACTGAATAACTATCAGTGGCAAGTCATGAGAATAAAGCCACAGAAAGCTGCCGAAGTTTTTAATATTGATGCAGTCACCATGCTTTCCTATCAGGTAGAACTCCTTAATAAAAAGATTGATAGTTTTGTTGGTTCTACGCAAGTACACCCAGTATGCAATGCGACTCAAACCAAGGAAACATGTACAATCCCGATTACTCCTCCTATGGACATAGCATGGAAACCAAGCAAGCCAACTATATGGGTAATAATTCAAGATCCCAAAATAACCCTTATAGTAATACTTATAATGCAGGTTGGAGGAACCACCCAAATTTTTCATAGGGAAGAAAGGAAATCAAAGGCAACCACCCGCTCCGAGATTTCAAAAACCACCGTTCCAGCAAGAGAAAAAGCTGAGCCTTGAGGAGATGCTCAGAAAATTTATCGTCATGTCAGAAACCTGTTTTCAGAACACCAAGACAGCACTTACGAATCAGCAAGCATCCATTCAAGGACTCGAAACTCAAATAAGCCAGCTCACTAAGCTAATCTCCGAAAGATCACCAAGCAACACAGAGATTAAATCTAAGGAGCACGTTAAAGCAGTTACACTAAGGAGCGGGAAAACACTAGCCAAACCTGAAAAGGAGGTAGTACAAGAACATGACAAGGAAAACATTGAGAAAGTCGAGCCCAAAGAAAACACCCCACCAGTACTCAAAGAATACAAAACACCCATCCCATACCCAGCAAAATTGAAGAAAGACCGTATGGACGCTCAATTCGGTAAATTTCTTGAAATTTTTAAACAATTACATATTAACTTACCTTTTGTTAAATCTATTTCACAGATGCCCACATATGCAAAATTTTTAAAAGAACTTCTAACAAACAAAAGGAAGTTTGAAGAGTTATCCATAGTGGAACTTAACGAAGAATGTTCAACGATCCTCCAAAATAAACTCCCAACCAAATTGAAAGATCCAGGAAGTTTTACTATTCCCTGTTTGATTAGTAATTTAAATATTGAAAAGGCATTAGCAGATTTAGGTGCCAGCATTAATCTAATGCCCTATAAATTGTTCAAGCAACTAGGACTAGGGGAACTAAAACCCACTAGGATGAGTATTCAATTAGCTGACAGATCTGTTAAATATCCTAGGGGTATCATTGAAGATGTATTAGTTAAGGTGGATAAATTTATATTCCCTGTTGATTTTATTGTGTTAGACATGGATGAGGATGTTGAGGTACCTTTAATCCTAGGATGACCATTTTTAGCTATTGCCAAAGCTGTTATTGATGTGGGAGATGGCAAACTTGTGCTTAGGGTAGGGGATGAAGAAATTTTATATCAAATCTATGATGCCATGCGATTTTCTAGGGAACAAGATGATTCCTATTATTTTAGTGATTCTATTGATCATTCTGTTCAAGATTCTTTTCAGGAAATCACTCTTAAAGACACGTTGGAACTGTGTCTCGTTCAAGGTGGGGGAGAAAAAGAAATTACCACTGAGATGAAAAAGGTAATAACTGAGCTAAACTCCAACAAATCTTCCCCATGACAAATAGATTATGAGAGCATTGAAATCAAGGATGAACTAAGACAAAAACCCTCTACTGACGAACCTCCCAAACTAGATCTCAAACAATTACCCAAACATTTAGGATATGTATTTTTGGGAGACAATTCTACACTACCAGTCATTATTGCTTCAAACTTGCAACCTAAGGAAAAAGAGAAATTAATTCAAGTGTTAAAAAAGCATAAAAGAGCCATAGCTTGGAAAATTTCTGACATCAAAGGAATTAGTCCTTCCTTTTGCACCCACAAAATTTTGATGGAGGATGAATACAAACCATGTGTGCAAGCTCAAAGAAGATTGAATCCCAACATGAAGGAAGTGGTCAAAACTGAGATAATTAAACTTCTAGATGCTGGAATTATTTATCCTATTTCTGACAGTGCTTGGGTAAGTCTTGTACAGGTTGTTCCTAAGAAAGGTGGCATGACATTTGTTGCCAATGAAAAGAATGAATTAATCCCTACAAGAACTATCACAGGTTGGAGGGTTTGTATTGATTACAGGAAATTGAACAATGCCACGAAAAAGGATCACTTCCTCTTACCTTTCATTGATTAGATGTTAGAAAGACTATCAGGACATATGTACTACTGTTTTTTGGATGGACTTTCTGGCTATTTCCAAATCCCGATAGCTCTTGAAGATCAAGAGAAGACAATATTCACTTGCCCATACGATACGTTTGCTTATCGTAGAATGCCCTTCGGATTATGTAATGCTCCTGCTACTTTTCAGCGTTGCATGCTAGCAATCTTTAATGAGCTTGTGGAGGACATCATGGAGGTATTCATGGATGATTTCTCGGTATTCGGTAACTCTTTCCAACTATGCCTTAAAAATCTAGAACGAGTCTTAATAAGATGTGAAGAAACAAATTTTGTTCTCAATTGGGAAAAATGTCATTTTATGGTACGGGAAAGTATTGCGCTAGGACACAAAATTTCTAGTAAAAGGATAGAAGTAGATAAAGCAAAAGTTGAGACCATTGAAAAACTACCTCCCCCTAATTCAGTTAAGGCAATTAGAAGCTTTTTAGGACATACTGGTTTTTATAGAAGATTCATTAAAGACTTTTCCAAAATAGCTAAGCCATTAACAAAATTACTAGAAAAAGACGTACCTTTCAATTTTGATCAGGAATGTTTAGAGGCATTTAACACTCTCAAAGAGAAACTCACCAATGCTCCAATTATAATTGCACCTGATTGGAATTTACTTTTTGAACTAATGTATGATGCGAGTGATTTTGCAGTAGGTGCAGTTCTTGGACAGTGAAAAGACAAGCATTTTCAATCAATCTACTATGCTAGCAAAATTCTAACAGAAGCACAAGAGAACTACACTACCACAGAAAAAGAATTGCTAGCTATGGTTTTTGTGTTTGACAAATTTAACCATATCTAATATTGTCTAAAGTTATCGTTTTTATTGATCATTCAGCTCTTCTTTATCTTTTAACTAAATCCGATGCAAAACCTCGACTAATAAGATGGATTCTACTGTTGCATGAATTTGATTTGGAAATCCAAGACAAAAAAGAAGCTAAAAACTTAGCAACAGATCACCCTTCTAGGCTTGAGAATCCACATCTCGAAGAACTTGATAAAGCTGAAATAAACGACTCGTTCCCTGAAGAGCAACTCTTAGTCATATCTGATTTTGAGGTACCTTGGTTTCCTGATATCGCAAATTACTTAGCTGCTAACATAACACAAAACGGGTTAACACATCAGCAAAAGAAGCGATTCTTTACTAATACAAAAAACTATTTCTAGGAAGACCCTTTTCTTTTTCGTATTTGTACAGACCAAGTCATTTGAAGATGTGTTACAAAGACTGAAGCTAGTAAAATCTTAGAACACTGCCATTCAAGACCAACAAGAGGACATTACAGATCGCCCATAAAATACTTGAATAAGGTTTTTATTGGCCCTCATTATTTAAAAATGCCAGCAGGTATGTTACTTCTCGTGACAAATGTTAATGAATAGGTAATATCCCTAAACGTGATGAAATGCCTCAAACATATATGCTTGAATGTGAAATATTCAATGTATGGGGCATCGATTTCATGGGTCCATTCCCTAGCTTGGAAATAAATACATCTTAGTAGCAGTCGATTACGTGTCTGAATGGGTAGAAGCCGAAGCCTTACCTACTAATGATGCTAGAATGGTAGTAAGATTTCTTTAAAAACTCTTTTCTCGATTTGGAACACCGAGAGCAATTATTAGTGATAGGGGAACTCATTTCTGCAATACTCAGTTTGAGAAAGTTTTACGGAAATATGGAGTATACCATAAGATAGCTACCCCTTACCACCGTTAAACTAGTGGACAAGTTGAAGTAGCTAATAGAGAGCTAAAACGTATCTTAGAGAAAACTATACAAGTAAATAGAAAAAATTGGGCCATGAAAGTAGATGACGCTTTATGGGCTTATAGAACTACCTTCAAAACTCCCACAGGAACATCACCTTATAGACTCGTTTATGAGAAAAGTTGTCATTTACCCTTTGAGCTAGAGAACATAAAGTGTTTTGGGCCATTAAATTTTTAAACCTCGACCTTGATCTTGCAAGTGGAAAGAGACTCATGCAGCTAAACGAGTTGGATGAATGGCGTTGCAATGCATATGAAAACTCACGCTTATATAAGGAAACCACAAAGCGACGCCATGATGCTCGTCTGAAGCAACATAAACAATTTAAACCGGGCGATCTTGTTCTGCTGTACAACTCAAGGCTTAAATTATTCCCTGGAAAACTAAAGTCAAGATGGTCAGGCCCATTCATAGTTCAAAGTGTTCTTCCCTATGGCACAATTGAGGTAACACATCCAACTCAAGGCACTTTCAAGGTAAACGGTCATCGACTCAAACTATATTATGGTGATGACTTTAAGAATGATAGAGAGGAGCTTAGGCTCCACAATCCTTCATAAAAGTGCAGGTAAGAAGTCGAGCTTAGACTATAAACAAGCGCTTATCGGAAGGCAACCCAAGCACTAACAATTTTGATTTTTTTTTTAGATTCATAACTAACTCCTTAAAACGCAAATTCCCCAGAACCACATGACCAAGCACACGGGTGTGCCTAAGGCCGTGGGCACCTCACGGTTAGGAACACGGTCGTGCAATACTACCATGGCTAAACCTGTCAACTCATATACGGGCGTGTGAGCCCAAACACGGCCATTGGAGAAGCGAACACTAGAAGACACAATCGTGTCATATGGTCGTGTATCCCAGCACGCCCGTGCTAATAAGTTGTGGATAAAACTAAGAAATCAACACGGGAGTAAGACATGCCCATGCCGACCAATAGTGGTTACACAAAAAAATCCATGAAACACACGAGCCAACCCAATGGCACACGGGCTTGCGCCACGGCCGTGGGACTAAATCCCTATTAATTAATTTCAATTTTCATTTTCTTTATTTTATATTCCTCCCTTTTTCCTTTTATTTTTGCACTCCAATTTTTATCGAGTAATACCTGAATTTTACACACAGTTGTGCTATTCTCTTCAGTCACCTAGAATCATGAACTTCAAATAGCCCTTTCTCTAATTCAGCTTTAACTACTCAAGGAATTCATCCAATATTCAGGGAGTTTCACTTCTCTCCCTATCCTATGATTTAATTATTACTACATTTATCTTTGTACATTGAGGACAATGTACATCTTAAGTGTGGGGGGAGTTCACTTTCATTATTTATATTATCCTTGAACCCCTGAAAATTTATGCCGCTAACTTGTTGCATTATTCTCAAATTTTGAATTCTCACTTTCACTCTCTGCATTAGTCTCGATCCCCTATTAAAATGAATTTTGATTGATTTATGATTTTATTAATATGTTGAGAATTAAGACATAGGTACTTATGCTTTGATCATTCAAACTTTAAAGATATTAGATAATCAAGCATGATAAGTTGAAATTTTTGAGAATTTAAATTTTTTTAGGTTGTTTTCCCCAATTTTAAGTATTATCTTGAAATTTGAAATTCGCGGGATTGACATCAAAACCCATAATTCTGGTGAGATTTTTGAGCCTTTTGAGCATACATTCTTTCCTGCTCACTTTTATTGTTGCTCTGAGTGAGTCAATATTGACCTGTTATTCTAGAACTTGCTTCAATTATACATGTCAAGACCACATCATTGATTTGATATACCGAAATGATAAAGGCACCTAGGTTTTAACCCACTTACTCCATAAAAGCCTACCTCCATAAATTAACCCTTAGTGAACCCCATTGAGCCTAACAAATGATTCATTGACTTACCTTCAAAATTAACCTATAACCCATTTTTTGTTGAATTCCCTTCAATTATTTTGATCCCTATTTTTGTCAAGATTTGAGTTGAAAAATTATCTAGCTTTGTTCTCCTTTTCAGTTTGTAAAGTTTATAAATATTCAATTGTTTTATTTGAATTGTTCTTAAAAAAAACCTATGTATATTCCAGTTGTAATTCAATATTTTGCATATTTCCATGTAATTTTTGAGCTCTTGTTCTTAAACAATGTCATCCAAAAGGTTTTGTTCTAGGAATATGTTTTAGTGATAGAGCTTTTTCTAGTTAGATAATTTTTCAATTCAATCTCGATTTTAACCCTCTTTTTCAGCTTGTGACAACACCTCTAACCAAAGCCCTATTCCAACCATTGAAAGACCTTTTTATCGATGTGTCATATCAATCTATAGTGGTAGAGATTTGATTTTCCTGCAAGCTTATGGTAATAACTTTTCAGGTTGACTAATGAGTACTTAATTTTCGAACCCTAAACACTTCGAGTGGATAGAGTGAATCTTTCGTGAGGATGTCAACTCTTGTTGAATTTGAGTTCAAGGTAATTACTTAGGAGAGGGGAGAAAACCTATGTTTTTGTGATAAGATTCTCAACTTAGAGTGTTTGAAACTTTATGTTCTTTCGGTTGAATTTTAAATGTATGATTACTTGTGAATTAGTTTGAAACTTTATTGATAAGGATTATAAGTTAAGAGGAATGATTTTTAATTGTGAATTGAGATTTTGCTTGAGGACAAGCAAAGGCTTAAGTATGGGGATATTTGATAAACCATAAATTATACATATTTTTACCTCATGCTTAGCCTAATTTCTGGATGAATTATCATTGAATTTGTGGAATTTGGTGCTCCTAATCCTTTTATTTCATGTTTTATACTTAGGTGAGCATAAGGAAGATAAAAGAGCAAGGAACGGGCCAAAAACGGGAAGTTAGGCCCAAAATAATAAGCAACACGGCCTGGAAGTTCGTCACACGGGCGTGTCACACAGCCGTGCCACTTTAACAGGCTCGAGCACGGCCTCTACATTGACTCACACAAGCATGGCACATGGGCGTGTCCCTATCATGATGAACTTCAATTTCACTCTGAAAATGCTACTTAAGGGCTAAGAAAGACATTCTAAACACTATCTAAAGACCCTAGGAGGCAACTACAAGGGTGTACATTATTCCCGCCAAGACGGGGACTTAAAGGCAGGGAATTACTCGAAGGAAAGCTGATCGATCCATCTCAAAAGCTAGGATCTACATCAAGAAGAAGGATCTCCCTTCTATCCTTTCAGGAATTTTGGGTTTACTTATGTTTTGTTATTTTATTTATTCTGAGATGTTTCTTTTTATAATTATGAACTAAAACCCCAAATATTTAAGGGGGATGAAACCTAAGATGAATCTTGTTATTGTTATCTGAACTATAAGATAAATGTTTGATTTGTTATTAATTGTGTTTTTAACTCTTAAATTGATATTTCCAGGATATTAATTTAAGTCGAATATGCTTATACAGAGGAGCAATAGTCCCTGTATAGGAGTAGATCCAACACAATTAAGTGGAGTTGATCACAATCCTAGACATAGGACGACGAAAATCTGTCGGATTAGAGTCAAATCTGATATGGAGAGCCATAGATCGAGTTAATCCAAGACTAGGGATTTTAATTAGAAAGAGATTTCACTTAATCAACCTAGGATTAGTTGTTCTTATCCTCGACGTAGGTATTAACATAATTAAGGGATCTCTACGGATCAAGTCAAATGAAGAAATCGTCTAGTTCAGAGTTAGATAACAAGTGAAGTCTAGGTGGATTCTTCCTTAGGTATTACCCCCATCAATCAGTTTTGCCAAAAGCAATTTCCTAATTTACTCTTTACCGTTTCTTTAGTTTAGTTTAAAATAGTTTACAACCAAACCCCTTTTATTTCTTAGGCTAGATAATAGGAAGTCATTACTAGTACTTTTAGTTCCTTGGATCCGATATTCCGGTCTTGCCACTAGCTATACTACTACTCGGTAGGTACGCTTGCCTTTTATTGTAATATTAGTTAGTTTATAGGTGCGATCAGATTTTATTACTTCATCATCACGAGATCACAAACATAGACCCTATCTTCATACACCATACCATGACACCAATACTCATCTAAATGTCCCTAAATATATATTCATACATCAACCAATTCATGTCCAAAGTACACGCATAGATTACTAAGCAACTTTCCACAATTTCCATGTAATTCCATCTCTTTTCATTAAACAACTTAGAAGGCTTTAGGCCAATTCCAGAGGCCATTTACAAAATGAAACTTAAGTATAAATGGCCAATACAATTGGCTAACTAGAATGTGTCATGCAACAAAATAATAAAAATTCATACAACCTATACATGCCATTACTCAAACCACAAAATATAATTATACCGAGTGCTTCGGTGGATAGCGTGTACGTTGCTCCCGACGTCCTTGGATTCCCAAATTACTTAGGTGGCACTATACGAAAATGGAAAGGAGAGGGGTAAGCATAAAGCTTAGTAAGTCGTAAGTAAAAAATAACAACTATATACCAAGTCACAATAAGTTTCCATTTGTATTACAGTCATGTATAAATCAAGAATAACTACAACATAACTTACTCGATTCCATCCTTTACTAATCATACAATATGCTAGTGAGCTCACCTTTCAGGCATTATACTAAGTACCTACATCACTACAGAGATCGTCACAATGTCTCACAACTAAACATTCACTCTGAAATTTCCCGTTGAACTATTTAGAATAAGAAAGGATATCCGTTAAGCCTCCAACATAGGGTATTGAGCCGATGCCACGTCCCAGACATTGTCTTACATTAGCTCTCATCTATTGGTGTCGATGCCATGTCCCAGATAGGTCTTACACTGACACACAACAAGCCAACGCCATGTCCCAGACAGGTCTCACACTAGCTTGTGAATCCCGAGGCTAATGCATGTCCCAGACATGTCTTACACTAGCTCCCATCTCAAAGCCGATGCATGTCCCAAACATGTCTTACACTGGCTTTCGTAATGTGGCTGATACATGTCCCAGACATGTCTTACACTAGCACACACATCACCCAATTGTCATGGCATGAATATCCAATCTATTCTAACTACTCAATTGGGCTCTATTACACAAGCTTTTATCATTTCATAAATAACCATCATCATTCAACTTTTCATGCTCAAATAGAGTTCTCATAGACATAAGTTATCACATTATGGCAATACAATGAATTCTTGCATAAAAGATAAAAGTGATGGACTATTTACCTATAACTTACCTCGGTATACAAAAATGAGGGTGTCGATTTGGTTTACTTGACTTTCTTGGCTTTCCCCCGGTCTAAGATCGGATTTGGAAAATCTTGATCTATAATAATAAATTTCACTAATTTAGTCACTAATTTAATCTAAGTAATATAAAATTCACAAATTGGCAAAATGTCCATTTTGCCCCTAGACCCGAAAATAGATTTTTATCGAAGTCCCCTAATAATCGAGCCTATGCAACTCTTTTTACCCATTTAGCATCCCAAAATCCCTATTATTTCACACATTTACCACTCAACATACTCACTTAACACTTAGGTCCATTTTGGGTGCTTTCTGTGGACACTTCTTTATAAAGGTTGTTTATCAAGCAACCCAAATTCATTTCTTCTTCTCAAAAATTCCAGCAAAAATAACATTCATACACTTATGGCAAAACTTTAAACTTCCAACTAAAATACTTAATACACCCCTCATTAGCAAGCTCATGCTACAAGGATTCTAAATATGCAAAAATCATCAAAAGAAATCATCAAAATCACTTACTTATGAGTGTTAGGAGTTTCTAAAAAAATTTTGAGCTTCAAACCTTCATTTTTGCTATCATTTTCGGTGAGAGTAGAGAAGAAAATGAAGAAGACAATAGCTAGGCACCAAGTTATTCTTAAAATGTTAAAATATCCCACCTAATACCTTAAAGGTTTGACTTTTCTTTCCCTTTTAATCACATGACCGGCCAACTCCTAATGAAAAGGGGTCTTTTGCCTTTTTAAAACCTTTAAGTTTTAATTCAATGGCCAATTGGCTCCATTTTACTAGAAATTGCAACTTCTTCCTTTTATGCGATTTAGTCCTTTTTCGCGATTAAGCCTTCAATCGCATTAATTAGTTCATCAAAAATTTTATACACTCTTATAAAAATACCATCACACATAAATTAACACCAAATTAATTTTCTTAAACCTCAAAAAGTGATTTCGAAATCACTATTCTGGCTAAACCCAGTTTTAGGCTGTTATAGAATGGCTCCTATAGAGTTGAAATTGTTGAAAGCTCAGTTGCAAGAGTTAACAGATAGAGGTTTTGCACGACCTAGTTTCTCACCTTGGGGTACACTAGTTCTGTTCGTCAAGAAGAAAAAAGATGGATCAATGAGATTGTGTATTGATTATCGGCAGCTTAATAAGGTTACGATTAAGAATAAATATCATTTGCAGCAAATTGATAATTTGTTTGGTTAGCTGAAATGTGCAATGATATTGTCAAAGATTGATTTACGAACTGGTTATTATCAGTTGCAAGTTAAAGATTCTAATGTGTCGAAAACTGCGTTCAGAACCAGGTTCGGACATTATGAATTTCTTGTTATGTCATTTGGGTTAACTAACGCTCCTGCAATATTTATGGACTTGATAAATAGAATCTTCAAACCATATTTGGACAAATTTGTCGTAGTATTCACTAATGATATATTGATTTATTCCCGAGATGAGTCAAAGCATGTCGAGCATCTGAGAATTGTGTTACAAACATTGAGAGATAAATAATTGTTTGCTAAATTCAGCAAATGTGAATTCTGGCTTTGAGAAGTTTGGTTTTTGGGACACATTGTATCAGCGAAAGGCATCTGAGTAAGATATTAGCAATTATTGACTAGAAACTGCCAAGAAATATATCCGAAATCAGAAGTTTTTTGGGATTAGCTAGTATTATCGAAGATTTGTTAAAGGGTTTTCAATGATAGCTACACTAATAACTCGTTTATTGCAAAAAGATGTGAAGTTTGAGTGGTCTAAGAAATGTCAATTGAGTTTTGATCAATTGAAAGCACTGTTAACTGAGGCACCAATTCTGGTTCAACTTGAGTCGGGAAAAGAATTTGTGATTTTCAGTGATGCGTCATTGAATGGTTTGGGATGTGTTTTAATGTAAGAAGGCAAAGTGATAGCTTATGCTTCCAAACAGTTAAAGCCATACAAAAAGAATTATCCGACACATGACTTAGAGTTGGCTGCTATTGTGTTTGCATTAAAAATTTTGTGACACTGTTTGTTTGGTGAAATATGCCACATATTTACTGATCACAAAAGTTTGAAGTATTTGATGTCACAGAAAGATTTAAACCTAAGACAACGAAGATGACTCGAATTGTTGAAAGATTATGAGTTAGTGATTGATTATCACTCGGGGAAAGCAAATGTAGTTGTGGATGCCTTGAGTAGAAAATCTTTATTTGCTTTAAGAGAAATGAATATGCAATTGAGTTTGTCTGATGAAGGTTTAATTTTAGCTGAGTTAAAAGCTAAACTGATGTTTCTCCAACAAATTTGTAAAGCTCAGAAATGTGATCATGAATTACAAACTAAAAGAGTACAGTGTAAGTCGACTTATGATTCTAAATTTCATGTTGGACCAAATGATTTTTGATTGTTTTGAGGAAAAATTTGTGTAACGAAGAATCCAGAGCTATTGTGAAAAATTTTGCACGAAGCTCACAATGGTAGCTCGTCTGTTTATCTAGGGAGTAACAAGATGTACAATGATTTGAGACAGTGATACTGGTGGTCAAGTATGAAACGTGATATTTCTGACTTTGTGACCAAATGTATGATTTGCCAACAAGTCAAAGCTGAACATCAAGTGCCTTCAGGACTATTACATCCAGTGATGATACCGGAGTGGAAATGGGATAAAGTTACAATGAATTTCATATCGGGGTTACCTCTATCTCCGAAAAAGAAAGAAATTATTTGGGTTGTTATTGATCATTTGACGAAGTCTGCACATTTTATTCCAGTACGTACAGACTTTTCACTTGAAAGATTAGCTGAGTTATATATTTCTGAGATTGCCAGATTACACGGAGTGTCGATCTCCATTATATTGGATAAGATCTACAGTTTACATCATGATTTTGAAAGAAGTTGCAAGAAGCTTTGGGTACACGATTGCATTTTGGCACTGCATTTCATCCTCAAACCGATGGTCAGTCTAAAAGAGTGATTCAAATTCTCAAATATATGTTTCATTGTTGTGTTTTAGAGTTTGAAGGCAAGAGTTCACGTATAATAATAGTTATCATTTGAGCATAAAGATGGCACCGTATGAAGCTTTATGTGGTCGTAAATGTTGAACTCCATCATATTGGACTGAACTTGGTGAGAAAAAGATTCACAGAGTTGATTTAATCAGAGAGACTAAAGAGAAAGTGAAAGCAATAAGAGACAGTTTGAAAGTAGCTTCAGATCAACAGAAGTCATATGCAGATTTGAAACGTAAAAATATTGAATTTCAAATTGGCGGCAGAGTGTTTCTGAAAGCATCACCGTGGAAAAAGATTCTTTGATTTGGTCGCAAAGAGAAGTTGGGTCTGAGATTTATTGGGTCGTATGAGATTATCGAAGGAATAGGGCTAATGCCATATCGTCTAGCCTTACCGTCAGAATTAGAAAAGATTAATAATGTGTTCCACGTATCTATGCTATGACAGTATCGATCAGACTCTTCACACAAAATTTCTCTGGCAGAAGTTGAAATTCAACCTGACATGTTGTATAACGAATAACCGATCAAAATTTTAGCCCGAGAGGTTAAAGAGTTAAGAAATAAAAGCATAGCTTTAGTGAAGGTTGTTTGGCAACGTCACGGTATTGAAGAGGCTACATGGGAACCCGAGGAAGCTAGGAGAAAATAGTACCCTCACCTATTTTCTGGTAAGATTTTTGGGGACAAAAATCCCTAAGGGGGGAGAGTTGTAACAACTTGTTTTTAGTGAAATCAGAATAGTGGTTTTAGGACCACAAATTTGATATAGAATCATTTATTTTATTATTATTTTAATGTCTACGGTGTGTTAGCAAGGTCGTATAAAAATTTCGTGAATAAATTTTATCGTTTAAGTGTTCAATTTGTGAAAAAGGACTAAATCGTGTAAAGTGCAAAACTTGAGTTCTATTAGCTAAAGGTGTTAAATAGCTATAGAACTTTAAAATGGAGACCCTTAAGTGGTAATTAGACCATTATAAGAGTTATTGAACATTCTTGGAATGTATTAGGTAATTTTAAATGTTAATTAATAAGGTTAATTTAGTAAAATAATAAGTATGTTAAGATAAAATAAGTAAAACAAATATATCATCATTTTAGTTCATCCCTTCCACCAAAAACAGAGCTAGGAAACTCCATTAAAGGAGCTTAAACATTCGGCTACTCAAGTCCCTTGCATGGTATGATTTTTCATTTCGTTTTTAATGATTTTTATGTTTTCGGGATTGTTGTCACTTAATCTAACTAGCCCAGGGACTAATTTGCAAAACTGTTAAAGAGTTAAGGTTCCACCATTGAGAATGTATAAGTGTTTTGATGTTAGATGGGAGAAAATGAATCTTTGTTGTTGGATAAACAACATGTGTTAATTGATTTTGAATGAAATTACAAATTAGGGGTTAATTTGTGAAATATGTAAAATTATGTGATAAATGTGTCAAATAATGAAATGTTTGGGCTACTATGAACATATATAGAATTCAGCTAGCATGGGTGTGGATTAAATTGCATGAATTTGCATTTTTATGAACTAGGAACTAAATTGTAAAGAAGTTAAAGGAATAGAGCCAAAATAGTAATTTTCCAAAACATGAATTTTGGATTGAATTGAATAGAATATAGGTTGCAGTGGTTAAATTTGATTATATAGATCAAGAAAGCCATGTTCTGAATTAGATTAAGGAAAGGACAAATTTATCGAATAAAGGATCATTTCTATCACACGAGTTTGTGGTAAGTTCGTGTAATTATATTAAGTATTTATATGCTTTAATTGAAATATATATGTGGATTTTATAATTACTATACATAATTATTACTCACACAATCAACGGCGTACGAATAATATCGAGTCCCGTTTGAACCTTAAGAATTTGTAGGATACAAATGACATGTTATTAGGGTTACCGATTCAACTCTTATGCGCTTACCGATACTCAGCTCTTATGAGTTTAACGATATTCAGCTTGTATGAGCTTACTGTAATTTAGCTCGGAGGAGCTTACCGTTTATTGTTCGTATGAGCATACATGTATAGGAATTGACGGATTAAAGTTCAGTACACATTGTGTGTACTACCCGCGTATCTAACGATATTTTAAATGGTTCAACGAGCATAAGTCTATTATGAGTTTATATGAGTTTGACACGAAGTAGTACAAGTATTTATATGAATTACATGGAAATGGTTTATAATGGTATATGGATACATGGTATAAATGTTACATGTACATGGAATTTAAATAGCTATTGAATTCATACATGATTCTTGGTTTATATATGATTCCATGACTAACTTGGTTATTGATCATGCGATAGGGTCTGACTATATTGAATTGTGTTATGTTTTGAATTATATACCTGAATTTGTGGTTAAATGGTAAGCTTATATTCTGAGTTATATGAACTTACTAAGCTCAATTGCTTACTATTTAATTTCCTGTATTTTATAGTGATTCAGAAGCTTGCTCAGATTGAAAGTTTTCGGAGACCGCATCACCCTATCAAACGCTTATTTTGGTACTTTGGAATTACATATTTTGGTTAAATGGCATGTATAGA
Source organism: Gossypium stocksii (assembly GCA_020496765.1). Lineage (NCBI taxonomy): Eukaryota > Viridiplantae > Streptophyta > Magnoliopsida > Malvales > Malvaceae > Gossypium > Gossypium stocksii. Next base: position 97,252,519 of record CM035629.1, on the reverse strand, counting down.
TCATTTTGGCTAATTATAGCCTATATGTTTTGTTATGTAATTAGCCATTTGATTTGGCTTGTTTTGGTATATGTTGGTTTGTATATATATGTGTGTAGCTAGCCTCGTTTTGTATGATTTATGATTGCCATGGGAATGCCTTGCTTGTGAAAGTGTATTTTGGTACTAAATGGTTGAAATAAAGATGAGTATTCATGCTAAGTTTTAGGCACAAGGTTTCATATATGTATTTGACCATATAGGTAGACTTTGGAGTATGTTTTTAATTGGTCAATTGAGAGCCTAGGAACATTACAGTGGTTGGTAATGATATTGCAAGTTTCAAGCTTGATTTTGGTTAGTTTGAATGCCTATTTATGATATGGTCATATGCTATTTGATGTGTTTAGGTTGATGCATATTTGGGTGAGAAATGTCGCTTGAAGCATAACCTATTTTTGTCCACATGGGCAAAGACATGGGCATGTGTCTCAGTCATGTGTGACACACGGCCACACACACCCAGGTGGCACGGCCATGTGTCCCCTGATACCTATTTAGAAAGCATGTTAGTGAGTTACACGGGCTAATCACACAGGCGTGTGGTTGGCCGCGTGACCCAAGTCAGTGAGTTACATGAGGTTGGACACGAGCTAGGACACGGCCATGTGACCCCATTTCGAATGCCCTCATGGCCTAAGATATGGTTGTGTCTCTTGACCATGTCAAACACACAGCCTGTGTAATATCCCGAATTAGGGCCTAATCGGAATAGTGGTTTTGTGACCACAAATCCAAGGTAGAAATAATTATTTTATAATTATTTTGATGTTTATGATATGATTTTATGATGGTGTGAAAATTTCGTGAAGAAATTCTAAGCATAAAGTGCTTAATTTGAAATTAGGGACTAAATCGAATAAGTTGCAAAACTTGCATTCTAGAAGTTTCTAGTATGAAATTGCTTTGGAATATTAATTAGGAGGTCTTAAATAGCAATTTGACCAATTTTAAGTTCATGGAAAAAATTTGGACATGGATGGAATTTTTGAAAGTTTAGTAAGGAGGGGCATTTTGGTCATTTGGATATTAACATGAAATAAAAAGGGAAAAATAACACAAAATTGGTCATCTTCTTCTTTACCACGAAATTTCAAGGGTTCTCCATAGCTAGGGTTTGTTTCAAGCTTCCAAGCTCCATAGTAAGTGATTCCAAGCCCCGTTTTTAATGTTCTTTACGTTTTCGTAGTCCCGGTAACTCGATAAAGCTTATGTTAGCAATAATTTAAGTTAGGGTTCATATTTGGAAAAATACCCATAGGTGAAATTTGTGTATTTTGAATTATGTTAGACAACTTGTGCTACTCCGTTTTAAGTAAAAACGAGTAAAACGGCTTAATCGGTAAAAGTACATATTGTTCATAAGTATGTGTTTTAGTGGGAATTTGAGCTTGCTAATGGTAAATAAATGATCAGCATGTCCTAAAACATAAGAATTTGTGATAAAATTAAATTTCCGAACTTTGGGGCAAAAGTGTAAATATGCAAAAGTTTAGGGGCAAAATTGTAATTTTGCCAAAATTTGAATTTAGGACTATTTTGATAATGTGAGTATTAAATAAGCTAAATGTGTTATTTTAGATCAAGAAAGACGTGGAATCAACCTTGATCGAGGAAAAGAAAAGATTTTGGACTAAATCGCAAAATTGCTATATTTTGTACCGAGGTAAGTTCATGTGTAAATAATGTAACATGATTTCTATTTTAAGTGATTTAATGCTATTTATACGATATGATACTTGTTATTATGAATATTATGCTTTGTGAAATATTAAGTATTGGTATGAAAAGTATGTGATTAAATTGATAAGTATGAGATGCAAGCAACGTATTGGTTCCAATATTCCGAGGAGAACGACTGGGAAATGTGTGACAGAGGAAAATCCCATTTGAACCTTAGGAATAGATTAGGATACAAGTGACATGTCACTAGGATGGTTGAGCATCCGAACTCGTTGAGTTGAGTCCGAGTTCACTTATGGATGCAAATGTTCAAACTCGTTGAGTTGAGTCCGAGTTCGTGAGATGTAACTAGGCATCCGAGCTCGTTGAGTTGAGTCCGAGTTCACTTATGGATGTGAATGCCCGAGCTCGTTGAGTTGAGTCTGAGTTCGCTTATGGGCGGGTTACATGATTGATTGATTACATATGTGGCACTTATGTGCAAATGATCCGTGTATCCGAGTTATATTCCGATGTGTTCAACGGGTAAAATTCTAGCGGAATGGAAGAATACTCAAGATGAAAATGATATTTTGGTAAGTGTTGTGAAATGGACAATTTGGACAGGTATGTACTTAACCCTCGGGTTGAAACTTGATACAACAGAAATAAGGTGGTAAGATGATACACGATAGCTAGAAATGTGGTTTGTATCTTGGTGATATCATGCTATTGTTGTTGATGTAATTGCTTTGTTATGTTACTTGTTATTTGCATGTGAACTTACTAAGCATTTATGCTTACTCCCTCCTTTACATTCATTGTAGTTTTTAGCGAGCCAACTTGGATATCGGGAAGGTCAAAGAAACGCTCACACTATCCGAGGAAGAATTGGTATATTGGTTTGTATGTTTTGATGTATGGCATGTATAGCAATATACTTGTTTTGTGTAAATAATCTTGTGATATGGTTGTGGTTTGGTTGAGAAAATGCTTGATAATGATTAGTCATTGGTATGGCTAGCCTAGATAATGTTGGATGCCTTGTGAGTTTAATATGTTATATAGTTCATGAGAATTCATAAAAAGATGAAACTTGCCATAAAATAGAACACTACAGCAACAATGATGTGAGTTTGAAAAATCACCAAAAATAGTAGAAAACGAATTAGGTGAATAATTTACTATGAAATTGAATCTTATTGTGTCTACTTTCAAATGGAAGAAGCGAAATAGGTAAAGGAGTTATATGTTATAAGATATTTGAGTTTTAGTGAAACAGGGCCAGAGCAATTTTTGGATCCCCTGTTCCAACTTTGAAAAATCACTATAAATTGTAAAAAAATAATTAGGAGGTGTAATTTATATGATCAGAATCCTTATTGAATCTAATTTTAATAGAAATAAACAGTATAGTTATATGAATTTTTTACAGGGAGAAAAGTGGTTCGTAGTAAGTAGAGGTCAGTGCAGTCAAGTCCTGAAATAGGGGTAACTTTAACTAATAAATTGTACTAATTGGCCTGACCAAAAATTCTAGAAAAAAATTTGTATATAGATATATGAGTCTAGTTTTAGGTAAAATTTACGGATCTTGATTTTGAGTTTTGTAACTCAAGATATGATTTTTTTTGTAACCATAATGTAGGTAGACAGTATGCTGTGAATGTAGAATTAAATGTTTCAAAGTTCTTAAAATGGAAAATTATGTTCAGTAACACCTCAAGCTCGACTTCGGCGACGGTCTCGGGCATGGGGGTGTTACAGCCTGGCCACACGGGTGTGTGTCTGCTACACTTTGAAAAATTTCAATGTTTTCCCAAAATTTCCTTGAGTTCATATTTGAGTCTTGAATTATTTAAAATGTTGATTTTGGTCCTCGAGGGCTCATGTTAGGGACTATATAATTTAATTTGAATGGTTTTTGTTTGGTATTGAACAATGAACATGAAATGTATGATTGTTTATGTAAAAAGTACGGCAATGCTTCGTAACCTTATTCTAGCAACGGATACGGGTTAGTGGTGTTTCACTATTGTTGCCGCTGTCTTTAATCATTCGGATTCATCATTTATGGTTACATCTGCGTTTGATGTGACTATGTCTAACCTTGCTGTGATAAAACTAAGGACGCTAATTGTATTTCTATTTTTTATTGTAATTCCCTTGTCGCGGATTGTAATTGCCCTAAATAGATGCATTCCCATATCTAAATGTCGCAGTATTTTGTCCAAAATTCTAAGTTCCCCAAAACTATTGGTTGTGTGCAGAGTTGTTTTAAGAGTTTCCATAAGAATTGTTGCAAATATTACTGACATAATAGGCATTTTTTGCATGTTGTGGACAATCTTCATAACTATGGTTGTCACCACAAATTTCACAGCAAATGGTAAGAGTATCCAATTGTTAAGCAACCTATATAGGTGCAACGTCACTCGTCCCTTGTATATTTTTAATTATCCTTATGAGTGAAGAGACTTGGACACTTAGCACGGATGTTGCATCCAATTCAATAACTCCTAGAGTAGTTTTTGCTTGTGCAACTCTAGAGATGGGATATTAATAATCATTTTGAGTAATTCTCTCAAGAATTCTCACAGCATTATTGCAAGTGCAATCCAGTAGTGATCCATTGGCTGATGTGTCAACAAGATTCCTTGTATGTGAATTCAGACCATTATAAAAATCTCAATTTGTGTTTCTGGTTGAATGTCGTGCATGGGACAACATTGAAGCAAAGATTTATAACATTCCTATCTGGTGTGAAGATTTTCATCATCCTGCTTGTAACGCCCCAAAATTGGGCCTAGAAGAATGGGTCGTATGGGCCCAATAGGCTTGTGGGCCCACACGGGTCGTTGTCCTTGGATTTATGAGAATTAGTGGTCCGGCTGTGTCATACATGTGGCTGTAGGCAAATCTGGCTTGGCGGGCCATGCGAGCACGTGGGCCCCACTTGGGTTGCGTAATAGGCCCCAGGCCTATATCCACTGAATGACGTGTTGGTGTGATGGCTAAAAGGTTTGGGAGTGTTAGAGAAGTCCTGGGTTCAAACCTGGGCCTTAGGAAAAATTTATGTTTTTCTCTTATGGGAGCCTTGACGTTAGTGGGTAGGCTTTAAGAATATTTTTGGTGAAAGCATGACACAAAAAGGAGTGTAGTGTAGTGGCAAAGTAGACTACTTAGGGGACAAGGAAGCAAGGGGGTCCAAGGTTCAAGTCTTGGCTCTTGCAATTTATTTTAGTTTTTCTTTTAAATAAATCTGGAAGCAAGTAGGCAGGCTTTAAAGATAACTGCGTTGAACTTATGACACAAAGGAGCTTGTGTCCTAGTGGTGGTAGCATGGCATGGTTATTGAGAGGACTATGGTTCAAATTCCTTTGCACGCAAAGGTTGATTATTTTGATAATACTTTAGTTTTTGCATATTGATGGAGGATCCCACATCAGGAAGCTAGCATGGGAGTAGGCGAGAAGCTGGCTTTCAATAGAGCGATCCATGAGGAGAGTAGGCATGCCTTTCTTGGCTTACCCTTTTCACGTTGAAGCGTGTTCGTTTAGGTTAGGCGTTGGATCATTCGTCAATCTGTATGCCGTTGGGTCATAGTGATGGTGACCATAGTTGATCGACACCCCCGGGGAGTCAAGGGTGCGACTATTGTTGGCTTCTAGGCATAGCAGCGTTCAGAGGGTGGATTAGCTTCAGATGCCTATCAGGTGTGTATTTCTCACTACTCTAGCTATAGGACGGCTACTTTAGGCCGCGATGGGTCGAAAGGGGCCATGTGGGCCCAATGGGCCTACGGGCCCAATTGGATAAGTTGCTTGATTGTGTAGTAAATATTAGACTAGATTAGGTGAATCTCATATCTGTGGCTAGATTTGGGCTAAAAGGGCCACACGAGCGTGTGGGCCCATTTGGGCCGAGAATGGGCGTTAGGCCCATTCGCATTGTTATCTCTGTTTAGAATACTTTAGTTTACCAAATTACTGAAATACCCTCGACTTGTAAATTACCAAAGTACCCTCGATTTACAGAATTACCGTTTTACCCCCGATTTACAAAATTACTGATATACCCTTGATTGACGAAATTACTGAAATACCCTTAATTTACAAAATTACTAAAATACCCTTATAGGGTAGAACTACTGTAATACCCCCGATTCGTAAAAGTATTATTTTACCCCTAATTTGTAAAATTACCGTTTTACCCCTATTTGTAAAATTACCATTTTACCTCTAATTTGTAAAATTACCGTTTTACCCTTGATTTGCGAAATTATCGAAATACCCCTTTAAGGTAGAATTATCGAAATACCCATGTAGGGTAGAATTACTAAAATATCCCTGTAGGGTAGAATTACTGAAATACCCCTGTAGGGTAGAATTACCGAAATACCCCTGTAGGGTAGAATTACCGAAATACCCCTGTAAGGTAGAATTACCGAGATACCCCTATAGGGTAGAATTACCATTTTACCCCTAGGGTGTTAAATGACTGTTTTACCCTTGTGGGCAAGTGACTGACTTGGACTGTATGTTTGACGGATTTGATTGTGAATATATGTTGGTGATATGAATGACTTGACTGTGATTGTTTGATTCAAATATAGGCATGACATTCTGCATACATGACATGTTGCATGGGTTGGGATTCTGTATGGAGGAAGGTCTGATCTGTTGGGATCGCATGGTTGCTTGACGACTGTGGACCGATCGATGGCTGAGTGCCGGTCATGTTACCGAAGGCTGTGTACCGTTATTGTTGGCTTCGTGCCGTTATTATGGGCTTGTGCCATTACCGAAGGTTGTGTGCCGTTACTGTGGGCTTCGTATCGACATTGTGGGCTTCGTGCCGTTATTATAGGCTTTGTGCCATTACCAAAGGCTTTGTGCCAATATCACAGGCTTTGTGCCGATTTTAGACACGTTATCGATGGCTTTGTGCCACGTATTTTGTTAAGTGGCTTTGCCACGTTATCTGTTTCTGGTGGCTATGCCATAAATATCTGTTCTGGTGGCCTCACCACATATATATCTGATCTAGTGGCCTAGCCGCAATATCTGTATCTGGTGACTCTGTCACAATATCTGGCAGGCTCGCTGCAAATTCTGTGGTGTGTAGCGGATGGGTGGGTCGAGTAGTCTCCCCACAAGGTGTATGGTTGGTACGGGTGGAGTGTAGCGGTTAGATCTAGGCTGGGCTTTGGCATTGCATTCACATTCTGATTCTGATTCTGTTAATTAATTCTGATTCTAATTCTAATCCTGATTCTGATTCTAATTCTGATACTAATACTGACTCTGATTTTGATTTTGATTCTGATTCTGATCTCATTTTAATTCTAGTTCTAGTAATGTTTCTGAATCTGTAATGGGCTAAGGCCCATCTGGTGCAGTCTGTTATAGTAGGCTAAGGCCCAATTGATACTGGAACTGTGGTAGGGCAAACTTTTTAATTCTCTTACATGACTGACTGTTTGTATTTGTAGTAGGGGATTACACACTGAGTTTTCATAAACTCACCCCGTTTATTAACCTTTCAGGTAATCCCCAACCTTAAACGGATCGGAGCTACGAGGGACTCAGAGAAGGCCACACACTGCTTATGCTTTCTGTTTTGATTATTTACTCTCAAGTACTTTATTTTGGGTTTGGTTTGTAATAAGGCCTTTTATAATTTCTGGATTTTTATTTTAAGGTTTTTATTTACCTTGAATTATATCTACTAGAGGTGCATCGCGGTTTTCCAAAATGTTAATTGTTTTCGAACACTACGGCTTCCGCAACTAACTAAATTAAGCTTTCGCAACAAAGAAGGTTTTAAAGGTAATAATATTTTTAAAAGGGATTAACTTTTAGTTGACCATGTTTTGAAAATAAACAAACACAAGTTTTAGTTTGCAACAAGTTCCTTTAAGAAAGGTTTCTTTAAAAACATGGTTTCCGAAAAACACTTCAATGTGGCACGCTAGACTCGGGCCTAACTTTTAGGCTGGGTATGGGGTGTTACACCGCTGAAGGTAAGCAGTAATATCATTTTGAATATGAGCATTCATTGTTGGTGGGTTAAATCGCAAAACAAACTGCGTGGCAAGAGGATTCCAAGAAGTAATCGATCTAACAGGTATCCCAAGAAACCAAGTGCAAGCTCTCCCTTGTAAGGAATAGAGAAATAATTGCATCCTTAAGGCATTATCAGGAACGCCTTGTTGACTAAAGGAAGACAGATCAATAAAAAAGATTTAAGATGTTCTCTCGCATCTTCATGTGGTAGTCCAGCATATTGGCCATTGGAGTTTAGCATTTGAAACATCACTGGCTTGAGTTCAAAGTTCCCAGTTTGAATTGTTGGTTTAACAACTCCTAGTTATAAATCTTCCAGAACAAGGACAACACAATCTCGTATGGTTCTATTGTAGATGTGAGTATTTTGTGGCAACAATGGGTTATGAACGTTTTGCTGTTGTATTGGGGGTATGGCAGCATTGTCCTCTGGTAAATCCATATTTTTTTGTTCTTAAAGTTTTCTCTGAATAGTTCTTTCAATTTTTGGATCAAAGTCGGCAAGAAAATCTGAATTGCTTCAGGTCATAAAACACCTAAAATGAAATTGAAAAATATCAACAAAGAGAAAACAAGTTAGTGAATACTAAATATTATATAAGGAAAACAAAGTAAAAAGATAAACAAGAACAAAAATAAACATCAAACAAATGTCATCCCCATCAACGGCGCCAAAAACTTAATCCATTGTAAACGTCACAACAAAAATGTGCAAGCAAACACTATCAATATGACTATAATAAACAGATGTGAGTCTCTCAGATATTGTAACACCCCAAACCCGGCCTAGACGTTATGGTCGAATCTGGCGATGTCACATGTAACACTTCAAACCCAGCCCAGACGTTACGGCCAAGTCCAATTGTGTCACATCAATGATGAACTAACCATGTTTCCTAGTTACTATGATTAGGGTAAGTTTTGTAAAATCATACTTGTAATTTGGGAAGAAAATCCAGGTTTAGTTGAGATTGTCCTATCCACTAACCGTTTAACATTTATCTTGTTCGTTGGTTTGTTATTCATTTGTTACGAGTGCTTTGTTTTAAAAACATTGATTGATTTTGAGAAAACCCGCGCAGCCTTGTTTAAATCATTTAAATCAATTTGTAATATAAAGTAAAAATAAATAATTTAAAACCCAAATTAAAATAATTAGAGCGGCCTTATTACAAACCCAAAAAAAGTAGAATAAAAATAATTAAAGTAAATAATAAAATAAATTGAATAACTTAATTAAACCAGAAATGCAGTCTACGTGGCCACTCTGAATCCCTCCAGCTCTAAGTCCACCAATCTAGGGCTCACTTGCATGGATGGAAGAAAAAGGGGTGAGTTTGGAAACTTAGTGTGTAAAGAAGCCCATCCAGCGCCCAAATCAGCTCAAGCCCACTGGGCCTAAGCCCTATCCAATCTCAGTAATATTTGGGCCAAAGCCCTATTCAGTAAACAGTGCAACTGGGCCTTACCCCTTTCAGTATCAGTACAACTGGGCCTCAGCCCTTTTTCAGTAACAGTACGGCCCATAGGCCCATTTCAGTAACAGAATAGATATCATGCATGTATGCAAAGCCCATAGCCCATCCTAAGTCCAGCCGCTACACTCCACTCGTACCAGCCCTACACACTATGTAGGGAAACAACTCGACCCACTAGCCACTACACTCCACAGTTGCAGTATAGCTGCTCAGATAATATGGCCAAGCCACTCACAGTATATTGAGGCAAAGCCCTTTTTAGTAAACAGTACGAGGCAAAGCCTCTTTCAGTAATCAGTACGAAGCAAAGCCTCTTTCAGAAATCGTGGCAATGCCACTTGCACTTCCTCCATCAATAACCCAGTCCCATGCAACAGATAATCATGTCATGGCATACAGTGAACAGAAACAGTAAAACATGCATTTCAGTCAAATTTAGCCCTAAGGGTATAACGGTCATTTTGCACCTAAGGGTAAAATAATAATTTATCACCCATAAGGGGTATTTCATTAATTATACCAATTTTTAGGGTTTTATGCATATTTCAGTCATTAATAGTCCAACTTTCATCTTAGTAGCTTATTTAGCCCATTTTAGCAGTTTAAAGTTATTGGGCCCTAAATCCCCTAATGGGCCCTACAGTGTCACTTAGCTATATTAACTCGTTTAGCCCAAATTTTATGACTAGTTTTACAGTTTTAACAGTTTTAAACCTACAGCATACCAGAACACACTTACCGCTTATTTTTACCCATATGGGCCTGTAAGCCCATTGGGCCCAATTTTAGCCCATCTAGGCCCAAATTACCGAGGTGCACGAAATCACGCACTTACCAACTTTACCTATTTCGGTTACCAAGTCTTACCGCTTCCAACTGACCCACGAGTGCTCGCACACTCGCAAGCCCACGAAATGCCAGAATTTTGGCATTTCAGCTTTTCGACTTTTCAGCTTTTGTCGATTTAGAATACTAGAAGGTGTTTGTTTACACACCTGATTTGCGATTTTACCGATGAGATCTCCTATGCGATTTCTCCTACAATCGATCACTTAACAAATTAGATTTACGAATTAACAATAATGAATGTAATCTAGCTTACCATACTCGGCCAACATCACCTAAGGCCCTTGAGTTCTTACCTTGCCGAAACTAGATCTAGTCGCCTAAATGTTCCTAGCCTTCCAAAGCCCCTTGATTGACAGTCTTTAATCTACACCAACACATAACAATACGAATAATAAGATTTATAGAGCCTTTAGCCCCAATCGACGGTCACCTTTTATAGGGGGTTTTAGCTTTTCCTTAAATCTTGAAATAAAGAATAAAATCAGAGATTTCGAGCACTTACCAAAGGTTCTCCTAACCAGAACGATTCCAATCCCGTTTCTAACTCAGATCTGACGCAAATCTAGCCTCTAAATACTAGCAAAGAATGAATCTAGAGATCTTTCGGCTTTTGGTATAACAAAGGTGAAAGACAGATAAAAGCTTTGTAATGAGAAGAAAAAGATGTCGACAAGGCTATTAGAGTAGGGAGATTCGGCTTTAAAGAAAAGAAAAAAGTGATGGTGTTCACTCAAGAAGAAATCGGCACAACCAATAACCTTTCAAGAATTCGGCTTTTAGTGTAGTTTCGGCTTTTAGTGTAGTCAATTGGTAATCTTGAGAAGAAAGTAGAACAAAAGGAGATGGGTTCGGCTTTGTGAGAATGAAAGAGATTAGAGATGAGAGGAAAGAAGAGAGAAGATGAGAAAAGAATATAACTTTCGGTTGAAGAGAAAAGAAGAAGAGAAGAAAAGGAAGGATGGTTCGGCTCTTTGAAAAATTGGTACCAAGAGGTTCACAACTCACGTTTTCGGCTTTTTGGAATAAAGGAGGAGGAAAGAAAAGAACCTAACAATATACCTAATCGGCACCCAAGGATAGAAGAACCAAAACAAAACCTAAAAGGCCCTAAAAGCATTCGGCTAGCACCCTAAACAATCCTTGGCCGATTACCCCAAAGCCAATTGACCAAATCGGCAATGCTCTCCCAAGAGTCCCTTGATCGGCCATCACTTACTCCCTATTCAAAATTCCTAAATAATCTCTCCTGATCACTCCTCATCCAATTCCATGAGCAACTCAAACTCTCTTCAACAGAGTTCTACTTGAGTTCCATCACATGCTCGGTACATGCACAAAAATAATTAAAACACAATGTTTACTTTGCGACTCGAACACTGGCCCTTGAACACCTATCCACACTCCACTTTTTTAGACACTTAAGTGGTGCCTCATTGCCACTTTACCAACGGCTTACTTGAGTCTTATTTTACTCACTTTTTCTTAAAAACCCACTTAACCAAGTCCCCTTCACTTTAAATCCAAAATTTGATATTTTTGCCGGGTTTTATCCTAGGCTTAGGCCTTCCAAAGGCCCACTAACACACTTAAACACAAATTCAATAACCAAATCAAGGCGTTACATCACGTGAGAGTGTTTTTGAAAATGCATTGATACCTTAAAAATCGTGCCAGTTATTATCTTCACTTAAGTTAGAAAAATGTGAACTATCTGATTTGCTTAAAAGCTTTTCTTTCACACGGAAGCTTTTAAAAACCATAAAATTTCCAAAAACATTTATATTTACAAAAGCTCTTAGATTATTTTAGGAAAACCTTACGTTGTCATTACCATCGGAACTCGACAGAATTCATAATGTTTTTCATGTATCTACGGTACGACTATATCGATCAGATCCTTCACATGTTCTTTCTCCTACAGAAGTGGAAATTCAGCTAAATATGAGTTGCAGTGAAGAACCAGTTAAGATTTTGGCACAGGAGATCAAGGAACTCAGAAATAAAAAGATAAAGTTAGTAGAAGTATTGTGGCAAAAACATGGAGTAGAAGAGGCAACATGGGAACCAGAAGAAGCTATGAGAAAATAGTACCCAAACCTTTTCAACAGTAAGATTTTCGGGGACGAAAATCTCTAAAGGGGGGAGAGTTGTGACAGCCCGAATTAGGGCCTAAATGGAATAGTGGTTTCAAAACCATAATTCTGAAGTAGAAAAATTTATTCTGATTAATTTTTATAATTTATCGAGTGATTAGATGTATGTGTTAGAATATCGATAGAAAATTTCATGAATTGTCTAATTTGCCTATTAGGACTTAATTGCAAAAGTTGATAAATATGAGTTCTAGATGTTAAAAGATTTAATTGAAGAGCATAATTGAAGTAGAGGTCCTTAAATGGTAATTATACCATTAGGCTTTCATGGACAAAAATGGACATACATAGGTAGAAATAACCAAAGTTTTTAATAAGGGAATTTTAGTCATTCGGTAATTAAAAGATTAAAAAAGGGAAAAAGATGGCAAAATATGTCCATCTTCTTCATTAGGACGAAATTTCAAGGGTTCCCCATAGTTAGGGTTTGTTTCAAGCTTCCAAGCTCCATAATCAAGAAAGACGTGGAATCGACCTTGATTGGGGAAAAAAAAAGATTGTGGACTAAATTGCAAAATTTCTTTATTTTGCACCAAGGTAAGTTTATATGTAAATAATGTATTGTTTTATTATGTTATAATATTTCATTTTGTGACATGTGAAATAAGTTTTAGTATTGCTCAATTAAAAGACATAAACGGTGATTTGTGGTTGATGAATTGAGATTAAATAAGGAAATCTTGGTTGAACCTTCGGAATGGAAAAACGTGGTGCTAAGTGGATATACCATGGTTATACGTGTAATGTGGTGCTAAGTGGATATGCCATGATTACACACATGTAACGTGGGGCTAAGTGGATATGCCACGGTTACATATATTGATTCAATAACGTGGTGCTAAGTGGATATACCACGGTTAAACATGTAACGTGGTGCTAAGTGGATATGCCACGGTTATACATGTTAATTTGAAAAGTGGCGCTAAGTGCGTATGTGACAATTATATGTTAGCTCAATAGTGTGGTGCTATGTGCATATACCACTAAGTTGGGCATTAATTACAGAAGGTGGAGCTATATGTTAAAACTACCGGATATTGTTACTTTCCGAAGTGTTCATCGGGAGAAACAAGTTTGCTAAATGAAATTTAACGTGAAAAAAATATGGGATAAATACCGAAATATGAATATATGAGTTTTGAATTATGAGTTAGATATGTGATTGAATTTTGATAAGATGAATATGGATAAGTATTATCTTAAAAGTTGATAATAAGAAATTTTAGTGAAGGAATGAAATTTGGGATAAACAGTCTAAAATAGCAGTAGGGGAGTGACTTTGAACAATCACCAAAAATGGTAGAAGTTGAATTAGAAGTAGAATGTGATACAGAATTAAATATTATTGAGCCTGTTTTCATATAAAAGAAACAAAGCAAACAAAGGAATTCTGTATTTTGATATATTTATATTTCTGTAAGACTGGTTCAGACTAATTTCATGATCCTCTATTTTGAATTGTAAAAATCATTAAAAATTGTAAAAAAATAGTTAAGGAACATAATTTATATGTTTGGATTTCTTATTGAGTCTATTTTTAGAATAAAGAAACAAGAACCTCATTTGAATTCGGTAGCAAAAGATAATTAAATTTTAGTGAAGAGTGGTCAGAGTTGCTGATCCGTGAAACAGGGGAGACTTCAATGAATAAACTGTATCAATTGGCCCAACCAAAAATTCTGAAATTTTTATGGTAAGAATAAATATGAGTCTAGTTTCTGGGAAAATTTACGGATCTTAATTTGGAGTTCCGTAGCTCCAGATAAAAATAATTTAGTAACTGGGACTCGAATGGACAATGTACTGAACTGGAATAAATGATAAATGCATATGAGAAAAATGTTGTGTAATTATGGATACATATTTTGGGATCTATAAATGCCATTATTAGTTTGTTATCTTTATTGTTTACATATTACTTACTAAGCTTTTAGCTTACTTTTCTTCCTCTTCCTTTCTTGTTTTATTTTATAGTGAAATCAAGTTTGCTCGTGATTCGGGGACAAGTTGTCAGAAGCTCACCAACGCTATCCATCCTTCCTTTTGGTATTTTGTAAACACTTTTTGGACATATGGCATGTATAGAAGGCTTAAGTATTTTGTTATAAATTTTAGTAATGTCACTTTAAAAGTTGAATTCTAACATTACATATTTCACTCGTATTTTGTTATTGGTATGATCTAATGTTAGTTACATTATTAGTTTATGATATATGTGAATTTAATTTTTAAAAAGATGAGCGATCAATTGATGAATTTAAATTTAGATAATCATTTTATGTCTTGATTTACTATAATTATACGTACGTTGTTCTAGTAATACTCGTATCCTGTTCTAGTATTGAACACGGGTATGGGGTGCTACAGAATCAGGGGAACTAGTAAACCTTTCAATTTTTCTATATTCGTGTAATTGAGAAAAGAGAAGTAAGGATCTCTAAAATTTTTGAAAAAAAAAGCTCTTATATGAAGCTGGATTCTGGATTTTTAAGTTAAATATCTTCAATTTAATTGGTGTATGTGTTATCATGCTTAGTTACCAGGACAAATGAGGCTTTGACATTTGGACAAGCTAAGTTGGCGAGGATGAAGGATTTAAGGTAAGTTTTTGTACTCCACTTTGGGTGTTTGTTTGTTGTTATGCTGCTGGAATATTCTACTCGTGTGTCTATTTTGAGTCCAGTCTGAATTCCATGGTTGAATATGATTATGTTGAATGAGTAAGCTATGCATGCATAATATTGTGAAATATATAAATGATTTAATATGTCCTCTGAATACAAGTTGTGGTTAGGTATTGATGTGTTGATATATGGCGTACTACATGTTATAGTAATAAGTGAATTGTTATGTGTGAAAACTATGTTAACAAAATGTGAAGTATGGAAGGAGTTATTTTGACGGGTTAGTCGAAGTTAGGAAAAATTGGCGTAGTGGAGGAATTGACAAATTGAAAGAGGATTTAAGGGAGTTTGGCGACATCGTAGAATGGTTATTTATTGGTCCTATGGGGCAACACCTTGAAAAGGGTTTACTGATTCTTTAGAATCAAAAGTCCATGGTTAGCCATAGTATGATCCAGTGGTGAACAGGTACACCTTATGATAATAATGAAGCCTGCAAGGACATCGAACAAGGAAGCCTGTTAGTGCATAAAAAGGGAAGTAACTGTTCATAACTTTTGAAAAGAATTATATTTCATGCCCTTAGACTTAGTTAATTGTCTGTACTTAAGTGTTGTTAGTTGCATTTTAGAATATTGCATTGGCACTTTTAAAGTATTACATTAAAGAGCTTGGATTGCAGTTAATTGTGATTACATATTGCTTTTAACCACTACAGTTACTTTATAGGACTACATGGGCTCATGCATATAACACATCATGCACTTAAACTCATATAGATACTGTACGAGGGTCACACACATATGTTCAACAGTCACTCAAGGACTCATGTACCATTACTAGAACATCAACGTATAAGAAGAGACTTTTAGAATGACTTGTAAAAGTCGATACTAGGGATTCACTTGAGAACTTTCCTTCACTTTAATTTAGAGTTTCTATTCCAATGATCCTACCCAAACCAGAAGCAACAACTGCTTAAAAGATTATGGAACTTCCATTAAAATCCCATTTACATACAATCTACTCATATCTCAATTACAAATGACCCTTATGCAGGGTCATCTATTCACAACCTATTTTATGCCTCTTAACATCCTTACTTTTTCAAAATCAGAGTATGCAAAGCTATCAGACTTACCAGGAGGTTGAAACATCCACTAACTAACCTAAAGACCTTAGCTTCTAATTTAACGAAGAAAAAGAGAATATTTTGTCTTAAGAAGAACCAAAGCATAGAACAAAAGGAAGAAAACCATCTGAATGTTCCCTTCTTACCATATATATATACTTAGTTCCTCTTATTGGATTTTGACAAGTGTCAAATGTATACAGAAATTGTCCCGTAAATGCCCTCCAAAAATCGAGAAAAATATAAAAGAGATTCCGGTGCAAATGTTGTTTGACCAATCAATCCATTTAGTTGACTCCCAACCAATCACGTTACAGAACCCACATTGCATAGTGTTCGAGCAAACCGGGCGTACCATACCTTTGGCGGTAACTCTCATAAGGTATGCTCTTGAAGACGATCTAATCTCCTAAAATTTTCTCCTACACTTGATATGCGTGTCATGCTTAGTAAACATTCCAGGGCGTACTCTTCGGTTGGTATACTCTTCATCAATTGGGAAACATCCGGAAATGAAAATCTAAGATTCTATGTAAACAGATATATTATGCACCAGGATTTAACTTGCCAAAATTCTGAAAGGTGGCGGGCTATACTACAATAGTGTGACAAAACATGTAACCTTCACATCTATTCACCTTTCTCTCAGATCCACCAAATTTGGGTATGACAACACTCTCCTCCTTCACGAAAATTTTATCTTCAAAATTTTTCAAACTTGGGAATCCCTACTACTAAGGATGCATAGATAACTCCTCGGATCAGGCATATAACACTGCTTGGAGGAATGCCCAACATAGTTATAACATATTTCTCATCAGTGATGTACACTCTATAAATCATAATTGGAGTGAATGCAAACAACCAATCCCGATTGGCAGATTTTAGCTCGTGGGTAAATATTGGCGGGTACTCTCGTATTTTCAATCGTCACGTTTCTTCAGTATTAACAGGTGTTGAGTTGAGATTAGAGTATTTAAACAGTTGACCTAAATTTTAAAACTCTCCACAGACGTTTGGTTCCTTATAAGATCGAACCTTAAACACCTTTCCAATCACTTTGTTGTATCATCAAAACCCTAGACTTTTTTTCTGTCAAAGCTTCTTGCTTCTTTCATCTTAAGTTCATATTTTCTCTAGAGGTAACTCTCATTGTTCTTTTTCTTTCATTTTTATAATAGAAAATGGTTAGAATCACTACACGGGGAAGTGGTTGTGGCCAAGGTAGTAGAATCAACAACAAAGAGATGTGTTTAAGATCGGTCCCCAAGGGTATTGAGAATACCCAATAGGTGGTTGCTCCTATGTATGAATGCAGCACTGCTAAAGAATAGTTGAATCAATACTTAGGTGCCTAAGGTATTCTTTGGTCAAATTTTGCCTACAACTTTCAACTAACCCGAAGGTCATCTGAGTGATATCACTAGGGGTTTTACTCTTCCCCTCATTTTGCTGGAGGTTAGCTTCCACCTACCTTTCCATCCTTCTTTTTGCTTGATGCTGAATGAGTACCGCATTGCACCGAGGCAACTCTCTGCCTTATCCTGGTGGACATTAGTGGCATTTTTCATAGACCGTTGCATGCACTGGTGAAAAGACAAGGTGCTTCAATTGGGAACACCCATTGTAGTGAACGCTAGGGTTTTGAGCCCATAATCCATCAATACCATTAATTTTTTTTTTTTGTATATTGTCTTCAATTATTTTTTGCACACAAAAGAAATGAAAGCAAATATTGTCTGACTGATTATCTAACATTTAACTAATATTAAGCGACATTACGTGGTCAGATCGTAATATAAAAATATAATTTATATTAGTAGATAATTTAAACATGTCCTTAGACTAATGAGAATTGAGGAAATCAATTAAAATGCTAATATGTCGCGTATCAAGTCCAATTAGAGATTCCCTATCTTAGGTATTGGAGCAGATGACTCTTAGAAGATAGAGACATAGATATGACTGATTGGACTAATAATACATTGGATAGGACCCAAGTAGAATGGATCTTAGCTTTGTTTATGGATTTATTCACTTGTGACATTCATAGTGTGACATTCCTTAATCTTAAGTAGATAATGGACTGTGTATTCGTCACTCGTATACTTTGATGTAAATGAAAGCCTAAGTTCAAATATATAAGGAATTGAAAGTTGGTACATTTGGTATACGATTTTTGCATGATGTAACATCATATCACAACAGTGGAATTGATAGCCCAATAAAGGGTAAATGATATCCTCTCATTAGCATTACTTGATAGAGGAAAAGTAACATGGTGATGGGTCATTTGTCTTGAAAATAAATGATTTAATTACTATTTGTTAGTTATTGGGAGAACGAACTTATCCTAAAAAGATTAAGGATATGATCCAATAAAGATAACACACTTATGAAAATGTCATTTGACGAGCACTTAATGAGTAGCTTTTGTAATGATATATAATAAGGGAGAGCTCAATCATGATACTTTTGTGGAATAACTTCATGACTAAATAATGTTGTAATTAATAGGCGAATGGTCGAAACTTAATTACAAATTATTTGAGCCCTAATTATATATGTCCAATCAGTTCCTTTGTTAGCTCGAGATAACCAGAATAAAATTTCATGTAGCACCAATAATACGAAATGAATAGAAATGATAAATTAAGAGAAATATATCGCATGTATCACTATCCGTAGTGAAAGTGTTCTCACTAAGTACAAAAGTCAACTTAGAAATTAATTTAATTTCTTCGAATTATTATTTAATTAATTGTAATTAAATAACCGAAGTGTGAAGTAAGAATTAAATTAATTAGTAATTGTTGATTTATTGAATAATACAATTAAATATACTTCTTTATAGATTCTAGTATGGTAAAGTTACCATAACTTAAATGAAATTAGAATTGAGTTGAAAAAATAATTTAATTGAGAAATTAATCTAATTAATATAAATTAATTGAATAAATAATATTTTGGGAAATAGAAAATAGTTATTGGGTTAGATATATTATATAAGTTTTGAATAAAAGTCTAAATAAGATATATAATTGAACTCAATATATAGAAGATCAAATTAGACCTTATGGAATACAAAGGGATGCAAACCGTAGTAACCCATAAGGCATGCTGCCACTTCTAACACTTCAACTTAGAGTAAAAGCCGTGTTTTTTTTATTAAAATACTATGATTTAATTAGACATTATTCAAACAAAACTATTATATCAATTCTCTATAAATAGGAACTATGTAATTAACATATTACACATATCATTAATCTTCGTTATTCTGTCATAGAATAGTAGAAATTTATTTTGCAGTATAAATTCTATTTTTTTGAGAAAAACGTATAGTTTTTAGTTAAATAGAGAATTAACTTTTCCACTGAAAATTAAGTAAAATTTTGATTTTGTGCGTTTGGTTCGTATTGTTTGCTCCCACATTTAAAGTAATTTGTGGTTCGGGAATAATATAGATAGTTGTTCGGTAAAAAGCTGAGATTGACTTAACTGCCTCTTACAAAGCACATAAATAATTTTAATTAATGGTTTATTGTTATAAATATCAAAATATTCTATTTTAAAGAAAAATTTTAAACATTCCTTATGCATAAAATCATTATTTTCCAAACCAAAATTTCCAACTAATGGTTTGTGCATGGGAAAGGGCAAAGACAAGGATAAGACAAGTCCTTGCGAAGTGCAAAAATTTCTTTGCACCATGTCTCTAGCCTTTCTCATGCACTGACTGCTGTGTCAATATGATGCTAGCCCATACCCCTCCATGATGCGATAAAATTCATGTTTTTTTAATAAAAAATCTTGATACAATATACATGTGTGTATGGGCCGGGTCGGGCTGGACCTAATTAAAAATTGAAGCTCGTTTGTTATTATCAGGCTCAGTCCGGCCTGACTTGAAAAATGGGCTTAAAATTTTGCCTAAGTTCAATCCAAATAAAAATATTAAAACCCGAGTCGGACCCAGCCCACCCATATTAAATTTTATATTATTTTTTATACAATTTTAAAATATATATAAACTATCAAAAATACTAAAAACATCAAAATAAATATTTCTTAACAAATTAAAAATAAATTTTAAAAAATATGTATACTTAAATAACAATAGAATAAATGCAACTTAACAAGTAAATGCCTCTAAAATAATAACAAAATTAACAAATGTCTTTAAAATAATAACAAAATTAACAATAAAATAAGTTTTATACAATATCTGAACAATAACAACAAAATAGTAACAATATAATAGTAAAATAGTAGCAAAATAGAGAGAAAACAATAAGAAAATAATATAAAAAACATCTTTTTTTTTTGTCTTTAGTGAATTCGGGCCGGGCCCAGGCCAAAAATGCCTTATTCGAGGCTTGACCTATTTTTTAAACGGGTCTTATTTTTTTGTCTATACCCATTTTTCGGGCCTATATTTTTGCCAAATCCTCCCACATTTCGGGCGGGCCTTGTCCGGCCCATGCACACCTCTAGTACAATACTATTTAGGTAAAACTTTATTTTATTTTATTAAAAATGCAAACTACAAGGTAAATGAAATTATATAAAAAATATTATTCATTTAATATAAGGATAAATCTTAAAATTATATATAAATTTTAATTTAATGTGCAATTGTATATATCAACTTTAATTTAGTGTAATTATACACGTGAAATACTAATTTTAATTTAAATATATAATTAAAACTTTAATTTTGATTTAATTATACACATTTAAAGAAATAAATATATTAATTTATTTTTATATTTTAATAAATATAATTATTTATATATGCAATATATAAATATAAAATAATGTTATATTAATAATATTATTAATAATTTATAAAAATTAAATAAATCAAAATTTTATATATAAAATTACATAAAATTAAAATTCATATATACAATTATACATTAAATTACAATTCGTATATAATTTTATATAATTTTGATATTTATGATAATAAAACTTTGTATGACACATATACAAGCTCTTAGAAAAAAGCAGGCGACGAAAAAACTAAAGAAAGAAAAATTAATGGCTCAGCCATTGCCACGCGGACTGTTATTATAAAAAAAATTAAAAGGGAAAAAGAAAATAAAAACAGCTATCGCTTTCGTGTTTGGGTTGAAGCGTCGTTGGGGGTTGAGGAGGATCTTTCCCTTTGCTTCTACCCTTTGGCTTTTACATCCCTCTTCTCACTACTTCCCCTTTCTTTGTCAACGCACCAATAACCTCAATTCTCCATCTTTTATTTTTTTACTCCTTTGTTTTTATTTTCATCTGTTTACTTTTTGAACATAAATCTGATCGTAGAGGATCTCATTCTCATGGCCACCACCGGAAACAAGAACATCAATGCGAAATTAGTCAGTCTCTCTCTCTCTCTCTCTCTCTCTCTCTCTCTCATGATCTTAAACCCTCCTTTGGTTCTCTAAGAATTTCTTTTTTTGGTTATTACTAGTATTTGGCGCTTTGGGTTTGGTTTAGATGCTGAATTTCTGATCTGGGCTTTGTGAATTTTGATCATGCATGGTATTTTTATTATGAAATCTGATATGGTTTGGTCTATGTTTGCAAAATATTATTTTGATTTTTTTGGTTTGTTAGTGCCAATCAAATCCCTGCTGGATTTTGCTCTGTTCCTCGAGGTTTTTTTTCTTTGATATCTTATTACGTTGCTTGTTTAGGTTGATTAAAATTTCCAGCTAATTCTTAGTAAATATCGTCTCAATTCTGCTATTTTTCTTTCTTTTTATAATTCCTAAAGCTTAGAGATTTTGTTAAAATTTTGATTTTATGGTTAAGGTTTATGAATTTATGTCTAATTCCTATGGGTTCTTTTTGTTGTTTAGATTGTGTATATTATGTTGATATCGTAATAGTTGCTTCATGCCATTAGCTTGAAATATTGATTGCCTAACTATTGTGTTTATAAGTGAAAGTTATGTTGTGTCTTTGGTTTGAACTTCGAACCGGTGTTTCTGTTGTATGTATTCATCGTTAATGTGTATTTTATACTTCAGGTTCTACTTGGGGATGTTGGAGCTGGGAAGTCTAGCCTTGTGTTGCGCTTTGTTAAAGGACAATTTATTGAATTTCAGGTTTCTGGTGATATTGGTTTTTGTAAGATATAACATTATTGAATTAAAAGCTTCAGTAGGAATATAACTTGATATTTATTTTATTATTATGTAGGAATCAACCATAGGTGCAGCTTTCTTTTCCCAGACATTGGCCGTGAATGATGCAACTGTAAAGTTTGAGATATGGGATACAGCTGGGCAAGAGAGGTATCACAGCTTGGCACCAATGTACTACCGAGGAGCTGCAGCTGCGATTATTGTGTATGATATGACAAATCAAGTAAGTTCATGACGGCTAACCATTGTCATCTCTATGCAGTTTGGTCATCTAACCTCTAAACTGTCCACTGCTCAAAATGTGAAATTAAGCATTAGAACTTTAGGATCCTAAGGCTCCATTTGGTCGGTGCTTTTGCATTTTATTTATTTGCCTTCTTTTAGTTCTTTTTTCTTATTTGTTGTTTATCACTTCTTTTATTGTTTAATTTTTATAATTTAAGAAAAAGAGAAAACACGGAGCGCAAATACTACTTGTCTTGAGGCAAGTTTTCTATGAATCTAATTTCGCGTTTCTTAGTTTTCTCTGCTTTATGTCTATCACTATTGCTGATATCTTCTCTAAAATCATGTTACTTCATATTTATCTTATTTAAGGGGACCTCAAAATCTGTAGGCTGCTATTTGAAGGAAAACTAAGTTTCCCTTGGGATTGATGCTCTCTCTCCCGTCCTCTTTTTTTTCCCTTAATCATTTTGGTTGATGATTTTTCTCCTTTGTGTAAAGTTTCTTTTTCGCAAGAGAACTACAGAGGAAAGATGGGGGTAGGGAGTGAAAGGGTTTATATTTCTCGGAAAGATGGGTTTTCAGTTGAGGCATTTTTAATGCGTTATTTTGTACACTATTACAATTTGCCACCGCATTAGTGCTAACATTTACTAGTAAGGATTTTAAAAATTTTGTGAAAATTTCCCTTTGTTGAACTAGATAAGTGAATGGCATTTACTAGTATCTGAAAGAATAGTAATAGCTTCCTTCTCATTCTGTAGGCTTCATTTGAAAGAGCCAAAAATTGGGTTCAAGAACTTCAAGCACAAGGTAGTATTTTGCCTTTTCAATTTCTTGATGACATCCTTCTTAGTTGTCAATGTCAATATATCTATTTTTTGTTCTTATTTTTACCCTTGTAACATATTTAATTAAGAACCGAGTAATTGAATAATCTAATTTCTTGTTATATTTCTTTTTTTACTGTGAAGGCAATCCTAATATGGTAATGGCACTGGCCGGGAACAAAGCTGACTTACTGGATGCAAGGAAGGTGGCAGCAGAGGCAAGTTATCAATTTTTTATTTCACATATCTTTTTCCTTAAAATTTTAATGCTATAGTATTACTTGTAATCATTAATTATGAGCATTCTAGGATAGAATTACTGCCTGGATTTCTCTACTCAATTTTTTTAACATTTCAAAACGAATTTTGTTTTAACTTCTACCTACATGCAAATGTCAATTTGACTTCTTATTCTGATCCAGGAAGCACAAACTTATGCTCAGGAGAATGGTCTTTTCTTCATGGAAACTTCTGCAAAGACTGCATCCAATGTCAATGAACTTTTCTATGAAATAGGTGTTTTATATGTCGTTTTGTTAAGTTTCCTGAAAGCATTCAGTACTTGTTTTACAAAGTGGCAATTGACTTTATTTTTTCTAATTTCGTGCAGCTAAAAGATTACCTCGAGTGCAGCCAGCACCAAATCCTGCTGGAATGGTTCTCATGGATAGTACTTCAGAACGGACTGCAACTGCATCTTGTTGCTCTTAGGTGATGGTTGTTGTTTTCCCGCCTGTATCTTCTAAATAGCTCTTGTAATGCTCTCTGGCTCTGCAACCAAAGTTTTATCTTTCCTTTGCCCTGTTTGTACTATTCATTGAGAGCTGTACATGCATGTTGTCTAGAGGCATTGATATAAACCTGTTTATTGCGTTGGAGATTGGTTTTTCTTGTAATTAAAGTGTGGTAATGCTATGTTTCACGGCCATAGTACGACCTGCATGTTCAAATAAAAATGCTTGCCTGTGTTGACTTGGCTGCTCCTTTACAACTCGTGTTTATTGCTGCTGCTCGATCATTTTCTACTGAACTAATATATCTGCGTTCTGGGGTCTTGGCAGTGACCTAGGCTCCTTAAGTAGAAAAGCATTTAGGGACTTGCTAGTAGCTCCCTTTGATGACTTCTTTTTGTATTTGGAGTAAGTAGCAAAGAATCCTGTTCCATCTGTCGGTGAAACTCATAGGAATAATTTGGGGGGTTTCTCCCCCGAAATAGTTGGGGTTAATGTAGCTATTGGATAATGGATGGATGGTCGGCTTAGAATGGTTGGAGCTTCATTTACTTAAAACTGAATGAATACTTCAAAGCTTCTTATACATTGTACTACTGGATGATACAAAAGAATATCAATCTACCAATTCCAACATGACCATAAATCAATGTACAAGTTTGTTCGTCTGAGCGAGGCCCCATTTCTTAAAATGTTGTAAAGATTAACTTGTGGTCTTCTTAGAGTTGCAAGACATGTTTATTTTATTTTAGTAATTTCTCGCTATCTGTGTATTACATGTGTGTCATGTCTTCTATTTTCTTTTTCTTTTTTTCTTTCCTTGTAAACATAAATATAATGAAAATGAAAATTATTTGTCAAATATGTTGTGTTGTATTATCGAAGATTGTTAAACCTTGTAAATTGTTTGATGGTCCTATTAGAAGTCGAAATTAATCTAATAAAAAGAAAATTTCTATTTTCCGTGGAGGTGGCAAGGTCTAAATTTTATGCTTGGACTTGAATCATCGAGTAAGACAAGAATCAAACTTGAGCAGACGATGAATTAAGATTCCTTTGAAAATGAAGCTCTAGGTTAATACCAATAAATGAGTGCATCATGACCAAATGCATAAACATTATCGTCAGAAGCATAGAAACTTACTAGGAAAAGAAGCCCCAGTGATGCCAAATTTTATGCTTTTTGGGCCGTTACTCATAATATAGTTGTAATAAGGTTGGTTCACCATATTTCTATCGTTGTAGCTAAGCAATGAGAGTAGAACCAGCACGTTCTTCTTAATAAATTCAAATCCAAAACCTTAAAGCAACAAAATCTAGTTTGCAAATTAACTTAACGAGTACAAACTAACTTCATTAGAAAAAGAAAAAGAAAAAGAAAAGTACATAATTCGAATTTAGAAACTGTCATGGTTCATTATTTTGTGGTCCAAGAGACGTAGCATTGGCCGAAACAGCAAGAACTAGCATTGAAGTTAGTTCTTATGTAGTCCCTGAGAGATTGCAGCTGCTGCACAGTCCATTGGTTGAAATCCAATTCTCTCTTTCTCCAAATCATAAACGACTTTCACATCTTGCTGTTGGAAGTTCCCGAATACACCCGCTGGTCCGTAGCTACTATCATCCATGCTTTGAAACAATAGGCATTTGACCCCAGTTGAGTTAGTTGGAGCACTCATGGCATAGAAGTAATTAGCTTGGGGCAAAACGAGACTGACATTGTTCATGAAATGGAAAGTGATTGAAGGGAAAGGATCATTTGTGAATCGGTTATTTGGACATGGAACTTCATAACAGAGATCAAATCCAGTTCGCCTCTCTACATCGGTGGCTCGAGGATATGCTATCATTGGTTGGAGCATTGAGAGAAGTCGAGAATAGAATGGCTCGGGGAGGTGAGTGTAAGTGGTTCCTGAATCAATCAACATTCCCCCATTACCTTGTGAATCAAACTCTCTCAAATTTAAAGGAACTTCAGCAGACTTAAAATTGCCTACAGTTATGGCCTCTAAACCAATGTAGTAGTAGTTGGGGAACATGGGACTCTTCAACATCGGGGTGAACTGCATATTGTCACTGGAAGATGTAGCAGTATCTCCCATGAATAATGGGCTTGAAATATTTTGATTGTTGGCATACTTGAAGGCTAAGAAGCAATGAGAAAAGCCTTTCTGGAGGAACCCTAACTGTGAAGGTAGAGAAAGTACACCCCTACCAAACCCTGCAATGCCAATAGGCTCTCTATAAGTAGAGCCCACACAACCAAAGGAAAACCTGGGAACGTCCTTAGTGATATAAGGGCTACTACCATGAACCCTAAGGTTATCCCTGGTTAGGGTTCCCGCGACTAGCCCTCCTTCACCATAGGAATAGGCAAAGGAAGGACAAGGCCTAGAGCAGGTGGCTTTGAGAAGGGTGCTTAATGAACATCCAGCCTCAATGCATGTATCAAAAGAGTTATCAGAACTATGGATGTCAATACAAAAAGAGCTACCACAGGTGTCCCTAAAAGAGGAAGAAGAATTTGAAGGGGAGAAAGTACCTATTAACTTATTGTTCCTATAGTCATCACAATCCAGACAATCAAAGGATAGATTACCGCAAGGAACCCAAGTCAGGTCACTCCCAGTATCCATGTAAACCTGAATGACTTGTCCTGGTGTTCCTATAATTAAAGTAAGCAAATATCCATCTCTTACAGCCCTCAATGGCTCAATCATATCTGAAACTTGTGAAAGTCTCTTTCTTGAGTATTTGGAGGGTTTAGGTATAGTAAAGGTAGTGCTAGAACGTGTTAGACCGAGAACAACTGAATTAGGGTTTATGTTCCCAGCTTGGGTTTGATAGAAACTGAAAAAAGCAATGACTAGGAGCAAAAGAATGGTGGTGGTGGAGTAAGATGTCGCCATTGGACAATGTCTATCTATTTTGTATTCTCAAAGAAGGCATTTATAGATGGAAAGCCTTGCTTTATTTATAGACGCTGAAACTAGGGTACGTATAAACAGATGTTGCATGAATGTAACAATGTGAGTCGTATTGTCTTTGTGAACGTGGAGTGGGCGTGATCCACATTCATCCCCACCACCATCCCCATGAAAACAAAAAAAGGTATTGATTTATTTATTTTGCATGGATATTAGTTTCAAAGTAGAAATGGAAGGCAAGCGGCGCTCTCTGAATGGATAATTACAGGGTAACTCCGCTAATAAAATCCCCTTTTAAGCTAGTTGAAGTGCGCATGCTGAATATTATAATATGTTTTTCTATACGGTATCCAAGATTTTTTGTTTATCTGATTCAAGCAAAACAAAGAGGAAGCCATGTTGCAGTCTCATGTGAAGCAGGAGCTTCCCATGGAATGGAATATTATAATGTCATCAAACGTACCAGTGATTATAGTGGCGAGCACGTATCACTTTCACATATATACTACTTTGGTTTTCATTCAAACAACTGCTCTTTAGAAGAAAACAGTTTCATATCAGTTAAATTATTCTGAGAATAAGGGATTCTCTTTGCTTGTAGTTGCATGTGTACTGCTGTAGTATACAGTTACAATTTACAGTTACATTCAGAAAATTTCATTTATCCCAATTTGATTCTGAGAACTTTCAAATTAAGAGAGATTGAAGATAGTACCGTTTTGTTAATATTTATAATCAGAATGAAGACAAGCTGAAATCAAGGCTGCATTGCCATTGAGTTTAGTCTTGGACTAACAGAATCAAAGGAGATAGTGGCCTCCACTTAAATGCGGCTTTGGGAGCTTTAATCTTTAAATTAATAACAACATTCTTTGGACCAAATCCTTCTTTTCTGCACAAGGCGACAGGGATATGACGCGAAGATCCATGAACTCCAGAGCCTATATAATATTAAGCACAAACTGGCGGCCAACCGTCACTCAAACATATACTTATCTCATGCTTTTTACTTCATTTAGCAAAGTCATATCTCTAAATTTAGTAGTAGATGATGTTGGACTACAATATCAAACCACTTTCTACAACATTAGTTGTACTTTTGTTTTTCTTTTTGAACTTAGGACTACAACTCATGAAATGTACTTGCTAGATTATTATAACAAGTTACTTTGCTATCAGATGTTAAAATCTAAAAGCAATTTATGGCCCTGCGTTTCCTGTGAAAGACTGCAAATGCTGAAAACTTCAAACTTTTTAATAATATTGCAAGTATCTTAACTGCTTTCACTTGTTCGAGGTTGTCTTTAATTTATTCAACTTTCTAATGGGATTCTTACAGCCAAGTATGGCATTAAAGCTTTAAAAGGATACTTTTTCTTTTCTTTGGGTTACTGCACTGATCCTATTAGATTATATGGATATGCGGCTGAGGTTTCTTGGATAATCGGTCTCTGAACTTCTAGTGAACAAGAAAACCAAAATCTGCAAGGCTTTCAAAGTTTAAAACCTGATATAGGCATAGACACGGTGGAGCTACTAGCAATAATAGAATATTGATCTAAGAAGGGAAAGAGATTAAAGAAGGAAAAAAGAAAAGACAAAACAGAAAGAATAACATTTTCGCATGCCTTCTTAGTTCTTGTACCAAAACATTATAGAAATAAAATGCTGCTCAAGATTCGTCCTAACGCATTTTCTGCATCAACAAGCATTAATCAGAGAGTAGGTATTATACATAGGGCATAATCTTAACGGACTATGGAAGAATTTTAATTAAGGTAGCTTTTTGCATAGAATTTTATTCTAGACGGCGATACTTTTAAATCAGAAGGACTTTTTATTTTAAATTAAAAAAGTGTTAATTCTTCAAAGATATTTTTTTATCAAATAAATTAATTTAATTTTTTTAAATAGCATAAACAATTTAACTATAAAAAAATTTAAAAGAAAAAAATCACACTATATAAAAAACCGGTCCTACTCGTTTCAGAATCTGGTACGGCCCAATAAACCTAGGGCTCAGCTTGCCCTTTCGATCAAACCTCAGAATCTTCTTCCATGGTGAAACTTTAAGGAACACAAAGTCTCCCACAGAATACTTGATGTCCTTTCTCTTCAAATCTGTATAGGACTTCTGCCTATCCGAAGCTTCTTTCAGATGATCCCAAATCAGTCTAATCTTATCCTCTGTCTCAGAAACTAACTCAAGACCCAGAACACATCGCTCGCCCAACTCAGTCCAACATAAAGGAGTGCGACAATTACGACCATATAGAGCCTCATAAGGTGCCATCTAAATGCTAGACTAGAAGCTATTATTATAGACAAACTCCGTTAGCGGCAGATAGTCCTCCCAACTACCTCGAAAATCAATAATGTAGCTCCTCAACATATCCTCCAGTATTTGAATCACCCTCTCAGATTGACCATCGGTCTGAGGATGGAACGCAGTACTAAAGTCCAACCTTGAACCCAAAGCCCCATGTAACTTCTTCCAAAACTGAGACGTGAAGCGAGGATCCCTATCAGAAATGATCGAAACTGGTACCCCATGTAGTCTCACTATCTACGAAATATAAAGTTTAGCCAGCTTCTGTAGAGAATAATCAATACGAACCGATATAAAATGGGCGGACTTGGTCAATCGATCTACGATGACCCATACAGAGTCCTTCTTGGTGAGTGTTAGGGGCAACCCACTAACGAAGTCCATAGTCACTCACTCCTAGTTCCATAAAGGAATTTTAACCAGCTGCAGTAAACCCGAATGTAACTGATGCTCAGCCTTAACCTGCTGGCAAGTCAGACATCTCTCCACGAAATCAGTAACCTCTCATTTTAGTCCTAGCCAACAGTATAACTCACGAAGGTCTTGGTACATTTTATTTCCACCAGGATGCATAACATAAGGGCTACTATGTGCCTCTCTCAGTATAAACTACCTCAAATCAGTGTCATTCAGCACATATATCCATATATGAAAACACAACAACCCCTCAGAGTTTAACGGAAAATCTGTGGTGCTACCACTCTCAATCTGTTAAAACCAAGGACCCAAAGACTCGTCCTCCAACTGCTTACCCTTAATCTACTCAATTCATGTCGGCTTAACCTGAAGCTCGACTAACAAGCTACCATCATCAACTAAGTTTAGGCAAGCAAATATTACCCTCAAATCAGTCATAGCTCTACGACTCAGTGCATCAGCCACCACATTGGCCTTACTAGGGTGGTACTCAATGGATTAGTTGTAGTCCTTAAGCAGCTCAATCCAGCCTAAGATTAAGCTCATTCTGAGTGAGGAGATACTTGAGGCTCTTGTGATCAATATAGATGATACACTTCTCACCATACAGATAATGCCTCCAGATTTTAAGTGCGATACCACAACGGTCAACTCCAAGTCATGCATCGCCTTATGAGTCTTAAGTTGACGAGACGCATAGGCTACCACTTTACCATCCTACATCAACACACATCCCAAACCGACATGTGATGCATCAATATAAACCGTGAACTCTTTTCCAAGTTCTGGCTATATCAATATAGGAGCCTCAGTCAGTACAGTCTTGAGCTTCTCAAAGCTCGCTTGCTGCGCATCAGTCCAATCAAACGGTATACCCTTACGTAGCAACTCGGTCAAGGATGCTGTAATCAGTTAGAAGCCTTCCACAAATCGTCAATAATACCCTGCCAGTCCCAAAAAACTGTGAATTTCAGACATGTTCCTTGGCTGTTTCCACTCCAACACAGCCTCAATCTTTTGAGGATCAACCTGAATCTCCTCAGCAAAAACCACATAACCCAGAAATGTTACTTCACGTAACTAGAACTCACACTTTCTAAACTTAGCATAGAGCTACTTTTCCCTCAAAGTTTGAAAAACAACTCTAAGGTGCTCATCATGCTCATCCTCAATCCTCGAATAAACCAGTATGTCATCGATGAACACCACCACAAACTGGTCTAGATAGAGCTAGAATACTCGGTTCATCAAATCCATGAAAGCTACCGGTGCATTAGTCAATCCAAATGGCATCACTAGGAACTCGTAATAACCATAACGAGTCCTAAACGCCGTCTTATGTACATCTCAACTGATGATACCTAGATCGGAGGTCAATCTTAGAGAATACCGAAGCTCCTCGAAACTAATCAAACAAGTCATCTATCCTCGGTAGGGCGTACTTATTATTAACAGTCAACTTGTTCAGTTACTGATAGTCGATGCACATTCGCATGGATCCATCCTTCTTCTTTACAAACAGTACCGGTGCTCCCCATGGAGACACACTGAGGCGGATGAACCCACGATCCAACAACTCTTGAATCTGAGCCTTAAGCTTCACAAGCTCCTTCGGTGCTATTCAATAGGGAGCAATGGACATTGAAATTGTACCTGGAAGTAGCTCAATCCTAAATTCCAACTCGTGATTTAGAGGTAAACCTGATAGCTCCTCAAGAAAGATGTCCGAAAAGTCTTTTACCATCTTGATGTCCTTAACTGTAGTGTCCCCAAAACCAGAAACACTTATGTAGGCTAAGAATACCTTACATCCCTTATGAACCAACTTATCCGCCACCAATGCAAAGATCACATTAGAAAAGTTCCGGTGTTTTCCAACCAAAACTATCTCATTATCCTCCTCGATCCTTAATACAACCCTCTTAGTCACATAGTCCAAACTAACATGATGTTTGACCAACTAGTCTATCCCCAGAATTAAGTCGAACTTCCCAAAAAGAAGCTCCATCAGATCAGTCGGAAAGATTGCCCCTTGAACCTCTAGAGGGACGTCTCTAAATAACTTGTTAACCCGTATAGATTGTCGCAACGGACTCAGTACAGTCACCTCGCTTGAAGTATTTTCACTCAGAATCCTTAAATTTTCAGACATAGTACTAGCTACATAGGAATGTGTGGAACCTATGTCTATCATTGCAAAGTAAGGGATATCAAAAATTAGGAACGTACCTGCAATAACGTCTGGGGCATCTCTATCCTCTCAGCGACGTGTAGCATATACAATAGCAAGCTGTCTCACCTCAGCTTGACCAACACCTTACCCCGACGTTCTCTGTCTATGTCCCATACCAATACCATCCCTAGCCTGTCCATGGCCTCTCGGTGGTTGCTGAACTACCCTCTGTGATTGTACAGTACCAGTATCCGGAGCTTGTATCTGATCGAGCCTCCGCGGACACTCTCTAATGCGATGCTTCATTGACCCACACTTCAAGCACGCCCTAATCCTCTTTCAACACTCGCCCTAATGGCATCTACCACAGTTTTCACATATTTGTAGTCCAGTAGCAGTAACAGGGGGCCCAGCTCGAACTGGCCCATCAGATCTAACCTTCTTCTTATGCCACTGTGTAGAACTCGAGGGCTCTAAATCCCTCTTATTCCCACCTCTCTCTCTGTCATGGTTTTGGCGCTCAATGCGCTTAATATCCTCGGTGATCTTTGTCTTCTCAACCAGTGCAGAAAAATCACGCTCTCTCTGCGAAGCTATCAAAACCCTCAAACTATTCCTAAGACCATCCTTAAAGCGGACACATCGCTTATACTTAGATGCCACCATACCTCACGCATAGCGGCTCAGTCTTAGAAGCTTGGCCTCATACTCGGCTACTGATTGATCTCCTTGTGTTAGATTTAGAAACTCCCTCCTACGGGTGTCCACATAACTAGCTCTCACATATTTCCTTTGAAAGGCAGTCTTAAAGAACTCCCAGGTCAAATGTTCGTGCTGAGTGCCCTCCTTAACAGTAAGCCACCACTGATACACATCATCTTATAGTAGAGAAACAATACCTTTCAATTTATGTTCCGGGGTAAGATCCAAATCATCCATAATTCTTCCTGTAGCCTCTATCGAGAACTCAGCCACGTGAGGGGAAACTCCAATGACACCCCTAAATAGCTCAGCCCCGTTGGACCAGAGTCATTCCGTAACTGACCCTCAGCTCCCAGATCTAGTATGGGGCCCTACGACCCTCTCGAGTATCGTCAGCATAGCCTGAGACAATACGTCGTCCATAGCCATGTGATTACGAGACCCAGTCTCAATAGTTGGTGATACTGGTGTCTCGCTCATGTCCAAATTCGACACACTACTCAATAAAGAAGGCTCAGCTCGAGCCCCTCTACGACTTCTACCTCGGCCTCTAGTACCCCATCCGCAGATACCTCGTGTGTTCATATCTAATCGAGTTTATTTGCATTAAGAATTTTATGAATCAATTATAGTTCAACATTTATTAACAAATGTTTTATGGAACAGTATCAGTAATTCAGAGTTTGTTCTTGCATGTTGCAGTCTCAAGCAGTTTACTACGGTTTCAACTTTTTATAGTTTTAGTATACCTTAATTAGAGTATTTTCACAGTATACTACCTATAATAGTTTTAGAATATACTATCTATAACATTTTCAATTTTAAAACATATCACAGTTCAAAATACTTATAGGATCGACGCTAGAGACTCGGTGTACTATATAGTAAAAACTCTTCAATCATTAAAAAACAGTTATTTAAAAACCAAGTTTTAAACCCCATATACACAGTTGAGTTTTGCAACCTGACTCTAATACCACTAAATGTAACACCCTAAACTCGGTCTAGACGTTACGGCTGAATCTGGCAATGTCACATGATAGTGAGTTTGAAAGCTAAGTTGTTACGAGAAAAACATTTTCGTGTTATTACTATTCCTTATTTCTTATTAATTCCCAAAAATCTGTATTACACATTTAATCGATTAATTTAAGAAAAACACTGCTCGTTGCGAAAGATTTGAAATTAGTTTAAGTGTTCGTGTGTTCTAAAGAAATCCTTATCATATTTTAGAAATCGAGTTTTCCTACAACTAGCAGTTATAAATCCGTAAAAATAATTAAAAACCCAAATTAAGTGAAAGTCCTAGAAAGTCCTAGAAATTACATCAAAATAATCCAGTAATAAAACTAAATAAAATAAAAACCATAAATCATTATTTGAAAGTCATGATAGTCCAAGATCGTGGTCACCATTGAGTCCTTTATTGCACCGATCCGTTTATATTTGGGGATTGCCTGTATAGATAAGATAGAAAGGTGAGTTTATGTAAACTCAGTGTGTAATCCCCATAGAAAACAAACATACAGGTAAGCACAGTAATAGTCAGTACAGTCTAGTGCCCAAGCCCATTACAGTAGCAGTAGCAGTTTGGGCCTTAGCCTATTTCAGTACAGTAACAAATATGCATTGGGGCCTTAGCCCATCACAGTAACGGTCATATATACAGTGAACAGAATACAGAGTTCTACCCACCAGCCTCTAATACACCATCTTCGTCCATCCCTACACTTACTGTGGGATTTAAAACACTCACCTATCCCTACACTTACAAGCTGTACCGAATGCGGCACATATCAATATAATACAGTTGAGCTGCCAGTCAATAGGCTTAAAGCCTTTCAGTACACTTCCTCCAATATCATCATCCCAACCCCATGCAATGCAACATATAATACATGATATGCTATATTTATGGTTAACAATACACACATTCACATTAGTATATATGCATAATAATAACATGCTCAGTACATTAATCATACAATCAGTTTCAATATTTAGGGGTCTAATAGTGCTTACCAATGCTACAATAGGTTCACAGTCGACTTGAGCAACCCGTACAACCTTAGAATACAATTCAGTAATAATGGGTTCACATCCTCGTATGGCCTACCCATGTGGGCCCACATGCCTGTGTGGCCCACACGACCCAAATTGGCCTTGGCCGTGTAGATTAAACAGCCTGGCCCAGAATCCCACACGCTCGTGTGGACTACTCGTGTGGACCCACACGCCCATGTGGCCCACACGGCCTAAATCAGTCTAGCTCGTGCGTCACACATAGCCTACCTGGCCATCACACGGCCGTGTTATTCGAGCACGGCCTAGCCTCGTCAATCACACGATCGTGTCCCCTCACACGGCCTACCACATTGGCAAACTATACACCCGTGTGGCATTGACAGTTTACTTTTTTGACTCTTGTCGAATCCCATTTTGTGCGTTTTCGGGTACACACCTGGTTTCGATTCACTGTAAAAAGTAACCTGAGCCTTCAAGAACCTATATTTGACTGAAATACTCCTTAATTAATCACTTAATCAATGATTTACAACTAAACCCAAAACGGATTACTCATTCATTGAGTAGAAATCCATTACCTTCAATCGACCAATGATGGTTTCCATGAAACTAAGTCTCTGATAGATGATTACACGCCCTCTATTCTTCTCTTAATTGGCAAAACGTCATGAGTTAGTGAAGATCTAAACAAACGGTGATGCAATCATTTACCCAACTTACCCAAATCTCGTAATGACGACGAACTTGTTGAGGACGGTAGAATGGTATAGGACAAAGGGAGTCGAATATCGAAAAGACGCGAGAAAAGAATATGGTAGAAAGCAAAACAGAAAACTATTGGCTAAAATTTTTGGGAATGGAGGAAACGTTAGAATAGTGGAGAAGAGAGGAAACCGAATTTTGGCAAAAAGAAATCAAAATAAACCCTATTAGATTTTTTTTCAACTCCCCACTACTACTCAATCTCAACTACTCAGTATCTCGGTTGATTCAAACTCCTACTTGCTGCTAACAGCAAAAATAATTCCCTTGCCCACGCAGTGATTCGAACTCAAGACCTCCAACCAATTAACACTCCACTTAACCACCAAACCAACATACCCATTCTAATATAAACTTACCATTTTTTACTCAAAAGCCTACTAACCAGAGATAGGGCTTTCTTTATAAAAATACAAAAAATATTCCTAAGTCATGGCTTGAACTTGGGACCTCCCATACACACCCAGAACACTAAACCATTGAAGCAAACTGTAATAGCCCGATACAATGCCTAAACAGAATAGTGGTTACGAAACCACAAATCCGAGGTCAAAATATTTATTCTGATTGAGTTTTCAAATTTATTTTGTGTTTGCAATATTTTGTGAAACTTTCGTTACAAAATTTTATTGTTTGTGTGTCCAATTTGATAAATTGGACTAAATTGCAAAAGTAGTAAAATGTGCATTCTAGAAGGTAAAGGTGTTTAATTAAAATGTGTTTTATTTATATTTTTTTATGGTTTAAATTTCTATAAAATTATTTTGTAAAAATTTCGTACGAAAATTTTGACGTTTGGGCACTCAATTTAGTCAAAAGAACTAAATTGTAAAAAGTGCAAAAGTTGAGTTCTACATGTTAGAGGTGTCCAATTGTTATGAAATTTTAAATTGAAGCTCCTTAAATGGCAATTAGACCATTGGTTAATTTATTGGACAAAAATGGACATGAAATGGGTGAAAAAGAATTTTTTTTGTTAGGGGCATTTTGGTCATTTAATAATTAAATGAATTAAAAAATCAAATTAAAAGCCAATTTTTGCTCATCTTCTTCCTCAAGGCCAAAAATAGCATGGAGAAACCATGGCTAAGGTTTTTCAAGCCTCCAAGATCGATTATCAAGAAAGACATGAAATCGACCTGGATCGGGGAAAGGAAAAGATTGTGGATTAAATTGTCAAATTTCTACATTTTACACTGAGGTAAGTTTATATGTAAATAATGTATTATTTTTATTATGTTATGATATTTTATTTTGTGACATGTGAAATAAGTTTTAGTATTGTACAATTAATGGACATAAACGGTGATTGCGGTTGATGAATTGAGATTAAATGAGGAAATCTCAGTTGAACCTTCGAAATGGAAAAACGTGGTGCTAAGTGGATTTACCAGGCTATACGTGTAACGTGGTGCTAAGTGGATATGCCACAGTTACATATATTGATTCATTAACGTGGTGCTAAGTGGATATACAACGGTTAAACATGTAACGTGGTGCTAAGTGGATATGCCACAGTTATACATGTTAATTTGTAAAGTGGCGCTAAGTGCGTATGCCACAATTACATGTTAGTCCAATAGTGAGGTGCTATATGCGTATACCATTAAGTTGGGCATTAATTACAGAAGGTGGAGCTATGTGCTAAAACTACCGGATATTGTTACTTTCCAAAGTGTTCACCGGGAGAAACAAGTTTGCTAAATGGAATTTAACATGAAAAATGTGGGGATAAATACCGGAATAAATACCGGAATATGAATATATGAGTTTTGAATTATGAGTTAGATATGTGATTGAATTTTGATAAGATGAATATGGATAAGTATTAACTTGAAAGTTGACAATAAGAAATTTTAGTAAAAGACTTGAAATTTGGAATAAACAGTTTCAAACAGCAGCAGAGAAGTGACTTTGAAAAATCACCAAAAATGGTAAAAATTGAATTACAAGCAGAATGAGATATTGAATTAAAGCTTATTGAGTCTATTTTCATATAAAATAAACAAAGCAAGCAAAGAATTCTATATTTTGAGATATTTATATTTTTTTGAGACTGGTTCAGAATGACTTTGTGATCCCTGTTCTGATTTGGAAAAATTATTAAAAATTGTAAAAAAAATATTTATGGAACATAATTTATAGGTGGATTCCTTATTGAGTATATTTTTAGTAGAAACAAACGTGAACATCTTTCGAGTTCTGTATAAAGAGAAATTGAAATTTTAGTGAAGAGTGGTCAGGACTGTCGGGTAGCAAAACAGGAGAGTATTTAATGAATAAACTGTATTAATTGGCTCAACAAAAAATTCTAAAATTTTTATGGTAAGAAGAAATATGAGTCTAGTTTCTGGGAAAATTTACGGATCTTAATTTGGAGCTCTGTAGCTCCAAATAAAAATAATATAGTGACTGGGACTCGAATAGACAGCTTGTACTGATTTTAAGTAAATGAAAATTTCATGTGAAATTAAGATTGTAGAGACATATTTTGGGATTTATAAATGCCGTTAATAATGTATTATTATTGTTGTTACTTCTTCACTTACTAAGCTATAATGCTTACTCCCTTCCCTTCATTTTTCTTATAGAGTTTTAGATGCTAGCCTGAGTTAGAGGTCGTCGGAGATACTATCACACTATCAGGCTGAGGTTAGTATTAAAATATTCTGAAATATTTATAAGTTTATGGCATATATAAGGACTTGAATATATGTATATATGTTACTGAGTTAGCCTAGAATGATGGCCTAAATTAATGAAAATTTTATTGTTGTATAATACCATGTGATATGACTAATAGTAGCTATGTTATGAGTCATAATGATACAATACATGAACGAGTATGCTTGCATGTTAGTAAATGAATTAATGTATATATGATAAGAATGTGATTAGATTCTAAATTGAAAGAAATTGTTAGTCGGTTTGTGTATTTGTAAGTGTAAAAATCCAGTGATGCCTCGTACCCTGTTTCGGCATTGAACACGGGTAAGAGGTGTTACATTTAGTGGTATCAGAGTTATTGTTTAGTTGATTCTCGGACTACCGTAGCGTGTGTGAGTGAGTCTAGCTATACATGCCATATGGGGACGTGATAGTGTGATATCTCCCTACCCCAATGAGATTGTTTTGTTAAGTAGAGATGCTTTCCAACTGAGCTACCATCGATAATGCGAAAAGGGAATAAGTAAGTAAGTATAACTTAGTGAATATATTAATTTATTGAGATAGATCTTTGTGGTTCGAGTTGATATACATGTGTGTTAATGGTGTGTAATGGATTAATTAATGGTGGTGGAATATGGATAAGATGCTACTGTTCCAATTGAATATTATAAATCGATCAATAAGATTGAACCTTTGTAGTGGATAAATATGATGGGCTTATTATGAGTGGTAGATACTTATACATGATAATGATGAATGTGTTACCAAAAAGCTTGAAAGTGTGTTCATGATGAGTCGAAAAGTTGAGATGTATAAATCAAATGTTTGATATTATGTTGATATGAAATGCTATACTATATATGTGTATGTATGAAAGTTAAAATTTTTAAAGGCTTTACAATATTCACTCCCCCTTGTCAGTATATTGTCATATGACGAAGTTCATCATATTTACATTGAATAAGCTCGTAAGTGAGAAATAAAGAGTTTAGTGGTGGAATAGTTAATAATGTGATTAGAGAGGGGAAATGGCTTAGTAAGTAAAGATGATTATGACTAAGATATCAGATGATTTTTCTGAAAATTATTCAAAATACGCAATATTACTGTTAATAAAAAAAGAAAAAAAATCTATTTATGAGTAATCGATTTATTCAGGTATGATATCTACAAAAATAATTTACTGGATATTTCTTATAAATTAGTTCTTTTAGTGAACTGAATAATGTGGAATTATTGGTGACTTTAGTAGTTAGTTGCACAGTGGTAAAATAAAAAAGATATATGACTGTAATTGTTATGATTATATATCTTACAATAATATTTTTTGGGGGGGTATTTTACATGATTTGTTATATACAGAAATATATGTAATTATTCATTTTCAAATGTGATTACTATTTTATAGAAAAGTTGGCTAATCATGATGTTAAATGGAATTGTTGAAAGTCTGATTAAAATATGAGCGGTACTACTTTATCTCTTTTCTGGTTTTCTAATCAATTATGCTTGAGAGAAAATTTGATAAAAAGATTCATATGATGTGGTTTTCTACTTCTATTGGTTGAAGCTTTGAATTATAAATATAATATAATATAATATAATATATATTCGAGAAAAATATTCATTTGTCGGAGACCATTATAGTTACTGTTATAACTCCTTATTCGAATATGGGAGTTTAGTAATATGAGTCACAGATGGTGGATATCATGTTATTAGACTGGTTGTTATTGGGACTATTTTCAGTCTTTTCTCTTCTATTTGGGAAGTATTATTGATATTGAAGTATTATTTTATTTATAAGGTTGAGACGCTGATCTTATTATGGTACTATGGTTTCAATTAGTATGATGGTTACAATTTCAAAAATTTTAAAGCTTCAGTTTTGATAATTGATAGCTATATTGATGATACAATTATTACAGAAAGATGTTTAAACATGACAGTTACAGTTGAGTAATCTATGAAAAATTTTCGGGGCATTTTATGTATCTAGGCATTAACAGAAGTAAATGTGGCTGCTTGTTTTATGATGAAAGTATCATTGATCTGATCGATTTATGATCATTGTTCTTTTATTTTCCATTGGTGTTCTATTCTGTTATGTCAGAGATAAGAACCTGACAGTGAATTCATATGAAATTACTCTTCTGTTTCTTCTGGCTGTTGTCCTGTTTCCATCTATATGGAAAATGTGTTATCTCTGTTACAATTGACTATAGAATGAATGAACAGTGCATATTTTCTTCTAGTTTTTCTGAAGAGTCGTCAGGTTCCTTATTATTTCGTACGAGTGGTGTTTCTGAATATACTGTATGGTTTTGTATCTTGAATTTCCTTATCTCGGTTTTCTTATCATTCTTATAGGTTAGTTTATCATGTATGGCATATCTTTGAGGTAAATATTGACAAAGGTGAGGATTATGACAATTCAAGTTCAGATTGTATATTGATTTCTTTTCCCCAGGTAATCTTGGCTATTATCAGTGACTTCGAACAAGATGTTATGTTTCATCTGAGTTAATACAATTAGTAAGTATTTGTGACTGGTATGTTGAAAGAAATATGAGAAATTGTACGTTTGATCTGTTCTAACGATATGAAGAAGTGATCATTGTGGAATGCTAATAAATAGTTAGGATCAACTCAGTAATTTCAATTAGAGTGAGTTGTTCAGTTAGAAGATAAATTAAACTATGTGTATTTATGTGCATCTTCTGGTCCGGAAATGATTTTGTGCATACATAGATTTATAGACGAACAGTCTGAAAGAAGAATTTTTATTCCTGAAAGTATGACATGGAGACATATCGATTGGGTTTTTCCTTAGCTGAAAGAATGTGTGTGAATACCAACAAATCTATGAGAAAGGTTAAAATATTGTAGGTGCTTAAATGAAAATTTTTGTTTACCTTGTGAGTATTGGTTTCAATGATTTACCTTGTTGATGGAGTTTTGATTTTAATTAAACCGACATTTCTGTTATAAATTGGAGAAACTCAGAATTGGATTAGTAAGTGTTAAGTGAAATGAACTCAGCGTGAGCTAACTTTTGATTCTAAATTTTAAATTAGATCTGATTACTGATACTATTATTTCGAGACAGAATTGGTGTATTGAGAAACATAGGGTATGCAGAGAGTTTTCATTTAGAGCTCACCGTAGTATTTTATCTATTCATTTAAAAAGAAATAAAAAGTAGAGTGATTTGAAGTAAATGTTCAGGTATACAGATATGAAATTCGATATTTCTGATTTTTGAGTTCAGATGTCATTTTGTTATCAGAGTTAAGTTAAATGACAAAATGCAATCAGGACTGTTATAGTCAATGATGAGTCGGGTTTGATATTGAAACAAAAATAATATGAGTTCCGTGTCGGAATTTCTCTTATTCTTGGAAAATGAAAGCTGTTATTTGGATTGTGATTGATCGAGGATGAAAATCCTTATGATTATTTTAGAATTTGAGGATTATATTATTGATTATGGAAACATCTACAGGAAACTTTGTGTACAAGATTGAGTCGAATTGTGATTATGATAAAAAGTGAAAGTAATTGTGAAAATTTGAAATAGTTTTCGACTGACATAAAAGTATACAGAATTAACACTTAGTTATACTAGATTTCAGTTTGATGACAAAGTGTTTCTGAAAGTATTGTTTTGAAGGGGATTGGTTGTGGATGTTTAAGAAATTTCGAGAAAAGATATTGAATCTCTTTACCGATAAGATTTTTGGGGACAAAAATCCCTAAAGCGGGGGAGAATTGTAATAGCCCGATACAAGGCCTAAACGAAATAATGGTTACGAAACCACAAATCTAAGGTCAAAATAT
The DNA here is from genome assembly GCA_020496765.1 of Gossypium stocksii. Taxonomy (NCBI): domain Eukaryota; kingdom Viridiplantae; phylum Streptophyta; class Magnoliopsida; order Malvales; family Malvaceae; genus Gossypium; species Gossypium stocksii. The sequence goes on along the minus strand of CM035629.1, from coordinate 97,210,731 downwards.
TTATTCCGATTGAGTTTTAAAATTTATTTTGTGTTTGCAATATTTTTGTGAAATTTTCGTTACAAAATTTTATTGTTTGTGTGTCCAATTTGATAAATTGGACTAAATTGCAAAAGTAGTAAAATGTGCATTCTAGAAGGTAAAGGTGTTTAATTGAAATGTGTTTTATTTATATTTTTTATGGTTTACATTTTTATAAAATTATTTTGTAAAAATTTCGTACGAAAATTTTGACGTTTGGGCACTTAATTTAGTCAAAAGGACTAAATTGTAAAAAGTGTAAAAGTTGAGTTCTACATGTTAGAGGTGTCCAATTGTTACGAAATTTTAAATTGAAGGTCCTTAAATGGTAATTAGACCATTGGTTAATTTATTGGACAAAAATGGACATGAAATGAGTGAAAAAGAATATTTTTTTAGTTAGGGGCATTTTGGTCATTTAATGATTAAATGAATTAAAAAATCAAATTAAAAGCCAATTTTTGCTCATCTTCTTCCTCAAGGCCGAAAATAGCATGGAGAAACCATGGCTAGGGTTTTTCAAGCTTCCAAGCTCGATTATCAAGAAAGACGTGAAATCGACCTGGATCGGGGAAAGGAAAAGATTGTGGATTAAATTGTAAAATTTCTATATTTGACACTTAGGTAAGTTTATATGTAAATAATGTATTTTTTATTATATTATGATATTTTATTTTGTGACATGTGAAATAAGTTTTAGTATTGTACAATTAATGGACATAAACGACGATTGTGGTTGATAAATTGAGATTAAATGAGGAAATCTTAGTTGAACCTTCGAAATGGAAAAACGTGGTGCTAAGTGGATATACCATGGTTATATGTGTAACGTGGTGCTAAGTGGATATGTCATGATTACACAAATTGATACATGTAACGTGGTGCTAAGTGGATATGCCACAGTGACATATATTGATTCATTAACGTGGTGCTAAGTGGATATACCACGGTTAAACATGTAACGTGATGCTAAGTGGATATGCCACGGTTATACATGTTAATTTGAAAAGTGGTGCCAAGTGCGTATGCCACAATTACATGTTAGTCTAATAGTGTGGTTCTATGCGCGTATACCACTAAGTTGGGCATTAATTACAGAAGGTGGAGCTACGTGCTAAATCCACCAGATATTGTTACTTTCCGAAGTGTTCACCAGGAGAAACAAGTTTGCTAAATGGAATTTAACATGAAAAATATGGGGATAAATACCAGAATATGAATATATGAGTTTTGAATTATGAGTTAGATATGTGATTGAATTTTGATAAGATGAATATGGATAAGTATTAACTTGAAAGTTGACAATAAGAAATTTTAGTGAAAGACTTGAAATTTGGAATAAACAGTTTCAAACAGCAGCAGAGGAGTGACTTTGAAAAATCACCAAAAATGGTAGAAATTTAATTAGAAGCTGAATGAGATATTGAATTAAAGCTTATTGAGTCTATTTTCATATAAAAGAAACAAAGCAAGCAAAAGAATTCTATATTTTGAGATATTTATATTTTTTTGAGACTGGTTCAGAATGACTTTGTGATCCCTATTCTGATTTGGAAAAATCATTAAAAATTGTACAAAAATATTTATGGAACATAATTTATATTAGTGGATTCCTTATTGAGTCTATTTTTAGTAGAAACAAACGTGAACATCTTTCAAGTTCTGTATAAAGAGAAATTGAAATTTTAGTGAAGAGTGGTCAGGACTATTGGGTAGCGAAATAGGGGAGTATTTAATGAATAAACTGTATTAATTGGATCAACCAAAAATTCTAAAATTTTTATGGTAAGAATAAATATGAGTCTAGTTTCTGGGAAATTTTACGGATATTAATTTGGAACTCTGTAGCTTCGAATAAAAATAATTTAGTGACTGGGACTTGAATGGACAGCTTGTACTGATTTTAAGTAAATGATAATTTCATGTGAAATTAAGATTGTATAATTGTGGAGACATATTTTGGAATTTATAAATGCCGTTAATAATGTATTATTATTATTGTTTACATATTCACTTACTAAGCTATAATGCTTAGTCCCTTCCCTTCCTTTTTTCTTATAGAGTTTTAGATGCTAGCCTGAGTTAGAGGTCGCCGGAGATACTGTCACACTATCAGGCTGAGGTTAATATTAAAAGATTCTGAAATATTTATAAGTTTATGGCATGTATAAGGACTTGAATATATGTATATATGATACTGAGTTGGCCTAGAATGTTGGCCTAAATTAATGAAAATTTTATTGTTGTATAATACCATGTGATATGACTAATAGTAGCTATGTTATGAGTCATAATGATACAATACATGAACGAGTATGCTTGCATGTTAGTAAATGAATTAATGTATATATGATAAGAATGTGATAAGATTCGAAATTGAAAGAAATTTTATAGTCGGTTTGTGTATTTGTAAGTGTAAAAATCCAGCGATGCCTCGTACCCTATTCCGGCATTGAACACGGGTAAGAGGTGTTACACAAATAGACAGTTGTGTCACATATTCACAAATACAAATATAGAAATTGTGGGGCGTTACATCAGTTTAGAAACTTGTGTTTTTAGGCTCAACGAAAGTTTATAAATTTTCTCAAAAATTGTGCCATTGTGATATTTATAGAAATAAGCATTAACGAAAATTATACATGCGCTTTGTACGAGGCAGTTAAGTCGATTCCGACTTTCTACATAATGACCTTCTTCTACTACTCTCAAACCATGATCTACTTTGAGTGCAGGTTCAAAGTGTCATGAACCAATTGCACAAATGAAAATTTTATTAATTTTCTATAGGAAAATTAATTCTCTTTATAATCAGAATTATGTATTTTCCTAAACAATATTATTTATTCTTTTAGATAAATTACCACTATTTTTTGACAGAATAAAAACATATATAATGTGATATAAAAAGTTCTACACATAGTTCCTATTTTAGAGAATCAGTGCAAGAGTTCTGTTCAAATAATGCATAATTAAATAATAATATTTTAATAGAAAATACAACTTCTTGTAACACTCTACGCCCGGCCTGTCTGTCAAATTCGGGTAATGGAGCGTCACAAATGGACATATACTTAATTACCATTGCTAACTCGACTGCTATAAAACAGTCTAAAAATAAAACAAATCTAATAATGAAATTTCAAATAATAATTCTTACAAATAAGGCCTCAATAATAATAATAATAATAATAATAATAATAATAATAGTTCTTACAACCAGAGCCTTAGCAAACATATGTTAGACCCTCACAATTTTTGTCTCCCATCTAACTGTGTACAAGGAAATCTATTAACACTTAGATAAGGTTAACTAGTTAAAAATACAAACTCTGTGGTTGTTATCTAGATATTACATAATTGATTTTGAGGTGAAGCCTCCAATGTTATCCCTTGTAACAACCCATTTTTAGTGGTGTCAAAACAGTGATTTCGAGACTACAAATCTGACCAATGAGTTTGTAATTAGTATTATTTAATTTATACGAGTCAAACATAGTTTTGTATTGAATTTTGGATTTAATAATTTTTGCTAATTTAATGTATAGTTAAGTTCAAATGGTTTACCTTTAAAGTCAAATGGATGTAGAAAATGAGGTATCGAGACCTCGTTTCTATAAATCGAGTTCGTAAATATTTTTATTAAATATTTACAGAATTGCTATGAAGGAATATTAAAGTTCGAATTGAGAATTTTAATGTTTGGCTAGTTAATTAAGGAAAAAAGACTAAATTGTAAAAGATGTAAAATTTAATCGCTATTGAATTTTATTGGTTAAATGGCTTAATTAGTGGATGTGTGAGGACTTATGAAGTAATTAGGCCATATTACAATGTTGGTGGATGGTTAGGACATTTTATATGTTAATTTATAGGTTAATTAATAATAAGGTAATAAAACTGTAAAATAATAATAAAACGACATTATCTTATTTAACATTTCTTCCACCTAAATTAGAAAATGAAACTCCATTAGAGAAGCTTTAGGTTTGGCCAAGCTATAGCTTATGCATGTAAGTAATTTTCCTACTCGTTTCTCGTAAATTTTATGTTTTTGAGATCGTTATAGCTTAATTTAGCTAACCCAAGGACTATTTTGTAAAATTTTTAAAGATTTTAGGACTTCCATTAATGAATTTAAGTTTTTCTTAAGTTAGTTGGAAGAGTTATAATCTTGGTTGTTGTTTAGGACTATTTTGTAAATGACCTTTTGTTTTTTTGAACCTAAGGACTAATATGAAAATTTATAAAATTCAGCATGTAAATTTGTGAAATTTCAAATGTTCAAAGGCTAATTAGGGGTGCTATTAAAATTGATTTTGGAGTATTAGGGGTTAAATGTGAAAGTTTAAATAGTTCTAGTTTTAGAGACTAAATTGAACAAAATGTAAAATTTTAGAGACAATTTGTAAAAAATAATTATAAGTCATTTGCATAAAAATGAAATTGACAATGTATTTTAATTTGATAAATTTAATTTGATCATTATATCGATCAAGAATTGAACCGTACGAAGGATAATTGGGGAAAAGGGAAAATCACATATTAGTCCCTACAAATTTACTCAATAGTCGAATATACTAGGTAAGTTCATAATATATATATATATATATATGTGTATATATATATATATATTAAACTTGTGCTATTATGATTTGATTCAATTGCATTTGCAGTTAGTTCTGATAATAAGTTAAAATTTTAAATTGTTGCAATTAAGTACAAGTGAGAAAATGAATATTTGGTAGTTGCTGAATATTTGGGATATATGATTTTAGGATTTTGAAATGAGCTTAGTTGTTTGGAAATATGTGTACGAATGTAGTTCTAGAAGTGCCTATGAATTGTTAAATGTGATCAACTTTGTTAAAATGTCCGTTTGAACGTAGTAAACGATTCAGAAATGATTGGCATGCCGATAAGATTTGAACAAGCACTTGCACGGGTTTGCACTTCGGTTCCTTTGTTAGTATTTTGATGCTCTCTGGTGTTATATGGTTACCCGAGTATCCGTGCTATGTTATTATAGTTAATCGGGCTATTAAAATTTGTATTTAATCTTATAATGATTTGATATTTCTAGTGTTTAACCATTAGAAGGTTTGTATCTAATTATAATCATGCAAGAATGTTCATTTTTGGTATTGATGCGATGAAATTTATATATATAAATGAATGATTTTGATTAAACTACTTACAGACAAATGATTTTGATTAAACTACTTACAGACATGAAGTATATGATGAACTATTTTGGTACTAATTCTATGTGTTCTTGTAAATGATTCTCAAGTTTAATTAATCTAATTTATTTTAGTTTTCAAATGTTTAATTGAGGTAAGTTGACTTGTATATGAGCTATGGACTTACTAAGCCACTTAAGCTTACTTTAATTTTTCTTGTTTTATGTAGTTAATGTTTTGCGGAACTGGTCAAAAAAGCTTTGATTAATTGAAGAATATGTTAACCGAAACTCCAATTCTAACTCAACCTGAGACCGAGAAAGAGTTTATCATTTATAGTGATGCATCCCTTTGTGGGTTGGGTTGCATTTTGATGAAGAATGGGAAAGCAATTGCTTATGCCTTACAACAACTTAAGCCTCATGAGAGAAACTACCCAACGCATGATTTAAAGTTGGCAACTGTTGTTTTTATTTGAAAGATATGATGACATTATTTATACAGTGAAAAATGTCATGTTTTTATTTTTCATAAAAGTATGAAATATCTGATGAATCAGAAAGATTTGAACTTGCGTTAGTGTAGATGGCTTGAATTACTAAAACATTATGATTTTGTGTTGAGAATCTTTGATTATTTGATAGCATTGAACAGCATATCTTTAGATATTACAGCTAATTTTTAGTGATACTAATTAGAGTATTCCTTCCTTAATTGATTCAATGCTTCATGTATATAGTTGTACATATTTCTAAGAAATACATACTTCTGAGAGACTTTTTCTCAATACATTAGAGTATTTATCTCTAATTTCATCATGGCATCAGTTTTTTTTATTCGATTTTTGGGATTTTTTTCTGTTTTTAAATTTTTTTTCCAAGAACCCTATAAATACAAAATTGGTACTTTCCACCCTAGCCTTATTTTTTTCTCCCATCGCCCCTACCATTGGAGTTAGTATCCGCTCGCCGATGAAACCCAGACTCTAGTGACCAAAAGACCACGCGTGGATATCACCTGCCACCACAAGCTTCTGTAACTTCGTTTTACGTGCTACGGATGGACTTCACTTGTTTTTGCTATGTTTTTTCTGCCGCCATCACTGTGCCCTCTAGTCCCTTCCGGACATCCTCTTCTAAGGGTGTTTTGGCTAAGTTATTTTGGGGTCTTTTTTATGTTCATTTTGGGTGTTTTTTCCCCTAATTTTCCAAGCAATTTTTTTTTGGGTATTAGTTGTTTTTCTATCCTTATGTCTAAGGACAAAAAGATTGTGATTTTAACTGATAATTCCTCATTGCAAATTAGTCCTATGAAGCTTGATGGACATAATTACCTTGCTTGATCAAGGTCTTGCTTGTTGTTTATCAAGGCTCATAGCTTGCAAGGATACATTACCGGTACAATGTCGAAACCTAAACTCACTGATTCAACATTTAGTCAGTGGGACTCAACGAACTATTTTGTAATGGCATGGCTTATCAGCTCTATGCAACCTAATATTTCCAAAACTTATTTGTTGCTTGATACTGTGGAAAAAAATTAGAATGTTACTGCTCTCACTTACTCTCGTGTTGGGAATAATGCGTAAATTTTTTAATTCGTAATAAGGTCCACGGTACAAAACAAAGGGAGCTAATGTTTTCTCAATATTTTTTCTGAATTAAGTGGATTGTGGCAGGAACTTGATTGTTATCAAGATTTTTAGGCGTCTTGTACCAATGATGCCAAAAAATTTTAGAAGATGGTGGAGAAGGAGCACATTTTTTATTTCTTAGCTGGGTTGAATATTGAGTATGATGAGATTCAGGTTCAAGTTCTTGAAAAAACTCCATTCCCTTCTCTCTATTAGGCATACTCCTATGTACAATAGGAGAAGAGTTATTGTGTTTCTATGCTCTATAATCCACCTATAGAGAAAGCCAATCTCATTACTAACCAAGATGGTCCGTTGGGTGGCATGTCTGACAAAGATCACTTGACATGTGACTACTGTGGTAAGCCTCAGCATACTAAATATTCGTGTTAGAAGTTAAATGGTTGCCCCACTCAAGGTCATGGTGGAAAATGAAGGGCTAATTCTTAGCCTCAGGCACATTTATCAAACTCTGTGACAACAAAGGACAAGTCTACTTTTGCTGGGAGTTTTACCTTAGATGAGATTCAACATCTCTAATGCCTCTTGTCTCAATTGGAGTCTACCCTGATCGCCAAGTCTAATCATGCTACATCAGGTACTATTTTAAATTCTCCATCTACTTCTGAATTTTGGATTATTAAATCCAGTGCAAATAGACATATGACAAGGTCAAACAAAAGCTTATTTGATTATACTACTTGTCTATCTAAAAATAGTGTGTGAATAGTCGATGGCTCCCTTACCTCAGTGTCTGGAATATGTTCTATTGTTTGTACTCCCAATCTCACTTATCATTTATCCTTCGTGTTCCTAAATTCTAGGTTAACCTCTTATCTATTAGTACTATCACTAAAGCCTTAAATTGTAAACTTGAATTCTTTCCCAATCACTGTATCTTTCAGGACCTCAAAATAGGGAAGACGATTGGTAGTGGTAGATTGTTTGATTGCTTATATCTTTTGGATCGATCGCACAGTATGTTTCAGGCCTTATTTGGAGACAATAAAGATGTGAACTGTGAGATATTTCAATGGCATAAGCGGTTAAGACATCCTTCATTTACTATTCTCGCTAAGATGTTTCCTTCTTTTTTTTTAAGAACTTAGTTAGACTCTTTAGTTTGTGATGCCTGTGAGTTTACCAAGCATACAAGAAGTAGTTATCCTTTACGTAATAATAGAAGTACTGTTCCTTTTGAGATTATTCATTCGAATGTTTGGGGCCTTCCTCACCTTACTTCTTTATCTAGTACTCGTTGGTTTGTTACATTTATTAATTTTTGCACTCGGATTACATGGGTATTTTTATTAAAGTCCAAAAGTGATGTTTTCTCGTGTTTCTGCTCTTTTCATAATTTGATTACTACTCAGTTTGATGCTAAGGTTAAGATTTTGCGAACTGATAATGGAACCGAGTATAAATTTAATGATTATTTAGAATCTTATGGGATTTTGCATCAAACCAGTTGTCTAGGTACAAGCGCTTAGAATGGTGTTGCCAAAAGAAAAAATTGACATCTTTTAGAGGTTTCTAGATCACTTATGTTCACTATGAACCTCCCAAAGCCTTACTTAGGGGATGCAATTTTGGTTACTGCTTATCTCATTAATCGGATACCTCTTCAAGTTCTTGATTTTAAAAGTCCCATTGAAACCTTACAGGGCAAGACAGATTACCCAGTTTCACTATAGGTCTTTGGTTGTGTTTGCTTCATTCATCTTTGACACAGGAGCAAACTGGATCCTTGAGCAATCAAATGTGTTTTCATAGGATACTCTCACACACAAAAGGGTTACAAATGTTATTATCCGCCATCTAGAAAGTATTATGGATGTATGGATGTAACATTTCGTGAGGATGAACCCTACTTGTCTTCATCACAACCATCTCTTCAGAGGGAGGTTATTAAAAGTGAAGATATGACACCCTGTTCTGTTACCCTTCTAATGGAGAATTCAATTCTAGCAGAGACTTTGGTTCAAGAGAAGACTATTGGATGGTTGTTGGATAGGTCTAATATAACATCCTGGTTTTGGGCTTAGGAGAAATGGGCTTCGTGTATCGGGGAAAATTCAAATTTTTATGGTCAAGAAAAATTTCACAATTTTATGTTTAAATTTGTTAATTAAGCGATTTGGAGCGTTTAGGGATGTCTGGGAAGTTTTGGATTAAAAAGGGGACTTTAAGAAAAAAAATTAAATTTTGCCTTTAAGTGGACATTGGCGTTCAAGGAAGGGTTTAAAAATGTTTTTGGTTGGGGCTTGACACATAGAATTTGTGGTATGGTGGCTAGGGGCACTGGAAGCAAGGAAGTGAGCCAAAGTTTGAATCCTGGCCATTGCATAAATTCTTTTAATTTTCGCTTAAGGATAGGGTAGCAAGCGTTTAAACCTTAAAATTAAATGGGAGAGATTTTTGACATAAAAGAAGTGGTGGAAGAGTGGTGAATGGTGCGCTGAGCGTTTTGGAGGTCGCTGGTTTGAGTTGTATAGCAGCCAAAATTTTTTTTATTTTCAAATAAAACGATGGCTTCAGCAGGTTAGGATTAAATTTATTCACGACCATATTATAGTGTAAAGGAGAAATGAGGTGCAGTGGCTAGCAGTATGCATGTGGGGCGCAGGTCGGTAGTGAGGGCTGGATTTTAAGCCTCACCCAACGCATGAGTTTAAATTTTTGCTGCCTGTGGGTGAAGACTTGGTCAAGCGGTGGATGGAAGCTGCTGTCGGTGAGTAACTAAACAGTGGGATTGTTTTAATAGAAATTTTATTATTTTATTTGAATATTTGATTGATGGCTGGCCAAATTTATGTAGCTATTAAAGGAATTGAATTTGGAATGTATTAGCTGAATGTGGGATTAATTTTGGCGATATTCAGTGTTTGGCATTTAGCTAATAAGGGGTTTTAATTTTGTTTCTTTTTCAGGGTTTGACCGAATGGAGAGGGAAAGGTTTTGAAGCCATATTAAGGCGTAATTGAGGAAGGAACCGGCTGTATATGGAACCATATTGCTGCCATTCGGTCAATGGTCTTTGGTTGCCAAAATTGGTGATTTTATTGCCTAATGTAGGTGCTTAAGCTAGCAATTTTGGGCAATTGTGGGATAGGAAATCATCTTTCCATTTTGTTTCTTGCCGACACAGAATGTTGCTTTTGCTCTTTCACTCTTTTCTCTTGAATGTTGGAATGCCGATTTCACATTTGAATTTGGCCACCATCAACTTCTTTCACTCCATTTATTTTGAACTAGCACATACACATTCTTTCTTTAAAACATCTTATTTTTTATTTGGACTTTGAAAAAACCGATTGTATCATTGGTCACTTTGATTTCTCTTTGGATATTTTCAAAAGCCGATTGCACCTTTAGCCTTAGTCTCCCTCTATTCTTTTCACTTCTTCATTTTAGCTGACTTTTATATTGCTTTTATTCTCTATCTGATTTGTTGTGGAGTACATGTTCTTTTGGTTACTCAAAAATCGAAACCCTTTTGCCTACCTACTTTGTTTTACGAACTCACTATTGTTCCTTGCTTAGGCTAATTGCACCATTGTCATTCACACTCTCTTTGTCCTTTTTGAGTTTTGGATCAACAAGGCCGACTCTAAATTGGTTCTGTAAGCCGAAATTGTGATTTTATTTCTAGTTATTTTTTCTTCTTGGCCGATTAAATCATTCTTTGATTTGGACGATTGTTAGGCTTGGGACGTGTCATTTTTGGGGTTCGATTAGGGTATTGGACTCAAAGTCCTTTCCACTGCGAACGTTCTTTAGTTTTGGGTAAGTGCCTTAATCGCAAGTGTTGATTATGTTATTTGAAAGATTACGTGAACCCTTATGAGATTAATTGTTTTCTTTTTGGCTTTGGTCTTGTGGCTTTTAAGATATCAAAATCATGGAGACAAATGATAACCGAATTGAGGGAGGTCGAGGAAAAGTGTCTACCGGAAGTGCACTCACGGTTTCTATTCCCAAGTTCAAGAGACGTAGTGTGTCGGCGGTTAGGGACTTTCTACCGGGATGCGGAAGAGCGACCACGTCAAACTACGGTTTGACTATACCGGCAGTTGGGGACTTTTCGTCAGATTGCAGAAAGGTGACCACGTCAAACTACGGTTTGACTAGGCAAATTGCAATTGATCGCTCTAGTGAAGGCAAGTGATAGCAAATCCTTCGGTTAAGTGTTCAGTTTAGAAATTCCTTAATAAGTGGCATTAACTGTGTATTTGTTTAATTTAGGTGACAGTGCTCAGGATTATTTGATACTCTACGTGATAAGGTGTGTATTATCGCACTTTTTGGGTACTAAGGCGAACTGCCAAAACGACAGGTGCCGAATAGCCGACGAATCGATTGTTGGCCACATGGGCGTGTGAACGTTCATGTGTTTGATTGAGGCCATGAAATGTGACCTCACATCGAAAATGGCTATCATGAATGATTTCATGAGTTGGGCCGAAACGGGCTGAATGGGCCCAATGGGCCTATGGGCTCGCTAGATGGGTTTAAAACCCGTTATCAAATTTTTGGACTGTTTGGCTACATGTGTCACTTGATGACCATGGGATTGCTGATAGGCCTTCACTATTGAGGGACCACACTGATAAATGACTAAAATGCCCCTATGGGCAAATTGACCAAAATACCCCTCTTGAGTAAGTTATCTGTTTTAACTCTATGTAATGTTTGAATGGTTACGTATGTTCTGTTATATATATGTGTGTGTATATATTCTGTATTGCGACATTTCATGACATTGAGTATGTTGCATTGCATGGGGGATGCGATATATGTATTGGAGGAAGTGTACTGTTCTGACAGCTTCGCTGCATTATTTTGAGGCTTATAGCCTAATATACTGGTAGCTCTACTACAATTTATAGATAGTGCCGCATCGGTACTATACTGTGGAGTGTAGGGCTAGATGGGTTGATATTATATCCCCACATGGAGTGTAGGGTTAGAAGGAGATGGAGTGTAGCGGATGGATGGGTAGGATTCTGATTGCATGCCATACTAATACTATATTTGATTCTGATTGTATGCCATACTGATACTGTACTTGGATTCTTATTGTATGCTATACTGCTTACTGTAATGGGCTTAGGCCCATTAATTGTGACATGCTACTGTTATAGGCTTTAGCCCATTCTGATTCTGTTATGTTTTTATTGCCGGGATTACACACTGAGTATTCATGTACTCACCCAATATTTTAACTGTACAGGTAATTCTGAGGCATAGGCGATTCGGTGCTACGTGGACTTAGAGGCGGCCACACTTTGCTGTTACACTCTGCTTTTATATTGTTTCTGGCTTTTATTTATTTTAATTATGGTTTTATTTTGGGTTTGTAATAAGACCGTTATTTAATTTCTTTTTAATATTGGGTTTATTTATCTACATGTTTATAATCTATTAGCTTTAAAGCGCGTTTTACAAAATGATATCTATTTTTCAAAAACCACGTTTTCGCATCAAACGAGAATTTAAACAAAGCTTCCGCAATCAATATGTTTTTCTAAAGTAAACTACTTTTCAAAATCTGATTAAGCAAAGATAGATGAAATGACGATTTCTTTAAAATTTCTTTAAGAAGTGTTTTCAATGAAAACACGGTTTTCTAAAAACACTTCAATGTGACACACCGAACTCGGGCCTAACTTCTAGGCTGGGTTTGGGGTGTTACATTTAATTTAAGGACATAAACTAGGAAAGGCAAGAATGAAGATGCCATCATACAATATACTTTATGCCCTTACTCTTCACTATTAAGTGAGTCTTCTTCACTTGAGGTTGCTACTGATTTAGAATTACCAATACCCCAATGAAAAGGTGTTAAAACTTGTACTTTACATCCTATCTCTGACTTTGTCTCTTATGATTCTTTATCCCCATCCTATAGAGCTTTTTATTTGTCTTTGTTCTCTATGTCTGTTCCACAGGATTGGAGAGAAGCTATCAGTGGTCCAAGATAGAAAAAGGCTATGATTGAAGAAATAAGGGATTTAGCAAAAAATGAGACTTGGGAACTGCTTAATCCTCCTAAGGGGCAAAAAATGGTTGGCTACAAATGGGTGTTTATTATCAAGTATAAGGTTGATGGTTCAATTGAAAGACTCAAAGCTAGATTAGCAGCCCAATGATTCACTCAGATAGATGGAGTAGATTATCAAGAAACATTTGCTCTAGTTGCTAAATTGAACATGATTAGGATCCTTCTATCATGCGCAACAAGTCTTGACTGGGACTTACAACAGTTTGATGTAAAAAATGCCTTCTTACATGGAGACCTGGAAGAAGATGTGTATATAAAAGTTCCTCTAGGATTCGAGGATAAAGACACTTAAGGTAAGGTATGTAGATTGAAAAAGGCCCTATATGGACTAAAGCAATCTCCTAGAGCCTGGTTTGATAGATTTAGTAAGGCAATGGTGTCGTTTAGCTATTGAAAAAGTATTATTGATCATACGCTCTTTATAAAACATCGTAAGGGTAAGATTACTCTCCTTATAGTTTATGTTGATGACATAATTATGGTAGGAGATGACAAGGAAGAAATGGTCTGACTTAAGATACAATTGGCTTAAGAATTTGAAATCAAAGACTTGGGAAATTTAGAATAGTTCCTCAGAATAGAAGTGCCTAGATCAAAAGAGTGAATCTTTATTTCCCAAAGAAAAAATGTCTTAGATCTTCTGACAGAGGCTGGCATGTTAGGATCCAAACCAACAAAATCACCTATTGAGAGTAATCACAAGTTACAAGCAAGGATTGGTGAAATGATAGATAAAGGAAGATATCAAAGACTCGTCAGATGATTGATTTATCTCGCTTATACTCGACCTAATATAGCATATGTAGTTAGTTTGGTAAGTCAATTTATGCATGATCCTCGCGAAGCCCATACACAAGCAATATTGCAAATGTTTTGCTATTTAAAGTCTGCACCGAGAAAAGGTATCCTCTTTTCCAAAAATAGTCATCTCAATATATAAGTATTTACAGATACAGATTAGGCTGGCTCTCTTGATGATAAAAGGTCTAAAAAGGGTTATTGCACTATTCTGAGAGGAAATTTAGTCACTTGGAGGAGTAAGAAACAAAGTGTTACAGCTCGATCAAGTGTAGAGGTTGAATATAAGGTCATGGCCCAAGGTGTTTGTGAGCTTTTATGGCTGCAAAAGGAATTGGAAGAGCTAAAGTTGTTGAACAAAAATGAGTCAACCTAGCTAAAGTTGTTGAACAAAAAGGAGTCAACTTTGTACTATGACAATAAAGCGGCCATAAGCATAGCTCAAAATCCAGTGCAGCGCGATAGAACCAAGCACATCAAAGTAGATTGTCATTTTATCAAGGAAAAAGTAGCCAGTGGTGCCTTAAGTCTATCTTATCTAGCATCCGAAAAATAGTTGGGTGATTTTTTACTAAAGGGCTCAATTATAATACCTATCATAATCTTCTTTGCAAGTTGGGCATGCGAGACATCTATGTACCAACTTGAGAATGAGTGTTGAGAATCTTTGACTATTTGATAGCAATGAATAGCATATCTTTAGATATTATAGCTGATTTTTAAAGATACTAATTAGAGATATTCTTTCCTTAATTGATCCAATGCTTCATATATATATACATATATAGTTATACATATTTCTAAGGAATACATACTTTTGAGAGAGTTTTTCCTCAACGCAATGCCAACATACATTTGATTCAGGTAAAATTCAAGGAAAACTTTTCTTAAAGTATATGAGAATTTTACCAGTTCTGTAACACCCCGAATATTTTTACAGTAAGATATTATCCTTGATATAGTTAAGTAAGGAAATAAAGTGATAAAAAGAGAAATTTTGAGCTATGTCAACAAAATCTATATAGGAAGTATATTATGATGTATTAATCCAAGAAAGGACTAAATCGTAAAAGTGAGAAAAAGTCTTGTGGCCCAAGAGTAAATACTCAAAATTTAAGGGGTTAAAGTGTAAATATGAAAAATTTGAAGGACCAATATTGCAAATATTTTAAGGATGGAATGATCTAGAAACTAAGGAAAATGGATGAATTAGGACCAAATTGAATAGGAGAATAATTATGAAGGACTAAATCGTAATTTTACCAAATTAAGTGATGACTCAAGGATGGAATTTTAAAAGATCATGAAGGGCAAAATAGTCAATTAGAAGGAGATAGAAATCTAGAAGGTAATGATGATGTGATGATATTTTATAATTATTTAATAAGATAAATATTACTTTATTAATATTTTAATAAGATATTTTATTATTTTATTATTTTATTTAGTATATATATGTGTGTGTGGAAAGTAAGAAAGGGAGGAAAAAAAAACACATCAACCCACCATTTTTCATGCACCAACGTGAGAGGAAGAGAGAGAGAGAGAAAGTTTTACTTTCTTTACAATTTGGTCCTTCCACCAAAAATTCACCAATTTTACCTAAAAATCAAGAGAATTTCCATAGCTACCAAAGAGAAAAATGTTAAGGAGACTATGGGGAGTTAGAATATCAAGTTGGATTCAAGAAATAGAAGCTGGAAGAGAGAGAAAAATCAAGTTAAAAATTGAAATCAATGAGACAAGGTAAGTATATCAAGATTTCAATATATTTTTAAGTTTGATATTATTGAAAAAGCATGGAAATGATGTTAAAGTAGAGTTTTCTTATTTATGGTTCTATGTTTTTGATATATTAATGAAGAGAAATAAGAGAAAGTGATGGGAAATATTGTAGAGAAAGGAAATAAGAGTGTTATAGACTTAGTAATTAATATCTTACATTAAAACAGTTTTGGACAGCAGCAGTAAGCTAACTTTGAAAAATCACCAAAAATGGTAGAAAATGAATTAGAAGTTGAATAAGATATGGAATTAAAGATTGTTGAGTCTATTTTCATATAAAAGAAACATAACAAGTAAATGAATTCTGTATTTGGAGATATTTATATTTTTGTGAGACTGATTTAGAATGATTTCGGGATCCTCTGTTCTGACTTGGAAAAATCATTAAAAATTGTATAAAAATTATTATGGGACATAATTTATATGGTTAGATTCTTTAATGAGTCTATTTTTATAAGAAATAAACGAGAACATCATTTGAATTCTTTACAAAGAGATAATTAAATTTTACCGAAGAGTGGTCAGAACTGTCAAACAGTAAAATAAGGGAGAATTTAATAAATAAAGTGTACTAAATGGCTGAGCCAAAAATTCTGAAAATTTTATGGTAAGAAGATATGTGAGTCTAGTTTCATAGAAAATTAGTGAATCTTAATTTGGAGTTCTGTAGCTCAAGATATAAATAATTTAGTGACTATGACTCAAATGGACAGCTTTGAAAATACATATAAGTAAATAGTGAAAGTTTTGATAATGTTACTGATAAGCATGTTATATAAATTAAGGATGTGGAATGGAGTGGAGGAGGAGGAAAATATGTATGAATATTTAGTTGGCATGGTTAATTTGCAAGTTGTAGACTCAAGGACTAAATTGAATAAAGGTAAAACTTTATGGGCAATTTTGTAAAAATGTCAAAAATGATGAAATCGCATGAAATGGATTATTTTATTATTTAAATTATGAAACTGTATGAAATTATTAATATAGTTCAAGACCGGGGAAAAACATGTTTTAGGGATTAAATTGAAAAGTGTTGAAATTATGGAAAAATTCTGATATTTTATAGAATTTACGGGCTATTATCAATATGTATGATGATAACGGTTGGAAATAAGGATTAAATTGCAAGAATTTATTTTTCTGGGCCTAAGGGTAAAATCGTTATTAATTAAAGATTTAGGGGCAAAATGGTAATTTTTCCTAGATCATTAATTGAATGTATTAGAATATAGAATAAATGAAAACGATGACCAAATTTATTATAAAAAATCCAGATGACTCAAATACGAGACTGGAATATGGAAAGAAAAATGACATTTATCATGACATGTACATATGTGATTACCTTTGAGACGTTGATACAAGGAAATTAAGTATGTTGAGACGAATAATATATCCAAATAAAATACGTCGAGAAAAAAAAATATGTTTGGGGAAAAAATGTCTAATTTTAAGTGGTTCGAAATATATAAATGTTAGATTGTTAAATAAAATATTTGATAAATAAATCAGTAACTCTAGTAATGCTCCGTAACTCTAATCCGGTGTTGGATTCGGGTTAGGGGCGTTACAGTATGTGCATATAGAATTTGATTTATATTAAGTTTGATATGAATTATTATCGAAATAAATATAAGTGAAATATATGGAAATTACGGTACATGAAATTATAATATAATGAAATAAATGATTTTAAACGGTAAGAGAATGTTACTTATAAGCATATTATATAAAATATGCGTAAGTATACTAACAATGTTGATTGATGCTAAGACAAGTGCCAAGCTATTGATTGAATGATAATATAATTATCTATATGATGCATTGAATCGATAAGTATTTAACGGAATTTTTTGCTAAATGATATATAAATCCGAGTAATGCTCCGAATCCTTATTCCGACGACGGATACGGGTTGGGGTGTTACAAGTTCAGTTTTCAACGGTGCCAAAAAAAAAATAGTTTTGAGACTTAACTTACTAAGACAAATTAGCCAAAAAATTTTAATTTAGCTATTACGAGTTATAAAATCATTAAGTAATTAATTAAATAGATTGTTAAGTATAGTATAGGGACTATGTTGTAAGTGACCTAAACTAGTGAAATTAGATAGGAGATTTGATTAGGTCCTTAGTGAGCAATTAAAGAAAGGACTAAAAGGTAATTTGTCCATGAATGAAATTATTCTATGGCTTCATTTAATCCTAGCCATCAATTCCCAGTAACTTTAGCATCATAAATTATAACCATTGATAAAAAAATTATTAATTTTAATTTGGTAAATAGTTAAATATTATATGTAAAAATATATGAAAGTGGGAGAGGTATTAAGAAAACCATTCATTCATTTTTTATTTTCCCCACTGAATGCTTTAAAAGAGAAAGGAGAAAATTCCTTTGGTGGCTACCATTGCCATGAACTCCATTTCTTGAGTAAGTAAACTTTTCCCTTCAATTTTAGTGAGATTCTTAGCTTGGTGAGGTAGTTAATAGTAACCCACCCCTTAGAACTTTAAATTATTAATGTATTTTCAAGTGACCATTGTTAAAGGTTAAGAAAATTAGAGGAAAACTTGATCATGAATGTGAGGGTGATATAAGCTTAAATTTTGTAGTTATGAACTTGTATATAAGTAAAGTGTGATTGAAACAAGTTGATTATAAAGAAATGTTAAATGACCATGAATAGATGTTAAGGGTTTGAATAGAGAAAAGAGTTAAACCTCAAGAAATAATTACATTTTTTCATAGTTTGAGACTCTTAGATTATAATTCTAAATTTGAATCAAGATTCGAACAAGTAAACTCAAGTTTGGGAATTGCGAACAATAGGATTCGAAAGGGTATAAGGCATATTTGTAGCTTATCACATTATCATTCGTTTGATGGTCATTAAGTGAATACTATATGTTAAGGTTACAATATTGATTATGTGATTTGTATGTTTTAATAGAGAAAGAGGTGGAAAGAGGTGGAGTAAGGAAAGGAAAAGAAAAACTTATTGATTAAAAGCTTTACACCTATTTTAATTGCTTTGAAAGGTAAGTTCTCATGGAACTTACTATCCTTCCTTGTTTGATATGTGTGCTTGGGTTTATCTTTACATTAATAATGTTAATATATTAAGTATGCTAAATATTCAATGAAATTGACATACTTGGCAAGGAAACATTAATGAATAGAAATGAGCTTGTGGATAAGTTGAGCAAACACTCTGTGAACTAAAAGACAAAAATGATGCTTATATGCGAGATGATATGTTTAATGAAATGTGGTTAAGGATTGATTAATGATATTCTTATGTGTTACATAATGATTATATGTTTTGTACAAAGCTACAGCTTGTAAACTACGGAAAATGGAATGTGATTGTCATAATAACTATATGTTCATGAATGGTAAGCCCATGTAAAACTTGGTAGAAAGGCTAGGATTTAGTTCGCATGCCAATAGGGTTATTTGTGCATTTTGGTATGGGTCTGATATTGATTCGAAGATTTGTCACATCATTGAATGATTTGGAATTTGTTGCAAATCATCAAATATGTATAGTCTCTTTATAGACTTCAGTGTGGTGGAGGGATGCATATGTGTATGTATATGAATATGTGTTTCTTATGGGCTTTTGCACTTATGTGCTTTGGTGTGGTGTGGTGTAGTTCACCCATGTGTCTGAGTTTGTTTTTACTAAGATTACATTTGGTGAAATCATAATCTAGTCATGAAATCCATTAATGACCAATGAATATGAAATGTTATTCTATAAACATTCACAGGTCCTGTTGTAATGGAAAATATGAGTATTTTCCTAGAAGGAGTTATGAATCAAAACATTAAATAAGAAAGGACATGATTTTATAGTGCTTGTGATTGTGGCTATAATATTTGGCATACAAGTGTATATGTTTTTCCTTGCTTACCTTGCCTTGTAATGTTTATGCAAGTTATTCTAGCTAGGTTGATGTTCAGTTCACTTGGAATTTAATACGCTCACCTTGAATAAGGTAAATATAGTGAATTCCTTTTGAACTTACTAAGGGTTATGTGCTTATGCGACGTTGTTTTCTTGCGTGTATATTCTCATCTAATAGATTCTCAAAGCCTTACCTGACCAAACATCACACTATCTACGAGGCGAAAAAAGTATACAAAATATGTATTAATTTTTTTTGGCATGTATATAAGGTGTCTTTTGTATTAAGTGGTAAAGATCATATATGTATATGTCAAGTTATGTCTTGATCCAACTTTGGATTAGCTAGGAGATACCTAGTTCTTTTGCTTTGTGATGTTGATCAATTCCTTTTGCATTTATTCTCTATAGTCTTTCCTTGCTTTAGATATTATTTGGTAAGCAAGAATATTAATTAGAATGGCTTTCATCATTATTTAACATGCCAATAATAGTTTGATATTGCTTGAAGATGATTGAATTTATTTTACATGTTTAAGGAAAGCTTCATCTTATTAAATGACCAATTTTTGTTAATGTAAGGTGTCCTTTTTGTTTGAATGTGTGAATGTGTGTTTAAACGGTGTTTTGAATTTTATTTTTAAGTGTTTTAAGCCATGGTTTTGATATGGAGGTGTTAAGGGTTAAATTAGGTGAGTTTTGAGGTGATTTTTTAGTATAGGCAAACTTGTATTTGTACTTGGGGCCAGAAGTATCGATACAAGTAAGTCAGAAAACCAACTTTTATTGATACTTCTCTCTAGATAAGGGTTCCTCCCCTGTTTTGAGTTGTTTTGACCCTCAAAAATCCGTGCTTGGTCCTAAACACCTTCGGACACCTAGAAAGCATTTTAAAATTGGTTATTTAAATTGGTTTGATACAAATGGTCTCTTACCTGATTCATTTTGATATTCAAAGTACGAAATTAGTTTGAGTTGCTTTAACAGTGAATGTGATATCTCACTTTCAGATCCAACAATTGGGTCGGTTGTGGAGTGTTATAACGTTATTAAGTCATGGAGTCAATCCACTAAAAGTCCCATGACTAAACTCCCCATTATATACCATTAGAAAAGCAACATGGATTCATGCTTTGTCCAATGACCTTGTGATTAGTGTGTTACCTTTATAGGATATCATTAATCTCTTTAAGTTAAATTTGTTCAACCAATATGATTTTATTTTACCTCATGGCCACTATTGCATCCTCCACGATAAAAATGATTGTTACTGACAAATAGTAATAAAAATCAATCGTCACAAACGGATTACCCATGGTCACATTCTTTTATACCAATTACTCTTTAATTAAGTTATGAAACCCAATATTATAAGTTAAGTCATGCCATACATAAATCTCATACCCAACATACCATCTTCCGATCCCAAAACCAATGAAACACAAGATTTAAATATATATCAAAGTCCATGAGTTACATATACATAGTCAGTCAGTCACTCAAGATTGAGATAAGTCATGCTATGAATGTCACAAGTGAATAAATCCATAAATGGATCCAAGATAAATTGAAATTTAGTTTTGTCTAATGTATTGTCAATCTAAACAATCACACCTTTACTTTTTTCTTCTTGAAGCCAACCACTCCAATACCTAAGATAAGGTATCTCCCCAATTAGACTTGATAGACAATGTTATAGTCCCATGAATGGATTGCTCATTTTAATTCCTCAAACTACAGACCATTTAGATTACCTACTAATAGTCAACAACCTTTGAGCCTAATGGTAAAAGCATTAAGTTATGAGGCATGAGAGCTTAGGCTCGATCCCAAGCAACCCCATCCACCCCCAATTATCAAAAAAAATTACCTAGTAAGATAAGTTTATCTTCTAGCATTATAATTCATCTATATGATAGAATTTTTGGAATATTTTTAAAATATTTATAACGTTCTAATAATTACAAAGAAAAGGTTACAAGTGATCCAAACGTTAGATCACTTGGCTATTGATAAAGAGTTATCACTTTTAATGACAAGGTATGTCTTTTAAATACTCAAAGTTATGTCACTTCATTAATTAACAAAGAGTTATAACTATTCAAATATATATCTATTGAATAGTTAAGTTTACTAGTAATAGATGTTACTATCCAAATAAGCATATTGGATAGTTATGTATTTGTGACGAGACATGAGAACTCTTATAAATAAAAGAGAACTTTTATTTGCATGGTACAACCTATAAACATAGAAACAAAATTCTTTTCTACTCTCCCACCGTATTTTATATTCTAATATTGTTCTATAAAGAATTACTGCAAAAGTTCTTTATAGAAACTGATACACTTGCTATGCTCCGCTCAATGCTTAATGGATAGTTTCCGTCAATGCAAAACATAGACAATCATTAAGCTTCATTGTATCCTCAAGTTTCATTTCGCTATAACTCTTTTTGCACGTTGAAGTATAGGTGAGGGTGAATAGAACCTTAAAGATAGTGGCATGGTTACATGCCTTGAAGCCTTCGATTAATTTCTCATAAGTTTATTTTATCCCCATACACCAACAATTTTAAGGTTCTATTTTCTTAATTTATAAAAAAAATAAAAAAAGGAGTGTTTGTTTACTACACATTTACATGACACTACAAGCATGGTACTATGAGGATTACTATCAACAATGGAACAACATTGAGGTCAGTGATCTAGCTATTGATTTTGAAGAAATCTTTGTAGCAATAAGAGGTATGTTAAATTTATGGTTTAGTATTGTTGCAAAAATTAGATTTCATGTTTATGCTTTATTAAAGTTAGATATATTATGGAAAAGATGTGGATGTCTCATGCATCAATTACTTGATAAAATCATATGTTAGTTTATTGTATACATGATATTTTAACATGCATAGTTATGATTGGTATAGAATTTTATAATATATATTATATATCATGCAAGAAAGAATGAAAGAAAGAAGATGGATAGAATGAAAATGCATGGTTAGGAAAATATTTATTAGTGGATCAAAAGAATACTTTTATTTTGAATAGTGATGATATTGTTCAAACATCAGTTGAACAAGTTAATATCCAATAGAAGTATTACGACCATTCAGGAGTGTAACACCCCAAAAATATAGGTTTTTAATTTTGTATGTAATGATTCAAATTACATGTTTGGTGTGTTGGATGGATGATTGAGGCTCTTAAATGAATTTGGATGCTAGTATGTAGGATTTATATTTATTTGCGCGTGATTTTTGTCATAAAAAGCCATGTGGCTTGGTGGCAAGTGGCGTGGCTTGGTGGCAAGTGGCGTGACTTGGCAACTGAGGGAGCTGGGGTTCGAATCTCATGGCAGGCAAGGAATATTTATTTTGCTACATGGATGGTAAGTGTTGGAACTGGATTCAAATGCTACTGAGGTGGTTGTGAAATTGGTCAAAGGGAGAGAATCTAGGGATTTCATGATAGTTGTTATGGATGAGAGTGGAGTGATCAAGGGAGTGGATAGTGGAGTGTATCAAGGAGAAATCAGTGGAGTGAATTGTGGAGTTTTTCAAGGAGTTTGATTGTGAGTGGAGTAGTGCCGAATTTGGGTGTTTAGCTACTCAGACTTTTGGCAGAGTTTTCATTTGGTGTAGTTGCATTTCGATTTCTTTTGGCACATTCTTCTTTTGTTCTTTTGCTTCCTGGCTGAATGACCTTTTCTTTCTGACGACGTAATTTGCATTTTTTTGACAATCTCTGGTAAATCAAGTGCCTCTCTATACCTTTCGGGTTTTTCTCTTTTTGTCGAAGGATGTCAATTTTCGAAACCTCTCCTTTTCTTTTCTCATTTCCATATTCCCCTTTTACCAAAATTAATCTCCTCCTCTTAATTCTACTTCATCTCCCCCCTTCTAGCCGAATATAGTTTCCTTTTTCCCTAATCATTTCAATCTTTCTTTTGGTCTTTTCTGAGTCGACCATCTCCTCTTCTTCTTCTTCTTCTCTTTCAATTTCTTGTCTGCCACTTGGTGTTTGATGATTGTTTTAGTACGCTGGGGTGTGGTGGTTTCGATCTCATAAGTATCCTGACAATCGATAAGTACTCGTAAGACCCCTCTTTTGCTATTCGGTCATTTCAGTATGTGTTCAATGTGTTTATTGAAACTTTGTTTTGGGGAAATCGAATGTTATGTTTTCCTCTTATTTATTCTAACTTCAATTCTTATTCTTCTTCGCGGTGCAATATACGATGGTTCTAGGGATCTTAGTGGAGTAAGGTGATCTTGAAGCCACAAGAACTTTACTGTCTCTCATCATTCATTAAGGTAAACTTGACATCTTGTTTGGGTATTGGCCAAATACCCAAATGGTTTATAGGGAAATAGTTATGGAGTTAAGTCACGACTTTATTCTATCTAACAAAAACTAGTATAATGCAGTTATGGAGTTAAGTCTACGATCTTGGAGGGATTATTTCCAAATCATCTAATCGTGGTGGGTGGTAATCATTACCTTATGGTTTAGTTATTGAGAATGTTAACAGTTGAAAGACTGATTAATTACTTGGGATGAATTTAGGTTGGTGCTCAAAGGGGAGTTGCGTAGGCTTTTGGAAAAAGGTGTGTAATCGTACACCCAATATTGTTACTGTCAAACACTGGATAAAGGTGTGTAAACGCACCCTGTTTTACTGCGAACCGGCAAAACCCGAAATGCCGAAACTTCGGCATTTGCGACCTCGCGAGCGTGCGAACACTTGTGGGGAAAACTGAGCCCACCAATCATGGGTGACAGATTGTAGAGGTCTCCACGAACGTTTTCGTGGGCTTGGGCTGATATGGGCCTCGTTGGGCCAAAACGGGCTGTGTGGGCCCAATGGGCTTATAAGTTCCACACTGATAAAATACACGGTAAGTGATAAATAATGGAATGGGCTATGAAGGTCGCATAGCCGTGACTGAATTTGGGCTAAGTGGGCCACACTACCATGTGGGCCCCCTTGGGCCTAGTAATGGGCTTTAGGCTCATTTACATTGTTTTGGCCATATAGTTTATCTGAGTTGCGCGACGCGACGGAAGACCTTCCGAGAGGTCATTATCCGTACCGAAACCCCAAAACTAGTAAAACGACCAAAATACCCCTAAATAGGTAAAATTACTATTTTACCCCTAATGGATGGAAATAACCATTAGAGGTAGGTTGATTGATGTGTGTATGATATTTATATGACTGATACTGAGTATAACATACTGCATACACGTTATATTTATGATACGACATACTGCATGGGGTTGGGATTTTGATATGGAGGAAGTACTGTACTAGTGGCTCTGCCACGCAGTTTCTGTGACTGGTGGCTTTGCCACGTATTCTGATTCTAGTGGCTCTGCCACGTTTACTGTTATTAGCAGCTTTGTTGCGTTATTGTTAATAGCTTTGCTGCAATATTGGTGTGTTGGTTGGGTGGGTCGATTTAATCCCCACATGGTGTGTTGGTTGGTACGGGTGGTGTGTTGGCTGGATTGGGATGGGTTGCATATCTACACTGAACTGATTTTTGTATTGGGCTTAAGCCCACACTGTTACTGTACAGGGCTAAGGCCCAGATTGTTCTGATACTGAATAGGGCTTAGGCTCGAACTGTTCTGCATGTACTGTCCACAGTTTGACTGATAGGGGATTACACACTGAGTTTTCGCAAACTCACCTTTTCTTTTAACTTTACAGGTAATCCCTAGCCTTAGACGATTTAGAATCGCGAGGGACTCAGAGGTGGCCACACGATTGTAAATGATTTACTTATGACTTTATTTCTTTAAAGGTTTTATATTTGGGTTTTAATTTTGTAATAAGGCTATTCTGGAGGATTTTAACTTTTATTTGAACTTTTTGATTTCATATTATCAACTGCTAGAGTAGGGAAACTCGAGTTTTCAAAATAATAACTGTTTTCAAAGAAAAACTTGCATTTTAACCTTAAGGTTCTCAACTAGAAAAACTTGCGCGGTTTTGTTCAGACTAAGACACCAACGATAACGAAGTTTGCAAACATCTTGGTAAGTTCTTTTCAAATTGTAACAACGAAACTTAGCGAATTTTCACATGCAATAAAAACTAAATGGTTTTAACTTAAACATAGGATTTTTATCAACAAGTCTAGATTTTAGAAAACACTTCAATGTGACACGTTAGATTCAATCGTAACGTTTGGGCTGGGTTTGGGGTGTTAGAAGGAAAGCCTTCCCAAACCAAATAGTTTGATTATTGAATCGAATGGTTACTTTCAAAAGTTTGGGTTGAAATGATTTGTAACAACCCAATTTCAGTGAGATCGGAATAGTGGTTTCGAGACCACAAATCTAATCTGAAAATAAAATTTATTTTTATTTTATTATATGATTCGTATTATATTAGAAATGTCATGTGAAAATTCTAATAAGAAAATTTTACTTATTTTGTGCTTAATTACGAGAATGACTAAATTGCATAAAAGGCAAATGTTGAATTCTAGTAGCTATAAGGAGTAAATAGCAATGGAGTTCAAAATTTGAGGTCCTTATTTGGTAATTAGACCATTAAGAAAAGTATGTAGATATTTTGGTGACTCATCCATAGAAATTTAGAAAAAGGGTAAGGACTAAATTGGAAATAGAAAAAATTAAATTAATTAAAAGATGATAAAGGAAAATATCATCTTATTTTCTCATCATCTTCCCCAAAATATACATGGAAACCCTAGGAGTGAAAGAGGAAACTTTCATGGCTTAATTGGGTAAGTTTTCCTGTCCCGTTTTTAGTAATTTTGATATTTTTTAAACCGAGATAGTCTAATCTATCTATTTGGGTAATTAATTTGAAAAGTTATCAAAGTATGGAAAATGGGTCATGGAGGTATATTCTGAAACTTATAAATTTATGGTAGAAAATGAAAGGTTGTTAATAGATAAACAACTTTTACAAAGTGATTTTTTATGAAAACATGATTTAGGGACTAAAATGCAAAATTATGAAATTGAAGAAAAATGCTGAATTTTTATGAATACTTGTGCGTAAATTTTGTAATGGGATTTTGGTTAGGCTTGGAATAGGGTGTAAATTGAACAAGTTTCATTTTTCGAGCCTAGGGACGAAATTGAAATTTATAGAAAAGTCAAGGGCAAAATGGTAATTTTTCCTAGGACGTCCAAATGAGTATGAAATATGAGAAATTGATGATTAGAATTATTTATATAGATCCGGACAACATAAATTCGAGGTTAGATCAAGGAAAGGAAAAGGTTATGGATTAGTAGATTATTTACGCGAATAAGTGTCGAGGTAAGTTCGTGTAACTTAATCGAGCATGTAAATATGTTTAATTGAATGTTGTAGTTGTATGGAATGTGACTTATATTGATGAACATTATTTGAATGCTATAATGAAAATTTTAATACATGCTATAAATGGTGAAAAAGGGGTTAAGTCTCGACTGAATTTAGAATTCCGATGAATACATGCTTTCCCAAAATAGATAAGGTCCTGCATTTGTTGCGGATGGATTTAGCTCAGAAGAGTAATCCTATTGACCTCATTATAGAAAGGATTTGGGTAGTCCTGATATAATACCTCTCGAGTATACGTTACGATTAGGGTTTAACCTAGACTGGTAATCCTAATTGAGCTCTTCTGAACATACGTTATATAAAAGATTTAGCCTGGACTGGTAATCCTATTATACGATATGTGGCTTGAGAGTGATTTTCCTTAATTAAGTGCCCTAATGGGTACTCTTGAGAAAGAATTGACAGGTTATTGGATCGTACACCTCGAGTGTACCACTTGAGCATCCATCGGAATTTTAATGATTCAACGGACACAACTCTTGACATGGTATGAGAAATATGAGATGAAATGATAATGGCATGAAAGAATATTGCATGAGGAGTTCATCTATCCTTACTTGATGTATATGTAAAGTTTGTGACTAACATGTTTGATTGGATGCATGTGTTTAGGCATTTTTTCCAAATGGATGGAAAATGTGATATTGTATGCTTAGATGTAATAAATGGGATTGGTAAGATTAGTTTCCATTATAAGAACTTACTAAGCATGTAATGCTTACTCCATTTTATTTTTCCCCTGTTTTATAGTACTCAGAAGCTCGCGAAGGTTGGAGATCATTGGAGCATCGTCACACTATCTACTAGCTATTTTGGGTACATATAGTAAAAAATGATTTTGATATAATGGTATGTATAGGACAAATTGGCCTTTAGTGGCTTGATGCTTGATAATGATGTTTGTAATCTAGCCATTGGAATGGCTATTGGAATGGCTAGTGGTGGTTATTTTAATATACATGAAATCTCATGCAATGGTAGCTATATATGTGTGTTTGTGTGTGTTAAGTAGTTGATCAAATCATGTTTAACACATGGATTGAATCAAGGTAATATTGTAAACATGTATGCATGCAATGATATGCCATGTTGAATGATAGAAATTGTCTAATTTGAATGCTTGAAATAGTTGGAATGTGTTTGGTATGTTTTAGTGCAGGAAATTGGTAAATTTGGGTGACAAATGAGGCTAGGAAATGACTTTATTTTGTCCACACGGGCAGACACACGGGAGTGTGTCTAGACCGTGTGTCACGTACACGGGCGTGTAGTTAGGTCGTGTGTCCCCTGCATCTTAATTTTTAGAAACAGAATGTGTAGAATTGAGCACACGGGTAGAGACACGGGTTTGCATCTCAGCTGTGTGAGGTACATGGCCTAGAACACGGGCGTGTCTCTTGGCCGTGTGAATCATGCACCTATTTTTCAAAATTTTGAATTAACCACACGGCCTAGCACATGGGCGTGTGACTTGGCCGTGTGACATCAATTTGTTCATGAGTTGCAAGTCAGAGAGTTACACAGGTTAGGGGCATGAGCGTGTGAACCCACACAGCCTGACTACACGGGCGTGTCCCAAATCACATGGGCGTGTAACTCTTAATAGTGAGAAAAAAATATTAGGATTTTATGAAAAATTTCCCGAGATCTCGATTTGGCCCGAACCGATTCTAATGCATGTTTTGGGCCTCGAGGGCCCTACTAAGGAACGTTATGACTAATCTCAAAAAATGAATAGTGTTCAGGTCGATTTATTTGAAAGTTTTCTGTAAACTCCCGTAATGCTTCGAAACCATATTTCGGCAACGGATACAGGTTAGGGTTATTAAATTTAGTGGCATCAAAGCTACGGTTTAGCCGATTATCAAATACAACGTAGCAAACACGAGTTTAGCTATACATGCCATTATATAATTGCGATAGTGTGATTTCTCCTGGTCATTTTAAATGTGTTTTTCATATAGTAATGTCCTCCAACCAAGCTAGAGTTGAACCCGAGGAAGCTGGAAGCAATGCTTATGGTTCAGTTCAAAGAGTTGCATCTGTATCTGGTAGTGAAAGGCCAATGTTTGAGGGCCGAAGTGAGGAGGCAAAATAAGCCTTCTTTCAATTGATGAATGAATGGTTTGCTGAGTATTTAAGAACAAACCTCACTGTACAATAACTTCCCCCACCTGCTCTTCAACCGGTAACTAAGATGCCGTAGGGTGCTGAACCTGTTAGAACTGGTAAGCCCCCAGTAGATAAAATCCGTAAATATGGGGCAGAGGAATTTAGAGCTACCTCAGATGATGATCCGGAAAGGGCTGAGTTTTGGATGGAAAATACCATCTGAGTTTTTGATGAATTATCTTGTACGTCTGCTGAATGTCTAAAATGTGCAGTATCTCTACTGAAAGACATAGCTTATCATTGTGGAATACCATAACTTTGGTCACACTGAGGGAGAATGTTACATGGGAATTCTTCCAGCCCGAATTCAAAAAGAAATATGTTAGTCAAAGATTTATGGATCAGAAAAAGAAAGAATTTTTAAAACTCAAACAAGGAAACATGACTGTATCTGAATATGAATGAGAGTTTGTTTGATTGAGAAAATATGCCAGAGAATGGGTTCTAACCGAGGCTGATATGCGTAAATGCTTTGAAGAGGGTTTAAATGAAGACATTAAATTGTTGATAGGAATTCTTGAGATAAGGGAATTTGCGATTTTAGCCGGTCAAGCGCATAAAGCTGAAGAATTGAGTAAAAAAAAGAGACAAGCAGAAACAAAGGCTTGAGTTTTTGGAAAAAGAATTATGAGTAAGTCACATTCATCTGCTCATAAGAAATCCAAAAAGTATTATGATTGTGTTATCACTTCTATGGGATATTCGAGAAAAGAGCAAGGCTCTCAACGCTCTAACCTGAGGTCTTCATCTCTTTTTGTGACCAGTGTAACACCCTAAACCCAGCTTAGAAGTTTAGACCAAATTTAGAATGCTATATTGATCACCGAAGTGGTCGTGGGAAAATTTACAAACAAAATTATCTCATCAAACTGAATACTCAATTGCTCAAATATCAATTAATAAAATTTACAGACAAGTTTAATAAATAATCAAAATTAAATACTAAAAATTTAAAATGCAAACTGTTCCACAAAATTCTAAAACTTTACAGTTCCAAAACAATGTAATCAAACTATAAATTAAAACGCAGAACCAAACTAAACTTTTATAACTATGACCATTCGAGATCTTTGCATACCGAGTCTAGCATCAGAATCTAGAAAAGTACCTAAAAGGGAAACTAAAGGGGGTGAGCTTCACGAGCTCAATGTGAGATCAAAACCAACTAACCTCAGAACCAGAAACAAAAACAAAAAACATTCAGAGGCAAAACATACTCACAACCAGTTGGTACATTCTCAACAGACGTACCAGCAAATAACAATACTTAGAGCATGTTAAAAACACACTTAGACACATAGTCGCAAGTAACATTCAATCGGACATTAACAATAATTCTCAATCAGTCACATAGTCACAGTAACTATTCAGTCAAACAGTTACAATTAAACAGTCTAATGTCAAACGGATAACTAGAACGTACCAACAGAATCAGACAGTAAACTCAAGGCAGAAGTCTCAACAGATAGTAACGATTCACACGTATCTAATCACAATTAGTCAAAGTTCTATTCAGTCAAATAGATACAAATAGAGTCTATAACTCAGAATAGTCAACAAATGTGTATGAATGCAGTTGAAATATAAAACCCACCAATCTAGCCAACACACCTCTCCGTTCATCCCTACACTTTATATGGGGTTTAAAACACCCACTCAGCCCTACACTTTTTGTGATGTCATCCCGAGTTGCCCGGCAATGATGGCCATTAGTAAGTCCACGACCCTCACGGTATTGGGACTACCCACGACCCTCTAGGTATTGGGACTAACAGTTAGCAAATAAACTACCAGATCAGTCAATAATAATACGTAGCAATGCTAACGTATAAGTTGTACAGTGCCTTGCAGTAACCCGCAGTACAGTCATGCAGTGTGAACTGCCAGATCAAATAAGGGTACGTAGCATAGTTAACGTACATACGGTACAGTACGATGCGGTAAACTGCTATACTAGTAAGGTTGCAGTAAAGCTGTTAAATCAGATAGTCATACGCAGTGAAGTTGATGTATATATTGTACGGTGCAGTATAGTAATCCGTTATACAGGCTAGTTGTAATAAAACTGCCAATTTAGTTCAGTATCAGTCTTTCTTCTCTTCAAAATCCCACCCAAAAATGTTTTATGCATTTGTATGAGTGTAGACAGACGAATAGTAACAAATTACCAATTTCAGACCGTCATCCAGAGACAGACACTCGTAATCAATCAATCAGAATCAAAAATATGTACACTTATGTACTCGGTTTCAGTATCAATCATGCCACACAAACAGTTACTAGTAACACATAAATCAAGCCCAGAGTAGAGTTGCAATTACCCTCACTAAAGCTTACCCAAGGGTTGAAAAGCACAGAGTCACAATTACACTTAAATTTGACCTAAAACCAACATTTGGTGAGATAGGGCCACACGCCTGTGTACTTTGGCCGTGTAGGATAACATAGGTTGTGTGGGGCTCAAAACGACCATGTAGAAAGTGGCACATGGCCGTGTGGTAGAGGCACACACCCGTGTGATGCACGGATATAGCCGTGTGAACAGGTTATGTAACTCTCTGTCCATTTGTGCTAAAACGAATGCAGGGTAGACACGACTGTGTGAAGGTCTCAAACGCCTGTGTGCCTTACCAGACATGGTCGTGTGGGATCCCTAAATCCCCAAATTAGTCACACGGCTGCTTGGCCAGGCCGTGTAACTCCAAATCCCTAAATCCCTAATTCCCAAATTCACACGCCCGTGTGCCTAGGGGACACGGCCATGTGAGAAACGATAAAAATCCCCAAATCAGCCACACAGCTATGTGGTACCAAAATTGGCCCAAAAACCCTAATGCCCAAATCCACACGGCCGTGTGAGTCAACACACACCCGTATGGCCAGTGGAGTAGTCACGAAACCACCCTTAACCGGTCTTAAAATCATCATTTTAACCACCTAATCTGACCCCAACCTACGTCGTATCGTGTATGTATCAGAATAGGGAATATTACAGTCACTTTCAATGACTAACAACCCCAAAACTAACAAATTAACACCACACAAGATATGCTGAAACAATTGTTTGTAAAACAAATAGGAAAACGAGGAGTCAAGGTTTTAATCCCACACATGTTTTGTGTTCAGAGACAACATTGGAGGAGCATAACTCTATTAACTACAGAAAAAATGTTTTCAAAGGCTAAGAGAAGAACAAAAAAGAACAGAGAGAAGAAGAAAAAACCAAAAGAAAACAAACATGTAGAATGAGAACAAAAATAAAAACAAAACGAAAATATAAAAACCATAAACAAATAAAAATAAAAATATATGAAATAAACATTTATAATTATTAACTAAAATAGAATAAAATAAAAGACTCTCCAAAAATGTGCACCTAGAGACTCGAACCTCAAACCTTGAGTTACACTAACACTCACTTAACCACCAAACCAGCATTCTGACATGAAATTACACAACTTAACTCATGTGTGCAAGCACCTAACTGTTCCTATGCCCAAAACTCCAAAACTTCTAGGCCCAAATTTGGAGGCGTTACAACAGGTGTGGGTAGTGTCAGTAATCCCACACTGAAATGTAACCATTGTAACAAATTTTATTTTGGGGAATACTATTTGAAAAGTAGAGCCTGCTACCAATGTGGATCTCTTGAACATTTTCTTAAAGATTGTCCTGAAAGAGTTAAAAGGAAAATAGAACTGACTCAGAAGCTGAATAATATTGTTATGAGAGACAGACCACCCTGTTACCCCAACAATGTTGGTGGTAGCCGAGGTGCTACAAAGGATATGACAGCTCAATTTGAGGCACGAGCACTAGCAAGGACATATGCTATTCGTGCTAGAGAAGATACCTTTGCACCAGATGCCATTACTGGTACATTTTCTGTACTTGATACTAAAATTACTACTTTGATTGATCCTGGTTCCACACATTCATACATATGCATAAACTTAGTGTCTGTTAAAAATTTACCTGTTGAATTCACTAAAATTGTGGTTAAAGTTTCAAACCCCTTTGGTCAGTGTGTTATGGTGAATAAGGTCTGTAATAACTGTTCATTGATGGTATAAGGTCATTACTTTTCGGCTGATTTGATGTTATTGCCATTTGATGAATTTGATGTAATTCTAAGAATGGACCGGTTAACCCAATATGATGCAGTGGTGAATTGTAAATAGAAATATATTGTATTGAAATGTCAGAGTGGTGCATTACTTCATGTTGAATTTGATAAACTGGATAGATTAGCTAATGTGATTTCAGCAATATCAGCACAAAAATATGTTAGAAAGGGTTATAACGCTTACCTTTCATACATGTTTGACACTAAGGTATCTGAGTTAAAGATTCAGTCAGTGCCAGTTGTATGTGAATTTCCTGATTATTCCCAGAAGAATTACCTATTTTACCACCTGTTAGAGAAGTGGAATTCTCTATAAATCTTGTATCGAGAACAACACCGATATCAATAGCACCCTACAGAATGGTCCTTACTGAATTAAAAGAGTTGAAAGCACAGTTAGAAGAATTGATTAACAGGGGTTTTGCTCAACCTAGTTTCTCACCTTGGGGTGCACAGGTTCTGTTTGTAAAGAAGAAGGATGGATCGTTGAGGCTGTGCATTGATTTTAGATAGCTCAACAAATTTACAATAAAGAACAAGTATCCATTGCCTCGTATTGATGACTTGTTTGACCAATTGAGAGGTGCCACTGTGTTTTCAAAAATTGATCTCCGTTCTAGCTACTATCAGTTACGGGTAAAAGATTCAGATGTATCAAAGACAGCTTTAAAACTAGATACGGGCATTACAAGTTTCTTGTGATGCCATTCGGTTTGACTAATGCACCTGTAGTGTTTATGGATTTAATGAATAGAATTTTCAGACCATATTTAGATAGGTTTGTCGTGGTATTTATAGATGATATTTTGGTTTATTCCTGAGATGAAAAGGAACATGCAGAGCATTTGAGGATAGTGTTGCAAACTTTGTGTGAGAAACAATTGTATGTCAAATTCAGTAAATGTGAATTTTGGTACAAGAAGTTGGTTTTCTTGGGCATATTGTATCTGCTGAAGATGTCAGGGTGGATCCAAATAAAATTTTAGCTATTGTAAATTGGAAGCCCCTGAAGAATGCGTCAAAAGTCCAAAGTTTTCTAGGACTGGCAGGGTATTACAGAAGGTTTGTAAAAGGGTTCTCAATGATAGCTTCTCCGATGACTTGATTATTATAGAAAGATATGAATTTTGAGTGGTCTGATAAATGCTAGCAGAGTTTTGATAAATTGAAAGCATTATTGACAGAAGCTCCTGTATTAGTTCAGCCTGAATCGGGTAAAGAATTTATAATTCACAGTGACGTATATTGGACAAAACCCAGTGAGAAAAAGTTACACAGAGTTGACTTAGTCTGTGAGACTGAGGAAAAAGTGAAAGTAATTCGGTATAGTTTGAAAGCAATCTCGGATCGTCAAAAGTCCTATGCTGATCTTAAACAAAAAGAAATAGAGTTTCAGGTTGGTGATAAGGTATTCTTGGAAGTATCACCTTGGAAGAAAGTTTTCCAGTTTGGTCGTAAAGGAAACTGAATCCACGGTTCATTGGGCCATACGAGATTACAAAGAGAATTGGACCTATTGTATATCGATTGGCTTTACACCAGAGCTTGATCGAATACATAATGTTTTTCATGTGTCTATGTTACGACGATATCATTCGGATTCTTTGCATGTTATTTCTCTAACAGAAGTTGAGATACAGCCCGACATGACTTACAGTGAGGAACCAATAAAAATCCAAGCACGTGAAACGGAAAAGTTAAGAAATAAAAAGGTAGCATTAGTAAAAGTTCTTTAGCAACTACACGATATAGAGGAGGCTACCTAGGAACCAGAGGATATCATGAGAAAGCAATATCCAAACCTCTTTACTGGTAAGATTTTCGAGGATGAAAATCCTTAACGGGGAGAGTTGTAATAGCCCAATTTCAGTGAGATCGAAATAGTGGTTTCGGGACCACAAATCCGATCCAAAAATAAAATTTATTTTTATTTTATTATATGATCCATATTATGTTAGAAATGTCATGTGAAAATTTTGATAAGAAAATTTTACTAATTTTGTGTTTAATTACGAGAAGAACTAAATTGCATAAAAGGCAAAAGTTGAATTCTAGTAGCTATAAGGAGTAAATAGCTATGGAGTTCAAAATTTGAGGTTCTTATTTGGTAATTAGGCCATTAAGAAAAGTATGTAGATATTTTGGTGACTCATCCATGGAAATTTAGAAAAAGGGCAATGACTAAATTGGAAATAAAAATAATTAAATTAATTAAAAGATTATAAAGGAAAATATCATCTTATTTTCTCATTATCTTCCCCAAAATATACATGCAAGCCCTAAGAGAAAGGGGGGGAGAGAGAGAGAGAGAGAGGAAAACTTCATGGCTTAATTCGGTAAGTTTTCTTGTCCCGTTTTTAGTAATTTTGATATTTTGAAACCGGGATAATCTAATCTATCTATTTGGGGGATTAATTTGAAAATTTATCAAAGTATGGAAAATGGATCATGGATGTATATGCTAAAAAGTATAAATTTATGGTAGAAAATGAAAGGTTGTTAATAGATAAACAACTTTTATAAAGTGATTTTTTATGAAAACATGATTTAGGGACTAAAATGCAAAGTTGTGAAATTGAAGAAAAATGTTGAATTTTTATGAATACTTGTGCGTAAATTTTGTAATGGGATTTTGGTTAGGCTTGGAATAGGGTGTAAATTGAACAAGTTTCATTTTTCGAGCCTAGGGAAGAAATTGAAATTTATGGAAAAGTCAGGGGAAAAAAGGTAATTTTTCCTAGGACGTCCAAATGAGTATGAAATATGAGAAATTGATGATTAGAATTATTTATATAGTTCGGACAACATAAATTCAAGGTTAGAGGAAAGGAACAGGTTGCGGATTTGTAGATTATTTACACGAACAAGGGTCGAGGTAAGTTTGTGCAACTTAATCGAGCATGTAAATATGTTTAATTGAATGTTGTGGTTGTATGGAATGTGAATTATATTGATGAACATTATTTGAATGCTATAATGAAAAATTTAATACATGCTTCAAATTGTGAAAAATGGGTTAAGTCCCGACTGAATTTTGAATTTCGATGAATACATGCTTTCCCAAAATGGATGAGGTCTTGCATTTGTTGCGGACAGATTTAGCTCAGACAAGTAATCCTATTGACCTCATTATAGAAAGGATTTAGCCCGGACGGGTAATCCTGATATAATACCTCTCGAGCAGACATTACGATTAGGGTTTAGCCTGGACTGGTAATCCCAATTGAGCTCATCTAAACATATATTATATAAAGGATTTAGCCTAGACTGGTAATCCTGTTATACGATATCTGGCTTGAGAGTGATTTTCCTTGATTAAGTGTCCTAACGGGTACTCTTGAAAAAGAATTGACGGGTTATTGGATCGTACACCTTGATTGTACCAGTTGAGCATCCATTGGAATTTCAATGATTCAATGGACACAACTCTTAACATGGTATGAGAAATATGAGATGAAATGATAATGGCATGAAATAATATTGTGTGAGGAGCTCATCTATCCTTACTTGATGTATATATAAAGTTTGTGACTAACATGTTTGATTAGATGCATGTGTTTAGGGAATTTTGCCAAATGGATGGAAAACATGATATTTTATGCTTAGATGTAATAAACGGGATTGGTAAGATTAGTTTCCATTATATGAACTTACTAAGCATGTAATGCTTACTCCGTTTTATTTTCCCCCTATTTTATAGTGCTTGGAAGCTCGCAAAGGTTGGAGATTATTAGAGCATCATCAAACTATCTAATAGTTATTTTGGGTACATATAGTAAAAAAATGATTTTGGTATAATGGCATGTATAGGACAAATTGGCCTTTAGTGGCTTGATGCTTGATAATGATGTTTGTAATCTAGCCATTGGAATGGCTAGTGGTGGTTATTTTGATATGCATGAAATGTCATGCAATGGTAGCTATATGTGTGTGTGTGTGTGTGTGTGTGTGTGTGTGTTAAGTAGTTGATCAAATCATGTTTAACACATGGATTGAATCAAGGTAAGAATGTAAACATGTATGCATGCAATGATATGCCATGTTGAATGATAGAAATTGTCTAATTTGAATGCTTGAAATGGTTGGAATGTGTTTAGTATGTTTTAGTGCAGGAAAGTCGTAAATTTGGGCGACAAATGAGGCTAGGAAATGATTTTATTTTGTCCACACAGGCAGACACACGGGCATGTGTCTAGACCGTGTGTGACACACGGCTGGGTACATGGGCGTGTAGTTAGGCTGTGTGTCCCCTGCATCTTAATTTTGAGAAACAAAATGTGCAAAATTAAGCACACGGCCAGAGACACAGGTGTCTGTCTCAGCCGTGTGAGGAGCACGACCTAGAACACGGGCTTTTCTCTTAGCTGTGTGAATTTTGCACCTATTTTTTGAAAATTCGAATTAACCACACTGCCTAGCACACAAGCATGTGACTTGGCCGTGTGATATTAATTTGTTTATAAGTTGCAAGTCAAAGAGTTACACGGGTTAGGGACACGGGCGTGTGAACCCACGCAGCCTGACTACACGGCGTCCCATACCACACGGGCTTTTGACTCTTAATAGTGAGAAAAAAATTTTGGGATTTTGCAAAAAATTCCCCCAGATCCCATTTGGTCCCAAACCAATTATGATGCATGTTTTCGGCCTCGAGGTCCCTATTAAGGGATGTTATGACTAATTCGGAAAATGAATAGTGTTCAACTCGATTTACTTGAAAGTATTCTGTAAACTCAAGTAATGACTCGAAACTATATTTCAGCGACGGATACAGGTTAGGGGTGTTACATGATTTCTTGAAACCCAACTATGTAACTTGAAAAATGATGTCATTTTAAAAAGTCACTTAGGAACCTATTGGTGCGTTATAAATAGGCTATAAGTTTGAAGAATTGAAATTTAATTCATTCCATCCAAATTGTGAGTGAAACTTTTAGTGCAAAATTATTCTTTCTTTCTCATGGTAAATATTTAACTTGATATATGAAATGGTTTGTTTATTCAAATCATAATATTAATAGTAGCTAGCATTTGAATATTATTCATGAGATATTGTTTAAGTGTATTCATTATTAAATGATACATTAAATCAAAGTTTATAAATGATCACATAATATGAATCATCTTGGTTTATTTAACCATAAGCTAAATGGATTTTGTATATTATTGCATATTTTTTAGTCTATGTTATAAAGTTTGAACTAAAAGTGGTTTTTGACTAGAAATGAAATAAGTTACATGCAATTTGCATAATTACTTTTTCTAGTTAAAATAGAATAATGGAAAGATATTGGCTTATAAAGTAAGATCACTATTCTAATATGAAAAATATTCTAGTGATAATGTGTAACGTGATATTCATATATTTATTTGAGATAATATCGTGTATGTTTATAATTATGCACATGATTTTTAAATACATGGCTTGGAACATGATCTATAATCTCATGGTTCTTTAAAGTTTTGAGATATAATAAAATGTGGAATATATTTTGAAAAAAATGAATAAAATATCTAATTAATGAGTATGAGAATATCAATATGAAGCTCTTTGACCTTTTTAAGTGGTTGAGGTGGTATATATTATAGTCACAAAATGACAAAAAATGTCCATGATAAAGGGTATAAACATGTGATGTTATACCCAAATGGTTCGACATTTGATAGTCCTTTAATATGATTATGTACTAAAATATTATATGAAATACTCATGTATATATATTGTTTAAAAAGGTTATGCTATATTGACTATGATAAGAAGCTATGGAAATAACAAATATATTGTCTCGTTCATAAAGGGAATTAAGGCCTCTTTACAAAACTTGGTAAAAAAACATGATGTATGGTTTCATATATTTGGTGATTGTAAAACTATTTCTTGAATATAAAGAAATAAATAAATTAGAAAAATGTGAAATTTTTAGGATAATAAAAGATAAAGTGATCACTATAATTTGATAGCATTCTTTTGGGAAAGAATGGGTAATTAAATATAGTGAGTATTTTGATCTTGTGTGAATTTTTAAGACACAAATAAATATAAAGTTTCACCATGTGGTACAGATAATTAACATTTCTAATTTGGAAATTTAAAATTTTGGAGATAAGGCACAAACTCATACTATTTAAGTCACTTATGACAGAAACTTGACTCAATACTTGGTGTAACATCTACTTTTGAGTTCAATGGGACAAAGTGCATCATCAGTATGTGACTACTACGAGGCTAGAATTTTAGTCTCGCAATCCATGCAACCTTAGGCGCTATTTCACTATAAATATGTCTAAGTCAACCTAACTCACGCAAAGTAAAAATTCTCAATAGATATTCTTATAAGGCACTGAAAATAAAGCGAAAGCAACTCATAAATAAAAGAAAGCTCAAAATAATAAAATAGCCATAGAAAAACAACAACCACAAAGTGTTTAAGTAAATGCTCTCAATTAGTATTCACCTTAGAATACTACGGATACAATGGGTGACTACAAATGAAGGGGAGGCACTCTATTTATAGTTGAGCTCCCCCAAAATCAACGATACAGATTAAGTTACATTGACGAATGAGATAAAAACCTATCTACAATTAAGGGACTTACATAATCCCCAAGAAACCTCAAATACCATAAGTGCTTCACTAGGCCACCAATGCTTCAAGTAAATGGGCTTAACAAATTGTTCTTCTAATCGAGCCAATTCAAGTGGGTTATAAGTGATTGTGCTCTTTGTGTTTTTGTAACACCCCTAACACGTATCCGTCGTCAGAATAGGGTTACGCAGCATTACCGAATTTTACTTCAAAACTATCAAAAATATAGATCATTTGCTTCACAACATCAATCATAGCAAATTCCATCAATAACATACATTTGTCCCTTATACGAGCCCTCGAGGCCCTAAAAACACATTAGAAACAAATCAAGACTAAATCAAAAACATATAGAATTTTTAGGAAAAAGATGAAAATTTTCAAAATGCAACGGTCATAAGGCCGTGCGGCCAAGCCGTGTGGGCATTCGAAGTAGGGACACATGGCCATGTTCCAACCCGTGTCTGTGCCCGTCTAACTCTCTGACTTGGTTTACACAGCCAAGCCACACGCCCGTGTGCCAGGCCGTGTAATCTTCAAAATGCAACCTTTAGAAACCTATAGGGGACACACGACCGTGTCACATGGTTGTGTGTCACACACGGCTAAGACACACGCCTGTGTGGACAAGAAAAAGGCCATTTTCAAGCCAATTCTTTAACCCCAAAACATGCACCCACCTATAACACTTTTGCACATATAATCAAGCATTCAAGATGCACCAAAAACATGCATAATCAAGCTAAAACAACATGGTATGTGTTCATAAAACCAATATGCCCAAAGGGCATTCAATCACAACAACCAACATGTACAACCATATGCATACTTTAGCCAAAAGTTCAATCAACTTATAACTAAGTTTATGCCAAAACTAACCACTTTATTTACCTATCAAATTCACACCAAAAATACCAAATTGGCAATTTGACATTTAGCATCATTAGCCATATATGACCACTACATTCCAAATACCAAAATGACCATATTCAACCATGTTAAAGAACATTCCATTACACACATTTTAAATACCATTTCAACTTCCATCATTTAAGCATCATAAAGACTGTAAAATCAACCATCATAAGGTCACATACATATATCAACCTAACAACTATTTCAATCACTCAAAATACCATAATTACAAGCCAAAACATAATGGCTATAATATCAACCAAAACACCTATACATGTGTATATTTAAACAATTATCACTTAACTTGTTTTCATGCCAAAACATAACATAATTGATACATAATAACCATACCATTTTGGCCATTTAAAGATACAAATCTAATAATATCTAGATGGTTCCAACAATCAACATGTACACAAATCATATTTTAATCATGCACGTCTATTCAAAATCTTTCCAAAGCATACCATTTCTTAACCACGTTGAGGTCAATTCATCATATTAACATATTATCAAATTAACACATATCAACAAGGCACCAAATGTACCAAGGCTACATCACTCCAAATGACATATACATGCCAAACTTATCAACTAACATTAAACCAATCATCAACCATAAGTCCACCTATACATGCCATTATAACCTTAACCAAGACATCAAAATCTACCGATATAATTGCTAGATAGTGTGATAGATCTCCAATGAGCTTCCAACCCGATCGAGCTTCTGATAATCTGAAAAGTAAAGGAAAAACAACTACATAAGAAATGAATGCTTAGTAAGCTCGTATAAACTTTAGTCATATCAATCCATTTCAACTATGAAATTTAACATATCAAGAATAATCCTATACCAATACCGCAAGATTCATGAAACCATATTCAACAACTCACAAAGTGAATAAATTTGTAGTATCACATATACATATAATCCCTAGCATAGTAGGATTTTATAAAACTTTAAACCCTTTCAAATTTTCTTACTTTCATTTGTATATCATTACTTTCCATTTAATTTACTTTTTTTAGCTTAAATAACAATATCAATACAACTCATCATTCCCTTTTTCATCATTCCCTTTTTCATCATTTTACACTTCAAGTATGAACTTACTATTTCATTACCATTCCACACCCATTTTATATGCTTAACACACAAGACATAAGCATATCATCAACCATAGCTACAAGTTAGTGCATTTAAACATAGTTCTTTTGAAATTAACCACATGATAAACCGTTTCATAAGAAATTACATAATTTAAACCTTATCACTCTTTTATGAACACAAGCATATTTCCATTTGGGAACTTATTTCAATGCATAATTTATAAGTAAGCATAACACAATCCATCCAATAGCTTGGCCAAAGCCTAAGCATTCACACCAAACATGTTAGCAATATAAGCATAAGACATAGGCAATTTACTCATGGATGATCACAACATTTAAACATGTAACATATGAATATATCATCTATCTCAACTTACATTTATCCATGTATCACCAATTTAATGCAATTCATATGTGAACATGTCTTAGTTCATATCAAACTCTTACCATTTCCTTTCAAATCATGCCCGTTGAACTGTTCCGAATACCATTGGATACTCGAGATAGCTCACACATAGTATGCTAACTCATATAACAGTATTCCGTCAATTCTTGTAGATGTATGCTCACACAAGCTATGAATCAGAATGTTCACATGAGCTATGAATTAGAATGCTCACATGAGTTGTGAAAATGGGCCTACTAACATGAGCTATGGGTCGAAACAGTAACGCCTCAAACTCGGCCTGAATGTTATGGCCAAATCTGACGTGTCACATGGATTTACGACTGAGGGTGTTCATTGTTTAAGGTGACTAAAGTGATTTTTGTAAAAGCAGTGGTTTAGTGAAAAGTCAATTTATTAAGTCTTTAAGTTATCCATTTGTTACGTTTGCTGTGTTTTGAAAACGTTCATTGTATTTGATTAAAAACCTGCGCGGCCTATAACTAGCAGTTTTGATAAAATATAAATAAAACCAGTAAATAAAAGCATAAAAGAAAAAGAAATTTAAGAGCGGCCTTATTACAATTTAAAACCAAAACAATAATCAAATAATTAAAACACTGAAGAAAAGTACGATAAATCGAACGTGCAGAACATGTGGCCACTCCGAATCCCTCGCAGCCCCAAGTCTGCTATAGTTGGGGATTACCTGCAATGATGAAAATAAGGGGTGAGTTTGGAGAAACTCAGTGTGTACAAAGAACCCAACCATAGTCCAAATCAGATCAAGCCTCAGAATCAGAATAATTTGGGCTTTTGCCCATTACAGAAATCAGAATGAAGCCTGTAGTGACCAATTTTAGGCCGGGGTAAAACCCGTTTTACATTAACCCAACCAATCCTCATTACAACCATACCCAAAACAAATATTAAACCCGTTACAACCCACTAACCCACAAACCAAAACCCAATTGGCCCATTTACAACATTGACCCAAGACCCCAACGAAACCCTAGCCCCGTTTCTACCCACTTGCGCAGCCACCTAGCCCCCACTTGCACCTGCCCTCTGACAGCCATCACGTCCACCGCCCACCGCTACTGTGGCCACCATCCATTTGCACCTGTAAGGGATCAAAAAGAAAAGACAGTAAATGATAAAATAACATGTAAAAGGGTTATAAAACCCGAATCAGATTTTGTAAAAAGCCCCGCATTTTTGAATACAAAAACAGCAAGTTTTAAACAGGAAATATAACAATCTCAGTGATAGAAGTAGAATACCAATCAAAATCA
Organism: Gossypium stocksii; assembly: GCA_020496765.1. Classification (NCBI taxonomy): domain Eukaryota; kingdom Viridiplantae; phylum Streptophyta; class Magnoliopsida; order Malvales; family Malvaceae; genus Gossypium; species Gossypium stocksii. The sequence goes on along the minus strand of CM035629.1, from coordinate 97,167,361 downwards.
GAGAGCCAAAACACAGAATCAAAAAAATCAAAAAACCAAGGTGAAATTTTTAAGGTTTCAGAATCTGTTTCCCTTTCTCTTTTTTTGTTTTCTCCAGTGCATATATACATACATATACGTATATTTTAAAAAATAATAATAATAAAAAAGAGGGAAAGAAACCTCACCTTTTTCGAAGTTCCGGCCACCGTCCACGGTGGCCGGAGACAGTGTCCGACGACGGACCGGTGACCGGTCCGGTGACCGGACCCTCACCGGGCACCCCTTTTCTCCCCTCTCCCTCTTCTCTCCTTCCCTCTTTCTCTCCTTTTTTTTCTTTTTTTCTTTTTTTTCCTCCCCCGTGCAAATGAGCCACAATCAAAAAATTTTAGATTTTATACTTAAATCCGACCCAACCCGAAATCCGACCCATGCCCACAGGAGGTCCGCGTGTTTTTTAAACGAAAGGGCTAATTACACTTTTGGCCCTTCCGCTTTTTTATTAATTGACAATCAGGTTTTTGTAATTACAATTTGGCCCTAATTTTTGTTCCGCTTTTTAATTCAGTCCCCGAAGCTGCTGTCCATTTCAAATAATGGGGAAAATTGCGTTTTTGGACCCTTTTGGTTTAGCGCATGTTCGAATGGGTCCTTTTCACATGTTTTTATTTTGAAATTTGCCCCGAAGTTTTTATCTTTAGTCCAATTTCATCCTTTTATTCCCTTTTCATGTTATTTTCTTTTAAATCCTATTATTATTATTATCATTATTATTATTGCTATTGTTATAATCTTTAATATTTTTGTACTCATGTCTATATCTTTAATCATACATTTATAATATTATTTGTTTCAACATTATTTTATTATATTATTATATTTTAATACTATGCCATATATTCTTTCTTTGTATATATATACTTTCCATTGTTATTTTCCCTTCATACTATGCATATATTATACGTATATATTGCTGCTACTATATTTGCTCTCACTACTGTCATGTTTTCATTTGTATTTGTCAATATTTATCATTATCATTACTAACATTATTCATATGTCTCATTATTATTACTATTGTTGTTGTTGTTACCATTTGTGTATATATTTCATACATACTTCTAATATTATTATTATTATTATTATGCATTCGTTTTAAAATATACATATATGTGCTCATATGTACTCGTAGTTATTTTAATATCGTTATTACTCTTAATATATATCGCGTATATATTTATGCATTTATCGTTAATAGTTATCTTAATATTAATATTATTCTAATATATTTTAATATTATATCATGTATTTGTACTCACTACATTTTATCTTTACTTTTATGCATATATTATACATATATACATATAAACATACATGTTCATAATTCTATACCATTTTTATATATGTATTTATTACTACGTACGTATATTTTGTATAATATATTTACTTATTTCCAACACCATATACTATATCATGTATGCATCATATTTTTATATATATATATATATATATATACGTTTTTTAGCCACATACTTTTTATATATTATAGCATATAAATGCTCATACATTATACCTATATTTTAATATCATTATGTATATTTATTTCTATATTTTTATCCCATATACCCTTCCATATCTCTAATATATATCTCGTATATGTTTTCATGCATTATGTATATAGCTTTTTGACTACGTCTCTTTAATACTGCATTTCTTTATATACTATGTACATATTACATGTTATATGTAGTATGATTTGTTTCTAAATTATGTTCTAATTACCTAACTCAAATGTTGTTTCATTGTGTGTTTAATATTATTGTCATGTTAAATATCATATGTATTATTTTATAATATCACGTTTTAATTGTGTCACCATTTCAAAAGGTGCGTATTTCATTCAACCGAAAATGTTTTAAAAAACGAGGTAATATTTTTGTGTTTAGAAATTCGGGAAATAGTGCCCTAACGTGCTGGGTTGCGATTTCTCGTTCATCTAAATTCTTAAAAATACCCTCCTAAAATTTGCAACTCGCGAGATAACTTTAGTTTCGAGGAATTTAAGAACTTCGTGTCCAATCGTGCTGGATGTGATGTTCGTATTCTTCCGAAGCGAAGGAATCTCGATTTTTCAACCCAAATCAGCCCAATTTTATTCAAAATGTTCCAAAAACGAGGCAATATTTTTGTGTTTAAAGATACAGGAAATAGTACCCTAACGTGCTGGGTTACGATTTCTCGCTCATCTAAATACTTAAAATACCCTCTTAAGCAACATTTTGTAACTCACGAGACGACTTTAGTTTCGAAGGATTTAAAAGAACCTCGCGTCCAATCGTGCTGGATGTGACGTTCGAATTCTTCCGAGGCAAAGAAATCTCGATTTTTCTATTCAAATTATCCCTATTTCAAAAAAGGAATCTTATTTTAAATCTTTCCAAATTTCGACTTAAGACAGAAAATTGCTCAATTTAGTAACAATTTTGGGCGTCGCGGGGGTGCTAATCCTTCCCCGTGCGTAACCGACTCCCGAACCTTATTCTCGATTTTTTCGTAGACCAAAACATTTTATAAGGTGACCCAATCGCACCTAAAAAGGTTGGTGGCGACTTCCCATTTTCATTTTTTAAGTCGACATCTATTTTTTTCAAAAAAATGGTTTCAACAGCTGGGCGACTCCACTGGGGAAGTTAAGTGAGTCAAGCCGAAAATTGATCATTTTCTGTCTTAATGTTAGAAATTTCAAAAAATTTTTTAATACGATCTTTTACATGTGATTGTTGCATATGTCTGTTATCTTTCCTCGCACACTTTGCACTTGCATGACCGTTGTGGTCACACCCTTAAGTGGGAGTGAGAAGCTACGCTTTCGTGAGGTTTTCACCTCCGCATGGGCTAGTGGATTGCTTCCGGGATACATCCGTACCTATGTGCTTCGTGAGATTTTCATCTCCGCATGGCAGTAGGGAAATGTGTCCCCCTGAACCGAACTTGGTCCATATGAGCCTATAATGGGTGAGGATCAAGGAATCTGCTGGTTCAGGTACCCTTTTCTCTAGAACCAAAAACACATATAGTGAACCTTAGGAGCTCGCTTTAGGTAGAACTATGTTGACCCGTAGTGCTTACCTATGTAGGTGTTTGTCTTCCATTTTTCTTTGAATTATATCTTTTATGCATATGACATTGACCCATTTTATTTTGTCATCATTGCATATCACACAGCATTTAAAGGTATCGATTCACGGTTCTATTTCTAAGTTAGAAAGTTTTGTAAGGAGGAATGAATATCTTGATAAAGTGGAGGACAACGCTAACGTCCGTGTGTGGTCAGAGAAAGCCCAATTAGAAAAGGGAGATAGTGTCACTGAAGAGTATACATCGGAGTTGTGGAACTTCATTTGCGTCAGCTCGACGTAGAATGAGCTTCAGAAGTTGAGGTCATGAAGCCCAGCAGTAGTTTTATAAACAACAAGTCTGAGTTTACTGTTGTATCTCAGGATGTTGTACTTATCAGAAACAATGGGAATGCAAGCCCTGATGACTTGGATAACCCGAATGAGCGTGAAAGAAAGCGATTAAAGAAGATCGTATCATTCAAAGACCTTTAGAGATTAGCTATGCTACGGAGATACCTGTGCAGTCAATTCAAGATACTTTGCGTGGGCAGAAGTCTAAAAATTCTCACAGAGTACCGAGGGTGTAAGATATCATTTTAAGACGACATACTACGGAACAGGGATGTCTACTTGTTCGCCAATCTCTCAAGGTAATCGGAACAACCGCATAGACATTGGAGGAAGTATCATTGGCTATGGGGATTACCTTATGGGGGAGGCCATCGTCCAGATTCAAGAAGTCGCCGATCATCTGCAGGACTTGGCAGTACAGGTCGATGTGTTAAGTATTAAGTACGAGCTAGAATTAGACCGAGGTCGAGAATTGGCCGTATTGCTTAGGAAAATTTAGACTCTAGGCCTAAAGGCAAAGGCATATCTGTAATCAGCTCGTTGTAAAAACTTTTGTTCCTGTCATTTAAGAAGGTTGAAACTCTAGACCTAACGATGAAAGTGTCTGTAATCCGTTTTGTGTAAGGATTTTTGTTCCTTAAACAACGTTTTCTAAATTGAGACTGAATCAGAATCGATATCTTTTTGCATTCATGCATTTGTATTACATCAAAGAAAAGAAGGTGTCGATTCGTAATTCGAGTCCTAATAGAATAGTTTGTCATAAGGAAACAAATTTCTTGATAAAAATGGATTATAGTACGGTCGTCTGGATATAGTCCAAGCAAATATGACGAGAGAAAGCTGGTAGTCCACGAAGGAATACATGATTTACCTGCCAAGAGCAGGAAAGGAGAAAAGCCGAAAGTCCACGAAGGAATACATGACTTGATTGCCGAAGATTCAAGCCAACGAAGATTATCCAAGAGCCATCATTTTTTTGATGAGTATCGTGGAGGCAAGCGAGCAATGAGTTGGGGCCCATATCAAGCGACAATGAGCTAGCAAAGGCATCTTTTGGAAAACCTACAAGATTTGACCATGAAGAGAAGATCAGTGTTTCCACTTGGACCATGAAAGGGCAATGGCTGTACATGTAGTCCGTTTTTATGTAAAGAAATATGTTTTCTAGAAAAGTTATTCTAATGGAACTGAATTCATAATCGACGTCGTCTTTTCTTTTGCATTCATGCATTTGCATTTCATACATTTGCATTGCATCATTTGCATTGCATTTTGTACATTAGATTTTCACAAAAGGTCCCTAATTAGGTGGAATTATTTCAGTTAGCCTGAAAAAATGGAACAAAGGTTGGAGAGATTAGAGCAAAGGCAAATACAGATGCAAGAGCAATTGACCGAAATCCAACGAGACATACGTGATCAAATGCTAGAGCTCCAAAGAAACGTGATTGGCCAGCTAAGGCAATTATTAACCGAAGGCTTGAAAAGAGGAAAAGCCCAGTGGACAACAGTGAGGATGAAAATGAGGACATCGTTTATTCCCCAAGTTTTACTCCAATAAGGGGGCAGACTCAACTAGACGCACATCTGCGAGGGGTACCTGTTACTATTAGACTCCAACAGCATCAGGCCAATATGTCAGCGCCGGTAAATTACCCAGTACGCTCATGTCCCAATCCGGGAAGCAATCCAGCCAATCTGATTGCCATTGAAGAAATAAAGAAGGCTAGTGTGGAGCTTCCGAAACAGTGTGAGGCTTTCAAAAAGCGAGAGTGGAGCTCCCGAGATAATACTTCGAGCGCAATAAAAAGAAAAGAAAATAAGGTGAAACCAATTGCCATAGGCCAGCCAAGAATTACAACTACTAGCCATCAAGTCCCTCCAAAGCAAGAGCCTAAACCAAAATCGAATTCAGAAAAACCCCAGTTCACACCCATTCCAGTAACGTATAGGGAGCTTTATCAGAGTTTATTTAATGCACGCGCAGTAGCTCCTTTTTACCTGAAACCACTGCAACCCCCGTACCCCAAATGGTATGATTTGAATGCTCAATGCGAGTACCACGCGAGAATAACAGGTCACTCAATTGAAAATTGCATTGCATTTAAGAAATTGGTCGAAAGGTTCATTAAAATGGGAATTGTGAAGTTCGATAATTTATCCGGACCTGATCATTGTTGACAAAGCAGTAAATGTGACAGCTGAAAAGAGGGGCAGGAGAGTTGCGTTTCCTGGGAAAAGTCATTAGAAGCCTTGAAGTTGAGCAATCAGAGTACTAATGGTGTATCCGAAGAGAGAACCAATGAATAAAAGTTTTCCAAACATCTGCCCTTACATACTTGGGATTGTTTTTGAACGATGGAACTGTGGAAGAGACCTATTTTAAAGCTTACTTGGAGTAATATCCAAAACACGCTTGTTGCTTTCAGCCTAGAAGCAATAAGGTCCTTTTGTGAAATAGGCTTGTGTCCAAAATTTTTATTTCAATGAAATGTATCCTTTTGAGCAATTATTCTTTTATTCTTTATAGACTCTTTGGTGCTTGGACTTTCATTCATGTTCCTTCATTCGTATTCATGATCATATCAATGCAAATAATCTTTTTAGGACATTTATTCTTCGAAATTTGCCTTTGTACCTACAATAGGTGCCCAGATATCAATATTGTGAGCAACGCTGTTACCAACTCCCTTTTAAGTGAGATAGGTGTCCAGGAGGATCTCAGGACTTCGAAGATGACAAAGATTATACCTAACTTCCGACTCGTTAAGGATGGAAGAACGAGATGAAAGACAGATCCTAACTTACAAAGGATTACTTGACATTGCGAGCTTGCGAAAAAATAGAGACTGAAACCTAGCTCGCCGTAGAAATAAGACAAGACGTATATGTCTCCTTTGTTTCTTCACAAACTCTCTATGAGGGGCATGAATGTTATAGGGTTAACATCACCGACGTCAATTCGTGGTTGTTAACTACGTTACTAAGGGGGTAAGGCCACTTCATATGCCAAAGTTACAAGGTAAACAGTCATCAAATTCAAATTCGAATACAGATCCAGATCCAAATTCGAATTCAAAACCAGATCCAAATTCAAATCCAAATCCAAATCCAAATTTGAAACCCAAATTCAAAATTCAAAATTCAAAATTCAAATTCAAATTCGAATCCAAAAATGACAATTTACGATCTATTCAAAGATCAGACACAATATCAGTGCAACAAAGGTAACCAAAACCATCCAAAAAGGATTTTGAAAGATTACTGAGATCTGTAATGGGTGGCGTAGAGAAGTTACCATTTACCATCTTTGCTTATCAAACGTTAGCCAGAATCTTCGCCGAGGCAACACATTTCTCAATGGTCTGGCCTACTGAAGTCGAGATTCTTTCCTTCGAGTTTTATCAGAACTGAAGTTGAACGGAGCATAATGAATCTAAGTTTGATGTGATCAATCAAATTTGAAGAAGAAAAGTTAATAGCAATCTGTCACGGACAGATAATGTGAATTTACAATGAAAAAGTTCGCCTGAGAGAATTTCATGATGGGAGCTGATATTAAAGATGATCTTTCATATACAAAAGGAGCTTTAGAGAAAAAGGGCACCTTAAGACCAAAAGTCAAAAATCAAAAAACAAAGAAGATCAATCAGAAAAGGAAAAGGAGAGGCCAAGGCGAAAACCCGCAAAAGGCGCTTTGAGGCCAAAGGGGATTTGAGTTGAAAACCCGAAAAGGGCGGCTCAAATTTTGATTGAAAGTGGGGCATACAGTAGTCTTGCTATGCCTGAATTAACGCTGAAGAAGTATGCTACATCTTGGGGCATCGACAAAGTACTCCGGATCCCCTAGACACATATTGAGCTTAGAATGGTTCTCAAGAAGTTGGAATAGAGAAGCTTAGGCTGTGATATCTGGGGCATCTAATTTCCATCTTACCCCTTTTGAATCTGCTATCTTTTGCGTTTTAGCACACGCACCTAATAAATTTCCTTTTTAATTCCAGTTGCTTAACTTGTTTGTTTGGAGCTATGCTCCTAATCAATTCCCTTCTTATCCAGTGCTAAGATCTTTTTCAAGCATTTTGCATTGAAATAACGATTAGTGGATTAATATTACTTTCATAAAAGGAGTTTCGCATATTACTCTAGGAGCTTCTAGATAGTACAGAAACAGGGCCGTTGTTTAAGAGCTCACCAAGTACAAAGGTTGAAAATAATTGAGCTTAAATTGAGTTTATCTCTTCTGATCTTCTGTCAAGAATACTATTTGAATAGAAACAAGATATCACGTCGGTGATATAATCTTGATGAAAACGAGCAATGTCATCCCAAGTATAAAAGGGGATCACTCTTGAAAAGTGATGTTCTGCATCCATGCATACACATTTGGTCAGATCACCCGAGGAGTGACCAGTTGATGGAACAAGTTACAGATCCTATACCCCCGAGTTACAGTGGGACGGATGGAAATTGATACAAAACCTATAGCCAAAGATTGCGGTAGGATGTATCTTATGTCTCTAAGTTATAATGGATAGACCCCAAAGTTACAGTGGCGCAAGCTATTTGAGCAAAATGAGATTATTTCTTCGGGTTTTGATTAAAATACCAGCCGAATAAGAGGGCAGCGTACTACGATAAAGCCTTGATGGGTAACGAGTGATTACGCCCTAGACAAAGAAAGAGATAATTTTCATGACATTTCTACATTCACATTTTTCATAACACATTCAGTTAGGAGCATTTGATTCATTCTGATCATAACATCCTAATCATTTGTCATAAACCAAGGCATACAAAATCAAGTCTACAGGACATGTCCCCCAAAGGAGGGTGTAGCAACATTGTCAAAAACACCAGATCTTGCCTTCCTGAGCGAAGCAGATCAAAGGTTCAAGATTTGATAATCTTTGTATTGTTTCAGCAGAGAAGATTGAGGTTACAAATCTCTTCTCCCTGAATTCTCATCTCCTTGAAGTTCCAGTGGAGTAGGTTGAGGTTACAAATCCCTTCTTCCTGAGTTTACATTGAGGATCAATATTTCTTTGAAGTTTCAGCAGAGAAGATTGAGGCTACAAATCTCTTCTCCCTGAATTCTCATCTCCTCGAAGTTCCAGCGGAGTAAGTTGAGGTTACAAATCCCTTCTTCCTGAGTTTACATTAAGGATCAATATTTCTTTGAAGTTTCAGCAGAGAAGATTGAGGTTACAAATCTCTTCTCCCTGAATTCTCATCTCCTCGAAGTTCCAGCGGAGTAAGTTGAGGTTACAAATCCCTTCTTCCTGAGTTTACATTGAGAATCAATATTTCTTTGAAGTTTCAGCAGAGAAGATTGAGGTTACAAATCTCTTCTCCCTGAATTCTCATCTCCTCGAAGTTCCAGTGGAGTAGGTTGAGGTTACAAATCCCTTCTTCCTAAGTTTACATTGAGGATCAATATTTCTTTGAAGTTTCAGCAGAGAAGATTGAGGTTACAAATCCCTTCTTCCTAAGTTTACATTGAGGATCAATATTTCTTTGAAGTTTCAGCAGAGAAGATTGAGGTTACAAATCTCTTCTCCCTGAATTCTCATCTCCTCGAAGTTCCAGTGGAGTAGGTTGAGGTTACAAATCCCTTCTTCCTGAGTTTACATTGAGGATAAATATTTCTTCGAAGTTTCAGCAGAGAAGATTGAGGTTACAAATCTCTTCTCCCTAAATTCTCATCTCCTCGAAGTTCCAGCGGAGTAAGTTGAGGTTACAAATCCCTTCTTCCTGAGTTTACATTAAGGATCAATATTTCTTTGAAGTTTCAGCAGAGAAGATTGAGGTTACAAATCTCTTCTCCCTGAATTCTCATCTCCTCGAAGTTCTAGTGGAGTAGGTTGAGGTTACAAATCCCTTCTTCCTGAGTTTACATTGAGGATCAATATTTCTTTGAAGTTTCAGCAGAGAAGATTGAGGTTACAAATCTCTTCTCCCTGAATTCTCATCTCCTCGAAGTTCCAGTGGAGTAGGTTGAGGTTACAAATCCCTTCTTCCTGAGTTTACATTGAGGATCAATATTTCTTTGAAGTTTCAGCAGAGAAGATTGAGGTTACAAATCTCTTCTCCCTGAATTCTCATCTCCTTGAAGTTCCAGCGGAGTAGGTTGAGGTTACAAATCCCTTCTTCCTGAGTTTACATTGAGGATCAATATTTCTTTGAAGTTTCAGCAGAGAAGATTGAGGTTACAAATCTCTTCTCCCTGAATTCTCATCTCCTCGAAGTTTCAGTGGAGCAGATTGAGGTTACAAATCCCTTCTTCCTGAGTTTACATTGAGGATCAATATTTCTTTAAAGTTTCAGCAGAGAAGAATGAGGTTACAAATCTCTTCTCCCTGAATTCTCATCTCCTCGAAGTTTCAGTGGAGCAGGTTGAGGTTACAAATCCTTTCTTCCTGAGCTTACATTGAGGATCAATATTTGTTTGAAGTTTCAACAGAGAAGATTGAGGTTACACCTCTTCTCCCTGAATTCTCATCTCCTCGAAGTTCCAGTGGAGTAGGTCGAGGTTACAAATCACTTCTTCCTGAGTTTACATTGAGGACCAATATTTCTTTGAAGTTTCAGCAGAAAAGATTGAGAGAGGATTGAAGTTACAAATCTCTTCTCTCTAAATTATTATATCTCGAAAGATGCAAGCAGATTGAAGCTACAAGGTGCATCTCTAAAGTTGCAGTGGATTGAACCAAAGCTACAAGGGGTGGCGGACTGGAAAGAGACTACCTGAACAAGGAAGAACACCAATGAGGTCAAGACTCAGCAGACCCAGGCAAAATTGGCCCCTTTTGAAGTCTTTGCTCCATTCCCGTTACACGACAATGAGCAAAGAGGGGCAGCTGTAGTGACCAATTTTGGCCCGGGTTAAAACCCGTTTTACATTAACCCAACCAATCCCAATTACAACCATACCCAAAACAAATATTAAACCCGTTACAACCCACTAACCCACAAACCAAAACCCAATCGGCCCATTTACAACATTGACCCAAGACCCCAACGAAACCCTAGCCCCATTTCTACCCACTTGCGCAGCCACCTAACCCCCACTTGCACCTGCCCTCTGACAGCCATCACGTCCACTGCCCACCGCTACTGTAGCCACCATTCATTTGCACCTGCAAGGGATCAGAAAGAAAAGACAGTAAATGATAAAATAACATGTAAAAGGGTTATAAAACCCGAATCAGATTTTGTAAAAAGCCCCACATTTTTTAATACAAAAACAGCAAGTTTTAAACAGGAAATATAGCAATCTCAGTGATAGAAGTAGAATACCAATCAAAATCAGAGAGCCAAAACACAGAATCAAAAAAATCAAAAAACCAAGGTGAAATTTTTAAGGTTTCAGAATCTGTTTCCCTTTCTCTTTTTTTGTTTTCTCCAGTGCATATATACATACATATACGTATATTTTAAAAAATAATAATAATAAAAAAGAGGGAAAGAAACCTCACCTTTTTCGAAGTTCCGGCCACCGTCCACGGTGGCCGGAGACAATGGCCGACGACGGACCGGTGACTGGTCCGGTGACCGGACCCTCACTGGGAACCCCCTTTCTCCCCTCTCCCTCTTCTCTCCTTCCCTCTTTCTCTCCTTTTTTTTCTTTTTTTCTTTTTTTTCCTCCCCCTATGCAAATGAGCCACAATCAGAAAATTTTAGCTTTTATACTTAAATCCGACCCGACCCGAAATCCGACCCATGCCCACAGGAGGTCCGTGTGTTTTTTAAACGGAAGGGCTAATTGCACTTTTAGCCCTTCCGCTTTTTTATTAATTGACAATCAGGTTTCTGTAATTGCAATTTGGCCCTAATTTTTGTTCCGCTCTTTAATTCAGTCCCCCGAAGCTGCTGTCCATTTCAAATAATGGGGAAAATTGCGTTTTTGGACCCTTTTGGTTTAGCGCATGTTCGAATGGGTCCTTTTCACATGTTTTTATTTTGAAATTTGCCCCGAAGTTTTTATCTTTAGTCCAATTTCATCCTTTTATTCCCTTTTCGTGTTATTTTCTTTTAAACCCTATTATTATTATTATCATTATTATTATTGCTATTGTTATAATCTTTAATATTTTTGTACTCATGTCTATATCTTTAATCATACATTTATAATATTATTTGTTTCAACATTATTTTATTATATTATTATATTTTAATACTATGCCATATATTCTTTCTTTGTATATATACTTTCCATTGTTATTTTCCCTTCATACTATGCATATATTATACGTATATATTGCTGCTACTATATTTGCTCTCACTACTGTCATGTTTTCATTTGTATTTGTCAATATTTAGCATTATTATTACTAACATTATTCATATGTCTCATTATTATTACTATTGTTATTGTTGTTACCATTTGTGTATATATTTCGTACATACTTCTAATATTATTATTATTATTATTATTATGCATTCGTTTTAAAATATACATATATGTGCTCATATGTACTCGTAGTTGTTTTAATATCGTTATTACTCTTAATATATATCGCGTATATATTTATGCATTTATCGTTAATAGTTATCTTAATATTAATATTATTCTAATATATTTTAATATTATATCATGTATTTTTACTCACTACATTTTATCTTTACTTTTATGCGTATATTATACATATATGCATATAAACATACATGTTCATAATTCTATACCATTTTTATATATGTATTTATTACTACGTACGTATATTTTGTATAATATATTTACTTATTTCCAACACCATATACTATATCATGTATGCATCATATTTATATATATATATATATATACACGTTTTTTAGCCACATACTTTTTATATATTATAGCAATAAATGCTCATACATTATACATATATTTTAATATCATTATGTATATTTATTTCTATATTTTTATCCCATATACCCTTCCACATCTCCAATATATATCTCGTATATGTTTTCATGCATTATGTATATAGCTTTTTGACTACGTCTCTTTAATACTGCATTTCTTTATATACTATGTACATATTACATGTTATACGTAGTATGATTTGTTTCTAAATTATGTTCTAATTACCTAACTCAAATGTTGTTTCATTGTGTGTTTAATATTATTGTCATGTTAAATATCATATGTATTATTTTATAATATCACGTTTTAATTGTGTCACCATTTCAAAAGGTGCGTATTTCATTCAACCAAAAATGTTTTAAAAAACGAGGCAATATTTTTGTGTTTAAAAATTCGGGAAATAGTGCCCTAACGTGCTGGGTTGCGATTTCTCGTTCATCTAAATACTTAAAAATACCCTCCTAAAACTTGCAACTCGCGAGATAACTTTAGTTTCGAGGAATTTAAGAACTTCGTGTCCAATTGTGCTAGATGTGATGTTCGTATTCTTCTGAAGCGAAGGAATCTCGATTTTTCAACCCAAATCATCCCAATTTTATTCAAAATGTTCCAAAAACGAGGCAATATTTTTGTGTTTAAAGATACGGGAAATAGTACCCTAACATGCTGGGTTGCGATTTCTCGCTCATCTAAATACTTAGAATACCCTCTTAAGCAACATTTTGTAACTCACGAGATGACTTTAGTTTCGAAGGATTTAAAAGAACCTCGCGTCCAATCGTGCTGGACGTGACGTTCGAATTCTTCCGAGGCAAATGAATCTCGATTTTTCTATTCAAATTATCCCTGTTTCAGAAAAGGAATCTTATTTTAAATCTTTCCAAATTTTGACTTAAGACAGAAAATTGCTCAATTTGGTACCAATTTTGGGCGTCACGGGGGTGCTAATCCTTCCCCGTGCGTAACCGACTCCCGAACCTTATTCTCGATTTTTTCGTAGACCAAAACATTTTATAAGGTGACCCAATCGCACCTAAAAAGGTTGGTGGCGACTCCCCATTTTCATTTTTTAAGTCAACATCCGTTTTTTTCAAAAAAAATGGTTTCGACAAAGCCCATAGGCCCATAACAGATACAGAACAGATATACCATGTATGCAGAAACCCAACCCATATCCAACCGTATACACCCCCGTACCAGCCTTACACCATGTGGGGAGACTACTCGACCCACCCATCTGCTACACACCACAGAATTTGCAGCGAGGCTGCCAGAACTGATATTGTGACAGAGTCACCAGATACAGATATTGTGGCGAGGCCACCAGAATAGATATATGTGGCGAAGCCACCAAAACGCTTCCTCCATCAATATAACCCGTAACCCACGCAATAGATATACATGTCATGGCATACATCATACAGAATCAGAATATCATGCATTTCAGGTAAAATTAACCCTAGGGGTATAACGGTCATTTTGCACCTAGAGGTATAATGGTAATTTCTCATACTTAGGGGTATTTTAGTAATTTCATTAGTTTTTAGGGTTACCAGGCATATTACAGTCACTCATAAACCATTTGTCGTCATAGTAGCCTATTTTAACTTAGTTTAACAGTTTTGGCTATTAGGCCCAAAAACCCCTAATGGGCCCTACGGTGTCTATTAGTGACTTAAGCCCATTTAATCCAAGTTTTACGACCGTTTTACCAATTTTAATAGTGTTGATTCCTACAGTTTGTCAGAACACCTTTAATGACTAATTTTACCCATATGGGCTCGAAAGCCCATTGGGCCCATTCTCAGCCCATTGAGGCCCAACTTACCGAATTGTACGGAATTGCACACTTTGTAATCCTACCAACTACGATTTTGGCTCCAACTACCAAAGAGTAATCATATACTCACAGATCCACATGGTGCCGACCTTTCGGTCACCTTCGGTTACTTTTCGGTCACTTTTTGATCATTACGGTCTTAGCCGATTTAGTCTATAGAAAGGGTATGTTACACACCTATTTGTGACGAAGCATTGAGGAGACTCCTCGCACGTAAAGCCTACAATCGGTCAATATCTAATTAATCTATTAATCGATAATACTAAAACATTAACCTCCTCACCACAATCGGTCAACATAGCCTAAGTCTCTAAAGTTCTTACCTTTCTGCCGAATATGGACTAGATCTCGATGCCCGACCGTGATAGCCTTCAAGATTCTTCGCTGCACGACCCCTTGATCACACTATCGCACACACAACCAAAAGAAAGAGGCCAATAGGCCTTTAGTCCAAATCGATAGCCACCCCTAAGGGATTTTGGCTTCTTGCCTTACCACACAAACTATCGAAAGAACAAGGTTTGAATACTTACCCCAACACGTTGTACTGCCAAAGAAGAGTTCTAGGTAATGCTATGATCCCGATCTACTGTAGCTCCTATCACGAACACGAGAAGAGAAGAGTATAGCCAAAGATTTGGCTTTGACACCACCGGTATGATGGTTTTGATTCTAAAGAAAAGGATGAAGTGTTTGGCCACCAAAAGGTATTCGGCTAACTTGGTTTCTAAGAGATTGACAAAGAAAAGAAAAGAAGAGAAATAGAAGAGAAATATGAGCAAAGTAGATTCGGCTAAGAAGAAATCGGCAATGAGAGCACAAGGTTTCGGGATTTGGTTCCAATGGTTTCGGTCAACAAGGGAAATCGGCAACGAAAGGCTTTGCTTTCGGCTTTTGTGAATATCTAAGTGAGAGGGAATGAGATGAAGAAGTAAGGGATATGGTTGGAAGAAGAAACAAACAAGAAGAGAAGTAGGCAATCGGTTTTGACAGAGGAAAACAGCACAGGGAGGTATGGAGGCTTACGTTTTTGGTTTCTAACAAAATGAAAAAGAAGAAAACCTAATGATATTCTACCCTATTTCAGCAACTAATAAAGTGAGCAACCCAAAATCCCAAAATGCTCAAAGAGAATTCGGCAAACACTCCTCCACAATACCGAATTTGCCCGAAGCCTAACCCCTAGCCGATTTGCCTAACTAGAGACCTTTGGTCGGCCAACTCTTGCTCCTCAAGAGTCCACCATTCGACCAACACTTCCCTCCCTCATCAGCTCCTACTTTTCCTCCCCTTATCCCTCCTCAACTTACTCCTTTGACTCATTCAAACTCTTCCTGATAGAGTTTTACCCAAAGTCCAACACTTAACCTTCCTGTTCATAAAAATAAAACACCCTAATTAACTTACCTTGTGACTTGAACCTTGGCTCCCCCTAACTTCCACACGCCACTTTAATAGCTCCTTAGTGGCGTCATTCAACCACTTTGCCAGGGGCTCTTTTGTGATCCTTTTTGCTTATTTTAACCTTAAAAGCCCTCTTCACCAGAACCCCCTTCTCTTTAAAACTAAAATTTATTAAATCCGTCGGGTTTCAACCTAAGCTTGGGCCTTCTAGGGGCCCACTATCGTACTAAAATACTATTTACACAATCAGAACACAGAAATTTAAGAATTAACCAAAAATCACAAAAATCCCAAAAATTAGGGCGTTACAGAAACGTAGCTACACGATGCTGCTCACACGAGCTGTGGAGTATCCGCAACACATGCCGGACCTCTTCTATTGGTAGGACGTTCAAGACCAGCACCCGAATCATGTAAACCCTAACAACATGTCATTTGTATCCTACAAATTCCTAAGGTTCAAACAGGGCTCAGTGGTCGTCGAAACGTCGTTAGGTTTCCATCGTTTCATTACGAGATAAATTGCATACAAGCACATATATATTAATTTAATCACAATATAATCACATATTAACATTCAATTTAATCAAAATGATACAGAATATAGTTCATACGAACTTACTTGGCTAAATTGCAAAAAAGTCAAAGTATAGGGAGATTTTGGTAATTTTCCATTCTCCTCTATTTCTCACTCGATCTTGATCTCAATTAATAACTTCATTTAATCTATTAATTTATACAGTAAAATAATGTATTTTATGCAATTTAGTAAAGTTTTACTTTTATTCAATTTAGTCCTTGAGCCCAATACATGCAAATTAACCATTTCTAATGCCAATTTATAACAGCCAAATATTCACGGCACCCATATCAGCCCATATTTTCAAAAATTTCACATCAAATCCTTGTCCTTTTACTATTTTAACAATTTAGTCCCTAATAAAAAAATTCATCAAAAATCACTTAATAAAATACTTTTAAATATCAACCAACATTTCAAATTCATCATTTAACATCTAAAATCATAAGGTTCGTCCATGGCAACATTCAAAATCTTTAACAATTTTAAAATCGAAAGTACGAGCTAGCTTAACCTAGTACCAACGATCTCAAAAACATAAAAATTATTAAAAATAAGGCCAAAATCAGTTACCATGCTAACCTCAAAGCTTGCCAAAAATTAAAGGTATAAAAATGGCTTCCTTCCCTTAACCATTCGATGAAGAAGACAATATAAAAGATGAATAAACATTTTTGTTTTATTTATCATAATTAATTATCAAATTACCATTTTACCCTTGGTTAATAAATAAATGAAACACCAAAGTCATGTCCATATTTGTCTACTAACCTCTTGAATGGTCTAATTACCATTTAAGTCCATTTTCCTTTATTCAATTAACCATTTAATCGCTCAAATCAAATAGTGATCAAATTTCACATCTTTTACGATTTTAGTCCTTTTTAATTAATTAATCATCAAAACGTTAAAATTTTTTAATGAAACTTTAATATTACCTTAATGACACTCCATAAATATTTATAAAAATATCTACGGCTCAGTTTATAGAAACGAGGTCTTAGTACCACCTTTTATAAAACTACTTGACCTTAGGGTCATACCACTTGAACTTAATAAATCGCTTATATAACAAAAATCATTATATCAAAAACCTTTTTAAAACCAAGTTTTATGCTTAAATATTAAATAATAATATTTATGAACTTTTTTATTAGATTTGGTGGCCTCAAAATCACTATTTTTGACACTACTGAAAAGCAGGATGTTATAGTTTGTCACAAGCTTTGAGTAATGGCCCATGACATTCTCCCCTACCCATTCTCACAATGCCCTCATTACAACCTCAGAATAACATTGGTTTGCTATGCCTTAGAACTTTCTCGACGCCTTGATTCTTTCCCGACTAGTCTCACTATCGGGTAGTCCTACCACTTGGAACTTTTTCCTCGACTTTTGCCGTCACCCAGCTTGAACTGTTTCACTCGTCTTTGGTACATCTCGTTCGTAAGAGCCTGCCATTCTTACTCACCCCACAATGTGACTTGCCTTAATCAGGGTCCTCTTGATCTGCACACATAAGATTCGGCTTGCCCACATTGAACATCGAGTTAACCTTAAGTATTCCCACTAACCCTGGTTTGTAAGCCCCTCTACTTACCTACTTCAGAACTTTGAAAGGGCCCTTGTGTCCTTGCTAAGCCAAAAAGTCAAAATGAAAAAACTACCAAAGTGTTTGAGATGTACCTCACTCACAGATTTACTCATCTCAACTGCCCATTTTGCATTACCACTTTACCCCTAAAGTCTAATTCACATCCTACCTCTCTCATAGGTGGTAGCCCCATTGATGACTCAACAGGCTTCATATCAATTTTTTTCGCCCCTAGCATTTTTAAGGGGGTCTCCGTAGCACTACGATCTACCAAGTCAATGTTCTTCCCAGAAGGAACATCTTTGGCTAGTTAGATTGTTGACAATACCTTGGTTTCCAACTCTCATGTCTCGATTTACCGACACAGTGCATCATGGTTGTTGAGTATCTAAGATATGCAAGCAATCAGGAAAAGGAGCCAAGAAAACATTAATCTGATCAAGAAATTTCAAGCCAAGCACAAAATCATAATCATCTAAATGAATTACCTTGAAGTCTTCGATGCTCTTTCACCAACCGATTTGTAGCTCAACTCCTTGTACTACTCCTATAGTTGGGACCTCTTTGGAATTCTTAATCATCTTGGTCAATTTGCTAATTGAAAGGCCAAGTTTACCCATGAAATTCTCTTATATGAACAAGTTTGATGCTCTTATATCAATAAGAGCACTCCTTCTCTAGCATGCAATGTTGATGTCCACAAACATCAATCCTTCCTACTTGCAATCCCTCTTTGTAGAAATGAGTATCATTGATCCAAGCTTCGATTACCTATCCTCCTTAGGCTCAATTCTATCTTCTATTGGACGTAGATAGCTTAGATCGCTCTAGGCAATCACGCAACCTATGTAGCCCATAACACAGGAAGCACTCTACTGGCTTCTTCTCATACCCCTTGGCCCTCTTAGTTTCTACACCCTTCACGATTGAACCAAGCTTCATGGGCTTCTTTCAGTTCATCATCCCCTTTGATAGTAGAAAGCATAAATCTTTTCGAACAGTACCTCACCATATGTGGACCGTCACAAAGGAAGCATTTTATCTTGTTCCTCTTCTCCTTTGATTTTGTAACAGCCCGTTTTTTAGTGGTGTCGGAAATAGTAGTTTCGATGCCACCAAATTTGACAAGTAAGTTCGTAAATATTATTATTTAATATTTACGAGTCAAACGTAATTTTTTAAAAAAGGTTTTTGATTTGATAATTTATGTTATATAAATGATTTATTAAGTTCAAGTGGTTTTAAAAAATAAGGTATCGGGACCTTGTTTTTATAAACTGAGCCGTAAATATTTTTATAAATATATACGGAGTGTCATTAAGGTGGTATTAAAGTTTCGTTAAGAAATTTTAATGTTTTGATGGTTAATTAATTAAAAAGGATCAAATTAAAAATAGTGCATTCTCGGGACTCCGTTCCCGTAAATCAGATTCGTAAATATTTTTAATAAATATTTACAAAGCTAGTTGTATAGTTAATTAGGTTTTGGTTAAGTGAATTTGCTTGAATTAAAAGTAATTAGATATAAGGACTAAATTGCATATAGGGTAAAAGTTGAATTATAGATTAAAGAAAAAGTAAAAGGACTAAAGAAGTAATTATGCCATTGCTCATAAATGGGGCGGCATAAGTGTTTATTATTAAAAAATTTAAAGTTAAAATATATATTATAATATTGTAATATTATATCTTAATGTTTAAGTATATATATTATATATATTATATTATATAATAATAAAACAAAGAAATAAAAGAAAAAGAAATAGAGAAAGAAACAAAGAAGCAAAAACAAAGCAGGAGAAAAAGAAAGAAAGGAGAAAACTAGGGTTTCGAAATTTCAAGTTCAATTGGTTAGTCAATTTAGTCCCTTTTTTTTCTTTTAATTTGTATGTTTTTTGTAACACCCCCAACCCGGCCTAGAAGCCTAGACCGAATTCGGAATGTTACATTGATCACCGAAGTGATCGTGAGAAATTTTACAAAAACAATCTCATTATAAGTTAAGAACATTCAAACCTTATTAAGTAAAAACCGAACCATTGCAGTGAAATTTAAAACTCTAATAGAATTATAGTTTAGTTTGAAAATAACCAAAATAATTGTACGTATGAAAATCCAATACAGAATTTGTACCACGAAATTATAAAATCTTACTGTTCGAAAACCAAATATAAGATTAAAATTGGAAATCACAAACTAATAACCCACTCTGTCGAAACTATTCGAGACCTCTGTGTACCGAGCCCAACGTCAAAAATCAGAAAGGTACCTGAAAGGGGAAACAGAATAGGGGGTGAGCTACTCGAGCTCAGTGTGAGATCAAAGCCCACTAACTACAGATCCAAAAATGGAACATACTTACAGAATTATTTAGAACCAGTCGAAATATAAAAAGCAAACTTACCAAAAGATGGCAGTTGAGCATATTCGCCAAAATCAAACACACCATAAGTACTTTTCAATCATACAGGACAATCAATCACTCACAGTTTCACGTACCATTCAGGCACATTAGCAATAATTCTCAATAGTCATCAGATTCAATTCAGTCAGTATACAATCAGAGTTTAACAATTTTACATAGGCACAAGTGCCTTTCAGTCGAACAATACAATCAAACAGTCGCAATCATAGAAATTTCAATAAGATGCATATGAATGCAGTTAAGTTAAATAAAACCCACCAATCCAGCCAACAAACCTCTCCGTCCTCCATCACTCCTCATAGAGTTGTTTAGCTCATCCAACCAATCACTCTATATAGGACCTCGAAAAGCTCATCCAACCCTACACTCTATATGATGTCATCCTAGGTTGCCTGACAACGATGGCCATCAGCATTGTCCATGGCACTCAGGGTATTGGGACCGCCCTCAACCCTCTTGGTATTGGGGCTAACAGTAAGTAGATAAATTGCCAGTCACGTATATTACGCAGCAAAGCTAGCGTGTGAGTTCTACTGTGCAATACGGTGAACCGTAGTATAGACATGCAATATGAACTGCTAGATCAGATAGTGGCACGTAGTGTAGCTAACCTAGATACGATATAGTGCAATGCGGTAATCCACTATACCAATAGGTTGCAGTAAGACTGACAAATAGCCAATGATATGCAGCAATGCTAACGTATGTGTTGTACGGTGCAGTGCGGTAATCTACAGTACAGTCAAATTTTCTACGACCCTCAAGGTATTGGGATACCCATGACCCTCTAGGTATTGGGGCTAACATTATCAGTCTCCCTTCTCTTCAAAAATCCCACCCAAAATACTTTATGCAAATGTATGTATCTAGTCAAATGTAAAAAATTAGAATACTGGTTTCAGACAATCATTCAAAGGCAGTCACTCACACCCAGTCAGTTAGTTACAAAATTTCTTATGCAGTCATAGTTTACACACAACACATAACATTCACAAACCAATCACAAATATCACATAAATCAAATTCAGAATAGAGCCATAATTACCCTTGCTAAAGCTTAGCCAAGGGCTAAAACACACAACGTCACGATTGCACTTAATTTACCTAAAATCAAAACTTGGCGAGATAGGGCCACAGGCCCGTGTGCTCCAGCCGTGTGGCGTAACCTAGGCTGTGTGGAGATCAAAATGCCCGTGTAGAGAGAGGCACATAGCCGTGTGACAGAGGCACATGTCTATGTAGAGTAGGGGACACGCCTGTGTAGAGTAGGGGACACGGTCGTGTAAACAGGCCGTGTGACACACTGTCCAAAATTACTAAAATAGGGTGCAGGGCAAACATGGCCATGTGGGGGTCTTACACGCCCGTGCGCCCACCTGCCATAACCGTGTGTCCCGAAACACACGCCCATGTAGAATCCCTAAACTCTAAATTAGTTACACAACTGTGCGAATCGAAACATACACCCGTGTGTAATCCCTAATCCTCAAATCAGTCACACGGCCGTATGGCCAAGCCGTGTGGCTCTAAATCCCTGAATCTTTAATTCCCAAACCCACATGCCAATGTGCTCAGGGGACACAACCATTTGGAAATCGACATTTTTCCCAAATTAGCCACACGGCCGTGTGGCTAGGCCGTGTGGAACGCAAAACTCGCTTGAAACCCTAATTCCCAAACTCATACGGCCATGCGACTCAACATACACCCGTGTGGCCGTCAAGGAGGTCACAAAACCATCCAAAACAGCTTCAAAATCGTCTTTTCAGCCACTAGAATCATCCCTAACCTTTTCCCTACCAAAGTATATCAGAAAATAGCGTATTTCCCTCACTTTCAGCGATCAAAAACCCAAAATCAAGGGAGGGTTAACGCACATTCAAAATATGCCGAGGCAAAAATTCACAAAATTAACATAATGTAGATAAGGTTCGAATCCCACACCTATCTTTGTGATTAGAACGAACGATGGAAGAGCGACAATCCCCGATGCCAAAAAGCCAAAACCGATTTTTAAGTAGTTTTATCAAGAGCAAAAATAAAAAAAAATAGAAAGAAGCAGAAGAAAAAAAAGAACGTATAAATAAAGATAATATAATTAATAATAAATAATAAAAAGAAAAAAATAAATATAAGTATAAATAAAATATTAACTTAAAGCAACAAAAAATAAAATGATTCCAAAACACACATAAAAGACTCGAACCCACGACCTTGAAGTTCGCTCACACCCACTCTATCACCAGACCAGCAGGCCCATTCTTGTCACTAAAATGTACAACTAATCACTTATTTGCAACCTCCTTACTATCCTTATGCTCCAAACTCAAAACTTCTAGGCCCAAAATTTGGGGCGTTACATTTTTGGAATCTTGGTATTAAATACTACCCGACACATGTCAAAATTTTAGAAACTATTGAATTTTTAAATGTTGTTAATGTTGAATAATTTTAGTATTAGGGATTAAATTGATAGATTTTTAAGTTAAAATGAAAAAGGATTGAATTGTAGAATAAATTGTAAATTTTGAGTAATAGGGACTAAATTGTAAAAAATTTGAAATTTAGGGATTTAAGTGAAATTAGAGAGTTAAATCTAGTTTCAAGTGGAAATTGAATGAAAATGTAGAATTGATTGTGAAGAAATAAAATTAGTCTTGGTTTAGGGACTAAATTAGAATTTAGACAAAAGTTGAGTAAAAATTGAAATATGCAATATGAAATTGAATTGTATTGTATTGATGAATTTTAATTGTTTTAATTATGTAGCTAACGTCGTACTGGAATCCTCAACTAAAAAGGGGAAAGATAAATTCAACAAGGAATAGCTCGAAATTTCTAGTTTGTACTTCTATAATCCGAAGCTAGTTATTAATTGTTTTAATCTTTATTTAATGTATATGGTAAGTGTTAAGGTGAGAATTATTGTGTTTTGCAATTGAAATGAATTGATTTAGTATGTGATAAATTTATTGAATTTATATTGATTGAATTGGTATATATATTGAATATATATTGATTATTTGAATTGAATTGAATATTGGTTGTAATTGAAAAGTGAATTGAAATCCTATTAACTGTATCAAGCTGAGTCGGGTATAAATGGCATGCCATAGGATTGGAAGAGTTCGGGGATTTCAACTTTAAGTCGATGAGACACTGGGTGTCAAATTATTACTTCGGATATATTCGATAAGGCACTGGGTGCCAATTTACTTCGATTTAGCCGATGAGACACTAGGTGTCAATTTATTACTTTGAATTATCTGATGAGACACTGGGTGCCAAACTGGTGTGTTTTGGTTGGATCCGTGCATCCATCTGAGTCCGAGTCGTGTTAATAGGGGTAAATGAATAATAGTGTTTTATACTTGATATTAAAATGGTATGGTATGAGAAATGGAAGTGAAATAGTGAATTGAAAATAGAATGTGAAATATGTTGCGAATATATGGACTATATGAGTTATATACTCATGAAATGACTATGGAATGGATACTGCAATTGTATAATGAAATGTGAAATAAATTGTGAAAAGCTATTTATATAGCAAGTATGAGAATTGAGATATTTGTGAAACAAATGAAATATGATATGGCTGTTGTAATAATTAAAAATTTAATATGTTTATATTTCAATTGTATATTTGTAATTTCTTATCTTTAAATATTTGGATTATAGAAATACCACTAAGTTTTACTCAGCATACGATTTTGTTTCCCCTGCACAGGTTAGGTACTTAACTTTTGATCGCCGATTCAGCATCCAACAACGATCCCGAACTCAAATGTAGTAATGTTTATCCTTTGTGTCGGCATGTAACTAAGGTGTCTAAATAATAGTTATTTTGTGGTTTGATTGTAAATAAGGTTATAAGTTAAATTTTGTTTTGTTTTATACATATAAATATGTGTTTGTTTTTTAAGCCATATTATGGCATGATAAATTGAACTAAATCTAGATAGGTGCATGTGAATTTAATTCTATGCTTAAGTGCTCATGAACTAGGCAAATTGATTTGGATTTGGTATGTTTATAATTTGGATTAAAATGATGCTTTGATGACTTGTTTTGATGATATGAAATGTTTGAAATTTCTATCTGTTTGATCTGTAAACCCCGGTAATACTCCGTAACCCAATTCCGGCGAGGGATACAGGTTGAGGGTCTTACATATTTGTTTTTGGTTTTTCACTTCCCATTTTATGGTTTCCCGTTGTCACCGTTGCGACTATTACCATTTCCATAATCACCATTTTTTTCTTCATATTCCTTAGCATTGTCCTTCCCATTAGTCATGGAAGACTCGAACTTGTCTTTCCTCGGAACAAGTTCAATTAAAGACTCCGCTATTGTCATGGCTTTAGTAAGTTCTTGAACTCATCGGCATTGCAATTCTTGCTTTGCCCATGGCTTCAACCATCAATGAAGGAGAAAAACACCTCCTTTTTCACTAAAAAAAATCTAGAGCATAAGTTTACTAGACCCCACAGATACCCCTAATTGTGCCTCGTTATGTAAGCCTGTCCAACTTTGCCCGAGCCTCATCCTCGACCTACTCTAAGTAAAATTGTGCTTTGAATTCCTTTGAAACTCCTCTCAAGTTTCAATTACGGTTCCACCACGTTTCTCATGTGGACTTACGACTAACCTACCTTAATTCGTTGTGGCAAATTAGACTATTTCCAGCATTTTTCTTATTTAAGTCACCCATGATAAAAACTCAACTCAATATTTCGTATAACATCTAGTCTTGAGTTCAATGATACAAATTGCATCATCAGTATGTGACTGCTAGTGTCATGGGGCTAGAACTTTAATCTTGCAATGCATGCAGCCTTAAGTGATTTCTTCACTTCAAATGTGCCTAAGTCAACATAACTCTCACAAATTGAAAATTCTCGATAGAAATTCTTGTAAGGCACCAAAAATAAAGCGGAAGCAACTTAAAAACAAAAGAAAGCTCGAAAGAACAAAATAGTCACAAAAATTTGATTAAACGCTCTCAATTAGTATTCACCTTAGAATACAATGGATACAATCAGTGATTACAAATGAGGGGGAGGCACTTTATTTATAGCTGAGCTCCTCTAAACCAATGGTACAGATTGAGTTACATCAACGAATGAGATTGAAGCTTATCTACAATTAAAGGATTTATATAATCCCCAACATTACAAAATCAAATCTTATCAAATTACAAATCTTCTAAGATTACTTTCTATAGTTATCAAGGTAGCCCTAATTTACCATAAGTGCTTCAATAGGCCACTAAGGCTTTAAGTAGATGGATTTCGTCACTTGTTCTTCAAATCGAGCCAGTTCAAGTGGGTCAAATGAGCCCCATTTAATAGATTGACCTTATGGGATGCTCTTTGTGCTTTGGTTATGGGCTTTAAATTGTTTGCCATGACATTCTCCCCCACCTGTTCTCACAACGCCTTTGTTGCATCCACAGAATGACACTGGTTTGATTCACCTCAAAACTTTCTCGACGTCTTGTCTCTTTTCCAACTAGTCTCACTATCAGGTAGTCTCACCCCTTAATTTCTAAAATTATCAAAATCTAGAATATTTTGAAAATTAGGGATGTTTGTTGGAATATTTTCCAAATATCTATAATGTCCTAATAGTTACAAATGAAATATTACAAGTGATCTAAAAGTTATATCATTTGGTTATTTACCAAAAGTTGTCACTATTCATTGTGACAATGTATGTCTTATTAAATACCGAAAGTTATGTCATTTGGTTAATTAAAAAATAAATATAACCATTCAAGTATACATATATTGAATAGTTAGTTTATTGGTAATAGATGTGATTATCCAAATAAGCATATTGGATAGTTATGCATTTGTGAAGAGACATGAGAACTCTTATAAATAGGAGTTAACTTTCATTTGCATGGTACAACCTATAAACATAGAAACAAAGTTCTTTTCTACTCTCCCACCATATTTTATATTCAAATATTTTTCTATAAAGAATTACTGTAGAAGTTCTTTATAAAAATTAATACCCTTACTATGCTTCACACAATGCTCAATGGATTGTTTTCATCAATGTAAAACTAAACAGTCATTGGACTTCATTATATCGTCAAGATTCATTTACCAATAACTCTTTTGCACACTTAAGTATAGGTGGGAGTGAATAGAACCTTAAAATTAGTGGCATGATTACACGCTTTGTAGCCTCCAATTAATTTCTCATAAGTTTATTTTATCCCCACGCACCAACAACAACTTAGTATTAGTTAAACCTTAGGTAATCAACAGGCTAATATTTTCTTATTCATTTTTATTTTTATTTAAAAACCATTAAGGAAAATTATACAAAAGATAATAGTTTAACTATAGAATTTTATGTAATCAATCTATTCGAAAAATTACAAGGATAAATAGGAAATCATTGTATTAAGGGCACAAAATCTCAACAATATATCACTTGGCCTAGTGAAATAAATAAGTCATATTTTACATTTCCATACCCTCAACATGTTTCTCAAAACTTATCGCCACCTAAGTCTTGGTAAACGGATCTACAAAGTTGTCATTAGATGCGACTTGACTACATCTACTATTTCGTCTGCTACCACCTCTTATATGATGTGTTACTTACAATTATTGTGTTTTTGTCCCCTTATGATTCCTTATTTCCTTAGTATTAGCTATTTTTGCATCGTGCTATTGCAATACAGTGTGATAGTTTTTTTTCATACTAGAAATGACTTCAAGATTTATTAAGAACTCTCGAAGCCAAACTATTTCTTTCTTTTCTTTCTCAAAAATAGCCACATACTTAGCCCTCGTAATGGAGTCAACAGTACAACTCTACTTGACACTTCTCCACACTATCGCTCCATAACATAGGAAAAAAACACAACCTGATGATGATTTCCTGAAATCCCTACTCGTTTGGAAGTCTAGATTCATATATCTAAGGGGTGTTGGATCCCCTCCAAAATATAAAAGCATATAATCTCTCGTTCTTTG
The DNA here is from genome assembly GCA_020496765.1 of Gossypium stocksii. NCBI lineage: Eukaryota > Viridiplantae > Streptophyta > Magnoliopsida > Malvales > Malvaceae > Gossypium > Gossypium stocksii. Next base: position 97,140,223 of record CM035629.1, on the reverse strand, counting down.
TAAATATTTGAATATTTTGTCTAAATTGGTGAGGCATTCTCCAAAGTAATATTCATATATAGAAAAATCATTCATAAATACCTTCATTCCATCATCCATCATCTTCAAGAAAATAGTAGTCATACATCTCTGAAAGGTTCCTAGCACATTACACAATCTGAAAGAGTATATACCATACGGGCAAGTAAAAGTAATTTTTCTTGATCATCTATATGTATAGGAATTTGATGATATCTTAAGTATTCATCTAGAAAGCAATAAAAACTTTTAGTTGTTAATCAATGTAGCATATCATCTATGAAAGCTAATGAGTAGTGATCTTTTCAAGTTGTGTTATTTAATTTTTGGTAATCGATGCAAATTCACCATTTAGTCAAAATTTTGGTTGGAATCGTCCCATCCTTCTCGTTCGTAATTATTGTTAGCCCTCCTTTCTTTGGTAGGCATTACATTGGACTTATCCATTCATTGTCAGAGATGGGGTAGACTATTCCAACATCTATCTATTTCCTTCTTTTTTTTAATACATCTTGCATTACTGGAATCAATCTTTGATGCTTGTCAAATCTCGGTTTATACCCTTCGTTAAGTAGAATTTTATGTTAATATATGGAATGGCTTATACCTTTGATGTTCACAATAGTTCATCTTACTGCTTTTTTGTGGGACTTTCAAACTGATAAAAATTGTGCCTTTTGGGTTTAGTCAAGACTTGTTGAGATAACCAATGGCAATGTTTTGTTCTCTCCTAAGTAAGTGTACTTCAAATGACCTGGGAGAGGTTTCAGTTCTAAGGTTGGTTGTTTCTCAATTGATGGGATCATTCATGTATCTTAAAGATCAAATGGTTCCAATGTCAATATGAGCATTACATACTCATTCTACTTGTCGTGGAATCTCTGTTGTCTCTTCTACGTAGCTTTCATCATCCATTAAACTAGTAATGGTATCCTTTTCATTTGAATCTGTCTACTTGCTTCATTTATAATTGATTAGGAGGGTTTTATCGGATCGTCTCTTGGCATATAATCACATGCAATCACTTGCATGCTTGCTGAAGTTCTCTCAACTTTTCTCCATACTTAACCATCTTGTTAAGGTTTAGTGGCAATTTATTCGAATGAAGTATGAAGCACTGTTGAAACTAGAGCAACAAAGTAATAAATTCAAATAAAGAATGAAGGAGGTTAAGATTCAAAGACTTGAGAGTTGCAAGAGAAACAACCAAAAACTGAAGCAAAAAGATGGAGAAAAACTGAGAGAACAAAATTGACTATATTCATTACATTAATTTTTTTAATATATAAGATGTATATATGGTACTATTACATAAAAATAACTTGTGCAAGTGAACAAACATTAAATACAACTTAATAATAACCTAGGAACTGTCTAAAACTGGTAAGAGTTTGACTAACATTATCCAGACAAAAAAAAAGTTTCTGTAAAATCAAATACAGGTTGGTTGTTACAAAAACATACTTAACCCGGATAACATACGATATATTTGTATGCTGCTATATTTCATCCGGGTAATGTACATATTGCTGTTTGTTGCCACTTTTAACACTCCTCCTTGGCTACAAGACAGCAGACTCCAATTTCCTTCCTTAAGCACTCAAACCTTGTAGCAGCCAATAGCTTGGTCAAAATATTAGCAACCTGATTTTTTTGAGCTGCAATTAACCAGATTTACCTCCCTCGATTGTTCAACCTCTCTAACAAAGTGAAATTTGATCTTGAAATGTTTTGTTTTACCATGAAAAACTGGATTTTTGGCTATAGCAACTGCAGATTGGTTGTCAACCCAAATTTCAATAGCTTCAACTGCTCTTCATTTAAGTTACTTAGTAGCTTTTTAAGCCAGATTGCTTGATTTACAGCTGCAGTAGCTGCAATGTAATCTACTTCAACTGTTGATTGAGCAACAGTTTGTTGCTTCTTTGAGCTCCAACAGAAAACTCCTGAACCAATAGTAAAGAAGTAGCCAGAAGTGCTCTTCATGTCATCGACAGAGCCAACCCAATCACTATTTGAATATCCTATCAGCTTAAGTTCTTTTCCCTTCTCAAACTTGACTCTATAGCTCAAAGTTCCCTTGAGTATCTAAGGATTCTCTTAGCTACTTTGAAATGAACCATATTACAGAAATGCATAAATCTCGATAGGAGACTAACACTAAACATAATATCAGGCCTAGTTGTTGTTAAGTAAAGTAAGCAACCTACTAGGCTTCGATATTCTTTCTTATCAACCCTCTCTTTATTTCCACTACTTGCCTGCTTCTCTCCTTGAGCTACTGATATGCTAACTGCTTTACAATTAGACATGCAGAATCTATTGAGAATTTTTTAGGCAAAGGCATGTCGGCTAATAAAGATGCCTTGATCAGATTGGTTCACTTTCATGCCAAGGAAGTATGTCATGACTCCCAAATCTGTCATCTAAAAAACTTCTTACATTTGCACTTTGAACTCATCAATCAACTCTCTATTGCTTCCAGTTACAAGTAAGCCATCTACATAAAGTGAGACAATCAGGAGAGTTTCATGTTCTGACTTCTTCACATAAAGTGTAAGTTCACTAACACTTTTCTCGAACCCGAGCTTAGACAGGTGTGTATCAACCCTGTCATACCAGGCCCTTGGTGCCTGCTTCAGACCATACAGGGCCTTTCTCAGCTTGTAGACTTTGTCCTCTTCACCATGAACCTTGAACCCTTCTAGTTGTTCAATAAAAATTTCTTTCTTGAGGAAGCCATTTAAGAATGCTGACTTGACATCGAGCTAATGAATTTTCCATTCCTTCTGTGCAGCCAAGGCAAATGAAGCTTAATTGTGTCTAGCCTTACTACTGGAGCAGATGTCTCCATGAAATCAATACCATATTGCTAATTGTAGCCTTTCACCACAAGTCTTGCCTTGTGCTTGTTCAACGAGCCATCAGCATTGCACTTGGCTCTAAACATTTCTATTTTCTAGCCTATCAACCAGCTCTCATGTGTCATTCTTATAGATCATCTCCATTTCAGCTTCCATGGTTCTTTTCCAACATTCTTCTTTGGCAGCCTCTTCAAAAACTATAGGTTCAACTATTGCAACATCACATCTTTGGTAGATGTATGTAGTGGTTCTAGTGCCTCTCATAGGAGCATCATCAAAATTTTTATTGCTAGGCTCATTTTCAACTAGTTCCAAGCTACTGTTAAGTTGATTTTCTTCAGCCAACCTTGCATCATCATCATTCCAATTCCATATTCTTCCTTCATCAAATTTTACATCTCTGTTGACAATGATCTTATTTATTGAAGGATCAAACACCCTATAGGCTTTCTTGGTGCTGTTGTAACCAATGAAGATTCTAGGAACAGCCCTTTTTTTAAGCTTGGTTTCTTCTCAGCTGGAATGAGGGCTTAACAAACACAGCCAAATACCTTTAGGTGTGAAATAGAAGGCTTGAGTCTATACCAGGCTTCAAAAGGAGTTTTGTCTTTAAAAGCAGTAGTAGGCAACTTGTTGAGCAGGGAAACTGAGGTATTGACAACCTCAGCCCAAAATTTACTTGAAAGCTTGCATTGAAATAACAAACATCTGGCCATATCAAGCATTGTTCTGTTCTTCCTCTCACATACTCCATTTTGTTGAGGAGTATAGACTGTTGTTAGCTAATCATGAATTCCAGCTTGCTCACACAATTTCTAAAACCTTTCAGACAGGTATTTACTGCCATTTTCAGTTCTCAAAGCCTTAATCTTGCAACTAGACTGATTCTCAGCCAATGCCTTAAATTTGCTAAAGGCTTCAAACACTTCAGACTTCTGCTTCAAAAGATAGACCTAGCAAAACCTAGTTAGATCATCAATAAACAGCACAAAATACTTGCTTTCATTCAATGAAAAAGTCTTCATTGGTCCACAGACATCAGAATGGACCAACTCAAGTCTTTCTCGAGCCCTCCATGCCATATTAACTGGAAAAGGTAACCTGGTTTGCTTACCAAGCTGGCAAACTTTACAAATAGTGTCTTTGGCTTCTACTTTTGACATATCTTCAAACAAGTTCAACTTGTGCAACTGATCAAATGACTTGTAATTAACATGGCCTAATCTCCTGTGCCATAGACCAGCATTATCAGTAAGGCTGGTGTAAGCCTTCTTCTTAAGTTGATTAACATCAAGCATGAAGCACCTATCTGTCATTGCTACTGTGATTAACTCCTAACCATGTGAGTCTTCAACAATGCAAGAGCCATTCTTAAAAACTAGTGAATACCCTTTTCCAACTAGCTGCCCAACACTAAGTAAATTTTGATCTATGCCGGGCACAAAAAACACATCAGAGATTTCTTTGTTACCTGACTTTGTGTTGATCACCACACTGCCCTTGCCTTTGGATTCAATCAGGTCCCCATTGCTAATCCTAATCTTTGAGGCAAAGCTTCTATCGAGCTCCTTGAACAACCTTTCATCAGCTGCTATATGATGTGTCCAGCCACTATCCACTAGCCAGTCACATCTGACCCTGCTAGAGGTTGCAAAGCAAGAGGCTGTAAAAACATGCTCCTCTTGAGCTTGAAGGTCCTCAGCAGCCTGAGCTTGCATTTGCTACTGAGTTTGTGCCTTCTTTTTATTTTTGCACACCCTCTCAACATGTCCAAACTGTTTGCAGCTTCTACACTGAACAACTGGTCTGTACCAGCAGTTCTTATCCAAATGTGTGGTCTTCTTGCAGTGAATGCATGGTGGAAACCTCTTCTTCCCTGCATCTCTCATTGGTTCTCCCTTCTATCGACCCAAGGTTTCTTCCCTTTTTTACTAGAACTTGAGCCTTCCTTGGCCTTTGCTTGGAAAGCTCCTTCAGGATGCTCTTCCTGCCTATTGGCCCTCCTCTGCTCAAATGCATGTAAGGAATTTACCAACTTAAACAATGAGATGGTTGATAAGTCCCTCGAGTCCTCTAATGATGAAACCTTTGACTCAAACTTCTCAGGGAGAGTGGTGATGACCTTTTCAACAGCTCTGCTCTCACTGAAATCATCTCTAAGGAGCCTAATGTTGTTAACTATGGCCATTATCCTATCAGAGTACTGCTTAATGGTCTCTGACTCTCTCATCTTCAGGTTCTCAAAATCTCTCCTAAGGTTGATCAATTATTGCTGCCTTGTCTTGTTTGACCCCGCAAACTCCTCCTTTAGCTTCTCACATGCTTGCTTTGGTGAGTCACAAGCCATTATCCTAGTGAAAATCACATCGAATACCCCATTTTGCAAGCAAGCCATTGTTTTATGCTTCTTGGCACACTCTTCACTATGTTCCCTCATCTGTGCAATGGTTGGATTACCCTCAATAGAGGTGGTTCAATGTCATTCTCGACCACATTCCATAGATCATGTGCTTAGAGATATGTCTTCATCTTTACCACCCAAATGTGGTAATTCTCTCCCGTGAACACAGGTGGTGGAGGTGGTGTGAAGCTAATCCTTGCAGCCACAAAACAAACAGACCAGCAAAAACAGCTTCTACTTCTTTTCTTTCAAACACAAGTCACTCACAAACAAAATACAACCAAGGCCCTCAAAGACAACAAGCTCCTAATACCATTTGTTAAGGTTCAGTGGCAATTTATCCGGATGAAGTATGAAGCTCCGTTGAAACTAGAGCAACAAAGTAATAAATCCAGATAAAGAATGAAGGAGGTTAAGATTCAAAGACTTGAGAGTTGCAAGAGAAACAACCAAAAATAGAAGCAGAAAGATGGAGAAAAATTGAGAGAGCAAAATTAGCTATATTCATTACATTAATTTTTTTTAATATATAAGATGTACATATTGTACTATTACATAAAAATAACTTGTGCAAGTGAACAAACATTAAATACAACTTAATGATAACCTAGGACCTATCTAAAACTGGTAAGAGTTTGACTAACTTTATCCAAACAAAAAAAAATTTCTGTCAAATCAAATACAGGTCGGTTGTTACAAAAACATACTTAACCCAGATAACATATGATATATTTGTATGCTGCTGTATTTCATCCGGATAATGTACATACTGCTGTTTGTTGCCACCTTTTAACACATCTCCACATCTTGTCGTTCTAATGCATTCAAGTGATCACATTACTCCTTTAAGCACATTATTCGATCCATGTTTTTTTTTTTCTAACCGTTCAACTATTTCCTTGAATTTTGCCAATTCCTTTTCATTCAGATGGTGCCTTCCCCCATATGACCTCATTCCAGTATATAATTTTGAGTTTCTCAAAGGCTTTTTAAATAAAAGGGTACCACCAACTACAGTATCAAGGTGCATTCACGCATTTTTCTCGTAATCCACCATAAAAAATTAAGATTTGCTCGTGTATGGTAAAACCGTGATGGAACACTTGTCGCAGCATCCCTTTGAATCCTTCCTGTGCCTGCCAAAATGTGTAAATTCTTCTTGAACATACAAAAATTTTTGCCCAAGTTTTGATAGATTCAGGCTAAAGTTTCCAACCATTTACTACCTTCTCCACATAAAGTGAAGAGTATCAACAATAATTTTGCCTCTTGAGATTTTAAAATCGTACAAATATCCCTAGAGCGAATTAAATGAGAACTTGGGTTTGGGTTAAGGATAAAATAAGCCTAATCATCTTAGGATTTATTTCGGAAGAGTCTGTTTTTATTAATGGCTTTCTAATGCTAGATTTTGTTATTTCTATCCCTCAAGGAAAAATATGATCCCATAAACTCTGTTTTTGTTCTCCTATTACATCCGCCTACAATTAAATTAAAAATAATCTGATTAAGTTTTACTCTATTATTCTATAAATTTACCACCTCAATAATTTGATCGCGCAAAAAGTAGATACAAATAATGGTAAAAACAATATAAGCATGAAGCTTAAAAATCGTTGCCACTTTCCATCAATACTTGCAAGTATACAATATCACTCTCAAGTAATAAATTACAACGAAATCATTTTGTTGAAAGAAATATTCTGAAGATTATAATATAGACATTCACAATTTCTAAAATTATAAGATAAAAATCTCAACAGAGTAAATAAATAAAACAAATAAAAAAAATGTTAATGCAAAAGAGATTGAAGTGATGAAGTTTTACCCATTTAATTCGGTTATTGATAAGTCTAAGATTTAAGACTAAAATGACCTCATACATGCATTGGTGTATAGCTCACAGGGTCTTATAGGAACTAATTAAAACTTAATCATCACTCTCATCAACCTTCACTATCTAAATTGGTCTATATTTTAAGTCATCCTCAACAGTTGATGTATAACTTAGTAGATTTAGATAGTTATTCAATTAAATGGCCAAGGCTAAGCAAACACTTCGAATATTTAACTCTTCTCCAGATTATTTCTTAATCTAAATCTAAATGTTTACGAAGAACGAAGTTAACAATTAATCTCACTACAAATTAATAGCTCATCAACCTCATATTACTTAGTTTATAGCAAAAAAACAAGAACAATTTAAATATGTAAAATATTATTAAAATTATCAAATATCATAAAAAGAAACGAAAAATACAAATTATAAAAAATAATAATAATAACAACAATTGATTGATCACATCTAATTCATAATATACAAGGTTTAGAAGACGCATAAGGTAAGGCCATAAATCAATTTCTAAATTTTCTGCAGAAGTACACCAATAAGAAATTAACATAATTAGCTGAGTCTACCACCTACTATTGTTTTTAACCAGAATTCTCTTCGTTTTATTATTTTAAAAATCACATCCGAACAAAATCAACCTGAAAAAGCGCCACATCAATGGCCAACATGATCAGTCAAACAACATATTTAGTCAATCCGAAAACTCAACTAAATGCAAAGAAGAGAGATTCAAAAAAGTTGAAGAGCTTATGATACTATTTAGAAATAATTTTTTTCTAAAAAAACCAAAATAAATCTGAAATAAAAACAATTGAAAAAAATTTTATGTTTGAAAAAGTTGCAAATTGAATCCTTTTTCTATTTGAGAATTTCAATTCAATCATTAAAATCTTAAATATTCTGTCAAATTTTGTCAATATGTTGATTAGACTACATACAATATAATAGCCCTACTCAACTGACAGTTGTGTAAAGGTTGAGGGCAATGCTAGCCCTTGGAAGTAGAATGAAGCAATGGGTGGTTATTCAGATTCTAAGTGTGGTTATATGTTGGGAACAAACCATAGTTAATTCAGCATGCAAAATAATCCAAATCCACAACTGAATTCCAGAAAAGACAGAATAATGGAAACAATAGTATATTCAGTTCCCTCGACTCACTGTTATATAAACCAACAATGTATAAGGAGAAGCTAGAAGCCTTCATACCCATTAGATTCACGCACAAACCCCTTCACTAGATGCTTAGAAAAGGAGTAAACCTGCGTTCAGGGCGTTGAACGGAATTTGGCCATGCTTCAAACAAAAAACATCATGTTTTCCAGGTTTGCATGCAGCTTAAACCAGTCATGGAATGAAGCTGCAGATGACATTGATGATGACGATGTCATTGATGAAGATGAGGATGATGTTGAAATGGGAGATTGTCTTTCAATCATTGCCTGGTAGTACAGCCGCCCCCTATATGCAACAAGGTCGGCATAGTACACAGGTGGAACCAGAGATACTGGTTTTGTGCACCGTGCAAATGTAAAGCACATGTTGTAGATAAGCTTCTGCAACTGATCAGAAGAGAACCCATGCTCATCCAACAAGATATGGTAGTGTGTAGGCTTGCTAGTACCAAGGCTTCCATGGTGACTACAAAGATAGAAGTCAAACTCGAAAGGATGCACAATTTTAGTGTCAACAACTGTGCCAGGTGAAATATTACCAGTGGGACCCCCATCCCCCTTTCCCTCGGGAAAGAAACGAGTTTGGTGTCGCTTCTGAGCAACAATAAGGGTGATCGTAGGAAAATAATTGATTCTGCGGAATACACTCTTGAGATCCATTAACTCTTCATTAAGAACCATATCAAACTGACCCTCACTAACCCCATCACGGAAGAGCACAATTTTTTCTGGTTTAACATTATTTAGACGAGCATAAGATTTGACAAGCTCCAAACACATTTCACCGAACTCTAGGATCTGTTCTTTGCGATGGAACTGGGGTCGAACCCTTGCTGCATAACGATTAGCTTCAGGCCAGTTCATTGTTGCTACTACAGCAGCAATGGATGGGCTAGTCTTATTATGAGAACCAGGATGATTAACATCTGCTCCAATAAACATAACATGACCTTCACCATGGAAGTGGGGAAGCTGGTCATTCAGCTCCACATTGCTGCCCCCAAGCTTAGCATTGATTTTCAGAGCAAGATTAGCAAGGTATTGGTCCTGCCCTTTGTTCGCATGGATGCACAAGCAACACTGAGTCACCACACCAATTTTTGTCTCAGAGATCCACTTAAGACATCTGTAGCCATCATGCTTCCTCGACATTACACAAAGTAGAAATTGTAAATTTCCTCTACCAAGTTTATGTACTCGACGAGTAACATTTTCAAGCAGTTGAAGAAGTCCATTCCCATCAGAAAATATTTGCATTCGAGCCGGTTCATACAAGATGGGGTCATCCATTGTCATCCCAAGATTCCTGCACCTATTCCTCAGCTTTGGAATGAATGAATCACAGTTCAGTTTCAATCGATCAGCCTGGGTAAAGTCTATCACAGCCCAGCACTGAATTGCTTTGCCTACCACAACAGCTTTTCCAACCAGGTTCCACTGGCATGTGTTTTTGTCAACTGTTATCTTCAACAATTTGCCAGTAGTCGGGGCAGCCAACTTCAAAACTGGAGGTCCAATCACACGTCCTTCCACTGGTGTCATCCTAGTATCAACTTCAATACCAAAATTTTGGATAATGTTTCCACTGCCAGAAAAAAAAAATATTAGTATAATATTATACTAGATTATGTAACACATATTATGTGAGTAACAGAATAGATAATATACATGATTAATCTTTTTAAGAAAAAAATATCTTCGAAGATAATGGTAATTTATAAAAGTAGAGTGTTTTTAGGAGGGTGTTAGTTTTTCAAGAGTGGGAGTGGGAAGTCTGTTTTGAAAGAGTGGATGCTTTTATTTATAAAAATATAATATAAAAACATTTAAATAGCATAATTATGCTATTATTTGAGTGAATTTTTTTAAAGAGGAGTTTTTGGTAAAATTAAATGACTACTTAACTCGTGACACCGAACTTAGTCAAGGATTTTAGATATGGCATAAATATAAATATCTATATAATTACACAAGATTTCAAGAAAATTCAACAATGCAAAAACAAATTCATATTACAGGTTACCTTTTCAGTGAGTGAGTATTAAGGTATTAGAATAGGATGATGCATGCAACTTTCTTAGGTAAATAACACGTGTACACTGTCAGTGAATTGGAAAGTGTTTTGGATCATATAGAACACCCAAAAAAGCGATCAAAACTCTAATCATTCATGCCAAGAATGCACCCTATTGACGAGCATAACCAAAACTTACTGACCAAGGCACTTATGCAAGACGGAAATTTCAACAGTAGCCAACTAATAGTATTCACCATCATGGCATGAAGTTCAGAACTGAATACACGGCTATCTAAATTGACTTTACAGTGTATTAGACAATTGCATCAACACAATGATATATAATTGTCTCAACTTATATACAGGATGAAGACCAAAAACTTGTTTAGAAAGGAAAGAGAGTAAATGTGTCCCCCTGCTCTAAAGTTCAAGAATTTTCAATGTGCCAAACAGGCAGAAAATTAATGTTGAAAAACTAATAATTGCAATAAAAAGGGGAAAAATGCTTTGTCGGAAACAAAGCAACAAAACAGACAAGTCATGAAAGCATGCATAGAAATAAAAGGCTCAGTTGTTTTGTATACATACCCACATGGTCCATCCTTGGATTGAACCATACCACAGATCTTGCTTTGTCTTTCATGTGGCTTTGCCAGGGATATGTTCTTCAACATAAAAGCTGCTTCTCGATCCAAATCATCCTTTGGATAAATCTGACCCTCAGCTAAGACACAATACTCCATTGGGACATAGTTCATCCGATTGTTCCTGCTCAAATCTAGGCAAGGAATATCCAAATATCTAATATTACTGTCATATTTCTCCCTGAAATAATCAATGAGTCTAACTCTCACTTGTGGATCATTTGCATCTGGAAATGAAACATGGCGAGTGTCATCTCGCGTCAACCCAACTATAACATACTTCTGTTTGGTTCGTCGATGGGTTACATTAACCTTGAGGTTTTTCAAGGCTTGATCAACATCTCGTCTAAACCTCCGAAAACTATTCACATTAAACTCAGGAATGTGCTCAGCTAGAAAATCTAAAACTGGCATTTTCTTGCGAAATGCTAAAACTGAATAATCCAAGCAAAGTGCTAGACCCTGGTACGTGGGCTTGAGACTATATTGGATTCCTCTAGAAGCTGTGATGCCATATCCAAGATCATCTTCTGGACAAGATTCATAAGGATGGAAGCTCCGGCCAGCAGGAATCATATGCATTACCGGATTCTCCTTCATAACTACATCCATCCCCTGTAATATGTCACGAGGTATTGAATAGGCTTTCCTAGACAAGTAATCCCGCAACTTGCAGAGCTTGAGCTCATTCACAAGCTTTATAGAAAAGATGTATGTACGGGCCATCACGTCTTCCCCCTCGGACAATTCCACCTTGAATTCCCCTTCAGGTAATCGAACAGCACTAAATATATTCTTTTCACCATCATATGCGGTCATCAACAATGGCAATTGAGGATTATCAGTGAATAGTTTTTTCCGGATACTAGACAATAATGGCTTAGATAGTTTGGCAGGGCGACCATTCCTAGGAGACTCCAGTTGCCTGACATCAACATCATAATGCCTTATGATACTTTCCGGATTGAACTTCACCCGAAAATGATTAACATTAAGCCTGACAGTTGCAAGAGCAGTTCTTCCACCTTTATCCGGTCGCATAATTGGGTTATGTCTATTTTGATTCTCGGAAGATAATGATGTAGAAGCCAACTGCTCTGAAACATTCATCACAACAGAATCTGTAACGAAAAAAAAAAGGGAAAATTGTCAAAAGCAAAGTAACAACTCATGCCTAAAGCCATACCAGATTTAACTTAATCATCAACACCAACACATGCCTAAAATCGTACCAAATTTAAGATCAAATGAAATGGTTTATACCTGGGACAGACTGTGGAGGAGGAGGACTAGGAGGCAATGCAGGTATGTTATCTTCAGGCTCCAGTGTTGGGGCAGCAACGGGCCTGAAAGGCCTCCTCCCTCGCCCACGACCAGTTCCGCCGCCTCTGCCGCTGGCTGATTCCGCCTCATAACTATAATTCGGTCTCTCCGGTTGAAGCCGAGGAACCCACCCTCCCCTTCTACCACGACCACCACCAGCCTGACCACCCCTCGCATCGCCGTCCTGATAAGGACCCACTTGAGAGTGAGTTGGGTTCCAGTTGGCCCCACTTTGCCCTTGGCCTATGGGCGCCTGATACGGAGGCTGATGATCCGCGCTGCCATCTCTACCTCTTCCTCTTGCTCTTCCTCTTCCACCACCATAGTAACGACCTCTTCCGCCATTTCCTCTTTCTCTGTAGGCACCACCACCTTTCTCCATTGGACTCGGGAGCACAACTAGGGCAAAAATCGAACTCGGTCTTTACAGAATCAGTAAGCACCAACAGATTATACAAACAAACAAAAAAGAAAATTAAATTCAAAGTTGACTGTAGTCTAGCTACGGAATACACGGGAAATGGAGCCGGAATCGTGAGTTTATAATAAAGGGAGAGGGTCGGATAATGAAATTACAGAAATAACCTTACGATGGATTACTGCTTGAAAGCGCGTTTTATTATTACAGATAATTGACAATGATAAATGATTTGATTAGTAATAAAACATTGATGGAAGGAGCGAAAGTTAGGATAGGAATCTAAAGAAATTCCAGAAACTTCGATGGGTTCGAGGAAGCTGAGGGGGTTTGTCGCTGGGAGTGTGTGGGGGTGGCGGAGGATCTCATGCCGTATTACCTTGATACTCCACGATTAACTCTTCCAACTCCTTTTCATTTTCACACGCATGGTTTACTTTTCCAACTTCTTTTCATTTTCACGTGTATTGTCTGAATTGTTAGTAAAAGAAAATTAAATATATTATTAATACATAATATTAAATTAAAAAGTTGTTAAATTAATGAATATAAAATTTTATTTTTAAAAAATTAAATATCAAGTTAACTTGTTTTAGACTATTTTTATGGGCATTACCTTTTTAGAAATATCTAAATATATCATATATCTTTCCTATTTAGGATTATATTATATATATTTCTTGTTTGGGAATATATTATATATCTTTTCTATTTTTTACGTAAAAATATTATATATACTAAGGGATTACTCTATTCTTGTTAACTTGTGACATCAACGCAATCAATGATATTATATATACAAATTTAGTAAGAGAATATTTTATGTTAAAAGTTACTTTTTCAAAATTTACTTAAGAATTATTATTGGTATAGTGATAAAAAATTTGTTTATAAATTCATTAAATATAAGTTTAATCTCTAGACATGTTAATTTTAATTCTTTTATTTTAAAATTATATAAATGTATAAAAATATAAAAATGTCATCAAAATATAATAATAATAATAGTCATTTGATAAAAATGTATATTAATTATTTTCTAATCGAGTTGGTTCTTAGTTAACTAATCATATCAACTTAACAAGAAATTTTATTAATAATACAAATCATAAATCATATATTAATGCTACCATCAATAATCAAAATTAACACTATATCAAACATATTAGTATGTTCTTTTCTACATTTTATTAGGCTAAAATTAAAACACTAATAAGAATATATAAAAAAAAAAAGAAAAGATAGATGAGTAAATTGCACCAACAGTACTTAAACTTTGTTAAAATTACTTTTCAGTCACTTAAATTTTAAAAGTTACATAATAGTTATTAACATTATCAAGTTTTTATATTTTGGTCACTCATCCATTAACTTCCTTTAAGAAGATGATGTGAAGCATTAATTTAAAGGGTTAACAACTAGTTTAGCCCATAAAACAAGGGCAAAGCCAGAACAATTTTTTAGAGGGGCCGGATGAAATTTTAATTTTTTATAGTCCATATCTTTATAACTTTTAAAAGATTAAATCGAATTTTTATAATTTTAGGAAGTCAAAGTATAATTTTACCTTTATTAATTTAAAATTTTAAAAAAATTTCAAGAGCCTAAATAGTAATTTTACATTTTAAGGAGCCAGGCCTGCAAGGCCCCTAAATTCGCCACTACCCTAAAATATCAGTTTTCATACTTTGTTAACATTTTCTTAAAAATGTTTCAAAAAGTAAAAAAAAAAAAAAATATATTAAAAATATAAAATAATTAAAATTAATAAATATAATAGAATATTATAAAAATTATTAAAAAATTATAAATTCATTACTAAACAATACATTCTGGAAATAAGAATTTTAAATAATTTATTTAATTTAAATTTATTCAAAAACAAAAAAAAAATTAAAGATTAAATTGAAAATATTATTACCATTTGCCCGTCGAGTAGTTGTGGCTAAGGCAACAAGGCCGTCCAGGTTATGATTAATTTCTGAAATCTCGAAATATCCATCAGGCTCCCCAAAAAGGATGTGCCATTTCTTTTTTGGGTAAACTAATAAATGGGTACCCAACTATGCTGATGTTCCTGTTTTGGTCACCTAACTTTAGGATTCTTCAATTTAGGCAAGTTTTTTTAATTAGTATGATAACATATTTAGTCCTCAATACTTACATATTCTATCAACTTGATCCTAATTCAAAATAATTTAATAAATTTATCCCTTCACATTTACAAATTCTATCAATTTGACTCTCAAACTTCCTACCTAAACTTTTAACTTTTAAAATAGACATCCCATATCTATAAATTTGTAAAACCCATAAAAAAAAACTCCAAACTTTGATATATGTTTAGGTTTTACATTCAACTAAGTATGGACATATGAAACTTACGTGTTGGAGCAGCAGATTCTTGGTTTTGAGTCCAATGGACTTATATTTGTCTTTGGTTTTATTCTTTAAATAAAAAAAATCATAATATATATGGGTTAAATTTGATTTATTGATGGTATATATAATTTATGTATTATCAATAAATTACATGATAATACATCATTTAATATTTTTTAAATTAAATTATTATAATTACTTAACTTTATTTTGATTGATGTGTCATCATTTGATTTATTAGTAATGAATAAAATTATATACTGACAATATACCACCAAATATAAATAAACATATTCAGAAAAAAAAAGTAATAAAATCATTTGATAAAAATTCAATTACCCCTTGTTGTTTTAAAAATACTCAATCACTCTCGTAAGGTTTGACAAAAATCCATTAGCCCCTAAGATATATTTTTTAAATTATTTTTAAATAAAAGAACAATTTTACCCTTTCTTAATTAATCATTATTCTATTTATTTTTGTTATCTTTAATCTTTATGTTCAATAATATTCAATTAAAAATAATAAAAATATAATTAGTTCTAAAAATATTTTTGTTATTAAATTAAAATATAAGTTGCACTCTATCCTAACCATTTGTTTTATTAGAGAAGTTTTTTTTCCTATTTTTTGAGTTTTAGAAATTTATAGATGTGCAATGTATATTTTTGAAGTTCACAAACAAAAATATTTTAGGTCTGCTACTCTAGCACGTTTTTATCTGTTGCCCTAGCATATTTAGGCTTTTTTGTTTTTATTCTTCAGTACAAGATTTTGATTGATTTCTTCTTGGTGATTTAGTGGATTATAGTGCGTGATCTGTGAGGATTTTAGGCGTTTTTGGATTATGGAGACTAATTTTGCAGATTTGTCTTTGGATGAAGAAGAGGAGAAGGTCTTGCAAGTTCAAGGGATTGCGAAATCTCAGAGTACAAGAGGGATTTATGCCTAATAGGATGTTTTATTGCGGCCAATATTGTCTATTTTCCTGAAATGAAGAGCATTATGGCGGATATTTGCCATCCAGTAAGGGTGTTTAGATCTCGGATCTAGGTGATAAGAGATTTTTATTCCCATTTTTTCACAAAATGGACATGGATCGGGTTCTAAATGGAGCACCTTGGACTTTTAACAATCATCTATTGGTGTATTGTTGCTTGGAGAATAGAGAAGATCCGATGAAGGTTCCGCTGATCTTTTCATATTTTTGGGTACAAGTTCATAAGTTACCCTCGAGGCTGTTTTCGGGACTTGTTGCCAACCAATTGGGTGGTTTCATTGGTAAACTTTTAGAATACGATTTTAAAAGTTAAAGTAAGGGGGTACGAAGTTTTTTATGAATCAAGGTTCAGTTGGATGTGAGGAGGCCTCTGAAGTGAAAGAAGAAAATTATGTTAGGATCCAAGAATTGCACGTACGTTAGTTTTAAATATGAGAGATTAACAATGTCTTGTTTCTATTGTGGACGGTTAGGACTTAATGATTCTTTTTGTTTGATTCGAATGTTGAAAGGGGAAGAAAGTATACAGATGGGATAGGATAGGATTTATCCCTTCGAGCACAATCTAGGAAGGTTGTTGCTATGAATAATGTTTAGCTGATAGAGGAAACAAATAAGGGGATGAGTGAAGGTTCCATGGGATGTTCAAGTAGGGGAAGGGTGAAAGGAGATGGAATTGGAAAATATCTGGATTAAGAGTAGATCTGATGTTAGGTTTAAATTTGGAATAAGATATAAGGAATTTATCGAGAAAGATTAGGGAATGAGCATAAATTTTGGGGCAGATTGATATGGAGCATGATATAGAATAGAGGCCAATTGAAAGTAGAGACAGGAACAAGAGCCCTCGACAGGAAACTGAGAGCACAAGTGATTCTGGGAAGGATGAATCAGTGTTGGTTAGAAAGGAACGAATAATGGGGAAAGTTCATTTTATATCGGCGACTACCAAGAGTCAAGCCGACCAATCGCAATGAAAATGTTGAGTTAGAATGTTTATGGTTTGGGGAGCCCACAGGCAATTAAAAGGCTTCAACGTACGCTGAAGATGTATAATCCTCATATAGTTTTTTTTTATGGAGACTAAATTGAACAATAGGAGAATGGGAAATACTCGGAGGAGGTGTGGTTTCTTGAATGGTTTCGACATTTTGACTGATGGGTCTAGAGGTGGTTTAAGTATGGGGTAAAGAGGGAATGTAGAAATCTTTATTAAGAGTTATTTTGGGAGATATATTGATATTATTGTGGAATACTTAAAGGATAACAAAAAGTGGACATTTATTGGGTTTTATGGTGCCCCTAATGTGCGAGATAGGAGTGAGGCAAAGAACTTATTGAAAAACTTGAGGCATTCGCAAGACCTTCCTTGGTTGGTATGTGGAGACTTTAATGAGATCATGTATTCTTTTGAAAAGGTTGGGGGTTACCTCAAGATGAGAGGAGAATGAAAGCCTTTCATAGAGTATTAGAAGAATGTTGACCAATAGATGTGGGATATTTTAGGACTTGGTTCACTTGGGAAAAGGGAAGTCTTTCGGAGACAAACATTAGGGAAAGATTCGATAAGGGAGTGGCGAATACAGATATAGTGGCTTCATTTCTAAATTTATTGATTCGCCATCTTCCACACTCGTATTCTGATCATTGTCCCATTCTTATTCAATTTGAAGTGGAAGGTTTTGTTTTTTGAGGCCGAAGAGATTTAGGTTTGAAGTATGGTGGGTAATAGAAGAATCCTTTGAAAAGGAGGTTAAAAGGTTATAGGGATCTACTGATGGTGATATCTGTCGAAACCATTTTTAAAAATTTTTAAAAAATATGGTGATCGACTTTGAAAATCATGGAGTCGCCACTAATCTTTTTTTGTTTAGGTGCGATTGGATCACCTTGTAAAAATTTGGCCCGCGTAAAAAAATAGGGTTCAGAAGTCGATTACATACAAGGATAGATTAGCACCTTCGTATGCCCAAAATTGGTACCATTTTAATCAATAATTGTCCCAATATTGAAAATTTTGAAAAGATTTAAAATGTGATTCTTTTTGAATATTTTATAATGGATTTTAAGATTCACTCGTTTCGAAAGAATAAAATGCCACATCCAGCATGTTAGGATATAACATTTTAAAATTCTCAGAACCGAGATCATCTCATAATTTTTAAAACATGCAATTAAAAGGGTATTTAGTTATTTAGACAAATGAAAAATCGCAACCCAGCACGTTAGGGCACAATTTTTCAATTTCGTCAAATACTAAATATTGCATTATTTCAAACTTATTTAAATCGATAAAATTGAAAATGATTTAATGCATTTAATTTGAAATAGAATAAACACTTAAGTTAAAATCATGAAGCTATAATACATCAAATAATCATGGAAAAAGACATATAACAAGATTGCTTAAACAATGCATAAAGATATAATATTACATCACATGAATATTGATACTATCACAAAATAACAAATTTGCAATTGATACCAATTAATTATAAGCATGAGGTAGTAAACCTTAAAACTAATAGAAAGTAAAAAAATTAAAATGATAATATGTAAATTATAAAATTTATAAACCTCAATTTAAAATCGAATAAAAGAGTTTGGCATGAAATATATTACACGAAATAATGATAAATACCAAAAATTTTAAAAGAAATATTTTACATAAAAATGACGCATAACTCAATTTGAAACCAATTTTATAAACGATGAAAATGTAATAAAATATATTTAATGTAATAGTCATGTATATAAGTATTTTAAAATACAATATGTATATATATATATATATATATATATATGCATAAATAGCTAATAGAAAACATTAAAATAAACCAAATATGATTTAAAACGAAATGGTTAAAAATACATGAGATTTGAAATGTACTTAAAATAATATATATATAAAAAGTAAACAATAAAATATTTACATCTAATATTACATTAATTTTAAATCAAATATACATTCAAGATAAAGTTTTGAAAATGACAATTTAGATTTAGTAAAAAGACCTAATTTCAATATTATCAACCAAAATAATTTAAAATTTTAAAAACATACTTTGATTGAAGTGAAAACAAGATCTAAAGAAAAAAACAAAGAAGATATCCAAATAGAATCTAAAACATAAATAAAATAAATGTAAACTTGTAAGGATTGAAAACGCAATTTAGTCAAATTTTGAAAGGAAGCTTTTGAACGAAGACCAATTGAAAACTAAAAGTAAATTTTGATTTAAAAAGTAAAACAGATTGCATTTCACGGCAACGTTTCAAATCCATTGAATTTTGATTTAAACGGTACCGTTCTGCATACTTAAGAAAACAAAACCCTAAAACGCACACACATATTTCATTTTCAAAGAACACAGCCACCATTACTCATAAACACCTCTCCCTTTCGATCGGCCGAAATAAAGAGGTTAATTGACCGCCATTATGCCACCACGAAGACGTACGGACAATTCGAATAAATGCCGATTAAGTTCCATCTAAAACCAATATTTGAAGCTTCTAATCTCTATTTAAACTTCGATAATGGCGAAGCAAACAAAGATTTGAAGGCAAAATCAACAGATAAGTATATTCTTATTTTCTTTGCGCATGCACGGGGAAAAAAAATTGGAATCGGGAAATCACCTTTTGAAAACGAATCTTTGATTTCGAATTTTCTTTGCTTTTGCTCAAGAGTCAGTAACCTTTACAGATGAAATGCTCGGCTTTTTATAGCCCAAATCGAAGAAAGGTGACATGAAATACACGTTTAATTTCTTATACAATATTCCTATTACTATTCTGTTACTGCTGACTATGTTTCTTTTGCTAGTATGCACAACGTGAGAAAAATCCCCTTGTAGGCCGAGAAGAGACTGCACAGGTGAGCCACTCGTGTGAGCGCGATGAACGACTCCAGAAAGTTCCAGCACTTCCCAGATTAATCTCTTTGCTGTATTCGGACTAAGGCTCTGAATTTGGGCCACTAGAATGCATCTGGGTCATACCCGATTTGGATCTCGGGTCATATCCAATTTTAGGTTTCGGGTCATACCCAATTTAAATCTAGGCTAAATATTATTTTGGGCCTATGTTTAATGTTTGGATTTTTGGTTTAATTTATTTTGGGCTTTGTATTTATGGACTTTGCATTAAAACTTTAGATTTTTATTGGTTTTTATTTTTGAATTTGGTTTAATTTGGACATGAATTTGGGCTCTAGTTTATTGAAAATAAACAATGGATTCGGCCTGTATTGATGAACTGATAAATTTGGATTTTTCTTTATTTATTTTTAGACTTGAATTTGGGTTTGAATTAATAAGATTTGGGTTATGGATATAAATTTGGATTTGTGGCCTTATGTAATTTATTTTTGGGCATTTTAATAAGCCCGGGCTAAATTAGGCTATTACAATATCTTTTGTTAAATTAGAGTGCGTGAAGGTGGGGTTGGGTAAATGGGCAAAATTTATTGGGCAAAAGGAGGGGATTAAGAGAGATTTGACTAAGAAACTGAGCAAGTTACCGGAAATGGATAGAGATGATGGGAATCTGGTGGATTTAATTGACACAATAATTCAATTAAATTTGGAAATGCACAAAGATGATATATATTAGGAGCAGAGGGCTATAGCGAATTGGTTGAGCTGGGTGACAAGAATACGATTTTTTTCACAAATTTTCATCTCAACAATGGAACATGAATAGAATTGGGGGGCTACAATATGAAGATTGTAGAGTAACGATGGATGAGGTTAAGATGGAGAAGACTGCTCGTGGTTATTTTCAGAATTTGTTCTCTACGAATAGGACAATAGCCATGGATCATATACTGGTAAGAGTCAAAAATTTTGTTTATGATGAAGCCAATCGAATGTTAGTGGAGAAATATATGGAGGATGAAGTGATTATAGCCTTGAAAGGGATGGGTCTGACTAAGGCACTGGGTGAAGATGGTTTTCCGGCTCTATTTTTTCAAAAATGTTGGCATATTTTGGGGAAAGACTTTACTTCCCATTGCTTGGTGATATTGAATGAATGTAAAGCTCTTGATACCTTGAATAATACTCATATTATACTTATCCTAAAAATTAATCACCCGATGAGTTTGACCAATTTTAGGCTTATTGGCTTATGTAACATTATTTATAAGTTGATAGGTAAGGTGATTGCTAATCAGTTTTAGAGTGTTTTAGATTATTGTATTGATATTGTATAAAGTGTTTTTTTACCAAGACGTTTGATCTCTGATAATGTGTTGTTAGCTTATGAGATTCTATATTCTTTTCGAAAGAGGAGAGGGGGAAGAAGGGTTTTATGGCACTAAAGCTTGATATGAGTAAAGCGTACGATCAGGTTGAGTGGGGTTTTCTTAGAATAATGATAGAGAAGAAGGGTTTTGATAAAAAATGGATAGACTTAATCATGACGTGTATTTCCTTGGTCTCATATTCAGTAATTGTCAATAGAAAGGTTGACGGTGCTGTTAAACCGAGTAGAGGACTACGACAAGGTGATTATTTGAGCCTGTTTCTTTTTTTGATATGTAGCAAGGGGCTGTCGACTTTGATGAAGCTGGCATTGAGTGAAGGTTTAATAAAAGGGGTTAAGTTTAGTAGATGGGGGCCGCAACTAACACACCTTTTTACGGATGACTGAATACTATTTGGGGAAGCTAATGATAAGGGGGCTCAAACGTTAAATCAAGTGTTAAGAGAATATGAGATATTTTCTAGTTAATACATTAATTATGATAAATAGTTTGTCTTTTTTAGCTCAAATACCTCTGAGGGAGATAGATTAGTGGTTTTGAGAATTTTGGGGGTAAAAAATTTGAGTGATACTGAACGATATTTAGGACTCCCAAATTTGGTTGGTCGATGAAGAAAATGACATTTTAGGGCTTAAAGGACTGATTTAAATAGAAAATTGATAGTTGGAGCACCAGGTTTTTAATCTAGACAAGGGAAAAAAGTTTTTATTAAAGCCATTCTTCAAGCTATCCCAACGTATTATATGATGTGTTTTTTGTTACTAAATCACTCTGTGGGGAACTGGAGAGCATAATGGCTCGATTTGGTGGTAGAAAAGACATGGCAAAATTGCACTCATTGGTGTAATTGGGGTAGGTTGTGTGACCTCAAAGAAAGTGGAGGGTTGGGTTTCCAAAGCCTTACTAAATTTAACCTTATCTAGTTAGCTAAACAGGGTTGCATTTAATTCAAAATCTGAATTCATTATTAACGCGGATTTTAAAAGCTAGATATTATTCGTAGTGTGATTTCTTAGAGTCCAGATTAAGGAGTTTACCTTCTTATACCTAGCAGAATATATAGGCAACAAAGGGAATCTTGCAGAAAGGGCTATGTTGGAGAGTAGGAACAAGTGAAAAGATATCAGTGGTTGATGATGCATGGATACCAGGAGCTGTGAATTATAAAATCAGTGGTAGTATTAGTACAAGGGTATCTGAGTTAATTAATTCACCAACTAGAACATGGAAAGTTGAAGTTGTTAACACTACATTTTCTGAAATTAATGCCGATAGAATCCTGCGAATCTCGTTAGCCATGGTGGAGCACAAGGATATGCTAGTGTAGAGGGGTGAACTTTCTAGTGATTTCTCAGTGAGGAGTGGTTACAAATTATTACTTGAAAATAACTACGACCCAACTACTACAAACTTACAAAAGAATATAAATAATTTTTACAAGCGATTGTGGAGCCTCAACTTAAATGCAAAACAAAATATTACAATTTGGAAGATTTCGTGGAACTTTATGCTTATTTTGATTAATTACATTTTCGAAGACTTTGGGTAAATACAGTTTGTCCAATATGTGGAGGAGGAGTGGAAAGTATTCAACATGTATTTCGAGTTTGCCCTATGACATTGGAAGCGTGGAATTCTTTAAATCTTATGTGGGTTGTCTTTATGGCAAATTTAGATAATTGGGAATGGCTCACCTTGTAACAACCTATTTTTTGGTGGAATTAGAACAGTGGTTTCTGGACAACAAATCCGAGATGAAAATAAAATTTATTTTTATTTTATTACATGGTCCGTAATATGATAGAAATGTTATGTGAAAATTTTGATAAGAAAATTTTACCGATTTTGTGTTTAATTAAGAGAAAGGACCAAGTCGCATAAGATGTTAAAGTGGAATTCTAGAAGCTATAAGGATTAAATAGCTATGGAATTCAAAACTAGAGGTCCTTATATGGTAATTAGACCATTAAAGAGTACATGGAAAATATCTTTGGTGATTCTTCCATGGAAAATTAAAAAAAGGCTAAGGACTAAATTGAGAAGTGAGTTAATTTAATTAAATTAAAAAGATGAAAAGAATTATCATATTATTTTCTCATCTTCTTCCCAAAATAAAACATGGAAAAACTAGGAAAGAGAAAGCAAGCTTTTTTGGTCAAATTGGATCCGAATAGACCTAATTTGGAGCTAGAACGAGGAAAAAGGAAAATATCGAATTTGTAGACTTTCGTACATAAACATTGTCGAGGTAAGTTCGTGTAACTAAATTGTGTTTAATTACATGATTGTATTGAATGTGTTTATGTAAATTGTATAAATGCCATAAATATAATATATGAAATGTTTACATATCTAATCAAGCCCGATAAATACAAATGATTAAATTAAATGATAAGGTCCGATATATGATAAAGGATAAACGATAAACATATTACTTAAATGCTTGAAATAAATGAGGAATGTGTTAATTTGAATTATACAAATATTGTGGATGTATAAAATAATCACATGCTCGATAATGCGTGAAAAGGATGAAATCCCGATTGAATATTGGATTTTGATGGATAAATGTGAAAATGAATTGACGGTTTATAAATAGGTGATTTCTTAAAATGAATAAGGTCCTGCATTTGTTACTAAAGGGATTTAGCTCAGACGAGTAATCCTATTGACCTCATTTATGATAGGATTTAGCCTAGACGGATAATCCTAATATAAGCCCTCCCAAAGAATATATGTAAAATGGATTTAGCCCGGACGAGTAATCTGAATTATATATGGGTCTGGATTTAACCTGGACTAGTAATCCAGATAAAGCTCTATAGAGTATTTGTCATTGCAGGGGATTTAGCCTGGACTGGTAATCCCGACAATACTCTTTGAGTACATGTTACAGGGGATTTACCCTGGATTGGTAATCCCGCTGTAAGAAATGAGGTTCGCAGGAGTGTGCTCTCTAAAAAGGATATATATACGAATTAACAGTTAATGAGATTGTACACTATAAGTGTACTACTTGATATCCATCGAAATTTCAAGAAATTCAACGAGATAAAAATAGGAAATGGAATACACAAGATGATAATACATGAGATGATGATACAAGAGATGATAATACTCGAATGATAATACATGAAATGATAATACACGATAATTGATATATGGAAACATGAAATTATGATGTTTGTACATGGAAATCATTTGATGAGAATGTTCATCCTTGATTATAGACTTGTGCTCCTTGAGCAAATTACTACTTTTATGACCTTGATATTTTTAACGATACGAGTAAGGCTCTGACATGAAATATCCTGAACTCGAGATAAATTAATATGAAATTACATTGGAAATATAAAGAGATGATTTATACAAGTTAATGAATACCTGATATGGAAAGTATGTGTTCATGGAAACTTGATTGCTGTTAAGCCCATATTGTTTTGATGTTAATATGGAATATATGAATAACAAGGGCAATGAGGATATATGTAAGGCTTGAGGTCAAATTGATTGAGTATGCCTTACATAGTTACCTCAAAATAGAATGAATAGTAAGTTAAGTACCATGTTATATGAACTTACTAAACATTTTATGCTTACTAGTTTTATTTTACTGTCTTATAGTAAATCGAAAACTTATAGAATTGGAAGCTTGGTGGAGATCACTCACATTATCCGTTGACCCATGTTGGTATAAAATGGTAAATCAATTATGGTTATAATGATATATATTGGATATATTGGCTCTATTGGCATGTAAATGTAAATGATGTTTGTGATCTAGCTAATGGAATGACTAGTAATGGTTTGTTCTAATATGGTTGTAATGTCTAACTCAAGGTCTTAACTAAAGTAAGATTATAGATATGCATGCAAGAGGAAATATGGTTTTTGAATGATGAAATTGATGGGGAATCAGTTATAAATTGCTTGGTTGGTATTGGTATGATTTGGTGCAGGTATTGGATGAAAATGGGTGAGAAATGAGGCTTGGATATAGCCTTATTTTTTTCCACACGGGTAGACACACGGGCATGTATCTAGGCCTTGTCTGACACACGGTCTATAACATGGGCGTGTAGCTTGGCCGTGTGTCCTCTTCATCCAAAAATTGCAAAACAGAATGCTTAGAATCAAGTATGCGGGCTATCACATGGGCATGTGCCTTACCCGTGTGAGGTACACCACCTGACTACACGAGTGCATGATACGGCCGTGTGAATCATGCACCTATTTTTGAAAATTCGAATTAACCACACGACCTAGCACACGGGCGTGTGACTTGGCCGTGTGAGATCAATTTGTTCAAGGGTTGCAAGTCAAAGAGTTATACGGCTTAATGACATGGGCGTGTGAAGCTACACGGCCTGAAGCGAGGTAAGGCACATGGGCGTGTTGACCACACGGCTAGACCACACAGGCGTGTCCCTTGTCCACACGGGCATGTGACCCTTGTAACTAAGGAAAATTTTGGGATTTTGCGAAAAATTCCTTGAGATTTTGATTTAGTCCCGGTTTGATCCCAATTTATACTTTGGGCTTCGAGAACCCATCTAAGGGACATTATGATACAATCTTGATAAACAAATAGTACTTGATTCAGTTTAATACAAAATAATCTGGTAAACTGTGGTAATGCCTTGTACCCTATTCTGGCGATGGATACGGGTAGGGGGTGTTACATACCAAGTTGTTTAGACAAAGCTCAATTTCTTAATGTTGTTTATTCTGTTGCGCCTTATGGGTGATCTGGACAAAGCGAAATAATAAGTTGCATGAAGGTAAGGGTAGTACTAGAAAAGGGATTATTGAAATGACCAATAGATTTATCAGAGAAATTGATGAAGTAGGGAATAGTAGTGTCGAAATGGAGGCCTCCAGAAACCCAAGTTGTTAAGATTAATTTTGGTGTAGTGTATGATTGTAATCAACTCAGATCGGCTTCGGGGTTGGTGGCTAGAAATGGTAAAGGAAAGGTGTTGGCCCCAAAATCAATTTTGTGTACAGAGGTTGCCTCTTTGTTTGCAGCGAAGTCCTATGCATGTCTTTATGCAGTGCGAATAGGGTTAACCATGAGAGTAGGCAAGATTGAGGTTAAAGAAGATACATTAACAATCATAAAGAAGTGTCAGTATACAACCATCAACAAGTTGATTATAGTAGTATATATTCGAGACATTCAACATAGCAAAAATTATTTTCAAAGTATCCAGTTTAAACATGTTTCAAGATTGACAAATAAAATAGCCTATAGAAACGTAGAAGAGAGTTTAAAAAGGCAAGAAGAGGTTTACCTGGAAGGATCGATGCCTGGGTATGCTATGGAATCATTGAATTCTGGTCGACAAAGTGAGTGAGAGCCTGATTGAGGCAAACCGATGAAGCAGAAAGGTTGAGGATACAATCTACAAATGTAAAAAGTTAAATTTAGTGAATTATTTAAAGTTAGAATCCAATTGATAGAATATGTAAGTATTGAGGACTAAATGTGTTATTATACCAGTTAAAAAAAAGCTTTCCATTATCAGTTTAAGGGTGGATGATTGAAACAAGAACGAATTCAAATATTAGTGCTTAAATTTAAAAAATTTAAAATTAGATAATCTAAACAAAAGCAAAAATATAATCAAATAACCATTTATATAATTACCCTTACTTTTTTAACATCGTGTCATTTATACTCATCCTGCTTAGCATTAACAAATAAGAGAATTTTGGTAAAAAGTCATAATCCATTTCAAATTTATGCAAATCTAAAAAATTCAACTTCAGCCGATTGAGTCTTAACTTAATTGGTATGGACATTGTTACTAATGCAGGAGGACGTGGGTTCAAGTGCACAAATCACATTACCTTTCTATTTATGAGTTGGGAGAGAGACTATGAATAGTGTTAGGCATTATGTAAAATTAAAAATAGACACGATCAAAACTTATAATGAAATTGTTAAAAAAATGGCTTAATGGTGTAAAAAACCTTCAAACTTTACAAAAAAAAAAAAGCAATGAAGCCTCTCCTTTTTTTGGCACTCAATTGAGCACTTAAACTTTCAAAATGCACCAAAAAAGTTTAATATTGTAATAGCCCATTTTTTAGTGGTGTCGAAAAAAGTGGTTTCGGGGCCACCTAATTCGACGAATAAGTTCGTAAATATTATTATTTAATATTTACGAGTCAAATGTGATTTTAAAAAAGTTTTTTATATAGTGATTTTTTTATATTGATGATTAATTAAGTTCAAGTGGTAAGACCCTAAGGTCAAATGGTTTTAGAAAATGAGGTATCAGGACCTTGTTTCTATAAATCGAGCCATAAATATTTTTATAAATATTTACAGAGTGTCATTAAGGTGGTATTAAAGTTTCACTGAAAAGTTTTAACGTTTCGATAGTTAATTAAGCAAAAAGGACTAAATCATAAAAGTTAAAAAAGTCAATCGCTATTAGTTTAAAAGTGTTAATTGATTAAAGAATCATAATTGGATGGCCTTAATGGATAAATTACCCATTCTTAAGATGGTGGACGATTTAAGTTATTAATTTCTTTTAATTTTTATAAGTTTTATAAGTTATTTTATTATTAAAATAAAGAATAAAAGTTAAAAATATAATAATAAGAAAACATAAAGTTTTCTTCTTCATTTGGCTTGTTCACCACAGAAATACACCATTGTTATGCTTCAAGGTTCGGCTATGGCTATACCTTTGCATGGTAAGCCATTTTTCATCCATTTCTTTTAATTTTTATGTTTTTGAGATTGTTGCAATTAGATTCAGCTAGCACATACCTTTGATTTTGAAACTGTTAAATATTTTGAATATTGCCATTGATGAACCTTGTGATTTTAGATGTTAAATGATGAATTTGATATATTATTTGTTATCTAAAAGTATTTTATTAAGTAATTTTTTTTTATAATTTTTTGATTAAGGATTAAATTGTTAAAATAGTAAAATTTCAAGGATTTGATGTGAAATTATTGCAAATATGGGTTGATATGGGTGCCATGAATATTCGGTTGTTATAAATTGACATTAAAAATGGTTAATTTGCATGTTTTGGGCTCAGAGACTAAATTGAATAAAAGTAAAACTTTAGGGACAATTTTGTAAAAATATAAAAATGTCTAAATTGCATAAAATACATTATTTTACTGTCTAAATTAATAGATTGAATGAAATTATTAATTTAGATCAAGATTGAGTGAAAAATCGAGGAGAATGAAAAATTACCAAAATGCCCCTATACTTTGACATTTTTGCCATTTAGCCATGTAAGTTCGTATGAACTGAATTTTGTATAATGTTGATTAAATTGAATGTTAGTATGTGATTCTATGGTGATTGAATTAATATATTATATGTTATTATGTAATTTATCTTGTCAAGAAACAACGAAAATTCAACGACGTACGACAACTATCAAGCCCCGTTGAACCTTAAGAATATATAGGACGCAAATGACATGCCATCAGGGTTACCATGTTTCGAGTTCTGGTCCTGAATGTCCTACTGGTGGCTAGGTTCCGGCATTTGTTACGGATACTCGATAGCTTGTGTAAGCAACACAATGTAGCTACATTCCGACCGAAAGCTTGTGTGAACAGACCTGGGTTATCATGTTTCGGGTGCTAGTCTTGAATGTCCTACCGATGACTGAGGTCCAGCATTAGTTGCGGATACTCGACAGCTTGTGTGAGTAGCATTGTGTAGTTACATTCTGACTAACAACTTGTGTGAGCAGGCCCATTTTATAGCTCGTGTGAGCTACAACTATATGTTTAGCATACTTTGTCTGAGCTTTCCCGCGTATCCAGTATTTTTCTAAGTGGTTCAACAGGCATGAAAAGGGATGAACCGGTAAGGGTTTCGATTGATTTCACTACGACAATTATAGAAAGGTATGATGTATTGACGATCAAAGTAAGAACATTTATGATTATGAAAAGTATGATTTAAGTGATGCTATGTTTATGTACCATATCTTACCAAGTGATGATATACAAGTTATGTGTTTAATCACTAACTTGTGACTATGGTTAATGCTATGTTTATGTCTTATGTGTTATGCAAATGAAATGGTAAGTGTTTAATACAAATTAAGATATGTATGTGTGAAACTCATTAAAATGATGATACATGGTAAACATGGTATGTTATGAAATGGATGACAAATCCAAGTAAATCATGCTCAAGTATAATTTTTGTCCATGTCAAATTCATATGAATCATGTTTAAATAACTAATATGTATTGTTGATGTGCTTAGGCTTATGCCAAGCTTGTGGATATTATTAATGTTTATAATTACACTCGTACTATGCATATCAATTAGGTAAGAAAAGGAAATGAAACGGTAAGTATGTAATTGGGATGTATCATGGTGTTATAAAAGGTCTAATGTGATAAATAATGTGTTTATATGTGAGCAAATTGCTTATGCTATGGATGAATATACCTATATCATGGATAAATACACTAAGTCAGGAATTGATATTGTTGTTTAGGCTTATGATAAGCATTAGGAATGGAATGAAAAGAAAGTAAATAGATATATAATCTTATAGAAAGGTTGATGGTTATATATTATGTCTCATGAAATCTTATCATGTTATGAATGGTTAATAATTATGCGACATTAATGAACTTATTCAATTGTAAGTTGATAATTATGGTTGGCATATGGCCAAGTTTGCTAAGGTATAGTGATGATAGTTGTTGAATGGTCAAATTGGTATATTTGAGTATGATTGGTATGTGAACATTATGGTAAATGTTGGTATAGAATTAGTTCAAATGGTTGGTTGATTTATGGCTAGCAAATGTATAACCAAGTTTGACTGTTGTGATTGAGGTGCCTTTTTGGCATATTGGTTGTATGGTTAAATACTATGAAGATCTAGTTTGAATATGCATGTGTTAGGTACAATTTGGATGCATGAATATATGTGCATTTGGCTTGTGTAAGTGGTTAAGTTTTGGATGAGAAAAATGGCTTGAAAATGACCTATTTTTTGACCTGACACAAGAGCGTGTGGGTTGGCCGTGTGAACCAAGTCAGAGAGTTATATGGGCACGAACACGGGCTGGGACACGACCGTGTGTCCCTACTTCGAATGTCCATACAGCCTGAGACATGGGCATGTGTCTCGGCCATATGAGTCACACGGCCGTGTGACCCTTACAGTATGTAAAATTTCAACTTTTTCCTAAAAATTCTACATTTTTTGATTTAGTCCCAATTCGTTTCTAATGTGTTTTTAGGGCCTTGAGGGCTCGTATAAGGGACTATATGTAAGAGATTGATTGATTTTTCTATGAATGAGGTTATGATTTAAATCTTTTGAATATTTAATTGTTTTGAATTGTAAACTTTCGGTAATGCTCCGTAAGCTTCTTTCGGTGACGGATACAGATTAGGGGTGTTACAGATATAATGAGCCACGTTTGCTAAAACACATAAAAAGAACTTTACAAATATATAAACACCATCGATCCATATAAGCATTTGACCCTCCTTGGCTCCTCACTAGATAAAATAGAAGAAATTTACCTTTACTATTGTTTTCTATCATCTTTCTTTATGATCTGCATCAACCCAGATCATTATCTAACTAAAATCATTGTTGCTTGGAATTTGATAGTAATTTATAGATGAGTACAAATTTGTATCCGCTAATTTCTAACCTTTTACCCCATGCATTTGGCAACCATTTGTGTCCTAAAAGATCACTTTCCCATTAAAAAATAACTAGAATTTTCATCTTTTGATAAACATGCTTTAAAAAAAAAAAAAAAAAAAAGAGAATGTGTAAAGTGGGATTAAGTTGACCAAGCAAAAGATACTGAAACCAATGAAGCAAACAACGACATCCGTTTTCCACAGGAAAGTGGCAAGAGACCCATTCTCAATAGATGAGAGTACGACAGAAGACAATGCCAGACAAGATATTGAATGGTTTGAATGGAGAGGTAAGGGACAGAATAATTGCACTTACCAGGTTTGCTTAAGAAAAACAACCCAGCTTTTTTCTTTTATTGTTTTTCATCTTTTTGATAGTTGAAATTTGGAAAAGACAACTCAACTTTTTTTTTAGAAGAACCCAACTTTTTTTTCAGAAATATTTTTTTATAGCTTTTTTTTCTTTATCGAATCTATTATGGTGAAAGGAATTTTTTCTATTGATGAAAAGGTAAACGAATAGTTAGTCTAATTTTGTTCAAATAAAAAAAACTTTTCATATTTATTTTTTTAGTTAGGTGGAAATACATTAAATTTGTTTATTTTTATAATAAAATGTTTTGTCATGTCATCATTTTGCATGAGATTTAATGAAAAATAGTGTCACATAGATAATAGTATTAATGATATGGGAAAATTATATCATAATTAAAGTTTTATGTATATGATTGCACATTAAATCAAATTTGATGTATAATTTTGGTACTTATCCCATTTTTATTATCGAAGTCATAACTTTATATTGTTTGTATATTTATTTAAAAACTAAAATTAAATAATTAATTTTTTTTATTTTAATCACCAATCACACGTGCACAAAACACTCTTTATTTTACTTCAAGTTGAAGCCTTTCCTTATATTTTAAATTTTTTTTAAACTCTTCTTTTTTTAGTTTTAGCTTTTCATTTGATTAACTTCTACGGGGCCTCTGTGAGCCTTTCCTTTTTTCGCTTATATTATTAAAAAGAGTATATGTAAAATAATAAAATAGCATAAAAAATATAAATATTAATTCCCAAAGTAAAATTTATTTAAAAATAACTTTATTTGATTTTAAACAGATTAAAAATGAAATTTAATAGATTTAAATTTTTCGGATTCAAATATCCAACATATAATTAAAATTTTAAATTCAAATTTTTTACAAATTCAAGACAGATAATACTATTTAATTCAGATTTGGATTGGTATAATTGAAATAATTGAGGGATAATAATTCATTAGTGTTTGTATGTAGATTTATGAACTTACATTTCATTAAATATAAATAAATATTTTAATATGATACTTTCACACAATTACTAAATGATGGAATTACGAAACTAATTATGATTTTGACAAAGGCAAGCGCACCTATCGAGTAGTAGTATAGCTATGGTGAGTCCGGAATATCGTCTCCACAAAGACTAAAAGTACTAGTAATAACTATCATTCTATTATTTATCCTAATAAGTAAGGGGATTGTTTTTAATTTAAATCTAAACTAATTAACTATGAACGCGACAGAAAGCGAAGAAAGTAAACGAATAGACCAATAATAAAGACAATACCCAATGAAGAATCCACCTAGACTTCACTTATTAATCTGACTCTGAATTAAACAATTTATTCACTTGTCTTGATCAGTAGAAATCCCTAATTTTTGTTAATATCTCTTTCGAGACTAAGAACAACTGACTTTAGGTTGATTAATTGAAATCTCTTTTTAACTAAAACCCCTATTGTCCCATTAACTTGATCTATGGACTCCCTTATTAGATTTGACTCTAATTCGGTAGATTTATACCATCTTATTTCTAGGGTTACAATCAACTCCGCTCAATTATGTTAGATCTATTCTTAAATAGGGACTTTTGCTCCACTGAATAAGCACATCAAACTTGAAAAATATTCAAGCAAGAATTAAAAATACATAATTAAGAACAAGAACAAGTATTTATCATGTAATTCAGATAATTAAATAATAAGATCCATCGTAGGTTTCATTCTCCCTAGGTATTTAGGGAGTTTAGTTCATAATTTGGAATAACATCATCATAAAGATAGGAAAACAATAAGACATAAAGAAACCCAAATAAAATTCTAAAGAAATTAATTGGAGATCTTCAATCTTGTAGTAGATTCACTTCTACAACGTTCTTCGAGTAATTCCTTCTTTCTACTCTGCCTGTTCCTTTAGGTCCTCTTCTAGTGTGTTTAAATAGACTTTTGGATGCTCAAAAACCCTAAAAATTAGCCTTTTTCGCGTCAAATTGAAGCAGGGTTTGAAATCGACACGGGCTGGCACATAGGCCTGTGTCCAGCCTGTGTGTCTCACACGGGCGTGTGGCCAGCCCGTGTGAATATGCTCAGGTCGTGTGACTCTTGAAAACAACTCGTTTTGTCTGAATTTAGCCCGTTTTTCCGCTCCTTTTGCTTCCCTATGCTCTCCTAAGTATAAAAACATAAATTCAAAGGATTAGGGCATCAAATTCACTAATTCTTGTAATAAATCATCCAAAAATATGCCAAGCATGGGATTAAAATATATTACTTTTATGGTTTATCACTAGATCAAAATTTTTATTAAATTATATTAATAAATTTAATCATCCATAACAAAATATTGGAAAAAAGTATTCAAACCCTTTTAAGATTTGATTAAAAATTCACTTATCCATATACGATGAAAAATATACTAACTCTCAAAATTTATTTAAATAAAAAGACGAATTTATCTTTTATTAAATACTTATTATTTTATCTCTAATTTTTTATTAATATATAAATTAAAATTAGTCAGCATCTTATTAGTTCTAAAATTATTTTAGTTATTATTAAATCAAATTTTGACTTTTTGTTAAACATAATCTATTTCTTAATATTTAATAAGTTTACTTTTAATAAATTATCATGAACCACGGTTATATCTTTTGTCCTCTTTTTTACTTTTCCATTTTGTTTTTAATAAAATTTTCATGCAAATACATATTTAATAGATTAAAGTTAATTTATTTACA
Source organism: Gossypium stocksii (assembly GCA_020496765.1). Classification (NCBI taxonomy): domain Eukaryota; kingdom Viridiplantae; phylum Streptophyta; class Magnoliopsida; order Malvales; family Malvaceae; genus Gossypium; species Gossypium stocksii. The sequence continues at coordinate 97,106,117 of CM035629.1, read as the reverse complement.
TTATATATTAACATTTAGATTAATTCATTTATTTCTTTTTTTTCTCCCTTTATTTCTTTGCTTTTATACTTTAATGTATTTCTTTTCCATTAAAACTTTATAACTAAGGGTAAGTAATTAATTTTGAAAAAAAATTAATCTAATCAATTCATCTCAAAAATAATATATAAATTGAATTAAACATAAATTTTAAATATTTTATTTTAATTGAATTCAAATATAATATAAATTTATATTTATATAATTTAATGTAATTATGTTTTTATGATTTTGTAGTTAAAAAAAATAAATAAAACAAATAGAGAGTACATAAGAGATAAAATGATGATTAGAGACATTTTATTAAACATTGTATAAAATAAGTTTACAAGTGTTGGATGCAGTTGTAAGATAGATTACATTCTTAATGAGATAACGTAAGTTCGAATTTTAGAGACAATATTATTAGAAGAAGTAATCATGAACTCCAAACATAAACTGTAAAACTAACATAACGTGTGAGAGTCTAGCTATATATGCCATATATATGAACTACGCTAAAGGGGTAGCGTCGGCTGATTCTTGGCCGATTTTTAGTGATAACGAGGGAAAGGCAAAGCAAGCCTTCTTCCAAATGATGAATGAGTGATTCACGAAATTCATTCGAACGAATCTGGCTGCTCAACAACCTCCACCCTCGCCTAACCCTGTACAAGTCCCTGTTGTGCCACAAATGGTAAATCAGATTTCATTGAATAAGCCTCCAGTTGATAAAATTAGAAAATATGGGGCCGAAGAGTTTCGAGCCACTCCTGATGATGATGCTGAGAGAGCTGAATATTGGCTCGAAAATACGATCAGAATGTTCGGTGAACTATCTTGTACTCCGAAAAAATGTGTTAAGTATGCTGTTTCATTATTGAAAGATGCAATGTACCAATGATGGAAAACTTTGGCATCTGTGGTTCCGAGAGAACAAGTCACCTGGGATTTCTTCCAAACTGAGTTTTGAAAGAAATATATCAGTCAACGGTTTATAGATCAGAAACGTAAAGAGTTTTTTGAGCTGAAACAGGGCCATATGTCCGTTACGAATACGAGCGAGAATTCATGAGACTGAGTCGTTATGCATGAGAATATGTCTCGACTGAAGCAATTATGTGTAAAAGATTTGAAGATGGTTTGAAAAAAGACATTCGTTTGTTAGTCGAGATTTTGGAAATAAAATAGTTCGTTGTGCTTGTTGATCGAGCATGCAAAGCTGAAGAACTCAGGAAAGAAAAAAGAAAAGCTGATTTGGAAGCTAGAGATGCAAGAAAAAGATCATCTAATAAATCATTTTAGTCCGCATCAAAGAAATTTTGAGATGATTATAGCCGATCAAAGGCTAATGTGGGACATCCGGGTAGAGATCGTGTGAAGTCACATTCGAGCTTTAAAGCTCCAGCTACGTCAATAGCTAGTATGGGGAATGTAAAATCTGATCGACCTGAGTGTAGACATTGTGGTAAAAGACATATCGACTATTGTAGACTGAATGATCGAGCTTCTTTTAAATATGGATCTTTGGATCATTTTATTCGTGATTGTCCCGAGTCAGTTGAGCAAGAGATTGTGCAGAATTCGAGGCCAAGTAACACTACAGCTAGAAGTAAACCACCTAGAAACACTGGTAATATGAGTGGTAGCCAAAGAGCAACTAAAGATACACTTGTGAGATCCGAGGTGAGAGCACCTGCTAGAGCCTATGCTTTTCGCGCTCGCGAAGAAGCATCGTCTCTAGATGTTATTACTGGTACTTTTACTTTTTATGATACCTCTGTGATTGCATTGATAGATCCAGGATCGACACATTCATACATATGCATGAACTTGGTATACAGTAAGACTTTGCTTGTAAACTCTACTGAATTTGTGATTAGAGTATCGAATCCCTTAGGCAAGTGTGTCCTAGTTGATAAAATGTGCAAGAACTGTCCGTTGATGTTTCAAGATATCTATTTTCCAGCTGATCTAATGTTATTACCCTTTGATGAGTTTGATATAATTCTGGGTATGGATTGACTAACATTGCATGATGCTGTTGTGAACTACAAACAGAAGACTATCGATTTGAGATGTCAAAATGATAAGATAATTCGGATTGAATCTAATAATTTGAAATGAGTTACCGGTTGTGATTTCGTCGATGAAAGTTTTAAATTATGTGAAAAAGGGATGTGAAGCTTATTTCATATATGTGATCGATACGAAAGTGACTGAAAAGATGATTGAATCAGTGCCTGCTGTTTGTGAGTATCCAAACGTGTTTTCTGAAGAATTACCGGGATTACCACCAATACTAGAAGTTGAGTTTGGCATTGAGTTAGTGCCGGGAACAATTCTGATATCTATAGCTCCGTATAGAATGGCTCCGATAGAGTTGAAAGAATTGAAATCTCAGTTGCAAGAATTGATAGATAGAGGATTCGTACAACTGAGTTTCTCATCTTGGGGTACTCTTGTACTGTTTGTGAAAAAGAAAGATGGTACGATGAGAATGTGCATTGACTATCAACAATTAAACAAAGTAATTATTAAGAACAAATATCCTTTACCCAGAATTGATGATTTGTTCGATCAGTTGAAAGGGGCTACTATTTTTTCAAAGATAGATTTGAGATCGGGATATTATCGGTTGTGAGTAAAAGATTCAGACATTCTAAAAACTACTTTCTGAACGAGGTACGGGCACTATGAATTTTTAGTTATGCCTTTCGGATTAACGAATGCTCCTACTATTTTTATGGACTTGATGAACAGAATTTTCAGTCCGTATTTAGATCAATTTGTTGTCATATTCATTGACGACATATTGATTTATTCACGTGGTGAAATTGAGCATGCCGAGCATTTGAGAATTATGTTACAGACCCTGCATGATAAGCAGTTATTTGCTAAGTTCAGTAAATATGAATTCTAGTTACGTAATGTTAGTTTTCTAGGGCATATTGTGTCAGCATCCGGTATACGAGTTGATTCGAACAAGATTTCAGCGATCTTAGATTGGAAGCCTCTGAAAAATATTTTTGAAGTCCGCAGTTTTCTGGGACTTGTTGGTTATTATAGCCGGTTTGTAAAAGGCTTTTCAATGATTATAACTCCGTTGACAAAATTGCTTCAGAAAGATGTAAAGTTCGAATGGTCCGAGAAGTGTCAAAAAAGCTTTGATTAGTTGAAAGTCCTATTGACTGAAGCTCTAGTGTTAGTACAGCCAGAATCGGGTAAAGAATTTGTGATTTATAATGATGCTTCGTTGAATGGTTTGGGATGTTTTTTGATGCAAGAAGGCAAAGTCATAACTTATGCCTCGAAACAATTGAAGCCACATGAAAAGAATTATCTGACACATGACCTTGAGTTGGCTGCCATTGTGTTCGCTTTGAAGATTTGGCGCCACTATCTATTTGGTGAGAAATGTCACATATATTCAGATCACAAAAGTTTGAAATATTTGATAACTCAAAAAGATTTGAATCTATGACAGACAAGATGGTTAGAACTGCTAAAAGACTACGAGCTAGTGATTGATTACCATCCAGGAAAAGCAAATGCTGTTACTGATGCTTGGAGCCAAAAATCATTATTTGCCCTAAGTGCAATGAATGCTCAGTTAGTTCTATCTAATGATGGTTCAATTTTGGCAGAATTGAAAGCGAGACCGTTGTTCTTACAATAGATTTGTGATGCTCAGAAAGTTGATAATGAAATGTTGATGAAACAAGCTCAATGTGATTTGAATCTTGATTCAGAATTTCGAGATACTGGTGGCCTAGAATGAAAAGAGATATCTCTGATTTTGTTTTGAAATGTTTGATCTGTCAGCAAGTCAAAGTTGAGCATTAGGTACCGTCTGGATTACTGCAGCCGATTATGATTCCCGAGTGGAAGTGGGATAAAATTACGATGGATTTTTTTTGGGTTTGCCCTTATCTCCAAGAAAGAAAGATGCAATCTGGGTTATAGTTGACAGATTGACGAAATCAGCACATTTTATTCCGGTATGGACAGATTATTCGTTTGATAAATTGGTTAAGTTATATGTTTCAGAGATTGTAAGATTGCACAGGTTGCCATTATCTATTGTGTCGAACAGAGATCCGAGGTTTACTTCGCAGTTTTGGAAGAAACTGTAAGAGGCTTTAGGTACGAAATTACATTTTAGTACTACTTTTCACCCACAGACGAGTAGTCAATCCGAGCGGATTATTCAGATACTCGAGGGCATGTTGAGATGTTGCATTCTTTAGTTTGAAAGTACATGGGAATAGTATTTGCCATTGATTGAATTTACATATAATAATAGTTTTCAATCGAGCATTAAAATGGCACCGTACGAAGCCTTATACGGCCGTAAGTACCGAACATCGTTATACTAGACTGAGCTTAAAGAGAATAAGATTCACGGGGTTGATTTGATAAAAGAGAATGAACAGAAAGTGAAAATAATTCGTGATAGTCTGAAAGCAGCGTCAAATTGTCAAAAATCATACGTAGACTTGAAACGAAAAGATATTGAGTTTCAAATCAGGGATAAAGTGTTTTTGAAAGTTCTCCGTGGAAGAAAATACTCCGATTCGGTAGAAAAGGCAAATTGAGTCCAAGGTTCATCGGACCGTATGAAATTATAGAGCGTATCGGGCCAATTACATATAGATTATTGTTGCCACTTGAGTTAGAAAAGATTCACAATGTGTTTCACGTATCGATGCTTCGACGATACAGACTCGACCTATCGCATGTGATGTCCTCTTCTGAGATAGAAATTCAGTCTAATATGACTTATGAAGAAGAATCGATTTGTATTTTAGCTCGCGAGGTTAAAGAATTGAGAAATAAGAAAATTTCGTTAGTGAAAGTGTTATGACATCGACATGGGGTCGAAGAAGCTATGTGGGAGCCCGAGGATGCTATAAGAGAGCAATATCCGAACCTATTCGCTGGTAAGATTTTCAAGGATGAAAATCCCTAAGGGGGAGAGTTGTAACATCCCGGTTTAGACCTTAGTTGGAACAGTGGTTTCGAAACCACACATCCAAGGTTGGAAAAATATTTTAATATTATTTTTTGTGTTTACAGCATGATATATGATACGTGTGAAAATTTCGTGTGAAAATTTTATTGTTTGTATGCTCGATTTGATAAAAGGACCTAATCGTAGAAAATGCAAAAGTTGTGTTCTACTTGATTAAGTGCTAAATTGTTATGTCTTAATAGTTATGAGGTCCTTATAATGTGATTAGACCATGATTATGATGAGTGGACAGTAATAGCCATCCGTTATATGATTTTTAATGTTTTAATTAAAGATAACTTAGTAATTTGCAGAATAACTTATGTTAAAATAAAAGAAAACATAATTTATCATTATCCTTCATTCATGATTGCCGAAAATTTAAAGAAAAAGAAAGATTAAAATCTTGCTAGGGTTTGGCTAAGAATTTAGATGATTAAGGTATGGTTTTTAATCCATTTTCGATGATTTCTACGTTTTTGTGATTGTTGCATCTTGCTCTAACTAGCCCATGCTAGAATATCTGAATTTGCTGATGATTTTGAGATGTGCCATTGATGAATTCATGAGTTTTGTGTTGTTAAATGGTGAAATATGAAAGCTTGATGATAGATAAACATGTTTTGTATAGTGATTTTTGATGAATTTGCCTATTGTGGATTAATTTGTGAAAATGACAAATTGAGGGTTAAAATGTGAAATAAATAAAAGTTTTGGGCTGCTAGAAACCCTATAGAAATTTGGTACACATGGGTTTTAAAGAAATTATTGTAATTTTTTATTTTTTTGAATAAGGACTAAATTGAGAAAAATGTGAAATTATAGGGGTCAATGTGGAAAATGCCCTAATTGAGTGTTTTGGATTGAAATGAATGAAATGTGTTATTAAATAAGTCAAATTTGAATTTATATAGATCAAGAACGAAAGAAATCAGAATTAGATCGGGGGAAGTCGAAGGTTGTCGAATAATCGACTCGTTTAGCCGTTCTCATTTTCGAGGTAAGTTCATATGCAAATAAGTGTATTTCAATTGAAATGCTATGGGAGCTGAATCATTGAATCTGAGAAAGTGTTGACAGAGTTAAGATATCTGAAAGCTCCGTACCAACCGTAGGAATAGTATAAGATACATATGTCATGACATAGGATTCCAAAATGTGATATCGTGTAAGACCATGTCTGGGACATTGGCATCGATTTGAGATTTACGTGTAAGACCATGTCTGGGACATCGGCATCTTATATGATTTCGTGTAAGACCCTGTCTAGGACAGTGGATATTTGATAACATGTAAGACCATATCTAGGATATGTCATTGTATGAGTTTTACGAGCTATCCGAGTATCCTTATTTATTCCGAACGGTTTAACTGGTATAATTGTGAAAATAACAAGAATGTGAATGAGTATCCTATTCAGGTATGAAAGAAATGTATATGAAGTGTAAGTACAAAAGGTAAGCATGAATATGAATATTGATATGTAAGTTATATGAGAATGAGATGTGCTTATATGCAAGTGAACTATGAACCAATGAGCTATATGAGAAATATGAACTTGTAATTGTGTTTTGCCATGATTTACATGAATGAATTGGTCTATATTTGTTTTATGTGATAAGTTTATTTGTATATGGCTTACTAAGCTTTTGAAAGCTTACTTTGTGTGTTTTCACTTCTTTTATAGATTAACGAAGCTACTGAAAGTGCGGGGATCGTCGAGGATCGTCATCACACTATCAAACAATATTTTGGTACCTTTTGAAGTTGTATATGTTAATGTATGGCATGTATAGGCTATGATTAATGTGATATGCTTTGAATTGTAAATATCATGCCATGTGATATGGCTTGATTATGTTTGAGACTATGGTTGAATTTGGTATAAGTTATGTGATGATTATATTGTTTATAATGTGTTCATATATGGCCTAGTGAAATAGTAATTTTGGTAAGTTTTGATATGGAAATTGAGTATGAGATTGATTGGTTATATTATGGCATGAATTGTGCATGTTTTGGAATTGATTTGGTTGCAATTGGGTATGAACTATGTGCCATTTTGAGATTGTAGGTATGACCCAAAATTGGTGGCAAATTGGCTTGAAAATGGCCTTTGCCTACACGGGCAGGGACACAAGCGTGTGTCTTTGCCGTGTTGCTCGAAGGTCAATTCGAATTGAGCCTGGACGCTCCACAAGGCCTCACACATGGGTGTGTGGCAGGCCGTGTGGTTAAGTCAGTATACCCTATAGGTTTGACACAGCTGAGCACTTGGTCCAGACACGGGCGTGTGAGGCCATTTCGAATAGCCACACGGGCTAGACACACGGGCTTGTGATTGGCCATGTGAGCAAGTCAGTAACCTCTCTAATTTTCACACGGCCTAGCATATGGGGGTGTCCTGAGGCCGAATGGTTAAGTCAGTATGTATGCCCTATTTTGCCACGGCCTAGACACACGGGCATGTCTAATGCTGTGTAAGGCACACGACCTGTTCACATGGGTGTGTGACATCTGTTACTTTGAAAATTTTGAAGGTTTTTGAAAAATTTTATACGAGATCTATTTAGTCCCGAACCTATTCTAAAGCATGTTTAAGGTCTTGTAAGACCTTATAAGGGACAAAGTGTTTGAGATGAATTGATTTTTAATTATGATTGCCCAAATGTATGATTTATGTTGTGATTGATTGGTAATGCCTCGTAACCCTATTCCGGCGATAGATACGAGTGAGGAGTGTTACATAAGAGAATGATAATAATAATGATAATATAAACAATTTGGGAACACCAAATTGTATTTACATACTCTATTAAAAAAGTTAGTAATTTATGTTATTAGTATTATTTTTATTAAATTGTTTTTAAAATGTTATACTTAATTTAAGTTGATGCCATTTCAAGTTATTTGTTCGAATTATTTCAAATTGTCTCATTTTAAGTTTGATTCATTATGAGTTAAGATCATTCTTAAGCTCGGGGTGAACAAGTTCAAATTATTAATTTCTTTTTGGTCATATAAAGTTAAATCAATTTTGAATTAAAATTAACAAAATCAAAATTCATTTACAAAACATAAATAACATATTTATGTTTTTACACCATGCTTAGAGTCTAGTGATGGAATCAAGTTAGACAAAATTTGATTTGTGATAAGCTTGAGCTCAAACTCAATTTAGAACAAACAACTTACTATTTAACTTGAGATATAATTAAACTATTTGAACTTACTCGTTTAGGTTTGATTACTCGAATCTTGTATTTGAGCTTTAGTTGGAATTAAGCTTTTCCCTATATAATTTTTATATTTATCAAATTTGATAAATAGTATTTCCTAAGATGATATAATAATAATAATAGAAAATCTTACATTACCATCACATTAATATATTTCTAAATACAAACCAGAAACTGAAAATGTATATTTCTAATTTGTTATTGTTTCTTTTAAAGATAAATATGAACAATAAATAAATTAGTCTAACATATTGTAACACATTTTACTCTATTCGAGAATAAACCCGAACAAGAGACATCAAATAAAAAATTTTCCAAACTTTTCATAATATTCAAATACTTAATTTTTTATTATTGGACTCAAATATTCATAACATTCAAAAAAATTATTTCTAATTTCAAATATTCTTAGTAAAATCACCTACAATTTCTTACTTTCAATTATTTACGTAAAATTATCCACCAAATTTTTCATAATATCATTCACCATTCATTTTATACATAAATATAATACTTTCATCACTTTAAACATAAAAAATAATCGTACATACTTAATTTGTATAATTTTACATTAAATTATACAATTAAATAAAAATAATATAATAATTTAAGCAACTTACCTATGTTTTTTCTCATTTCCATCTTCTTCATGCTTTCATGGTTGATTTCATATGAAAAAACATTCTTGAATTAGATTTTGGTGTGAAATTTCACTTTAATTTTATTGAAAATTTTAAAGATTTTAGATTAAAAATGACAAAAAGATCAAATTGAATAAAATGAAATTTTTTTTCTTTTCCTCTCCTTTTTTTAACATGCACCCCACGTTGGGGTTTTATAGTAGAGAATGGTCTCTCTTCATATTTCTAGAATTTTCTTTACCTTTTTTTTTAAATTTTTATTTAACATTTAATTATTTAGTTAATGTAAGAAAATATAATATCGTTTGTAGTATTAATATGTCAGTAACAATAATAATGCAATATAATGTAGTAGCAGTAACACAATAGAATATCTGTAATCGGACAGAGTTGAAAATTAAAAGAAGAATTTTGTTAAGGACGTCTGTCTTTAAGTGCTTTGAGTAACGTTGGACGTCTGTCTTCTAGGATACAATAACAAACGATCACAGTAGTAGCACAACAACAATGATCAATTGAACACAATCTTACCTTTCTCTATTACCAAGAGGAATGAATTTAGAAGGAATTTTTGATATTGATAGTTTTTGATGATGTGTTTTGAAAGTCTCCTAACTTGACTTTATACAGAGGAGAAGAAATGAATAAAGAGATTTGACCGATTCATGAAAAGTTTTGTTGAAAAGTTAATAGATATAAGTGAACAAACATAATGAATGAAAATATGCAATATTAAACCAAAAACAATAAATCTGTTTACCAAGAGATATAATTGTTTAAAAGATACAACTCTTCATCAAGATACAAAACTATTGTTTAATTTGAACATCAATTTCTTATTCATCACTCAACAATTTTAAGCATATTATATAGAATATAAATCTATAATTTATTATTCAAACCTTCAATTTTATCAATAAAATAATATGCCTCAAAGTTTCAAAATATCCATTATTTTTCAACAATTAATTTTTTCAAAGAATCATGTGAATTTAATTCAATAGTTATAGTTTCTCCCATCAAAATATCACACTTTTTATAATTTAAAAAATAAAAAATAATCCTTAATGACCAAATAACTAAATTACCCTTTAAAGTATCTTATCAGATGCAAGACATAAGGGTAAAATAATCATTTTATTCTTTTCCATCACTATTTGTTTGACACGTGACTAATTATTACTTATGCATATATAATTTATTCATGGTATAATTACAATTAAACCCTTTTTAAAAAAATGGTAAAATTTAACTTTAACCCTATACTTTTCACCACTTTTCAATCTAATGCATATCTCAATTTTCCAACACATCACATTCATAAAAATAAATATTTCTTCCTAAAATAGTAAATTTGTACCTTTAGTCTATCTTTTATCTTTTTCAAATTTTCAAATTAATCTTTATTAAAATTTCTTTTCGAATCTATTATTATTCAATTGTTAATGAGAAAATTTGCCAAATAATAATATTATACCAGTGAGATGTTTGGGTGTTACACATACGGTGTCTGTGTCAACTATTTCATTCCACACAAACGAATGTAAGTTACAAAGCTATTTTCCTTTCCATTTCTCTTGTATTTACAAACGAAGAAATAAATGAACAAATTCAGGCAAATATGCCAACACCATAGGAAGATTGGATTATATCAAGGAGGAGTGGGAACTGTAAGAAGGCAAATAAAGTAACTGGAATACAAGCAATGAAGGCTACTGGGACAGCTATCCATGCCAGTCTTTGGCTAAGCACAATGCAAAAGGTTGCACCGAATGCGACAAGCATTGCTGCTATGGACAAAAAAAGGGTAGTAAGACCAACAATCAATCTTTGCGGGAGTAACCTCAAGAAATCTTCTTCTGCGTAACGCGAAGTGAGGATCGATAAGAACATTAATATAGAGGTGACTGAAGAGAACAATGCCAATGCATCTGATACGGCAAAAATCACGAAAGATGTAGCTTCTAAAAATATGGGAGTTCCTTTCTCATTGTCATTGCCTCCTGGTACCGTAAAGATTGCTGCAAACATCACTTGTGTGATTAGTGTAGCAACAAGCATGCACGACGAAGCAGTGCTCTTCATCCACTTCTCTCCTTCCTTCACCAATTTCGCATGCTCTTCCATGAACAACATTCGAGGCGTTCTGCCATTACTGTCTCTCATTTCCTTGTATAATGGTTGTACATTCTTCTCTACTTCCTGTGATGTACAAAAACCAACTCAAATTACAACTTCTAATTATGTCAAATAGTGAACAAGCGAGAAAATATTCAAGACTTGCCTTAAACCACAACAGTTCTCTTTGCATTTGAAGAGCTGCACCAGATACAATATTAAGTCTATTTGGAGTTGCTATCTTTCCAGCCAAATGCAGTATGCAATGATTGTTTTTGTCTCTGTAAGCAGCAATCATATCCTTATGTGCCCCTATATCATGTATAAGTCTAAAGATCTTTTCTTGGCGATGAATGACCGCCATATGAAAAATGCTTCGGCCATGCTCGTCGACTCTCCATATCAGATCCGGATAAGACTGAAAAAGTTCAGTTATGAGATCAACAACTCCAAATTCTGCTGCAACAAATAACAATTGTGAAGGGCTTCTTAGTATATCCGTAATTTGCGCGTCTTCCAATGATAAAATTTGATCCCATAACAGCTTCACAAGGACAGTGGCTTGCATATGCAGTAACTTTTTCCTGCAAACTGCTTTATGTCCTGGGACTAAGTTAAACATGGATCAGATATTGGATTTTTAACTATGCCAGAAGAAAAAAAGAGAAAAATCTAAGTTCCATATCAGCACCCACTTGTTTTCTGAATTGCATGCCAAAATCTTCCCGCTAAACCAATGAACACTGCATACATTCCAAATAAACTTGCTAGTTAAAAGTGAAGTTTTGATTAACCCGGAATACCATAAGACTTCATTACTCCCAAAATGAGAGAGAAACCTTGATTTGTATCGCAGTGGCAGGGCCTCGACATGCCCGAGGGGTAACTACATTTAGTTACTGGTTCAACATAGATCCCTGCAAGAGCATATAAGTAACTATTATGATTACAAGACAGATATCCCAATTTACATTTTCCCCAAGCAATAAATCTTTTATAGAAAGCCCCATTCCACAGCCCAGGATTGCTATTTTTTCTGGTTTGTACCACCAATAAATCTAACTAATATATGTATTTCATACAATCTTTTCTCATATTACAGCGGTAAATTGTAATCATTAACTTGTCTATCGGAGTTCTTTGACAATTACAAGTAGTCAGTTAGGTTTACTAGTTTGAAGGCGTGCTCTGTTTGTTCTCTCTTTCTCAGTGGACTTAACTAAAATTACTTGAAATAATGGCAAGGAAAGTTCAAAAATGCTGCAAATATTGATCAAAACATAAGCAGGGAATGGAAAATACTGGTTTGCCTGAGTTTTATACATACGTAATGAGACAATCATAAATAAAACTAGAGACACAAGATATAACGATTTGAATCATTTGATTCAATTTCCAGTGCTTCCCAAATCCGGCTAATTGAATTATGAAAAGGATATTAAAAGGAAAGTCTTAAAACTTACATGGGTAGATAAACTTTTCCCAGATTCCCAGCTCATTTTTACTGGAAAATGCCGTGGGCATTCGAGCTAATACATGGAGTGCCGTCTCCCCATTTGAATCACGCAGAATAGTCAATTCTGGATTGTGCTGAATTAAGCAGAGAGCTACGTCTAAGTAGAAAAGGAGAATTTTATCAGCTATTTTATAAATGGACCATAAAGTATGGACTTAATGGCTCTAACCATTACTAAACATCTAATAGACTTCATAGTTCATACCAAATAAATCTGTAGTGATGGTTGCTATAAGCAACCCAATATAATCCTCCTGATTAAGATACTCAGCAGCGGTCACATTGTAAAGATACCAAACCATGTCTCGGTGGCCTTTCTGTGCAGCAATGCAGAGTGGTGTTACCCCCTTGTTCCCCCTTAACCCTGGCAAAAGTTTGTTCTTTTTTACCATCACCTCCGCAATCCTAGTAATACCCGAAGCAGCGGCAACGAAAAGCGCTGTGTTACTGGATTTGTCCCTTCGTTCCAAGTCTGATACGCTCATCAACTTGACTACCTCCTCCACAAATCCAATGTGTCCGGCCCTTACAGCAATGTGAAGAGCTGTTTCCAATCGGTTGGTTATCCTGACATTTGCAGCACCTGGATGAATATTTAGGAACTCTTTAGCTTTGCCCCAATCACCTTTCATTGCGGCTTGATGTAAAGGTGCATACAAGGTAAGCCGTGTAGAAGTCCTATTACTCCCTGCCACCCATTATATTGATTGAATGTCAGAGTTTCTGAGTTGTTCTTGGACAAAAGTCTGTCCAAAAAAAGTTGACTTACCGACTCTCGGAAGCGCATTTGGTAATACAGAGGGTCGCGGAATTGGAAGAGAAGGGTCTGGTATAAATTTGTCAACTACTTGAACTGGTGTTGCAGCACTAACCTTGACATCCTTGTTGTTGTGGTGGTGATTAGTAGCATGAGTCTGGTATGAGACCCGTGGAGCACTTGCAAGTTCCGGGATTGGGAGTTTAGAGGGATTATTGATAACAAGGTCTGCACCAGAAGTTGGCATTTGTGCACAAGTCAAAGGCTTATTGTCGTCAGTGCGGCCGGCCCTGCTGCTGGAATTAGGCTGGCTCCAACTCGGAGTTGCAGTTGCAGGTGATGTACCATAGCTGCTATTCCTCGAGGCTTGTCCATTGTCATCAAGGCTTGAGTTAGAGAATCCTGCCGGAAAACATGACCTGACCGAAGGATTCCTAGTCAACATGGTTTTTAGACATTCTTCTATTCGTTATAGCCAAGTCATCCACACGATTATATACAGAAGAAAGTCAACGACAAAAGCAAAAATCACTTACAACAGGTCAACCGATGGAAAATTGGAAAAGGTTAATTTCCAAAATCTTGTTGAAGCTGATCTCCATGCAGCTAGTATGAAGCACGGGTAGCAGAAAGTTGGCCATGCAGACTTTTGTCAAGTATGCAGCAACTATAGTTTCTTATTGCTGTTAGATTTGAACTAATGTTTTGTTTTGAAATCAAATCTCATTCCAACTTAGTAGGTAATATTTTGATGTAATCCATTGATTGATAGACTGACATTTCAGCCATACAATATGGACAAGCTACTTTAGCTATTTTCAATGTAATAGGGTCAGCTATGTGATTGGACAGTCATTTTGACTTGTTTGCTTCCCTTTGTATTTTTTATATATGTAATGGCAAGATGCCATTTTTATGTATGTATGATATACATCATTTTTCATCAATATCTTCCAACTTTTCTTCTGTTTTTATCTTCTTCATTTTTCTGGTTCGTTTCCTGCTTGTTTGCTTAGCAGTACCAAAACTTAGAGTGAAAGCACTGATTACCAACATAGGTAATACGCCTTTCCCTTCACCAGTTTTTATACCAGTATTGGCTTGCTGCTACAGCATAGATTACCAGCATAGGTAATACGCCTTCTCAGACACAAAACCAATTACCTACATAGGTAATACTTGCTTCTAACTCCAACAATTGGTATCTAGAGCCTTTGTCTTAGAGGACCTGTTGTGAGTAAATCAAAACAAAATGTCTTCTTCAAATTTTTCACCTGTAGCTCCACCAACCTTCAATGGTGAAAACTTTCACATCTGGCAAGTGAAGATGAGAACCTATTTACAAGCATATGACCTCTGGGAAGTGGTTAATACCGATGCTGAGCCAGCCCCGCTCAAAGCCAACCCCACGGTGGCACAGATTCGACAACATGCTGATGAAAGGACTAAAAGGCACAAAGCCATGTCCTGTATTCAGAATAGTGTCTCAGATGTGATCTTTACAAGAATTATGGCCTGTGAGACACCAAAGCAGGCCTGGGATAAATTGAAGGAGGAGTTTCAAGGTTCTGAAAGGACGAGGCAGCAGCAGCTACTAAATCTGAGAAGGGAGTTCGAGAACCTGAAAATGAAAGAGGAGGAAACTGTCAAACAATATTCTGACAGGATAATGGCTGTTGTAAACAGCATAAGGCTCCTTGGTGAGCAATTTGATGAAGCAAGGATAGTTGAGAAGGTTCTCTCTACTTTACCAGAGAGATATGAAGCTAAAATATCCTCCCTAGAGGATTCAAGGGATCTGACGAGTATTTCTCTAACTGAGCTTATCAATGCTCTATATACTCAGGAACAAAGAAGGGCCAGTAGACTAGAGGAGCACCAGGAGGGTGCATTCCAAGCCAATGCCAAGTCAGCCACAAGCTCATTTACCTACAAAGGTAAAAAGGCTTGGAAAAACAGACCCAAGTCTGATGCTACAAGAAAAGGTGACAAACCTTGTAGGCACTGCAAGAGACCTGGCCATCCTGAGGCCAAATGCTGGTTTAGACCAGATGCTTTTTGCCAAAAATGCAAAAAGAAAGGTCATGTAGAAAAAGTTTGTAAAAACAAACCGAGACTGGAGCAAGATTACAAACCAAAAGCTGAGGCTCGAGTAGCTGAAGATGAAAGTGATCAAGAAGAGCAGGTGTTTGCAGCCTCCTGTTCAATTGCTCAAGAGAAAATCACTGGTGGATGGCTCCTGGACAGTGGTTGCACGAATCATATGACAGCTAATGCAGCCATTTTCAAGACATTGGACAGAAGCTGCAAGTCTCAAGTCAAAATAGGGAATGGTCATTTCATCAAAGCTGAAGGCAAAGGTGATGGGGTAATAACCACTTCAACAGGTAACAAATTCATCGCAAATGTGTTATTTGTACCTGAAATTGAAAGAAATCTACTAAGTGTAGCTCAGTTGCTTGGAAAGGGCTATACTGTTGTGTTTAAGGGCAAGCAGTGTAACATCATTGATTCAAGTGGATCACACTTCATGACAGTCACTATGACTGATAAGAGCTTCATTGTTGACTGGAGCAATGGGTCTGATTCAGCCTATGCAGCTTCCACTGAAGAGTCCAACCTCTGGCATCAAAGACTTGGTCATGCCAACTTCAGGGCAATGACTCAAATGATAAGCCAGGATCTGGTTGAGAATTTTACCAATTCCGTTAAAAATGATGACATTTGTGAAGAATGCCAACTAGAGAAACAAGCCAGGTTGCCGTTCCCTTCAAACAAGGCCTGGAGAGCAAATGAAAAACTGCAGCTAATACACACAGATGTGTGTGGCCCCATGAAAACAGAATCACTCAATGGAAGCAGGTATTTCATCCTCTTTATTGATGATTTTAGTAGATATTGCTGGATTTTTTTTATGAAACAGAAGTCAGAAGTACCACATGTGTTTCTGAAGTTTAAAACAGCAGCAGAAACAGAATCAGGTTGCAAGCTAAAGTCCATAAGATTAGACAATGGGTCAGAGTACACATCAGCTCAGTTCCAAGTCATTTGTGCAGAAGCTGGCATCAAACACCAGCTAACAAATGTGTATACACCTCAACAGAATGGGGTGAGTGAAAGGAAAAATAGAAGTCTCCTAGATATGGCCAGATGCATGCTATTTCAGAAGAATATGCCCAAAGACATATGGGCTGAAGCAGTAAACACTGCTGTTTATCTTCAGAATAGGCTTCCAACCAAGGCACTCTCTCACAAGACACCTTTTGAAGCTTGGTTTTCCTTCAAGCCATCATTGGCTCATTTGAGGATCTTTGGATGCTTGTGCTATACGCAAGTACCAGCTGTGAAGAGAGACAAACTATCCAAAAGAGCCTTACCTGGTGTTTTGGTAGGCTACAGCCTAGTAAAAAAGGGTTATAGGATTTTAGATCCTTTAACCAAAAAGGTTCAAGTGAGCAGGGACGTTGTATTTGATGAGAAGTCAAGTTGGAGCTGGGACAAAAATGAACCAGAGGCCATTTCTGAAGAGCTCATCGCAGATCAACTTGAACCAAACCAAATTGGTCCTGAGATGGATGTAGATGATACACCAGTCAGGGGTACAAGATTTTTAACTGAGATTTATGAGAGAGCAGCTGTTGCACAAGTTGAGCCAAGTTGTTATGAAGAGGCAGAAGCTGATGAGGGCTGGAAACAGGCAATGGATGATGAAATTGCCATGATCGAGAAGAACCAGACTTGGGAGCTGGTTGAAAGACCTGCTCACAGGAAGATTATTGGTGTAAAATGGGTCTACAAGACAAAGCAGAATGCTGATGGAAGTCTGAACAAACTTAAGGCTAGGCTGGTTGTAAAAGGATTCAGTCAAAAATATGGACTGGATTACTTTGAAACATATGCTCCTGTTGCCAGACTTGATACGATCAGGCTGATTGTTGCATTTGCAGCTCAAATGAACTGGAAGATACATCAACTTGATGTAAAATCAGCTTTTCTAAATGGTATCCTTGAGGAGGAGATCTATGTTGAGCAACCACAGGGCTTTGAAGTTGCTGGCAATGAGGACAAAGTCTACAGACTCAGAAAGGCTTTGTATGGCCTAAAACAGGCTCCTAGAGCCTGGTATGCTCGAATTGATAGCTATCTAATCAGTTTGGGATTTGGAAGAAGTGCTAGCGAGCCTACTCTCTACGTTAAGAAAGAAGAAACTAAAACTCAGCTTGTGGTGTCATTGTATGTGGATGACTTATTGGTCACAGGAGGAGATGAAGTTGGTTTAGCAGAATTCAAGACAAAAATGAAGCAAATGTTTGAAATGACTGACCTTGGGCTGATGACATACTTCCTAGGAATGGAAGTAAGGCAAAAACAAGGAGGAATCTTCTTGAACCAGAAAGCATTCGCCTTGAAGGTGTTGACAAAGTTTTCAATGCTGAATTGCAAGCCAACTCCTACACCTATTGTAGCTGGGTTGAAATTATCGAGCCAAGAGGGTCATGAAAGAGTTTGTGAGACTACCTATAGAAGCTTGATAGGTTGTCTCTTATACTTGACTGCAACAAGACCAGACATCATGTTTGCAGTATGTTTACTCTCTAGATTTATGCACTGCAGTAATGAACAGCATTTTCAGGCTGCAAAACGAGTACTAAGATACATTAAAGGTACTCTAAACTTTGGTCTTTTATTTAGCAAAGCTGAAGAACTGAAATTGAAGGGCTACACAGATAGTGATTGGGCAGGTTCTAAAGATGATATGAAAAGCACGTCGGGGTATGCCTTCACATTGGGGTCAGCAATGGTCTGTTGGAGCTCGAAAAAGCAGTCCTTAGTGGCTCAATCGACTGCTGAAGCTGAGTATGTTGCAGCTGCTAGTGCAATGAATCAAGCCATTTGGCTAAGAAAAATTTTAGCTGATCTGAATTTAAGTCAGAACGAAGCAACAGAGATACTTTGTGATAACAAATCTGCTGTTGCAATTGCAAAGAACCCTGTCTTCCACGGGAAAACTAAGCACTTTGATATAAAGTTGCATGTGATAAGGGAGATGGAGCAAGCTTGTGAAATAAAGCTGGTTCATTGCAATTCGGAGGTTCAAATAGCTGACATTTTGACAAAGGGTCTTGCTACATCAAGATTCATCAAGTTGAGAAAGCTCATGGGAGTTTGCAGCATGGAGCTCAAGGAGGAGTGTTGAAGCTGATCTCCATGCAGCTAGTATGAAGCACGGGTAGCAGAAAGTTGGCCATGCAGACTTTTGTCAAGTATGCAGCAACTATAGTTTCTTATTGCTGTTAGATTTGAACTAATGTTTTGTTTTGAAATCAAATCTCATTCCAACTTAGTAGGTAATATTTTGATGTAATCCATTGATTGATAGACTGACATTTCAGCCATACAATATGGACAAGCTACTTTAGCTATTTTCAATGTAATAGGGTCAGCTATGTGATTGGACAGTCATTTTGACTTGTTTGCTTCCCTTTGTATTTTTTATATATGTAATGGCAAGATGCCATTTTTATGTATGTATGATATACATCATTTTTCATCAATATCTTCCAACTTTTCTTCTGTTTTTATCTTCTTCATTTTTCTGGTTCGTTTCCTGCTTGTTTGCTTAGCAGTACCAAAACTTAGAGTGAAAGCACTGATTACCAACATAGGTAATACGCCTTTCCCTTCACCAGTTTTTATACCAGTATTGGCTTGCTGCTACAGCATAGATCACCAGCATAGGTAATACGCCTTCTCAGACACAAAACCAATTACCTACATAGGTAATACTTGCTTCTAACTCCAACAAATCTTTCTTAGCATATTCTTTGCATGAGGAGATGGGAATTTCTATTTCGTGGTTAGAACGTGTTCCTATAGATGGAACGAGGGAAAGTGGTCACTTATTAGGTCGTTTAAGGTCAAGGCAGCCCCAGGACAGAAGTTAACGCGTTAGCACGATTAAACCAAATGGATTAATATACCCTCCTTTTTCTATTTTCTTTTGGATGTTCAAGCAGTGGAACATATCGAAGGAGTTTTTTTATTGAAATAATGCTTTTTTCTTTGTTGTCCTGGAATTGTTTTTTTAAAAGGTGTTTTTTCTTCCTTATAAAAGGCTAAGATAGAAATTCGGCATTTTTTAGATCTAAACTTATAAATTTTAAAAATTATGAAAATAATCTAATTTCAAAATTAATTATGAGAATGATTTGATTTCTACCGTAGAATTTGTTTATTTGCATTCTAAGTCTGTCCCTTTTGAAATTAAATTTAAATAACCCTTAAAAGATAAGAAGAACAAAAATAAACCCCTCTCATTTTTTTATGTTTTTAAAAACAATAAACTTAAAAAATTATATAAAATTCTTATTTAAATTACTCAATATGCCCTTAAAAATTTTTTCTTAAGTTTATCTACAGGCCCGTTCTTGACATTTTTGGGGTCATAGGCGAAACAATAAATCGAGCCCTTTTAAAAAATTATAAAATTTAATGCAATAAAATAAAATCATATACTAGTAATTTCATTAAATAATATGTTTTATGACATTAAGCGAATAATATATTTTTCTAACAAAATTAAAAAAAAAAAACATTTTTCATTCAATCAACTCTTATGTCATAAACTACAAAAACACTAAAAAAATCATAAAAAAAGTGCTACGAGCATTTTGATATGCAAAATCATTAATGATAACATCAACACTAATATTTTCCAAAAAATCCTTCTTGATTTTTTATTTTAAAATTAGTTACTACTAATAAAAGGAACAAAACTCAAAATTACGCGCAAATATTGGTCTAATGTGTAATATTATACATGAATATTAAGTGAGTATCTTTTTTATTTTAAAATATCATATTAGTGAACTTATTAGGAAAATCAGATGGGATTAACAATTGAACATGAATTTTAAAACATGAAAAATAAAATGATTAAATTTCAAATATATAAAAAGTATAAGGATTTAAAAATATATTTTAAGCTATTGTATATATAATATCTATTTTAGTTACACCTAGTTGCCGACGTACAAGTCTCGTAGATTAGATTTTTTTTTTTTTAGATTTTTATATAAAAAAACCAATTATAAGTGGATATGCCATAATGGTTATCACAATCAATCATAATTTTCAATTTTAATGCGTTGAAAAAATATAAATTTTGTACTCAAGTAAGAAAAAATTATCTATTTATACTATTATTGTTTAAGAATTTTATTTAACTATATGATGAATTAATCCAACCTCAATTTAATTGTGAATTTATTAAAAAATATAATTATTTTATAGATTGTTACTGGAGTAAAATAATTTTGACTAGATTGATGTCATTTGTTTTTAAAGTATAATAAAATAATAATTAAAAAAGACACTTGGCATTAGTTTAGATATGCTTGTTGAGTTTTTTGCTCCATTAATATTGGACAGGATAATTACCCTACTAAAAATATATTATTTTAAAGATATTTTTATCTTTTGGGCCCCTTTTATCTTTGGGCGCTGAGCGGCTGCACCTCGAAACTGCCCCCAAGGTCGGCCCTGTTTATCTAAATTCAAATATGCTAGGAATGAATTGAAAATGGTTAAATTCAGATACACTTGAAGAAAATTTTTTAGGGATATATTTGAGTAATTTAAATAAGCATCATATATATTTTTAATTTTGTTGTTTTTAAAAAATAAAATATGAGAAGAGTTTATTTTTGTTATTGTTATATCTTTTAATGGCTATTTAAATTTAATTTCAAAGGGAACAAACTTAACATGCAAATAGGTCAAAAGTTTAATTTGGTGCCACCATACTGTCATGCGACACCTTTTTTTTTCAATCTGAAAAGGGTAATTACTTTATCAAGTCTTTGAACGTTTGCCCTCGTAAGCTTCAACTCGGTGTCGCCAATTTGTTAGGTGGCACAAACAAATTATTTATTTTATTTTATTTTTGTAATGATTAAAGCATGATTAAGGAGATTTTTAGGGTGGTGTTGCCTAGGAAAGTGGCGGCACCCAAGTCTATTGTAGAAATCAGGTCATTCCCATAAATAGTTTTGAAATTGAGTCATTTTCATAATTTTAAAAATTTATATAGCCAGATTTCTAAAAAAGCTTAGAAATTCAAAAAGTAAATAGGAGGAGAATTAAGGTCAAGTGAAAGAAATATTAGTAGTAGAGGCATAAATTGCTCGTCATTTGGTTTCTTCCCCGAGCATGATTGTCGTTGTCATATTTAATTATTTTGACAAGTTTGAGTGGTCCGAAATGTCCTTAAATGCCTAAAAGGGTTTCCATAATACCTTTGAGTTACTGAGAAGGAGATTGGCCCATTGCCTTTCTTTGTTCACCCTTTAGCAAGATGAGATTTGGAGATCTTTTAGCACGAACAAGGATAGGCAGAGAATGAGAAATTTGGCATGTATCTTTAGAGTGATGTTAAAGCTTTTTCAGACAATGTAGAACATACTTTTTTCGTTTCGTATAATTGTGGCAGCACCTATCATATCACCCCTTATTAATATGGGGACAAAGGGTCCAACTAATGTTGTTGGTCCTGGTTTCCAATGATCTCACAGGCGATCACAACATGAAGGTAGAAGAAGAGGTGATGTTTCCTTGGTCAATTATCTTATTGAAGGAAGATAAATAGACAAACTTTAAATAGACAAACTTTGGTCTTTTAGCCTGAGGATGGAACTGATCTTATCTATTGGGATTTTGTTTAAAACGAGGTCATTTCTGGTTTTTCGAATCATCAAGAAAGTGCAAAAGAAGATGTTGTTAGTTTGAAGCCACTAGAAGATCCACTAAGAGAGTGAGAAGCCAAACCATATAGCTTTAGTGAAATCACATTAAATGAAAAGTTGCTTCAAAGTTTCAAATCCATTTGACCTAGGGGATAAAAGCTATTAGAAAGTACATTTCTTCTTAAAAGGGCGTCCCTAATCGATAATCAGTTGTTGCAAATATTCCATAAAAATAGGATTAGATTAAAAAGAAGACAAAACTTCAAGAGTGTAACACTCTTATCTGTCGCCATAACAGGGTTACGAGACATTACCGAAGTTTTATAGAACATGTACTGTAACAGCTTGAATTTGGGCCTAGTCAGAAAAGTGATATCGGAATCACTAATCCGAGGTTGGAGAAATTATTTTAGCATTATTTTATGTGTTATAACATTTTTATAAGAGTGCATGAAAAATTTGGTGAATTAATTTTAGCGACTAGAAGCTCAATTGCGAAAAAAGACTAAATCGCAAAAGGGTAAAAAATTGAGATTTACTAGAAAAGGGTGTCAAATAGCTATGAATCTTAATGTAAAGGTTTTTAACTTGCAAATAGGCCAATAAATCAGCCTTGGTCGGCCATAGGGACAAGAAAAATGAGAATGTCAAATTGTAGGTGGTGTTAGGTGATTATTAGACATTAAAATAAGGTAAAAAAATAAAATGGCTTCATCTTTTTCCTTCTTCACCTTCACACAACCGAAAATATCAGCAAAATAAGGGAATTTTGAAGCTTGAAAACTTAGACATTAAGCTCTCTCACAAGTTAGTGATTCTCATGGCCTTTATTGATAATTTTTGCATTTTTGGGACCCTTGTAGCATGAGCTAGCTATTGAGGGGACTATTTTGCAAAATGGTGGAAAGTTTAGGGTTTTACCATGAGAGTGTTTAAGTTCTTTGCTGAAACTTTTTAGAAGAAAATGAATCTTAGTTGTTAAATAAACAACTTTTGTGAAAGGGTGTTCATGGAAAACACCTAAATTGGACTTAGTTGTAAAAATTAGGAATTTTGTAGTAAGTGCATGAAATAATGGAAATTGTGGGCTGCCATAAGAGTGAAAAGAGTTTTTTTGGGCTTGGTTAATAAGGAAATTTGATAAAAATCAATTTTCGAGCCTAGGGGTAAAATGGTCATTTTGTTAAAGTCTAGGGACAAAATGGTCATTTTACCAAATTATGAAAATTTTGAATTGTTTAGATTAAAATAGTGATTGAAATTAGTGAATTTTTATTATTATAGATCAAGAAATACAAATTCTGGGCCTTGACAATGGTAAAACCAAACTTGTAGATTAAAGTGAATTAGCCGTTTACATTTTTTATACCGAGGTAAGTTGTAGGTAAATAATACAAACTTTACTATAATTATGCATGAAATCATTGATTTGGTTTAAATTAATTAATTGAGATTATGGGTAGTGCATTGATGAGAAATGATGTGGTAAAGCCCGGTTGAACTGTAAGAATAGATTGGATATTCTTTGCCATGATACTAGGGTCGATACGAGAGCTAGTGTAAGACCATGTCTAGGATATGGCATCAGCCTCGTTACGTGTTAGTGTAAGATCATGTCTGGGACATGGCATCGACATGGATATGTGCTAGCCAGTGTAAGACCATGTTTGGGACATGGCATCGGCGTTGATATGAGTGCCAGTGTAAGACCATGTCTGGAACATGGCATCAGCTTGGAGATGTGTCAGTGTAAGACCATGTTTGGGACATGGTATCAGTACGAATAGAGGAGAGCTAGTGTAAGACCATATCTGGGACATGGCATCTGCCTCGAGATATGAGAGTCAGTGTAAGACCATGTTTGGGACATGACATAGGCTTGATACCCTATGTTTGAGGCTTATTGAATATCCATTCGTATTCTAAATGGTTCAACAGGAAATTTAAAATTGTATTAAGATTGAGAGATAGTATGATGATCTTGTGAGTGATGCAGGTACCTTTATGAAATGTATGAATTATGAGCTTGAACTTACGTTGTTTAATTTCTAAGACATGAAAATAAGTAAGTTATGATTGTAGCTATTCTTATATATCATGCACAAATTGAGTTAGGTTGAGAGCATGTTTTTAGCACGGTATATTGTTGTTAATTATTTACTTATAACTTACTAAGCTTTATGCTTACCCCTCTCCTTTCCATTTTCTTATAGTGCCACGTAGCTAGCTCGTGGATCAAAGTACGTCGGAGGCTTCGTCCACACTATCAACAAAGCATTCGATATAGTAAATTCTAGAAATTTGAGAAATGGCATGTATAGGGACTAATTTTTGTTATGCGTCATTTTATTTTGAGCCAAGTATGTTGGCTTGTTTTGAAGATACATCATTTTGTATAAGGCCATGGATAATGGCTAATATTCATCATTGATAAATGCAAATGAGTTTTTTATAATGTGCAAAAGTATTGTGGATGAATATGTGTACTAGGAGTAGTAATATGCATGTTTGGTTGGATTAGTTTTGTGAAGTTGTGTGGTTGCCAAATTATGGCCATTGGTTGAGTATTGGAGACTTGTTATGTTATGGTATGTGTTTGACCTTGTTTCAAGGTGGCAAAAGGCTTGGTAGATGGCCTTATTTTGTCCATATGGGTAGACACACGGGCGTGTGTCTAGGCCATATGTGACACACGGTCAGCCCCACAGGCGTGTGGTTAGGCCGTGTGTCCCCCACACCTTGAATTGGCAGAATTAAATACCCATAAGGAAACACACGAGTTGAGATATGACTGTGTGTCTCAACCGTGTGGAGGATACGGTCCAGCACACGGGCGTGTGCCATGGTCGTGTGACCCTTAAGAGTTGCCGACGTCAAAAACAGAATACTAATGTCTTCACACATGAGCCGCGATACAAGCGTGTCATGGCCGTGTAAGGGATACAGGCTGAGCACACGGGCGTATGCCTTAGCCGTGTGAACCCAATTTGTTCATAGGGTACAAGTCAGGGACTTACATGGGTAGAAGACACAGGCGTGTCATGGCCGTGTGAGGGACACAAGCCATGAACACGTGTGTGTGTGTTAGGCCGTGTGAAAACCCCTGTAGGTTTAATGTTAAAAAATAAATCCACATGGACGAGGGGCACGGACGTGTCCCTAGGTGCTTAGGACGTGTGAGCCACACGGGCCTTCAGCACGGCCCTGCCTAGAGGCCACACGGGCGTGTTGCCCTTCTACACGGGCATGTGCCCTATTTTTAATGGAATTTCTTAAAGTTTTCTAAGTGCTCGAAATGGTCCTGAATTGTTTCTAAACCATGTTTTGGACCTCGTAGGTCCATATTAAGGACCGTAAGACAATGTTTGGAAAAGTTTTAAATTGGGACGGATTTCATTGACTTGAGGTTAAATGTTTGCATGTGTGTTAGTAAGGTAATGCCTCATACCCTGTCCTAGCGTCGAATTCTGGTAAGTGGTGTTACATGTACAACTAAATCGAGTCAAGTAATATTTGTTTTCTGAGTTTCATCAAAATGTCCCTTGATTGGACTCTTGTGGCCCAATACATGCATTAGAATCGAGTCAAGACTAAATCGAATCTTAAGGAATTTTTCACAAAATTCCAAAATTTTTCTCACATTTAAGAGTCACACGCCTGTGTGGTAAGGGACACGCCTGTGTGGTGAGGCCGTGTGATCATGTCCATGTCTTAGGCCGTGTGATGTCACATGCCTGTGTCCCTTGCCCGTGTAACTCTTTGATTTGCAACCCATGAAGAAATTTAAGTCATACGGCCAAGTCACACGCCTGTGTGCTTGCTATGTGGTTAATTTAATTTTTGAAAATTTGTTGCAGGTTTCACACGGCCAAGAGACATACCCGTGTTCTAGGCCGTGTACCTCACACGGCTAAGACACACGCCCGTGTTTCTGCCCGTGTGCTCATTCTGAGCATTCTGTTTCCCAATTCTTAGGATGCAAGGGACACACGGCTAGGCTACATGCCCATATACCAGATAGTGTGTCACACATGGCCTAGACACACGCCCGTGTGTCTACCCATGTGGACAAAATAAGGCTATTTTTCTAACCTTATTCCTCAACCTTTTTCATCCAACACCTGCGCAAAACTTTACCAATACCAACCAATCAATTCAAGCATTTAAGTTCAACCAAATTTATCATTCAATATGTTATATTTTCACATATTCACTTAATTTTACCTCATTTAACACACGTGTTTATGCTACCAGCTCAAACCATACCAATAAACATGTAAAACCATAATTTACTTTATAAACATACCAAAATCAAGTCATCACTAGCCATACTAATGGCTAGTTTACATTCAATCATTTGAACATATACATTAGCCTTACTAGCGTATACATACCATTATACCAAAATGAGTTGGAGGATAGTGTGATGTTGCTCCGACCGTTTCTAAACTTCATGAGCTTTCGAGAACTATAAAACAGAAAAATAAAACCTAGTAAGCATTTAATGTTTAGTAAGTTTATGTAACAAGTATCTAACTTACCATGTATTTTCGTGCATCTTAATCACATACATAAACATCTAAATAAGTGAATTATTAGCCTATTACACAACTTAAACAATTTAAGTTAGTCAAGCAACTTCACATAATCTCATTAACTTGGACGAGCTCATCATATCATGTTTTCTACATGCTTATCATTTCCGTATCACATATACATTTTCAAGATAAATCCATTCAAATTCCATTAACCATTTCCAAGTTTTGCCTGTTGAATTTATTGGAAATATCAATGGATACTCTTATGTAGTACACTTAAAGTGTATGAAACTCTCGAGCCACCTTTTCAAGTCATTGGGTAAATCGTGTAACATGTATCATAAAGCTAATCCAGGCTAATCAAATATGCTCGTAAGAGTCTTGTCTCATGTATTATTTTACAAAGAACTTTTAGTTCACAAAGAACTTCTAACCGGAAAAGTCAGGTAATAAAATCATCGGATAACCATATCTCCTGTAGTTCATGCGAGTCATGTTTGGACGCTCACACAGAGTTGCGTTTGTGTCTACAACGTATGTAAGATCACAATCGATTGATAATCATAATGCTCACAAAGAGCCATGTTTATGTCCGCAATGTATGTAGGATCACAATTGAGCAAGTTGTATATCATGATGCTCACATAGAGCTACGGTAGTCCACAACATATGCGAAATTACTACCAATCATTTTACTTGCAAAACTATATCTCATAATGCCTGAGAGCCTTATCAGGACTACTCGTCTGAGCTAAATCCTATTTGCAACACATGCAGAATCATGTTCACACTAATCCATTGAATTTCCTTCAGACAACCAAGACTTATCCCTTTACTCAATTAATATCAAACATATTATTACATTCTTATCATTTAACATTTACATAACATTCATATCATATAACATGTAATTTAAGCATCTCAAGATTCAATATTAAGTTACATGAACTTACCTCGATATTTATTTGTACATAAATCTACTAATCTGAAATCTTTTCCTTTCCTCGATCTAGCTTCGTATTTGAATTTTTCAGATCTATATAAATGAATTTATGCATCAATTTATCATATTTCATATTCATTTGGACTTAATTTACTCTATAGGCAAAATTACTATTTTGCCCTTAAACTTTTCATAAATTCCAATTTCATCCCTAGGCTCGGAAAATGAAATTCATGCAATCTAATCCTTGTTCCAAGCGTAACTGAAATTTTCATATATCATTTACAACACTTATGATTCACAAAATTTAGATTTTTTCTTTGAATTTCACAACTTTACAATTTAGTCCCTAAATCTCAATTTCATGCAAATTCACTTTGTAAAAGTTGTTTATCTACAAACAACCTTTCATTTTCTACCATAAATTTCAAATTTTCAGCATGTTCATCCATGACACAAACTTTATACTTTGATAACTTTTCAAATAAATCCTCAAAATAGAAAGAATAGGTTATCACGATTTCAAAATATAAAAAATTACTAAAAACGAGACTTGATTACTGACCTATTTATGCCAAGAAAGTTTTCTTCCTTTCTCCTATGGTTTCCATAGAAAATTTGGGGATGAAGATGATGAAAGTGTTGATATTTTTCATGTTAATTAATTATCATCTTTTATTTTCTTTGAATTTCAAGTTAGTCCTTTTCTTTTTCTCAATTTCCATGGATGATTCATCCATAAATATTTACTAACTCTTAATTAATGGTCTATATACCATATAAGGACATCAAGTTTTGAATTCTATAGCTATTTAATCCTTCAAGCTGTTAGAATTCAACTTCTACATTTTATGCAATTTGATCCTTTCTCTAATTAATCACTTAATTTGTAAAATTTTCCTATCATAATATAGACCATGAAATAATATTAAAATAAATTTTCTTTCTGGCTTGGATTTGTGGTCCCGAAACCACTGTTCCGATTTCATTGAAATTGGGCTATTATAGAGAGGGCTTTCTAGTTTCTGAAATTATTCACTCGAGCTAGATTATTATGATGATTGGATTTCCAAATGGAATGGTAGACCCCTTTAATAAAGAAGTTCCTACTAGGTTCATCTGTCTATACCAACCTATCCTTACCTCCTAAGATTGAGAATAATTTGGTTAAAAGGTTATTAACTCCTTCATTATGTGTTTCAGACAATTGAGAACTTCCCAACTTCTGTTATTAAATTCATAGCATGAATGCACTTGGAACGTGGAACAATAAGTTTTGACATTATCCGAATAAAGCATATTAAGAGTGATGTTAATCCAACAATCATTCCCATTCCAAATGTAGGCATCATTCCCTTGATTACAAATGTCTCTCCCAAGCAAGATACTTTTTAAATTCATAAGTCAGAAAGATTAACCTTAACAACCACAAAAAGAATTAGACTTACATTACTTTGCTTTGAGAATGCAAGCAACAAGAGAATTTTGTGAGTTTATAATTCTCGAAACTTGCTTAGAGAGGAAGATTTTTTTTATTAATTTTGCTTGCCTTGTGCCTAATTCTCCTCTCAAGGTACGAGAACAAATCTTGTCCCAATTGTAGAGGTGGATTTTCCTTTTCCCCACATTGTGGCACTTCTAGAAGGATATGATGTTTCTTTTAATTTTGTCACAAATGTATGTTGAGGCATTGAAAGTAGAGAACAAATAAGTGGGGAAGAAAGCAATGGTAGATTTAGTAAATGTTATCCCCCCTCTTGTTGAGAGGCAATTAGCTTTTCAAAGTGCGAGCTTATTATTGATTTTATCTATGATTCCTTGAAATATTTCATTCTTCTTATGAATTCTTCCCATATTAGCCCCAAGGTCGTACTTGCTAAGCTTTTTCTTTACTCTTTTGGCATTTAGGATGCCACTGAACCATCTCCTATTGAAAAAAATTATTATGAAAAACGGTTTTGTGGCACAACAGAATTTTAAAATTTTTCATAAAACTAGAAATTTATCTATAGCAATAAAATTTACCAAGTTTAGTATATGTGTTTTCGAGTTAAAGAGATTTGTTGAATCTTGGATCTAGCATCTAAATCCTTTTAACTTTCAATTGAATAATCTTTTTCATAATTCTCAAACCATCAAATGCTAAGAGAGTGAGCTCTTTTCAAGAACTAGACATAGCACGAAAAACAAGACTTTTTAGTAGGGAAAATCTAACTTTTTTCTAAGAAAAAAATTCAAAACTAAAAATTCAAGCCGATAAATTTGAATTATAACTGCCAAGGAGTTTGCAATTATAATCTCACAAATAATAGAATTTCTTTGATCTCAAATACATTTTCCACTAAAATTCAATAAAGTATCCTTGTATATTTTCCTTATGATTTTCGGGAGCCCTTTGTAATGGCCCAATTTCAGTGGTATCAAAAAATGCAATTTCAAAACTCCATTTTCGTAAACTGAGTATGTAAAGATAAAATAGGAATATTTATTGAGTTAATATGAAAATATGCTAAAGAATGGTCAAGTAAATTCATCGATAAAATACTTAATTAAAACTTAGGGACTAAATTGTAAACGTCCAATCACTATTGAGCTTTAATTAACAAAAGGCTTGAGGACTTGAATAGAAATTAACCAAATGGATGAAATGGAAATTAAACCATTTTTAAATGAGAGGTAGTGGATGATGATGTCATTTCCACTAAGTGAGATTAATAATTAGTTAAACTAATTAAACTACAATTAAGTTAATTAAATTAAATTAATTAAGTCTTAATCAAAGTATATAAGTTAAAGTTAGTGGAAATGATAAGGTCATCTTCTCCATTTCATACATGTCGTCCAAGAAGAAATAAAATTAAGGAAAAAAAGCTTTCAAACCCTTATACCATTCAACCATTAAATTAGGTAAGAAAGATAAGTTTTTTTCTTGTAATTTTTATAAATTTATGATCATGGGAGATTGATTTAGCTAGCCATGTACCAACTTGATCAATTGTTAAAAGTTTTTGTTGTTGATAAATTGATAAATTAGGCTTGGAATTTATAGATATTGAGCTTAGATTATGAAAAAACCTATATTTCAAAATTCATTAAGCTTAGTTATTAGATTTGTAACATTATAGACCAAATTGAATAAATGTGAAAACTATCATGAAATTATGCTAGGAATAGAAAATATAGGGCCCATAATGAAAATATATGAAATCAGATTTTAATTCAAAGCTTGGAATCAAAAGTTATGATTATCCCCAATTTAGGGACTAAATTGAATAAAATAAAAAGTATGTGTATAATAAAATAGAGATTAATTTGAATAATGCATTTCATGGTGTTGTTGTTGCAAGCCATTTAGTGGCTATTGTGAGTTAACATATGATATTGATTGGTATATATATAATTGTTAATAACCGAAAATTGGCACAAGTGGAGCTGATAGAGGAAAAACTAAAATTGCAGAAAAGGCCCTGAGAAATCTACCTGTTTTGTGTTTTGAAAGGCAAGTTCTTATGGAACTTATTACTCTTCCTTATTTAATAGGTTTGCTTGTGTTATTTCTATTTTTATTTTTGTTTGAACACAAATTGAAATGTTGGTGAAAATTGGCATACTTGGCTAATAACGAGATTGAATTTGAAATGAAACAAGATAAGTGGTTGATATTATGTCTGTTGTTTGTAACTAGAAAAATGGTCAAAATTATTACTTTCTGTATAATTCATGTTCAGATTCAATCGACAGGATTTGAAAATTGATATGTGACAATTACAAGTTATGCATATACAATATGAATAATTTATGCCCATGTGAACTTAATAATTGACTAGAACACAATTGGCATGCCAATAGGGTCATATGCGCACTTGCTTATAGGATAGCTGGTGATATGAAGATTATGAAAGGTTATTTTGGGATCCAACATCTGTTGTGGATCATCGACTATTCATTGTCTCATCGAAGACCTTAGGGTGGTGGAAGGATGTATTTGGGTATGTTTAAACATTTTAGGCTTACGAGTTTTGCACTTTAATGCCTTGGTGTGGTGTAGTTTATACTTATACTAGCTATCTTGGTTTGGTGTAGTTCACCCGCTTGTCCAAGTCCATTTTACTAGGGTTCTATTGGGCACAATATTGAAAGTGGATCTTAAAATTGGAAAAAAAAAAAAGAAATGAATCGAATTTGATATGTTATAATGATATGTGACTCAAATTGAAATGGCATGAATTGATAGGTTGATGGTTGTATATGAAATTGTAATGATCTTATACAGTTTGTGTAACGGCCTAATTTCAGTGATATCAGAACAGTAGTTTCGGAACCACATATCTTAGCTAAAAAGAAAATTTATTTTAATATTTTTGCATGGTTTAAAATATGATAGGAAAGTCGTATAAAAATTTTGATAGAAAAATTTTACCGATTATGTAAATAATTAGATGGAGGACCAAATTGCATAAAATGTAGAAGTTGAATTCTAGTAGCTAAAAGGATTAAATAGCTACGAAATTTAAAATGAGAGGTCCTTATATGGTAATTATACCATTAAGAAAAGTTAGCAGATATTTATGGATGAATCATCCATGGAAATTAAGAAAAAGAAAAGGACTAAATTGGAAATTGGAGAAAATAAAAGATAAGAATTAAATTAAAAAGAATTATCATCATTTTATATCAACTTCTTCCCCAATTTACATGGAAACCCTAGGAGAGAGAGAAGAAAATTTCCTTGCTTAATTTGCTCCGGACAACTCAAATTTGAAGTTAGATCGAGGAAAGGAAAAAGTATCGGATTAGTCGATTTCATAAACGAACAAGCATCGAAATAAGTCCATATAACTTATTTGTATAATGGAATGATTCAATTAGTTTGAATGAGTTGCATGTGAATTGAATTGTCCAAAAGCATGTAAAATCGAGTATATTTTGTAAATACTGAAAATGTGATTAAGCTTGACAAAGGAATGAAAATCGGATGGATACAGGGTTCTGTTACTCAAAATGATAGTGTCTTGCATGTGTTGCAGACATCTGTTGCTCGAAAGAGCACAAGCCTATCAAGCTTACTGATATGATGTTCTTGCGAGCTTACTGTTTATACTCTTCAGAGTATTCTGTTTATGTTCTTTAGAACATTCTAAATGGTTGTGATCTGCATATGTTGTAGACACACCCACGCTCTATGAGCATTCTGTTATCAAGTTCTTTGTGAACTTTCTGTTAATGGCTCACTGGAGCTTACTAATAGTGCTCGTCTAAACTTATTGTTGCCAAGCTATCTGAAGCTTTCTGTTATATGCTATCCGGTGCTTTCTGTATAATGCTCTTCGGAGCCACCTGATTAGAGTTCTTTGTGAACTTTTGGTATCAAGCTAGGATAAGCATTATGTTATATGGCTTTCCCAATATAAGTTCTCTGTGAACTTTCTATTGTCAAGCTTGGATATGCTTTTTGTTTCATGCTCACCTGAGCATTCTATTAATGTGATTGAGAGTAAGCTTTATGTTCAATGCTAATAGAAGCACTTTTGACTAAGAATTGACGGAATGATAGTATAGTACACTACAAATGTACCCCCTTGTATCCATCAATATTTTAAATGAAGAAAAGAATGAAATTATGATATAAACTTCAAGAAATAGATCAAAGTAAGATCACTATGTGGAAGTACATGGAATGTATGAAATTTCATGAATTGATGAGCTCATCATTGTTGTTAGTGATTATATGAAATAAATGACTAACAATGTTGGTGAGGTTGTATGCCTAAGTTATGGCCAAAGTGCTTGATTTACATGTGCATGTTTATTTATTGAATGGATATGTGGTAAGTAAATTTCTAGTTATATGAGCTTACTAAGCACTACATTCTTACTTGATGGTTTTATTTTCTCTATTCTATAGTGCTCGGAAGCTCGTGAGGCTTGGACGAGGGTCAAAGCATCATCACACTATCAATCAGCTTATTTTGGGTATAGTTAGAAATCTTACTATGGTATAATGGCATGTATAAGCTAGTAAACTAATATTGAGGTTAAATTAGATAAATGTAAACTAGCTATTGGAATGGCTAGTGTTAATGGGATTTTGTTATGTATATATGGTTTAGTTATAGTTATACAAATATGTTGGTAAGGTTTGATTTCTTTGCATGAGTATAATGGTTGAATTGGTTGGCTGATATTTGTAAGTAATGGTGTAGGAAATGGATGAAAATGGGTAAGAAATAAGGCTTGGAAATAGCCTTATTTTGTCCACACGGGTAGACGCACGGGCATGTATCTTGACCGTGTGTTACGCACTGTCTGTTACATGGGCATGTAGCCTGGTCGTGTGTCTTCTACATCTTAAAATTGAGAAACAAAATGCTCTGAAATGAGCACATAGGTAGAGACATGGGTGTGTGTCTCAACCGTGTGAGGTATACGGCCTACAACATGGGCGTGCGATACAATCGTGTGAAACTTGCACCTAATTTTTGAAAAATAATTAACCACACGGCCTAGCATACGGGTTTGTGACTTGGTCATGTGACTTTAATTTCTTCACGAGTTACAAGTCAGAGAGTTACACGGGTTAGGGACACAGGCATGTGAAACCACACGGCCTGAACACACAGGCATGTCCCTTACCACACGGACGTGTGACTTCTTATATAGAGAAAATTTTTTAATTTTTCAAAAAATTATTAGAGTTTTTGATTTAGTTTCGATTTGATTCTAAAATATGTTTTGGGCCTTGAAGGTCCATAAATGGGACGTTAAGATTAGTTTCGAAAAAATGAATAGTGATCAACTTAAGTTATCTGTAATGGTTCTGTAAAACCTTAGTAATGCCTCGTAACTTTGTTCAGGCCACGGATATGGGTTAGGGGTGTTACAGTTTGGTATGAATTAGTGATGTTTTTGGTATGTTATAATGCCTAGCACTTATGTATACCTATGCATATTATGCTTAATTTGTAGTGACATTATGTGAGAAGTTCTAGCCAAATGTGTGCCTAATCTTTGGTAGTAACATGCTCACCTATGAGCAAGGTAAGTGTTGTAAATTTCATTTGAACTTACTAAGTTTTAAATGCTTACCAATTGTTGTTTTTCCTACATGTAGATCCCCAATTTGCAACACCAATCTGAGTTAGTGCGGATAACAGACAATCAACAAGACGATAGAATTATGTTCATTTTGAGTCGTAATATTGTGGCATGTATATAAGGTCCTTATTTTGTAAATGGTCATCTTCAATTGTGAATACAAATGTTGTAAATATGGCTAAGGTTTAACTGCATGTTAAGCTTGGTATACGGCCTAGTTTGTGTTTAGTTTTGATTATGTGTGATGCCATTTGGTTTCATGATTTCAAGCTTGCATATGCCTTATATGTTAAATCTTGCAAAGTGAAGTAACTTGGTATATTAAGATTGATTAAGGTCTTTGGATATGCCTAGATATGGATCATGTGTTTGGTGCCCTATTAAATACATGATTTCAAATGTTCATATGCTTTATTTGTTATAAATTTGTAATAGCCCGATTTAGACCCTAATCAGAATGGTGGTTTTGGGACCACAAATCCGAGTCAGAAAAAATATTTTAAAAATTATTTTCTATGTTTATTATGTGTGAATTTATATCTATGAAATTTTCATGATTTAATTTTGTCGTTTGGGTGTTCGATTAAACAAATGGGCTTAATCGCATAAATTGAAAATTTGATAGTATTAGATGTGAGGACTGAATTGATAATGGCTTTTTAAGTGGAAGCACCAATGTTGTAAATGGCCCTTTTTCTTTTATGCTATGGACGGCATGAGGTAAATAAATAAAATAAAATATGTTTTTTATTTTCATACATATGTTATAATGATAATAAAATATATATATTTATAAGTGTATAAGATAAGTCATGAGTGGAAAACCAGGTGTTAATAAGGTGGACGAATATGTCCTTGTGCATAAACTTTAGTTAATGATTTGTAAAGGGGTAAAATAGGAAAACATGTTATAATAATAAAACTTTAGTATATATGTTATAATATATGATAATTATTATAAGTTTACTTTTGTTTTTATGCTTCATTTTGCCAAAACCAAATAGAGGAAAAGAAATAAAAGAACAAGGGTTCGGCCATCCATTTTAAGCTCGATTCAAGGTTCATTCTTAGTCGGTTTTTGATAATTTTTACGTTTTTGATATTGTTGCTTCGAGTACTACAAAACCCAAGCTTTAATTTTTGATTTTGATGAATATTTTGAATTGTGCCATTGTTGAGAGCTTGTGATTTTTTGTTGTTTGATGATGAATTATGAAAGGTATGGATCGGGTTAATATATATTGTAAATGAATTTTTGATGATTTTGAGTAATTAGGCTTAATTGCAAAAAATAAAAATGTGAGGGGGGAGGGCTAAAATGTGAAATTTATGGAAAATATGAGCTTATTTGGACACTAAGGGTATTTGGCTACTTTAGATGTGATTAGTTTTGCATAATTTTGTGTTTTGTGCATTAGGGACTAAATGGTAAAAATTATAAATATCAAGGGTAAAATGGTAATTTTCCTATTTATGTGTTTTTGGACTAAATTGAATGAAAATTTATTTAAATGAGCTTAATTTGAATAGGTTTAGATCAAGAACCAAAGAAATCGGATTTGGATTGGAGAAAAACGAAAATTATCGACTAGCTGCCCGATTCCGTTTTGTATTGTCCGAGGTAAGTTTATAAGCAAAAATATTATATTTACTTGCAATTATGAAATGTTAGAAACTAAGTATATTATGGCCGAATATGATTAAATGTGGCTAATATCCTTCCGAGTTCGATTCGACCGAGTTGCGATGTTCGAAAGCCCCGTGTGAACCTTAGGAATAGGTAGGATACATATGTCAGGACATAGGATTCCGATATATGTGTGCGAGTAAGTCCATGGCATCGATTTGTGATTTTCGACATGTGTTTACGAGTAAGACCCTGTCTGGGACAGTGGCATCGATATGTGGCTACATGTAAGACCACGTCTGGGACGTTGGGATTGTACGATTTATGTGATTATCCAAGTGTCCTATTCAATTTCGAATGGTTCATTGGGCAAAGGTATAATAAGTTCAAAAGTGTAAAACGAGCTATATAACAGGTATGAATTTACATGTTGCCTACTTGAGAAAAGGGTAAGTAAAAACCTTGACTTTTGTTACGAATCTTGTAAAATGCGAATGTAGAAAATATGCCTATATAATATGTGTATCTGGTTTGTGAATGAATAGTAAACATGTTATGGACAATTCTTGTGTATATGTGTATAAGTGATGAGTAGTATATATATATTCGATTATATGATTAATGTATG
Organism: Gossypium stocksii; assembly: GCA_020496765.1. NCBI lineage: Eukaryota > Viridiplantae > Streptophyta > Magnoliopsida > Malvales > Malvaceae > Gossypium > Gossypium stocksii. The sequence continues at coordinate 97,069,239 of CM035629.1, read as the reverse complement.
TATAAGAGCTTATATTAAGACCTATGAATTTTGTATATATGTATGTGAACTAGGTACATAATGAGTATTTGGCCTTGATGATTAAATGATAAAATGTTAGCGTTGGCTTCACATATATTCGGTCAAAGTGATAATATAAAAGAAAACAATTATAATTGTGGAAAATACTTCATACGAATGTATGTATATATAATATTGGATTTAAATGTGGAATGATAAAATATTCTGGTTTAGTTAGTTAAGTTTATCAATATCATTCGGTTGTTTATTTGTTATGACTTACTAAGCTCAGATAACTTACTCTGTGTTTTCATCTTTATGCTATTTTATAGATTTTGAATCCAAGTTACGAGCTCGGGAATTGTCGGAGAAGCTTATCACACTATCGACCGTCTTCGGTATTTTATAAGCTGAAATTTTTGGAATTTATGGCATGTATAGGCTGGAACGTGTTTTAAATTAGTGAATTTGGGTTGTGTATAAAGGCCATGCGAAGATGGTTTATTTTTCCATGCTTGAATTTGGTTCTAGTTTTGTTTGTGTTTTGAGCCTATATTAATTACTGAGTCGTAGGCCATGCATGGTTACATATCGTGTCTCATAATCATATATTAAGATTTAATTGTTGAATTCGGGTGTGGCATGATTAAATTGGCTATAAGCATGTTGATTCGGTTTGGATGTATTTTATATTGAAATACAGTATATATATGAACTTGCTTACTGTGTTCAGACTTGATTTAGTGTATTCATAGCATTAACATTTAATGAGTTTAATGTGGATAATTTGGTGATGGAAATTTTAGTTGTTAAGAATATTCAGTCATATACTGAAATTTAGGTAAGGTTAATTCTAGACTAGTAATTCGGTTCTTGCTCATATTCACATTTATTAGTACATGATATGGTAACGGTATATGTTAGTATGCGATCATTAGATATTTGTAAATTTATGATGAAGTTTGAACTTGTGTTTTGGCTATGAAGTATTAATGATTATGTTTAGTTATAGATTAAAATAATTAAGATGGTTTAAATTGATTTGGCACGTTTGTTAAGGTATGAAACTATGAATTTGGATCATATGTTTAAATATATATTTAACATCATATGTGATTATTGAGTTGATCTTGAATATGACTTTTTTGTTTATAAGGCTTGATAAATAATAATAATGGCATGTTTAGATCCAGTTTTGATATATTAAAATATTAATATACTCGGTTATAAGATGCACTTGAATAAGAAAATTTGATTTATTTATGACTTGGCATTGCCATATGAATATTTTTGTATATGATAATTTGACTTGATATATTTGATATAAAGTATGTAATAATTACGTTTTGTATATGTCTATATATAACACCCCAAACCCAGCCTAGAAGTTAGGCCCGAATCTAGCGATGTCACATTGAAGAGTTGCTTTTAAAACTGTTTAGTTAAAACTTAGTTCAAACAAAATATGCTTGAAAAGAATTTACTTAGTTAAAAATCGAAGAATTTAATTAAACAAATATTTAGGAAAAACCATGTTTATTAAGTATAACAGTAACTAAATAAATCCCTAAGTAAATAGTGAAATCGGAGTTACATAGCCTTATTACATCACAGTGGAAAAAAATAATTATTATAAAACACTTAATAAATCTATATTTAAAATTCCTAAGTAACTTGTAGTGTATGTACACACCTGATCGTCGACTGGCACTACACTATCCTCAGCTCTGACCTACAATCAAAACCACTTCCAAATCAACTCCAAACCTTACTAAAACTTTATTAAATCCCAAAGCCTTATCGTAGCCTTACCGTGAACCTTCGGCTTTTCTAGCCTTTCCTTAGCGAATAGTCTCGAATATTCCTAAATCTGTATCAATCGAATCGTTAAAGACGAACTAATAAGTGACTTGTATCCATTTAAGTTACCTTTTCACCTAATAGAGGCTATTCGGCCACATATCCAAAATTGAGAACACTTACCCCAAAAGCCGAAATGAATGAGTAGCCGCTGACGAGATCGGGCGTTTACAACCTGACTGAGAGTAGATGCTAGTCACCGATTGTGATGGAGGAAGTTAATCGGCAATGATATAGGGCTATAGAGGAGTATTCGACTTTTAGAGACAGAAGAAGAACGCAACACCAAAAGCGATTTCGGCAAAAGGGTAATGGTTATTCGGCAAAGGAAGAATTCGGTAATCGAAGAAATATTGCGAGAAAAGAAAGCAAATAAATGTTTGTAAAAGGAAAAGGGTTGGGTTTGACTTTAGAGGATTTGGAAAAAGAAATAAGAAGAAGAGAAAATATCAAAACCCAAAAGAAATATTCTCAAATACCCCAAATATGTACCGAAGAAAAAAAAACAATCAAAGGGAACAAAAATCAGCAATGGTTAATTTACTCAAATCCAAGAGACTAGCCGAAAAAACTCCCCAACTCACACCACATAGTTGGCTTAAATACTTACCCCACCTCCATCCAATTTGAATTCAATTAAAATTCCTTCCTTAATTTCTTCCTTAATTTTTGCCAAAATTCTAATTTGAATTACACCCAAACACTTTCCCCGTACAGTAACCTGCTTAATTCAAATTCCAATCAACTGGGGTGTTTCGGTCCAGCTCAAATACCCCCACGTGCAGCAAAATAGAAGTTTATTTGCGCACAAGGTAGCTCGAAACCAAAAACTCCAAGCACCCCCAACACCCTGCTGGCCACTACACCAGTATGCTTCTTATGATATGTTCCGTTCTCAACTTCTTTTAAGGCCTACTTCCCAACGACCCAATCATCCAAAGAAATCTAAAAAAGAAATATTCGCCAACACCCAGATTCGAACCTCCAACCTCTTCACTATATTACACCCCCCTTGCCACTGCACCACATGCTTTACGTGTGTCATAATTCCTCCCTAATTAATTATAAACCTTTCTGCCACGCTCCAGGTTTACTTAAAAGAAAACCAAAATAACTTACGCAGGCAACGTTTCGAACCAAGGCTCCCTTGCAGCCTTAAAGCACACCTCTGCCACTGGCCCAAGCGCACCCTTGTGTCATAAATTAGCCCCATCCATTAATAAGGCCTGCCTACGAATTGAACCCCATTTGAGCACGTTGGGAGTTGAACCCTAGCTCCATTCCTACTGCCTAACGTGCCTAACTACTGGGCCAGGCGTTTCTTTTTGACACGTTTTATCCTACCTTATTTATAAGGCCTATCACCAGAGGCCCCTAAAGAAGCAAAAATTTCAATTTTTGCTAGAGTTTGGATCGAACCCAGAATTTTTCCCATGCTTCTAACCCTTCTTTAACTACTCCAAATTTGACTAAACGGGGAAAATAATAATAATAATTATAAAATATAAAATATTCTCTTCGCATACTTAAAAATATTCCACTCATTTTTTTTAATCGATCCATAGCTCAAGCCCAATACTTCTAGGCCCAAAATTCGGGGCGTTACACTATATGTGTGATTAATATTTTGAAATTTCAGAAATAAACTCTTTTGGTTATTAAGTGCTTTTGATCAACTAGTTGAGTTATGCATGCACGATTTTAGATGGGTATAAGCTATTTAAATTCGGTTGTGGAAGCTAATTAATGCCTTGTTCTAATAATGACATGTTGGGATTATTGTATAAAATCATTAATTTGTATTGTATCATATTTCGGTAAACGTGATTAATATTGGTAATTATAGTGAATTTGTATTCAACTGTAGCATATTAAATGTTGTAATATTACATTATAGAATAAGTATAAAGATTTAGACAATTGATTTGAACTGGGAATGAGTAATAGATAAGATCAAGCTGGGCTTAGCTAAAAGCATGAAAGAATGACTAGATGAACAATGGCTTATGCAATACTAAATTATAATAATTACATGTGTTTTGTTGTGGTGAATAAGTGTTTAACTTAATACTAGATGGATGCCGAATTTGATACGAATTTTATAAAAAAAAATAGTAATGTAATTGTATATGGTTACAGTGTGCTATTAAAACGTAATGAGATCTGTATATCTGCATGTATTTTGAGTTTGAATTAAAAGTATATTCAACTATGTAGTACTAGTAATTAAGTAGACTATGAAATTATTTAACGATCGTTTATATTTTCCTTCTTTTAGTTATTATAAGTGTGTGTACGTGATCATCTGAAAATGTATTTTTGACTAGTGATACCCTGTAACCCTAATTCGGTGACGGATAGAGGTTTGGGGTGTTACAAAATTGGCATGAAATAATGATTTCATGAAATCGGTATAAAGTTTCATTGTGATAATATATAGTCATTAAAGGTCCCAAATTTGCATCTTATGTAAGATGATTGGTTGAATCCAAAAGGGATTGAAATTATTGTATTCTGCTTATAGAGTCACGACACCACCACATAGATTTCGCGACACTAGATGAAAAAGGATATGAACTTCTAGTAGATTGTTCTCAAGGTCACAACGCCGCCTTATGGATGTCACGACACTAACCTTCTATCTCGCCACATTGTACCCCTAATGTCGCGACACCAACTTTGTGAAGTTTAGAAACTTTATATTTTAGTTCTCGAGTTGTGACGGCAACCTATTGTTTTGGAGGTTGCGACATTGCACCACTGAAGTCGTGACTCCAACCTATAATACTTTAAAGCTTTGTAGTTTAGTCCTCTAATGGTTTTGGGTTATGAAAAGAACTTTTGTAAGCTCGTATAAGATTCGTAAATGATTGTACAATACTGGAGAATGCATTTTATACTTGTTAGCATGTTGGAATGATTATATTGTGTTGAAATCAATTGTAGTTGCTCCAGCAACAAATGTGACATCTTGTAACTTGGACCTGGTGATCGGGTTGGGCAAGGGGTGTTACACCCTTAGTCTCTTTATATAGGGAAATATTACAAGAGTTATACTAGAATAGGAGGAGAGGGAAAATAATATTTTATTGAAAAATTGGGCTTCTACTAGAACCTCCAACAAGGGTGAGCAACAAGCATAGAACATACTCATTATGTGTGCCGCCCACCTGCTCAACAAATGGGCTCTTTGTGCCCTTTATGTATTGGGTTCAATTATATGTCGAATTTAATTTTAAATTAAATTTCAAACAAGTTCATATAATTATCCAATCCAATAACTAGCTTTTCTATTCCCTAAATATTATTTATTTAATTAATAAAAAACAATTAATCCAATTAAATTAATTTTTTCAACTCAATGTTAATTTCGTCTAAGTCGTGACCACTTTATTGTATTAGAATATATGAGTAAATAAATTTAGTTGTCTTATTTAGTAAAATCGCGATGACTAATTAATTTAATTTTCAATCTGAAATCAAAATTTTAATTACATTCAATAGGGAGCAATTTGCTATAGTTCTAAGGACTTCTATCGCCACAATTGGGGACTCGTGCTGAAACAAGTGGCCCAAATTCATGCCACTACACTGTTTTGAGTTGTTTTGACTTTTCGGGGTCCATTTTGGGTCCCAAATACCCCCAAGCGACTTTAAAATTATTTTAAATTGTCTATAAAGTCTTATAATTGTCCTAAACTTGGATTAGTGATTTTATAAAAATATTTTTAAAATTTTAAATTACGATAAAACTCTTATTTTTCTCAAATTGAACATGCCCAACTTAAGTCAATAAGCCTGAAACACTTGGTTTACGATTTAAATAGGTCCTATCATTTATTCAATGAACCAAAATGATTTGAAATCACATTTTATTCTCTTTTTAATGTTATATATTATTTTTAAGACTTTTATAAAGCTATCAAATGATGTTTATTAAAAGAAAATTTTGATTTAAATTTGAAAGTGTTCTAATAACACTTTCTGTTCCTACCGTACATTAGAACGAATAAGAGGTGTTATACTAACTACATTAATTCTTTACAAGCAAGCTAGAAACATTGGCTAGACTTGTAAGTGTGGATAAGCTATATATTAGGGTTAACATCTATGCAAAGTCGGGTTTGGTCCTGATCACCACCATAGTATCCTTATTGGATAAGGAGCGAGGTTTGAAGGACTGACGACTTCGTTAGGTTCGACTTACGCTTATTGATGTCTTACTCGGGTACGTCGGGCAAGTTCCCCAAATTTGGGGTTTACTCGTTGATGTCTCAACCCCTGTTGATAGCTTGATTCTACACATCTTTCTAAAATTTGAGAATGTGTATGATTAAAATATAAATTAATGAAAATTATATCATGACATCACTATGGTTTACTGCAATCTACCAAATACTATAACTATGTTATATCTTATAATAATGTTTGATTAGCGAAAATTATATTATATATATTATTTATGATTAATGATATGAATATGAACTTCGCATAATGTAATTATATTTATGTGTACATTATGAACATGATTAATAAGATATTCTTATAACTGAGTTTAGCTAAAATTTTAATATATAAAATATGAATTAATATATTATAGTATAAAGATATATATTATACAAACAATGTTATAATATAAATATAATAATTGTATATTATTGTATTATGTAATGCTATATTGTATTTTAAAATTTAATGTGCAAGTAACATTACAACATGTAAGTAATGAAAAATTATAATATGCCTTATATTTATGAATACATGAAATTTATGACTATACTATTGATAAATTTTATTTGAATTAATGGTAATTTTGCATATTTATTATATATATGATGATTATATTTTTTTTAAAAAATTCATAACTAAAGTTTTTCTAATTCATTTTAATTTATAATTTAACATAAAATTCATTATTAATTACTTTTATTGTTAATAAATCATTATTATATAATTATATTAATGTGCTTTTTGCTTTTTAGGTATAAATTGAGGGTTTTATTTTCAAATTTTAGATTAGTTTTATCTTCGGTCTTAACTAAATAAGTTAAAACTTTGGGTGTTTTAAGTTTGAAGTTTATTCAACTCATTGTTTCTCGAATTCTAAATTTTTTAAAGCTTTAAAATTTACTCCTTTTTTAATTATTTTTATGATTTATGTTTAGGGTTCAAGATTGTTTCCTAATAATATCATTTTCAGAGATCGAATCACGTTCTTCTATTGAAAATACAATATGTCTTACCACTACATTCAATACTTAATGACTCAAAATTTTACTTTTTTTAAGTTAATATAGATTTTGATGAAACTTAATATCAAATTGGCTGGAGGCAGCCTTCAAACTCAAGCCTATTTTATTTTTATCATCTCTTGGTTAAAATGGATAAGGGGAAAAAGGAAAAGAAAAAGGGCTTTCAAAGGAAGACCAATAAAATCTCGACTCTCGAATTGCAATTTCCTTGGGCCTAGCCCATGTTAAATCATTTTCAATTAGGGGTAAACTTGTAACTTGCGCATGTTTCATGGAGATAGGCATAGGCTGACCAAAGTATGAAAAGTAAATAAACTGCTATGGAGCTGAAGGGCTGGTAGGATTGTCCAATTCAAACAATTTTTTTTTCTTTTTTAGACGAGAATGGATTCGCTTGATACGCTTGGTTCTTCTAGTAAGCTGGTAAGTTTTCATTTGGCTTAAATTTTTTTCAATTTTAACTGGTAATATTTATCTGAAAACTTACTCCCATTGGCAGAATGCCGCAAAGAAGAAAGAACCCCAATGCATTTTCCTACTTTATCTGGCTGGATTATAAATCATGCTACTTTATCATTATTATTTTTTTTTGTATTCAAGGTATTTGAATGATTTGTTTTCTGATACCAAGCTAGTCTATCTTGAGTCTGACTAAAAAAAATTTATTTTATGCTAGAATCTGAGGATTTCATGGTGACTTGTAAAAATTTACTAGTTAAATTGTATATTGCTTTGCACACTATTGATGTTCTAGATGCTAAGGAGAGTTTTAGCGTGGTTGGAGGAACTTTTTTGTGATATGGGAGATTTGAATAGCTATCTCTGGTACATGATCCTTAAGGCTACACAATAACAGAGAGATTCCTTTGTTGTGTAATAAATCCTTCAGCTACACAATTTGCTAAGCTTTAAAAAAACCGATTTTTTTTTGTCCTTCATATCACAATGAAAAACGTTTTTCTGTGGTTCTCAAGCAAAACAAAATCAAATTTGCTTGAGATAGACATAAACATCCCTGTCACTGAGCCCTTTGTTTGAGACTATGGAGTATGGTCTTACACCTGCATAACTCGTTCAAAATCTTCTTTCCTTGTTTCTTCAGTTTTTATTCATTTCTTCTTATTCCTAGTCAATAACAAGCATATGAAGTTTGGTGGCAATAGCTCTCTGTCTTTTGACACAATCCATAAGATAATCCAATATACTGATGCCTATGACAATTGTCTATCTTGGGAGCAGACAGAAGAATCAGATAACATAAACAATGTAATGGATGAGCTCTATCGAGAAGAAGGAACCACATTGTTGGAAGAACCAGATTCCAGTATGGAGCTTATGGATACGCACAGAGAGGATGAAGATCACATTAGAAAGATAAAGGAATTTCAGGATTACCTTCAAATGGTATATATATACTTATTCCCACTTACCCCTTCTCTTTTTCATCTTTTAAAAGTTTTGGCATGTGAAATTCTGTTAGTTCTTGGATTGTGTATTGTTGGTAATTGTGTGGCTAGCAAACATGAATTCCTTTTATTGACGGGCAGAAAGAAGATTAGTGTAGCAGTATCCACGTTGATTAGATTACTGCCTTCTTTAGTTCAGATATGAGCATTTTCAGCTTGGAAATATGTTTACTATAAAGTTTAGAGTTAATGTGTTCACATCCTTGCTGATTCATGCTCTTTGAACTCAACCAGTACATTTCTGTTCATTGAGAAGGCTTATAATTTCTTGTATCTATCACAGTCCGTCTTTTATATCAAAATTTGACTGCAATGATCTGGTTTTCACAGGATGGGCATTATGTTCGTATATTTTTAATATTGGGGCATATCTAGTTTTGTTTCTTGTGAATCAAATTGTGTAAATTAAAAACCTTCTACAACTTTTAAATAAGTCTAACCCTGAGGTTAACCTAGAGCTTGGTATGTTGCAGGTGAAGATAATGATTAAACCAGGTTGTTCAGAAGAAGTGTTAAAGGTGGCATTGAATTCCATGTCCTCGCTAGTAGGCATACTTGCTTTCATGTCATATCCAAAACACCGTTCCTCACTGTGAACAAGAATTAACTCGAACACCATGATTTTGTTGTACACCAAGGATGAATCTGCTGCTGGCATTTCCTTTAGAAGAAAATGCTCGTTGCAAAATTTCATGTCTGTATCTCCGTATTAAACTTTTATGTTCCACCAATTGTAGTCTCCTAGTTGTCTGAACCAGCTTTTACGTTAGAATTTATCCAAGAAGCAAAGATTTGTTCAAAGATGGTTAGCTTCATCCAAGAACGTGGGAATGCTCAATACCTGTAAGTTGACAGCACACGACATTATGTATTGCAAGCGTCAGAAATATAGTTTGATGATTATTGTTCAATTATCTGGATTACTGAAAACAATATACTAACTTGTCTTGCGTCAACCTTGAAGCAACGCATTCTTTAGATTTGAAAATTCGTGTATCAATGTTTTATCTTGTATTTTTCTTTGTCAACTAGGCAAAATTAAAAATAACACAATCATTATATGTCCCAAAATCTTAAACATGAATATTATAAATATGTATTATTGTGACAATCATGTCTACTACATTATTTTCATATTTTTTATAAGTTACATTTAATTATATCAACCATTTCAAATGAAATAAATTATCATAAACACTGAACTTAATAAGTCAGATTAACTCAAGCAGCCAATTATCTCATATTTTCTCTTGGTGGGGTGTAGATGGGGGAGCTTCCCTTATAACGGTACAAATGATAGTAACATAGTTTTAATTCTTGAAATGGATTGAACTAGTAAATTGCTCATTTTTCCAACCAAATCCTAAGATGTTTTGTTCTACCAAAAACTAGTCTATCACGATGGGACCAATAGGGAGTAATAGCAATCAGATTTATGAGCCTTGTAGCTAATGTCTAATGGAATCTAAGAGTCAGAGTAATAGAGGAAAGGTTCTTTTGCCAAGAAGAAAAAGGGAAATTGAAAAGAGGGGCCATTACTCCGAAATTCAGATGGAGGAGAGATGCCAAAGCTAAAGGGGTCCCTCTGCTCCAATTTTGGAGGCATATGATATGGAATATAATCGGGCCACCCCGCCTAGAAAGGTGAGCCAAGTGTTTTCTGGATGAAGGATTTACAGCTTTTGCAACTTTTAGGACATGCACCTGAATAACTGACTGCACTAAACACAAAGAAAGACCAAAAGACTTTGAACCAAACCCCAAGCACATGCGGCAAAGTGAGATTTGGATGCGGTCGTTTTCATCTAAAGAATATCCTACAAGTGTACAACCATCTTATATTGGTAGCATCCTATAATTGAACCAACATTCACATGGGACACCCTTCATCTTCAAGTTCAAAACATTTTACCCCGCTGCTCCTTAAAGCTATGGAGTAGCTAAAATGTCCTTTTATACGTCCTTTTTAGGGTCATCCTTTCCCTTTTTTTTCAATACTTCACTAATCGCTAGTTCTTGTCTTTACCACAAAGCATCTTTTCTTTTTACCATAATCCTATATATAAAGAACATTGCTAGACCTGTACTTCACAAAGCGTATTTCCATATTTCCACACCATCCTAATTGTTATATCCTTACTCCAACAATGACAAGTGGCAAAATGATGGACGACTTGGCAAGAACCTAGATGAGGACCCTCGCTAGGTGCGACCTGCAAGTGATCCTTTGTCTTGTACCCTCTATCTAGAGTTGCTTGCAACCAACTATCCGCAAATCTCGCTTAAGCTAGTTGAGAGGCCATCCCCCATAGCCCACCAGCTACAGACCTTTTAAGGGGGATCATTAAGGGATCACTAAAGCGTAACAACCTCGTATAACATCAGCAAGGAGAATGTCAAAGAAAGACCACATAGTACCATGCATAACGACAATTGACATATAATCAACCTGCCACATAGCCAACCACACGAGTAGGCCTACCATCCGTATTGTCAATGACATGGCACTACCAAACAAGGGGAACCTCTTATATATATATCATGGAGCATAAAAGCAAAGGATCCTTCTTCCTCACTAAGCAAACCTAAGTATTCCCCAACTATCTCATTTCTTATTCTTTCTCCTATCCTCCTCCTTCAATCTTCGGCTTTCCATTTGTCACAAGTGAATCGGCCCTCCAATCACCACCACATTCTCCTTTTTATTCTCTCATTATTGAATACCTGTATCAACAACTAGTGCAATGACTGTGGAATGAACCATGATTCATTCTTCCACTGTAGTCCTTGAAAATGTCACAAATTAAAATCTATAACTCCCTTCAACCCAACCACAAACACATCAGACTTTATAAGCCACTCAATAACCACCTCTCAACCTTAGCAAACAACATAGCACACAACCAATCCCAGCCTCCACTAGGTACCTCCTCCACTCTTCTCTATGACAATTATTGATACATGTACGAATGGAGTGAACTTTATTAAATACCATTCATTGAAGCTACCAATTTTTAAGTTTAGAAAATTAGTCGACTTGCGATAACTTTTTGGATGGGATCTAGGCATTTTTGGGTTGAGATGTCTTAGCTTCGAAATGCACTTTGGATCATTCAATTTCAAGTTCGTGAACTCAAGTTATGATCGTTTTAGTGAAGATTGTGCAAGCAGAATTTCTAGACAAGATTATTATGGAAATTAAGAGTTTCGGGATTTTAATTCGCGTTTAAATCATATTCAATTTTCAAGCTTAATTTTTATTATATATGATTGCAATATTATATTTATTAGGTCTTAGTATTTCATTATTTATTTATTCCAAATTTTAGATGTAATTTTAAGTATTTTGACACAATCAGAAACGTAATCAAATTGAAGTCAGATTTAAGAATTTAAAAAGGGCAGTAATTAAAATAATTAATAAAAGATAAAAAAAAGGAACAACGAATCCAAATTAAAGATTAGAAACAATTAAACAAGAACAAAACATAACAACAAAGAAACGAAACAAGATAGATGGAAAAAATGGAAAGTGGCATGTAAAAGTCCTAAAGAGCCTTGAAAACCAGATGAATCAACAACTCCCTTGAAATGAATCTAATTGTAATATCCCTTAGCCCGCCGGAATGACATAGCATGTATCAAATAGCCAAACAAAATGCTCAATCGACCAGGGCATTACTGACAGTTCAGATCATTTGGCTTAATTTAAATCTTAAAAAAAAAATAGTTGTACGGGTTCTCTTTTTTGTTAAAAACCATTATTCTTTACTTATTTAGTAACACATCTTTAAGGAAAGTAATAGGAATTAATAAAGGCAATCTATTAATCATACACTGCCATGTATGGCGAATACAGTTAAAAGAAAAGTCAATTTTGTAACTGCAAATCAAGGGAACTTCGTGTACACATGTATAATAAGGGGCAATTCCAATTTTAAGACAAAACAATGCAACTTTGGGGTAAAAGAAAAAGTTAGGTACAAAACGTATATGTACGTCATCCGCTAAATAGTCATGCATGATACAAAATAGACAAGTGGCTTACTCGCAGACATAGCTCTAGCGTAATCCCTTTCTATTAATCTTCTTCTACCAATAAATCTTCTAAGAAAGAAAAATAACAGATAAGTTCAAGTAAACTTAGTGAGTTCCAAACAGACACAAAATGGTTATCAGGTTATCAATAATTAACCAAAAAATAAAGACATTTTTTAGACTCAGTCTTACAAACACATAACACCAAGTTGTCAGTACAATTTTCTGGCAACAACACTCAGTCATTATAACGCACATAGTATCCCTGACAGATACATACCGCCAACTTATTTATATTTCCCTCAATCATATATGTTTACCTATGACGCATATTTCAAAAATCAGAATCAAATATTAGCCATAATCATATTTATATTCATATTCCTTATTAAATTGAACACGTGTTCTCCCACAAGGTTGGGTTGTGATCCATCAGTCCGGTTTGCAATAAAGTTGCCTTACCAGAGGCATCACAAATAATGCTTCTTTCCACATTTTCACATGTCACAAATATTCTGGTACTGGGTTCACACACAAGGTAGGTATTTTCACCTTGACAATGGCCATGTTCACACATACAACACTGGTTTATTACTTACACGTTAATTCGCAACATATCGACCCATCTTTAATAAAGACAACTTATTTTACATAACCCACAAATCATAGAATTTTCATAAATAAAAGGAAGTAAGAAGGAACTTACTAGAAACTTCAAGATAGAATCTACTCTACTGGTTCTTTACCTTAATTGCTCAGACATTCACTAGCTTCTTGAGCTAAATAAGAAACAATCATAACTATCAAACCATTTATCTATTAAAATTTGATCATGCATACACTAATACAAAGACGTAAATCCCCTCGTCATCAACTTAAGGGTTTCCCAAAAAATTACCAGTCAGCTGGTACTGACCAATGGCATTTTGACAAGGTTCTAGAAACCTTCCTCGTCTCATTTAGTGAAGATAACTTAAAAATTCTTAGAAACGTAGGGAAGAACACAGAGAGAAAAAACACAGAGAGAAAAAAAAAGTGAAACATATCTGCTATAGGCATCCTTTTATAGTATAGACAGTAGAATATAAGCTTAGTGGGAAGTTTAGAAATGTGACAGCCCTATTTTAGCCCTAATCAGAAAAGTGGTTTCGGGACCACGAAACTGAGTCAGAAAAATTTTTAAATATTATTTTCTGTGGTTATTATATGATAATTCTCATATGTGAAAGTTTCGTGTTTTAATTGTCATTTGGATGTTGAATTATTAAGTAAGGACTTGTTTGCATAAAAGAAAATTTAGAGGGTTTATGTGTGAGTGCCTAATTGTAGTTGTTCTTTTAATGTTGAGGGTTTAAGATGCAATTAGACTAAGTATATTTTGCATGGACATATTCGGCCATGAGATAGTGGAAAAGCCATGATTTTATAAAGGCCAATTTAGTAATTTAATAATTAAAAACATGTATGAAATAGTAAAACATGAAATGGTTGTTTAATTCCTCTTGTTTTTGCCGAATTCATCAAGGAAAAAGAAATAGAAAAGAACAAGAGCATTCGACCTTTATAATGTCTAATTAAGGTATGATTTCATGTTATTTCTTTCAAATTTTGTGAATTTGAGTTGGTTGTTAAGCTCTTGATATAGCCCATGTGTTAATTTTTGAGTTTGTGGTAAATGATGCATTCAGCCATGGTTACTATGTTTTAATTTGTTGATGTTTTGATGTTGTGTAATGAGAGATGATTATAGGTGAGTATGAACTAATTAAACTTTGTTATAAGTGGCTAAAATGAGTATTTGCATTCGGCTAATGTGGTTTAATGTAAGGTTCTTGCTAAATATTAGAAAACAATGCTTAAATGTTAACCTTTGTTTATATGGTTGCCGAATGACATCCTAGCTAATGATTTGAGTAATTGTTGTATTTTGGGATGTTTGAAAATGTGAATAGCCGTATGTGTGTTATTAGGAAAGGAAGATTTAAGATGTTTAAGTGTGGATATGACAAATGATATGCCTTGGAAATTTTACATGGTATTCGGCTTTAGTGAGAAATAGAAGAAATGAAATCATTGAAAATGTTGTGTTTGGCCATGAATATGTTTGAGTGATTTCGATATTGGTTTGTTGTTGGTTAAGCATGGTTAATACTTTCAGTTATATAGTTGATATACTTAAATTGTGGTCGAGTGCTAATATACTAAAGGATTTTAAATATTAAGTTAAATGATATTCGGTCATGAGATGAATTGAAGTAGTGAACTTTGTTTGTTTGTTTAATTTAGCTCAAGAACAAAGAGAGCTGAATTTGGATAGGGGAAAAGCAAAAATAACTGAATAACCGATCCGTAGTTGTTCGACAACATCTGAGGTAAGTTTTAAGTAGTTAAACGTAAATTGCATTCGATTATAAAGCGATATATATTATGAGAATTAAACATTCATTGTATTTTATGATGAGCCGAATAGAAAAGATGAAATAATGATATGTGGTATTATGCTTATGTGCCGTATGACAAATATGTCATTAAGTTTAAGTGGTATGTGGTGAAACAAAATTAAATGTTTGACAAGTGCTATGTTCGAATGATGTTAAACGTTATACGTATATTGGTGCTATATGGAAATTAGAAATATATGTTATTAGATAAGTGAAACTTAGTGATTTGATTATTCGTAATGTATTACTCGGGCCTTTGGCCTAGCAAGCTATAAGCTGGTGTTATTATCGGGCTTCGAGCCTAGCATGCGTAATACCGGTGAAGGAATATCGGACTTATAAAGTCTAACAGGCTTTGTGTCAGTGATAAACTCGAGATTTTACCTAGCAGGCTAATTGCCGGTGAATTAATAAAAGTCTAAGATCATGAGACCTTGTGCTTAAATGGCAATTGGATTAGTTCAATGAATTAAGTTGCCCAGGTATGTGTTATTTATTTATATACGTGAGAATGACCTGGACAAAATTATGAATGTGTAATTGAGAAGTACTTGTGAAGTTGTTGCATAAACATATATACACATATATTCGGCCATTTTGGAAATTTGTATGAAAGTAGATGTTATATATATGATTATTAACCTAGAAATTTAATGTGGATATGGTGTTATAAACTAGTTCAACTAGATTGAATTAAAGATGGCATCGCAAGGCTTGGATGCTTATGACTTTATGATTTCGAATTTAAATGAAATAATATGTCAAGACGTGTACAACGTGGCTATGCATATTCGGCCAAATGATATTATACATAGCTAATGTCATACGTGGTTTTGGGATATTTGGCTTGTAAGTGGTATTGGTTTATAAGTGAAACTTTGATATGTGAGTTAGTATAAATGGTTAAAGGCATATGTAAACCTTGATATTGAAATTATTATCAACGAGTTATTATTGTTATATATCAAATGTTTAACTTGCTTGAAGCTTACTAAGCTAAATTAGCTTATGGTGTGTATTTGTTTACCTTGGTTATAGATTTCGGTGGTCGTTACGTGCTCGGGGATCGTCGGTGAAGTCATCCATACTATCATTTGTTTATCGGTACTTTTAGAAACTAAACTTGAAACTTATGGCATGTATAGGTTAAACCGTCTTGTAAACAAGTCTGATTTTGGTATGTATATATAAGCCATGCGAAAATGGCTTAATTATTTTGCTAATTAATGTTTCATGAAATGATCATGATGTGGTCGATGCTTATAAATGTGATGTGTTTACTCGGTTTTACTTTATAATTAAATGATAAGTATGCATGTGATATAGTTGGAGTTACGAGTGTTTATAGTTGGTGTATTAATGAAAAGGTTGGATTATTATATGATATGATTTGAATATGTCTAATTGGTAATTTAGTTATGTTATAAATATCTATTTACGAATTGAAAAAATAAATGTTTCATTTATGTGTGATTGATATGAAAACATGGTTTAAGTATTCAACTTTTGTCATTCATATTAATTGGATTTTTATTAAGTCATTTGATATTTGTTAATTTAACCATTACGTACATGAGGTCTATTCTTTTGGATATTTGTAAAATGAGTGATAAGTTATTTCTTGACGTCACTTTCTTGCCACTAGACCATATCTCATTTTGTATCATGCTTTCACCAAAAATATTCTTAAAGTCTTCCCACTAACGTCAAGGCCCCTATAAGAGAAAAACATATATTTTTGCTAAGGTCCAGGTTTGAACCCAGGACTTCTCCAACACTCCCAAATATTCCGAAACCTCTTAGCCAACTTACCAATATGTCATTCAGCGTACATAGGCCCAGGGCCTATTACGCAACCCAAGTGGGGCCTACGTGCTAACATGGCCCGCTAAGCTAGATTTGCCCACAGGCACATGTATGACACAACCGACCCACTAATTTTTGCAAGTCCAAAGACAACCACCCATGTAGGGTCTACAAGCCCATTAGGCCCACACGGTCCACTCTTCCAGGCCCAATTTCGGGGAGTTACAAATAACAAGTTTACAAACAAATATACTACAGTTAGGGCACTAGGCCCAACGTTGAATTCAAATTATACTAACACCAAAGTTTTACAGCTCAGCTCCATTAAAGTTTGTTTTGCTTATTTCGATTAATAGAAATGTCTTAGCATGTACCTAAGTTACAAATAGTTGATCGAGTCCATTTTTGTTGATTTTGGATAGATGGCATTATTGAAGTTGTATTTTAGCTAAGTGTATATGTTTTGAACTTGGTTTTTATGTATTACAAGTCTTGGTTTTGATATGGTAGTGTTAGGGGTCAATTTAAGTGAGTTTTTAGGGTGATTTTTGGGTTTTTTCATAGTTGTATCAACATGAGTATTTAGTTGTACTGTAACAAGTAAGTTAGTGTGCAAAATTGTACAGTAACAAACAGTTGCAAGATAGGGGTGCCTCTCCTGTTACGAGTTGTTTCAGCCCCTGAAGACTCGTACTTGGTCTTGATCACCTTCGAACACCTTAAATCCATTTTTAAAGTGTTTTAAGTTAATCTTGTGGACCTATAAGTAATTTTAGTTAATTTTCATAATTCTATAAAAAATAATTTTTTTCTCAACTTGGTTAATAATTAACATTGTTCGAATTGTTCCAGCAATGAATGTGATGCCTTGTATTCGGACCCAACGATTGGGTCGGGTGTGAAATGTCACACCTCTTTAAATTTTAACTTATATTCCTTATCAAGATCTATTGGTCCTCAACCGAGTTTTTTATCATCTGAATTTGAATCTGTATCATTAATATTATTAACATATCCTTGTTTCATGTACTCTTCAAAGTGTGCATTATCCCCATTCCACCTATGAATGAAGTAATGAAGTATGTAACATACTAGTATGATTCAACCTTTTTTATGTTATATTCAGGTAATGTTGTTAATATGAGAAAAAAAATTTATAACAATAAATGTTCTCTCAACTATATTTTGAAGCTTGAAATTTCTCAACTTAAAAAGTCCATAATCTTTTCTAGTGCTTGTGTCTGGCTCTATTCTCCCAAATAGTATTATATCCAACAATATGGTGTAAGAAAACCTTTTGTATTTGCAGAATAGCATCTACTATAAAATATTTGGGTTCATAGTGCAAACAATCTATAACACCCCAAGTCTGGCGAGTCTAAGGTTTTGGCGTATAGTAGTTAACAGACTGTCTGGCGAAGTGTTATCCACCCAAATGTTTATTTTAGTCTATACGTGTGGGCGTTCAGTACCCGCCACATAAGAAAGTAAGGATTTGGTTTCATGTTATTTTATTTTAATGAGAAGTTCCTGTTAGGTGGTAAAAGGGTAAGTATGGAATGAGTTATCACCAAAGGTATAGTACACTTGATTTGTCTAGAATATTATGCTAGTTAGATTATAAGTAACCTAGTTAAAAATCAACTGTACAGTCTAACCAGATAATTGCAAATGCAAGGAACTTTGTTTCCCTCAGAATTGTAGGCCATTAAGATGGACAAGTTCTGAAAATGTGTGGAACTTGTTAAGCTATATTAAGTAAGTTGGGTCATATTTATATGTGTGAGATAGGACTTGAAGGAGATTCTTTTTTTTCTTCCCTCAATGTTATTTTCTGATTCTCTTTGATATCTCTTCCTCACTAAACTGGAATATAAGGTTCTGAGTTTAACCAGTGGTTATTTCATATTAGGGTAAGTATTTTAGCTTTACATGCTAAGTTCTAAATAAGTCTATATGTGGTTTTTGAATAGTAAGTTATAAGTCTAAGGTTGTGCATGAGGTTGTCAACGATTGAGATGATAAGTAAATTATATGTATAAGAGTTGTAATAGTGAAATTATGTTTCTAGGCAGTGGTTGTTGCTGGTTCGAGGGGGATGTCTAGGTCTAGAGTACAGTAGGTGAGAATCAGTTGGGTCTTTACCTTGACTCACTTGTGTAAACTTTTCAAGTAGAAGTATTTATATATAAAGGATGATGATATTTATAGTAATTGGTAAATGTATGATCATAGTAAAGATGAAGTAAGTGTTATGATGATATGTGTAAGGTTCTGTTGAGAAGAATACTGATTGGCAATAATGTAGGTATATTTGTGATACAAAAAGAATGTCAGTCAGGAATACGGTCACATTTGGGTAAGTAAGTAAAGAAAAATGTCCTATTTTGAAGCTTCTGGTAGGGCAGTTATAAGACTAGTATATCACGGATTGAAAATGAATGTAAGACCATGAGGTAGAGGCACATGGCAACTTGAAATAATTTGGAACCATTCATGGTGCAGCCTCTAATAAAATAAGACTGGAAAGGTAGAACATGATACATGAATGTGTGTAAAACCATGCGGTCAAGACCCATAGCATGATATGATATGCTTGTATATATGTTCATGGTGTAGCCTTCGATAATGTTTAAATCGACATGGCAGATCATACTACATGAAACTTTGTATAAGACCATGAATGTGAGACCCATGGTATTTTTATGAAGTTCATCGAGACAGTAAACACGATATTCTGTATGATGCCTTTATGGAGTGTTTTGTTTGGCCTGTGTAGCGTGATCTGTCAAGAATTTCTGGTAAGATTTGAATGTTTGTCTTTATAGTAAGATATGAATAAATTATGTTAGTTATAGCTAAGATAATATATTGAGATACTTAGGGTTAAGAATTGAATAAGATCTATAATTTAACTGAATAAGTCTTAAGTGTTTTTGTGAAAAGAGACGTGTGTATGTATATTAAGAAGAGTATCCGTCGTGATGATCTGTAAATATTGAAATTGAGTGTATTCATAGTTATGAGAGACTTAAGAAATTATTAAATGACCTGATTCGTATTATGTGAGGGTTGAATCCAAGTTATGCAAAATTCATTATGTCTAAGTTGTATTGTATCTTCTTTTAAAATTATTCAGAATCTGAGTTAGTGTTATCTTGAGTTTTTGAGATTTTGTAATAAAATTATATGAAATTCATCTAAATGGTTTGTGCAATACTTTATCAGTATGGGTTTGTGTGGCATTGAACTAGGGTATGTTTGGGTGTGAATTTGATGGTATTTAGTTCTGCGTAAGTATTCGTCAATCATATATTTATTTACCCATGACAAATGTTAGTGAACAACTATTTTGAGATAAGTGTATGTGTTGAGGCATAGTTTGTTGGAAGTGGGCTCCTAGAGTATGTTCTATTGAAAAATTAATACATGACAAAGACTGTCGATACCATTTTTGTGAAAACAAAACGGACGTCGACTTAAAAATATGAACTGGAGTCGCCACCGATCTTTTTTAGGGTGTGATCGGTCACCTCAAAAAGGAGGTTGTTTTTGATAAACTATTTAATTTATTAAAACAACGATTTTGGTCCGCATACCAGAAAAATAGGTTCGGGAGTCTGTTACGCACGGGGAAGGATTAGCACCCCCGATACGCCCAGAAACTAGTACCTTGTTGATTAATTGATGTCTTTGAAGTCGATGATTTGAAAACTTGCAGGAATTTAAAATATGATCCTTATTTGCTTTAAAGTCATTTGGTTTGATTGAAAATGCATATCAAAGGCCAGTTCGCCTTAAGGTAAAACGTCATATCCAATACATTAGGACACGACATTTCGACCTTTGAGGCTGAACTTGCCTTTTATTTGGAGTTCGGGTATTTGATTTTGAAAGGATATTCGAGGACTAGGAGTAAACGAGAGAAATCGAAACCCAATACGTTAGGGCACAATTTCTCGAATTCCTAAGTACCGAACATTGCCTTGGTTTTAGAAAATCTTATCTTGAGATGACAAAATATCACATCCAATGCGTTAGGACGTAACATCTCGAACTCTCGAGAGTAAGTTCTTATGTTGAAAAATTACGCATTTATTTTGAAAGGCTTTTTGGTTACTTAGACTTAAACGGAAAATCGAAACCCAATACGTTAGGGCACGGTTTCCCGAGTGCCTAAATACGAATGTTGTCTTTTATAAAAATCATTAACTTTGGGTAAAAAGGTAATTTGTAAAACGCGTGGTGAAATGACAATAAAAGCATATATAACAGAAAGAAATGGAGCAAAGAAGTATAAATAAGAGCAACGATAGGATGCAAACATGATATATAAGCTTTTTGTTCAAATTTCGTGTTTTGAAAAGGATATTTGGAGTATTTAGAATTAAACAAGGAAACCGAAGCCCAATATGTTAGGGCACGGTGCTCGAACTTCTAAACATCAAAACATTGCCTTTATAAAAAGATTAATTTGGCGTAAGGTAAAAAATGTTGTATAATTCGTATTAAATTATTTAAAAAAACAGATGATAGTGATGATGGTAATATAATGTAATAATATAATAATGGAATAATATTAAAAGTAATACTAAATAGAAATATAATAATAATAATGGTAATAATAATACCTAACATTAAGATAAATATAATAGTAGTTTTGAAAATATACATATACATAAATATAATATGTACGCGATAATATTAAGGATAATATAGATTAGAAATGATAATGGCACCAAAAAATAGTTATTAATAATACTAGGTAAGTATGTACACAATGTAATATTAAGATGTAAAAAGAAAATATAAGTGTGCTAACAAAACTATAAAGTTAAAACTATAATATGTACATGAAACAATAGTAAAAAACACGGGAATGAAATATGTACATGATACAATAATATTTAGAAGCATATATACGTAAAATACATTAGTATTAAAAATACATATAATATATACTTAAAATATAACATTAGAAAAATAACATGCATAAGGTAATATTAAGATATATACGTTAAAAGAATATATAATAATATAAAAAGACTATTGGTAATATATATAATATATAAGTATAAGTAAGTATGATAATAACAATGAAATATTAGTGTATGAAAAATATAGTAACAATAACCTAATAGTATTAAGATATATATATATAATATATATGTGTGAAAATATGTAACTAGTAGAATTACAAATACATATGCATTAAGTATAATATATGTATATATATATATATGTATATATAAATATTAGGTAAAAAAAGCTAATAAACATAACATGTTAACAAAATACATGATGATGGAGTAGTAAAAATATAATAGTAGGGTAAAATAATAATGATATGTTATTAATAATATATGAATAACAAAATAATTTTAATTAAAAATAATAATAACAATAATAATAATATTAAAACTAGAAGAAAATAACGAGAAAGGACGAAATTAAATTGAAAATCAGAGTTTCGGGCTAATTTGGAATAAAAGTAGGAGGAACAAGGGCCTATTTGGATACAGGTCAAACTTAGAAGGACCAAAACAGCAGTTTACCCGGGTTTGTAAAACGACACCGTTGCGCGAAGGATTGAATTTCAAACGGAAACAAATTATCGGGCCAGATTGAAAATAGAAAATAACCTGGTTGCAAAATAGAGGAAAAGCGGAAGGACTGCGCGCGCAATTAGCCCTTCCGTGGTCGAAAACACGCGGATCCTTTAGGGTCGGGTTGGGTCGACCCGACCCAGGTCGGTTAGTATAAAAGGCCTAAAATTTTGTTTTTGGCCATCCGCAAGGGGCAAAAGAAAAAAAAAAAGAGAAAGGGAGAGAAGGGAGAGGGGAGGAGAAGAGAGGGGAGACCGGGAAGGGTCCGGTTACCGGACCGGTCACCGGCCGGTCACCGGCCAGTCACCGAACCGCCGTACACCGCCGATCACCGGAACGGTGGCCGAAAAAAGGTAAAATTTTTAGATTTTTTATATTATTTTTTATATTTTTTGTTATTGTTTTTTGTTATATTTTTTTTAAATATACACGCATATAAGATAAAAAGAAATCACCTTCGAGCTTTCGACTTCGATTCTGATATGGTTCCAAATTAGGGGGTATCCCTTCGCTGGGTATCCCTTCGCTGGGTTAGTGTTAGAACTCTTTTTTTCTCTTTTTACTTTCTGTCCCCTCGTTTTAATTATTTGCAGGAGCGAGGGCGGTGCTTGGGCGGTGGATTTGACAAGCAACAGTGGCTGCTGGCAGATGGCAGAGGCGGTGGGCAAGTGGGGTGACCGAAGATGGGGTTAGGGGTTACGAGTTTGTTTGTAACGGGTAGGGGTTAGGTTAATTGGGTTTGGTAAATGGGCTTCGGGTTTTAGGGTTTAATTGGGTAATGTAATGGGTATTGTAATGGGTATTGGGTCAAGGGTTGTGGGTTTAAATTTGTAAATGGTTTAAGGATTTGGGTAATGGTAATCGGGTTTGGGGGGTTCAATCGGGTACTAATTGGGCTAATTATAAAAGGGGTTTGGGTTAAAATTAATAAGGGCCAAAATTGGCCTATGACAGCTGCCCCTCTTTGCTCATTGTCGTGTAACGGTAATAAAGCAAAGACATAAATAAAGGCCAATTTTGCCTGGTCTCGCCAAATCTCGACTTTTTGGTGCTCTTCTTGTTCAAGTAATCCTATTCTAACCTACCGCCTCTCATAGCTTTAGGTTCAATCCATCGCGACTTCTGAGCTTCAACTTGTAGCCTCGATCTATTCGCATCTTCAAAAGCATGAAGTGATCTTGTTCTTCTGCAACTTCGGAGATGAAATCTTGGTATCTTTGATCTGCTCT
Organism: Gossypium stocksii; assembly: GCA_020496765.1. Lineage (NCBI taxonomy): Eukaryota > Viridiplantae > Streptophyta > Magnoliopsida > Malvales > Malvaceae > Gossypium > Gossypium stocksii. The sequence goes on along the minus strand of CM035629.1, from coordinate 97,045,541 downwards.
GCTAGAACTTCAGGAAGATGAAACTTGTAACTTCAACCTGTTCCACTGCAACTTCAAGGATGCAAGATCCGTATCTTCGATCAGCTCCATTGTAACTTCAGGTGTGCAAAATATGATTCTTCGATCGGCTCCAACCTTTATTCTTTATTGAGAAACAAACATCAGAACTAGCCCATCCTGCGAACTCTCGCAACTGGGTTAATCATAAATTGAAAGCACCTCAGTGTGTAACTTAAGACTTAACTCACCTCTTGCAATATGAGTTGGTCTTTTTGAAAAACAGAAATTGAAAGCAGAATTTGAAAAAAGATCAACTCACCTCTCGCAATATGAGTTGAACGAACAGAAATTGAAAAGCAGAAATTGAAAAGATCAACTCACCTCTCGCAATATGAGTTGAATGAACAGAAATTGAAAAGCAGAAATTGAAAGAGATCAACTCACCTCTCGCAATATGAGTTGAATAAACAGAAATTAAAAAGCAGAAATTGAAAGAGATCAACTCACCTCTCGCAATATGAGTTGAATAAACAGAAATTAAAAAGTAGGAATTGAAAAACATCAACTCACCTCTCGCAATATGGTTGAATAAACAGAAATTAAAAGCAGAAATTGAAAAATATCAACTCACCTCTCGCAATATGAGTTGAATAAACAGAAATTGAAAAGCAGGAATTGAACAAGATCAACTCACCTCTCGCAATATGAGTTGAATAAATAGAAAAGAAATTGAAAAAGATCAACTCACCTCTCGCAATATGAGTTGATTTTTGAAAAGCAGAAAAGAAATTGAAAACAGAAATTGAAAAAGCTCAACTCACCTCTGTAATATGAGCTGGCTCTGAGAAACATAAATTAAAAACGGAAATCGAGAAAGCTCAACTCACCTCTGTAATATGAGTTGACTTTTGAAAAACAGGAATTGAAAATACCTCAGCGTGTCCTGAGGCTCAACTCACCTCTCGCAATATGAGTTGATTTTTTTTGAAACATAAATTAAAAACTGAAATTGAAAATACCTCAACGTGTCTTGAGGCCCAACTCACCTCCTTAATATGAGTTGATTTTTTGAAAAACAGGAATTGAAAATACCTCAGCGTGTCCTGAGGCTCAACTCACCTCTCGCAATATGAGTTGATTTTTTTGAAACATAAATTAAAAATTGAAATTGAAAATACCTCAACGTGTCTTGAGGCCCAACTCACCTCTGTAATATGAGTTGATTTTTGAAAAACAGGAATTGAAAATACCTCAGCGTGTCCTGAGGCTCAACTCACCTCTCGCAATATGAGTTGATTTTTTTGAAACATAAATTAAAAACTGAAATTGAAAATACCTCAACATGTCTTGAGGCTCAACTCACCTCTGTAATATGAGTTGATTTTTGAAAAACAGGAATTGAAAATACCTCAGCGTGTCCTGAGGCTCAACTCACCTCTGTAATATGAGTTGATTTTTGAAAACAGGAGATGAAAGACAGAATATTGAAACATCTGGTACAATTCGGGTGTCTTTTTCTTGATCCAGTATCACTATCATCACAACTTCTTGCTCTGCTAGAGTACCTGTATATGTCATGCATGATGTTATCATGATATGCACATGTTTGTCTTAAATGCCTATATGCCTACATGATTATGCTATGTGCCCTAGGCATGTTTGTCATATGTTCCCTTTCGTCACGATTTTTTGAAGACTTGTGTTCGTTGTTTCGACTCCTGGTTCTCTTCAGGGCTTGTACCTGTCCTCAAGCTGTATGAGCAACTTGCGTTTTTCTGATATCACTCTTTTGCCCCTGGTTGAACGTTTGTCCCTGCTTTGAGGCTCTTGTACTTGTCGAATTCTCATCCAGGTGATGCTCAACATTTCTTTTGTTTGGAGTATGTCATCTCAAAATGCTCTAAATCTTTAACGCATGAACTCTTTCTTAATCAAGAATCCTTTCGGGCATGGCTTCTTGCGTAGAAGGTTTCGAACTACTAAAAATGCTTCAAACACTGTAGTCTTGCTGTTTGACTTACTGCTCAAATCGTCTTACTCCTTGAGCCCAGATCTGTTTCATTAGGACGCCCTTTCAGGTTTTTACCCAAATCTTTTTGTTTACCAAGATGCCCTTTTCAGGTTTTCATTTTGATCTTCTTCTCTCTTTTTCAACTTGGGATGCCCTATTACTTGGCTGGTATTTCGACCCAAAATTCGAGGAAACAATTGTGTTTATTCAACCAACTTGCCCCACTGTGGCTTCAGAGTCCCTTCCATTGTAACTCAAAAGTATAAGATCTGAAACTTGTTCCATCAATTGGTCCCTCTTCGGGTGACCCAATCAGATGTTTATGGGTGCAGAGTATCATTTTCCCGAGAATGATTCTCTTTTATGTTTAGGTTGACATTGCTTATTTTCATCGAGATTATCACCAACGTGATATCTTGTTTTCATTCAACTAACATCTTTGACCAAATAATCCGAAGAGATAAACTTATTTTAAGTTCAAGTTTCCCAATCTTTATACTTGTGAGCCTTTAAACAACATCCTGTTTCAAGTTCCCGTACTATTCGGAAGCTTTTCAGAGTAATACGCGAAACTCCTTTTATGACAGTATTATTAGTCTACTAATCGTTATTTTAATATGATATGCTTGAAAAAGATCATACCTAATGGACAAAAGGAAATTGATTGGAAGCATAACTCGAAACAAACAGGGATCAAGAATGACACTTTTTTTGTTCTTATTTTTTTTGAAACGAATAAGATAAACAAAAGAAACAGATTCAAAATGGGTAGGATGGAAACTAGATGCCCCAGATATCGCAGCCTGAGCTTCTCTGTTCAAACTTCTTGAGGACCATTTTGAGCTCAATATGTGTTTAAGGGATCTGGAATATTTTGTCGATGCCCCAAGACGTAGCATACTTCTTCATTGTCAATTCAAGCATGGCAAAACTACTGTATGCCCCACTTTCAATCAAAATTTGAGCCGCCCTTTTTGGGTTTTCAACTCAAATCCCCTTTGGTCTCAAAGCGCCCTTTGCGGGTTTTCGCCTTGGCCTCTCATTTTCCTTTTTTCTGATTGATTTTCTTTTTTGATTTTTTGATTTTTGGTCTCAAGGCGCCCTTTTTCCTCTAAAGCTCCTTTTGAAGGATCACCTTCAATATCAGCTTCCATAACGAAATTCTCTTAGGCGAACCTTTCCGTTGCATTATCTGATCGTGACAGATTACTATTAGCCTTTCTCCTTCAATTTGATTGATCATATCGGGATTGAATCGATTACGCTTCATCAAGATTCAGCTCTGATAAGACTCGAAAAAAAGTATCTCAACTTTAATAGGCAAGACCCATGAGAAATGTGTTGCCCCAACGAAGGTTCTGGCCAACGTTTGGCAAGTACAAAGGGTAAATGATAACTTCTCCACACCAACCATTACAAGTCTCAGTCATCTTTCAAAATCCTTTGGGATGGCTTTGGGTGCCTTTGTTGCACTGATATTGTGTCTGATCTTTGAATAGACCGTAAATTGCCATTTTTAGATTCGGATTTGAATTTAAATTTTGAAATTTGGTTTTGGATTTTTAGATTCGAATTTGGATTCGGATTTGAACTTGGATTTGTCTGGATCTGTATTCGAATTTGAATTTAGACTTGCTTTTGATTTTAAATTTGCTGACTGTGTACATTGTAACTTTGGCATATGAAGTGACCTTTCCCCCTTAATAATGATCTGATGTCGATGATATTGCCCCTATAACAATCATGCCTCATATAGAGAGTCCGTGAAAAAACAAAGGAGGCACATACGTCTTGCCTTATTTCTGCAATGAGCTAGGTTTTGATCTCTTTCGTAAGCTTGCAATGTCGACTAACCCCTTGTAAGCTAGGATGTGTCTTTTCATCTCGTACTACTATCCTTAACGAATCGAAAGCTAAGTACAATCTCTGTCATCTTCAAAGTCTTGGGATCCCTCTGAGCACATATCTTACTAAAAAGGGAGTTAGTAACAGCGTTGCTCGTGACATTGATATCTGGGCACCTATTGTAGGGATGAAGGCGAGTTTTGAAGAATAAATGATTCTAAGAAGATTATTTACATGGTATGATAGTCAATATGATAGGATACATGAATGAAAGTCTAAGAACAAAGGAACCTACATATAAACAGAATAAAAAGAATAATTGTTAAAAAGATGCATTTCATTGAAATAAAGACTCTGGACAAATGCCTATTTCACAAAAGGGCCCTTATTGCCCCTAGGCCTGAGACAATAAGCATGTTCTGAGCATTACTCTAAATATGTTCTAAAATATAGGTTTCTTCCACAGTCCCGTCGTTCAAAATATTCCCAAGTATGTAAGGGCAAATGCTTGGAAATTTCAATCCTCCGTCACTGCGTTCACATTCCCTTCAGCATGGTCAGGGAATAAATTCTCGGTCGCATTGCTAGCATTATCAAATCGCAGAATGCCCGTATCAATGAGTCCTTGGACCTGCTTTTTAAAGGCAATGCAATTCTCTGTAGAGTGCCCCTGGTTCCCGACGTGGTATACGCAGCTAGTATTCGGGTCGTACCATTTCGGGTACGGAGGCTTCAAGGGTGCCATATAGTGTGGGGATATCAGCTGCTTCTCTAAGAGTTTCGGGTACAATTCCCTATATGACACAGGGATAGGAGTAAAATGCGGTCTCTCAAGATTGGGCCTTGCCAGTCTTGGTTCGTTCCTGGGTTGGTTCTGGGTGGGCATTGTGTTTTGTGGGAGCGCGGTGATTGGTCTTTGATCATTTATGGCGCATACGGGGTAAGAAGGGTATTGAGGTGGTGTTTGGTAGTAAGGATTTTGGGGAGGAAAGTAGACATTTGGGGATGAGTGATATTGAGGTCGGAGCTGATTTGGGTACGAATTGGGAGTGTAACGACTTCCAGTCCCTACCATGTAGGCTTCTGGCTCTTTCTTCTTCATAGGTGCGGCCCTTCTCGTATTATCCTGCCCCTCCATTCTACCGCTCCTAATGGCATTCTCGATAAGCTTGCCAGATATGACAATATCTGCAAAGTCTTTTGTGGCACTACCCACTAATTTGTCGTAAAATGGCGCTCTCAAGGTGTTAATGAAAAGGACGGTAATCTCAGTTTTTGTCAGTGGGGGTTCCACTTGGGCCGAGACGTCCCTCCATTTTTACGCATACTGTCTAAAGGTTTCCGACGGCTTCTTCTCCATCATCTGCAGCGTCATACGATCGGGTATCATGTCAGACACGTGCTTATACTGTTCGCAAAATGCCGACGCCAAGTCTTTTCATGTTCGGATCTTTTCTCTGCTAAGCTGATTGTACCAGCGAAAAGCTGATCCAACAAGGCTGTCTTGGAAACAATGTATGAGTAATTTATCTTTATGTACATAGCCGGTCATTTTTCGGCAAAACATGACCAAGTGTGCATTCGGACATCTTGTCCCATCATACTTCTCGAAATCCGGTGCTTTAAATTTTGGCGGTAGAACTAGGTCAGGTACTAAACTAAGCTCTTTAGCACTTAGCGCGGAGAAGACCTCAGTGTCTTCTATCGCTTTAAGTCTTTCCTCTAGGCTCCTATACTTCTCTTGAGCTTCGTGATCATTTGTCCTCAACCTGGCAATTTCCACCGGATCATCTAGATCAGGAACGGGTGGATTAGCAGGATTGGATACAAATATTCCCTGCCCTTGGTGAGCAGCTGGCACAGGTCGCTGTTCCAAGCCAGCGGATTCCTCTTGAGTGTATACTCTTTGTGTCATATGGGGCGGAGCGAATCCCGGTGGGTAAAGTGGATCTTGATCGAGGTTAACAACCTCAGGGTTCTACACGGGTCCTTTCCCTTTTACTAGGGCTGACATCATTTCCATCATTTTAGCCATTTGGTCTTTTTGTTCTAGTGACTCCTCCCGGGACCTCACCATCAAATCCCTCGTTTCTTGCTGTGATTTGGCCAGTTGCTCTTACAGTTCCCTTTGAACTCTTTCCATTCTTTTGATTCTTTCATTAAATGCAGCCTCCATTGTTCTAACTTGCCGGCGCGTTCTATACGAATGATGTAGTTCCAGCCTTTATATTGTCGTAACTGCGAATCGTGTGATTTTGACCTTAGTGAATGACTATGAAATGAATGCATGAATGCCTTATGAATGCAAAAATGCCATATGAGTGTTAGTCATAAATGCATATGCAAAAATCTGGTGTTGACTTTTATATTCAATTACATTAAGAGAACTTGTCTAGAAAACAAAATTCTTTACATAAAACGGATCACATATGCGGTCTTATTCTCATAGTCCAAGCAAAGACATCAATCTTCATTTTCATATCCGGATGCCATGGTTGACTCCAAAGATGTCTCTATTGGCTCCTTTTACTCGATCTGGGTTGCAACTCATTACCCTTTTATCCTCGCGATACTCGTTGGCTACTTTGAAAAAGTTGAGACATGACGGCTCTTTGAATAAATCATTGTCCACTTGAATCTTCTGGCAACGGAGCAAAGTTGTATATTCCCTCACAAGCTATTATCCTTTACACATTGTGTTGGCTTAGACCGTATTCGGACGACCGTATCATAACCCACTTTATCAAGAAATTTGTTTTCTTATGAGAAACTCCCCTATTTAGCAATCGAATATGTATCAACACCTCTTTTCTTTTATGATGCAATGCAATGCGATCAAAACGAAAAGAAACTCGTTAGCACATGAGAGATAAATAATAAAACGCCTAATTGGGTGACCATTAGGGTTTGGCGAAGCTCTACCTAGGATGGGCTCCTAAGGTTTGCTATATGAAGTTCGGTTCTAGCGTGAAGGGTATCTGAACCAGCGAATTCCTCGATCTTCACCCATTATAGGCTCATATAGATCGAGTTCGGTTCAGGGGAATACATTTCCCTATGGTCATGCGGAGGTGAAAACCTCACGAAGACATAGGTACGGATGTATCCCGGAAGCAGTCCACTAGCCCGTGCGGAGGTGAAAACCTCACGAAGGCATAGTTTCTCGCTCCCACTTAAAGGGTGCGACCCCGATGGTCATGCAAATGAAATGTGCAGAGATAAAAAGCTTGCAGTAAAATACGAAATAAAATAATGAAGATCATGTCACACAATTGATAAAATGTACTGAAGGGATCGTATATTAAAAACAAATTTCAAATTTCGACTGAAAGACAGAAATTAATCAACTCGTGGTTCGACTCTCGTTTTAGCGTCTCCAGCGGAGTCGCCAAGCTGTCGATACCATTTTTGTGAAAACAAAACGGACGTTGACTTCAAAGACATCAATTAATCAACAAGGTACCAGTTTCTAGGCGTATCGGGGGTGCTAATCCTTCCCCGTGCGTAACAGACTCCCGAACCTATTTTTCTGGTAAGCGGACCAAAATCGTTGTTTTAATAAATTAAATAGTTTATCAAAAACAACCCCCTTTTTGAGGTGACCGATCGCACCCTAAAAAAGATCGGTGGCGACTCCAGTTCATATTTTTAAGTCGACGTCCGTTTTGTTTTCACAAAAATGGTATCGACAAAGACATTTATGAAAAATTTAGAAGGATATCCAATTAGTTAGATAAGGAAGATGTGAGTTTGATAAGAGCATGATAGTTGACGTATAAAAGAATGATAAAATTGTTGTGGTATCCGTCAGAAATAATGGTACAAAAGAATGGTTGGAGCACAGTAGTTCAAATAAGAATGCAAAGTATTCATCAAGGTACTGTTGTAATAAAGCTCACTAAGTATGTTTGTACTTACAAGGTTTGTTATTGTTTTTCAGTTATTTGGGAAAAGACTTCGCCTAGAGGGACAACGCTAGAAGTACACCAATGTGGTGGTGGAGTGGGCTATTATGCATACAGCAAAAAAGTGGTGCAGTATGGGGATACGTCATTAGTGTCTATTTTTAATAACAAACTTTTATATTGTAAAGATTTGTATCAAGTCTGATGTAGCAATTTATTTTAAAATACTTCATTTGTTTCAAATAAGTTTTTCAGTTAAAACAATAAATAAAATAATTAGAGAAAATGAAGAATTGTAAATTGTTTCATAAATTTTTCTAAATAATGAGTGTAGTAACACTCGAGATCGAAACCCGACGAATATGGTCGAGTTGAGGGCGTTACACAATTTATAGCTTGGATTATAATAACTTATATAAACTTAATTTGGTGTGAAAAATTATGCTAGGTTATAACATTTTTTATAATACATAAATCAGGTAAAAAGTAATATAAAATTTATGATATATAAGCTTTATAAAATGTTTTATAAAGTGTTAAATAATTTTCAGAACACTTCCTATAAATAATTTTTTTTCATAATTTTAGAAAGTTACTTTTTATAATATATAGTCTGGACTCGTAAATAAATTATGTTCATATTTTTGGACACACTTTTTTATAAATAAATATATTGTAACACTTTTTATAACAATTTTATAACATATAAATTATTTTCTACAATATATTATTTGACTATAACTTTTAAATTTTTCTAGGATTTAAATAATATATTTTTGTTATATCTTTACAAAATGAATTAGTTATATACAAACTTAGAATATATCTAATCCAACCTACTATTATGGATTTGGTTATAATTTTTATAACTTAAACTCTTATAAAAAATAATTTCTCAAAGTTAAATTATGTATGAGTGTTTGAAAAGCCATAAGATAATTGGATTTGAGTGTAATTACTCACGTAATTACTTCAATTCTCATCCTTCTTGCTAAGTATTTGAAAGTATAATTGGATTAGGGCTAAGTAAAAAAAAAAAAAGATCAAACCGAGTCAAACCGATAATTGGATTCAATTTGTTTCGGGTTTTTTTATAGTTCATTTCAATTTTGATTAGATGATGTCATTGAACACATCAATTCGATTAAATTTCAGTTTACTCCATTGAACATTGAAAAGTCCAAAAAAAAAAAACTGTTTGAAATTTCCAAAAAAACCAATATTTTTTTGAACATATAATCCCATTATATAAACCCATTTAAGACCCAAAACAAAACTCATTGTTTTTAAATTTTAAATATAACTTTTATTATACTTTTAGATATTTTATAATTAAATAAAAAATAAACTCTAAATCTAATTTCAGTGTCTATTTCTTACGAATGCATTTATTATTTATTGTTGTTATTAAAACTTCCAAGAATTCATGTGTTCATCTCTTTTTTACTTATTATGTATTTTATTCTTTTTTCTATTATTGTATTTGTTAAAACTTCTAAAATTTTGGTTATCATTATTAACCCTTTCAAGTTGGGTGCTTTTTTGTTGTCATTACACATTAAGAATTATAAAATATAAATAATTTAACATTTGATTATGTTCAGTGAAGATTGAGCGTGATTAAATCAAGGTTTAATTAGATTTTTAATAAAAATTTATAATTATAGATTTTATAAATTATTTTTTAGATAAATATATTAATTAATATTTTATGTACAATTGAAAAAAATTAAAATTTTCAAATAGTGTCTAAGAAACATAAAACTAAGATAATTTTATATAATTAAAGTTGAAAAGTTCAAATTCAAAAACAATTTTGTTTAAATAAAGCCCAAAAATGATATAGGAACTCGAACCAAACCGATTTAGTACGGCCTAGTAATAACCAATTTTTTATGCCCACCGATTCAATTTCAATTAGGAAAACAGAAAATTCGAATACTCCGATACAGTTCAAAAAAATTGAATTGAACCGATCTCACCCTTAAACTAGACTCCTCCAATTATACCTAAATTAGTGGGAGACATCAATTACACTAATTATCTAAATATACCACTTCTATTTAATTATAAATAATTACACCTAAATTCAATTATTAATTAATTACCAATTAAGTCTTAACTTGATTAGTGCAAGTATTATTATCAATGTAAGAAAACATAAGTTCGAATGCATTGTAGCGTATTATAATACTATTTATGCATTAGAGAAGAGCTATGAGTGATTTTAAACATTATGCTAAAAAAATAAATATAATCATAACTTATAATAAAATTATTAAAAATTTATTCTAAAAAATCGTTAGACTAATTACTTTAAAAAATATGACCTGTTTTTTTTAAAAAATCTATTAATTATTATTCCGTTTAAATAATAGAATAAATGTATTTGATTTTTTTTTCACTAAAAGCCAGACATGTCTAATTTAATTTTTTCACTCATAAAGCTGTTAGGTTTTAATCATTTCAATTTCAAACTAGGAAGTCACGAGAATTTATACAGGTACCTGCTCCGGGTCCCAACTGTCAAATCAGATTTTTTATGTATTCTGGATTAAAATTATTTATAAATCATAAAAGTAAAGTTTTCCTTTTTTCTTCAAATATAAGTAAAACATAAAATTAGTATTTATTTGTACTTTTTTCCAAATAAATAAAATTAAATATAAGTTTTTTTTTCTTTTCTTTTAAATGGTACTTCATATTAGGTTGATTATTTATTTATATTATATTATAGAGTAAAAATTTTAATGTTAAAATATGTTTTAAGTCTCTATATATTTTATATATTTAGAATTTAATTCCTACTTTTATTTTTATTTGAGAAATTTAATCTCTCTACTTTTTAGATTTAAAAATTAGGTCCAATTATTACCGTCGTTAAAATTCTTTTATTAAATTTACTTGTATAATATTTTGAAATTATAGTATATATTAATTTGGTGTTTACAAAATATGAAATTGCTTATATATGTAGAAGTGCTCACTTCTTTACTCACTACAACAAACAAGTAACTTTCCATATTTATGTGATTGACAGTTTATTGAATCGGGTTTTTGGATTGAAATGAAATCATATATAGTATCTAGTTCATCAATGAAGATCATATAACTTGAAGAAACATGATTAGATCGGATCGAGTCTATTTAATTTCTTGGAGTGAGAAAATTGGATTGGATTGGAACGTTGAAGTCTTAGCTCTACAACAATCCATGTTTGCCTTGTTTGTTATTATTATATTGTTTTCAAGTAGTTTAATTGTTATTTAATAGATATTGATTATGTTAGCAAGTCCCAAAAAACTCTATATAATTAAAAGACTTGTATAGGTGATGTATTGAGTATTGAGATCACTTAATATGTTCAAGTGAGGAACAATATTATTTTTGCGAGTGCATTTGATTATAAAACCTTTGTGTTGTGATTTTACAAGCTAAGTTTTTAGAAGTGAATTTAGTAGTGAGAGTTCTAGTCTTCAAAAGCGCAAATTAAATGAGGAAATTGTCACTAGGAACGTGATAGGTTTAGGTTCGCTTGTTGTAAGTTTTTAAAAATAGTGGATATTTCTCATCGAGCTAGGCTTCGCAGACATAGGGAAATCGAACTGTATAAACAATTTTTGTGTCCCATGTTTTTGTTCTGTGTTTTGCAGTGCTTGGAGAAGTGTCAACTTCCCTAGTCACTTCTACCGGCACTTAACTTGTTATTTAACAATTGTTTTAGGTTAACACTTGGTATTCATGTAACATTAAAAATAATATTGAAAATACTAATTAGGATTTTTCTTAAAAACATCTTGTTGAACTCGTCATGATAAAATAATTGTTTTTATTAGAGTTATGTTCCTAAGAAAAATTGACGAAATTATTTTGATTGAAATAGTAAAAAATATTAACTATTTAGACTAACTAATAACATTATAAAGGTAGAGGAATCAAATTATATAAAAGAAATTAAAGTATATAGATTAAATCTTAAGTTTCATCATAGTATGGGGGATAAAACTAAAATTTAACTACTATTTTATAATTTAAAAAATAAATTTAAAAGAAATGGAAAACAGCGTGTTAATCTTTAAGACCTTTAGTACATTTGAATTATATATAACCACATGATATTTTAGTAAAAGAGATTAACAATATATATATTTTAACTAAGTAATAACTTTATAAAAATATGATCCAATTATTAGAAATTAAATCTCTAATTTAAATATAATAGAGATAAAAACTAAAATTTAATGATTTTCTTATAAAAGAGAGAGATCCATCCTTTTACAGGTATATATATTGATTATTTTTTTTAAAACATAACTGTACGGCATGAAAAAAAAATTCGAGCTTTTTTTTCATCTTTCTTTTTAAGTAGGAAATAGTTTTTAATGTTATATACTTTGAACGTGATTTTACATGGTTATTATTAATTAATTACATGTAAAGTAATATTATTATAATAACATAATTAAATATAAAAGTATTTAATAATTAAAAAATTACAACAATATAAAATTCAAACTATAAAAGTTAGAATGAAAAATAAAAATTAAATTCTAACATTTTTAGTGATTTTTACTTATTATTTGAATGAAGTTACTTAAAAATGTTGATGTATTGAAATAATGTTTATGTTAAAATTGAATGTCAATAATGATAATATAGAATGATCGCAAAGCAATAAAAAAGAAAAATAAAATATACAAATTTTATGTGAAAACCTTTTCGGGAAATAATCACAGTAGAGGAAAGAAAATTTACTAATGTTAAAAATCGAAAAATATGACTAAATCTATTTAAATGTTGAAAAATCTTATTCTAATCAATGTCATATAGACGAAGTGTAATTCTATATAGATTCTACTTCGGCCCTCGGCCTTAAGCCCTCTACAGATACCCTAATTTTAGTATTGTATTATTTCTTTAATAAGATTTGAGTCACACAACTCTAACACTAACAATTTATCTTATTAAAATGCCAGTAAAAGTTAAACTAGAAAATGAATGAATATTTTTTTATAAGAAAATATAAATAATCTTAAATCATATGAAAGTATAATTTAATGTTGATAAGTAATATAAATTTATCTTTAATAAAATAATTTTTAATATTCAAAATTTAATAATTATAATAGAATATTATTCTAATGTCAATATAATAATATAATTAACAATAAATTATATTTTAATCTGTTGAAAAGATTCTTTGAACCCATTATTTTTTTCTATTTAAAACTAAAGTGTTAGATATATATATTTATATTAATTTTTTTGGTTAATGAAAAAAATAATAATTTAAATATGAAGTAATTCTCTACAAAATATAATATTTTTATTTATTATAACAAAAGTCTTTTGAAAGGTAAGAATTTTTATTTATAAATATGATAAACTTTTGGGATAGATCTCAAAATTATTCATGAAAGTTGATTTAATGTGTAATTTGATACATGAATTTTGATTTGAAATAATTATACACAAGAAATTTGAATTGTGGTTCATATGTATTTATGAAATTTAATTTTGATTCAATTATACATATTTAAAGAAATGAATACATACACGTATATTCAGATTGGATTAACATAAATGTTTGTGTGTGCAATATATAAACGTAAAATGATACTAATTCGGCAATATTATTAGTGATTTGTGCAAATTAAATTAAATCAAAATTTTATTTATAAAATCACACAAAATCAAAATTTCTGTATAACATTACCTGTTATATATAGTTTTAGTATTTGTCTGTAAATATAAAATTATTTTATAAAACAAATAATTTCTCAATTAATTTGATTAATAGATAACGATGATCTTAGTAAATCCTTGTTTTGGATTTGACCTAATGAGACAGTTAAAGGGCGTTTATCAATGATCATATTATTTCCGAGAAAGGATTGAATGAAACAGTGACGCCACGTCATCTGTATCCCTTTCCAGTAGTTTTATGCCACATCAGTATTCTTATACTGAATTTCAAGATTTTCATCCTGAAAAAAATCAAATCCAAATTAAAATCCTGAAATTCAGGATAAAATCTTGATATTCAGGATAAGAATACTGATGTGGCATAAAACTACTGGAAAGGGATACAGATGACGTGGCGTCACTGTTTCATACAATCCTTCCTCATTATTTCCTCAGCCTTCTGACTCCTTTGCACTTACATTCTGTTGGCAATTTTCCCACAACTATACCATCTTATTTTCCAACATTTATTCTTGTTTATTGTCCTCAATTCATTCTTTTGAATCTTTTATTTATTATTTTTTAATCTATTATTAAAAAGAAAATAGACATGTTGTCTTTAATCATGTCTTGATCCATTCTTGGTTGTCATATGATGGTGATGGCCATGGATTGGCTTGATTTTGGTTCATGTGAATTCAGCCTTTTCTGTATTTCTTTCCCATGCATGATCATCACTTTCTCATTCTTTGTTTAAATTTTGTTGTCTTTTTCAATCCTGGGTCTTGCTCGAAATTCAAGTTCCTTTTGTCTCTACTTGCAGATTCCACAGAAAGGTAAATTTTTTAGCCAACTTCATCATCTTCTTCCGTCTCTCCCTTTTCTTTTCTTTTTTTCTTTTTTTTTTGAAAAATATGGTAGGCAGGGTTTTCTTTTGGCGTTCATCATCATCCAATCTCTTATTTGGTCTTGCTTAAATGGATTCTGATGATAATTTCTTTTGTGAATTATGCAGATTGTGATATCCAAGTGACGTTTTTGATGTCTTCTCAACTCTAGATGCCTGTAATTCCCAAGGTTGTCGTGATTATAAGACTCGGTATGTGCTAAACCCGTTGTTAAATTCTCCTATTCAATGAGGTTGGTTATGAGAAGGATGTAAAATTTTGTGAATTATAAATGGACTTGCCCACTACCTGTAAGCTTTCGAGGTTATTCGGCTGCTTTTTCACTCTTTTAACATGCAAATGTTGCCTTGCTTTGGTCACTACTGCTCTGTTTTTCAGAGCTATCTTTCTTCATTCATTTTCTGGCTACGGTGTGATCAAATCGAATAACCTACGCTTGATTTTAAGCCCCTCTTTACACTTGGAATCTCATGAAGGGATTTGTGGAGATAAGTTCTTGGAAGTTCCTCAAATTGTGTGGGGACTAAACAATCAGAAGATAGCATTTGCAAGAGCTTGTCTAACAGCTAGAATGTTGAACCGAACTCTTTTGATGCCTAGCCTAAGTGCTTCACTTTTTTACAAGGAAATTGACCTCTTGCACCCTATTTCCTTTGATCAAGTCTTCCAATATGAAATGTTTAATTCACTTTGTAACCGGTTTATACGGTTGGGTCGTTACTCGGACCTTGGGAATCAAACAGGAAAATATGATCTCCGAAAGGGAAGTGGAAGAAAGTGGATAGTCGAGAGAGACCTGGAGCAGCTGAAGCAAAGCAGACGAGGTCCTATTGATAAGTACCAAGTGATTAGCATAGCTGGAAAGAATCCATTTCTTTGGCATGATCATTGGCCCGTTAAGGACTATGCAAGGGTCTTTGAGTGCCTTGTGTTGGTCGATGAGATTGCTAAAGAGGCAGATAAGGTTGTGTCCAAGATTAGGCAGATTGGAAGAAAGCTTAGGTGCAAAACCAATTTCGAAGCAGAGGGTTCTTCACTGTCACATGCTCCTTATGTAGCTATCCATATGAGGGTTGAAATAGACTGGATGATTCATTGTAAGAAGTTGGAGCAACGATCAAGGATAAGCCAAATTTGTAGTAGCAAGCAAGAGATTATGGAACGAGTGGGGAACATTGTGGGCTTAGAATCTACGGCCATTGTTTATCTCGCGGTTGCCGATAGCCTCCTTAATGATTCTTTAATATTAGATGGTTGGAAAAGAGGGTTGGTTCCTTTCGAGAAGAAGAAATTAGGGGTAGATGGAATTTACAAGAAGCATTCATATCTGATTCAGTCAGCAATCGACTATGAGGTGTGCTCAAGAGCTGATATATTTGTAGGCAACAGTTTTTCCACTTTTTCTAGCCTCATTGTTCTTGAGAGAACACAAAGGGTGATTAGAATGGGCATCACAAGCTCATGTGGCATTGATGTTCGATGGCCATCTTATGCATATAATATACCAGGGGAATCAAATGGTCTGCAGAAGTGGATCACTAATATGTCTGATTCAAATCTCAAGGCAATTAGTTATGGTTCTAATACCATCTCATGTTGAAGTTTATCGAAGTTGTGGCCTGCGGGTGTTATCATCACTGCAGGTTCACCATTTTTAACCCACTTCATCCTTCAGGTTGCATATCAAGAATAGCAATAGGAGAGAATATCAAGATACAGTAGAATACTGAGATAGATAGTCTTTCATCTTTTTACATTTTCATAGACTGTATTTCATTACGAAGCCATTATCCTCTTAGTTCATGTTTTAGTCAAACCCAATGATCTTCACCCTCAACTAATAGATAAAATTAAGAGCTTTTTTGGGTCAATTTTTTCCCGCCAGATTGGATTCGAGTGGAAAGGTGGATTGAATCACCACCGTTTGTTGCCTTCACGTATAATCAAAGAATTAGTTTCATTATCATTATGTAGGTCCAAAGTTGGCGGCGCTGTTCAATTATGACCAGTGATGGGAAGAGTTGTAGTCAAGTGAAAACGTGTCCTTTATTTTTTTCTAATACCTTATTTAACTTATTTATTACTTACTTTCATAAAAGGTTTTATGTACAAGTACAATTTCGTCAGGGGCCCACAAGTAATTCAAAGTCCATTTTACAACCTCAAAAATAAACTAACAAATCCAACTAAAGCCAAACCCAAAATCCAATTACAAGCTAAAACTTAAAACTTAAAAAAATAAAACCCAACAGTCCAAAACTAGGCCCAAATCAACTTAACCCTAAGCCTAAACCCACAAACACAAACAAAATGTCCTAACCCTAATCCCAAGTGGCACCGCCACTATACCCTAGCCTTCTGACTCCGTCGCCTACAGCCACCGGCCACCGCCCTTGTCAATGTCCAAGTTGCATTGCCACCTGCAAGAATTTAAAGAAGAAGAGACAGCAAATAATAAAAAAGTCATGTAAAACGACTATAAAAAGCCAATCAAATCAATTGTAAGGGGGGACTTGTGAATAAAATACAAACGATTAGTATTTTCAAACATACAAGCAGAGATTAATACAAGAAAAACAGCAAGCATTCGAGAGAAAAAATAAACAACGAGCAAAGGTTCTTTTATTTTTTCTATTTTATTTTCCCTTTTTTTTTGAAACCGTTTATGCATATAAACATAAAGATTTCTTTTTTTAAACTATATACAAATATATATTTAAAATATAAAAAAAAAAGAAAAAGAAAAATTACCTTTTCGGTCATTTGACTGCCGAATATGGCGGCACCGACGGCGACGCACGGTGGTCCAGCGATCGGACGGTGGCCGGCTTTTGGTGTGTAACGAGAGAGTTGAGAGAAAAGGAGAGAGTTTTGAATATTTTTTTTTGAAGAAGAATGGAAGAAATGTTTTTTTTTTTTAAATTTGGTTTTTATAAAGAGACAAAACGGCGCCGTTTTGGGTTAGGCACCCGGACGCCAAAACGACACCGTTTTGGGTCTATCCGCGCGCGACCCGACCCATTAAAGGAGGATTCGCGTGTTTTTATTAAATGGGTTATTCCTTCCGCATTTTTTAATGTTTTAAATTCAGTTTTTTCTTATTTTTAATTTACCCCTTAAATTTCATTTCCGTTTCATTTTAGTCCATCATAAAGCTGTGCATTTTGGAGGTGGGGATATTTTTCCCTTTAGTCCCTCCTTGTTATTCGCGCACTCGATTTGGTCTTTTCCCTTCTTATTTATTTTAGATTCGCCCCAAACTTTTGTTTTTAGTTTAATTCAGCCCTTGTATTTGTTATTTTGCTTTTTTATTAATCTTAATATTATTATTATATTTATTATTATTAGCCTACTATTACTATTCTTATTAATATAGTATTATTTTCTATTTTATATATTATTATTAACTTATCCTTTTTATTAATACATTATTATTTATTATTATTATTCTTACTATTTTTTTTATTTTACTATTTTCCTTTTTACTACTATTATCACTATTATCTTTATTTTTTACTACTATTATTATTATTTTATCATTATTAATATATTACTATTATCATTATTATTTTAACTATAATTATTATTACATCTCTTTTTATTATTTACCATAAATATTCTATATATATATACATTTATTTTGCCTTTTTATATAATCGTAAAACTTTAGAATTTTTTTTTACTATCATTATTACTTTTTTTTCATTTTCTATATATATTTAATATTTTTATTTTATTTGCTTATTCTCAATCTTCCCTTTTATTTATTTATTATTATTTTAACTCTTTATTAGTTCTTTATTTATTTTCATATTGTTTTTCATTAGCTTGTTTTATTTATTTATTTATTTATTTTATTGATTACTTTTATGCTCTCATTATTGCTATTTATATTATCGTCTTCATTATTATTCTGCTTTGCATATTTATACTATGAATTTGTATTGTGTTAACCATTACCCATCACATAAAATTACGTTTTAAAAAAAAAAAGCAATACTCTGTGTTTTAAAATCCGAGAATTCATGCCCTAACTTACTGGGTTTCAATTTTTCTCGTTTAACCTAAATAGCGGAATATCTTTTTAAAATAAACAAGTTTTAAATAAAAAAGCAATATTCTGTATTTGAGAAATTCGAGAAATCGTGCCCTAACTTACTGGGTTTCGATTTTTTCTCGTTTAACCTAAATAACCGAATATCCTTTTAAAATTAAAATACATAAATTTTAAATAAAAAGCTTATTCTTGAATTCGAGATGTCGTGTCCTAATGTATTGGATGTGACGTTTTGTTATCTCGAGATAAGATTTTCTAAATCAAGGTAATATTCTGTATTTAGAAACTCGAGAAATCGTGCCCTAACGTATTGGGTTTCGATTTTTCTCGTTCACTCTAAGTGTCCGAATATCCTTTCAAAATTGAATACATGAGTTTTAAAAGGCAAGTCTAGCCTCAAGAGTCGAGATGTTGTATCCTAACGTATTGGATGTAACATTTTACCCTGAGATAAAATGGCCTTTGCCATGCGTTTTAAATTATCCGAACGATTTGTGTTTTCCTTCTTTTCTTCTTTTCTTTTCTTCTTTTTGTAAATTAACATTAATACAAAGAGGGATCGTATTTTAAATTCTTTTAAGTTTTCAAATCTTCGACACTAAGACACTGATTAATCAACTAGGTACCAATTTTGGGCGTATCGAAGGTGTTAATCCTTCCTCGTGCGTAACTGACTCCCAAACCCGTTTTTCTGGTTTTCGTAGATCAAAATTATTGTTTTGATAAATCAATATGTTTATCAAGCAACAGATTTTTTGGGGTGACCCAATCACACCTCAACGAAAAAGAATTGGTGGCGATTCTCGTTTTTTCGTTTTCATTTTTTAAAATCCAAGTCGAGAACCGTTTTTCAAAAAAATAGTTTCGACAGCTTACATCATAAGTAAATAATCATCTCTCAACCATCAAGCCAATAAAGAGGGTTCATAACTTCTTCTTTTTTGTTTGATACATATATGTATGTTATGGCCATACATACAGGTAGAAAACGAGGGTCATTCCATAGCCTCACTCTAATGAGAAAGCCTATATTATAACTTCTTGTTGCGAAAAATTCTAAATATTATAGTGTCCTTATCGAGAAATCAAAAAAGAAATCCCATTTGCTGTTATAGGTAAGTGTGGGAGACAGGCCTTGATTTAGACTAAAAATGGCAGTGCATGTTTAGATTTTCCCATAAAATGTTAATAAACTTATCACAACACTTTACAACCACAAAACCAATATAAGATGACTGCTATTAATATCATTGCAAAGATTTTGTTTCATTAACTTCACATTCAATTTGATGACATCACCTACATGTTTACCCTATCATCTTTCTTTTCCCTTTAAGAAGAAAGCAACTACCATGCAGTGAATCTTCCCTGCAAACTAACAAGAACTAGATAAGTTTTGAAAAGTGATGATCTCATTATGTGTAAATGAAAATGAAGGCCATAGAGTGAGAAATTCTTTACCGCAATAAACCTTATTGGATTCACTTCATTGGAGCCAAGGAAGCTGATGGAGGTCCTTCATGGTATCTACATAAGAATTTATATAGAGAGGTGAGGGATGATGGTTGCTTAGACTAAAACCCCAGCAAGGAACCTTTAGATTAGTACCCGATACGATCTTTCTTGGTCTGAATACGCATCTATCATCATAGGGAGTGAATTGAAAGTCTCCCACGCCTATTTTTCTGATTCTTGGACACAATGGGTGACCAAGTCTTCAGAGTTATATTCATCCCAAAAGGCACGTAGACAGGTCTGTTGACCTTCCCTGTACTCAGCACCACATGAATAACAGAACTCATGCCCGCACTTGAAAAGTAGGCAGGGAAGTAAAGTCGGTTTCAAGCCACATAATAAACGAAGCCATATACTTAAAAGTTGTTCGTGCTCAAAATATCAAATGTGAACAAACAAGAGTTGAGCACAAGCATACAAATTTCATTAGTTCAAAGGATGGCCAACTCCATTAATTAAGTAGTTAAGTCATGTATGACTTGGTTATAACTTTATATCATATGATACACCAAATAAAGTCCCAACACCAAGAGACCATCTCAACATAAAAGGCCACTTTCCTGCAACCACCTTTTTCAGCATTCCAACCAAGTTACCATTCAAAAAGTCCTTGGTAAACAGGCCTGTTACTAGATTCAAGTGCAGCAAATAAGAATGTGCCTCAGAAGAAAGCGAGAAAACTGCACCAAATATTTAACCTCTAATAGGAAGGAAATCAACATAAAAAATTTTCATCTTTCAAAGTTCAATCTGCTCATTATTCAATCAATGAAATCATTGTTCTTTGTAATACTGAGCACTACTGATCTTACCAGTATGTCATATGATAGCAACCTTGAGTAAGTTCAATTATCCTAGTGTACTGCTGGCAAGGTTTCCATCTCTTGTTCTGTGCCAAGAGATGCAAGGTAATGTCTGCAGCATCTCTTTCCTCAAGAGGGAGGTTTTGATACTCTTCACAACTCGTCGATGAATGCCATGGAACTCCACATTCCACGCATATAAACCTTTGACAAACTTGGCACTCAACACAGCTATTATCCGATTGAGTAGATGAACTAGCCCCAACTGACAAGCATCCACAAGGGTCAAGCAAGATAGAACAAATTCCGATAAGGACAGTAGATTCCATTTCTAAAAACTCATAGAAAGCCAGTGGAAGAAAAGATCTACACTCGATAGTCGAGATGTAATATTTGCATCTTAACTGAAGGCACTTGATTGGGACTGGGACGACTGTAGTTTACCATAAACATAAGTTCTCATACAATGGGAACAGAATTTATGAGAACACTTAATCATCATCAATGTTGGCTTGTCCTCATAGCAAATCGAACAATTTTCAAGTGATTTATCTCCCTTGGCAGGAGAAGAAATAACTCTTATTGCTACTTGAGCTAGCTGTAATGGCCTCAAAAGGTTGATGCTTGGGGTAAGTTTCAGAACAAACTCTTCCAAATTATGAGCCAGTTATAGGATCATTTCCCTCAGTGCCAATAGAAGTGGATTATCAAGTTTTTTTCTTGTACATCGTCTACCAGAAATTCACGTCAGTAAAGCATAATTCAAGGTAAAACATGAACGCTATTTGTGTTACTATAAACATTAAACTTCAAATAAGCTATTATCTATGAAAGTAACTATTAACAGTTAGCCCAAGTTAATCGAATGAATGGACACACAATTCTACATTTAGTCAATTTAATAATTAAACAGGTAAATATTGCAATAAAGTGAGTTTGTAGCACTAGCTTTGAAGAACTCAATTTCAAAACTTAAGATACCAAAATTTCAGCTTACTTGATCTAAAATCCATATTCCCTTGCGGGTGAATATCAACAAGAGATGCATATCTTCTGTAACTCCAAAACATTGAAAGAAAAATGAAACTTCAAATTACAAAAGGTTTAGAGATATCATATGATGAACAATGGTGTCATAAAAATGACATAATCATTAATCTTCACCGACCTGATCATATAACAACGGGGAATCAGCAAAAGCATATACAGTATGGATTCTATTCTGCATAGCTGCTGTCAAACCATCCATTAAAGCTAAATAATTAACCACGGATATGTCCACATAAAAGTCAAGTTTTTTCTGCACTTGAATGACCGGGTTATTTGCTGATCCCTCCATGCGACCCCAATTCCTGAAAAGTCAAAAAAGGAATCCCTAAACTTAGATAAAGAGATACCCTTAAAGAACATCTTCACCGAAAATTCGTCGGCTTCCTCTCTTACCACTCCTTCAGTTTCCTTCCATACATCCTCGTCTTCACAATAGCTATGAAAGTCTTCCTCATCTTCTTCTACGCCAACTATGGATTCATTAGTTTCCTCCTTTTTTTTGAACTCTAAATAGTGGCAACGACCTCTGCAACTCTTCACACTTCAAGTAATTACTTATATCTAAAGCTAAGCAAAACTAATCACCGAATTTGATGAAGCAAACAGTGACCTTTTCTAGCTCATACACTTAAACAAAATCCTAAATAACCCATCACGGAAATTGACCAAGACTATAGGTTTAATCACCAAAATCTAACTGAAATCAAGGAAAAAAAAGTTCCACAAACCAAAAGTTTATCTTCCAATAACAAATACCCATCAATAGATTAATTTAAAGCTCCAAGCTCCTTTCAAATAAATTAAAATTAGAACTTGGCACTTCAAAAAGAAGTAACTAGGGTGAGGATTCGTTCGAGTAGAGTTGAATCGAGTAAAAATTTTTTGAGTTAGTCGAGTTAACAAATCCCATTTTAGTAACCGAATTCAATTTAATTTTTTTCGAATCGAATCGAATCCTATTATTTATACTTAATGTTGTGTTTAGATGGATCGATTATTTAACTAATAGATGAAGTACAAGATTATTTAACTACATGAACAATATAATGATTTTGACTTTTAACTTAATGGGTAAACATTTATCAAAACAATAGTAGTTTTGCCTTTTAATTTAATTATTTTGAATTTTAACTTTTAAAAAAGTAAACATTAATAAAAACAACGTAGTTTTGTCTTTTCTTATTTGAATTTTCAGATAACTCAAATTGTGTAATTCATATTCGAGTTAAACTGAAAAACTTAATTTTTTATTCGAGTTGATCCGAATAACTTGATTAAATAACTCAAATTGTGTAATTCATATTCGAGTTAAACCAAAAAACTTAATTTTTTATTCAAGTTGATCCGAATAACTTGATTAACTCAAATAAATCAAACTATTTAATTCAAAATTTAAATTTTTTATCAAGTTTTTCGAATCGAATCGAATTTTAAACATTCTTAATAGCAACCACTAATAATGCTATAACCTCAGTAGGGGAAAAGGAAAACACGAAGAGAAGGAGAGCTATATCTACTAAAACATTAATCCCTGCATCTTTTTGCTTGCCACATTGGATAGGATGAAGCTTTTTGAGAGTCTTAAAACTTCATCAACTAATGCTTGATGTAAATACAAACATTCTTCGAGCGTTTGACCAAGTAAACTTTATAAAAATAATGAATGGAGTTATGTTTTGTTATTCTAATATTATATATATATTTTTTAACCAAAATTAAAACTACATTTCACATAGCATAGAAAGTTGTACGCAACATCTCGAAATTTTCAAGAAGACATTGTTTTGTGATTTGATAAGCTAAGATTTAGAAATTTGGAAAATTAGTCAATTAAAGAACTTTTATGAAAACGGAGTTGATATTTGAGATTGATATGGATGAAAAGAATTTTAGCAGTTAAAATGTGATGAAAAGATTAAATTGTAAATTTTGAAAAGTTTAAGGGTAAAATTGAAATTTGACAAAATAGAGAATGTGAATTATTATTTAATTTATATAAGAATAAGTTAGAATATGTATAAGTAAAATGCAAATATCTTTTGAAATCAGATTGGAAAGATTTAATAGTAAAGGGATTAAATTATAAAAATACCAATTTAATTGAGAAAAGGGTAAAGCATCCCATTGTGAGTATCAAGTATTAAATGAGAAATAGGGAAATTAGGTTGATTAAAAATTGTTTCTTATGAAAAAAATTGTACAAAGAGTAAAAAAAAAAGTAAAATAACCATTAATTCCATAAAAGGATATTTTGGTAATTCTCGGGTTTTACGATGGAAGTATTATTTTGATAAGTTTATTGATTTTTGGGATTAATATGAACCTGTAGATTAGGTTACTTTAGTGTGATTAAATGTGGACCAGACAATTTAAATGGACTTTGATTAAAATATGACTTTGGAGTTTTTTTTGGTAGAATAAACTAGCATTAAGGGATTACAAAATGAAAATCAAACTAAGGCAACATAGGACCATTATAATCAACCAGTAGTAGATCCCTCACTAAAGGTGGTGGCTCTTCAATTAGTTCTAATCTCATGAAACATGTAGCAGTATACTTGACCAAGCGATCTACAACTTCATTCTAAGTTCTTGGAACATGGTGAATATGAACCTTCCAATTCCAGTTTAGTAGTTAATAAATTAGGTGAAGCTTCGCCAGCCTACTATTGGCAGCTCCACCAGCTGAAATCGTCTACACCAATAGGGCATTGTCACATTCCAATTCCAATTGTCTAAACCCTTTATCCCATGCTAAATTTAGACCCTTAAGTATCACCCTTGCTTTGACCTTGAACACTGTGTCATCCCTAAGCCTCATTGAAAAGCCATATAACCAAGTCTCATTCTCATCTTTAAAAACTCCTCCAATGGAAGCATATGATCTAGTTGGTGATACTACCCCATCCGTATTGAGTTTAATCTCGCCTACATCCGGAATAGACCAATGCAAAGCTATCAACCAAGGATTATTAAGGTAGTCGGTAGAAATTGTCCTCATATAGTTCCTCATCCAACTTATGTCTATTATTGTTTATTGTATAAATCTCACACAAAAAAATATATAAAATTAAATCGGTGGTGTCCGCAAGTATATGAGTCAAATTGTAATATAGTATTTGTGTTTAGAATGGAACATATAGAAGTATTCCGAGGATCGTATCCAAGAGAGTATGGATTAAATCTATTTAAAACTTCTTTACAATAATAAGACTAAATAATAATTAAATCGTATATTATGATAGATCATAAAATAGAAGATTAGAAATTAAATAAAATAAATAAAATAAAATAAATAAATAGTAAAATGAACAAACGGTTAAATATTTAAAACCAATTCGAAAGATTAACTTGTTTAAGGGGTTGTAATTAATTTAATATTAGGGTTTTAGGGGGGATTAGCTATTAATGAACCAAATATTACCTCTCGGCCTCTAATCAATTAATCAATTGGTTGATACTTGCTTATCTCCCGACCTTACTTTCTCAACCAGGATAAATTATGTTTTACGTGTCAAAAATTACCTCTTGACCTTGTTTAACCTATGATTACTTCTTAGGATTGTCAAGCCTAAGGTTTAGGAACGCGTAATTTAAACCAACTAATCAAACCCTAAATCCTTTGTTAATCACACCCCCATCTACTTGTTACTCTCTTTTAAAGGATTTAGCCACTCATATTATTCATAATCTCAAACTCAATTGAATTAAACATTTAAATAACACGATTGAATCAAAAGAGAAAAGAGATTAGAATAATCTTGAATCTGATAACGATTGAAGAATAGAGTAGTGAATCTCTTAATTGAAATAATGAATATCGTCTCTTGCAAAGGTAAATAATTGAAATACTTTCAGTTATTAAATAAAGGGCCGAATATATATAGATACTCATATAATTAATTTCTAATTGATGATGGACTAATTACAAATTAAGGTTAATGTGTAAAAGTTATATATTATGTAACAGCCCGAAATTGGGCTTAGTCAGAATAGTGATTTCGAAATCACTAAACTGAGGTTGGAGAAATTATTTTCTAATATTATTTTATCTGTCATAGTATTTTTACAAGATTGTATGAAAATTTTGGTGAATTAATTTATGCGATTGTAATCTTAATCGTGAAAAAGGACTAAATCGCATAAAGGGTAAAAGTTATAGTTTACTTGCAAATTGTGTTAAATAACTAGAGAAGCTAAAATTGAGGGCCTTTTAATAAGAAAATACCCCCATTTTATAAGGGTGGCCGGCCAAGGGAGACATAAAGAAAAGAAAAGTCAAAGATTAGGTAGTTTTGGGTGACAAAATCGATAAAATAATGCCTAAAATTGACTAGCCTTGATTTTTCTTCATTCCTTCTTCTTCCTTGCCAAAAGCTTCAAAATCTCAATAACACTCTTGCAAGTAAGTGAATTTTAATGACTTTCTTGATAATTTTTGCATTTTTGATACCCTTGTAGCATGGGTTACCTATTGAGGGGACTAATTTGCAAAATGGTTGAAAGTTTAAAGTTTTGCCATTAATTTATAAGTGTTTTTTTTGGAATTTTATGAAGGAAAATGAATGTAGGTTCTTAAATAAACAACTTTTAGTAAAAGGGTGTTAATGGAAAACACTTAAATTGAACTAATTTGTAAAGTTGATAAGTTGTTGGTACTTGTGTAAAATAATGGGAATTTTGGGCTGCCATAAGAGTAAAAAGGATTTGGTTAGGCTTGGTTAATAAGGAAATTCGATAAAAATCAATTTCCAACTCTAGGGTAAAATGGTCATTTTGCAAAAGTTTAGGGGCAAAATGGTTATTTTGCCAAATTATGAATTTTGGATTGTTTAGATTAATATAGTGATTGAATTAGTAAAATTTTGTCATTATAGATCAAGAAGTACGAGACCCGAACCTTAACCAGGGGAAAGCCAAGCTAACGGATTGATTGAACCATCCGTATACATTTTGTGTACCAAGGTAAGTTGCACGTAAATAATACAACCTTACTATAATTATGCATGAATTCATTGTCTTAATATAAAATGATTATTTGTGATTATGAGATATGTATGAGAATATTTATTTAGTATGAATTGTTAAATGACGACTTTTTTTAGTATTGAAATTATGAGAACCTATACGATAGGACCCGATTAAACATTAAGAATAGACTGGATATTCATGTCGTGATACTAAGGTCGATAGAGAGCTAGTGTAAGACCATGTCTAGGACATGGCATCGGCCTCGTTACGTGTTAGTGTAAGACTATGTTTGGAACATGGCATCGATACGGATATGTGCTAGCCAGTGTAAGACCATGTTTGGGACATGGCATCAACACGGATATATGCTAGCCAGTGTAAGACCATACACGGATATATGCTAGCCAGTGTAAGACCATGTCTGGGACATGGCATCAGCGTTGATACGAGTGCTAGTGTAAGACCATGTCTGGGACATGGCATCGGCCTCGATAGGCAAACTAGTGTAAGAACATGTCAGCGACATGGCGTCGGCTTGGATAGGTGTCAATGTAAGACCATGTCTGGGACATGGCATCGGCACGGATAGAAGAGAGCCAGTATAAGACCAGTTTGGGACATGGCATTGGCCTCGATACATTGAGAGTCAGTGTAAGACCATGTTTGGGATATGACGTCGACTTGATATGTGAGCTAGTGTAAGACCATGTCTGAGACATGGCATCGGCTCGATACCCTATGTTGGAGGCTTATTGAATATCCTTTCGTATTCTAAATGGTTCAATGGGAAATTTAAAGTTGTATTAAGATTGAGAGATAGTATGATGATCTTGTGAGTGTTGCAGGTACCTATGTGAAATATGAGCTTGAACTTATGTTGTATAATTAGAAATGGATGAAAACGAGTAAGTTATGTTATAGACATTCTTTGTATCATTCATAAACCATGATGTATTAAAAACATGTGTTAGCATGGTAATTTGTTGTCTTTTATTTACTTACAACTTACTAAGCTTATTGCTTACCCCTCTCATTTCCATTTTCTTTTAGTGCTACCTAGCTAGCTTGTGGATCAAAGTACGTCAGAGGCTTCGTTCGCACTATCATCCAGAGCTCTCAGTATAGTTAGTTTTTAGCATTTTGAAAAATAGCATATATAGGAACTAGACTTAGTTTATTGTCATTTTATTTTGGGTCAAATGTGTTGGTTTGGTTATTGAAGTACCTCATTTTGTATAAGGCCAAAGCTATTGGCTAATATTTACTATTGGTTATTAAATGCAAATGATGATGTTTTCAAGAATTAGAATTTAACATGAGTGATTGTTTATGCTAGGAGTAATAGAGTGAATGCACGACTGGATCAATTATATTGAGTTGTGTGATTGCCAAATTATGGCTTTTGTTTAAGTCTTGGAGACTTGTTATGTTTGATATGTGTTTGACCTTATTTCAGAGTGGCAAAAAGACTTGGTAAATAGCCGTATTTTTTTCACATGGGTAGACACACGGGCATGTGTCTAGGCCGTGTATGGCACACGGTCCACCCCACGAGCGTGTCCTTAGGCCATGTGTCCCCTTCACTTTGAATTGGTTGCATTAAATGCCTAGTATTAAACACACGGGCTGAGACACGACCATGTGTCTCAACCATGTGGAGGACATGGCCTAGCACACGGGCGTGTACCACGATCGTGTGATTGCTGACGTCAGAAACAGAATACTCAAGTTTTTGCACACGAGTTATGGCACAGGCGTGTCATGGCCATGTAAGGGACACGGGCTGAGCACACGGGTGTGTGCTAGGATGTGTGAAAACCCTTGTAAGTTCAATGTTAGAAAATAAATCTATACGAACGAGGGGCACGGGCATGTCCTCAGGTGCTTAGATGGGCCATCAACACAGCCATGTTTAGAGGCCACACGGGCGTGTTGCCCTTCTACACGAGCGTGTGCCCTGTTTTTAGTAGATTTTGATGAAATTTTCTTAAGTACCGAAATGGTCCCGGATTGTTTCTAAGCTATGTTTTAGGCCTCGTATGCCCATATGAAGGACCGTAAGTTGGTGTATGAAAAAGTTTTAAATTGGGACTTTTTTTTAGTTGAAGTTTGAATGTTTGCATGTGTTTTAGTAAAGTAATACCTCATACCCTGTCCTAGCGTCGGATACAGGTAAGGGGTGTTACATATTAAGGATATGATCTCCTAATTACTTATACATAACTTTTTTAGGATTCCATCTTCTCGAAAAGAGAAAGAATTACATTCTCTAAAATACTTGTGTGTTAATTTAAAATATCAAAATTATAAAATTCAAATATTTTGACATATCTAAAGATACATCCTCATCTAATTTTTATTTTTTTTATTATTTTACCTAACAACTTTATGCAAAATTTTGGATATTTAGGCCGGTATTATTTCTTTACTTTGGAAACACACTGTGAAAAATATGTAGTGTTAATTTATCTGCTTTTATCAGTTATTCCCATGTGTGTATGGCAAGTTGAATCAGCATAAATGAATGAAAGTTGAAATTGGTTTTGTTATAACATGGATTTGAGTCCATCTCCTATTAATGAGATTATGAAGTTGATCTTATATACTCATCTCGAGATTCAACAACCAAAACATACTTTATCCTATCCATATGTCTGTTGGGCCAACCACAATCTTACCTCCTTCAGCCCTCAGGTTTGGACAATGTCAATCTGCTAACATCTCGGTTACTCATTTTTCTCCCCCAACTACATAGTTCAACAATATTGTACCAATATTTCTTCAAATTTCCACTTGCATCAATTCTAACTTGACAAACAAAGCCTTGTTAGTTAGTTGTTGAAGTTTTGGCTCTCAACACATGCTTACTTCTTCAAATTGCAGCCTCATTTATATATATATATATATATATATATATATATAACATAATAATTTACTTGTGATCCAACTTAAAAAAAATTATTTTAGTCCTTCATTTATTTTTTTCTCTTTTAGTCGTTAATATTTGTTGAATCACTCAAAAATTAATGAAAAAGATAATATCTGTTTACTTTGCCGATATGGCATCTACATGGTAGTCCACATATATCCCATATAAGCAATTAATTAATATTTTAAAAATATTTTTTATAGATATTTTTAATTGTTTTGAAATTTAAAAATTTAATGAATGGTTAATGGCATTCATGTGTATGTAAGCAAAGTTAATAGACTTAACTCTTTTTTATTTTGAGTTGATTTGATAAAAAGAATAAATTTAAAAGTTAAAAGAAACGAAAAATTAAAATAACTTTTTTAATAAAATTAAAAGGTTAAATAAATTATTATGCCAAAAAATTAGGATGGTAATTTTTTTGAAAACATTTTTGACAAAGTGTTTTCAAAGAAAACAGAGCGTGCAACTTTTACTTTGGAGGGAAATCTCTCTAGTTGTTTTGGATTTGTGAGAAATTCAATAATCCCCATGTTTACTATAAGACTCTTAGTTTTAAATGTGAGAATCAAGCTCCCACTTTAAAAATAAAATAAAAATTTAATTTTTTTTCTAACTGCTAGTTAAAAAATTGTGTAGATAAAATATAATAGGATGTTGATAGTTTGGTTAAAATTGTATTAACTGAGAGAATTAATCTAATTCGATTAATGGAGCTCCTAGTTAAAAAATTGTGTAGTTAGAATAAAATAGGGGTATTCATAGTTTGGTTAAAACTGAATTAACTGATCAAATCGATCTAATTTGATTAATCAATCAATGATGAATTTAGTTTGATCGGAAGTCGGTTAATGATTTTTTGAAATTTCGGTTATCGATTAATCTGATTCGAAATAAGGTAATTAACTGAATTAACCAAAATAAATAATATATATATTATATATAATTGTTAACTTTTTGTTTGGTTGTTAACTTTCAAGATTTATGTAGTGTTTCTAATACCTTATTTGTTATTTTCACTTTCATTTAAAATTTTTTGAACTATTAAAAAAATGAACATTAGCAATGTAATTTTTTTATATGTTTTATATTTATTTTAACCAAAAAAAAATAAAAATTTCGGTTTATTAGATTAACCGACCAAACAAAATATTTCGGTTCGATTAACGGTTAAAAAATTTTATATTTCAAATTATTCAATTAATAGTAATTCGGTTCGAATATTAACTAAACCGAGTATTTGAATAGAATAAAGTGATGATTCAGTTCCAATTTAATCAAACTAAATGCTTGAGTTGTGACTTTCCGTAAACCTTTCTAACCTCGGACCATTGGAGGGGCACCTATTCCTGTACTATATTCAGGCCTTCTTTGGTGTTATGGATTGATACCATGTTTTCATAATTTGAATTAATTACACTATTGATTTTTGGTTGAATCATCAATATAATTGTCGAAAATTATTTACTGAAATAACTTCAATGATTAATTCTCTATGTTATGTAGACCTAATGATTAAATTATTTTTATTTATGTCGAAGCATTCAGAAAATTTAATAAAATTTTGGATTTTTAGTTTTGGGATTGTTTGGAGGTACGGTTATTTAGTGGGGTTCAAAATATTATTTTTTAATTTTTGAAGAGTTCTTTTAAAAGTAAAAAAGTTACCAACATTTAAGGGATCTCAAAAATATATTTTTAACTTTTAAGGGCCTAAATTTTTAAAAAATTTAAAAACTCTATTTTATTATTTTACTTAGGAGCTAAAAATATCATGAACAAACAGTAAGTTCTTCCGAACTAACGAGCCAACCAAATTTGAGCTGAGTGGATTTCATGAAGTTAAAATAACGTTGGATACCCATTGTATCCTAATCCTAATAATATAATTTCCTAAAGAAGCTTTGCTTGGATCCCGCAAATCTACTTCCAACACAATAAACGGGAAAGATTCCATGGTCAACTTCTTTTTCCCCATTCAGTAAATTAGTTTCTTCCTTAAATTCTATAATTTTTTAAATGGTTAATTATTAATTTAATTTCTGAATTATAGTAACAATAATTTTAAAAATTTTAAAATAAATATAAAATTTTTAAATATTTTTAAAAATAAAAAATTTAGAATTTTTATTGAATTTTGAGTTAAAACCCAAAAACCATCATCTTTTTGTAAGACTTTTTTTTCTTTATTTTACGAAACCTAGAAATATCAAAAAGATTTTTCATGCTTGATTAAAGCCAAAAATAAATAAATAAAAACTTGATTGAAGCCAAAAAAAAAAATTAACTAAAAGTTTTTATTATTCACTTTCAAATTTTTCATGCTTTTGTTAATGTTAAGTTTCAATTTCATTGCCTATGTTTCCAATTAAGAGATACATAAAAAATTTATTTAATGTTTATTTTCTTCTACTTTAGTGAATACTTATTTTCGCATCTCTTATGCTTTTGTATCTTCTAATGGTGTGTAATTACAATTATAAAATTTTGATTACTCATTTTCACATGCCCTTACTTATTACAAACTTTTTCATTTGAAGATCTTATTGTTTAATTCCCTAAGAAGCATTAATTTTTAAGTTACTCAATTTAACAATTTTTGAGTTTTGAATTTTTAATATAAAATTTTGGGTTTTGAACTAGGACTCTATGAGTTTTGAAATTTTAGAAAATAATGTTTTAAATTTATAGGAATAAATAAAAGATAAAAAATAGAATTTTAATTTAAAATAAAACCCTAAAGCCATCAACACGTCTCTAGAAATGGAGAATCAGCAAAAAGAGCTCTTTTTCTTCATCTTCTTCTTCATCGCTGAAGAGAGATAAAAAATAAAAAAAAATTATTTATTGTAAATGTGTTGTTTCTTTGGTTTGATTGTATTTCAACAATAATAAAATTATGATTTTATTGAAATAGATGTTTTTAGAATTGCATTGGAGAGCATCTTCAACAGGTAAGGTTAATGTCTCATTGCATTAGATAGTTCTCATAAAATCGAGAATTTTATTGAAAATGGGAATGTTTCTCCATTACTCCATTACGGAAAGAGAGCTAAATTTTTCAAAATAAAAATAAAAACACCATGATTCACAAAAAAAGAACTTATTTGAATTTGAATGTAAGTTTTGGTTTTAATAAGTTTGGGTTTGATTTTGTTTTAATGGAAATTTACTTTGATTTCTTAAAAAAAAAAAAAAGATAAAAAAACATATTTAATTTTTTTAAAAATATAATTTCAGTACTTTTTAAAAATATTTTTACTATCATTTAGAAGATTTTTTTTATTTTTTTAGAATTATGGTTACAAAATTTTTAAAAGTATCAAAGTCAAATTTTAGCTATAGTTTAGGGTTAAATTAATAATTAACCATTTAAATTATTTAATAGAAAAGTGACCAAAATGTAACAATTCGATAATGTTAATGACTATTATGTAACTTTTGAAAGTTGGGTGATCAAAATGTAATTTGAAACAAAGTTTAGGGACAATTGGTCTAGTTAACCCTAATTTTTTTGTGTTTTATCTCAACTTTTTACATTTTGTTTTTTTTACAAGTTGCTTGAAAGATTGTACTCTTTTAGTTATAGTTTAATGACCAAATTAGCAAATAACCATTTCAATTGATGTTCTATATCATCATTTAACATATAAAATTTAACAGATGAGATAATTTACACGTTTTGAAATATGTAAAGACTAATTTACTTCTTCAAAATATAATCTGCCCCTAAATAAAAGTCATTCCATAATTCTTTACCTTTTATTTCTTCCAATTCACTCATTCATTTCAACATGTCCCAAAAATGCTTTTATAAAATGGAAGAGAAAGGTGAAAGTTCAGCCTTGTAGTCTTGATACTTCACCTATATCCCAAGTTTCAAAATTTCAATAAGTTATGTATTCTGAGTTGGAGAAGATGAAGGGAATCATAATCTCTAAATGAAAAAACCATTTATGAGGACTTAAGGTATTAAAAACTTGAAAAAGGAAGACATCATGATTCTAGCCAAGATGGGTGTTGGGTTAATTTGCACTAAGCTGATTCAAAAGTCAAAACCCCTCGTTAATGGAATTGAATAGGACCGAAACGGTTATGTAGGCAGGGAATTACTATAGTTTTAGTGGGATAATATGATGTCTTCACCCATCTTTTTTTTATGGGTTCCTCATCCTTATTGGGTTTTGGTGGATTCAACCATCAAATAATGATCCCTTAGCTTTACTTCCACTCAACTACCACCCCCAATCTATACAAATCACAATTACCAAAATCTACATGCCTTAAAAGTAAACCCATGCTTTAAAAATTCCCAAATCAAGGCACGTGCATTGTGATATGTGGAAGGGTCATAATTCTAGATTGGTAGTGCTCCTTCTTTCCCTTTTTCTCTATCTCTTGCAACTTGGTCTTTTGGAGTGGGACACCATGTCATAAAGGGAAATTGTGTTGCAAGGGGAACAGAGAAAAGCAAACATCAATTTTAAGGTGATGGACCAGCAGTATGCCCCCATTATATTTCACATTTGGAAAAAAATAAAAATAAAAATAAAAATAAAAGTAGAAGAAAGGTTAAGATTCACTACTAGGGTCCCACACCTCTTAATTGGATCCATATTTCATGTTCAGTTTTGTGCACTCCAAGCCCTTCAATACCCCACCCAACTGCATGGAATAAGGATAAATGTACAAAGTGGAGTGCTTTATGACACACCTTTCTCTCTTTACACAACCGGGACCCATCCCTCTTTACATTTTTCATTGTCTTGGAAAGATTAAGAGATCCTGTATTTTGTGTCAGCTAATGGGTCCTTTAACACTGACAAAAACCAATACCAAAGGGTGGGGCCAATGGGTCATTTTCAGTACTTGTATGATATCAAAGGGTTGGCAAATCATGTGGGATGGACTAGTAGGTTTGTCTTGATAGCCTGTTATGTTACTTTCTTCTTGATATGGCCATGTTGTCTAATGAATGAGTCTTATTCTCCTTTATGACAAAGTTCCCTAAGCATCTCCTACACTCCAAACCTTCCATTCACATTGATTGAATCAATGGGCCCTTTCACGAAAACAATGAATGAAATCTACTTCTTTTACCTATTTATATGCTTGATTGTTCAATTTTATTAATTGCTTATAAGGATAAATTTACTAATTAAGCTATGAAGCAAAGCAAGCAAAACAAAATGCCAAAATTCCTTTTCTGTTGACTGCATCTTTTCTTGTCATCAAAGAGACATGATGCATGCTGTATGGGGCTTTGAGTCTATCAACTTTTTCTAATCTCGTGTTATGATTGAGGATAAAAAGAAAGTTTTTTGGGAGAAATAAAAAGGCGCACATGACATTAACATGTGTGATGTTCAACGTATTTTATGGTTAAATTACATCCTAAATTATTATTAGTAAATCTCGGTGATTTAATTTAAAAAAAATATTAAATAATTATTAAATTATTCAAAAAAATTATTTAAATAACTAAATTATTTAAATTATTGAACTATTAAAAAATTTTCTTTTAAAAGTCAAGTTAATAAACTCCAAGTAAGGATTTGATGAGTGATACAATGGATTAATATCAATTAACAAGTAAAAAAAAAAACCATACATTAATTCTAAGCTATTTAATTCTGAGGGTGGGAGAGATGATAATAAAAATAAAAATTATAGATATGCAATCTTTTCAACATGGTAATACATATTTCTTTGATATTGTATAAAAATAATAAAAATATAAACGTAAATATTCACATGCAACACACGTTATATAAAAAAATTAGTTATCTAAAAATCATGCTCTGGTTGAAACATTATTTAATTTTTTTTTTAAAATTAGGAACCTGTGACATGCTTGTATCACCCGTTGGCCACATTAGCAAAAATTGATGGTCAAACTTCATCGACATTGGTCAAGGATTTGATTGATTAATATTACAGCTATAATGGTTCAATGGTGCAAATTTTTCAAGGACTTAATTAAAATATTAAAACTTTAATTAAGTGATAGTTTTCTTTATCATTTCTGTAATAAATTTCTAAATTTTATATTATTTATATATTTCATTTAATATTCTTTTTAAAATTTTATGTGATGTCATCATACCTAATACCATGATTTATTTCATGAAAAATGGTAAAACTAAAGTCTAAAGTAATAAAAGTAAAGGGATAAAATCGTAATTATAAAACAAGGGAAAACTGAAAATTAGCCACTAAACCCAAAAGTGGGGGATTTGTGAATTCAAAAACAAAGTCGTTTCACGTGGATCCCTCCATGATTCAGAGACTTGAACTCGCACAAATGTGCCTAAATTAGCAGGTTCTCTTTTTTCTTTTTCTGCTTTTGCTTGATGTAAATTTTGTCGGCTTTGCACCCTCCAAGATTAGGCGTCACAACTCTATGCGAAACCCAACACAGGAACAGAAAAACTATTATTATTGTCATAATCTGCAACAAGGGAAAGTTTGAATGCATGATGCTTATGTTGGGTCATGCTCACGCCTCCTCCATCCTTCTTCACCTTTCCTCGCCTTCTTTCTAGGGGTTTTCTATTCACCTCTCTTCCCTTCTTTCTTTATATATATACATATATCAACCATTCAATTGTATGAAAATATAAAAACATCATCCACCTTTCTCTTTCCTCTACACGTATGATATGAAATATCAATTATTGGAGAATCCAAGAAATAAATAATTAAATTGGCAATTCACTTATATATCTATTTTGATAACAAATATAAATTTAAGAATTAAAAAAAATGAAAAAATTAAGAAAATATAAAGGAAAGACTTTGCTCCTTTATCAAGCATTTAAAGGTTTTATCCGAAATCCAAGGAATTAAAGAATCCCATAAATATCTTAAATTATTTAAATAAAGTTATTGTGTTTATGTGGAAGAAAATATTAATTAGATGATGTAATAAATATTTTTTGTTTGTATAAGGGTTACACTTGAAGAAATTACCATTGTCTCTCATTCCTAGCTGATGTGTCAGCTCCGCCAGCCCACTTGCTACGTTCAAAAAAGTTCCTATTTATCTCATCCTCTATTTTTTTAATTATTACTAATTACCTCCTCTCACTTAAAAACAAGTAAGGGCTTCAGACTTTAAGATTTTAGTATTTTTATCCACCCTTGATTGTTCTTTTAAGATTCTTTGTGTGCATATGCATATTTATATCAGCATAAAAAATTATTACATTTATAGACTTAATTGACAGTGTAAATACAATTTATCTGCATAATTTTGTACGATAAAGGAAGTTTACTCATATGGAGAGTCTGTTAGTTAAGGTGGTTTTATATGGTACAACTAAAACTAATCTGGTTAAATTCTACTATTACTTCCTGTCTAAATTAATCTCTCTATTTTTC
Organism: Gossypium stocksii; assembly: GCA_020496765.1. Lineage (NCBI taxonomy): Eukaryota > Viridiplantae > Streptophyta > Magnoliopsida > Malvales > Malvaceae > Gossypium > Gossypium stocksii. Next base: position 97,008,476 of record CM035629.1, on the reverse strand, counting down.
GAATTTTAAAATTTTAATCTTGACTCAGATAATAACAATTAAATTCTATATAAATATATTTGTTAATATATAAACACAATTATAATTTCTCAATCAAAACGATATAGCCAAGGAACCAAACCTGGGATAGATATGGACAGCCCCCCTCTCTTACTTGGATAGAGTTTTATTTCTTCCAACTAAAAGTAGCAAGGAAAGCTAAGGCAGGTAGTGCATAGTATTAAATACCACTCATTCAAAGGAATAGCTGAGCTGACTAGACTTTATTTTTTTTTCTTTCTCCCTAGTACCAATAATGTAATCATAAAAGGAAAGGCAACTAATACTTGCTTGCCTAGAAAATGATAGCTAGTTCTAATTCCTTGGCTGTTGGGGAGTCCCATAATTACATTGCTTGTCTTTCAATATCCTTGTACACAAAGGGAAAGGAAGAAGAGCATCCTAAAAAAAAAAGGTTTATTTTGTGAAAATCTTGTGAGGAATTATATCATGACGTAGACCATTGACAAGTGAATGAGAATATTTACTTTAGATATGTCTCTGCCTTTTTAACTCCTTATAATATAAAAGAAAATCTGGACAAAAAGAAAAAGAATGGGGAGAAATCAATCATTTCATTTCAATTTGAGAAGTGAAGTATAAACCAAAATCATGGTTAATTTTTTTTCATTTTTCTCTCCTAAGAGGGCTTTGGATCTTCATTAATTAGGGTTTTTTTATTATTATTATTATTATTACAATATTGAGGTAGAAGAAAGGGAATTTGAAAAAGTTTTCAACTCAGTAGCTAAAGGGGATTAGAAAAAGAAAAAGTTACTAAATTAGATGATTCAAAGATGTTTGGAGTAAAGTGATGGGAGGGGACTAACCCCACTCATTGCCTTTTCCGTGGGGGCGAAGAACAAAGGGCCAATGGCACTCGTGAGTGGCGACCACTCTTTAATTTCCATACACCAAAAAAGTAAAAAGGAAGGGATCCATGAATGACCACCTCCCCTCTAAATTTATAACATATCTAACTTACCCATTCTTTATTTCTAATTTTTAGATAACATAATTTGACCCAGTAAATGAACAATAAAGCTGTAACTTCGACCATTTTTGTTATACAAAATTCATCAAAGTAAAACTCTTGATCCATTTGTAGAAAGATATTTGCATTTCCTTTTTCTTGATTTTGTTTCACTAAACAACTGTAAGAAAAAGTAAAAAGAAAAGCTAGTGTTCATAACATGTTAACATGAACACTGGCATTGGTAAGAGAAAGACAAACAGGGCAAGTGCCTACCATGGTGGACCCACACATTGTACAAAGACATAGATGTCTGCATGGCAGCAACAGGACACTTGACTCTTTCTCCCCACACTTTCTGCACTTCCTATTACTGTTCCCAACAACCACCGCCTTATTATTATCCTGCGCCCCACAACTCCCCTGTGCTTGTGGTGGCACCACCTCGCGCCACCCTTGGTCGCTGCTGCCACAGCTGGACTCTGCATCATCTGCCAAAGCGGCACCTCCTCCCCCGCTGTCTCCCGCATGTGCCAGGACTTGTTCTAAATTGCTGCGTAGGGAATTGGCCGTCGCTTCGTTTGTTTGTGCCAAGTCTCTCCACAGTTGATTCTCTACGTATAGGCTTTTAACCCGTTCTTGAAGAACCCAGTTGAGTTTCCCTATTCTCTGGATTTCTTCATCTTTTTCCTTGAGTTTCTTCATCACCCTTTCTTGGATCGCTGTAATCAACATTCTTGACTGCCTCTTTCGTCTCTCTTCAAGTTCCAACCTCATTTTTTCTGTCTGTAATTAATATGTAAAACATACCAATTTTAATTGGGAAACAACTGTACTAACAAAAGTTGGTTTTTTTAAAATAATAATAATAAAGGAACTTACATGATCAGAAATAAAACGGTCAATATCATGTTGTTGTTGGATCTGGGAGAAGACATCATCATCAACGTCTGAGGAAGCACCAGAAAGGTTGTTGTTTTGAGGGAGAGAATATGAATCAAAGCCATTGGTGAATGAATCTCTAGACCTTTTTCTTGGAGCTGAAACTGGGATACTCATGTTGTAAGTTGTAAGGCCGCTATCAGCTTTGTTGGCTGAAATATTTTGATGACAGAGGAGGGGTTGATATAATGGTAAAAGTTGTGAACCTTCATGCATTGAATTTGAATCAATTAAAGGAACACAAGAATCCATCTTGGTATTGTATATTTCCCCAATCCCTTGATTTGATTTAATAAAATCTCTGCTACAACAACCAAAAAAAAAAGAAAGAGATCATGTTAAACAAGGAAAGAAACTTGAGAATAAATTAAACCCATTTTTGAAAAAGAAAGAAAGAAAAGGGATATAGATGTTGTCAAGCGCCTGTGACTATTGGTGATGAACTGAGAAGAGAAAATATTCAGATGCCGAGCTTCAACTGCCATTGAAGGAACGATAAAGAGAGCCTTTGGATTTCCGCAAGGAGAGAACAACGAAAATAGATCAGCATGAAAACACACACACACACATATATATGTATATAAAAGATAATATTGTATATATATATAATAAAAGAAAAGAGAGCCCACAATTAAAACAAGAGATAGGAAAGAGGGAATCAAGTAGTTATTTATGGTACACAAAATTTTCTTTGATAATTAGTAAAACATGGAGTGGCAGATTTTGTTCCTTGGATTTGGTTTCCAATAACTTCTTCTTATCTCTCTTTTTTAACTTTAGCTGGATTTTTCTATATTTTTATTTTAAAGTTTCTATTTGACTGAGTAAAAAATATAATCTTAGAAATCTATGTATTTGATTTATATCTTGGCTTAACAATTTGTCTAAAGTATCAAAAATTAAAAAAAAATTAAATAAAAAAAGTCGATTGAGTTTTAGCTCAATTGATAGTAATATTATTATCATTGTAGAAACTATTTAAGGATTAGAAAAAAAGTATGAATAGTTCTAGATTTTCTATCAAAAAGATAAAATATTAAAGTTAATGTTAAAAATATAAAAAATAAAAAAATTATTATCTTTCTTATTTTACCTATCAAATAAACTTAAATGGCAACCATTTTTTTTTTTACTTTTTTTACCTATTCTATCCAACCTTAAATTTTGTTAAGGATAAAATTGATTTCAATTAAATATTAACAGCATCGGTCATAATAGCTTGGTGAATACAATAGGGATAACTAGGGGTGTTCAAACGGTTAACCGATCGTTTAATTGAACTGAACTAGTATTAACTGAATTAACTGAACTTTTTAATCCTTTAACTGTTAACCGAACTAATTTTTTTTAAAATTAACCGAACCAAAATATTTCGATTAATTTGGTCGGTTAACCGAATTAAGCAAATTTTATATATTCTTTTTTGTTAATTCCAGATCCTCATTTGCAACAATAGTTAACGAAACTAGCATCAGAATTGACCTTAATTAAGCCAACATTTGTTCTTTTCCAATTGCATGGTGACAGACGCCCTTGCTGATCCTTTAAGATTTGCAGCAATAAACTTGCAATGCAGGTTTTTAGCATTCTCAATACTTTTGGCCTCAAAATCTTTATCGTTTATGAAAATAAAGCATTTTTAAAGATCCACAATGACCACAAAAGGAATTAAAAGCATATCAGACTTTCTTTTTTTAAATTCCCTCGCTGTCAATTCAATCCACTTAACTCCACTTAAGAACTCTCCATTATGCCTATTCAAGATATCATTTTTCATCCTTACCCTCTTAGCAATAGCACATTCTCTTAGTGCATGCAATGTGTCATTGACCTCATAGCCACATTTCAAGCAAGAAACGTTTATACCTTGTAAATGAGCCTTTAAAGCACAATCGAAAGGTAATATGTTGTTGCAAATTTTGCTCGTTTGAAAATTCATCCTTGATGAGATCCTCTTTCCATTGCATTCGGTTCACATCAATGAAGGTATACACTTTAGCCTCTCGAGAAATGTTGTGGCATAGAGATAGGACCAATGAGTTCTGTTGCATGAGGACCAAAACATCTTCTTTGATGTGTGTGGATTTTCCATTCCAAATTCTTCATTTAGTTCCTGTAACACCCATTGCCTAGTTCAATCGCCAAATCTAAGCTATAGGAGGTTACCAAATGAAACTCACATAACTTTCACATACTTTAACATACATGGTGGATCATGCTACAAGCTAATAAGTGGCAGATCGCTCCAATGGATCGATCAACTACACATCGATATTCAGATGGCTAATTAAGGATTATTCCACGGATACAACTATTGCAAAAAGTAAGGCGTACGTCTAATTTGGAACATCTCCTACAGATACTCAAAAATGGTGAACTATTCCGTAGACACTCTACACTGCAATAGGTCCCGTGGAACATAATAGAACAAAGCTTCATATTTAATATCATACATCACGGAACTCAAAATAATCACCTTTGAGGTTTAATAAGTTTATTTACAAATAACCAAACAACTATATACATGCCACTTAGATCGACTCAAATAAATCAAGAGTCTACCACTTAGATCGGTTACTCGAACTGAACTAGTATTAACTAAATTAATCAAACTTTTTAATCATCTAACTGTTAATCGAACCGAAATATTTCGGTTAATTCGATCAATTAACCGAATTAACCAAACTTTATATTTTTTTTGTTAAAATAAGTATAAAACATTTCAAAAAAATAAATTTATAATGTTCATTTGACTAGATTAACTGAACTAGTAATAGCCTAATGCATTTAATATATAATATTATTTATTAAGTTTGGTTAATTAACCTATTTTAAACCAAATTAGCTGTTAACTAAAATTCCAAAAAAAACTTTTAACCGAACTCCGACCAAATTAGGTCTGCTAACTGACCGATTTATCGAATTAGATCTATTTGGTCGGTTAATTCAGTTTTAATCGAAGTTTGAACATCCCTAGGGATAATCTTCAATCCAAAATAAACCAGTAGGAACATTGAGAGCTTTGGCAATTAAGAGAATAGAACCAATTTCAATAAAGTCCTTTTTATTACTTGTAATGCCTTTTATGACAGGAAGCACTCATCTTCCAAAATAAAATTTAAGACCTTCATATCCAGTGTTATTTCAATGGCTTTAACCGCTACAATAGCTTCAACAATAGCTGGGTTAGCTACATTTGACAGCTTAATAGCTGTAGCACCCACCACGAATCCATCAAAATCTCGCAAAATAATTCCCGCTCCTCCTTTGCAGCAATAGCTAAGGAAATTAGCATCATAATTGACCTTAATTAAGCCAACATTTGTTTCTTTCCAATTGTATGGTGGCGGACGCCCTTGCTGATTCTTTAAATTTTGTAATAATAAACTTGCAATGCATATTTTTAGCATTCTTAATAATTTTGGCCTCAAAATCTTTAGCATTTATGAAAATAAAGCATTTTTAGAGATCCACAATGACCACAAGGAATAAAAACATATCAAACTCTTATTTTTTAAGTTCCTTTGCTGCCAATTCAATCCATTCAACTCCACTTAAGAACTCTCCATTATGCCTAATTGAGATATCACTTTTCATCATTACCCTCTTAGTAATAGGACATTCTCTCAGTGAGTGCAATATATCCTCGACCTCATAGCCACATCTTAAGCAAGAAATGTTTATACCTTGTAAATGAGACTTCAAAGCACAACCGGAAGGAAATATGTTGTTGCAAATTCTGCACTAGAAAACTTTAATCTTGTTGCCAACATTGGCCCTCCAAATTCATTTCCAATTAGATTTGTGTGGCGCCAAGTTATTCTCCTCTTGAAGTAGATATCATATCCACTTCTAATCAGGTAGATTCCATTAGAGTTCTCATTCCAACTAGTTTATCTTCAATTTCTGGCCTCATCAATGGGATCTTAAGAATGGATTCAAGTTCTTCATTTGAAAATTCATCCTTGATGAGATCCTCCTTCCATTGCACTAAGTTCACATTATAATGGTACACACTTTAGCCTCTTGGGAAATGTTGTGGCATGGAGATAGGACCAATGAGTTCTGTTGCATGGGGATCTAAACATCTTCTTCGATGTATGTGGATTTTTTGTTCCCAATTCTTCATTTAGTTCCTATAACACCCTTTGCTCGGTCCAGTCACCAAACTTAAGTTATATGAGGTTACTAAATGAAACTCACATAACTTTCACATACTTTAACATACATGGTGGATCATGCTGCAAGCTAATAGGTGGCAGATCGCTCTAACGGATCGATAGACTACACATTGATATCTAGATAGCTAATTGCAGATTTTTCTATTGATACAACTATTGCAAAAAGCAAGGCGAACATATAACTTGGAAGATCTCCTACGGATACTTAAAAATGGCAGACTGTTCCACGGATACTCCACACTGCGATAGGTCACGTGGAACTTAAAACGCGGAACATAACAGAACAAGGCATCATATTTAGTATCATACTTCACTAAACTCAAAATAGTCACCTTCAAGGTTTAATACCTTTAAGGTTTAATACCTTCAAGGTTTAATAAGTATGTTTACAAATAACCAAACAACTATATACATGCCACTTAGATTGACTCAAATAAATTAGGACTCTTCCACAACTTCTGGCGGATAGTGTGAACTTATCGCCGGTCCAATCAATGCACTCCAGATGTTCAAAATCTACAAGGTAAAAGCAATCTATATGTAAGTCTTTAAAATACTTAGTAAGTTCATACATGTTCGATAGTCTACTTACCTTACATAATAACTATATGATAATTTAATATGCAAATACAGTTTACCTATCAATCAACAAGGTAAGTGCATATATTTTCACATACAAAATATCAAGTATGCAGTATGATATAATAATCTTCATGTCAAATTTATTCTCATACCTTTACTTTCTCCTCATTTTCTAACTTGCCAATTTTATATTTCACATGTTTTGTATTACTCGATGAACATCGTAAAAGAACTTAAAACACAAGTTTGCTTCGCGTCAGAGGCTCATTCAAGCTAATCACATATAGGGGTATAAGGTTACCCGTTTAAGCTAAACCTTTATCGACACAATGAAAGCCTGACCAGGGCTATATATACATGTAAGGTTACTAATCTAGGCTAAACCTTTAAAATAATATCAGATTACTAGCCTAGACTAAATTTGTGCCACATTTATCTTCGAGTCCACAACAAATGCTGGATCTCAAAATCATCAGGAAATAACATGTAACCATGTATATGAGTCTTTTACTAAGTTCATCAGAACACTATCATTTTGTAATTTCATTCACATTCCTTCACAAATAATTTAGTATTTTTCCTTTATATATATTTATCAACCAAATTTACTTACCAAATTTTTAATTATAAAATTTAAGAATAAAAAAGAAAGTTAAATAATGTTTATATTGTATGAACTTACTTGGTGGAATGGTAACATATCACAATAAAGTCTACTCAATAACTTTTACTTTCCCATAATCTTCTTTTGACGGATTCAAGTCTTGATTTATAACATAATTTTAATTCAATTTTTATCAACCAATGCCATTCATTCACTTGTAAAACATGTAAGTTAATTTAGTTCTATCACTCAAAATTCCTTTAAGCCTAGCAAGTTATACAATTGAGCCTTTTTTTTTTATAACATAGTTAATGAAAATCTCAAACTAGCTTTAAAATGTCTATACTTAAGACCTAATATTCAGAACTAACAAATTTTCATTTTATCAAGTGATCTTTTTTCATAGCTTCACTTTTAATCTAATCATTTAGCACTATAATTTCAAGCATCCAACAATGGTATTCTTATGAAATCCTTAATAGTTTTAGAAATGAACACCACTGTTAGCTAGATTTAAACGCAACAGTCTCAAAAATATAAAATTCATGCACAACAGGTTCGATTTAGCTTACCATGCAAGAGCACAAACTTAACCGATGTTCCTAGCTCAACAAAGAAGAAAAATGGTGGCGGGGAGAATGAAGGAAAGAAAATGAATTGCCTCTTTCCATCCACTATGATACGATATATATACATGTCCAATCTAATTATTAATCAAGATTAACATCATTATAAACACAACCAACACCTATTTAGCCATTATATAAAAGTGGTTAAATTATCGATTTAGCCCTTATCGGTTATCATATTACCACTAGTGAAAGAAATCCATAATGGTAAACTTTTAGCACATTTACGATTTCATCCCAATAGATAATCTAAACAACCAAATTAACAAACTATAACATCCTAATTTTCAGTGGTGTTAGAAACAGTAATTTGAGATCACTAAATCCAACGAGTGGGTTCAAAATTTTTATTATTTATTATTTATGAGTTAAGTGTGATATTAGAAAGATTTTTGAATTTGTGATTTGTGATTTAAAAGAATTTACTAGGTTAAATGGTTTCGAAAATGAGGAATCGAGACCTTAATTTCATAAACCAAGCCATAAATATTTATACGAGGTGTCATTAAGGTAGTATGAAAGTTTCGTTGCAAAATTTTAATCATTAAGGTAGTATTAAATTTTCATTGCAAAATTTTAACGTTTCGATAGTTAATTAACTAAAAAGGACTAAATTGAAAAATTTACAAAACTTGCTAATTAAAGAAATAGTGATTAAATGGCTTAATTAATGAACAAAGGAGGACTTAAGGAGCAATTATGCCTAAAATAAAGGCATGAGGCTGCATAAGCAGAAAAGAAAACAAAAATTTTGTGATTAAAGGGCAAAATTGTAAATTTTATGAAATTAACTTAAATAAATTGAATTATAAACTTTTCTAGGCTATTCTTCTTCAATTTATCAGCCAAAATGCCATAGGAGAAGGTTTTAAGCTAGTTTCATTTATTTTACTTCATGTAAATTCAATTCTTGCCTTTTTCTTGTAAATTTTGTGTTTTTAAGACTTGCAATTTGGTCTAACTATCTCATTCATTAGTTTTTTATTCTATGAGTAACTTTGAAAGTTACCATTGATGAGTGTTGGATGTTTATGATGAATTAACATGGATTTGAGGCTTTAATTTTGTTATATAATGGTTTTATCAAGTAATTTTAATAGAAATTGATTTTTAGGACCAAATTATGAAAAAGATTAAATCTTAAGGTTTGGTATTAAATTCTATTTATCAAAGGCTGTGTAATAGCTTAGAATATTTAGATAAACTGTTAATTGAGAAAAATTAGATTATTTGATGGGCTAATTGGTAAGGGATTAAATTGCAAAAACTGTAAAAGTTGGGATAATTGTGTAATTTTAAAAATTGAGGGGTATAAATTGTAAAGTGAATTAGAATTGAAATATATACTGATAAATGAATAATTTATATTTTAGATCAAGAGCCCGTAGATCAACGAGAAAAAGGAAAATTAGCAGAATAGTCCCTAAACTATTGCAAATCTTACAAATTAACCCAAGTAAGTTCATATGGTTAAACTTTCATTATTAGGTGTTAATTTAGGAATAGTATAATATATTTATTCTTATTTTTTTGTTGAAAATAAGATTATTGTAAAATTATGGAATTAAAGTGAATGTTCGAAGTGAACGAAACGCAGGATTGAGTATAGTCGTTCAGTGTAAAGGAAGAAATGATGGATAAGACCATGGCTGGACCATGGCAATGTTTATATGTAAGACCATAGCTGGGCTATGGCATTTTAATGAAAATACCATAACTGGGTTATGGCACTTTGAACGTAAGACCATGGTTGGACCATAGCAGTATTTTTAAGTAAGACCATAGTTGGGCTATGGCACTAAGAGTGTAGGACCATGGCTAGGCCATGGCAATACATGTGAAAGACCATAGTTGGATTATGGCACAAAGAAAACGATGTACTCATATCCATAAGTCGTTCCTCGATTGAAGAAGAATTGGTAAAAAGATCTATGTGGATGATTTTAAAGATATATTGATTATTAATGATATTGATTTGAAAAAATGTGTTCATTGAATTATGTGTATTTGACAGGAAGAAGTATGAATTATTTACAATTTAGTTTAATTTATTAAGTTCAGTAAGATCAATGTTTAACCTATTGAACTTACTAAGCTTCATTAAGCTTACTCGTGTTATTGTATGTTCTTTGTAGATTTTCAAGAAGTTCAGAGGATTGGATCAACACATCGAATCGCGCTATCCAACTACCAATAGCTTTTGCTAAACATATTATATTTTATATGGCATGTATAAGAATTGAAATGGTGGTGTAAATATTAGAATTTATACTTTAGTTATGTTCATATTAACTTATATAAGTATGGATTGTTATGTTTGGTATAAATGTTGGTTTGGGAAATGAATGAATTAGTAAGCATGATATTATAGTAGTTATATGTAATGAAATATCATGTATGTGACTTAATTTTGACTTGGTTTAAATGTTTTGTATTGAACTGGGAATATGTTTAAGTGTTTATGTAGGTGAAAGGTGAAATTGGGTGAGGAATAGGGCTTGGGAATAGCCTTATTTTGTCCACACGGGCAGAGACACTAGCGTGTGTCTCAACCATGTGTGACACATAGCTTAGCACATGGGCGTGTAGTCTGGCCGTGTGTCCCCTGCACCTTGAATTTCAAAACAGAATACCCAAGTTTTTACAGATGGCATAGCACACGGGCGTGTGGCTTGGCCGTGTAACCCCTGCACTTAAATGTATTTCAAGTCAAAGAGTTATACGGGATGGGGACACGGCCGTGTGGCTTACCTCAAATACCACACGGCTTAAGACATGGGTGTGTCGCTCACACGGCCTGACCACACGGGCATGTGTCCCTTGTACCTTGGAAAATTATAAAATTTTACAAAAAAATTCTCTAAGTTTTCGATTTAGTCCCGATTTAATTCTAAAGTGTAAATTGGGCCTTGAGCGCTCATATAACGGACAGTAAGGTTAATATATGATATGAATGTTTAATAGTATGAAATGTCAAAATTTAATCTGTAAATTCCGGTAATGCTCCTAAATCCTGTTCCAGCGACAGATACGGGTTAGGGGTGTTATACAAACCAAGATTTCATATAACACTATAATAGACTAATAGATATTAAATATTAAAACTTATTGACTCAACCATAGATAAACGGGGTTTCAAACCACCATTTCTAGTACCACTAAAAATGGGCTATTACAATTGCTTTCAATGACACATTTTTGCTACTCTAAACACTTCTCTAGATAAAAAATGGATTGTTCCCAATAGTTGCTTCCTTAAAGGAGCCATGTAGGAAATATTTAGCTTGAATGACCTTGTAGCAAAGTAAGTTGTTGTTATGGATAAGGCGTCACCCTTGTTTAGCTAAAACAATTAGATTAAATAAATGAAGGTCCCAGAATCCTATAACCCTTTTGTTCTTCAGTTGACAAACTTTGTTCCACTTAAGCAATAAATCCCTTTCCTAGCTTCTCTATTATGCCAACAAATGTCTGTTATAAATTGCTTGTTCAAGAATAAGCAGCCTCTGGCCACGTTCTATATTTATCAATCCACATAATGCCAAGAGAGGATATTATTAACTCTTTAATCGAACTATGAATTCCATTATTGCAAGAGAGAAAATTCTCTAAAAAATTATTTCAGAAAATTTTTAGAGATATTTTTCTTATTTACAACTTAACCCAAAAGCTTAGAGAAATTATGAAATTACCCCACTGATTGTGGAAAATTTTTTGATTCAAAGTGAACTCACACTCGACAGACATAAGCTTAAGGATAATGGAGAAGACTAGTCTGTCGAAGTGTTCATACTAGATGAATAAAAAATGTACAATTTTGATTAAGTGTTTATTACTTTAGATATCACAACCAAGTTCTAGTTTTGGAAAAAAATTTAAAACTCTGTTTTTTCCTTAAACTTATTTTCTACTACGTTTTTCAAACCTAATTTTCTAACAATTAGTATCAGAGCCAGGTTGTGATCTATTTATAAATATAAATAGATAATCAAAATAAATTTCTCTTCTTCTTGAATGATTCAATTACATAGAAAGTGGCATTCTTTGGATCTTATGCATGTTTTGAGTTATATATGAGAATGGATGTGATATTATATATTTGTTATATAATTGTTAATTTTGCTAAGGTTGTAGTTCTTAGAAAATAGATCATGGACTATCATCTCTGCATAAGATTGATTTTTTTAAATTCATAGAGTTCTTGTGAGCCAAAAATGGACATATGACTTAAATGTAATTTTTCTAAAAGGAGTCCATAATGATGAGATGATAGAGCGATGGTGATTGAAAACCCAAGGAATACCTTGTGGAGAAAAATTGTGTAATTTTTGTTTTTCATTTATTTTTTAGAAATAGAACTATGGAGACCTTGGTTGGTAATTTTATCTTAAATTTACCATCTCCTTATATATCTATTTTATAATTTTTTATGATATTTATATTGTGTTATATTATAATTTATACATAAGTATGAGTTGATCTACTATTGATTGATTAAAAAAAGTGTGATAATGAGTACAAACATGTGTTGCATTGTTCCATTCACTTCTTTAGGTTATTTGATTGTTGTGAGAAGTGTGGTAATAAGGTGTATGTCTAGGATTGCCTCCGAAAAGGAAAAGCTTGGTTTTTAAGTGGTCAAATATGACTCACCTCCCTTTCTTGGGACCCTACCTAGTACATGTTCACATTTAGTTCTTCAGTTTTTCCCTTAAAAGAAAAACCATGGAGAATCAAAATTGTTTATTTTTATGATTGATTGGTTCTTGTGAATAAATGAATGTGAATATTATTATAAAATTACCATAACATGCCATGCGTATTTGGAAACATGTCATATAAATTAGGTAAGAATGCCACTAAACTATTGTATGATCATTCTTGAAATCTAGGATAAAAAACCTTTTTTATTTTTAAAATATTAAGTGGAAGAAGGTCCTTGAACAATACCTACAACCTCTATTGATGGTCCTCAAGTGATAGCATGATAAAGTTTTGAGTTGGTTCCTACCCTGGGCGCACCCCAAGGTAAACTTTATCATGTGGGTTCACTAGATGAGATTTCCTTTTAAGGACAACTAGTCATGCATGACTTTCAGTAAAAATACCCCAAGATGACTCACAAATGAAAGCATGTTCATGATGAGTGTTGAGTCAATGGTTTCATAGTCAAGATCATTTCTTATTAAATAGTTTTTCAAGAAACAATATTAAGCTAGAAATGATGGCCAAACATTAAACGATCACTGGTTCGTGTGGAGTCTTGAGAATTAAGATTCACAAACTAATTGGATGTAATCAATATTCTTGTTAGTTAATCATGGGATCCCAAGACGACATGATTGATGGGTGTGAGAATGATCGTAGTAATGGAAAATTATTTTTTAAGGTTTTAATACAAGATGCATATATGATACTACATTCTTGATTTGTTGATGAAATGAAAATATTTGCTTCATAAAAAGATAGTAATTAGTGAATCTTTATTGTTTTTTAGTTCAAATATGTATCCTACTCCTCTTATTAGCATTCTTACTAAGAATAAATTGAATGTTGATAACTTTCAAGAATAGAAGCAGAACTTGCTAATAGTTCTTAGCTGTGAGAAACACAAATTTTGTAATAGCCCGTTGTCAGTGGTGACAGAAACAATGGTTTTAGGACCACGATCTCGATCAATAAGTCAATATTTCTATATTTATTTATTATTTATAGGGTTATTACAAGGTCTTATTAAATTTTGGTTTGATAATTTTAATGTTTAGATAGTGAATTAAGTAGTAAGTACTAAATCGTAAAACTTGTAAAATTTAATCGTTATTAGTTTATTTGTGTTTAATGGCTATAAAAACATAAATTAAGAGCTTTAAAAGGAAATAGGACCTAATTAATATATAGTGGGCAGTTAAGGTGGTGATAATTATGAAATTTGAGTTATTAATTAAATGTCAAAATGGTAAATTAATTAATAAAACAAAAAGAAACAAAATCAATTTGTCATCTTTCTTAGTCTTTTATCCACTAAAAATTGAAGGGGGAACTCCATGGTTAAAGCTTAAGTTTCTGCCAAGCTAAAATTGATGCATGTGAGTCATTTTTTTATTTCATTTTTAGTAATTTTTATGTTTTTGACATCGTTATAGTTTAATCTAACTAACCCGAGAATCAATTCATAAATTGTTAAATTTTTAGAGTTTTACCATGGATGAATTGTGTTGCTCATGAATTTTTATGATAGATTATTTCGCTTGATAATTAAATAGGACTATTTTGTAAAGTGATTTTAGTTAGTTTTAAAGTTCAGGGACTAAGTTGTTAAATTTGTAAAATAACATGATTTTTTTATAATAAAATGATAAAAATAGACTATATAGAGACCATATGGAATTCGACATAAGGATTTTTGGGCTAATTTATGATAATTGTGAGAATTTCGATTTTAAGGACTAAATTGAATAAAATGTGAAAGTTTAGGGTAAATTTGTAAAATGTCATTAAAGCGTTAATCTTATAAATTTAAGTGTTGTAAGATATTTAATTTGGTTAATTGAATTAAACTATTATATTTAGATGAAGAAACGAACCAGTTTGTTGATAAACGGAGGAAAGGAAAAGTCGTCGAGTAATCGTCATTAGCTATCGTGTGTTGGTAAGTTCGTATTTCAATTATTATGTTTATAATTATTATACTTATTACTTGTTTAATTAAATGAAATCGAATATGGTTATTATCAATTGGTTGATAAATGAAATGGCAGTATAAAGTCGAGTTTGAAATGTACTTGAAAAATAGGATAAGCCCATATATACTTAATGAATAACTAGGATACAAATGACATGCCATTTTGGGCACAGTAGGCTTTGAGCTGGTGTATTTAGCAGGCTTCGTACCGATGCATTAAGCAAACTTCGTGTTAGTTATTTAGCAGGTACTATGTACCGGTGATGGATAACATACCGATGGCTTGAGATCCTGCATGTATTGCAAATTTACTAAAGCTTGTGTGAATAGCTTTGTATATTGGTTAATGCCCTTATGTTAGCTCGTATGAGCATTTCCCTCTCATGTATCTGAAGTTGATTTACTATTGTTCTCCGGGCAAAACAGTTAATTATTAAAAGGAAAATGGAATGAGATGTTATAATGACTTACATTATAATATATAATTATATGACCCGTTATATTTTAATGATATGAATAATCCAGGTTTAAGTATTTCGAAAGGTTGAAATGATGATGTATGTATGGCAAGAATTGTTAGTTTCATGTTTTGTACATTTTATAATAAGTTAATAGGTATGTGTTGTTTTGTTTACGAACTTACGAAGCTTATTGTAAGCTTACTTTAGTTGGTTTTCTTCAGTATAGATCGTTGAATTTATACTATTGATTGGAACATATTGGAGATCACACTATCTGGCAACCCATTCGGTAGTTATTTGTTCATTTTGGCCCAATTATAAGTGGCATGTAAATAAGATTTTTGTTATATAAGTCTAACGCATTATGATTATATGATGTGTATTTTGAAGATCATGGTGAATGTGATTATGTAAGTTTTATTTGGTAAATTTGGATGTTTGTGGTTTGAGTTAATGAATGTATCAATGGTTGTATAGGTGTTTTTAAATGGTTGTTTTGGTAGGTTAGGTTGATAGGCAGCCTTGAAATGCTTGTGCTTGAAAAATGGCAAGTTTGGTTATGAAAAGATGTAATCTTATGATAATTTAAATAAACATTTGATGGTTTGATTGATCATTGAGTGTTGAAATGTGTTTAAATTCTTGACCAATGAGTTCATTGGCTTTAGGGCCACTTACAATTTAAGGAACAAAATGCTTACCTTAACTCAGCTTATGAAGGAATTACAATCTTATAAGTTGATGCTGCATGGTGGTAAACTGGTTTAGGAGAAACCAAAGGCAAACTTAGTTGTGGGTCCCTCGTCTTCTAAGGGAAAGTAGAAAGCTAAGGGAAAGAAGAAACAAACTAAGTTTTTGATGCCACCTCGTGTAGATAGGAAGAAGACAAAGAAGTCAAAGGATCCTAAAAAATCAAATGTTTCTTCTATAATAGGAAAGGGCACTTCAAATCAAATTGCAAAGAGTATTTGGATTATCTAGTCGAAAGGGCAAAAGTATGAAACTCTTTGTATTGAATCTTGCTTATTGGAAGAATCAATTGACAACTAGGTTATTGATTCTTGTGCCACTAATCATGATGTGTTTCTTTATAAGGATTTAGCGAAATGAAAAGCCTACTGACAAAAACCTCACGTTCTGAACTGGAGATGGGAAGTATGTTTCAGCGGAAGCAGTGAGAGAAATTATTTTACATTTTGATAAATTTAAGAAGATCATTTTAAATGACGTATTTTATATACCTTATTTTAAGATGAACTTAGCTTTTGCAACATGTTTATTTAAAGACAGTTATTCCGTGACATTTAATAAAGGGATTACTATTCATAGAAATTATTCTTTAATCTATAATGGATGGATGAAAAACAATCTTTACTTTATTAAACCAAATAATTACTCATGCTTCAAAATGAATTGTGAATAAGAAGCTTAAAAGTTCTAACTCTAATAAGGGATACCTATGGCACTTAAGACTTGGTCATATTAACTAAGAAAGAATCACTAAACTCTTGAAAGATGGTCTCTTAAGTATGCTTAAAGAAGTTAATCTTTCACAATGTGAATCTTACTTGAAAGGGAAAATAACTACGAGGTCTTTTAATACGAAAGGTATAAAGGCCAACCTACCCTTAGAACTTGTGCACACTGATGTATGTGGTCCCATGAGCATCAAAGTCCGAGGAGGTTATGATTATTATGTGACTTTCATCGATGATTATTCTCAAAATGGATATGTGTATCTAATGCACCGCAAAAGTGAAACCTTTGATAAATTTTGAGAATTTCATACGGAAGTGGAAAAACAATTAAGTTAATCCATAAAGAATCTTAGGTTTGACTAAGGTAGGAATATTTTCCCGACGAGTTCTTAGGATACCTCTTAGAGATGAGATTTTATCCCACTTGACTACGCTGGGCACTCCACAACAGAATGACGTAGTTGAGAGAAGGAATAGAACCTTGCTTGACATGGTTCGTGCAGTGTTAAGCTTCACAACTCTCTACTTCCTTTTGGGGATATGAGATACAAAGGGTTTGCTATATTCTGAATGATGTACCAACTAAGTTTGCTTGTAAGACACCTTATGAATTGTAACATGGAAAGAAACCCGCTTTAAATCACTTTAGAAATAGGGTTGTCTAACACACCTTTTGGATAAGGATGCAAAGAAGTTGGATCCATTGACAAAATTGTATATGTTTGTAAGATATTTGAAAGGAACAAAGGGTGGATTATTCTACAATTCGAAAGATAATATGATTAAATTTTCTACTCATGATGCTTTCGTTGAGGAAAGTTACATGTATAACTTTAAGGCTAAAAATAAAGTGGTACTCGAGGAATTTTTGGGAGTTATAGAACAATCACCAATTTCAATTCTCAAGAAAGTTGTAGAAAGACCTGCAAACAATCAACAACATAGAGGAATCCGTTGTAGTGGGAGAGTTTCTAAGAAACCAAACTTCTTTATCTATGATGATAACATTTATAATATGAAAGCCAATCATAAGGATGATGATCCACTCACTTACGTTGAAGCTATGAAAGACATTCATTTCAAGCTCTGGAAATATGTCATGGATGCGAAGATGAATTCTATAGAATCCAATATGGTGTTAGAACTTGTAGACTTGCTGGTTAGGATTAAACCCATAAGGTGTAAATGGATTTACAAGAAGAAGAAAAATGTAGAAGGGAAAGTGGAAACACATAAAGATAGACTTTTAGAAAAAGACTACACATAGAAAGTATGATTAGACTTTCTCTCTGATAGCCATGCTCAATTTTATACGTATACTCTTATCCATTATTGCTTCTGTCGATTATGAGATCTAACAAATGAATGTCAAGACATTATTCTTGATTGGCTATCTTGATGAGACCATTTACATGGCTCAACCCACTAGCTATGTTGTCAAAGGAAAAAAGTAAAAAGTTTGCAAACTGCTAAGATCTATTTACAAGACGTAAGCAGGCGTGTCATTCATGGAATAAAAAAATTGATCAAATGATTAAGACTTTTGGGTTTAAGCAAAATGCTGAGGAATCTTGTGTTTAAAAACATATAAAGGAAAAAAAGGTGGTCTTCCTCATTTTGAATAGATGATATTCTACTTATCGGAAACAATGTACGGGAATTATCATCGGTTAAACTGTGGTTATCTCAACAATTTAGCATGATGGACTTAGGTGAAACTAGGTATATTCTTGGAATTTGAATCCTTAGGGATTGAAAGAATAAAATGATAGCTCTATTACAAGTTTTATACATCGATAAGGTACTGGAATAGTTTGCAATGACCAATACAAAGCTAGGCGCTCAGCCGACTAGATTGGGTTTTCATCTTTCTTTGGATACTATCCTATGATAGGGAAAGAAAGAGAGCATATGAGTAAGGTTCAATATGTTTCGACTGTTAGAAGCCTTATGTATGCTATGCTTTGCGCACATCTAGATATCTGTTTAGCTGAAGGAATAGTAGTTGTGGTGAAAGTAGCTTCTGAATATAACCTTGCAGATTCATTTGCTAAGATCTTGTAACTAGGAGTTTTAACAAACACGTCGATGATTTGAGGATGTAAAACATGACACATTTAATTCACTAGAGAAAGTGGGATATTGTTGGTAAATGTGCTCATATTGTAGTAAACATGTAATTATTTTCTATGTATTTGAATGATGAAAAAATAAATAAAGTTACTTTCACATTTCACTATTATATCTTTTGTGTTTCTATCTTTTATGTTTTGCATACATAGCGGAATTATGACAAACAAATATTAACTCATTGATTGTCTAAGTTCAAACTGATGATAAATGGCTCTATAATAACGTTTACATTGCGAGAAAGATAACTTACTTCAGTAGATAATCCAAACGAGTCTGTAATCTCATAAAGGAATCAAAGTGAGCATTTAATTCAAATACTTAGAAGGATTATTATGTTGTGTACAATTCCAATTAGAGAGATGACTAGTCTTGGCTATTGGACCAATTGGATCCACAAGTAGAGACATAGATGTATTGATTAGAAGAATGATACATTGGATTGGACCAAAGTCAAATTAATTCTGAATTCGTTTGTGAGTTAATTCACTTGTGACATTCATGGTGTGATTTACCTAAATCCTGGGTTAGTCATTGACCATGTGTATGTAACTCATGTGCTTTGATATAAGTGGAGGCTTATGCTCTAAAGATGATCGAGCCTATGACTGGTATGTTGGGTACATGACTTGTGTATGGCATGACTTTACTAGCAACAATGGATTTGATAGCTTGATTAAAGAGTTAATGATATCCTCTTATTAGCATTGCGTGGATTGGTAAATATAAAATATGGCCATGGGTTGCTTGTTCTCGAACAAGCAGTTTATCACAATCATTTGTTGACAATGATCATATTAATCATTAAGAAAACACAATGATGAAAATAAGATAAAATAGGATTGTCTTGAGTAAACAAATTTAACTTAAAGGAATCAAGGATATCATATAAGAGTAACACACACACAAAATGAGGTCATTGGACAAAACAATTGGATGAATTGCTTTCATAAAGAGTATATAATAAAGAGTTTTCAATCATGGTACTTCTTCTGTATTGACTCCATGATTAAGTAAATTGTAATTATCGAAACGATACTTTTAGACATAATTGCAATTACTCGAGCCTAATTGTATATGTCTTATTGGTCATTCCGCTAGCTCAACAAAAGCTTAATCGGACTGCATTTGATTGAGAAGAAAATTCTACGACTTTAAAAATAATTTAATTGAGTCGATTTATTTGATGTAAAATTAAATTAGGTAGTCATGAGAATTGTCCAACTAGAAAATTTGATTAAAGATTTTTCTTGAAAAATTGATTTGGAAAATCTTAATGATTTTTGAGAAAATTAATTTTGATAAAGTAAAATTAAATTAATCAAACTAATTAAAATTAATATTATATTTTTGAGAATTAATTTTCAAGTCAGACAATTGACTCAATGGATAATTGAACTTGAAAATTACACCTGAGATCGAAAATTGGGCCTTAGAACCCAAAATCGAAACCAAAAAACTGATCAAACTGGGTCTAGTATGTGAATCTGGGTCGATGATTCAACTGGTGGCTGGATCGGATCAGTCGAGCCGTCGTGGCCGAGATCAAACCAGGTTAAGGTGCTGTGAGGGTGTCACACTTGCAATGGCACCATGAGACACGACAGTATTGCTGGTGGCAATGATGGCATTCCGGTGGTTGGCAGGTGATACTTCGGTGCTTAAGTAATAGAATAATTACACTCTTACTATCACTTTATCGGATAATTTGATTTCAGATTAACTATTCCAAAAGTAATATTATTTTAATAATTTTAATCTTAAATTTAATTTATTACTTATCTTAATAGTATTTTATTAATTTAATATTAAATTGATTATCTTAATATTAAATTTGATCTAATATTTATCTTGATAATTATCATATTAATTTAATATTAAAGTGATTAAGTTTAATCATACTTGAACTCTCTAAACTCTCTCTATATAAAGAGAGCATTGAGTCATTATTTTTCACACACTTAAATCTAAGAGAAAGTTGTAGAGAGGAAATTCTCTAAAAATATTATTTCAAAAAATTTCTAGAGATATTTTTCTTATTTACAACTTGATCAAAAGTTTAGAAAAATTTCAAAATTACACCACTGGTAATTTTGTAGAAAATTTTCTGATTCGAAGTGAGCTCACACTCGGCAAACGTGAGTCTGATTATAACAGAAAAGACTACTCGATCGAAGCGTGCATCCTAGGCAAATAAAAACTATACAATTTTGATTAAGTGTTTATTACTTTAAATATCACAACGAAGTTCTAGTTTTGGAAAAAATTAATACTCTATTTTTTTCCTTAAACTTATTTTCCACTGCATTTTCCAAACCTGATTTTCCAATATTTAGCACATAAAACAAAGAGAAAAGGTGATAACGGATCTCGTTGACGTACCTTTCTTAATAGTATGAAACCCTTTATCACATCCCTATTAATGATAATTGAGTACGTAACCATTGTGACACACATTAAGTAAATCTTATCCACTCTTTCGCAAATCTTATTCTTTGCATAACCACCTCAATGAAACTCCAATCTACCCTATTGTATGCTCTGCTCATTTATTTTTTTAAAGTGAATTCTCCCTTCCCTCTTGTTTTTTTTCCTTTGATCGAATGTAAATGCTTATAAGCCACCATAATATTATCCATGATTTGCCTCCCAAGAAAAAAGACACTTTGGTTTTCATTTGCACACAACGGAACTATCGACTTAAGCCTATTCACCATAGTAAACCATGTTACACAAGCTAATAGATCTCAAATATACCTCACTCGGATTCTCAATCTTCGAAATTAAGACAATATGTGTATGGTTGATCTCTCTCATGTCCAAGGTTCATTTTATAGTTCCAAGACAAGTCTCAATAATGTTTTCACTAATTGTATTCTAAAATTTATGATAGAAAGTGTTGACATTCCATTCGATCTTCGAGATTTGTTAGGATTGATTTGTTAAAGCACAATCACCAATTCCTCCTTGATAAATTTAGTCATGAGACTTTTCTTCTTATCTTCAATAACACACTTTTAAATCAAGTTAGTGAAGTCTCCCTCCATGTTTATCTCTTGTGATGTGAAAATACTTTTGAAGTAATTACACAACTTTTTGAATACCCGAAGCTTCATCAACCTATTCCCCTTCTTTATTCAAGATTCTTCTTATCGTGTTCACCTTTTTTCTTACTAAAGCTTATGCATGGAAAAAAGTTGTATCTTTATCCCCTTCTCTTAACCATTGAACCTTTGACCTTTGTAACCAATAACTTTCTTCCTCTTTGAGGAGTCTTTCAATTTGTTGTTCTAATATTCCTTCAATTTCAATAACCTCGGTAGCTTCATTTTAACAATATTTAACCTTTTTTGGACCTATTTTATTCTTCCATTAATTAACTTTCTTTATATTAACCTCATGCTATATTTTTAAAATTTTCCCACCCTTTGTAGTCTCGACCCAAACTTGAAATTATGTGTATCTTATCAAGCTATCCAAATCACTTTTTGGCGTTACACATTAAAGCTCACGATGCTTCAAAATAGAATCTATTCCTTCTATTTCTTCTTGCATTCCATCTTTCTTAGTGTGAAGGATTGGGTTATGACCTTAATTAGTCCAAAAGATATGCTCAACCCATGCCTTTGGAAACTGATTACAACATTCTTCCATAGCCAACATTCTATCAACTCCCTCTTTGATTAGGCTATTCTTGTCCCTCTTATTCTACTAAGTATACCAGGTCCCATAAAATCCTAGATCACATTCTTTAATGGCCTGGTAAAAACTTTTCATTTGTTGGATACTCCTCAAAGCTCCTCTACTTTTTTTTCTCCATTATTGTAAATTTTGTTAAAGTGTCCATATACAATCCATTTTGAATATCGTTGTATAGCTAATCTTTCAAGCATATCCTATGACTCTTGTAACACCCCTAACTCGTATCCATTGCCGAAATAGGGTTATGAAGTATTACTGGACTTATCACTTAAATAATCATACAATTTATGTTCAATTCACATATCGAAAAAGAAGTCATTCAAATTCAGTCATATAATTCCTAACACTAGCCCTCGAGGCCCAAAACAAACATTAAAAATAATTTAGGACTCAAAGGTGAACTTAAATAAATTTTGGGAAAACATTGAAAATTTTCAAAGTACATGGGACACATGCCTGTATGGCCAAGAAGTGTGTCTCACACGATTAAGAGACATGCCCATGTCTCAGGCCGTGTGGACATTTGAAATGGGATCACATGGCTGTGTCCTAGCTCGTGTCTGACCCCGTGTAATTCACTGACTTAGGTCACACGGCCAGCTACACTCCTTTGTGACTAGCCCATGTAACTCACTGACTTGCTTTCTAAAGAGTTAACAGGGGACACACGGCTGTGTCATCTAATTGTGTGTCACACATGGCTGAGACACATGCCCGTGTCTCTACTTGTGTGGATGAAAAAAAGCTATTTTCTAAGCTACATTTCTCACCCAAAATTTTCCTCAACCTACTTACATCATTAACATATGACTATATAATAACCAAGTACTCAAAAACTACCAATATCAAGCTTAAACATGCAATATCATTACCAACAACCACAATACTCTTAAGCATCATAATTGGCCATTCAAAAGCATACTAATATCACTTCTAAAATTTACCTAAATGGTCAAGTGCATATATTCACTTTTGTGCCTAACACATAACCAATATGCCATTTCTAAATCTCAACAATATGGTACTCTACTTACCAAATCAAAATCTAGGCATTTTCAATACATTTCATACATCATGAGGCTAACCACACACACATATATACATATCAATACATAGCAATTCAAACCACATTAAATGATCAATTACATAACCAAAACATATAGGCTTTCATTAGCCAAATGACCTATACATGCCATATAACCAAAACACATTAAGTCCAAAAGTTCCAAAATAGTTGCTGAATAGTGTGATGAGATCTTCGACAACTTCCAATCCGAGCGAGCTTCCAAATCACTATAAAACACGGAAATGTAAATAGAGTAAGCTATTAAGCTTAGTAAGTTCGTATAACTTAAAACTCAGCTTACCATTTAATCACAATTTAAGTAATTTAACTTAGCATAATATAACTCAATTTGGTCCATAAACCTATCACGTATTCAATCACAAAGTTAGACATGAATTCACAAATCTCATAGCTTCAATTCTCACATGATTCAAGTACATACCTGTACTGATACATATCGATCTCATACTCTTTCATATCATCACTATGCCCGTTGAACCATTTGGAATAATATCGAATACTCGGGAGTCACACACTAAGTGCCAATACATGGTCGAAACCATCTCTATCTCATATATCATATAAATGCTCACTCTCGTGCCATCACTGATCTGGTAATACAAGTTGAAGGTCAAGACGTAACTACACGGTGCTGCTCACACAAGTTGATGAGTAACCGCAACATATGCCGAAAAACTCAGCCACTGGTAGAACGTATAGGACCAACACCCAAAACACGGTAACCCCTAATGACATGTTATTTGTATCCTATCTATTCCTAAGGTTCAAACGGTATTCGTACAATTGTCGATATCTTGTCAAGTATTTTTGTGGTATCGTATCATCACAATTATAATAATAAAGCATTTAAAACACAAATAACTTAATTCATACTAATATACGAACTTACTTTCAATTAATACGGAAGAAATTGATCGATTAGTTCAGTACTTTGTCTTTTTCTCGATTTAAATCCGAAGGTTTCTTGATCTATATAATCAAATTTAACTCATTTAATCATCATTCTATTCAATTCAACCCAAAATTATATTATTATTTTGCCCCTAAACTTTTGACTTCTTTACAATTTAGCCCCTAGCTCAAAAAAATGCAAATTCATGCAATTCAACTTCAACCCATGCTAACTGCATATCATACAAGCTTATAGTAGCCTGCATATTTCATTAATTCACACATTTCACCATATAATTTTCACTTTTATCAATTTAATTCCTATTTGACATTTTCAATCAAAATCACTTTACAAAACTTGTTTATCTAACAACAACCATTCATTTTCTATCATCAAACATCAAAACATATACACATTCATCAATGGTAAAACCCTAATACTTTAACAGTTTCACAAATTAGTCCCTGGGCTAACTAGACTAAGCTACAACGACTCCAAAAACATAGAAATCATTAAAAACTAAGTAAAAATACATACCATGCACTCAAAGATACCATAGCCGAACCTAGCAAGGTTTAATGGCTTTCCTTCCTTTGCAAAATTGGTGGAAGAAGATGGAAAAGATGGTGGCCATGTTATTTTTACTTAATTTGTCCTTATTTACTAAATTACTAATTTAACCTGAAGTTAAACCTTAAAAATTCACTTAAAAGATGGCCATCTTTGTCCACTAACTCCTATAATTGTCTATTTACCATTCAAGTACTCCAAATTTAAGTTCTTTAGTTATTTAGTGCCTTTAACTTATAGAACTCAAGTTTTGCACTTTACGCGATTTAGTCATTTCTCACAAATTGAACACTTAAACGATAAAATTTCTTAATGAAATTTTTCTATGACTCTACTAACATTCTTTAAACATTAAAATAATAATAAAATAAATATTTCAACCTTGGACTTGTAATCTTGAAACCACTATTCCAATTTCACTGAAAATGGGCTTTTACAACTCATTCCTCTTCCTTACCTCTAAGCCTCCATAGAATCTTGTTGAACGAAAGGTGTTGGAATTATAGCATTCCCCTTTAGCATCAATGCGGTACTTTAAGTAAGATCTTAGGCTAAGTGTAGTGGGTCTTAACTATAAGAAAGCCAAACCTCCTTTCCTTCCATCTTTATCTACAATAAAACAATTATCAAAGCCACATTTCCTTCTAATTGAATCCATTTTCAGAAGTAACTAGTTTAGTTCCACATAGAAAGATCATATCAGGTTTATAATCCCAAATCAGTTTGTGTAGAGCTCTGACAGTTCTATTATTGCCTAATCCTCTACAATTCTAACTAATAATTTTCATCAAAATAGTTTCAAATCCAAGGAACAAAGAAGAATTAGTTATCTGAATATCTTGATAAGGGAACCTTGATAGTTCACAAATAGACAAAACCTGAATTAGATAACATTCACTCCTTGCGCTACTAGGATGACTTTCCTCCACACATATAGTAGGGAACAATCGAAAGCCCCAAAACAAATAAGAACCTGAAAGAACCAGGTAAACAAAATTAGAATACATAAAATGAGCTCAGTCGAAGCTTCCAATGACACTTAGGAAATCAATAGACCAAGCAATAACCTACTTTCATATTGATTAAGACAAAAACACCTAATGGGTGTGAATGATGGGAAATAAAACCAAGCCTCTCCACCAAGGAGTAAAAAGAAAAACAGAATTAGGTGAAAGGAGTAGCAAAGAGAAGAAACTAAACAAAGATGAAGAAAGAATCTCAAAAAGACACAACAAAGGCATGCCAGCTTTCAATGGTGGAAGGTTTGCACGAAGAAAGCTTTGATAGAGAAAAAAATCCAAGCTATCTAGTTTATACAACCTTCCATATTTGTCCACCAACAAATACAAATAACTACTATTATCCTCAACGCAATTTAAATTTCCTGAGTAAATGAGATTTATATGGGCATTAAGGGAATTTCATTCTCACTTTTTGGTATGTAAAACATGGGATTTAGTGTCTATAGCAAAAAAAGACTGACCATGATTAGATTATTTTTTAATTGCCAAGTAAGCTGATCACTACAGTGTACGATCTAACCATGAACCTGTTGCACATACAATTTGTGGGATGAGGATATTTTTCTTTAGTACTGACTTGTTTTGAAAGAAACTCATATAAGTAATTGATTTTTAGTTAGAGATATAAATTTACTCCAAAATATTTTTAGACTCCCAATATCATTTAATACATTACTAGAAATTCTATCACGTGATTATGTATGTAAAAATCATGTATATAGAGGTTGGTTTGAAAATCACATATAATAAATAATTAAAAGTATAGTTTGAAACTAATTAATACTAACACATTTAAAATAAAAAAAAGATTAAATTGTGAATAAAATGAAATTTAACATGTAAATATATCATATTAAGAATATTAAATGTACTACAATTGCTTAAATTGGGAATAAAATGAAATTTAAACACAAAAATATGTTATAATAAAAAAATTAAATGAATACAATTGTTTATCATGAGATAATAAACTATACATATCAAAATAAAAATACATTATAAATAGTATAGATGAGAAAGATAAATCTTTCCATTTTCTTCCACTCTATTTATCTAAATTTGTGATGTAATCGTTTTATTTTAACTTTTAATATAATATTTATATTTTTATAAAATTACTAATAAGTTTATATAATTAATATCACTAACTATTTAAATTAAAATATTCACTTGAATTTTTATAAAAATACTAGTATTATGAATTGGAATAAATATTTTAAAAAATTATATTATTTATCGAAATGATTAAGGGTTTAGACTAATTAATATTATTATAATAATAGAAAAAGCAAATTAGATAAAATAAAAAAAAAAGCATACAAATTAAATCATAAATTTAAGAAGAAAAGAGTGATGAGTACCATAACATGATTTAAGATAACCTATAGTTAACACAATTTATACCGTCATTGAAAATTAAATATTCAACAATTTTCAATCTAGTTTTGTTATGGATATATATTACATATTTGAATATTAGATTTACTATATGGTATTAATTCTGCATATAAATATGAGACAAAAATCGCTGCTTAAATTCACTTTGATTTTAATATAAATATTTTGGAGATTTGAAATTTTAATCAAAATTTGAATTACTAGATAAATATTTTGGATATTAAAATCGAATATTCATTTCATTTTAAATTTTGTGAATATTTCTCCACGTAAAATTATGAATTAACAGATCATAAAAAGGGAAAAATAAAGTAGTTATTGTAGCTAATAATAATATTATTTTTACCTGAAGATTTGCATGTTATAATAATTATCATCAAATATTGGGTAATTTTGGTTTCCAATATAACTTAATCCATTGCTCATCTGCAATGAAGTGTTGAGAGGATGAAGACAAGTGTGGCGTGGCTGATGTATATATGCACCATACTTCCACATGTTTTTTTCTTATGGAAAAAGAAATGATTTTCTTTTTTTTTTTATGAGTGTGGAAGTTGATTGCAAAGGTGGGGTTTTGGATTCACAAAAACTAATGTTTACAATTACTTTTCTATGGCCACCTTTTAATTATTAGTCTACTATGGGTTTTCTTGCATTCCAAACACCTCAAATTTGTCGGTGCCATACTAGGGTTTTAAAGTTTTTACCCGAGCAAGATAAAAAAGTAGATTGAAATTTGAAAATGTTGCAACTTCAAACAAAAAAATTCCAGGTGAAATTCACTTATAGTTTTTTTTTTTTATATTTTAATAATAAGATAAAATAAAAGTCATAAATTAGTTAAATACTTACTTGCAAGTTATACGAATGGTATAATAATTAAATATTATTTTTGAGTTATTAATTCTATAAAATAATATAATATAATTTATCCATATGAGACTTTTTTTATTTCTCTCATGTATATATTGATCAGCTAGTATTATATTATTGTTAATATAATAAAACATGAGTTTAAGTGTTGTTATTTAAAAGTTAAAAATAATGGATGAATGGTACGTGTGAATTTTAAAATGAAAATAAAAAAGTAATTGAATATGTATGGAATTTTAATCTAGCGATAAAGGTGGTTAAAAACATCCATGAATGACATTGGGATGGGCGCTTTTGATACTTGACGGACAACGTCCAAGACTTTGACCAAATCCCATTTTATTATTAGGCTTAAGTATCTAAGTTATAACACTTTTTCTATATTGATATCTGAAATTCTTATTTTGTCATAATTGCTATCTAGATTATTAAACTTTTATTTATTTTATCCCAGCCGTTAGTCTGCTTAAGAAAAAAAAATTTTAGTTACAACTTATTACGTAAATATCTATTTATCTATTTTTTTAAAAATAGTACTACAAACTTGTTAATTGACATTTCAATGATGGTTGGTGGCAGCCTCGCAAGTTATTGAATTTACTATCTACGTACGCCGATGAGAATGTCTCTAAGCTTAATTTAATAGGAAAAAAATATGTCGGTGAAATTGTAAAACGTATGGGGATTGCTTCCACCAACTAAAACTCTTCCGTCATAATGTAACGTTGTTGTGGAATGGTACATCTGAAGGATGGTGGTTGTGTTTTGAATCTCGAACCGTGAGTCAATATCATTTTCGGGTCGGTACAAAATTGGACTCAAAACTAGGTCCTGACCCTATTCCCATCCGGCTGTCTCCAACTCGGCATCGTTGATGAGCCAGATGTTGCTGTTTCGAAGCAATACCATGTCACCATGACTCTAGCTAAAGGCATAGTCTCAATTACCCATTCTAGATTCGAGTAAGTTATTTTAATTCAAGCACATGTATCCAAGGCAGCTATGAAAATACTTTTTAAAGATTGAAGGCAAGATACTTTAAGAGCACCACCACATACTAGAACTTTAGCTTCAATGGCTGAAGCTTTCAAGTTCTTCAATGGAAGCAAAACGACTGAAGTAAGGGTCCAGTGGTGAGGCAATGATGCAAGGAGAAGCTAGAGAAGAAGGATTGAGGAAACGAAGGAAGGAGCTGCTATTTTAGTAATATTTTTTTTAAAAAAATAGATACTTAGCTGGCAAGTTGTGATTGGCCAAAATTTCTTTCTAACAAGACTAATAGTTGAGATAAAATAGATAATTATTTAATAGCTTATGTATTAGTTTTGACAAAAGAAAGTTTAGATATTAATTTGAGAAAACTAGTATAATTTAAGTATCATTTTATGTTTAAATCTTATTATTAGTAAAGACCATCGTAAATATACAAAAAATCAATCCAGTAAAAGTCTATATAATATACGCATCATTAATTGAGTTAAAACTCAAATAATATATATATTACAATTGCAAAAAAAAAAAAAAAAAACTAGTAAAATTATTGATGAATCGTTGATCAAATTAAAACTTGGATGATATTGTTATTATTGTTAGTATAGAAATAGTGAATTCGATTATGCTGAAATGCTTTTATTTTTTTATTTAAATGTTGAGGAGAAACTATAGATAATTATATATATATATTCTGTCAAAAAATTATTGATGAATCTAAATTTCGTTGATAATTGAAATTAGTCAGAAATAAATGAGTAAACTCTGAGAATATCTAACATCCCTTAACCTACTTGATCGTCATCGTTCCCTTCCAAACACATTCACATTGAAAAGGAAAAGTGGAAATATTTATTTCCCAAAAAGAAAAAAGGGAATTGACACCACAAAGTAACAAAGATTAGCAAATAAATGTTAAGAGATGGAGATGTATTATACCCACTACCCTCTTCTTTTCTTCATCTACTTTTTTCTTTTTATTGCTTTGCTTCCATCATTTCCCAATGTTTTTCCCCCCCCTTTTTTTTTTTTTTTTTTTTACTTTAACCACCTCTAAAGATAACAAAAGTAAACCTAAACAGGAAGCAATGAACCATTACATCCTAACACACCAAAACAAATTAAAGGAAGAAGCAAAAGTACAACTTTAGATAGAAGATATGATCACCTAAATCCATCATTGCTCCGATCAAACGTATATCATGTACCATAATCATGTATACATATATAGATAAAGTTATTAGTAATTATGTCCCATTTTGATTTACAGTAAAATTAGTTTTGATGAGATCAAAAGTAGTAATGATAGTGATATTAATTATTGTAGAGGTAAGGTTTGATATTTTAGCTGTGAGATTAGACATCCTGAGATAAGGACGACACTAAAGGGTAGGTAGGGACCTTAGCTCCTTTTAAAATAGAAAATTATCATTTTAGTCCCTTTAAAATTTTAAATAGACAAATATACATACAAAAATAAAATTATACCTATCATAGAAAATATATTTGAATTTAAATACAACTGTAACACTAAAGTCGTTACCAACATTAGATTAAGAATTTATACACAGTCAAGAAACATTTTACTGTAGATTTGGTTGGGTAAAAGTAAATTGGGAATGTTTGCATTACCTAAAAAGAAATGCCAAGTTCATGGAATATTAAATTATTTAGGCAACTAAAGTATAAAATGCTGATTCCTAGAAATCCCAGACTTCCACTTTTAAAAGTAGAGTTTGTAGGCAACCACTATTTATTAATTTACTTTCTATATTATACCTTCAAAGGTAGGTTTTATATGCCAACCATCATTATTCAAAAAGCTCTTCAATGTGGGAAAAAAAAGGAGTATCATCCCATCCCTCCCTTTTTGCCTTGGGGGCTTGCTTTCTTTCTTTTCTTGGATTTAGATGTTTTTATCATAAAATAAACCTAGTTTTTCACATAGAGATGATCCTCAAGTCAAAATAGTTTTCATCACATTCACAAAGAAGCAAAAGAAATAAAAATTCAAGCCCATAAAACTTTCCTTTTTTTCTTCATTCTTCTATGAAAAATGTAATGCTGTAAACATGAGATACATAATGAACAAAGAAGAAAAAGAAATGAAAACAGATAATCTTTTTAGTGAAGTCTATGGGAGAGCCTTTTCAAAATGGGGGTGGTTAAATGAGTAATAATTTAGGGAAAAAATGTCTGATAAAGTGCTTATGCTTTTCTAGTAAGCCAGAAAAGAGCCTAAAATGGTCCACCGATAGCATTAATTTTAGGACATGTGCAACTGAGTTGTGATTTTTTTTTTCTTTTGAGAATTATATTATTACAATTATAAACATATATCCAAATAATTTTGAAATAAAATAAATTAATACAAGTCACAAACATACTAAGAATAAGTTGGACTAAAACCGTTTCATTAGATTAAAATCTGTACATAATAATAGTAAATAGTGGAACTTGAATTTAAATATTCAAAAATTAATAACCTCAATTTTTACTAATAATACTAAAGTCTCAATTATCTGAGTTGTGATCATTAAAGTGACACGAAACTCAAATTGTAACACCTAAATCTGATCTAGATGTTACGATCGGATTATGAAGGTTACATTAGCCACTGTGATGGCTAAAACGCTCACGCCCTTCTAAATGTTTAAACTCATGAAGTTGTCTTGTGAAAAACCCGTGTTATTTACTTCAGATAACTTACTGTTGCTAAGCAATTTATTACTAAAATGTCTGTTATTTTGAAGTCGAGTTACTTTAGAAACAATATTTTTAAATTAGGCATTTTTGGAAAACTCATTTGTGCGATTTGATTTGCAATGGAAAAATCAATAGCTTATCAAATTTTAAAACTGGTCTTCATAATCTATTCATAGTAAAATCATGCATCACATTTTTATCTAACCTATTAAAACCCAGCGTCAAAGTCCACTGTATGCCATAGCATAATGGCATATCAAATAAAACACAATGTACAAAAAATATATATGTCGTATCAGAGCAAATATCAGATGACATGACATGCTTAGCAATGCAAAGTATTAGACAGATCAAATCCTACCCAACCGCAACACACCATCTCCGGCCAACCATTACACCAAACAGGGTTACTAAGAACCCATTCATCCAATACACCAGATTGTGTCTATAAGCCACTAGAGTATTATGCAAACGAGCTGCTAAGTATAATGCAGAAGTACCGCAAGAAACAAATATAGCAGATTAATTGTCAAAATTAGAATTGCAAGTAAACTGCCAGAATCGCAAATCGTAGTCTACTAGAGCTTCCTCTGTATCATACATGTAACACCCCTGACCCGTATTCGACGCCGGAACTGGGTACGAGGCATTACCGAACTCAACATACTTAATCATACAAAGTCGGGCCATAATTTTTCATTTCAACATAAAAATTTTCATTCATATTCATAACATCCCTATTATGGGCCTACGAGACCCAAAACATACATATAGAGTGGTTCGGGACTGAACCAGAAGCTTTCAAACACTTAGAAAATTTTTGCTCAAAATAGGGCCACACGCCCGTATGGAAAGGAACACGTCCGTGTTGGCACGCCGTGTGGTCACGCACGTCCATGTCCCTAGTCCGTGCTGATTTTATTTTTCATTTTGAACCTACAGGGGTTTTTACACGGCCTGGCACACGCTCGTGTCTATGGCCTGTGTCCCTCACACGACCATGGCACGCTTGTGTCTTAGCCCGTGTGTGAAAACCTTGACATTCTGTTTATGACGTTAGCAAACATTTAGGGTCACACGGTCATGTCACACGCTCATGTGCTAGGTTGTGTCCTCCACACGGCTGAGACACACGGTCGTGTCTCTACACATGTGATCAAGAAGTTTGTTATTTTCCAAGCCATTCTCTACCCTAATATGCACATACTTGAACATAACTTTAATGACACATTTCCTTGACATAATTAAGCTACCGAAACATCCACATGCACACACACTTAACAAATCATAGCATACAACTTACTCAACCATTCACATTTAGTGATTACCACACATTCATTCATCTACACGCAAGAAATCATACTCGTCCATGAAAGGCATCATCATAAGCTTATAATATAACAAATATTGGCCACATTAAATGGCCTTATACAACAATGACCTTCAATTAGCATTGGCCAATACTCTAGGCCTACTCATAATAATATGTACACAAATGACCAAGTCCCTATACATGCTATAGACTTAAAAAGCTAGAATAAAAATTATTGGTACCAATCCATAGCTTGTTAGTGTGATAGAATCTCCGTCGACCTCCAACTCGAGCTAGCATCTGTGACACTATAGGAAAAGGAAAGAAAGAGAGAGTAAGCATATAGCTTAGTAAGTAGGTATGTAAATAATGAACAATTTTTTTTAACATGCTTTTAACACTCCTCATAATATGTTCTCAAGATATACAATCGTATTTGTACAAAGTTCCACTATTCGCTTATGTTCGTCTCAAGCTATCTCTTCAAGTCACAATCACTAAATTATTTATATCTTGAGCTACGAAACTCCAAATTAAGATCCGCCAATTTTCCCTAAAACTAGACTCACATATCTTCTTACCATAAAATTTTCAGAATTTTTGGTTTATCCGATAAATACATTTTATTCATTAAAATCAAACATTATAATTTTCAATATTATTAAACATATACATTAATTAGTATTAAATATATATTTTTAGTCAAAAAGAGAGTATTTAATCATATAATAAATTAATATTTTTAGTCAAAATATTGAAAAATCATGTTAATATTTTAATAAAATATTGAACCCCATAATAGCGAAAATAATAAAATAAATGAAAAATAAAAGAATATAAATAGCAAAATTACGAGTTCAAACAATGCAACTAATGCTAAACCCTAATTCTTGAGTTAAATTAATCATTAAAATGTAAGAATTAATTTGAATGTCACAAAATATGTACAGTAATAAACTTGAAAATTTATAGACTAAAATGGAAACAAAAAAAACCCTTTCAATTTGATTGCACAAAAGGAATGAATACTCAACTCCATTTACAACTAAATAGCCTAAAGATAAAAATTGTTCCATTTACAACTCCATTCTCAACTCCATTCTCAACTCTAGAGAAAGACAATAGTCATGGTTCCAAATTATTAGCTACCACCAATATAACATATATTAAAGATAAAAATGATACGAAATATATATGCGTAAATTCAGCATAAAATTTAATTAGCAATATTGTTTTCATTTCGCTAGCATTCTTGCATAATAGTAGTATAAACTTGCAACGAAATTAACCCTAGATTACTTTAAACAATAGATGATTATGAAAAAGAATACTAATAGTAGCACAAGATCATTCATTTTTCAAGTTCCAGAAAAAGAAAGTGCAGAAACTAATAGTAGCACAAGATCATTCATTTTTCAAGTTCCAGAAAAAGAAAGTGCAGAAACTAATAGTAGAAAAAAAAAACTATAGCAAGAACTGTCTACCTGTGTTTCAGCAATTGGCTTCCTTACAAGTTCTTTCAATAGATAGTGCACCTAAAGATCAAAGTATATGGCATTCAACAGTCAAAATTCAATAGTCATATAGGAATTTCACTTTTAGCAAACTTAGAAAAGAATCAATAGAATTTAACCAATTTGAAAGTTTAAAAATTTATCTGCTACACATAACTAAAATTAACAAATTCGAAAAGAGTAATAAATAAAATTCACAACTTACACAGAACTAATAATAAAATTTTAACCTACAAACAATGATTTCGTGCTTAATTCATTGCTCTAAAATATGAACAATTCTTAAATGAATACAACAGTAAAAGAATTGGCTTGGCTACAACATTTTGGTCTTCCCCAAACATTTCAAGAACTATCTATATATGGTTTTCTAACACAGCTAAACTCTAAAAAATTGTGGGGTTAAATAAAAGCGCTGCAACACTTGTATATATTTCTAAAGGGGTTCTAATTCTGCATAGCTTCATACATACCTTTTTCCTTTCTCCAGCCTTTTAGCAATTACAAAGAAGTACAAGTCTTTCAAAAGAATAAAATACAAAGTTAGAACTTACATATTAATAACTCCAGACAACATTTAAATTATCATTCTCTACATGATATAAACAAGATGGCTAGCATCAAACATCGGCAATAACAACATCATTGCAATCATGTAGTAGAAAAAAGAAAAACTTCCAAGCAACAATTTCCTAAAGATAGTAAAGGGCACAGAAAATTACTTGTAAGTTTGTAACTAACAACCTCTTATGGCCCTTCACCAGTCAGGATTAAAGACTCCTTTAATTGAGACATGAAATATCTTAAAAGTTAGTGAATTTGTACTATATAAGTAATCAAAATATTGCAATTTGAACCATACCAAATTATCTATTTCACAGGAATTTTTACATAACATAAATCAAATTGCCTAATTGCTAAAATGGAGAGTAAAACTAAACTTAAAAACATCAAAACTCACCAACTTCCTAAAACAAGCAGAGAAAAAAAGGGGCAAATTCGATCGAATCATATATGCAGCATGACTAAAAATAAAAATGAACTAAAATAACTTTATTAAAAGAGAAAAAAAATAATTCATAGATAGACGAGCAGATTCAATGATGAAAGAGAAACAATTTGGAAAGTGTGAAGATTATAAGTACACAAAAATATAAAAGCGGAAAGGGAAATTTATTACGCAACAAAATACATTCTGAGAGAAAGGAAAGGAAACGAAAGGGAGAAGGCAAAGAATCAGTTGGAATAAAGAGAATTGAAGGAAAATTAGAATATGGAAAAGTACCCACCACCAAAAGCTATGGATAGAGACTGCAGCATGGGGAACTGTGACAAAATTGGTGATTTTACTAATAATATTTGATTATTTTCCCTTTTTCTGCTTTCAGTTTGCAGATTGGAAAGGACTTATAAAAATTGGGGAACTGATTTGATGAAAATAAATTGGGGAAAAAAAGAAAGGGATTGGGAAAAAAATTAGGTATTTCGGGGAGGGGGTGGAATTGATTCGGGGAAAAAAAATTGGGGAAAAAGAAAAAGGTTTTGGGAAAGACAACTAAGGGATTTCGGGGCTAACAAAACGGTGCCATTTCACAAAAATTAACTACTTATTCCCGGCGTTTATGAAAAAACGCCGCTATTGCTTATCTTTTGCGGTGTTTATCAGAAAAACGCTTTTATAGCTCTAACCTTTTGCGGTGTTTTTAAAGCTTAGTTTCAAAATATGAAAAAAAAAAAAAAAAGCTTTAAAATTTTTTTCTCTTTTGTAATTATATATTCTTTCAATATTTTAAGAGATTTAAATAACTTTTTCAATTTACTAATTAATTTTGTTTCTCTAGATATGCATGGGTTAGCAATTTTTTTAATTTTAATATATATAAAGTTTATCTACTATCTCTTAAATAATTTAAACTATAATGATCATTTTAATATATTAAAATTAATGTTATCTCTTTTACAATTATATAAGAAATTATTTAATATATAAATTAAAAAGCAATCAGTTATATACCCAAAAAACTTTAAAATTATTTTAAATAATAGTATTTTAATTTTTTTCATTCTTAACATATATTTTTCTATGTTTTTACTTTCAAATTTTTTCTACGTGTCATTAATTTTTCTAAAGATTTTAAATATTAAATTAAAAATAAATTGTATTTTAATTAATATAAAGAAATTAGTTACATAATAAATAAAAGAGGATGAAAGAGTGCACGAGTTCTCGAAAAGAATGCATGATGGCCACTTGGATGATGGGTGAGAATACAGGGAGCAAAACGGCACCGTTTTGTTTACAATAAAATGATTTTTTGTGGCATTTTTAAAAACGCTGGTAATGCTTGACTTTTGTGGCATTTTTCTCATAAACACCGCTACTGCTAGACCTTTTATGTTGTTTTTCTCATAAACGCCACTACTGCTTCGACCTTTTGCGGCATTTTTCTCATAAACACCGTTATAGCTCTAACCTTTTGCGACATTTTCCGATTAGCGCCACAATGTATAACTTTTGCGGCGTATTTTGGTCCAATGCCATTAAAAACGCCGCTAAAAGCTTAATGTCCTATAGTGTCTCTTGAGAAATCAACTAAGAGTTTTCAATCTTGACGAAAATCTATTTCAGAATCCACTTCAATGATGTTTTTCGAGTTGTTTTCTTGAGTATTCTATGATAACTCACTCCTATCTTCTTATTTTTGTCATATATAGGTCTCAGAATGCCTGAAAAACCCTAAAAATCACGTTTTTCCACTGTTTGGAATGCAATTCGTGAAATTGATACGTCCTGCCGTATGGGCATGTTGCAACCCGTGTGGCACACACGACCGTGTGGAATGGTCCAGCTCATGTGGCTCCTATAACTCGCTTCGATTTTTCGATTTTCGCTAATTTTTCTCCCAAATGCTTTCCTAAGTAGAAAAACATGAATTTAAAGGATTAGGAGCATAAAATTCACCATGAACATTAAATAATCACCCAAAAACGCATTAAGAATGAAACTAAAACATGTTACTTTCAGCACCTATCAATTACGTTAACAAACTATATTAAATTAAATTATTTTATTTTAAGCATAAATAAATAAATAAAATTTATTAATTTGAAATTTCAATAAGTACTCAAGTACAGACCAAGCCTAATAAATGAATTGTCAAATATGAATGCGTATACATAAGATGGGGTTAATGTTATCCTATTTTTTTTTTACTTAAAATAAAATATAGGTGTAAAAAATTATAACATATATATATATATATATATATATATAAATGTACGAGTTTGAAAATTTTTTTGAACTGATGACAATACTCTTTATTTTCTACCATATTACTAAATTGATATTTTAAAAAGATTTTAACTTAATTTAGAATTATTAGTTATTTCAATAATTATTTTTTAATCATCATTATTAAATGTGTTTATTAATTTAAGATAAATATTTTTCGTATTTAATCAACTTTATGTAAATCTTTTTCGAACTTATCATGAATAATTTATAATAATTGATGCTTGCTGTTTTATCTTTTTATTTTAATTTAATATTATAATTTACTTTTTAATATAGTTATAAAATTCTATATCATTTTAAATTTTTATTTATAAAATATTATTAATATATTATTTTAAATATTAGTTACATTAAATATATTATATGTTATATATTATATATTTTAAATTTATAAAAAAAATAAATGCATTTAATCACCTGTAGCGTAAATGAGAAAGAACTCTAATAATAATAAAAGACTAATTATCATTGTGAAGTTTGTTTTTTCTTTTGAAAGGATGATTGTGTAACACCCCGTACTAGGCTCGATCGCCGGACCGAAGTAATAAGGCACTACAAACAAATACAAAATACTTGCAAGCAAATTATAATTTAAAATCTCAATTAATTATCAAAATTCATAATTAATCAAATTAGTGTGTGATTCAATCAATTTTGAATTAATATCGAGCTTACGGAAGGTTAAAACTAGGCGGGCAATTCATAGGGATTAAATTGAAACAAATTTAAAAAGGAAGGAAAAATCTACATACATGGGTCACATGGCAATGTGTGAAAGCTTAGCCCATGTGTGATGAGCCACATGGCTGTGTCACTAAACCGTGTACAAGATTTGTGCCAGTGTGAAATAAGCCACATGGTCGTGTGAGCAAACTGTGTAACTCTTTGTGCCTGTGTGTACCAAAATCACTTCAATTTTTACAGGCCACACAGTCGTGTCATGAGCTCGTGTATAGAACATGGTTGTGTGCCAGGTCGTGTCTCAAACGGTATGAACTTGTAGTTGCCTTTCAAAACAAGATTTCTAACATAAATCACTTAGGCTGCAAGTCACCCGATTTAAACCATATTCAACCACTTCAAAAGCAAATCAAAACAAGCCCAAATCATACTTTAAAACCACCATCCTTTGTGTTTAACTAAAATGTCAAAATTGACACCTCAATTCATAATTTTAAGCTAACCAAATGAATATACACACAACAATACCAATATGCCTTTAACGCACCTCAACCATTTCCATTATACCAAGCACAACCAAAAGAACATATAAATACCAATTCAAGAATTACTAAATGACATATTCATCTTCAACTTTTCAAACACCAAATAACCATTCAATCAATCTCCAATATTAAGCATTAACTTACCCAAACATAACCTAAATGTATATCAACCATCATTCCACATCCAAGCATCAATCAAAACGCAATGCATACCATAATATTATCTCATCCATTTGAACATTAGATATAAAACCAAGCAACCTAACAAGTCATCAACAACAAGACCATTAACATCACATTCATACATATATATACATAGCCTTCAATATGTAAACCAAAACACAAAATGGCCATTATAAGTACAAACACATTCCTAAGTACATGCCCAGACCAAAAAGAATAATTTACCAACACTTGAGTTCGAGATTGTCGCTAGATGCTGGATCGACAATCGATTCTTTAAATACCTAACTTACGTAGGGAAAACAAAATCGTACACTGAGTATAACTTAGTGATATTTCTATAATCTGAATATTAAACATAGTGCGATACATACTAATGCATAAGTTAAATGTAATGAACAATATGCACATTTTACATGTACTTTCACATTTTTATAACTTCAATTTCTAACCCAATTCAATATATTAACATGGATTATCACCCTTTCAACTCAAATTCATTGAAAAATCAACAGCAATGTATCATTTTATCTCAAAATTCATTGTATACAATCTAAAGTTCATAATCAACTTTATTTTAATTCATTTCACAAGTTGTAATCCCGACTTCCACTTTCATTTTTCCCTATTAACACGACTTGGACTCGAACGGATACGCGGATCTAACCAACACACCAATTTGGCACCCAATGCTTGACGGATAAACCTGTAATAATGAATTGAGCTCTACACTGACCAGTAAAACTGAAAATAAATGTGCCCAACACTGGTTGATATAATTGACAAATGGTGTGCCCAGCACTCCCTGACACGTAGTCGTAAAACCCTGAACTCTTCCTATCCTATGGCATGCTAATTATAGGCAACCCTACCCGAACAGTTAATAGGATAACAATTTTCTCAATTCAATTTGTAAACCAATTCCTCAATTCCATATCATGAATTCACCAATTTAATCATCCATTCATATACATAACAACATGTCTCATTTCCATATCAAAATTAATTTCACATACAATATACAATATTTTTACAACTATGCAATTTAATCCCTTGTCACCAATAACCATTCGATCACAACATTTCAATTCAAATTTAGCATTTCACAAAATTATTCCAAAGGACTAACTCACCTTATATACTTACCAAATAATGCAATGTGTAAATGCAATAATTGAAATAGTTCATATTATAAAAACACAAACTATAAACTTTGAGCTATTCGTCGATGACCTTGTCTTCTCTTCTCTTTTTCGAGGACTCTGGGTCAACGTTAGCTACGAATTAAAACAAACATAATAAATTAACAATACACAACCAAATTCGCATTCAATTGCTAAATTATAAAACTTTTGCATATTATTCAATTTAGCCCCTAAAACTGGGACTAACACAATTTTCACATTTAGCCCCCCAAACCTAATTTTGAATTTTCTAGAGTCCCTATAGGACTTCCTATTTCTCAATTACACCCTAAATTTCAAAATTTGTGCATTAAAGTCCCTATAGCACAAAATCATCAATTGACTTTACAATTTAGTCTTTTTTCTATATTAAGCTTAAAATGTATCAAATTGATCCCTAAAACTTCAACCATTCAACAATAGTAACATCCTCAAATTTTAACAGTAACATAAATTACAACATACGTCGGCTAGATTAAACTTTCAGTATTCCGAAAATATAAAAATTATAAGAAAATAACTAAACTGCACTAACTAATAAAAACTTGAAATTTAGAAACCCTTGCGGTTTCGTCTTCTCCCCTAAGCTTTTTGTTTCGAAATTTAAAGATGAAAAGGTAAATGTTTTTGGTTCCCCACTACTTAGTTTTATGTTATAATATTTTATTATGTTTTTATTTTATATATATTTAATTATTTCTAATCTTTATAATATATATACACATAATTTACCTCATGATCGTCCATTAAGATAATGAGATGGTAAAATTATTATTTTAATCCTTATTTCATTTCAAATTAATGAAATTTTAAAGAAATTAAACTTTTGACACTTAAAGAAATTAAACTTTTGACACTTTTAAAATTTAGTCTTTGTACCTAATTTAATTCCTAATTCGACAAAAATACTCGACCAAAATTCAATTTACTTCTAAAATATCTCTATAAATATATTAAATAGTTAGAGTCCAATTTACAAAAATAAAATTTCGAAACCACATTTTCGATACTGTTAACTTTTGAATT
The DNA here is from genome assembly GCA_020496765.1 of Gossypium stocksii. Classification (NCBI taxonomy): domain Eukaryota; kingdom Viridiplantae; phylum Streptophyta; class Magnoliopsida; order Malvales; family Malvaceae; genus Gossypium; species Gossypium stocksii. The sequence goes on along the minus strand of CM035629.1, from coordinate 96,966,795 downwards.
GTTACAGATTATAAAGTTATTCTTGAATGGCCATTCTTTTCTATTTCCCAGAAATTGCCTATAAATATAGAAACTATATATAAAAGGAAGGTAATTCTTTTGGTACCTAGTACCTAAAGCTATGGTGCCATTTTTTTTTTCATAATAAATTAGTTCTAAAATTTTAATATTGGCCTCTATTATGCTATAATATGTGATTTAATCTTTATACTTTAATTTCTAACATAATTCGCTTCTTATATTTTTATAATGACATTAATTAGTCCAAATATCTAGTATCGTTAATGTTTTCATTAAAATATTATGTGATTTTATATAATATAAATTTTCTAAGAATATTAGAGACAGACATATGGCTTCCTATTTCTTTCAAGTTTGTCTTGCTTTTTTTTCTTTTAACATTATACAACAATTAATGGTCAAATTTCAGTTTTGACTCCTAAAGTATTCTGAAACTTGAGATCTAATTTATATGCTTTAATTTTTAATATAATTGTGTTCACCTACTTTATAATGTCATTAGTTAATATAAATAGTTAATATTGTTAATCTTTTCAATTAAAATACTACAAAAATTATTTTATCATTGATAAGTTTGAACCTATACTTTTAAGAAACAAAATTCTAATCAATATTTGCAACATTATTTTTATTGTATACATTACTATGAGGTGAATATAGTTTTTTTTTTTTATAATTTTAAAATGACACTCCAATAAATTTAATAAGTGATTAAAATACAAATATCAATGTATATAAAGACTTAGAGCATATTTTAACCTTTAAACTTTTATTTAATAATTTGACAAAAATAAATAATTAACCAAACGCGTAGCGTGTTAACCATAATAATATGTATTATAATAAACTCAACGATTTAAGTGTTTTAAAATTTATTTTATATTTTCCTATTAATTTCGTTATATTTTGATTCATTAAACTAAAGTCAATAATTATATGTATTAGAATGGTTTTCCTAGAGCTTAGGCTAAATTATATGGTAAAAATTTGGAAGTAAAAATATATTCATAGTATATATAGTATATAAAGTATTTTTAAATAAAAATATATTATTCAATATTTATAATATATATACAATAATCACATATTTATAATATGTATATATATAATGGAAAAGAAACAAAAAAAAAAATGATATTAAATTAAAACAACTATTCATAAACTCTTTTAAAGGAAAACTTGTGACCTTTCAAAGAGACACGTACCTCTTAATACTCTATGTATAAACACAATGATCATAATTAAAAGATAAAAATAAATCGTGTTCATCTATTTTGAGTAGATTTTTTTAATGTCTCTCTAAATTCATTTTGATATATTAGAACAATTTGAATGCAACTACATTATTTTAATCCGAGATAAAAGTATTGTATTCTTAAAATAGTGTTTTCTAAAAAATCTTACATTTATAATTTTTTAATTTTTTAAGATTTTTGTATCCAACCAATTTTGTTGTGGTTATTAAGTTTTGCACCCTAGGAGAATCTATAATATTTTTTTGCTCAAATCACCATCATTTTTTATTTTTGGAGGGGGGGTGTTCAATGTGGTTAGAAAAAGAAAGCTACCAACCCACATGATCTCTTTTGATAAGAAAATAAATAAACAAAGATGGATAGGGTGAAATGTGAATACACTAAACTAACACTAGCTTGTTTGATATGTTATCTTAATTATTAGGATGGATGACTAAAAGAAGGGATCTCTAGTCAAGAAATCATTCATGTAGGGTCGGAAGTATATTAAATTATATCTTGATTTATATAATGTAACATAAAGTGGGTCCTTTACGTTGTTTGATTTCCTTTTACTGTTATTATTTTTATAAAAAAAAAAACAGGTGGCAAGTTTTAGTCTTGGCAGGCTTAATTTCATGTAGTCTTGTGTGTGGAACATGTTCTTGTTGAGAAAGAACCGTCCAAAGCCTCCCCATGCCCTAAGTTGTTTTCAAATTAAAACTTAATATTTATAGCATAATAGCTAAGAGGCAAAGCAAGAACACATGCAAGCATTATCATATAGGTTTTCAATTACTATGAAGAAAGGAGGGGACAGATTTATTAAGAGCTATGGTTCCTGAGATGATGTTAACCTAAAGTTATTGTATTTGTGTTGATATGGCATGGGGCTGAAGCCAACTAAGGCTTGATTTCACTTTATATATATTATTTTATGACACATTTTCCAGTTTATGTAAGATGGGGTCCCTTGAACAAATATTAAAAAAAGAAAAGACAACCAAAACAAAGTGGATAAGCAATGGCACTGATTATGACAAGTTTAAAACGTTAGGGTGTGGAAGAATTGAAAGAGGTTGATCACACTTTGACCGGTAAATTCATCCATAGAAACGCAAAGTGAGTATTGATAAATTTAGAATAAAACACATAGGATATACGATATTTGAGAAATTACTATTTAGATAATTTTAAAAATATTTAACTTTAATTTAATTAAATGATCATTTAAAAAAGTTTAACTTTTATATGAACAGAACCAAAAAAATTGAGTCTTAGTTTAAGCATTTAACCTTTTGCAACGATTGTATTTCCTTTGTTACCCATAGTTACGTTCAACCCATCATCACTAAGTAGCCAATACTAATAGTTATGATTATTCTATTACACAAGTATTAAGAATCCATTTTTTACTTGGAGCTCCTACCATATACAAGCAGTGGATGAAGCAAACTCTGAGGATGATAGACATTAATGCCCTAATCTCCCTTCACCGCCCATTTTATAATTTGTACTTCTATTCACTTGGAGAAGTTGAACAACTCCAGTCCAGATAGCTTTTGTATTGTCAAACTCGAAAAAGAAATGCTTAAAGCAGCAACCAACCTTTATTATGAACCTCCATTCCTAACGTCTCTAACCTAACCTTAGATGGAATGCTATTTAAAACTAGGCTTCCAAGCATTGTTTTGGGACCATAAACCTTCCCTTGGTTCCACACAAAAGCATGCGGTTGATATTTGGTACTTAATCATGTAAATTGATTTTGTCATTGAAATTTGTACATTTTCTCTGTGGACTTTCAATGCTCATTGACTGTGTGAGTTGGAGAAGGAATCAGTAGGTAGTTCACAATGTTTTAGCTTTAACAAAGAGATGTTCCAAGATTCAAATCTTCTCCACTTATAAAAACTAGACACCCTTTTTTCCAAGACAGTCTTCGAAGTATTTGGGGACATTGATCTCATGGCTCAGATCAAGGCTGATACCCCAATCCCAGCACGTTAGCAGCTACAGCAGGCTCTAAATATCGATCGTTGTTCGGTTTAATGAATGAAGCAGGCATTTTTAGTGCATTGTCAGTGTAATCAAAAAGCTTTGAGTGAAGTGCCAAATGCATCAAAAGAAATAATGGAAAAGATCTTGTAATGCTTTTGGGGATAAGTTACAGGTTGCAAATTCTACAATCCAAACCCAGATTTACTAGCTGTCATCTATCAAAGACGATTATAAGCAGTAATTGATCTAAGGTTTTTTAAGTTCTATTTAGCTGCTTCACATTTCTACTCAAGTTGAACCTCCGTCATTTCTGATATACGAACAATCGTTACTAATTGGATTGGAAAACACACGACTTTTTGCCCTTTTTAGCCAAAAAGATTGCAATGGATGGAGGAGCTAACAAGTGACACCATGTGCTTTCCAATAAGGTTAAGCTTCAAAAAAGATTGTTCTTATAGATTAATATTTCATGTTTACCTCACAACATTTATATTTCTTTTACATTTTAAAATTGATTTTACAATCCATATATGGATCTGCACTTTACAAAATAGGTTTTTAGCGGCAGTTTTTTAGCCTATGAGCGCTGCTAAAAAAATTGCGGCGTTTAGATAAGTGCAGCAAAAAGCGCTGTTAGATAACGCTGCTAAATTTTGCAACATTTACGTGAAAAAACACCGCTATAGAACATGACATTTAGCGACATTTCTCACAAAAAGCCCCTATAGAACATGGTATTTAGTGACGCTTTTCTCACAAATGCCGCTAAAGAACATAACCTTTAGTAGCGCTTTTCCCACAAACCAAGCTAAAAGTTATGTTCTTTAACGGCATTTTTAATAAAAGCGTTGCTAAAAGTCATGTTCTTTTGCTATGTTTGTAAAAAACGCCACTAATTTTAGCAAATTTTCACCAACCCATTTTCATTCATATAGAACCCGAATTGTTAACATAATTTCCTGTAACATTAAATCCAACCAAAAATAGCAATCCAAATGATACTTCAAATCCAACAAAAAAAATATGTATATGATCTAAATTAATACATGAAATAACAAAATATATTGTTAAAATATTCTCACAATAAGAAAACAAACGTCTAGATGGCGGATTCTATGACTGTTGAAACATCTTCATCATCTTTTGAAGCTGTAGCTGGAGTTCGTCATATTTTCTGTTTCCCTTGTTGCTGCCCCCGCTTTAAGTTGTAGCTAGAGTTCTTCATATTTCCTGCTTCTCTCGATGTTGCCTCCACTTTAAGTTGAGCAATTTGCTCAACTGTGCTCGCTTGCATATGAGTCATCTGGTCTCTTAACCTTTGAACTTCAACTTGAGTTTGATTCCTTGAAGGCATGTATTGCTGCGAACTGGATCCAAAATATTGGGTTGGGTTAACAAGAGATCCTTGAAATCAAACCTGACCATACCTTTTAGGACGTAAAACTTCAGTAATAATTTGGTTATCAATGTCATCAAGATTAACAGAACTATCACTTGAAATGATCGCTTCATACTCCGCCCTTTTATCCTTAAGTTTCTCCTAATAAATTAATCAAAGAGTTAGAAACGAAATATATAATCAAAACAAATGCAACATAACTTAACATTATTTGTATTACAAACGGCGAATTAAACCATTATAATTAAAAATGATAAATATTTAAAATAATTCAAATTTTATTAAGTAAATATACTATAATTTCTGCAGCTGCAGTAGTCATAGGAGATCTATCTTTCTTTCTATGTGTAATGTCAAAAAGCTGAAGGCGTCAACTTTTTAACTAGACGACAGTTCCTACAATATAGTAGGAAAAAATTATTTAGTAAAAAGTAACTACTGTCGAAACCATTTTTAAAAGTTTGGAAAATGGGGTCGACTTTTAAAGCGAAAAAATGGAGTCGCCACCAATCTTTTTAGGTGTGATTGGATCACCTTATAAAATGTTTTATTTCAAAACATTGATTTATGGCTACGAAATTCAAGAAAATGGGTTCAGGAGTCGGTTACATACGAGGAAGGATTAGCACCCTCGTAACACCCAAAATTGGTACTGAATTGATTAGTTTTCTTGTCCTAATGTCGAAAATTCGAAAATATTTGGAAATATGATCTCTTTAAAAACTTGAACAATTTGAGTTGGAACTTGAGATTCCTTTGTTCCGAAAGAATACAAACATCACGTCCAGCACGTTAGGACATGGTGTTTGAAACCCTCGTAACCAAAATCATCTCACAATTTACAAATTCAATAAAAAGGGTATTTAGCTATTTGGTTAAACGAAAAATCAAAACCCAGTACGATAGGGCACTATTTTCCAAATTTCCAAACACCAAAATATTGCCTTATTTAAGGAAAAAAAAACTTTTGGATAACATGTAGCAATTAGATGAAGAGATTTTTTTAAAAACAATGATTTGAGTAAAATGTTACATTAATACCAAAGAATAATTCACTAAGAATACAAAACATATTAACAATTAACACTAATATAAACAATTAAGAAAAAAAAGAATGAAATATCAAATAATACGGGCCATATAATAATAATGCCATGGTAAATAAAGATAACAAATTTAAATTTTAAAAGATATGAATGATCAAATAAAAGATATAAAATAGAAAATACAAGTTTTAAAACTTATGGAAAAATTAAGAAATTATAAAAATTACACACAAGATTAAATATAATAGGGAAAAAATGTAAGGTATCATCTACAAAATTATAGCAAATTTTTTTTTAAAACAAAAAAAATATATATAAGGGATAATAGTTGTATATGATAAAATGAAAAATATATATATTTAAGATAAATAACTAGAATTTATAAAAAGTAAAAAAAGGAAAAAAAAAAAAATATATATATATATATATATATATATAAATAATATAATAATCTAATATCTATAATATATATATATATATATATACATATTTAAGATAGGAAATATATGGAAAACAAATTATGTTAATGATAAAACAATTTAAGTATTATATAATGCACAAATTTTAAAATGATATAATAATAATAATAATAATATACAAATTATCAAAATAATATGTAATAATACAAAATTTAATAAAATATAAGAAAATGAAATAATTATGTAGCATTAAATAATTTAAAAATAAAATAAAAATATAAAGAGGATTAAACATAAAGGAAACAGGGATCAAATTAAAGCAAAAATAAAAAATGAAGTAAAAAGATATATAAAAAAACTAGATTGGAGCGTGCACCATACTGCAGGGATCTATTGGGCAATTATGCCTTATCCCAAAACGGCGTCGTTCCGGTATCGGCCTTAGAATAGCCCTAAGGACTAAATTGAAACAAAGGCTATAATTCTGGGCCAAATTGAAAATAATGAAAGGTGCAATTGAACGTAATTACAAAAATGTAAAATGTGGAAGGGCCTATAGAGTACTTAGACCTTTTAACAAAAAATGCGCGGATCCTCCCCGGGTATCGGGTCAACGCGCGGATCCTGGTCCCAAAACGGCGTCGTTTTGATGCTTATTGGCTTAAGCAAAAACGGCGTCGTTTTTAAATTGCTATATAAGTCAAGTTTTATAAAAAAAATCATTTGAAACCCTTTAAAAAAAAAAAAAACATTTCAGAACTCTCTCAACCCCTCCCTTCCTCCAGCTGGATCCGGCCATCGGGCTTACCGCACGCGCCACACTCGTAGCCGTCGCGGCCATATGCGGCGGCCGGAGAGTTGAAAAACCTCTCCTTTTCAAGCCGACCGAAAGGTAATCATTTCCACCTTATTTTTATAATATTTTGTATAAAATAATAATAATAATAATAGAAAACAAATAACACTATTTTCTTTGGGTTCCTTGGTTTTAAGAAATAATTTCTTTTTAGGTGTTTCTATGTTTTGTTTGTATGGAATGAAAAAATGTAAATAAAAAAAACTAAGATTAGACGAAATGAAAAAAAATGGAAAATCACCTCTTTTTTTCGAAGATTTTTGTATATTGTTTGTATATATCTGTAAAAAAGGATCATTTTACAACGATAGTATTTGGGCATTTATAGCCACTGTTAAAGTACAAAATTTGGTATGTTTTTATTTCCTTACGTTTCTCTGGCCTTTCTTTCTCCTTTTTGCAGGTAAACGACGAGGATCCGGCGGTGGGGGGCGCGATTCGCGGGCTGATGGAGGCGATGATGAAGGCCAGTGTTGGGTTGCGGCGCAAAGGGGAACCCTAGGGTTCCGAATCTAAAACAAGATTTGGGCCATTGGGCCATGTAGTTTTTTTTTGGGTTATGGGTTAGGGGCTTATGTTTTGGGCCTGATTTGGGGTATTGGTTTTATTTGGGTTGCTGTTTCTAGGGTTGTAATTGGGCTTCGGGTAATATTGGTCTACGGTAGTACTTTAGGCCTGCAATTTTAGTTTATGCAAATTGGGCTGTAATTTGGTTAATGTCTAGACTACAAATTGTAAGAGGACTTATTATTATTATTTTTTTGGTTTTTAATATGGTATGGGCCAGGGCAAATTGAGCCTATTACAACTAATATTTGACACAATTAATAAATTCAAAATACCTCGTCATCAGCTACACAAGCAAAACTTTTCAACCCAGCTATGTGCGTGAATTTTTTTTGCCTACTTGTAGTTCCAACTCGCTCACGATCCTATATTATGAAATTATTATTACAGATATAGTAAATACTATAAACCAAAATAATTATAAGAGTTTGGAAGTACGTAATATCTCTCCTTTGTTTGAATTCCAAAATCTAACTGCATCTTCCCATTGGTACCTTAGCATTCTCGGTAGGACATTTCACAATTTCTCTTCGAGGCTTATATTTTTCTTAAAATATTCCTTCTGTAATGCCCCAAAATTTCGGCTTTTGTGTTTTTATAAGCATGAAAATTTTTTAAATTGTTTTTGTGATCATTTGACATAATTAAATGTCTACTCTAGTGGATTAATGCTCTGGGTGTGTTTGGGGAGGTCCCAAGTTCAAGCCAAGACTTAGGTTAAATTTTGGCTTTTATTTGAATTAAGCCCAATCCTTGATAATTAGGCTTTTAAGTAAAAGTTGATAAAAATATATCAGAATGGGCCTGCAGGTCTGGTGGTTGGGTGAAGGGCTAATAGAGTTGAGGTCTTGTGTTCGATTCACGGTGTGGCATTAATTTTTAATACTATGGGCATGTAGGAGTTTAAGTTGGGTATGTTTCTGAGTAGTGGAGGGAATTGAGGAACTTAGATTAGGGGGTTAACAGTGTTTTAGCATTAGGTGTACTTTGATAAAAATTCGACTCTTGTCCTTTCATTTTTACTCTTGCTGCCATTTCTCCCTCAAAATTCCTACCCTTATTGCCGAAATCCCCTAGTTCTCTTTTCATTTTTCTACCCTTTTAACTGTTCTATTTTCTTTATTTGTTGGGAACGCGTGTGGTAAGTCTCTGTCTCTCAATCTCGAATTCTAGTGATTTAAGTGACTAATGGTGTTATTGGCTATTGTTTAGGAGGAGATCTAGAAGCTGGAAATCAGTGATTCGATGTTTGAATAAGAGTTGTGCTTGATCTTGGGGATAGTAAGTCGATTTTATATTATTGGGATTTAGTGATTAAGACTCGGTTTTGGGTTCTAAATTGGAATTATTCTGATTATTAGGTTCTGGAAGTGCTTAGGAGTGTTTAGGCTTCAATCGAAACCAGGTGTGTACCCCAATCGTTCTGAAATTACGTTTGGACGAAAGCTGAAAACGAAACTGTCGACGCCACACGGGGGTGTATGTAACACCCAAACCCAGCCCAGACGTTACGGCCAAATCTGGTGTGTCACATCACCTACAACTAACCATGTTACCTAGTTACTAAGGTTAGGGTGAGCTTTGCAAACCGATATTGTGGGTTTAAGAGAAATTCCTAGTTTTTGGAGAACGACCTAAGCATTACTAGTTATTAAGAGGATAATATTAAAACTTAACTTTGTTACTCGTTTGAAACGTGTGATAAGATTTTGAAAACATTTGATTAATTTTTAAGAAAAACTTGCGCAGCTATATTCAAAATAATTAAAGTAGTGTATGAATAAGTAATTAAAAACCCAAAACAAAAATAATTAGAGCGGCCTCATTACAAACCCAAAACCATAAAAATAATTAAAAATAAATATGGAAATAAAATAAATTAAAATAGAACTTAAATATCTGCAGTCCATGTAGCCACTCCGAATCCCTCTCAGCTCCAAGTCCACCAATATAGGGCTCACCTGCATGGATGGAGAGAAAGGGGTGAGTTTGGAAACTTAGTGTGTAAGGAAAGCCCATCCAGAGCCCAAATCAGCTCAAGCCCACTAGGCCGAAGCCCTATCCAGATAACAGTAAATTGGGCCTTAGCCCTTTTCAGATAACAGTACGGCCCATAGGCCCATTACAGTAACAGAACAGATATCATGCATGAATGCAAAACCCATCACATGTGGGGAGACTACTCAACCCACTCAACTGCTACACTCCACTCGTATCAGCCCTACACACATTGTGGGGAAACTACTCGACCCACCCAACCGCTACACACTACAGATGCAGCATTGCTGCTTAGATAAGGCAGCCAAGCCACTAACAGAAATACGAGGCAAGGCCTCTTTCAGAAAACAGAATGGGCAAAGCCCTTTTCAGATATCAGTACGAGGCAAAGCCTCTCTCAAAAAACAGAAATCGTGGCAATGCCACTTGCACTTCTTTCACCACAATCCCCAAATCCCATGCAACAGATAATCATGATATGACATACAGTAAACAGAAACAGCAAATTATGCATTCAGTCAAAATCAGTCCTAGGGGTATAACAGTCATTTTTGCACCTAGGGGTAAAACTGTAATTTCTCACCTACGAGGGTAATTCAGTAATTTTTCCACTTTTTAGGGTTTTATGCACTTTACAGTCATTAATCGTCCAACTTTTATCTTAGTAGCTTATTTAGCCCATTTTAGCAGTTTACAGTCATTGGGCCCTAAAACCCCTAATGGGCCCTACAGTGTCAATTTGTCATTTAAGCCCGTTTCGCCCAAATTCTAAGTCTAGTCTAACAGATTTGACCTACAGTTTATCAGAACATGCTTACCGCTTACTTTTACCCATATAGGCCCGTAAGCCCATTGGGCCCAATTTCAGCCCATCGAGGCCCAAATTTACCGAAACGCACAAAATTGCGCACTCAACCATCTTACCACTTGCAAATACAGATCCAATGATTTCCAATCGACCCATGAGCGTTCGCGCGCTCACAAGCCCACGAAATGTTGGAGTTTCAACATTTCGGCTTTTCGGCTTTTGCCGACTTAGACTACAGAAGGGTGTTCGATACATACCTAATTTGTGATTATCACAGTGAGATCTCCTATGCGATTTCTCCTACAATTGATCACTTAACAAATTAGATTTACGAATTAACGATAACGAATGTAATCTAACTTACCATATTCGGCCAACATTACCTAAGGCCCTTGAGTTCTTACCTTTGCCGAAACTATGCCTAGATCTTAGATCTAGTTGCTCCATTGATCCTAGTCTTCAACACTCCTCAATTGATCACCTTCAGTCCACCCTAGCACATAACAACCCAAACGATAAGACCAACAGAGCCTCTAGCCCCAATCGACAATTACCTTACATAGGGGTTTTCCGCTTTTTCTTAAATCTCAAGATAATGAATGAATAAAGTGTTTCGATTACTTACCCAGAGATCTACTTATTGAAGAATGTTTCCACACTTTTCCAATCTCAGATCCACTGTGAATCTAACTTAAACGCAAGTAGAGAATAGATCTAGAAATTAATTCTCGAATCACTAAGAATATGGAGATTTTGACTTTTCTCAATCACTTTAAAAAAAATGCAAAACGAATAGAATACTTACTAAGGTTTAATCATGGTTATCCTGAAATCACCGTGCCTTGAAAGAGAGTACCCACTTCGAGAACAACAAGAACAAAGAGAAGATAGGGAGGAAAGAGATGTCGACAAGGCTATGAATGTTGGGAGATTCGGCTAGAAGAAGTTTGGCTAGCAAAGATTCGGGTTTAGCAATATTTGGCTACCATGGAAAGAAAATCAAAAGGGAAAAAAATTTAAGAATAGAGGTAGAAGATTTTGCGAAGAAAAGATGAGCAAAAATTAAAATAGAAAAACAAGAATCAATTGAAGAAAGAATAAAAATACAATTAGCTAACACTAAAATACTCCAACTAATCAAAAAGAGAATGAATCATAAAAGCCAAAATTTCAAAAGCTCTTTCGGCACAAATATCCTTCCTTAAATCAAATTCCATGTTTTTCTCCCTAAATTTTGCTACTACCGAATTTAAATTCCATCCAAACAAATTTGAATTGCATTTAAATTCTTCCTACCTGCTGTCGCCGCTTAATCCACTTTGAAATCCATCCTTATCTCCAGCTGACATCCACCTAGCAGCATCCCACTTTAATTCAGACGCTGGACGCTCCTTTAGCAAAAAAATAAAACTCCCATTCGCGCCTCCAGCAGCTCGAACTTCCGACCTCACTGCTGATGGTGCCCTCACAACACATTGTTGGCCACTGCGTCGCAGCTCCTTCTTTGATATAATACCGTTGCAAATAAATTTAAGGCTTATGTGCTTCCGTCACGGAAAATAAATACCAAAATTTTGCCTTCCCTTGGGATCGAACTCGCTTCCTCTCGGCTATCTTAGCACGCTACTGCCACTACGCCACATGCGCTCTTTGTGCTAAATTATGTTCGTAACTCTTTTTAACCCCTATTTAACGCAACCAGTTTATTTCAAAAAAACATAACATCTCGCGAAAATCGAGCCTTGAACCCAGCACCTCCCCCATCTTCCTAGCGCCCGTTGCCACTCAACTGAACACTCCCTTGTGGCATACTTCGTTCACAACCTCTTTTATGACCTAATTTAGTGCGACCAGACTACTAAAAAAACAAGCATTTTGCGTATGCTGAGAATCGAACCTCAGCCCTCTTCCTGCTGCCTAGCGCGCCTAACCACTGGGCCAGTCGTTTCTTTATGCCCAGTTTTTGCCCAATTTATTTTTAAGGCCTTATGCCCAGATTTCCTTAAGAGGCAAAATTTAAGAATTTTTTTTAAACCCCTAGGCCTAGCCCAGGACTTTTCCCGTACTATAAGCACCTCCAATGTAACGACCCAAAATTCTCGGGTACCGAAAATACGAGTCGTAGGGCCTCCGTCTTAGGAAAATGAGCTCGTAGATATTTATTAAAAATATTTATAGAATTAGTTATTAGTTGAATTAGATTTTGGTGAAGTGAATTTAGTTTAATTAGAAATAATTAGTAGAAAGGACTAAATTGAATAGAACGCAAAGGTTTAATTATAGAACATAAAAATATTAAAGGATTAAATTAGTAATTAGACCATAAAAGTGAAATGTGTGAATGATGGATAAAATACAAGGGTATTAATTTTATTGGTACAAATGTATGTATGTGTTTGCTTAATTATTAAGTAAATGTTATTTATTTATTTATTTATTTATTTGTTATAATTAATATTAAATATGTGATATTATAATTTTATTAATTAATTATGATAAAGACAAGTGTATGGTGAGGATTAGTGCTTGTGTTGTAGTGTGTATGGATACAAATGTATGTGTATAATTGGTTATTATATTAGATATTTATAATAATTAATTAAAGAAAACAAATAAAAGAAATAAAGAATAAAACAAAAGAAAAAGAACATAGAAAAGTTACAGAGAAGAAACGTGAAAGGGAAAGAAAGAAAGAAAGAAAGAAGAAAAAAAGGGAAATTGAAGGATTAAAGCTTGGGAATTAATTTGGTAAGTCAATTAAGTCCATTTCTTTGTAATTTTGATGTTTTTGAAGCTCTAGAGAAAGATTCTCTTGAATTTATGTGAAAATATTAGAAAATAATGGAAGTTTGATTTGGGTTTATGTTAAGGAAATGGTGGAATTAGGGATTAATTTGATAGAATTGTGAATTTGAATTGAATTAGGGACTTAAATGTAAACTAGGCTATAAGTTTTGAGTTTTAGGGACTAATTTGAAAGAAATTCAAAATTATGGAAAAATGATGAGAATTTGATAGTTATATGAAAGTTTTAATGGAAATTGAATAAGAAAATGAGATAAATTGCTAAAGAAGAGAAGATAACAAAGTTTAGGACATAAGTGGGAATATGATAAAAGTTATATGGAAAATTTGGAAATTGTATAAATTATGTATATTATTAATTAATTGTAAATTTGCTAATTTTCGTAGCAAACAAGGAAACCGAGCCATCGAATACAAAAGGAAAGGAAAAAGTGGTCGAGGAGTAGCTCGGGAAAATATCGGTTTGTATTATCGTAATTTGAATTATTTCTTATTGTGTGCTTAATTTATTTGATATATGTGCATGGGAATGGAATTGAATTTAGTAGTGCTAAATAAATTGAATGTGATTGGATATGGTTGATGAATACATAAGTGTATGTGAGATTGAATTATATGATTGTATTGAATTTGAATGATTTTGATTTATTGGAAATGGAAATGAAATGAAAATATGTGAAAATGTGAAATTGAAGCAAGTTATGCTTGAATTGCAAAATATGTGAGAAAATGTGGACAAAGAGCAAATGATGTGAATTTGATTGAAATTACGAGAAAGTAATTGAAATTGATATGTGTTTCCGAGACCCTATTAACTAGTCGGGCTTAGTAGATATAGTTGGCATGCCATAGGATTGGAAGTGTTCAGGGTTACTTCGACCTCGAGTCGATGAGACACTTGGAGTGTCATATTGCTTCGAATAGATTCGATGAGGTACTGGGTACCACTTTACTTCGGCTAGGCCGATGAGACACTGGGTGTCAACTTTGCTTCGAACTATCCGATGAGGCACTGGGTGCCAATATGGTGTGTTTGGTTGGATCAGTGTATCCGCCAAAGTCCGAGTCATGTTAATAGGGGTAATTAAGTGAAATGAGAAAATCGATTGAAATTATTCGTTTAAATTATTGAATGAAAGTGAAAATGATGATATGATATGAAATAAGAAATGAAATTGTGCTATGAGATTTAATACTTGAACCAAAGTTCTTGAATGGTCATTATTGAATATGTATATGTGTAAGTGGAAAGTGGACTAAAGATTCATGAAGTGTTCATGTTTAAAATGTGAATTGAATGTTTCTATGTGATTGAAGAAATGGTGAACCAAATATGGAAATATGGTAGCTTGGTGTTCAATTATGTGCATGATTGTGTATGATATGATATATTGTTATTGTTTAATTCGAATTATGATAATACCACTGAGTATTTTCAATACTTAGCGTACGGTTGTTTTCCGTGCGCAGGTTAGGTAAAGTTGAGGTTCCGTCAAGCATCCAAGTCAATCCCGATCTCAGCTCAAATTAGTGGTGATGTATCCATCTTTCGATATTGTGGCATGTACTAGGTTAATATTTGTCACTTGTATATATATTTAATATTTTGGGTGTAAATATGGTGTATAAACTCTGAGAAGTTTTAGAAATGAATGAATGAGTTTTTACTAAGTTTGAAATTGATTTGAATGATTTTTGATTGTCATTTATAGGCCAATTAATTGGGTATGTATTTGGTAAGTTTAGTGGGTAAAAATAGCTTTAAATTAGTGAAACATGCAGTTTTCACACGGCCAAAACACATGGGCGTGTGCCTTGGCCGTGTGGGGGAAGTCAGTAGCTTCCACGGGCAAGTCACACGGCCGTGTGTGGCAAGTTAGTCTGCCCACGGCCTGGCCCCACGGCCATGTGATTTCACACGGGCTGTCCACACGGGCATGTCCCAATCCACACGGGCATGTGCCCCTGTTTTCTATGAAAAATGTTTAAAGTTCCCGGTTTGATCCCGATTCAATTTCTAAACTTATTTTGGGCCCCGTAGGCCTATATTAAGGTCTAATTGATGGAAATTAGAGGGTTTTTAATTGAAACTCAAATTTATACCTCGTTTTATTTCGTAAGTTAGTGTATGGTTCCGGTAATACCTCGTGACCCTGTTCCAGCAACGGTGTGGGGTTAGGGGGTGTTACATCCAAATTCACTAACCCAAACATGAAACTAATACTAATAATAATAATAATAATTTTTTTTCCATAAGAATTTAAAACATCCAAATAATTCGGGCAGTCTTCTACCCGAGCCTAGACCCAAGACCAATACTTCTAAGCCCAAATTCAAGGTGTTACAGTGTAGACTGCCCGTGTGGAGGTCGTGTATGAGACACGGCAATGTGGTCGATGAATGAGACCGTGCGCACCCTACACTTGCGCGACGAACACGGGCGTGCGATGCAGGCTAGGCCGTGTGTGAGGCACGGGCTAGGCCAATTGGGCTGTGTGGGCCACACAGGCATGTGGGCCTATACGGGTGAAACCACACGGACGTATGGGGTTTTGGGCAAGGTCGTGTGATCCAGACGGGCTAGGCCAATTTGGCCGTGTGAGCGACACGGGTGTGTGGGCCTATACGGGCAGGCCACATGGGCGTGTGAGCCCATTAATTTGTATTTTTCTGAAAGGTTGCACGGGTCGCTTTATTCAACTGTAACCTATTATAGGGTCGGTAAGGTTATTTTAGACCCCGTTCTGTGTTCTGATTATATGAGGTAGCATGTGATATTAGCATGTATATTGACTCTGTTCTGTTTATGATTGTATGTATGATATACTGTTTTGCATTAAAGCATACCATGATATTTATACTGCATTACATTGGGTGGGATTGATATTGGAGAGAAGGAAGATTGTAAAGCTTTTATCCGTCTGATTGGCAGTTATACTGCCTTTACATATTATGTGCCACTCTTTGGTGCTAGTTGGTGTGTAGGGTTGGATGGGTCGATTTTATCCCCATACTTGGTGTGTAGGGTTGGGTGGGTCGATTTTATCCCCACATGGTGTGTAGGGTGGTTGGAGATGGTGTGCAGGGTTGGTAGGCATTTACTGTACTGATTGTTATGCATGTGTTATTTGTATTGGTTAAGGCCCGGTTATATCTGATCTGATTCTGTACTGAGTGGGCTACGATCCATACTGATTCTGTTAATAGCTCAAGCTCGATTCATGATTGATTGACTGATATCTGTCTTACTCATGTTTTACTGTGGGGATGTACACACTGAGTTTGTGAAAACTCACCCCTTTCATTTTATTTGTCTGTCAGGTAATCCCCAATAGTAGATGGATTGGTGCTGCGGAGGGCTCGAGGGTAATCACTGATGGTCTTTACTGGACTTCCTATTTTAACACTGGTTATTCATAATTTTATTATTTTAATATTTTATCATTTTGGGACTATTATGCTTTATACTTAGAGTTTTCAGTGTGCCATTTTTATTAATTTTATAAACTGCAACACTACAAACACGTTTTAAACTTAATTTCAAATTTTTATTTAATGAAGGATTTCTAAGTTTCCGCGATAAGTGAAAGTTAATAATTTGAACAAAGATTTTGATATTCGAAATGGTTTCCAAAAACACTCTCATAAGATGCCACCAGATTCGGCCATAATGTCTAGGTTATGTTTGGGGTGTTACACCTGTTTTAAAGCACTTTTATAGTCTCTCCAATTTTTTCATAATGCCTTCTTCATATAATTATCCGAGATCTCTAAAGAAAAGCTCTCCTGAAAATAAGACAAGTTTAGAAAGTTAATATAAACGAAACTTAAACCAAAGTATTATAAATTACATTCACGTTATTACCTTAATACTATCGAGAGCTTGATTTTTGTTACTATTAGGCATATGATGCCATGACTCATAGTTGATAGGCAACAGATTGACATTTTGTGCTATAATGCCCAAGTATCCTACTAAAAGTTGAGCTTCTGATCCATTAGGCTAACCAAGACTGTTTCTTGCTACTTTGACACGCTTGACAGAATTTAACTCGCATAAATCTTTTAATAGCATATGTCCTCGAGTTTTGTGCATCCCACCACTTTCAGCTAAAAAAATGGTATATTATAATATAAGAATTTGAAACAAAAATCAATAATAAAAGTCAACATGCATGTAAATTAAAGTTAACATTACTTTGAATTTCTGCAGGTTCGTCAGCTGTATTCAGAACATTCAAAGATTCAATAGCAGCTTGTTGTTTACTATTTATTTCTTTTGAAGGAGGATTTTGAATAATACTTAGATCCCGCAATCTTCTTCTAGGCATTTTATCTGCAATACACATAAAATAGTTGAAATACTAATAACTAATTACAACAATAATAGTACATATAAAATATTTGAAATATTTAACAAGATGAAGGTTTAAATTATAATATTACATATCATTAAAAAATCATAAAATCTTACTACATCATGATTGGTAAATATCTTCATCCACATCCTGGCGAACCCATTAAAATTGTGTACTAGTACTAGGGATAGTTTCATTCAAGTTTAGTTCTGGAAAAGGCAAAGTTTCTGATCTTTTGTCGATGTCATCTCTACTTCCATTGCCTATGTCAAATAAGTCTCTAGGGGTGTTACGAAGCACAACGTATCGACCCTCATCAGTTGGATTTTTCAAGTAAAAAACTTGTTTGACTTGAGAAGAAAATACATACGGCTCGTCTGTCAATTATTGTCAAGTGTGAATTAATCGAGAGAAGTTCACCATTGTAAAACCAAATTGA
The DNA here is from genome assembly GCA_020496765.1 of Gossypium stocksii. NCBI lineage: Eukaryota > Viridiplantae > Streptophyta > Magnoliopsida > Malvales > Malvaceae > Gossypium > Gossypium stocksii. The sequence continues at coordinate 96,948,840 of CM035629.1, read as the reverse complement.
TCTTTTTTAATTCCGCGAGTAGTATTAACATCAACCCAATCACATCAATATAAGACAACCTTCCGTTTGCCATAGTAATCCAACTCAATAATGTCAGTAAGAAGTCTGTAATACTCCACGTTTCCCTCAACAAGATTATTGTCCCTAGCACTAGCATAACTTGTAATTGAAGAATTAACAACTATTCCATAATTTTGAGTCCTCAATCTTTCACGAGATTTTGTATGAAACCTGAATCCATTAATAAGGAAGGCAGTATATCTTTTTACTACTCCATTCGGACCTTAGGAAAGCCATTTAATTTCGTCATTGACGTCCTTTCTACTCCAAACCTATTGAATCAAAAGTAAATTGATTAATTATAAATGCTATACGAAAACATTATTATTTGTCAATGAAAGCTTTAATTGCATACTGTTTGCCCTAACCATTCATGAAAAGATTCTGTGAATAATTTATGAATCTCTCGATGTTGTAATCTTCGGAAACGTAAACAAGATCTCAAGACTTTTTTGTACTCACTACGTTAAAAAATGGATTACTTAATAAGAAGATAGGCAAATTAAAAAGATGAATATTTATCAAATTCTAAAACTTACTTGCATAATGGTTCAATTGAATCGTGGTGAAAAAGAACATATCGATGTGCTTGTACCCAATAACTATCATCTAAGTGTGCAATTTCAACTTTACCGATTGGTTCTCCACAACTTCAAAATAGATAAGTTTCGGCTAAGTTATGATTAGTGAGCCCATCATTTCTACTTGGTTATTCAGTCATGTTTCAACATCTTCTAAATATCTAGAGCAGAAAGTCATACACTCCTCTACCAAGTAACCTTCAGCAATTGATCCTTTTGGATAACGCTTATTACGACAGTAAGACTTCAATTTGCATAGGAACCTAAATATGATATACAACATTATCAAAAGTTTTAACTAAAGATATATTCATGAACGAATGAAAACTTTACAAATAAATTAGCACCTCTCTATAGGCTACATCCATCGATAGAAGACTGGTCCACCAAGTTTTGCTTCATGAGGGAGATGGATTAGCTATTGCACCATAATAGTGAATAACGAAAGTGGAAAGATCTTCTCCAAATTGCATAAAGTTAAGGTGGCTCGATCTTGTACTTTCTCAAGTTCTTCAAAAATCAAAACTTTGCCACAAATAATTTTCATTATATTGGATAGTTCAGTTATACAAGACGTCACCTTTTTTGACATACAACATCGTAAAGCAACTGACAGTAAATCTTGCATCAAAATATGATTATCATGTGATTTTAGGGAATATAGTCTTCGATATTTAAGACTCACACATCAAGATATCTTTGATACATATGTATCTGGGACCTTTATATCCTTCAATACCGTGCAGAACACTTCTTTTTCTTTCTTCAACATTGCAAAAATAGGAGGTGGCATTCGAGATTTTTCATTCGAAAGTAATTGGAGATGAAGATCACACTGAATTCCTATTTCAACTAGATCAAGTCGACTCTAAAAATTGTCTTTCGATTTTCTATCGACAGTTAGAATTGTCCCAATGATGTTCTCGCAAACATTCTTTTCAATATACATGACATCAAGATTGTGTCGCAAAAGGTGATGCTCCCAATAAGGCAACTCCAAAAAAAATACTTCTTTTTTTGCCACAAGTCCACCTCATTAGGATCATCCTCTTCATCAGATTCATCATCAATTTGCCGATCAACATCGCCAACATATACCTCCATCGGTCTTCTCTTTGTTTGCGTGTTGGGTGGTTGATTCATCTTCCTATAACTGAAATTGATATATTTTAACATGAACAAGATTTTAGATCCAATGGTTTGCTCAGGAGCTTCTCCGAACTCTTCAGTACTATCAAATAGAGTCATTTGGAACCTAAATCTATAATTTCTATCTAACAATCGACGATGCCCCATATACGAGAACTTCTTCCCATTATATAACCACTTCGAACATGTTTGTGCTGCACAACAAGGACAAGCATAACGTCTTTTGGTACTCTAACTAGATAAATTGGCATAAGTTGGGAAATCATTAATAGTCCATAATAAAACTGCACATAAATAAAAGTTCTCATTTCTCATGACATCATATGTTTCAACACCTGCTCAGAACTGTTTCAACTCTTCAATAAGTGGCTGCATATAAATGCCAATACCATTCCCGAAACCTTTCTTTCTAAGGATAATCATAGATCAGATAAAAGAAGATTGCTTCATGCAAATCCCCGGAGGCGAATTGTAAGGACCAAGCACTACAGGCCAAGTATTGTACGAGGTACTCATGATTTTAAAATGATTAAATCCATCAGATGCTAGCCCAAGCCTCACATTTCGATGATTGCTTGTAAAGCTTGGAAATTTATTGCAAATGATTTCCAAGCTAAAGAATCCACATGATGCCTTAATAATCCATCATCGGTTCATAGATCATGATGCCCCCTCATAGACTTAGCTGTCTTTATGGACATGAAAAGCCTTTGAAGCCTTGGTATTAGTGGAAAATATCGCAAATTCTTTATTGGCTTTTTTCTTTATTGTGTCTCACCTTCATCCTCATTCACATCTTTTGTATTCCTATTCATCCAATGACATTTACCACAAACATGACAAGACTGTTGGTTTTTCCAATAACCCCAATACAACATGCAATCATTTGTGCAACTATGAATTTTGTCGTACCCAAAGCCTAAATCTTTTATCAGTTTCTTCATATTTTTACATGAATAAGGGATTTTTGCTAACGGAAATATATCTCTCAAAAACTCTAACAACAATGTCAAAGAGTTTCTGGTCCACCCTCCCAAACATTTTAAGTGAAAAAGACAAATGCAGAAGGACAGTTTTGAAATTTTTGATCCCTTATAAAGTTTTTTATTCATTTCATTAAGTAACTTGTAGAACTTCGCCGCTTCTCCATTTGGCTCTTCATCAGGTACACTTTTTCCCGTTTTAGTAAAAGCATTTCCACCAATATCACAATCATCGGTTGCAATAATTTCAGGTGGAAACGATTACAAACTATGACTACACATATTAAATGCATCCCGCAACATACCTTCCATGCCATCTTCTCTAATAGACTAATGGTAAGCATTATGAGGATAAGCTGGATTAATCATTGAAGAGGTTTTACGAGGTGTACACTCTCCATGGAAAATCTATTTTTTATACCCTCGAATAAAGCCATCAACAATTAGATGTTCGTAGACAACTTCACGACTATGTCAATTGATGTTGCCACACTTCTTAGCTGGCAAAGAATCATAGTCTCTTGGCTTGCATTTTGAAATGCAAAATTTAGAAAAGTTTGTAGTCCATTTCGATAGCCGTTGCTTACCATTGACAAATTCATCCAACTCCTATCCATTTCGTAATTCTTGAGGTCTAAAGTTGACAATAAATTACGGTTTCTTAAGTGTTCTAAATTGATTTAAATCATGTCATTGTACTAAAATAGATAATACATATCAAGTATCAAGTATCTAATGGGTGTAAACTAATTCAGGTAAGTTGTTTATTTATAAGTGTAATTAAGAGTAGGGAAAAACAATAGTGTTGCCCAAATTTATGTGATTTTTATATATTTTGATCCAAAGTTTTATGTAAGTTATGATATGATATATATTTATGTATTATGTAAGTTATGTAAGTTATGATATGAATATATTTATGTAAGTTATATAAGTTATGTAATTTATGATATGATATATATTTATGTATTATGTAAGTTATGATTCAAAGTTTTTTTTTTTTTTTTTTTTTATTCTTTAAATGTATACATAAGTTATGATTATCATCTTTAGATTTTAACTTTAAATTTTTACCCTTTAATTATATTCTTTTAATTTTTAAATTTGTGGTTTTTATCACCTTTATATTTACTATACTTAAAAAGACAAAAATTAACAAATTAATAATTATATGTTAATAAAGTTAATATTTGTTAATTTTTCATCTACTTTGAGTTAATCTTTAAATCAATTTTCCATGAACATTTTAACTTTATACTATACATTAAAATCGATCAATTTATTTTTATGATAATAATTATGAAAAATATGAAAATAATTTTAACATTAAGATAAATATTATTTTCCTTTAAAAAATTATTTTAATTAAATAATATTTATTTCTATGATAAATATTGTATAATGTTTTATTTTTAAAATTTAAACTTTAAAGTATATACTATTAAGGATAAATAAAAAAATATTATTTTAAATTAAATTTTTATGAAAATTTTTACTTTAAAACTAAATATAAAAATTAATGAAATTAAATTTAGAATTTAAAATAATAAATTAATAACACAATTACAATCCAAAAGTTAAAACTGAAGCTATCATCTTCCTGCTCTAATTTGTAATTTTTTATTTAACTATTATCATGAGATAATAATTAATATAAAATATTTCTAACAAAACAATTACTTTAAAATTTTAATATTCTTGAAATGAGTAACTTTATTAGAAGAAAAATTAAAATTAATTTAAAATTCGAAATATGAAATTAATTTAAGTCATTTTACTTAACAAATAATTTATCTTAAATAAGTAAACTTTTGTTCCTCAACGCGAAGAAAAAATAATATATAATAGTAAATTTAGATTTTAATATTTATATTTTTTTGTTAATTTAATCCTTATTATTTTAGCTAAATTTAAAATTATAAAAATAAAAAAATAAAATCAAAGTTAAACATAAATGTTTAAATTTCAATTCTGGTTATCTAAAAATATATAGATATATCATATCATATTTGAGTAGTGAAAAAATAGTAAAAGGGAAAAGCATAATGGTTGAAGATTAAAGATGAAGTTAGGTTGGTAGAATAAATGGGTGTCAAAAATCAGCCAACAAAAGGAAGCTTACAGTGTTGGCCAATAAACTGGCAACAAAATTGTAAGCATAAGTTGCCCCCACCATAGTTGGTATGTATGAACCATTTTCCCATCACCTCAATTAATTAAAAGTAAAAAGATAATGAAGTGTTAAAACGTCATTGGCAAGAAACACTTGATGTTGTCAAGTGCTTCCTTGGATTCCAATTTCTTTAAATAAATAAATTATCCTCGGATATGATCATTTATGTTTGTGTTTTTATATTAAATGTGATAAAAAGTTAAAACATTACTTTTATTTATTCAATTAGAGCAAAATCATGGAATCTATTTATGAATAATTTTATATATTCAAAGATGGTTGCATCAGTGGGAGTTGAAACGCTGGCTGAATTCCAGTGTCCCACAACCACCACATATGATCAGTGCAGCAGAAGGATTTTAGTGGGGTTCAACAAAAATATTTTTGGACTGCAATTTTCAACATTTTAATCATGACTTGGGAACATTTTTCACAAACATCAAGATATTTTATTTGCATGCATAAATCATTTCACTTCTATTTTAATATAATTTTCACTCTATTTATTTTATAGAAAAACTCACAATAAAGTTTTTTTCTCATTTTAATTTTTCTGAAAAATAAAATAAAAGATAAAAGAATATTATATAGATGGATACAAGAGAAGATGAATAGTAAAATTGGTTTAATTTAAATAAATTGAATAGTCATACATTTAGAACATTCTTTCCACCCAACAATAATAAAAAGTTATTCAAAAAATTCAGAGAATTAGAAGTCTTTAGTTTGTTATTTTGGTAGCTTAAGAAAAATGAATACATGTAAAAAAGGGAATGTCAATGCTGCTCACCACTTTGATTTTATCCTAACCCAAAAGGAATAAACAAAAATGCCACTAAAATCAAATGTAATCATTGTTTCTACCGAATAAAAGCAAAACAAAATCATCACCTTGTGCTAATGAGATTGCTTGCTTCTATTATATTTTATTTACATTTTAGACATAATTTTTTTAATAAATTTACTACTGCAAAAAGCGAATGTTGGAGAGTGGATAAGAAGGATTGTGACCCTTTTGTTTTTTTCTTTTATAGAAATATTCGATTTGTGTTTTCGTGTTAATTCTACAATATCTGGATAATATATACCAAGTATTATGCTTCTGTTTTTCAATATCAAGCTCTTTATGTGATAGTGGTCGAAGACTAAAGAAAACAGGAATGAAAAACAACCATTAATTCTAGTCTGCACCAGGTATTAAAAAGGATAGCGCACCTTGGCAAAGAACTGCAACCTGCACTGGGACAATGTTATCTGCCAACTAATGCTGATAACCACGTGTTTCCAAACCTAAACTTAAATGTTTTCCCAAACCAAAACCTTGCAAGAAAACAAATTAACATTCATAAACCCAGTACAGTAGATACACACACCAAGTGCTAGCAAATATTTACCTAAACCAGCTTGCAAATAGAAAACAAAAATTCGTGAAGCTTCCTCAAATGCTAACAAATTTCCTAAACAACAATCTAACACAACTACTCAAGAGGCTGGCAACATTTCATCAAAGGAGAAAATAAATAATAAGTACAACCGAAGAGAAAGCAACAGTTATAAAAATAAGGGTGAATTTCACTGCTATTACCTTTACACACTTTGGCCTGCTTAATTCGGTCCGAACAAAAAAGGGAAAGAAACAAAATACTTGGAGCTCAGTAACTGCCCTGCAAAATCGTGCTCTATATCAAGAATTTACTAATGTAATCACATAACATAACTATATGTAGCTATTTTAATCACATAAGAAACTATATAAGTGAACTGAAAACCAGTAACACCAAAGCTGTCACCACATATGCTTGTTCCATAAGATAAACCAAATTCAAACATATGATCTTATTTGTACCTGGAAGACAAGAGGTTTATTCAAATCAACAGTGAATTAGTGTGCAATCATCTTTGCAACTGCATTAAAGAAAAAAATTTGTTTAGCAAATGATTAATAAATTACTACTTTTTTTTAAGAATAACAAAAATAAGTATAAAACAAATATAATTACTATTCTAAAAAGAACATTAGTTTATTTTATTGCTATCAAATACTATTCATGCTATCAATTACTTCTTTTGTCCCAATGTGGGCAGACCAGGCAAAGCCTTTAGGGCAGACTCAAGTCCATATAATTTAGAGTTGGAAGGAAGAACTATGTAAGTAGAAAATGCAGCATATATGTTCTTTTATTTGCTTCAATAAAAACAACAATCATACCTTGGAATGCCATTGTGATTAATTGTATTATTGCCTATAGATGTTTCATCAAATTCAACCCAATGGCAATGACTCCAATTTTGAGATGGTTCCAAATGGTGTAAAGTGTACCCCAGATTTGAAACACCGCAAGTCTGCTCTCATTCACTATAAAGTTGCCACTAACTCAAGCTGAGAATTTGGGTAATCTTTAACCCGAAGGTCTCATGAATTTAACTTTTCTCTAACAAGGTTAAGTCCCTACTGATTAGTAAAGTCTTTGAGTTCAAATTTTGTGAACAAAAAAAATCAGAGAGGGCTTTTCTCGCTTTGAGGTCTTGCATTTTAATAATAAAGTCTTACAAAAACAAATCCTGACAGCTACCCAAATTAAAAAAAAATTATCACCTTAAAAAAAAACAAAAATCTATCAATCATTTAAAACTTAGCATTGCAATTGTCCAAATTTGTAACAACCCGTTTTCGATAAAAAATCGGAATAGTGATTTTAGGACCACAAATCTGATTTCCGAAAAGAAAATTTATTTTAAAATATTTTTATGATCTACAGTATGATAATAATGTCATATGAAAATTTCGTAAAGAAATTTTACCGATTACATGTTTATTTTAATGAAGGACCAAATTGCACAAAGTGCCAAAGTTGAGTTCTAATAGATAAAAGGATTAAATTGTAACATCCCAATTTAGGGCCAAATCGAAACAGTAGTTTCAGGACCACAAATCTAAAGTAGGAAAATTTATTGTGATAATATATTAAGGTTTATAGTATGATTGAATGCATGTGTGAAAATTTCGTTAAGAAATTTTATCGATAGAGGGTCCAATTTGACTAGTAGGACTAAATTGCAAAAAGTGTAAAATATGTGTTCTAGAATCTTTGGGTGCTTAATTGAAATGAATTTGTAAATTAGAGGTCCTTATTTAGTAATTAGACCATTATATCTTGATGGACAAAAATGGATATAGAGAGATGAAATTTCAAAGAAAGCCAAAACAGACATTTTGGTCATTTGGTTAATAAAAGAATAAAAATGGAAAAATAAAGCCAAAATTTGCCATCTTCTTCAACCCTTGGCCGAAAATTTGAAGCTCACCATAGCTAGGGTTTCTTCAACTTTCAAGCTTGATAGTAAGTGCATCCTAGCCCCGTTTTTAATGCTTTACATTTTTGAAGTCGTTATCACTCAATTTACCTATTTCTACCATTATTTTGAAGTAGGGTTTATGTTTAAAATTTTACCCATGTTAGACATGCATGTATTTTGATGTCTAATGGTAGAATATGAATGTTAGTTGTGTGATAAACGACTTTTGCTAGGTGATCTTTGGTAAAAATATAAAAAAGGACCTAATTACAAAGTTGTAAAATGTGTGTAGAAATATGTGAATAAAGGAAAAATGTAGGTTGCTATAAGCATGTATAAGGTTCGGCTAGGCTTGGGTTTTGAGAAAAATGAACACATTTCATTTTACGAGCCTAGGGCTAAAGTGTAAATAAGTGAAAGTTAGGGGCAAAAATGTAATTTTTCCATAATATGATTTTTGGACTAAATTGAATAATGTGATAATTAAATGAGCTAAATTTGTTATTATAGATTAAGAAAGACAAGGTTCTGACCTAGATCGGGGAAAGAACAAGATTGTGGACTAAATCGCACTATTAGTAATTTATTTTGTACTGAGGTAAGTTTATGTGTAAATAATGCATCGTTATATTACATTTAAAAGTTTGAATTATTACTTGAATTGTATAATTGACCATGTGGTTGAGCTTAATTGTATGAACAAGTTCGATGATGATTCGTTAATTGTGGAAGTCCAGTACGAACCCTAGGAACATTACAGGATACAAGGGTCATACATTGAGGTTATCGAGATGTAATTTCATGCAAGACCATATCTAGGATATGGTATCAGTATGGTAGTACGTGTAAAACCATGTCTGGGACATGGCATCGATATGAGTTTTCGTGTAAGGCCATAACTAGGCTATTGGCATAGATATTAGATTACATATAGACCATATCTGGGATATGGCATTGTACGACCCATGCATGACTCCGAGTATCCTTAATGGTTCCGAATGGTTCAACGAGCCTAATTTAGATAGGAACGAAAGTATATTCAAGGTAAATAATACAGGTACGTATGAAGTCTATACGACTATTGAAGGGAAGAATAATGATGAGTTAAGAAATAATGATAAGTGTTGAACTTTTGTCAAGGTTAGGATGGAATAAGTTATGGCCAAAACATTTTATTGATATTCATGTTGTTGCTTATTATATGATTTGTATGATAATTATGAAGATTAGGTGCTTATTATTTGCATATAAACTTACTAAGCTATGTAGCTTACTCCCTTTTTCTTTTCTTTTTTTATAGTGTTACCAAGCTAGCTCGAGGACTGACGATCGTCGGAGTTTTCGATCACACTATCAACTCTTTCATTTTGGGTATTGATGATCTTAGCATTTTAAAAGTATGACATGTATAGTAACTTGGTTATTTTGTATATGTGTCATAGTTGATTGGGCTAATGGTGTTGGCTTATATTGGTTAAGTGATTATTTTGTATAAGGCCATTGGAAATTGGCTAACGTTGATTATAAGTTTAATCATATGATGATGCATTTCATAGATGTGGTAATTTGCATGATTTGGGTTGATAAGTGTGTGATGTTTGTGTATGATAGATATAGCATGAGAATGATGTGTTATTGTCTTGGTTGTGGACATTTAATTACTTGATTATGCTATGTTTTGTACATATGATTTGGTGTTTATGAGTATATGTAACGGGGTGGCAAATGGCTTGGTAAATAGCCTTTATTTTGTCCACACGGGTAGACATACGGGCGTGTGTCTCAGTCGAGTGTGACACATAGTCTACCACACGGGCGTGTGTTTAGGCCGGGTGTCCCCTGCACCTTAATTTTGAGAAACAAAATGCTCAGAATTGACCACACAGCCAGAGACACGAGTGTGTGTCTCAGCCGTGTGGATGGCACGGCCTTCAACACAGGCGTGTGAAGTCTGCACCGATTTTATGAAAAATTATGAAAATTAAATTGACCACACGGCTTAAGCACACGGGCGTACGACTTGGCCGTGTGACCTTCAAATATTGATGATGTCATAAATAGAGAGTTACACGAGTTAGGGGCACAGGCGTGTGTGACACACGGCCTGCCCACACGGGCATGTCCAATAACCATATGGGCGTGTTACCCCTGTATAGTGGAAAATTTTCTAAGTTTTGTAAAATTTTCTAAAGTTCTTAGTTTAGTCCCGAACTACTTCCAATGTATGTTTTGGGCCTTGTAGGCTCGTTTTAGGGAAGTTATGATTGAATGTGGATGGTTTTAATTTGGACACAAATTTATGTCTCAGAATTGTATGTTTATTCGTGTGATAAGTCTGGTAATGCCTCATACCCTGTTTCGGCATTGAATACGGGTAATAGATGTCACACTTAGTGGTATCAGAGCATAGTTTAGTCAATTCTCGGACTAACCTAGCTTGTGTAAGAGTCTAGCTATACATGCCATAAATAAATTTATGATATTGTGACGACTCCTGACAAATTAAATTTTGTTTTCATAAAGTAAATGGATCTTGATTAAGCTATAGCTGATGAAGTAGAAAGTCATGCGCTGGCTCTCGCTCAAAGGGCAGTGCACTCGGATAGTAGACCTTCCACAATTAGTCAGGGAGAGGGGGCTAGGGAAGCCTTCGTCCATATGATAAATGAATGGTATTTAGAGTTTGTTTGGGCAAATTCGAGTCTCAACATCCTCCACCCCGTCCTTATCCTCAACCAGTCTCCGTAGCTCCCCAAGGTGTGGACATGGTGAAACTGAATAAGCCTCCGTTTGATAAAATTTGAAAGCAATGAGCTAAAAAATTTAGAGCAAATACAGATAATGATCCCGAGAGAGCCGAGTTCTAGCTTGAAAATTCTATCAGGGTATTTGATGAGTTATCATGCACACCCGAAGAATGCGTGAAATGTGTTATATCGTTATTGAGGGATGCATCATATCATTGGTGGAAGACACTTGTAGCTGTGGTACCGAGTTAGAGAATCACATAGGTTTCTTTCAAGAAGAATTCCGAAAGAAATATATTAGTCAGTGGTTTATTGATCAAAAGCACAAGGAACTTCTTGAGCTGAAATAGGGCCGAATGTTAGTAACTGAATATGAGAGAGAGTTTGTCAAGCTTAGTATGTATGCTCGATAGTGTGTTTCCTCTGAAGCTATTATGTGTAAGAGATTAGAACATGGGTTGAATGAGAATATCAAACTGTTAGATGGAATTTTGGAAATAAAAGAATTTGTTGTATTGTTTGAATGGGCTTGCAAAGCCAAAGAACTAAGCAAAAAGAAAAGAAAAGCTAAAAGTGAAGCTAGAGATACAGGAAAAAGACCAATGAGTAAGTCATGTCCGTCTCAGTCAAAGAAATCGAGGGATATGCACATTAGTTCGAATGTATCAACTGGGCATTCACATAGAGACCGCGGAAAGCTATATTCAGGTTCTAAAGCTCAAGCTACTTCTATGGCCAGTGTGGAAACTGTTAGGTCTGATAGACCTGAATCTCAACATTGTGGTAGACGACATCCCGGTGAGTGTTGGGCGAATAATCGAGCTTGTTTCAGATGTTGTTCTCAAGAGCACTTTATCCAAGATTGCCCTGAGAGGGATGTGGAAGAAAATTTTCAGAGCAAGGCCAAGTAATACTACCAATAGAGGTAGGCTACCAAGGAACACCAAGAATGGAGCTAGCGGTAAAAGTGTGACCAAGGATTCAGCCGTGAGATCAGAAGCTAGAGCACATACTAGAACTTATGTCATACGTGCTCATGAGGACGCATCGTCTCCTGATATGATTACCGATACATTTTCTCTTTATGACACAAATATTGTTACATTGATTGATCATGGATCGACTCATTCTTATATTTGCATAAATTTGGTATTTAATAAGAATTTACCTATTAAGTCTATCGAGTTTGTGATTAAAGTGTCAAACCCCTTAGGCAAATATATGTTAGTTGATAAGGTTTGTAAGAGTTGTCCTTTGATGATTTGAGGTCACTGTTTTCTGGCTGACTTAATGTTGTTGCCATTTGATGAATTCAATGTTATATTGGGTATGGATTGGTTGACTTTTCATGATGTAGTAGTGAATTGTAGACAAAAAGTTATTGAATTGAAATCTCAGAACAATGAAATTCTTCAGGTTGAATCAGATGAGTCGGGCGAGTTGCCTATTGTGATTTCGTCAATGACAGCTCAGAGGTATGTAAAAAAGGGGTATGAAGCAATTTCTTGTGTATGTATTCAATACAAAAGTGTTTAAGTTGAAGATCGAATCAGTTTCGATAGTCCATGAATTTCCGGATGTGTTCCCAAAAGAGTTGCAAGGGTTACCACTTGAAAAATGTCAAGTCTCGTTTGAATGAATGAAAGTTGATGGTTATTGGTTTTTCCCTATTGGTATTGGTCTTGCATATGTTGCAGACTTACCGTAGCTCGAAAGAGCATCCTGTTATAAGCCTTCTCAAGCTTCGCATTATAGTGTTCATGCGAGCATCCTGATCGGTAGTGATTTGCATATGTTGCAGACTACTGCAGCTCTTTGTGAGCGTCTTGTTATTGATCGGTTGTGATCCTGCATATGTTGTAGATACAAACGTAGCTCTTTGTGGTGTCCTGTTATGCGATCAGTTGTGATCCTGCATAAGTTACAGACACAAACGTAGCTCTATATGAGTGTCCTTTTAGTACTCGCTTGAACTTCCCGTTATAAGCTATCTGGTGCTTCCTGGTAAGTGCTCTACAGAGCTACTTGATAAGTGCTCTCTAGAGCTTCCCGTTACATGGATTTTTGTGAGCTTCCCGATATGGTTCTTTGTGAACTTCTCGATTATAGCTCTTATGAGCTTTCTATTATATAGCCCAGATAAGCTTCTTGATAGGCTCTTTATGAGTTTCCCAAAATGGCTCTATGTGAGCTTCCCGTTATAGTGCTTGAGAGAGAGAGCATTCTGTTTAAATGCTCTAATGAGTACTCTCGGGCATGATTTGACGGACTCTGAATTGTACACTTGATCGTGATTTCAAAGAAGTAATAATAATGATCGTACCTGGAAACTAACTATTATCACGATAAAAGGCAAGTGCACCTATCGAATAGTAGTATAGCTAGTGCAAGACCGGAATATCGAATCCAAGGAACCAAAAGTATTAGTAATGACTTTCTTCCTATTATCTAGCCTAAAAAAGAAAGGAGGATTTAGTTGTAAACTAACTAATCTAACTAAAGACACGATAAAGAATAAATTGGGAAAGTACTTTAGGAAGACTGAATGATAAAGGCAATACCCAAGGAAGAATCCACCTAGACTTCACTTGTTATCTAACTCTAAACTAGACGACTTCTTCATTCGACTTGATCCGTAGAGATCCCTAAATTATGTTAATATCTCCGTCGAGAATAAGAACAACTAATCCTAGGCTGATTAATTGAAATCTCTTTCTAATTAAAACCCCTTATCTTGCATTAACTCGATCTATGGATCCTCATATTAGATTTGACTCTAATCCGGCAGATTTTCATCGTCCTATGTCTAGGATTGCGATCAACTCCTCTTAATTGTGTTAGATCTACTCTTACACAGGAACTTTTACTCCTCTGTATAAGCACATTTGACTTAAATTAATACCCCAGAAATATCAATTCAAGAATTAAAAACACAATGAAGAACAAATCGACTATTTATCATATAGTTCAGATAACAATAATAAGATTTGTCTTAGGTTTCATCCCCCTTAGGTATTTGGGGGTTTAGTTCATGTTTATAAAAAAAACATCTTAGAATAAAGAAAATAACAAAACATAAAGAAAACCCAAAACTCCTGAAAGGATTGAAGGAAGATCTTCAATCTTGATGTAGATCCTGGCTTCTGAGATGGATCAATCGGCTTCCTTCGAGTAATTCCCTGTCTTCTACTCTTAGTCTTGGCAGGGACAATGTTCTCTCTTGTAGTTGCCTCCTAGGGTCTTTATATAGAGTTTGGAATGTCTTTCTTAGTCCCTAAGTAGTTTTTTCTGCGTGAAATTAAACTTCATCACGATAGGGACACGCCCGTGTGAGTTAAGTTTAGGTCGTGTTCGAGCCTGTTAATGTGGCACGGCCATGTGGTTCACCTGTGTGACAAACTTCAGGCTGTGTTGTTTCCTTGCTTTGGCCCATTTTCTCTGTTTTCAGCCTGTCTCTCATTCTTTTCACTCTCCTATGCTCTCTTAAGTATAAAACATGAAATTAAAGGATTAGGAGCATCAAATTCCACAAACTCAATGATAATTCATCCATAAATGTGCTAAATGTGGGATAGAAATATGTATAATTTACAGTTTATCAATTACCCCCACACTTAAGCCTTTGCTTATCCTTAAGCAAAATCTCAACTCACAATTAAAAATCATTCTCCTCAACTTATAACCCTTATCAATAATGTTTTGAACTAATCCACAAGTAATCATACATTGAGAATTCAACTGAAAGAAAATTAAAGTCTCAAACAATCTAAGTTGAGAATTTTATCACAGAAACATAGGTTTTCTCCCCTCTTCTAAGTAAGTACCTTTAATTCAAAATCAACAACAGTTGACACCCTCATTAAAGATTCACTCTATTCACTCGAGGTGTTTAGGGTTCAGAAATTAAGCACTCATTAGTCAATATGAAAAGTTATTACCATATGCTTGCATGAAAATCAAATCTCCACCACTATGTGTTGACATGATACATCGATCAAAAGGTCTTTAGAGGGTGTAACGTGGCTTTGGTTAGTGGTGTAGTCACAAGCTGAAAAAGAGGGTTAGAATCGAGATCAAACTGAAAACTCATCTAACTAGAAAAATCTCTATCACTGAAACATATTCCTACAATAAAGCTTTTTTCTTTTGGATAACATCGTTTAGGAATAGAAGCTCAAAATTACATGGAAATATGCGAAACATTGAATTCCAACTAAAATATACATACGTTTTTTAAGAACAAATCGAATACTTTACAAACTTAACCAACTGAAAGGGAGAACATAGCTAGATAATTATTCAATTCAAATCTCGACAAAAATAGGGATCAAAGTAATTAGGGGGATTTTAACAAAAAATGGGTTATAGATTAATATTGAGGGAAAAAAAAGAATGGTTTGTTAGGCTCAAGGGGGTTTACTAGGGGTTAATTATGAAGGTAGGTTTTTATGGAGTAAGTGGGTTAAAACCTAGGTGCCTTTATCATCTCGGTATATCAAATCAATGATGTAGTCCTGATATGTATAATCGAAACAAGTTCTAGAATAATAGATCAATATTGACTCACTCAAAGCAACAATAAAAGTGAGCATGAAAGGATGTATACTCAAAAGGCTCAAAAATCTCACCAGAATTATGGCTTTTGATGTCAATCCTGCGAATTTCAAATTTCAAGATAATACTTAAAATTGGGGAACACAACCTAGAAAAATTTTAAATTCTCAAATATTTCAACTTATCATGCTTGATTCTCTAATGTCTTAAAGTTTGAATAATCAAAGCACAATTACCTGTATCTTAATCCTAAACATATCAATAAAAATCGTAAATCCATCAGAATTCATTCTAATTGTTAATGCCAAGATTCAGAGATTTGAGAATAATGCAAAAAGTAAAAGTGAGTAATTTTTAGTGATTTTCTGATAGTGAATTTAAAACTTAATAACCCCCCACACTTAAGATGTACATTACCCTCAATGTACTAAATTAAATTTACTAACAATATAAGCATAAATCTTAAGATAGGGAGAGAAATGAAACTCTCTGAATATTGGATGAATTCGGAGTAGTGAAAGCTGAATTGGAGAAAGGACTACTTGAAGTTCATGATTCTGGGTGACTGAAGAAAATAAGCACAACTGTGTGTAGAATTCAAGTATTACTTGATAAGAAATGAAGTGTAAAATAAAAGGAGAAGAAAATTCAAACTAAAAAATAAAGTAGTAGGGGATTGGGCACACGGCCGTGTCGCATGATCGTATCCTTCGATGTTTGCTTCTCCCACACCCGTGTATAGGGTCACACGTTCGTGTATGAATTAACAGGTTCGACCATGGGGTTAAAGCACGAGCGTGTCTCCTGCCCGTGTTAATTTAGTAGGTTAGACCACACTCTGGGGGCATGAGGATGTTGCACGCCCGTGTCAATTTGTCAGGATTAGCCACGGCCACATCGCACGGCCGTGGCTGTTTGTCGAACGCCGTGTCTTACCCATGGTGTGCCCACGACCTTAGGCACGCCCGTGGACATGGCCGTGTGGCTTGAAAAACCTGCATTCAGGAAGTTAGTTGATGAATTAGAGTTTGAGAGCTTAAATAAAGGAAATTTACTATGTTAGTGCTCAGGTTGCCTCCCGAGATGCGCTTGTTTATAGTCTAAGCTTGACTTCTCTCAAGCTTGCACGGTGACGGTGGTTTGAGGAGTTCGAACTCCTCTCTCCTGTTATCAGTCTCAATATCAAAATAAGGTTTGAGTCGAGTATAATTTACCTTAAAAGTGCCTAATGTTTTATGTGTTATCTCGACCGTACCATAGAGGGAAATTTTTATTATCATGAAGGGAGGTATATCACCTGTATGAAGTTTTGAATTCGAAATTCAAGGATCCTCCTCCTCTAATAAGACTTTATCCCTTACCTTAAATTTATTCGTCTTTACCTTAGGGTCATCATGGTGATGCTTCGGTTCGGCGTGACATTTCTTAGGTTTCTCTTGGTGGCAGTTCAGCCACTCATCTAGTTCTTCAATCTTTAGCATTCGTTTTTCATGTATTGTTCCTTTGTATGGACTCGTTTGTAGTTCGGTTGCACTTATGTGAAGAGTATCCTACAAAAAAGGTTGGACGGTGTGATCATTCTTATTACAAGAACTTGTAATAATATCTTTATCATTAGTAGTTCTATTAGAATTACGAGCTTGCAAAGTGATTGTGTCATTGCCTACACGAAGTGTGAGTTCGCCTGTGCCTACGTCAATTGTAGTCCTTACAGTTGCTAAGAAGGGTCGCCCTAGAATTAATGGTTCATTGCTATCCTCATCTATGTCTAAAACAACAAAGTCCACTAGGAATATGAATTTGTCAATTTTAACTAGCACATCTTCGATTATACCCCTAGGAAATCTAATGGTTTTATCAGCCAATTGAATGCTCATCCTAGTTTGTTTGGGTTTTCGAAGTCCTAGTTGTTTAAACAATTTATAGGGCATTACATTAATACTTGCCCCTAAGTCAGCCAAGGCCTTTTTAACGTTTAAGCTACCAAGTAAACAAGGTATCATAAAACTCCCTGGATCTTTTAGTTTGTTAGGTAGCTTGTTTTGCAAAATGGCTGAGCAGACTGCATTCAGCTCAACATGAGATGACTCATCCATCTTTCGTTTGTTTGTCAGAAGCTCTCTTAAGAACTTAATGGCATTTGGCATCTGTGAAAGAGCTTTAATAAATGGTAAGTTAATATGTAATTTTTTTAAGAGCATAAGGAATTTACCAAATTGCTCATCTGTGCGGTCTTTCCTTATCGCATTAAGGTATGGGACACGAGGCTTATATTCTTTGACAACTGGTTCTGTGCTACTTACCTCACCCTTACCTCTACTTACCACAGTTTCCTTACTTGGCTTTGATTTGGTTTTAGCTAACCCTTATTCATCAATTGTGTCGATGGCGTGGAGTTGCTCCTTAGGGTTAGTCTCGGTGTTGCTTAGTAAACCATCTTGTGGTCTTTTAGAGATTAGTTTAGCGAGCTGGCCTATTTGAGTTTCGAGTCCTTGAATGGATGCTTGCTAGTTTTTAAGTGTCGTCTCAGTGTTCTGGAAATGGGTTTCAAACACGGAGATAAATTTCGTGAGCATCTCCTCAAGGTTCGGCTTTTTCTCTTACTAGTAAGATAGTTGCTAAAATCCCGCAGGAGGTGGTGGTCTTTGATTTCCTTGGTTGCTTTGTCCTCCCCATGAAAAATTAGGGTGGTTCCTCCAACCTGCATTGTAAGTGTTACTATAAGGATTATTTTGAGATCTAGAATTATTACCCATATAGTTGGCTTGTTCGTTTTCTGTGCCATATCCATAGGTAGGGTACTCAGAATTGCTCATGTTTCATTGAATTGAGTCACACAGCATCACTACATGTACCTGCATAGAACCAACAAAATTGTAAATTTTTTTATTAGGAAGTTCTACTTGATTAGAAAGCATGGTGACTGCATCAACATTAAAAACTCCGGCAGCTTTTTGCAGCTTTGTTCTCATGACTTGCCACTGATTGTTATTTAGTGACATCTCCTCCATAAACTCGTAAGCTGCTTCTGGTGTTTTGTTATTGATTGTTTCACCAGCGGCTGCATCAATCATTTGCCTTGTTGAAGGGTTCAAACCGTTGTAAAAAGTTTGAACTTGTATCCATAGAGGTAACCCATAGTGAGGGCACCTTCTCAATAAATCTTTCTATCTCTCCCAAGCATCGTAGAGTGTTTCTAAATCCATTTGCACAAAAGAAGAGATATCATTCCTTTCCGTTTTAGCTGGCGAGAAATATTTAAGTAAAAATTTTTCGGTCATTTGTTCCTATGGAGTGATAGATCCTCTGGGTAAAGAGTTTAACCATTGTTTGGCTTTATTCCTCAAGGAAAATGGGAATAACCGAAGACGAATGGCATCATCAGAAATGCCATTTATTTTGAATGTGTCGCAGAATTCCAAAAAATTAGCTAAATGTGAGTTAGAATCCTCATCCTGCAAACCATCAAACTGAACAAACTGTTGTATCATTTGAATAGTGTTAGGGTTCAGTTCAAAATTATTTGCAGTAATAGTAGGCGTAACAATACTAGATTCAGTGCCAGCTAAATTAGGTTTAGCATAATCATAAGTAGTACGAGGAACAGGATTTTGATTAACAGGATCTGCGGCTACTACAGAAGGTAGCTGATTATCCTGATTTGCCTCCATCTCTTCAATAGATTTGGGCTCTTCTTCTTGTCCCTATTCTGCGTACTGTAGGCTTCTTCTTATCTCTCTGCGCTTTCGGTGAACTATGGCTTCTAGGTCTTCGTCAAAAAGCAAAGGTCCTGATGGGTTTCTTCTCATCATAAACTAGAGATACCTGTTAGAGAAAAGCAAAATAAGAAAGAAAAATTTAGTAAATAAAACCTAAAAAGAAAGTAGTAAATAAATTGAAATAAAAGGAAAGATGGCTAAAGTAATAGAAATTGAGTATTCCTAATATTTTAGTTCCCTGGCAACAGCGCAAAAAACTTGATCGTGATTTCGAAGAAGTAATAATAATGATCGTACCTGGAAACTAACTATTATTACGATAAAAGGCAAGTGCACCTATCGAACAGTAGTATAGCTAGTGGCAAGACCGGAATATTGAATCCAAGAAACCGAAAGTACTAGTAATGACTTTCTTCCTATTATCTAGCCTAAAAATAAAAGAGGATTTGGTTGTAAACTAATTAATCTAACTAAAGACACGACAAAGAATAAATTAGGAAACTATTTTGGGAAGACTGAATGATAAAGGCAATACCCAAGGAAGAATCCACCTAGACTTCACTTGTTATCTAACTCTGAACTAGACGATTTCTTCATTCAACTTGATCCGTAAATATCCATATATTATGTTTGTAACACCCCATTTTTGCCCGGCCCAAATCATACAAAATTAAAAATAAGGGAAATAAAATTAAATGTCTATTTTTATAGTCCTTGTAAACCCAAAATTGCAAGCCCAATCTTTCCGTGACCCAATTAACCTAAACCAAAATTAAAACTAAACCCAA
Source organism: Gossypium stocksii (assembly GCA_020496765.1). Lineage (NCBI taxonomy): Eukaryota > Viridiplantae > Streptophyta > Magnoliopsida > Malvales > Malvaceae > Gossypium > Gossypium stocksii. The sequence continues at coordinate 96,928,789 of CM035629.1, read as the reverse complement.
ATACCCATTACACCCAAACAGCCCAGTAACCAAACATTACCCAACCCAATATCTAACCCGTATGCCTAAAACCCAGGGAACTACGTGGCCCAAATGGCCCAAATCGGGTCTCAGCTTTCAGAAAACCCTAGGGTTGCTAGGAAACCCTTGCGCCGCAACCAACACAGGACCTCATTTCGCCCCGCAATCGGCGCGCCAATCCCACCACTGACGGATCCTCGTCATTTACCTGCAAAAGGAAAAGGGAAAACACAGCAACAGCAATAGATATGGCATAACGAATCTGTATATTTGTTTCTTTTTTTTGTAATCAGTTATAAAAACTGAAGCAAATCATGTAATCCAACTACGTTTTTACACACATACTATGAAAATATATAATAATAAAATAGTGTTTCAGAATCAAGACAGAGGTGATTTTCTACGATTTATTTTTGTTTACATCAATGCATTTATTTTTCTTATTTTCTTTTTTATTTCATTTAAACAATACAAATAAAACACCAAAGATCTTTGATATTTTTTTATTATTTATTCATAAAATACTATTTAAAAATAAAAAAAGGGAAATTTTACCTACGATTTGGCCCAAAGAGGACCTCCGGTCGCTATATGCGGTTGCGCAAACAACAGCGCATGAGCTCGTGGGTGCATGCGACGACCGCCAAAGACCAAACGGTTTGGGAAGGCTGGAGCATAGGCTGAAAAGGGAGAGAGCCTTTCGGGCTCTTGTCTTGTTTTGTTTTTTTTTTTTTTAAATAAGGGTGTTAGACTGATTTTTTTGGCTAAATTTTAGTTTATATAGGGATTCAATACGGCGCCGTTTTGGGGGTCACCTTTTAAGGCCAAAACGACGCCGTTTGGTTCGTGACCCGATTGACCCGACCCGTGCCTTAAGGATCTGTGTGTTTTTTACAATTTTTGGGATAATTATGTGCGCGGTCCTTTCGCGTTTTCTACCTTTTAAATTAAGTTTATTTTACCTTTCAATTTTGCCCAATTATTCTGTTTTGATTTCAATTTGGTCCTTGAGCCTTTTAAAACGCAGATATCGGAATGACGTCATTTTGGGATTAGGGTCTATTTCCCAGTGAGTCCCTCTCTTTTAACGCGCGTTTCAATGAGGGCCCGAATTCAGTTTTTTTCTCTTCTTTTAAATTTTCCCCAGAATTCCATTAAAATTTAATTTTAATCCTCTTTACATTTTATTTTTATTTTAACCAGGTTTTTTTTTGTTTTTATTATTTGTTTATTTTAATACTTTACATTTTACACATTGAATTTGTTTGTAATATTTATATATATTATTTATATCATATTAAACTCTTATATACATGAAATTGTTTTTGATACATTATTTTATACAATTATTTTCATACATTATTTATTATATATAAAATTATTTTTATTATATATATTTTATTATATTATTATTTCTATATATTATTTATTATATTATAAGTATTATTTCAAAATCTATATATTATTACCATATATTAATTCAAATTTGTATTATTAAATATTATGTATTGTTTTACATTTTTTATATATAATACGATATTTTAAAATGAATTTATTATAAATGTAAAGTCTTTTTTTATAAATACATGTATATTATAGGTTATAAATCATTCTTTTAAAAAAAAAACATATTAAATTTTTCATATGTATATATGTATTAACCTTTCTTAAAATTTGTCATTTTTTCATAATATCTATTTATTGTTTTTAAATACCTCATTCATTTTCTATTGACATTTTACCCTTTTTTTAGTTTTTTTAAGTTTTTATATCTTTCGTTCTTTTTAAAAAATGTTATAATTTACTCATATTTTTTATTTATCTTTTCAAATTATGTGTTTGTTTATTTTTGTTTAAGCATAGTTATTTTTACAATCCATTATTTTATGTTGTTATAAATCGTTTAAATTTGCATGAAATGTTAGTGTATATATTATGTAATTTATATTGTTTTAGTATTGATATCTCGTAATATGTTAATGTCATATTTTATTTGCATCATTGTTTTTTAAAATTTTTATTGAAAAGATTTTTTAATAAGGCAATGTTTTTGTGTTTAGAAATTCGGGAAATAGTGCCCTAACGTGCTGGGTTGCGATTTCCCATTTGCCTAAATACCTAGAATATCCTTTTAAATAAATTTTGTAAATTACGAGATGATTTTAGTTACGAGAATTTAGAAACATCATGTCCTAACGTGCTGGATGTGATGTTTATATTCTTTCAGAATAAAGGAATCTCAAATTTTAACTCAAATTGTTCAGATTTTAAAAAGGACCATACTTTTAAATCTTTTCAAAGTTTCGCCATTAGGACAAAAAACTAATCAATTGGTACCAATTTTGGGCGTTACGAGGGTGCTAATCCTTCCTCGTACGTAACTGACTCCCAAACCTGTTTTCTAAAAATCGTAGACCAAAATGTTTTATAAGGTGATCCAATCACACCTAAAAAGATTGGTGGCGTCCCCATTTTCATTTTTCTTAAAAAATTGACCCCGTTTTTCCCAAAAACCTTTAAAAATGGTTTTGACAATGTTAATATCTCCGTCGAGAATAAGAACAACTAATCCTAGGTTGATTTGACTCTAATCCGGCAGATTTTCGTCGTCCTATGTCTAGGATTGCGATCAACTCTGCTTAATTGTGTTGGATCTACTCTTACACAGGGACTTTTGCTCCTCTGTATAAGCACATTTGACTTAAATTAATATCCTAGAAATATCAATTCAAGAATTAAAAACACAATTAAGAACAAATCGAATATTTATCATATAGTTCAGATAACAATAACAAGATTCGTCTTAAGTTTCATCCCCCTTAGGTATTTGGGGGTTTAGTTCATGTTTATGAAAGAAAACATCTCAGAATAAAGAAAATAACAAAACAAAAAGAAAACCCAAAACTTCTGAAAGGATTGAAGGGAGATCTTCAGTCTTGATGTAGATCCTGGCTTCTGAGATGGATCAATCGGCTTCCTTCAAGTAATTCCCTGTCTTCTACTCTTAGTCTTGGCAGGGACAATGTTCTCTCTTTTAGTTGCCTCTTAGGGTCTTTATATAGAGTTTGGAATGTCTTTCTTAGCCCCTAAGTTCTTTTTCTGCGTGAAATTAAACTTCATCACGACAGGGACACGCCTATGTGACACGCCCGTGTAAGTCGAGTTTAGGACGTGTTCGAGCCTGTTTATGCGGCACGACCGTATGGTTTACTCGTGTAACGAACTCCAAGCCGTGTTCTTTCCTTGCTTTGCCCATTTTCTCTATTTTCGGCCCGCTTCTCGTTCTTTTCACTCTCCTATGCTCTCCTAAGTATAAAACATGAAATTAAAGGATTAGGAGCATCAAATTCCACAAATTCAATGATAATTCATCCATAAATGTGCTAAATGTGAGATAGAAATATGTATAATTTACAGTTTATCAACACTTCAAGTTTACTACCGGTGTATCCATCGACGTTTTCAATTATTCAAAAGGCAAAAGCTTGACTTGAAGAGATATGATTATGAAATGAATTATTATACGTGTTTGCCCGAATTACATGAAAATGATGATATCTAATATATGGAAATATGAGATGATGATATATGAACATAGAATTTGCTTGATGAATATGTCCATCCATGACTATAGAATTGTACACCTCGAGTGTACTATCCGTATGACATTGATATTTCAAATGATTAAATGAGCGAAGTTTTGACATGAAATAACCTATACTCGAGATGAAATATTATGAAAATGTACTTGAAATACCAGAACGTGATTTGTATATATTATATGATTACATGATGTGGAAAGTATATGTACATGGAAATTTGGCTATTGTTGAGCCCATACATGTTTCTTGTTGTTTGATTGAATTATATGACTAACAAGAGTGATGAAGATATATGTTAAGGCTCGCGATCAAATTGATTGAATATGCCTTTTATGTTTATCTTGAATATAAATGAATGGTAAGGTAATTACCATGTTATACGGACTTACTAAGCATTATATGCTTACTCTATTTTATTTTTCCCTGTTCTATAGTAATTTGGAAGCTCGATGGATTGGAAGCTCGACGAAGATCACTCACACTATCCACCGTCCTATTCCGATATATATGGTAAATCAATGAAGGTTATAATGGCATGTATAGGTTGATTAGCTAATGTTGGCTTGCAAATGTTTTGGATATTGCTAGCCATTGGAATGGTTTGTGTTGAACATGTTTTGATATGTATAAATGAAGCTATAATATGTTTGATGTGTGCTTAAATGGTTGATTAATAGATATCATGTTAACATGTATCATGAAACATGCATATAAGTGAATTTGATAAGTTAAGTAAGTTTGTATATTTATTTCCAAGACTAAGTAGATGTGAAAATGTATAGTCACTTGAGGTGCCTAAAGGTACATTGGTTAAAAGTGAAATTATGACATGTTTAAGACATGGTTTTGGTAGGTTTAAGAGCCTTAATATGGGTTGGGAATGTGTTTAAGTGTTAAAATGGATAGAAAGACAAGTTTGGGTGAGAAATAAGGCTTGGTAATAGCCATATTCTGTCCACACGGGCAGAGACATAGGCGTGTGTCTCAGCTGTGTTTGACACACAGCCTAGCATATGGGCATGTATTCTAGCCGTGTGTCCCCTGCATCTTAAAATTGAGAAACTGAATGCTCAAAATTAACCACACGGCCTGGCACACGGGCGTGTGACTTGGCCATGTGACCCCTACACCTAATTAAGTTGCAAGTCTGAGAGTTACACGGGTTAGGGACACGGGCATGTGCCTTACTTATATGCCACACAGCCTAATACACGGGTAAGTAACTTGGCCGTGTGAGCCACACTGCCTGACCACACGGGCATATGTGCCATGTACCTAGGAAAATTTTTAATGTTTCACAAAAAATTTTCTGAATTCCCAATTTGGTCCCGACTAAATTCTAATGTATATTTTGGGCCTCAAGGGCTCTTATACGGGACTTTATGATAGATTTCTGATATGAAAAATGTATGATGTGTAAAGTTTGTTAATTGTTCTGAAATTTTTGGTAATGTTTCGTAACCCTATTCTGGTGACAGGTACGGGTTAGGGGTGTTACAAAATCCCTCCAAATGGATTTCTTCACGTAACCCATCTATCTTAATGTCATGTAATTTATTAATCTAAATCCAAAATCTAAATTCCAGGTTAGTTAATGAATGAAGCACATTTGAACTACCTAAATTAAAATTTCTAAAATTTTAACACGATTGAAAACTAAATGAAGTAAATTTTAACAAACCCGAACAAAAAAAATCAAAAACATCACATACTTGTTAAGACTGAGTTCGTTGCTGGGTCAAGTGGCTAGGCTTTGGGAAACTGGGTAAATGATTGCGCGGTTATAGCCTCTAAGGAAAAGGAGGCACAATTGGTGTTTAGGGTTTTGAGAAATCAAAGAACAAACTGAGAAATAAAATAGAAGAACAGTAGAGAGGATTTTCTGGTATAAAATAGAAGAATAGGTTTTTAATTTTAGTTAAGCAAACAATAGGCTGAGAAAGGCTAAGAAAGAAAAGGGAATCGGGAAAGAAAAGAGAATCGGAGGAGAGAAATAAAATGGCATCATTTGCAAAAGAAAAGGGAATTTGGGGAGAAATAAAATAGCATCGTTTGCAAAAGAAAAGGAAAGCAGTTTGTATTAAAGAATAAAAACGGCGTCATTTTAATCAAAATTAAAAATTCGCGGCATTTATGGTAAAAACGTCGCTATTGCCTTTCCTTTTGCAGTATTTATGGTAAAAACACCGCTATTGCCTTACCTTTTGTGGCGTTTCATTTTGCGGTGTTTTTAAGAAAAACGCCACTCATGGTATATATTTGTGGTGTTTTCGGGACAAACACCACTAAAATTTAATTTGTTGTAATGTTAGGATAAGAATACCAAGCGTGGGAACATTAAGGTTCGATGTCAACTTCAACATATATATGTTAGCTTAATGGTTGGTTTCACGATATGGCCCAAATGTTAGGGCCTTTAAACCTCACAACCTGTTAAACTTATTTAAAAATTGGGTAAACCACAGAAATAGTTACTAAAGGAGTGTTCACTTTCTATTTTGGTTACTAAACTATTTGAAATCAAATTTTTTTCACCAAATATTACAATTTAATGGAATTGCTGAAGTTCTTTTTATTGGTCTAATAACAAATTTAGCCATCTATACACATTCTATTAATTTGATCCTAAATATAAAAAATTCATAAATTTAATGCTTAATGTTTACAAAATTTTTGTTTTTAGTTCAAATTCTACAGGAATTCAATAAATTTATGCAAAAAAGACAAATTTACAAAATTTAGGAAAAACTGCCTCGTTATTGTTATCTTTTACAGTTATTGAAGACAAACTTAGATTTATAAGCCGAAAGAAACTGTAGAAAAACATGCACGAAGATCATATGTATATGTATAACATAATGATATAACTTCATGGTGGTCTTTATTTTTTATATGAATATATATATCATAATGATATGTATAATTTCATTCTGTTATTTATTTATCCGAAACAAGTAAAATTGACATATACGCATGCTTGTTTGTTTTATTATTTTAGAAGTAATTATTTGATTTTGAGTAGTTTAGTAACCAAAATAGACAAAATTAAAAGTTCAGTGATCAAAATAGAACATATGCAATACTTCAGTGACCATTTCTGTCCTTTTCCTTTTAAAATTGGATAAATGATATTGGTAATTACCTAACTATTAGTTTGTTTTTTTTACACCCAATTTTGGAAAGTTATACAATGGCCATCCAACTATTCAATTTTTTTTCTTTTTTGGTCACCAGTCATTAAATGACTAACAAAAAGATAATGTATCAGGTTTCAAAATTGGCATAATAGCAACTTTAATCCTCAAACATTTATACATTGTGTCAATTTAGTATTGATTTAAAAAATTAACTCTCAACATTTATACATTATGTAATTGTTTCTTCTTGCAGGTTTTACTTTTCTTTATGGCCCTTTCACCTAAAAAGCTAAGAAAAAAAATTTATCAACTAAATTTGATTTAAAAAATACCAAAAATGGAAACACACAAAAACTCAATATCATAATTTTCACCTTTCCTCATTCTTTCCTCTTGATATTCCAATTCTCCATTGTTGGACTTAGCACTAATAGCTAAGATGACTCAAGTCTTGCCAATTTACTCTTCACCAATTTCATAAAATTCGCGCTTGAATTGCTCAACATCAATTTAATTTAGCTACTTTTGTTATTAATGACATCGTTGTTATCATCTCTAACAAACATAGAGAGCCTTGCCACTCATTCAATTAACCCACTATTAAAAGGAAAATGAAAGTGCCTTTGGAACAATCAACTTCCAGAGCTGGAGCCACAAGAAGCTTAGTCGAGTCTAAGAAGTGGATAACTTGAACAACTTAAGGATCCAAGAATTAAAATAGAGCCATGAATGAACTTGCATTATAGGTTGCCAAAGTCGACATCAAATGATGGATTTCACAATAAATAGGAGCAGTTAGAGTGCTACCACTTTGTCCTTTTGTGGCCCATCCTTTAAGTTGAACATAGATGAGACGCAATCCAGGCTCGAGCTTAGCTTCCTTGAGGACTGTGGCTAAGGATGAACATAATAGGTGGATTTGTAGGATTGAAAGAAATATTGATAGATGTAGTGATGAACAAGCAAAGTTATGGGTGATTTATGATGGTCTCCAATTGGCTTGGTCTGCCAAATGGACTAATATCATTGTCGAAACTGATTGTGCTCTAGCTATTGAAGCCCTTAATGATAGGCTCCGAGGATAGATGAATAGGGATTTGATTCTAAGAATTCAAGAACTTTGTAGAATAGATTGGAAGGTGAAAATTCATCAAGCTTTGAGGGAGGCAAATATTACTGCTCAGACTCTGGCTGGGTTGATGAAAGGATTCCTTTATGGTTCCCACGATTTCTAGGATTTACCTACAATGATTACTACTCAAACAAGGAATGATGGCCAAAATTTGTTTTATGATTCTAGTGTTTCTTTGTAATTGATCTTTCTCCTTTTCTACAAAAAGAATACTAAATGTATTTTTTGTTTCCTAAAATATTTACATATTCCCAAACTGTTATGAAATAATGAAAGGAAAGAACAAACTAAAGAGAAAATATCAATACAAAGAAGTGATACAATAGAATATAAACAAGAGAACTTTTATTTCATTTATTATGCATCTCTACAAGCCTTGTACATGCCTCTATTTATAGACCTTTTAACATAATACAATCCCTTAAGTTACAAAGAATAAGTAGAGCTTTAATTACTATATAAAACCCTCATAATTCCATTGGGGGTTGCTACAGTGGAGGTTACAACTTTGAGAGTTATGGACATCCATAATAAAGTAATATTTATAACACTCCCCCTTGGATGTCCATTACAGAAAACTGTACCTCATTAAAACCTTTATTAGGAAAAATCCTATGGAATAAAAACCTAATGAAGGAAAAAGAGTACACAATCTCCTATTACAAGTTGCCTCATTAAAAACCTTAACCAGGAAAACCCAGTGGGACAAAACCTTGGCTAAAGGAAAAGAGTACAACGTGTTTTAGACTCCCTCTAATGCCGACATCACATTATGTCTTTGAGTTGATGCATTCCAATCTTGTTTCGTAGTCTTTCAAATGTTGAAGTTGGCAATGCCTTAGTAAAAAAGATCTGCTAAATTATCACTAGAACGAATTTGTTGAACTTCTATGTCACCTTTCTTCTCAAGATCATGATTGAAAAATAATTTTGATGAAATATATTTAGTTCTGTCACCTTTGATATAACCACCCTTTAATTGAGCTATACAAGCGGCATTATCTTCGTATAAGATAGTTGGCATATTTTCCTGTAAAGGCAAATTACATATCTTCTGGATATGTTGGGTTAATAACCTTAGCCAAACACACTCTCGGCTTGCCTCATGTATTGCAATTATTTCAGCATGATTTGAAGAGGTAGCAGCTACTGTTTGCTTTGTCGAACGCCATGATATGGAAGTACCTCCACATGTAAATAAATATCCCATTTGAGATCGACCTTTATGTGGATCTGATAAATATCCAGCATTAGCATAACCAATTAATAGGAATTTTGAATCATTTGAATAAAATAACCCCATATCAATGGTCCCTTTAAGATATCTAAATATATGTTTAATTCCATTCCAATGTCTATGTGTTGGAGAAGAACTAAATCTTGCTAACAAGTTTACAGCAAAAGCTATATTAGGTTTTGTATTGTTTGTGAGATACATCAATGCTCCTATGGCACTTAGATATGGTACTTTAGGACCAAGAAATTCTTCACCATTCTCACAAGGACGAAATTGATCTTTATTCACATCTAAGGATTGTACAACCATCGGGGTACTCAATGGATATGCTTTATCCATATAAAATTTATTTAAGATCTTTTTCGTATAAGTTGACTGATGGACATGAATTCTATCTTTTAGATGCTCGATCTACAAGCCATGACAAAACTTTATTTTTCCAAGATCTTTCATCTCAAATTCTTCCTTTAAATAATTTACTTCATTTTAAAGTTCTTCAAGAGTTCCAATAATATTTAGATCATCAACATAAATAGCAATTATTACAAAGTTTGATTCAGACCTTTTTTATAAAAACACATGGGTAGTTTGGATCATTTTTATAACCTTTTTTTAACAAATATTCACTAAGATGATTGTACCACATACATCCAGATTGTTTTAATCCATATAAACTTTTTTTTAATCTGATTGAGCAATTTTCTCGGGAAACTCTATATCCTTCAGGGATTTTAAACCCTTCTGGAATTTTCATATAAATTTCACTATCAAGTGTACCGTACAAATAAGCTGTAACAACATCCATTAGACCATGTCAAGTTTTTCACGTACTGTTAGACTAATAAGGTATCTAAACGTGATTGCATCTACCACAGGAGAATATGTCCTTTCATAATCAATGTCGGGCCTTTGCCAAAATCCTTGTGCTCCAACTCATGATTTATATGTTATGATTTCATTTTTCTCATTTCTTTTTCACACAAATATCCATTTATATCCTACCGGCTTTACATATTTAGGTGTTTGGACTGTAGGTCCAAAAACCTTATGTTTAGAAAGTGAATTTAATTCTGCTTGAATTGCATCTTTTCATTTTGGCCAATCTTTTCTATTTCTACATTCCTCAATAGATTTAGGCTCAAGATCCTCATTTTCTTTTGCTATTTCAATAGAAACATTATAAGCGAAATTGTTGTCGACAACCATATTTTTCCAGTTCCATCTTTTTCCTGAAGTAACATAACTTATTGAGATTTCTTCGTTATTATTATTTTTAGGTACCTGAACCTCTTTTGGGGTTTTTTTGATTATTTATATCTTTGGCCTCTTCTTGGGCACTTGCCTCCACAATATTACCATATTGAATAATTGATCCTGTCCTTTTACAGGGATTTTTATCTTTGGAACCGATTGGCCTTCCACGCTTCAGACGTGGATTACTTTCTTTTGCACTAACAATTTGCCCTATTGGGATATCAATTTGTATTGGAGCATTTTCAGCTTGTATGTGAGATTTTGTAATTCTTTTTAGGTTAGTAAATGAATCTGGCAGTTGATTGGCAATCTTTTGCAAATGTATGATCCTTTGAACTTTTTGTTCACATTGACTTGTGCGAGGATCTAATTGAGATATTGATGATCCATTCCATATAATCTCTTTTAACAGTTGTATTTTCTCTCCCCCTAATGTTGGGAATGTTGTTTCATCAAAATGACAATTAATATACCTTGCAATAAATAAATCTCCAGTTAATGGTTCAACATATTTAATTATAAAAGGAGATCCATAACCAACATATATTCCCAACCTCCTTTGAGGACTCATCTTTGTATGTTGTGGTGGAGCAACATATACTGCACATCCAAAAATTCTAAGATGGGAAATATTTGGCTCCTAACAAAAAGGCAATTGCAATGGGGAGTACTTATTATAACTTGTTGGCCTTAATCGCATAAGTGCTGCCGCATGCAAAATAGCATATCCCCAAGCTATAACAGAGAATTTTATTGTCATAAGCAATGGTCGAGCTATTAGTTGAAGGCGTTTAATAAACGATTCAGTTAAACCATTTCGTGTATGAACATGAGCTACAAGATGTTCAACTTTTATCCCAATTGGCATACAATAATCATTAAAAGTGTAACGCCCTAATTTTGGGCCTAGTAGGAATGGACCTTGTGCTTGGGAGCCGCTAGAGAGCTGCATGTAAAAGTTTATGTGTGCATGAATTATATAAATGAAGGCTTGTTTCAGTGGATTAAGGGTCCTGAGAAGTGTTGGAAAAGTCCTGGGTTCAAACCTACGCTTAAGCAAAAATTTTGGTTTTAAGTGGATAAAACCCTGGATGTTTGGAAGTAGGCCTTTTAAATTATTTGTTAAAAAAATGACATAAGAAAGCATGTGGTCTAGTGGTTGTGGCGTCATTAAGGTTGTAAGGGAACTTGGGTTCAAGTCTTGGCTCTTGCATTTTATTTTGTTTTTCTTTTAAAGGAACCTGGACTTTTGCCTATAGACTTCATAAGTAATTATGGATAAAATGGGACACAAAAAGAGCTTGTGGCTTGGTGGCAAGGTGGCGTGCAGTTCTGCTGGGGGACTGGTGTTCGAATCCCATTGTAAGCAAAAAGGGTACTTATTTTGCACCTGTGCCGTGTAAGTGGTTGTAATTGTTTAAAACTCTACTCGGTAGAGGTTTGAAGTGGTCTTGGAATTTGAATGTGTGGTGAGAATCGGTTAAGGAGTGATTTATGGAGAAATTTAAGGAGATAATCGTGGGTTTGAATAGGTAGGTGTTGTAACCGAGTTGGACTTTGTGAGTGTGACAAATTCATTATAGAGTGGTGAGTGCCATATGTAGTCATTGTAGTGGTATTGCCGAATAGTGTTGAGCTTTCTTTTTGGCATTTTCTTGTAGTCTTTTGTGCCGGATATTAGATCTTTTTTTGGCTAAACTGTGATTTTTTTTCGTTCTTACTCAAAAGCCGACTCTCTCCTTTTGGCTCATAACTAGAAAACATATTTTTTTTCATCCATCTCACTTATCAACCTTAAGTTTTTCCTAAGCCTTGTTTAAGCTGAATAGTAAGCTTCTTCTCTTCTAATTCTCGTCTTTTCTAATTAACAAATCATAGCCGAATACTCCTTCTCTCTATTTCTCTTTCTTTGTTTTTCATCTTTAGCAACCTTGCGTGTTCTTTCTTAGTCTGTGATTAAGCCAAATATTAATTATTTTTTTTCCTACTTCTTCTTTTCTTTTTCGGTCGACTCTTGATTTTTGTTATTGACCGATTCTCTCCCTCCCCATCTGCTTCTTTCTACATTGATAAGGTTTGTGGTTTATTGGCCGAATGTTGTGGCCGAACTTCTCTTCTCTCCTAACGCCGTTTCTTTTGATCTAAAAGAGGGTGTAAACCGAATGCTAATCTATTCTTTTCTTCATCTATTTCTCCAGCCTCTGAAGTGTCGAATCTGCTCTTCTCTTGAGGGTTGACAGAGTTCGATCTATCTGTTAGCTGATTGATTAGGGGTAAGTGATGTGTGTTTTCAATATGGCCGAATGTCTAGTTCCCTTGTTCGCCGTTTGTTTTCTTAGGATAGTATTTGTTTAACTTAGTTTTGATATTGATGTTTAGTAGATAATGTTTATGGTACAGATAAACCACAAGGAGATGTGACCGATTCATAATCAAACGACTTAGGAAGTATAGGCCGATTCAGTCAAGGTAGGTTTTAGTCTTGGGTTCGGTTTCTGGATTGGAAAGGCATGTTAACTCTTATGGAATGGTTAATCAAGTACTTTAATCAAATATAGGTTCTATGCGTGTGGGCTATGACGTTTCTCTCCATCAAGGTGTGTATCTCTACCCTGTCTTTGACAGTCGACTGAAAAGCCAAAAGTGTGTATTCATAGCCTTGTTTATCTGCGAATCAACAAAAGCCGAAAAGTTGGAATGCCGAAACCTCGACATTCAAGGCCTCACGAGCGTACGAACGCACGTAGGTTGAACCGAGCCCATAAAATATGGGCGATAGGGTGAAGGGGCCGCCACGAGTGTTCTCGTGGTCTTGGGCCGTTATGGGCCTCGATGGGCCAGATGGGCTCGATAGGCTCGTGGGCCCATTGGTGTAAATCTGACTGTTAGGTGGAAAAAAGTGAGCCTTGTCATGTCGCGTACATGGTATAGGCCGATTTGGGCCTCAATGGGCTGAGCTGGGTCATGTGCGCCTGATGAGCTTGTAGGCCTACACGGATAAATTGTATGTTATGTGATTAATTTTGGGCTTAACGGGCCAAATGTACATGTGGGCCCCACTTGGGCCGAGTATTGGGCCTTAGGCCCATTTAGACCGCTATGTTTATTTAGGTTACTGAAGTCATTCGAGACGACAGTAGACCTCTTGAAAGGTTGCAAAATTACCGAAATACCCTTGCAGTGCAAAATTACCGAAATACCATTGTAGTGTAATTTAACTATAATTGAATGATTATCAAATGAACGATTTGAATGTGATTATATGACCGATTATAGGCATGACATATTGCATACATGTTGCATGGGTTGGGATATTGTACGAAGGCAGATCTAATCTGATAGAGTTGCACGGGTCGCGCAAGACGACTGTGGACCCGCTGATAGCTTAGAGCCGTCTATTTGTATTGATCTGGTAAAGTCCCACGGGTCGTCCGAGACGACTGTGGACTTACCGACGGCTTTAAGCCACTTAATCTATTTATGGCTTTGTGCCAACCTAATTAAGGCTTTGTGCCAATTGATGGCTTTGTGCCGAATATGTTACCGTGATTGATGGCTTTGTGCCAAATATATTACCATGATTGATGGCTTTGTGCCGATATTAGAGGCTTTGTGCCATTAATGATAGCTTTGTGCCACACATATTATCGAAGGCTTAGTGTCGTTCTTGTTGCCAAAAGATCGTGTTCGTTACTAAAGGCTTTGTGTCGTATTTATGGCTTTGTGCCATCTTGTTAATGGTTTATAACCATTTTGATTATGGCTCTGTGTCATTCTGTCTATGGTTTTGAACCATTCTGTTGACTTAGTGCCGCAACCGGTGCTAAGCTTGATGTGTTGGATGGGTGGGTTGATTTTATCCCTACAGACTGTGCAGGGTTGGATGGAGGCAAGTGTAGGGTTGGATAGGGTTAACACATAACATGCATCATACATCATTCATTTGATTCTGTTCTGATATGGGCTAGGCCAATTGATTCTGCTATGGGTTGTGACCTAAGTCATAATGTGTTGGGCTTTGGCCCACATATGTTCTGTTTTATAATATGTAATAGGCTAAGGCCCATCTGTTATTGTCTTCTGGACTGAGCTTGGGCCCAGTTGTTACTGTTCTTGTATGACTGTCTAATCTTTATCAGTGCTACGAGGGACTCGAAGATGGCCACACAACAGCTTTTGTTTTCCATTTACGTTTGGTTACTTTTAAGCACTTTGATTTTTTATTTGGGTTGTAATAAGGCCTCTCTTAATTTCCAGACTTTTTAGATTTGGATTTATTGTTTGTTTTGAACTGTATCTGTTAGAAGTAGAACACGGTTTTCCAAAAATGATAACTATTTTGAAAATATCACGATTCTGCAAAACCTCGTAAAAGCTTCCGCAAATTTGGTTTTCAAAGATAACAACATTTTTTATTAAGGGATTAACTTTTCAGTGAGCCACGTTTGAAAATAACTAACGAAAACTGGGGTTTTTACAAGTTTCAAATGACAAGATTTTTTAAATAATAAGAAGGGTTTTCAATGAGAACATGGTTTTTAAAAAACGCTTCAATGTGACACGCCAGATTCGGTCCTAACGTCTAGGCTGGGTTTAGGGTGTTACAAAAAGCTTGGGATGTAAACTCACCAGTATTATCAAGACGAATAGTTTTGATTGTATAATCTGGAACTTGTGCTCTTAATCGGATTATTTGAGCAAGTAGTCTTACAAACGCCAGGTTGTGAGTCGATAATAAACACACATGTGACCATATACTAGATGCATCTATTAATACCATAAAATATCTGAATGGTCCACATGGTGGATGAATGGGCCCACATATATCACCTTGAATACATTCCAGAAATGCGAGAGATTCAATCCCAACTTTAGCTGGTGATGGCTTAATAAACAATTTTCCTTGAGAACAAGTGACACAAGATAAATTCTTGAATTCAAGAATCTTTTGGTTCTTTAATGGGTGTCTAATTAAATTCTCAACGATTCTTTGCATCATAATAGATCTAGGATGGCCTAATCGGTAATGCCAGATAGTAAAAGTATGTGGTTCTACAAACTTCTGGTTTGTAGTAACATGTAACTCAATTGTACTAATATGTGTATAATATAAACCTGATGAAAAATCAGGTAGCCTTTCCAAAACATATTTCTTTCCACATTCAACATTTGTAATATATAGATATTCAATATTTTTCTCATTCATAGTCTCAATATGATATCCATTAAGATAAACATCTTTAAAACTCAATAAATTTCTTTGAGACTTAGTGAAATATAAAGCATCATCAATGACAAATTTTGTACCTTTAGGTAATAATATAATAGCTCTTCCAGAGCCTTCAATAAGTTTTGAACTACCCGATATTGTATTAACATGGGCATTACTCATTGTCAAATGAGAAAAATATTTTTTATCTTTGAGTATCGTATGTGTTGTAGCACTATTTGCAAGACACAAGTCTCCATTGATTTTGGGTCCATCAAAATTTTGTTGAATATTAATATTCTTCATAAAAACAAACAAAATATAATATGAGAAACATTGTAAATATTTATTAAATATATAAATTATTCTTTATGCAAGAAAATAAAATATACTTAAAACAATATAAAAATGTCAAAATAACATAAATTTTTTTTCTAATTATTCTCAAAGAAATTTGCCACATCTCAGTGAGTTATATTATTAAGGTCATTAAATTTATCACCCTAGTAGACATGGTCAGTTTTAATATTATAATGAATATATTCATCTTTTGCCTCTATTTCATCATTTTGGAATATAAAATTTGTCTCCATATGCTTTCCTTCTTTTTAATGGATGCTTGATAAAGTTTCACTAAATGCTCAGACGTACGACAGGTACGTGACCAATGCCCCTTCATACCACATCAGTAGCATATATTTTCAACAGTCTTTGAAGGATTATTTTGACCACTTCTTTCTTGTCTTTCATTGTTATTCTTTTTTTGGTGGTTAGAAGTATCATTTTTATTACCACCATGATAATGATTACTAATACGTCCTCGACCACGTTCCCCACCATGTCTACGACCACGACCGCGACCTCTATATTTTCTATTTTCATAATTATTGTGTACTGCTACATTCACTTCAGGGAATGGTGCAGAACCAGTGGGACGAATTCCATGATTTTTCATCAATAGCTCATTATTTTGTTCAGCCACCAAAGGCATGAAATCAATTCAGAATACCTTTTAAAACCTTTTTCACGGTATTGCTGCTGCAGGAGCACATTAGTAGCGTGAAAGGTTGAAAATGTTTTCTCTAACAAGTCGTCATTAGTTATGTTTTCTCCACATAATTTTGGTTGAGAACTAATTTTGAAAAGTTCTGAATTGTATTCACTTACAATTTTAAAATATTGCAACCATAAGTCCATCCAATCATAACGAGCTTTAGGGAGTATCACAGTTTTTTGATGGTCAAATCGTTCTTTCAAATTTTTCCACAACTCAAGAGGGTCTTTCACTGTGAGATATTCCACTTTTAATCCTTCATGCAGATGATGACAGATAAAAATCATTGCTATTGCCTTCTCTTGAATAGATGCTTCTTTCTCTGCTAATATAGTATTTCCTAGACCTTTAGCATCTAGGTGAATTTCAACATCTAACACCCATGACAAATAATTCTTGCCTGAGATGTCTAAGGCTGCAAATTCAAGTTTGGCAAGATTTGACATTATAATCACTTGAATCAAAATAATAAAAAATAAAAAATATTAGTAAAATAATAAGTATTCTGAATCGTAAAATAATTCAATTATATATACCAAATTTGCTAAATAATAATATATATGTCAAATATTGACATAGAAAGGAATAGTTATAATAATAACTTAACACAAATTACATTAATTGAAATTTATTTTAATAAAAGAATGTATATATAATTATCATTATTAGATTTTAGTTGTAAAAATAAAAGTGCAAATGTTACCCAAAGCAAATATTTCATCTAGAAAATAAAATAAAATAATTATGAAAATATGTATACCGTATATAGTTTAACAAGAGTTAAACGGGCAAGTTATATAAAGTTGAAATGACGTGAACTTCACTATAAACTCGTAGAAGCTCATGCTGATAACGTGTTATGAAATAATGAAAGGAAAGAACAAACTAAAGAGAAAATATCAATACAAAAAAGTGATACCATAGAAGATAAACAAGAGAACTTTTATTTCATTTATTGTGCATCTCTACAAGCCTTGTACATGCCTCTATTTATAGATCTTCTAACATAATACAATCCCTTAAGTTACAAAGAATAAATAGAGGTTTAATTACTATATAAAACTCTCATAATTCTATTGGGGGTTGCTACAATGAAGGTTACAACTTTGAGAGTTATGGACATCCATAAGAAAGTAATATTTATAACACAAACAACTGATACATGTTTAATTGCTATAATTTAATATATAACGTCAAACTATTGATTTAGTGGAATAAACAATTTTAAACATTAAAACAATCTTAAATGGTACATGCAACCTAAAGAAGCAAAGTTAGAACTCGAAGTTTCTTTCTTTGTTATTGTTTATTCTTTTATATAATATTAGTGTTTTTTATTCAAGCAAGGTATGAGATGATTGTATATATTATATTAATTTAAATATATTAAATTAACCCATGTAATTGTTTAAATATACTCAATTTAAATAAATTAAAATAAAGTAATTGACAAATAATATATTCAAAAAAATATGTGTTATTAAAAGAATTTGTAAAGTGCTGGAAATATACTACTGCAGAACAAAACCATTAACACTGACAGGAAATCAAACTCGTTGGATCTAGTGCCTTAAGTGTAGTATTTTCGTCAATATACACTTGTAATTGTTTTTGAACAGATTGGTTAATAAAACAAATTAATTGATTATATTAATATACTTTTTATAATTGTCCTCATATGGTTTTTGCATGTAAAGCAAAATGGAAGCAAATGTTGCTCATTGGTTGTCTAAATGTTTAACTAATACTAAGCGGTATTACGTGGTTGGATCATAGTACAAAAAGATAGCTTGTATTAGTAGACGAACCTAAATATGTATTTAGTCTAATAGGAAATGAGCAAATCGATTGAAAAACTAATATGTCATCTATCAAGTCCAATTGGGGAGGTATCTTGTCTTGGGTATAAGAGTAGATGACTCCCAGAAGGTAGAGACATAGATGTGACTGAATGAACTGACAATACATCGGACAGGACCCAAGCAAAATAGATCCTGAATCCTTTTATAAATTTTTATCCACTTGTGATGTTCATAGTGTGACATACGTAAATCTGGAGTAGATGGCGGACTTTGTATGCGTGACTCATACATTTTGATGAAAGTAAAAGCTTGAGTTCAAATAGATAAGGAATCAAAAGCTAGTGCGTTAGGTGTACGACTTTTGTAGTATGTAGCGTCATTCACAATAGTGAAATTCATAGCCCAAGACATTAGTAAATGATACCCTCTCATTGGCATTTCATGGTTGATGAAAATTAAACATGGCCACGGGTCGTCCGTCTTTGTGATGGATGATTTAATCACTATTTGATAGTGATTAAATTTTCATGAAAGAAGATATAATGGTTACCATGAGATAAAATAGGATCATATTGGGAGTGCGAATATTATCCCCAAAAGATTAATGATATCATATAAGGGTAACACATTTATGGCAATGTCATTATACGAGCATTGAGTAGTTGCTTTCGTAATGATACGTCGTTGTAGAGAGCTCAGTCATGATACTATAGTGGAATGACTTCATCACTAAATGAGATTATAATTAATAGGCGAAAATTTGAAACTTAATTATAAATCATTTGAGTCTTAACTACATATGTCCAATCGGTCTTTCCGCTAGCTTGCTGAAACAAAAAATGAATTGCATGTTTGGATAAAAATGAACAGAATGAATAGAAAAACAGAAATGGGAAACATTCAAGAATGATTATGGTTTTCTCCAAAATGGAGAAATAGAATCATTTGGAAATGAATGTAGGTTTCTAAAAATGGAAATGAAAATGAAAATAAAAATTTGCAATCCTATTTAGGATTACTTAAAAATGATGGAATAATGAGTTTTTGTTTGTAACACCCCTTACCCGTATCCGACGTCGGGATATGGTACGAGGCGTTACCCTACTAAAACACATACAAATATTCAAACTTAAGCCAACAAAATGTGTCCCAATTTAAAACTTTTTCAAACATTGTCCTACGGTCCTTCAGATAAGCCTACAAGGCCTAAATCATGGTTTGGAAATGATTCACGACCATTTCAGGCAGTTAGGAAACTTTCAAGAAAATTCACTAAAAAAAAGGCACATGCTCGTATGGAAGGGCAACACGCCCATGTGGCCTCTAGACATGGCCGTGCTGATGGCCTGTGTGCTTCATATGGCCTACGCACCTAAGGACACGCCCGTGCCTCTCGTCCGTGTGGATTTATTTTCTAACATCAAACTACAGGGGTTTTCACAAGGCCATGACATGCCTGTGTCGTGGTTTGTGTGCAAAAACCTTGACATTCTATTTCTGACGTCAGCAATCACACGGCCATGACACATACCCGTGTGCTAGACCGTGTCCTTCAAATAGTTGAGACACATGGCCATGTCATAGCCCTTGTGTTTACTACTAGGCATTTAATTCTACCAAATCAAGGTGCAGGGGATACACGGCCTAACCACATGTCCGTGGGGTAGACCGTGTGTCACACACGACCTACCCGTGTCGACAATATAAGGCTATCTACCAAGCTTATTGCCACCCTAAAACAAAGTCAAAAACATACCCAAGCATACCAAGACTCCAAAACTCAGCCAATGGCCATGATTTGGCATTCCCAGAACTTCACCAAATCATTTCAATCAAATATCTATACAATCACCCTAACATCCTTGTTCATCCAAACAAATTGCACTTTAATTAAAAAAACAACATTTGCATTTATCAACCAATAGTAAATATTAGCCAATACCTTTGGCCTTATACAAAATGAGGTACTTCAAAAAGTCAAGCCAACACAATCTGCCCAAAAATAAAATGACACTAAACAAAAGAATAAAATCCTATACTTGCCATATTCTCAAAATGCTAAAACTAACTATACCAAGTGCTTTGGATGATAGTGTGAACGAAGCCTCCAATGTACTTTGATCCATGAGCTAACTAGGCGGCACTATAAGAAAACAGAAAGGAGAGGGGGTAAGCATAAAGCTTAGTAAGTTATAAGTAAATAAATAACAACAATTTACTATGTTATAACATGTTTTCAATACATCACAATTTATGCATAATATAAGGAATGACCACAAACATAACTTACTCGTTTCCATCATTTACTAATCATACGACATACTAGGGAGCTCACGTTACACACATTACACTTAGGTACCTGCAACACTCGCAAAAGTCATCACAATATCTCTCAACTTAACATTAACTTTAGATTTTCCTATTGGACTTTTTAGAATACGAAAAGATATTCAATGAGCCTCCAACGTAGGGTATCAAGCCAATGCCATGTCCTAGACATGATCTTATACTAGCTCACATATCAAGTCGATGCCATGTCCCAGACATGGCCTTACACTGACTCTTAATGTATTGAGGCCGATGCCATGTCTCAGACATGGTCTTACACTAGCTTGCCTGACGAGGCCGATGCCATGCCCAAACATGGTCTTACACTAGCACTCGTATCAACGCCGATGCCATGTCCCAGACATGGTCTTACACTGGCTAGCACATATCCGTCTCGATGCCATGTCTCAGACATGGTCTTACACTAGCTCTCGTATATCCCTAGTATCTTGGCAAAGAATATCCAATCTATTCATACAGTTCAACCGGGCTTAATCACATAAATTTTTATTAGTGCATTACTCTAATCATTAATTATCATTTCAAGCTCGATATCGTTCTCATGCATAACTCATAGTCACAATTAATCATTTTATGTCAATTCAATGATTTCATGCATAATTATAGTAAAGTTGTATTATTTACCTACAACTTACCTCGGATTACAAAATATAGACGAATGGTCTATTTATTGTATTTGATTGGCCTTCCCCCGATCTAGGTTCAGATTTTGTAACTCTTGATCTATAACAATAAAAATTCACTAATTTAATCACTATTTTAATCTAAACAATTCAAAAATCATAATTTGGAAAAATGACCATTTTGCCCCTAGGCTTTTACAAAATGACCATTTTACCCCTAAGCTCGAAAATTTATTTTTATCGAATTTTCTTATTCACCAAGCCTAACCGAACTCTTTTCACTTATGCCAACCCAAAATTCCCATTGTTTCACACAATTACTCTTTATTTTACAACTTCTATAACTAAGTTCAATCTAAGTGTTTCCATGCAAACTCTTTCACAAAAGTTATTTATTTAACAACTATGATTCATTTTCTTCCATAAAATTTCAGCCAAAAGTACAAAATTTATTAAGAAAAGACCTTAAAATCACTTACTTGCAAGAGAGGTAGGTGGCTGAAGTTTTTGAAGCTCCAAATGGCTATTCCATGGTGATTTTCGGTGGAAAAAGGAAAAGAGTAAGAAGATGAAACCTTTTTTTTATATATTTTATTCAATTTTAACCAATTTAATCACCTGATGCCACTTAAAATTTGACTTTTCCAAGCCTATTGTCTCCTATGGCCAGCCATGCCTTTGCTAAAGTTCTAATTGCCCTTTAAACAGCCCACATTTTGGTTCTCAAGCTATTTAACACCTTTAACTAATAAAACAAAATTTTTAGCTTCTATGCGATTAAGTCATTTTTCGAAATTGAGTAAACAATTGCTAAAATTAATTCACCAATTTTTTCATGCACTCTTAAAAACATGACATAACTCATAATAAAATATTGAAAATAATTTGGTCCAACCTCAGATTAGTGGTCCCGAAACCACTGTTTCGACTAGCCCCTAAATCGAGCTGTTACAATTCTCCCCCTTAGGGATTTTCATCCTAGAAAATCTTACTAGTGAAAAAATTCAGATATTGATCCTTCATAGTCTCCTCGGGCTCCCAAGTGGCCACTTCGACTCCATGTCTATACCATAATACCTTCACTAGCGCTATGCTCTTATTTTTCAATTGCTTGACTTCCTGAGCCAAAATCTTAACCGGTTCTTCACCATAGGTCATATCCGGTTGAATCTCAACCTCAGTCAGTATAATTACATGTGAGGCGTCTAAACGGTATCGACGTAACATAGATACATGGAAAACATTGTGGATTTTATCTAACTCCCAAGGCAATGCTAATCGGTATGCTACCGGTCCAATTCTCTCAGTCACCTCGTATGGTCTGATAAATCGCGGACTCAGCTTGCCTTTCCTACTGAATTTGAGGAATTTTTTCCATGGAGACACTTTCAAAAACACCTTATCCCTGACTTGATACTCAATCTCTTTCTGTTTCAAATCCACGTAGGATTTCTATCTATCCGTAGCGGCATTTAAGTAGTCACGAATCACCTTAACTTTGTCTTCAGTTTCTTTGACTAAATCGACTCCGTGTATCTGATTCTCTTTAAGTTCCAACCAATACAAGGGTGCTCAGCACTGGCGCCCATACAAAGCCTCATAAGGCACCATCTTAAAACTTGATTGATAACTGTTGTTGTAGGCGAATTCAACTAGTGGTAAGTCCATAAATACCGCAGGAGCATTTGTCATGCCAAAGGGTATGACGAGGAACTCATAGTGGTCGTACCTCATCTGAAAGGTAGTTTTCAGCACATCTTATTCTTAGACTCTCAACTGGTAATACCCCGACCTTAGATCTATCTTAGAAAACACGGTTGCTCCTCTCAGTTGATCAAACAAGTCATCGATCCTCAGTAAAGGATACTTATTCTTCACTGTAACCTTGTTGAGCTGACGGTATTCTATGCACAATCTCATTGAGCCATTATTTTTCTTTACGAATAATACCGGAGCTCCCCACGGAGAATAACTCGGTCTCATAAAACCCTTATCCGTTAATTCTTGCAACTGAGCCTTTAATTCCTTAAGTTTAGTTGGAGCCATCGTATATGGAGCGATCGAGATAGGTGTCATACTAGGGACCAACTCTATACCAAACTCAACTTCCCTCTCTGGTGGTAATCCGGGTAACTCTTTTGGAAACACATCCGGATACTCGCATACCACTGGCATTGAATCAATTTTTACCTTCGACAATTGGGTATACAAGCGAGATACGACTCATACCTTTTTCCCAAGTAGCTCTAAGCTATCATACAAGACATTACTACCAGCAAGCCATCCGATTCGCCTGATTCAACTTAAAGAACATCCCCTATTTCACATTTCATCTCAATAAACTTTCTTATACAATTTACCACTACATCATGGGCAATCAACCAATCCATACCAAGGATTATATCAAATTCATCGAACGAAAATAACATTAAGTTAGCCAAAAAGCAATGACCTCTAATTATCAAGGGACAATTCTTACACACATGATCAACTCGTACATGCTAGCCTAGTGGGTTTGACACCTTCACTACAAACTCGATTGACTCGACTAGCATTTTCGTTCTAGACACCAATTTCATGCAAATATAGGAATGGTTGTCCCCAGATCAATCAAAGCTATCACAGGTATATTATAGATAGAAAAGGTACCCGTAATCACGTCGAGAGATGAAGTTTCTTCACAAGCACAAATGGCGTAGGTCATCACAGGCACTCTGCCCTTTAACCTCGCTGCGGAATCTTTAGGGGCACCTCGACTACTAGCCCCACTACCCTAGTTCTTCTATGGTCTACCCCTCGAAGGAGCACTACTCGCTCTCACCTTTTGCTTTTTATTACCCTCATCCATCTCAGGACACATTGTGAGCACTAGGTCTATTCGGTCGAGTACTACCAACACTCGCAATAGAGGTAGTCTGAGCTTTGGGCACCGTATGCTGCTTATTCTTACTTCTTTCCGAATATCCTACCGAAGCATTGGATCAAGTGGTAAACTCTCTAGATCTCTTGGATGAGGATTGATGCGATTTCCCCATCTGTCTTTTCTTTGAGTCCCGAGACTCCATATCAATTTTTCTCTTCTTCTTGGCCAACTCTTCGGCCTTACAAGCTCTATCAATGAGCACTACAAATTCTTTTAACTCTAGGATGCCCACTAGGAAATGAATGTCCTCATTCAGACCGTCTTTGAACCGTCTACACATCGTAGCCTCGGTAGATACGCACTCTTGAGCGTACTTGCTGAGCCTTACGAACTCGCGCTCATATTTTGTCACTGTCATTCAGCTTTGCTTAAGTTCTAGAAACTCCTTCTTCTTCTGGTCAACGAACCTCTGACTGATATACATTTTACGGAACTCCTCCAAAAATAATTCCCAAGTCGCACTCTCTTTCGATACAACCGACACAAGAGTATTCCACCATTGGTAGGCCGAATCTTGCAGAAGTGGCACTACGCATTTTATGCACTCTTTAAGCGTGCATGATGGCTCATTGAACACTCTAATGGTGTTCTCTAACTAGAACTTGGCTCTCTCCGAGTCATCATTTTTATTTTCTCGAAATTCTTCGACCCCATGTTTTCTAATTCTATCAATTAGGGGCTTCTCCCTTCTAAACATATCTGCTCCTTGAGGAGCTGCAGGGATAGACTGAGGAATCGGTGGAGATGGGGGAGATGGAGTATTCGGATTTGCTCGAATGTACTCCGTATACCAAGCGTTCTTTATTTGGAGGTAGGCTTTTCTAGTCCTTCCGCCCTGACTCATCATCACGGGCCTGGTTTCAACTATTGCAGTCCCTTCAGCGGGAGCCAGCGCGCTACTTTCCACGTCATCCTCCATAGCTCCTTCAGGATCCATTTACTCTATGAAAAATACAATTTATAATTGTCAGGAGTCGTCACACTATCATATTATAATTATGGCATTTATAGCTAGAACCGTACACAAGCTAGGTTAGTCTTAGAATCGACTAAACCATAGCTCTGATACCACTGAATGTAACACTCCTTACCCGCATCCGATGTGGGATAGGGTACGAGGCGTTACCTTACTAAAACACATGCAAACATTCAAACTTAAGCCAACGAAATGCGTCCCAATTTAAAACTTTTTGAAACACTGTCCTACGGTCCTTCATATAGGCCTACGAAGCCTAAATCATGGTTTGGAAATGATTCGAGACCATTTCAGATACTTAGGAAACTTTTAAGAAAATCCACTAAATAATAAGGCACACGCCTGTGTGGAAGGGCAACACGTCCGTATGGCCTCTAGACATGGCCGTGTTGATGGCCTGTGTGTACACACGGCCTAAGCACCTGACAACACGCCCGTGCCCCTCGTCTGTTTGGATTTATTTTCTAACATCGAACCTACAGGGGTTTTCACATGCTATGACATGCCCGTGTCGCGGTCTGTGTACAAAAACCTTGACACTCTGTTTCTGACGTCAACAATCACACGGTCGTGGCACACACCCGTGTGCTAGGCCGTGTCCTTCATACAGTTGAGACACACGGTCATTTCTCAGCCCGTGTGTTTACTACTAGGCATTTAATTCTACCAAATCAAGGTGCAGGGGATGCACGGCCTAACCACACTCCCGTGGGGTAGACTGTGTGTCACACACGACCTAGACACACGCCCGTGTAGACAATATAAGGCTATCTACCAAGCCTATTGCCACCCTGAAACAAAGTCAAATACATACCCAAGCATATCAAGACACCAATACTCAACTAATGGCTATAATTTGGCATTCCCACAACTTAACCAAAGAAATTCAATCAAATATCTATACAATCACTCTAACATCCTTGTTTATCCAAACAACTTGCACTTTCATTAAAAACAACAACATTTGCATTTATCAATCAATAGTAAATATTAGTCAATACCTTTGGCCTTATACAAAATGAGGTACTTCAAAAAGTCAAGCCAACACCATTGGCCCAAAAATAAAATGACACTAAACAAACGAATAAAATCCTATACATGCTATATTCTCAGAATGCTAAAACTAACTATACCAAGTGCTTTGGATGATAGTGTGAACGAAGCCTCCGACGTACTTTGATCTACGAGCTAACTAGGAGGCACTATAAGAAAACGGAAAGGAGAGGGGGTAAGCATAAAGCTTAGTAAGTTATAAGTAAATAAATAACAACAATTTACTATGTTATAACATGTTTTCAATACATCACAATTTATGCATAATACAAGGAATGACCACAAACATAACTTACTCGTTTCCATCCTTTACTAATCATACAACATACTAGGGAGCTCACAATACATACATTACACTTAGGTACCTGCACCACTCGCAAAAGTCATCACAATATCTCTCAACTTAACATTAACTTTAGATTTTCCCATTGGACTTTTTAGAATACGAAAAGATATTCAATGAGCCTCCAACGTAAGGTATCAAGCCAATGCCATGTCCCAGACCTGGTCTTACACTAGCTCATATATCAAGTCGATGCCATGTCCCAGACATGGCCTTACACTGACTCTCAATGTATTGAGGCCGATGCCATATCCCAGACATGGTCTTACACTGGCTCTCCTCTATCCATGCCAATGCCATGTCCCAGGCATAGTCTTACACTAGCTTGCCTGACGAGGCCGATGCCATTTCCCAGACATAGTCTTACACTAGCACTTGTATCAACGCCGATGCCATGTCCCAGACATGGTCTTACACTGGCTAGTACATACCCGTGTCGATGCCATGTCCTAGACATAGTCTTACGCTAGCTCTCGTATATCCCTAGTATCTTGGTAAAGAATATCCAATCTATTCATACAGTTCAACCGGGATTTAATCACATAAATTTTTATCAGTGCATTACTCTAATCATAAATTATCATTTCAAGCTTGATATCGTTCTCATGCATAACTCATGTCACAATTAATCATTTTATCTCAATTCAATGATTTCATGCTTAATTATAGTAAAGTTGTATTATTTACCTACAACTTACCTCGGATTACAAAATATAGGTGAATGGTCGATTTATCCTATTTGATTGGCCTTCCCCTAGTCTAGGTTCGAATTTTGTAACTCTTGATCTATAATAATAAAAATTCACTAATTTAATCATATTTTAATCTAAACAATTCAAAAATTATAATTTGGAAAAATGACCATTTTGCCCCTAGACTTTGGCAAAATGACCATTTTACCCCTAAACTCGAAAATTTATTTTTATCGAATTTCCTTATTCACCAAGCCTAATCGAACTCTTTTCACTCTTATGGCAACCCAAAATTCCCATTATTTCA
Organism: Gossypium stocksii; assembly: GCA_020496765.1. Lineage (NCBI taxonomy): Eukaryota > Viridiplantae > Streptophyta > Magnoliopsida > Malvales > Malvaceae > Gossypium > Gossypium stocksii. Next base: position 96,901,075 of record CM035629.1, on the reverse strand, counting down.
CAGAATTAGTCTTTGTTTTACAACTTCTACAACTAAGTCCAATCTAAGTGTTTCAATGCAAACTCTTTCACAAAAGTTATTTATTTAACAACTATGATTCATTTTCTTCCATAAAATTTCAGCCAACAACACAAAGACTTTCATGGTAAAACCCTAAACTTTCCACCATTTTGCAAAATGGTCCCCTCATTTGATAGCTCATGTTATAAGGGTCCCAAAAGTAAAAAATTTATTAAGAAAAGACCTTAAAATCACTGACTTGCAAGTGAGATGGGTGGCTGAAATTTTTGAAGCTTTAAATGGCTATTTCCATGGTGATTTTCGGTGGAAGAAGGAAGAGAGTAAGAAGATGAAACCTTTTTTTTATATATTTTATTCAATTCTAACCAATTTAATCACCTAATACCACCTAAAATTTGACTTTTCCAAGCCTATTGTCTCCTATCGCCGGCCATGCCTTTGCTAAAGGGCTAATTACCCTTTAAACACCCCATATTTTGGTTCTCAAGCTATTTAACACCTTTAACTAATAAAACAAAACTTTTGGCTTCTATGCAATTTAGTCATTTTTCGAAATTAAGTAAGCAATCACAAAAATTAATTCACCAAATTTTTCATGCACTCTTAAAAACATGCGATAACTCATAATAAAATATTGAAAATAATTTCCTCCAACCTTGTATTGTTCTGACTAGCCCTTAAATCGGGCTTTTATAATGTTTTTAGACTATATTGAAGCCCAAAAATGAAAATAAATCATTCAGTCCTACTGAACATGTTGAGTTGTGACATATTAAATGAATTTTCTTAAAATTTTACCGAGGTCAAAATCGTCAAAATTTTACTAGATTAAAATTGGGATGAGAAAAATATTTAATATGTAAATATTAAAGTTTTTTTTGGGAAATAGAAAAATTGAATATGGTTGGATCACATTACAGAGTACTGGGTCAAAAAAGCCCAGGAAGTACTCGTAATTAGACCCGATATGAGAGAGGCCCAAACCCCCTTATATAACATGAAGAGGGCAGCAACCCTAGTAGAAATACAATGGTGAGTCGTTCACCCCTCTCCTACTCTAAGGAGGATGTTGTTTTTCTATTTAAAATAAACATCTACAACTCTACAAGGATTCTAGCTTATCTTCCTATAAATACATGGTACCAATAAAGCTATTAACATAACTTTTGAGAGATATCCTGCCAAAAAATAAAGAGAATTTATTCTCAAACTATAAATATATTTTTCAGAATAAAAATTTTACCGGTTTTTATTATAAAAGAGAGAATTTTTGTTTTCACCCAAAAGGAAAACTTTTTCTAGTTCTATGTTTTGATTCAATTGGTTCAAGCCCACACTCGAAGCAGTTCGTGGTGCGAGAATAACGAAGAAGATCTTTGGTTGAATGCCGGAAAATATTAAGGATCTGCTTATTTGAAAACACATGTACGATTTCAGTCTAAGGTTTATTGCTATAAATATCACAAACTGGGTCAGTTTTCAAAATTTTAATTTTTCGTGTGCAAGAAAATTGTTTTCAAAGCTTCCAACAATTGGTATCAAGAGTCAAGTTGTGTTATGTTTATTGTGTAAACTGAGACCGAACCTCTCTTTTCATCTTGTTTGATTAATATTTAATAAGATGTGATATTCTTGTAATTATTCGCATTTTTAGGGGAATGTATGTGAAAGAATGCAATATTATATATATATTTTTATACAATTATTATTTTTTGCCAAGGTTGTGGTTCTTAAAAAATAGACCGTGGACTATCATCTCCACGTAAGTTTATTTTTTATTTTTAGAATTCTTGTAAGTTGGAAACAAATATAAGACATAAATGTAATTTTTCCAAAAAAGAGTCCATGATAAGGAGAAGATGAAGCGATGGTGGTCGAAGACACAAGGAATGCCTTGTGATGAAAAACTATATAATTTTTCTTTTTCATTTATTTTCTAAAAATAGAACCATGGAAACCTTGGCTGACAATTTTATTTTATTACTCACCTCTTTATATATCAATTTAATAATTATTTATGATATAATTGTGATATATATATGAAATGACCCACAGTTGATCTATCAAAGATAAAAGTGTGGTAATGAGAAAATACATGTGTTGTATTGTTCCATTCACTTCTTTAGGTTATTCGATTACTGTGAGAAATATGGTAATGAGAATGTGTATGTCTAGGATTGGATCTAGCAAGGAAAGACTTGGTTTTTAAGTGGTCAAATATGACTCACCTCCCTCTCCTAGGAACCTACCTAGTGCACGGTTCATAATCACTTCTTCGGTTTTTCCTTTAAAAGAAAAATTGTGGAGAATCAAAATTGTTTGATTGACTCTTGTGAGTAATTGAATGTGAATATTATAAAATCTCCATAGCATGCCATGCATACATGAGATAAGCATGCTATATAGTTTAGGAAAGAATGCCCCTTATATTTGTCATGCATATATTGGTCATACATGATTGAAACTAGAAATTAAAACCTAGCATGTTTTTTAAAATATTGAGCAGAAATAAGACCTACGACCTCCATCAATGGTTTCTTGTGATGGCATGAAATGGACTTGCTCCAAGGTAGACATTGTCATGTGGATTTCACTGAGTAGACTTCTTGAAAGTAAGCAGAATTTTCTTATGATCATATGATAGTTCAACCGACACCTGTGGTAGGTATTATCATGCGATACAAAATTATCCTTGAAGTAGATACTAAGAGGAATGTATAAACCAATGCTTCTATAAATTCGATCATGATTTACAATTATAACTTCCGTAATTTGGAATCATCTCTTGAATAAAATAAAAGCAAAAACAAGAATCAAAGAAAAAGGCAGTGATTTAAATTAAGATTTTTCCAGCAGCCTATGGCAAATCACAAATAGAAGTAGAAGCGAAAAATAACAAAGCAATCTTGCATCAGACTACTTGTCTTCTTGTAGTTGGATCTCCAAGTTTTTGGAATGCTCCAAATTCCACTTGAGCATCCAAATCTGGATCAATACCGGCAAAAACATCTCTGAACAGGGTTCTAGCACCATGCCAAATGTGTCCGAAGAAGAAAAGCAAGGCAAACGAAGCATGCCCAAAAGTAAACCAACCCCTCGGACTGCTACGAAAAACGCCATCGGATTTTAAAGTAGCACAATCTAATTCAAAAATTTCATCCGATTGAGCACGTCGTAAAAAATTTTGTCTTCAAAGACGACAACTAGTCAAAACATGCTACTTGGTGAAATTATCCGACAATGACTCATTTGTGATGCATGATGCAGTGGGTCTTTGCATTACCAGCATTAGACAATGTTAAAAAATATATTTTAAGTATATTTAAGTATTTAATTCTATTTTTGATAAATTTCAACAGTATTTAAAAAAACTGGAGGTAAAATTTCCAATTATGTTGGGTTGTTTAATAAAGTTTAGGTTTCATACCCCCCCCCCTCTTACGTTGGATTTAACAAAATTGTAATATTATTGAAATTTTAAATTTCTTTCCGTTTTTGTAATTGTAATTAGCAAGTTGCAATTTGAAAATTAAAAAAAAAAAAACAATTTACTGTCATATTTAATATATATTTCCATTTTTTTCAATGTTATAATATTGTTTAAGTAAAATTTGATTATTGTTACCATGTCAAAATAATAATATAAATGTATCCAATAATATAACTACAAAACAATTGATTCCAGAACTAAATAATAATAATATAAATTCTAAAACAAAATACATTTTAATTTGGAATCAATTATTTTATTTAACGTTCTATTTTAACAATAATTATAATTTATTATTTAATATAAGTAAAAAATTAATTTATTATTTAACATAGATAACAATTCTTTTATGTTCAATTATTTGTACTTATATAATAGTATCATTTCAAAATAATGCATTAAAATTGTTTTGGAATTTTTTTGGTAAATGCTTTTGGAAATATTTTTTATAGTGAACATTTTTTGAAATATTTGAAAAATATTACTCATTTTCATAAATGAGTCCAACTGTTAATTTAATATTATATTCAACCAATAATATAACTGTTGGTAAGGTTCATCTACAACAAAAGGAGAAAAAATTAGAGAAGAATCATAATGGACACTTTGTCAATATTTTATGACAAATACTCTCTCAATTTGAGGGAAACAATTTCAAATTTCCTTTTACTTTTAATCAAACAAATAAATAACTATACATTTTCAAATAATTTTACAACTTTTTTTTTTAATAATGTGCTGAAGAAATTAATTTTGATTTTAGAAAATTTTAGATTTTCACCTTTTTTTAATACAAAAATTGATTTCTATTAATAATGGCAAAAAAATTCTGTTAGTATTGATTGTGAAAATTAAATAATTAAATATGAAATTAGAAATTATTGTGCTGTGGTAAATTTATTGCCTTAGAAATAAATTCGTCCCGATCAATATAATTATGTAGTAGACATCGCCCCTCAAGGTTAACACAATCCTTCAATATTCATACACCCGAATATGAAAGATGGAACTCAATTGATGTTGCTCTTCTCGAGAAATCACAATAAGAACAATTCTCAGGAAAGGTTGGAGGCGTCACAATCTCTAATTTTATAAATAAATATCGAATAGAGAGCAGAGAGGAAAAATGTTAAATGTTTTCAGACAGGGTTGTGTTTCTGTTGGGTGTGAAAAATGAGAAAACTAGTCCTCTATTTATACTAGTAACAGAAGGATAAGACAGTAAAAATACATGAACAATTTTATAAAAAAACTCATAACAATATCTCCACTAAATCCTCAACAGTCCCCACTAAATCTTCAAGACTCGTGATTTTATTTGCATTATCAACATTATATATTATATATATCTAATTAGATTACTTTTTTCTTTATCTAAAATTTGGTTAAAATATGTTACAACTACACATTTTTCACACATTTAGAATTCAGTTCTTTTATTTTTCAAATTTAGAAATGCAAGTTCAATCGTTGATACAATTAAAAATTTTCTATTAATTTCAGGTTTATTACAACACTATTTTTGTTACACCGTTATTAAATGAGTATTTATTTTAATTCAAAATGTCACACCATTAAATTTAATGGAAAAACTTTAATGGTGCAAAATGTCACACCATTATATTTATCAATTTTTAATATTTATCATATAATATTCATTCCAGTTTTTATATTTTTACTAGTTTTCATATCACGAATATAATTTTATATATTTTTAAATTTATCAAATAATATATATTTTATTTTAAAATATATATTGTAATGGGCAAATTTAGCTCAGCCCAAACAAAAATCCAAATACAAAAAATAATAACTAAAACTAAAATAAAAATAAAAATAATAACAGTCCAAGTCCATTACAATTAAAAGCCTAAGTTAGAAAACCCTAATTACCCAAATGGCCCAAAATCTAAACAGTATTCAGAAAAAAAAAAAAAAAAGAAACCCTAGCTTGTGTCGCACCCTAAATCCCTAGCCTGTCGTTACCGCTCATCCCACGTCAGCACCGCATCAACTCCTCTACCACCACCAACTGCACCGCCAACCACCCCTGCAAAGAAGAAGCAACAAATGCAATAGCAAGTACAAGAACAATAGAAAAAAATAGGAAAATAATATTGTAAATGGCTATAAAGGCCATAAAACAGATTGTATGAAAGATCTTTTTTTTATGGTAATAAGAAAAAAAAAACAACAGAGAAAAGAAATATAAAAAAAATATCAAAAAAGAAAGAAAAGGTAGTCTTTTTATTTTTTTTTTATTTTTTCCTTTTTTTTAAAGAAAGGATATAGAAAAAGTATATAAAAATGGGTCTCTTACCTACCATTCCACCTTCTACCATCGTCGAGGATCACCGTTGACACCCCGAATGCCTCAAAACTCATTAAAGTTCTACGAAGATTCGATGAAAACGACGAGGCCAAAAGTTTTTTTTTTGCATTTTCTTTTCTCTTTTTTTTTATTTCAAAAGATATTTTGCTAGATTTGGGTTTTAGGTTTTTTCTAAAAAAAGATTAAAAAGGCAAAAAAATTCTGGCGATCAGCAGCCGTCACGGGGGACATTCACTGGACTTAGGCCGAATTCTAGAAAATTGAGAGAAAAAAAAGGATTTTCTAAGTTTTTTTTTAAACAGATGCCAAAATTATTTTTGAAACTATATTTTTTTTTTTTACTTTTATAGCCCATTAAAACGACGTCGTTTTGGGCTTATTGCCCAGATGCTAAAATGTCGTCGTTTTCAACTGAACTGATCTGACCCGACCCGATCTAGTAGGATCCGCGTGTTTTTTAAAGGGGGTCTAATTGCACCTTTAGCCCTTCCGCTTTTAATTATTTTTCAATCTAGTCCTTTTTCGTTTTTTAATTTATACCCTATGATTTTAATTTTGTTTCAATTCGATCCCTTAAGGAACGACGTGTTTTGGGACAGGGAATAATTTCCCAGTTAGTCCCTCCTCCTTTACCCATATTTAATTTTAGTCCATACTCGGTTTTATTATTTAATTTATTATGATTTATACCTTTAATTCCGTTTAAATTTCAATTCAGTCCTTCATTCAAATAATTTCATCCTTTTATATTTGTTTTATCTATTTATTTATTTATTTATTATTCTTTTACTTTTTAAATATCTAAATTTAATATTATTTATATTCATTATATCTATTTATTTATTATTCTTTTACTTTTTAAATATTTAAATTTAATATTACTTATACTTCCTTTTCATTAAGCACCTTTCATTTTCATTTTCTTTTTTTTTAAGTTACTTGATTTATTTTATTGTTAATGCCATGAATTAATATTCTTATTATTGCTATATTTACATTATTATTATTATAGTATTTATCTATTTAATTGATATTTATCATTTTAATATAAATGTTCTACCCACATGGCCATCTTATATTATTTCGATGTCACTATATCATATATTAAGTTTAAGCATTTATTCATGTGTATATTTTGCCCGAATAAGTAAAATGCATATCGTTTTAAGAATTACATTCATTTTTCGCACGACGCATAAAAAAGGAAGATTTTTGAACCGAGGCAAATGTTCATTATTTTGGAATTAGAAAAATTGTGTTCCTAACTTACGAAATATAATCCTTCTAAAACTGAGATAGTCTAATATCTATTTTAAAATAAATAAATAAAAATAGGATTTTAGCGTTTGTTCTAGTTTACGAGGATTTAAGGCATTGTATCTTAACTTATGGGACATGATCATTTCTTCTCGATTAACTTAAAATAAGCTCATTTTCGTAAAAATTAATTTAATTAACTAATGTTTTAATAAAGTATCGTATTTTAAACTCTCTTCAAATTTTCAATTTTCGACACTAAAGACATCAAGTAATCAATTAGGTGCCAATTTTGGGCGTAACGAGGGTGTTAATCCTTCCTCGTGCGTAACCGACTCCCGAACCCATTTTCTGGATTTTTGTAGACCAAAAAATATTGTTTTAATAAATCAAACCTCTTATTAAAATGATCAAATTACGAGGTAACCCGATCACGCCTCTTAAAAGTGATTGGTGGTGACTCTCATTTTCGTCTTTTCCTAAAATAAAAAGTCGATTTCAGAAAAAAGAAAAAGGTTTCAATAGCTTGGCGACTCCACTGGAGAATAAAATAAGAGTGTCAAGCTACGAGTTGATTACTTTTGGTCTTTTTGTCAAAAATTGATAATTTGGTTTAAATTTACAATCCCTTTATTGCATTTCATCTTTCATATTTTGATATCTTGGATTGTATAGCGATTTAGTATATTTTCTACATATTGCATTGCATAACTATTCAATTTTTCCCTTCTTAAGTGGAAGTGAGAAACTATTCCTTCATGAGGTCTTCACCTCCGTATAAGATAGTGGATCGCTTTCGGGATACATCCATACCTATGTTTTCGTGAGATTTTCATCTCTGTATAGCCATAGGGAAATGTATTCCTCTGAACTGAACTCGGTCCGTATAAGCATATAATGGGTGAGGATCGAGGAATCTACCAGTTCAGGTACTCTTACTTTAGAACCGAACCGCATATAATGAGCCCTAAGAACTTACCCTAGGTAGAGCCACACCAAACCCCTAATGGTCACCCGAATAGGTGTTCTATTTATTATCTCTTGCTTGCTTTGAATTCTAGATTTGTATGAAATGTACTAACTTCTTTTGTTTTGTTCTGGTTGTGATCGCATTGCATTATCATCATAGAAAGAGGTGTTGATTCATATTCAATGCCAAATAGAGAGCTCGTCATGGAAAAGGGATTTCTTGATAGAGTGGAAGACAATGCGGCCATCCGGATATGGTCCAAAAAGACCTAACAAGAGAAGGGTGACAACCTGATAGAGGGATATGTGTCAGAATTGTAGGGTTTCACTCGCATTATTGTGACTTAGAATAACCTTCAAGAGTTGAAAGAAATATAGGTCCAATGGGATGACGAAACCAAGCAGTTATTCTACTTTAACTATGGTGACTTGCCTTATCTACTCGATGTTAAAGTAGATAAGCATTTATTTTGAGCTCTTACCCAATATTGGAATCCCGCTTTTAGTTGTTTTACTTTTGGGAGGGTAGATTTGGTGCCCATCATAGAAGAGTACACAACTTTACTCCGTTGCCCGAGGATCTAAGCTGACAAAGCTTATTCTAGAGATGCCAACATCCCTACTTTCTTAAAGAGGCTAATGAGCATACTTTCTTAAAGAGGCTAATGAGCATAATAGGGATAAGTGAGCAATGGGTTGAGGCCCAGATAAAACAAAAGGGAGATAATAAATGTATCCCTTGAAAAAGTTTGCGAGATTTTATCCTTGCACATACGGATACGAAGAAAAGGGTCAATGTCTTCGCCTTGAGTATTTAGGGTTGGTTATTTTCCCCCAAAGCACTAAGACACATAGATGATGTAGTTTCAGATCTATGTGACCGACTTGACAAAAGGGTCAAGCCTGTCCTGATAATTTTAGCCAAAACTTTTAGATCCTTAAGTGCATGCCGAAGAGCAGATGAAGGAAAGTTTATCAGGTGTGCACAACTCTTGCTAGTCTAGTTCCACAGCCACATTTAGAATGTAGAAAATATATCTTATCGAGTATTATCTGAGATCTACTCTCCGTTGAAAAAATTCATGGCTACGCCAAGGAGAGGCAACGTTTTTGAAGAAAAGTGGATAGCAATTCTCCAAGGTCTCCAAGACGAAGACATTAAATGGAGGTCCCATTGGATGATCCCTGATAAGATTTGGTACCGATGTAGAGACTTTAACTGGATCCCTCTACTTAGGATATGGGGAGCTATTGGATATGCCGCTCTACTTGTATTACGGAAATATAAGTCGAGGCAGTTTGTACTGGCAACGCAAGGGTTGGCTCAGTGTGAGTTTGCGTATAAAGGTAATAATTACAAGAAGAAGGTTCATGAAATACTGAATTCTTGGAATCAAACTCACAGAATGAAAAGATTTTCTGCAAATCCCATGAAGACCCCCAAATATAATTGGTGGTGGGATAAAAGAGTCAATGACAATGTCTCTGTGTCAAATCAAGAAAACACTTGGCCAATAGAAAAACACCTACAAGTAATCCTGTCTAAGTTGGAAATCATAAAACAAGACTTTTAAAAGAGGAGTTCGGAGCTAGAGAAAAAGATAGAACAATTAGAAGAGGAAAAGATACAGTTAGGATTAGACGTTGACATCCAGAAGTCAAAAGCTGAGAAAATGAGAAAAGGAAAGAATAAGGCTGAGGAAGACTTAGATAGTCTAAACATAGATTATAAGAAGCTACACTTGTCAATAAGGACTGCCAACTTGGGTAAAACATCGGAGCAATGGCAGCAAGAGATCAAAGAAGAAAATATTAGAGCTGATCAGTGGGAAAAGAAATTCCAAAATGCTCAAATTTAAGAAGATGCTCTAGAAAGGCATTTGTTAGAAAGTTGAAATGAAAAGGTTGGATTAAGAGCTCGAGTAGCAGAATTAGAAAGGTTACTGCATCAATATCGTAATCACAACTCCGTAATTGAGTTGAAAGCAAGTATAAATAAGATTGAAGAGTAGAAGAGAAAGATAAAAGAGCTCGAGACCACACTGCAAAATTGTGAACTTCGAGTTGAACTTCTGGAAACGAACAATGAACACTGGAAAAAGCAATTCCAACACTCTCAAGGTCAGGTTAAAGATAGAGATCACATCATAGGCGAAGCTGTAACTCAAGTACGGGAAGTAGCCAACCATTTGCAAACCCTAGTAGTTCAAGCCAACATGCTGAGCTTAAAATATGAATCAGAATTAGATCGGGGCTGAGAATTAGCTTGGCTTCTTAGGAAAGTCAAGGCTTTGAGTATTAGGACAAGGCCGTATATGTAAAATGTATCCGTTTTATGTAAAGAGATTTATTTTCTAGTAAAGTTATCCTAATAAAATTGAATCAAAATCAATGTCTCTTTTTGCATTCATTTTTCATTCATCAGCATTACATGTCATCACATGCATTAAGTTTTATAAAAAGACCCTAATTAATCAAATTTATGACAGTTACCCTGGAAACCAACAAGAATTTGCCAATTAAATATCGTTATGGTACTCGAGGTAAAACTAAAGCCATAGATCAAAGGTTAGAGATATTGGAACAAATTCAGAATGACATACAAGATCAGTTGCAAGCTCAGCTGCATGAATAATTAGCTAATGTATAACAAGACATGAGGGATCAAATACAAGAGTCCCAACGAAGCATGATAAGCTAGTTGACCCAGTTGCTAGCCGGAGGGACTGAAAAAGGGAAAAGTATTGTGAATAACTCTGGGAATGATAATGAAGACCCTATATACCCCCAGGCTTCACCCCAGTGAATGTTCAAGCCTAATCAGATACATATCCACGAAAGGTGCCTGTTACCATAAGACCACAACAATACCAAGCCAGCACCTCGGCACTGTTGAATTACCCTACAGGTTCAGGTTCCCATCCCGGGGATAATCCAACCAACCCCCTCATTCTAGATTTAAATGACATGGAGAAAATGGATAGAGCAAGAGTAGAATTGTCGACACAGCTAGAAGATCAGTGCAAGTGATAGGAAAAGAAATTCAGAGCTATGAAGAGTGCCAACTACCTATGTGAGGTTGATGCTAAAGAGCTGAGCTTAGTCCCAGATTTAGTGCTTCCACCAAAATTCAAAAAAATACAATGGGACTAGTTGTCCTAAAGCCCATATCATAATGTTCAGCTGAAGAATAACGGGATACGTCAATAACGACCAATTATTAATCCACTGCTTCTAAGATAGCTTGATCGGGTCAGTTACCAAATGGTACAAACAATTAAACCATGCCAAAATAAACTATTGGAAAGACTTGGCACAGGCTTTCATGAAGGAATACAACTATGTGATTGACATGACACTTGACAGAATCATGCTGCAAAATATAGGAAAGAAGCCAAGTGAAAGCTTCAGGCAATATGCTCAGAGATGGAGAGAGGTTGCAACGCAAGTCCAACCACCCATTCTGGAGAAAAAAATGATAATGCTTTTCATAAATACTCTAAAAGCCCTATTCATTAACCATATGTTGGGAAGCGCTCCCTAGAGCTTCTCAAATATAGTAATGTTCGGAGAGATAATTGAAAATGCAGTAAGGAGTGAGAAAATAGACGCGGGGGAAAATGCCAAAAGATCAACCCTGAGAAAGAAAGAAAATGAAGTGAAAAACGCAAGTGTGTATAATAAAGGTTATTCAAAATAAGTCACTGTAGACCAGCTAAGTACCATAACAATCAGCCATAAAGGCCCCTTAAGGCAAGAATCTAACTCAAGGCCAATCACAAAAACACTTTAGTTCAAACCCATCCCGATGACATATAGGGAGTTATATCAAAACCTGTTCGATGTGCATATGGTATCCCCTTTTACTTAAAACCCATGCAACCTCCATTCTAAAAATAGTATGATGCGAATACTCAATGCGAGTACCACATAGGAATAACGGGACACTCAATTGAGAACTGCATTGTATTTAAAAAGTTGATTGAAAGCTTCATCAAGATAGAGATCGTAAGGTTCAATGATCCGTCGAAACCTAATATGGCAGAAAATCTGTTACTCAGTCATTCAGATCAATGGGCAAATGCAATAATTGAGAGTGGAGGAAAGAGGACCAAAACTAATGTGACGGAAGTAAAAAACCCCATTAAAATGGGTTTGAAGAAAATGATAGACATGAGATTAATCGTTCAAGATTCGGAGAAGGTACCCAAAAGAGTGAGGACCTACTGTGAGTTCCACACTGAACAAAGTCATGAAATCCAAGAGTGCACTGAATTCAAAGCTTTGGTGCAACGTTTGATGGATAATAAAGAACTAAAATTTTTTGAAGATGTCAAAGGCTCGAAAGGATGAGACATCTGTTTTTCAGAGGAAGGATCAACGGAGAAGGTCCATAAGGTCAACCACCCAATAGTGATTATTTACGACCAAGAAATAATGAAGTAGGAACACAAGTTACATCGATAGTCATAATTCAGAAACCTGTGGCTTTTCACTATAAAGATAGCAAAAGGGTTCCATGGAATTATGACTGCAACATAACGATCCCAGGAGAGGAAAATTCGGTTAGCATTTTAGAAGAGGGTCAGGATATTAGTTTCTACACACGCAGTGAGAGACGTTATGACCCTGTAAATGCAAGAACCGAGCCTGTTAAAGGAAAAGCCTTGGTAGTAGAACAAAAGAAAGAGAAGACAGCTAGGCTTGAATCACCTGTTAACGAGCTAGTAACTAAAAACAAGGCTAAGGATTTCCTAAAATTCTTGAAGCATAGCGAGTATAGTGTTGTAGAACAATTACACAAATAACCAGCGGGTATAGGAGCTCTGTGAACAAGCTAGATCGTCTAGTTAACAATATAAGTGCCGACAATTTCATCTTTTTCAATGATGATAAAATACCTCCAGCGGGTATGGGATCTGAGAAGGCCCTAGATATCACTACTCGTTGCAAAAGATATATATTATCAGGGGTGTTAATCGACAATAGATCTGCGTTGAACATCTTTTCTTTATCCACGCTGAACAGATTACCAGTGGATAGCTCTCACATGAAGATATGTCAAAATATATTGAGAGCATTCGATGGTACAGAAAGGAGGGTGATGGGAAGGATTGAAATCCCTCTCTTAATTGGTCTAAACACATATGAGGTAGATTTTTTTTGTAATGGATATCAAGCCCTCTTATAATTGCTTGTTGGGTAGACCTTAGATTCACTCGACTGGGGCAGTGCCATTATCACTACACCAAAAATTAAAGTTGGTAACGGAGGGTCGACTGGTGATGATAAACACTGAAGAGGATATCATTGCATCTGTAACTAGTAACGCACCATACGTAGGAGTGGATGATGGGCAATAGAATATTTCTTTCGATCACTGGAATTTGTTAATGTAGCTTTCATTGTCCAAGGAAACAAGATCTCAGTACCTAGAATATCCAGAACCATGAAGATGGGCCTACAATTGATGGTTGGAAAAGAAGCGTTACCTGGAAAAGGGTTCGAAAAATATCTACAAGGGAGAGTCAAAGCACCAATACTGATGGACAAACGAGACCCTTATGGCTTGGGATACAAGCTAGATACGAGGTAAAAGAAGAAGGAGTTAAGAAAGAAACAAAAAAGAAAAAGAGCATGACTGAGTGGGGGAGAGGTCAAATAAGAACCGTGTCCTTTCCCCATATATTCAAAACGTTCATGTAAAGAGAAATCATTTATCCTGAACAAAGAATAAAAAAAAGAAAGCTCAAAAAGAATGTTGGAAAAATTAAACATCAATGCTATATCCGAAGAAGGAATTAGGGAAAACCTATCAGGCATTCGTCCTTATATCTCTGGAAGTGTTCTAAACAATTAGACTGCAGAAAAGATCCCTGTAATTTTTAGAACTAATTTAAAGTAATGTTCAAAACACACTTATTTCTCTAAGCCTAGGAGGAATAAGAATCCTTTTGTGAGAAAGACATATGTCTATAATTTTTATTTCAATAAAATGTATCTTTGTGTCTCATTTTGGTAAACATTCTTTTGTTCTTTCCATTTTATTCATACTCATACCACATAGATAATTATTCTTAGATTCATTTGTTCTTTAGGTCTTCCTTCATTCTTAAAATAGGTCTCCAGATATTAATGATATGACCGACGCTGCTACTAACTCAGAATCTCTTTTTGAGCAAGATATGTGTCTAGAGGAACCTCAGGACTTTGAAAATGACCAAGATTATAACCTATCTCCTGATTTGTTAAGGATGGTAGAACAAGAGGAGAAATAGATTCTACCTCACAAAGATTTAGTATAAATTGTGAGCTTAGGAGACGAACAAGAAAAGGAAAAGGTGAAGATAGGAGCTGGCATCACTATAGAGACAAAATGAAACCTCATTGAGTTACTCCAAGAAATCAAAGATGTCTTCGCATGGTCGTATCAAGACATGCCTAGTCTAAGAACTAATATCGTGGTACATCGATTCTCCATAAAGGAAGAATGCAAACCAGCTCAACAGAAACTCCGAAGGATGAGGCTCGATGTCTTGATAAAAATAAAAGAAGAGGTCAAGAAGCAATTTGACATTGGTTTCCTACAAGTGGTTAAATACTCGGAGTGGGTAGCGAATATAGTTATTGTCTCTAAGAAAGATGGGAAAGTACTAATGTGTGTAGACTATAGGGATTTAAACAAAGCCAGCCCAAAGGACAATTTCTCAATTCCTTACATTGACACCTTAGTGGACAACACCGCAGGTTATTCACTGTTCTCCTTCATGGATGGCTTCTTCATATACAACCATATTAAGATACATCCTAAATATATGGAAAGGATTACACTTGTAATCGTGTGGGGAACATTTTGCTATAAAGTGATGCTATTCGGATTGAAAAATATGGGAACGACATATCAAAGAGCCATGGTAACTTTGTTTCATGATATGATGCACAAATAAATCGAGGTTTACACTAACGATATGATTACAAAATCCCGAACAGAAAAAGAGCACGTACAAGTCCTAAGGAAATTATTCTTGAGGTTGAGAAAATTTCAGCTAAAGTTTAATCCAGCAAAATGTACCTTCGGGGATAAGTCGGGAAAATTGCTAGGTTTTGTTGTCAGTGAAAAGGGGATTGAAATTGTCTCAGACAAAGTCAAGGCTATACAGGAGTTGCCTCCGTCTCGTACTCAAAAGGAGTTCTAGGGTTTCTTAGGGAGATTAAATTACATCGCCCGGTTCATTTCACAATTAATCGAGAAATACGACCCCATATTTTGTCTCATTAAGAAATATAATCCAGGTGTATGCGATGAAGAATGCCAAAAGACTTTCAATAAGGTCAAACATTACTTGTTTAATGCCCCAGTGCTAATTTCACCTAGCCCAGATAAACCACTGATACTGTACTTAGTAATATTCGGGAATTCCATAGTATAAATGTTTGGCCAACATGATAAGTCAGGAAGGAAAGAAAGAGCGATATACTACCTCAGTAAGAAATTCACTGAATGTGAGATAATATACTCGCTAATTGAGAAATTATGTTGTGCCTTGATCCGAACAACCCGGAGACTGAGATAGTATATGTTGTACCACACAACTTGGCTCATCTAAAAAATGGACCCTCTAAAGCATATGATAGAGTCGACTGCTTTAAATGGAAGAATGGCCAGATGATAGATTATACTTTCTGAATTTGATATAATTTATGTGAACCAGAAGGCAATAAATAAGAGCGCAATAGTAGATTTTCTAGCCAGTAGAACTCTAGAAGATTAAGAGCCTCTAAACTTTGATTTTCCAAACGAAGATCTGATGTATGTTGTGACTACTAAAGAAGGTGCTCAAGAAGAACATCATTGGAAACTAAGTTTTAATGGGACTTCAAACAATGTGGGTAACAGAATCGGGGCAGTTCTGGTATCCTCAAATGGAGATCATTATCCCTTTACTAGTAAATTGGATTTTAATTGCACGAACAATATGATAGAACACGAAGCATGTATCATGGGTATCCGTGCAACCATAGAACGTAAGATCAAAGTACTAAAGGTATATAGGGTTTTTGCACTAGTAATCTATCAACTTAAAGATGAATGGGAGACAAGAGATCCTAAGTTGATCAAGTATAGAAGGTTAGTCCTGGAGTTAATTAAAGAGTTTAATGACATCACCTTTTGCTACCTTCCACGAGATGAAAATTAGATGGCTGATACCCTAGCTACCTTAGATTCCATAGTTAAAATGAACAAATAAGAGGATGTAAAACCTATCCAAATAAGTATTTATGAGGCTCCGGCTCATTGTTACAATATCGAGAAAGAGGAAAAGGATGATCACCCTTAGTACCACGATATACTGCCAAAAATAAAGAATCGTGAATACCCTGATCAAGCGATCGAGAATGATAAAAGGACGCTAAGGAGACTGGCCAATGACCATGTCTTAGATGGGGAGATCCTGTATAAAAGAAGAAAGTATCAGGTGCTACTAAGATGTGTGGATGCCATTGAGGCCAAGAAAATTTTGGAAGAAGTCCATAAGAGCGTTTGCAGAATACATACTAATAGTTTTACAATGGCTAGGCAAATCATGAGATTCGGGTATTATTAGTCCACCATGGAAGGAGATTGTATCAGTTATACCAAGAGATGTCATAAATGCCAAATTTATGAAGACAAAATTCACGTTCCTCTTTCACCTCTTCATGTTATGACTTCTCCATGGCCTTCTCTATGTGGGGCATGGATGTCATTAGGCTGATCTCACCAAAAGCTTCCAATGGCATCGATTCATTTTTGTGGTCATTGATTACTTCACCAAGTAGGTAGAGGCCACTTCTTACGCTAATGTCACGAAGTTGGCAGTCAGTAAATTCTTGAAGAAAAAAATCATATGTCATTATGGGATGCCAGAAAGGATTATATCTAACAATGCATTGAATTTGAAAAATAGTACAATAGTAGAGGTCTGTAGACAATTCAAGATCAAACATCACAACTCGTCAGCATATCGCCAAAAAATGAATGATGCAGTAGAGGCAGCCAATAAGAACATTAAGAAGATCGTGGGGAAAATGACTGAGACTTATAGAGATTGGCATGATAAGTTATCATTTGCCCTTTATGCTTATCAAACGTCTGTTAGGACCTCTACCGGGGCAACACATTTCTCATTAGTTTATGAAATGGAGGCAGTTTGCCCATTAAAGTCGAGATTCCTTCTCTCTGAGTTTTGTCAAAGTTGAAGTTAGATGAAGTAGAATGGATCCAATCCTGATATGATCAGTTGAACTTGATTGAAGAGAAAAGGTTGAAAGCTATCTGTCATGGTCAAATGTACCAAAAATGAATGATGCGAGCATATGACAAAAAGGTTCGCCCTAGAGAATTCCATGAGGGGGACCTGGTATTGAAAAAGATCCTTTCCATACAAAAGGACTATAAGGAAAAGTGGATGCCAAACTGGGAAGGACCTTATATGGTAAAGAAGGCATTTTCTGGAAGAGCGCTGATTTTAACCAAGATGGATGAAAAAAACCTGCCTAATCATATGAATTCAGATTTAGTCAAGAAATACTTCATCTAAAAACAAGGAAGAGGCCAAGGCGAAAACCCACAAAGTGCACCTTAAAACCAAAGGGGTTTTGAGTTGAAAACCTAAGAAAAGGCAGCTCAAATTTGGATTGAAGATTGAACGTGTGATGGTCGGGTCTTTTTAGAAGAAGAAACGTTACATCTGGGGGCATTAACAAAAAATTTTAAATCTCCTAAACACATATCAAGCTCAAAATGGTCCTTGAGAAGTTTGAGCAGAGAAACTCATATTGCGATATTTAATGCACCTATTTTTATCTTACACATTTTGTATTTTAGCAACGTTTGCTATTTTTGATTAATCTATTGATTTCAAGCTATGCTCCCAATAAATTTCAATCTTGTACATTGTTAAAATCTTTTCAAGCATTTTTTATTAAAATAACGATTAATGGACAAATAATATTCAAGTAAAAGGATTTTTGCATATTGCTCTGAAAGGTTTCTGTAACGCCCCAAATTTTGGTTTTCGGCTTTTGTGAAATTATGGCATGAAAATATTTGAATGTGTTTTTGCGCTTACTTGACACAAATATCTATCTGCTTTAGTGGATATGTATTCTGGGAGTGTTTAGGGAGGTCCCAAGTTCAAGCCTCAACTTGGGCTAAATTTTGGGTTTTATTTGAATAATGCTCAATCCTTGGTAATTAGGATTTTAAGTAAATTTGGTAAAAACATAACAGAATGGGTCTGCTAATTTAGTGGTTAAGTGACAAGGAATTCTGTAAGTGGTCCTGTGTTCGAAACATAGTGTGAAAATTAATTTTTGCTGCTTGATACGGTAAGAATTTGAATTGGAGTAGGGGACTGGGTAGTAAGGAGTCTTGAGGAGAGAATTAAGGAGGGAATATTTGATTGTGCCCAAATTTTTGGTTTACCTTTCTTTTCCCTAAAACATTATTCTGCCAATTTTCTCTTCTTTCCAAAGTCCCCTCTTGCTGCCATTTTTATTCTCTAAATCCTACCCATTGTTGCTAAAAATCTCATCTTCTATTCTCTTCGTTTTACTTTTCATTCTCCGACTATGTAGCTGCATTATTGCGTTAAACGGTGAGTTGGTAGGTTTTGTTTTATTGATTTCAGTGACTTTGGAATAAGAAATTAAATATGATTTTACTGGTGTTTAGGAGTTAATCAGGAGGCTGGAAATCAACAATTCGATAATTTGGAATCGGGGTAGTGTTCGTCGATAGTGGTAAGTCGAATTATAGTTTTTGCAGTTAATCGATCTAGACTTTGTTTTGGGTTTCTAAAAGGTTATGGGTACTGATTATAGGTATTAAATTGCTCGAATTGCATCAGCGTCGAAAACGAAGCAGGTGTGTACCCCAATCGCTTTTCGCCAAAACAAAACTGTCGATGCCACACGGGCATGTGGACTGCCCGTGTGGAGGCCGTGTGACAAGACATGGTCGTGTGATTGACGATTTAGGCCATGCGCGTACCACACGGACACGACAGACAGGGCATGTGAGGCTGGCTAGGCCATGTGCGAGGCACGGGCTAGCCAATTGGGCCATGTAGGCCACACGGGCGTGTGGGCCCATACGAATGAAACCACATGAGTGTGTGAGATTTGGGGTAGGCTATGTGATCCATACGAGCAAGGCTAAGTTAGGTTTTGTGGGCCATATAGGCGTGTGGGCCCACACTGGTAGGCCACATAGGCATGTGAGCCTATTAATCTGAACTGTTCTGAAAGGTTACACGGGTCGCCCTAGTCGATTGTGACCTGTTAAAGGGTCGGTAAGCGTTACTTAGGCCTTGTTCTATAATATGATTCTGAGATAGATGCTAGCATGTTATACTTAGCATGTGTATTAATACTATTCTGATATGATTTGAGTGTAATACGTATGATCTGTTTACTGTATGAAAGCATGCCATGACATTATTTATGTTGCATTGCATTGGGTTGGGATTGATATTGGAGAGAAGGAAGACTGAAAGGCTTTTAGCCATTTGACTGGCAATTGTACTGCATTTGCTTATTGTGTGCCGTTTTACGGTACCTTATGGTGTGTAGGATTGGATGGGTTGATTTTATCCCTATACTTGGTGTGTAGGGCTGGGTGGGTCCATTTTATCCCCACATGGTGTGTAGGGTGGACGGAAATGGTGTGCCGGGTTGGTGGGCATGTACTATACTGATTGATATGCATGTATATATATATGGGCTAAGGCCTGAATGTATATGATACTATTCTGAGTGGGCTAAGGCCTACACTGATTCTGTTAAGAGTTCAGGCTCGATTACGACTACTTGTCTGTTATCGGTTTAGATACATACTTTACTGGAGGGATGTATACACTAAATTTGCGAAAACTCACCCCTTTATTTTATTTGTTTGTTAGGTAATCCCCAACAGTAAATGGATTGGTGCTATAGAGGGCTCAAGGGTGACCACTGATGGACACTTTATTGGACTTCATGTTTTTATTACTAGTTATTTAATATTTTATCATTTTGGGAGTTTTATGTACTGTGGACCTTTGGACTGTTTTGTTTTATACTTTGGGTTTTCAATTTATTATTTTTTATTGATTTAAAAACCACGACATCAAAAACGCGTTTTAAAACTTAATATCATATTTTTGTATAATGAATGGTCAATGCTTCCATGATAAAGGAAATATAATAATTTGAACAAGTTTTGACATTTGAAACAGTTTTCCAAAATCATTCTCATGTGACGCCACCAGATTCGGCCATAGCGTCTAGGCCGGGTTTGGGGTGTTATATTTAGTAGTATTAGAGTAAGGCTGCAAAACCCGGCTGTGGTTTTCGGGTTTTAAAGTATGGTTTTGAGAAAATGATTTTGAAATGTTTTTGTTACTGGGTAAGTGGTACACCGAGCCTCCGACATTGATCCAAGTAAGTTACTGAAACTGTAATTAAGTTGACTGAAAACATGTCTAGATATTCTTAGATGCTGTCTGATCTGATTGAGAAACACTATGTATATATGAGACTGCCTTAGGTAGTGTTTTACTGAAACACTCTAGGTAGTGTAAACTGAAACTATAGTGAGACGACTTTCTCTCGGTAACCAACACTGAATACTCTAATAACTATATTACATAAGATATTTGTTAATAATACATTCGAACTGTAAACTGATTTGCATAAAAATTTTAATACAGATTAATTTGATAGATACGATGAACACACGCGGTACTCTTGGACTGGGTACTAGAGGCCATGGTAGAGGCCGTAGAGGGGTTGAGTTGAGTCCCTTGCTTTTGATACTATACCGGTGGTGGATGCTAGTGAGACACCGGCATCGCCTACAACTGCTACGAGGACAGGACCTTATGATCATACGACTAGGGACGACACACTGTTTCAAGCCGTGCTTCAGATTTTGGAGAGGGTTGCTAGGCCCAACACTGGATCTAGAGCCGTGGGTCGGTTACGGAACGACTCCGGTCCAATGGGGCTGAGGTATTTAGGGGCATCGCTGGGGTTGCCTCGAGTGTGACCGAGTATTGGATGGAGGCTATAGGGTGCATTATGGATGATCTAAATTTCACTGATGAGCAAAAGCTCAAGGGGCTGTGTCTCTACTTCGGGACGAGGCGTATCTGTGGTGGTTAACGATTAAGGAGGGCACTCAGCCCGACCGGTTAACTTGGGATTTATTTAAAACCACTTACCAGAGTAAGTATGTGGGAGCCAACTACACTAATGCTAGGCGACGTGAGTTCCTGAATCTCACACAAGGGGATCGTTTTGTGGCCAAGTATGAGGCCGAATTTCTGAGACTGAGCCGTTATACAAGGGGCATGGTGGCGACCGAGTATGAGTGATATGTGCGGTTTGAGGATGGTCTCAGCGATAGCTTACGTGTTCTGATAGCTCTACAGAGGGAGCGAGATATCTCAGCCTTGGTCGAGAAGGCCAAGATAGCTAAGGAGGTGAAGCACACTGAGCACTAGAACCATGATAGAGGAAAGCTAAGAAGGATCCAGAGCCTTTTAATGCTGCTACGAGGCCTAAGAAAAAAGCCAGGACTGATGGGCCCGTGAGAGTTGGGCCTACTGTGGTTGTTCTTGCTAGGGTGGCTGTCTATCAGCACTATAATAGGAGCCATCCAAGCAAGTGTTGGAAAGTTACTGGAGCATGCTTGAGATTTAGGTCTACTGAGCACCGAGTTAAAGATTACCCGCTGAGGGATAATCAAACGCAAGCACTGGTTGTTGAGACTGTACAGCAGCCGAGAGGGGTACAGCAGCCACCTAGGGGCCGAGGACAGGCTAGGGGTGGTAATGGTATGGGTCGAGGTCAGAAAGCACCAGGTAGATGTGCTGGGCCGACTGAGGAGAGGCAGCCTGCACTGGTTTATGCTGCACATCGTTGTGAGGATAGAGATGCTCCGGACATCATCACGGGTACATTTCTAATTTTTAATGTACCTTATGTTGTACTGATAGACATCGGTTCTACACACTCCTATGTTGCATGTTCTATGTCCGAGACCTTAGGGATACCTTATGAGAGCACTACTAGTGAAGTTTCAGTGGTGAGTCCATTGAGGCAATCTGTTAGAGTTAGTAAATTGTTCAGAGATGTACTGTTAGAGGTCCAAGGGACTACATTCTTAACTAATTTCATCGAACTTCCGTTTGGGGAGTTTGACTTGATACTGGGCATGGTATGGTTGGTGAAGCATCGTATGAGTCTAGATTGTGCTGAAAAGAGGTTTGTTCTGAGGACCAAGGAGGATAATGATATAGTCATGATTGGGGAGCGACAAAATTATTTGAGTAATGTGATATCTGCGTTAGTTGCAGAGAAGTTAGTAAGGAAGGGATGTAGGGCATTTTTAGCCTATATTGTTGTTTTGGATTTTGAGGACTTTTTGGTTAAAGACATCCGCACAATGAGAGACTTTTCAGATGTATTTCTAGAGGAACTACCAGGATTGCCTCCGAGCCGAGAGGTAGAGTTTGGGATCAACTTGATTTCTGGTATAGCTCCGGTGTCTATCGCCCCTTACCGAATGGTACCGAAGGAGCTTACTAAACTTAAGGCGTAGATACAGGATTTATTGGATCGTGGGTTTATTCGTCCCAGTATGTCTCCATGGGGAGCACCAATCTTGTTCGTAAAAAAGAAGGATGGTACAATGATGATGTGTATCGACTACCGTCAGTTGAATAAGTTGATGATAAAGAATAAATACCCACTTTCGAGGATTGATGATCTTTTCGACTAGTTCAAAGGGGCTTCAGTGTTCTCAAAGATTGATCTGCGGTCAGGTTATCATCAGTTGAAAGTAAAATAGGCCAATATGCATAAGACGACATTTAGAACTCGTTATGGACATTACGAGTTCCTAGTTATGCCATTTGGGTTGACTAATGCACCAGCGGCATTTATGGATCTGATGAATCGAGTGTTTCAACCCTACTTGGATCAGTTTGTGGTAGTGTTCATCGACGATATTCTGATCTATTCTAAGTCAGAGGATGAGCACGATGAGCATCTTAGGGTTATTCTGCAGACTCTCTGAGAGAAACAGTTGTTTGTGAAGTTCTCCAAGTGTGAGTTCTGGCTTTGAGAGGTTACTTTCTTGGAGCTTGTGGTGTCTGCTGAGAGGATTCATGTGGATCCCCGTAAGGTTGAGGCTGTTTTGGATTAAAAACAGCCAAAGATGGTATCTGAGGTTCGTAGTTTTCTGGGGTTGGCTGGATATTACTGTCGATTTGTTGAATGGTTCTCTGTGATCGCAACTCTGTTGACTAGGCTGCTGCAGAAAGGAGTTCCTTTCGTTTGGACTGATGCAAAGTAGGAGAGTTTCGAGAAGCTTAAGACAGTTTTGACTCAGGCACCAGTCTGATACAGCTTGAGCCTGAGAAGGACTTCGTTGTATACAGTGATGCGTTACACATGGGTTTGGGTTGTGTTCTAATGCAAGACAGTAAGGTTATTGCCTACGCGTCTTGACAGCTCAAGACTCATGAGGTTAACTATCTGACGTAAGACTTAGAGTTGGTTGTAGTGGTTTTTGCCTTTAAGATCTGAAGGCATTATCTGTATGGTGAGAAGTGTACCATCTACACTGATCACAAGAGCCTTAAGTATCTCCTCACTCAGAAGGAGTTAAATCTTAGGTAGCGTCAGTGGGTTGAGCTACTTAAGGATTATGACTGCAGCTGTAGAACTATTACTGATCTGAATGTGTTGTTCGCTTGATTGAGTTTATATGATTATGGAAGTCTTTTGGCTGAGTTGCAAGTGAAGCCGACATGGATTGAGTAGATTAGAGCTAAGCAGTTGAAGGATAAAACTCTTAAGTTACAATTCCGGCAGGTTGAGTCTGGAGGTACTACCGATTTTGGGGTTAATGATGATGGAGTTTTGTGCTTCAGGGGTTGCATATGTATGCCGAATGACGACAACTTGAGGCAGTCGATTTTGAGGGAAGCGCATAGTAGCCCTTACACTATGCATCCCAGTGGGAGCAAGATGTATAAGGATCTCCAACAGTTGTACTGGTGGCTGGATTTGAAGCGTGAGGTGATCGATTTCGTGGCTCACTATTTAACTTCTCAGCAGGTTAATACTAAGCATCAGTTGCCTTTGGGATTGCTACAACTAGTTCAAATACCGATGTGGAAATGGGAGCTAGTGACGATGGACTCCGTTAGTGGGTTACCCCTAACACCCACTAAGAAGGATTCTATATGGGTCATCGTGGATCGATTGACTAAGACTGCTCACTTCATTCCGGTCAGGACAGACTACTCCCTTTAGAAACTGGCTAAGTTATACATCTCTGAGATAGTAAGGCTGCATGGGGTTCCTGTGTCGATCATCTCTGATAGGGATCCTCGATTTATATCTCGATTCTGGTAGAAGCTTCATAAGGCTTTGGGTTCTTGGTTAGATTTCAGTACTACTTTTCATCCTCAGACAGATAGGCAGTCGGAGAGGGTGATTCAGATATTGGAGGACATGCTAAAAGGGTGCATTATCGATTCTCGAGGTAGTTGGGAGGAGTTCTTGCCTCTAGTAGAGTTCGCCTACAACAACAGTTACCAGTCCAGTATTCAGATGACACCTTACGAGGCACTGTATGGTCGTAAGTGTCGCACTCCCTTGTGCTAGACTGAGTTGGGTGAGTAACGGGTACTGGGTCCAGAGCTAGTATTAGAGACTGAGGATAAAGTTTGATTGAGTCGTGAGCGTCTGAAAGCGGCTTCTGGTAGGCAGAAGTCTTATATTGATCTGAAGAGGAAGGACATTAAGTATTCTGTGGGGGACATGATTTTTTTTAAGGTCTCGCCATGGAAGAAGGTTCTGCGGTTCAATCGCAAGGGCAAACTGAGTCCTCAGTTTATTGGGTCGTACCGAATCCTGAAACGAGTAGGGCTAGTCACGTATCAGTTGGAGCTACCTCCAAAGTTAAATCGTATTCACGATGTATTTCATGTTTCGATGTTGAGATGTTACCGCTCTAATCCCACGTACATTGTGCCTATGGAGGATATTGAGATTAGATTAGATCTGACATTCGAGGATGAGCCGGTTCAGATTTTAGATTGTGACATGAAGGTTTTACGGAGAAAGTCTATTCCTTTAGTGAAGGTGCTGTGGCAGAATCATAGCACTGAGGAGGCAACTTGGGAGCCAGAGGATTCGATGCTACAGCAGTATCTTAACCTCTTCTGGTCAAGTAAAATTTCGAGGACGAAATTTTCTTTAAGGGGGTAGAGTTGTAACGCCCCAAATTTTGGTTTTCGGCTTTTGTGAAATTATGGCATGAAAATTTCTGAATGTGTTTTTGCGCTTATTTGACACAAATATTTGTCTGCTTTTGTAGATATGTGTTCTAGGAGTGTTTAGGGAGGTCCCAAGCTCAAGCCCCAACTTGGGCTAAATTTTGGGCTTTATTTGAATAATGCCCAGTCTATTGGTAATTAGGCTTTTAAGCCCCAACAAGGATCTAAAATAGGACCACTAGTCAGAACTGACCAAATCTAAGAGTTGAAAATGTTTGGGAACGAACAGTGATTATTTATTCGGGTTTTCTATCAAAGATACCAACTAAACAAGAAAGCAGGGTAAGGCATCAGTGATAGAACCTTAATAAACAACGAGCAATGTCAACCTAAGCTTTAAAAGAGGATCATTCTCGAAAAATGACATTTTGCATTCATGCAAATATCATTCATACACATCTAGTTAAGAGCATTTGATTCTTTCTGATCATAACATCCTAATTGCTTGGCTTAAATATAGGCCTATGAAATGGATTCTATAAGTCATGTTCCCCATAGAATGGTGTAACAGATCAGTGAAACCATAAATCTGTTACCCCTGAAGTTGTAGTAAAGTAGATTAAAACCACAAATCTTATCTCTCTGAAGTTGCAGTAGAACAGATTGAAGTTACAAATCTTATCTCCCTGAAGTAGCAATGGAGCAGATTGAAGCGACAAGTCCTATACCTCTGAAGTTGCAGTGGGTCAGATTAAATCTATCACAACAAGTCTTATCTCCTTGAAGTTGCAGTGTAATAGATTAAAGCTACAAGTTACAAAGCTTATCTCCCTGAAGTTGCAGTGGAGCAGATTAAAGATAGTAAATCTTATTTCCCTGAAGTTGCAGTGGGTCAAATTAAATCTACCATAGTAAGTCTTATCTCCCTGAAGTTGCAGTGAAATAGACTAAAGCTGCAAGTTACAAATATTATCTCCCTAAAGTTGTAGTGGAGCAGATTGAAGATACAAGTCTTATCTCTCTAAAGTTGCAGTGGAGTAGATTGAAGTTACAAATCTCATCTCCCTGAAGTTGTAGTGGAGTAGATTACAGCTACAAGCCTAATCTCCCTGAAGTTGCAGTGGAGTAGATTGAAGCAACAAATCCTATACCTCTGAAGTTGTAATGGGTTGGAATGAAACTGCTTGAAAAGGAGGAGCACCAAAAAGGTCGAGATTTTGCAAGACCAGGTAAAATTAGCCCTTTTTAAAATTTTTGCTCCGTTCCCGTTACACGTCAATGAGCAAAGAGGGGCAACTGTAATGGGCCAATTTAGCCTGGGCCAAAATAGAAACCTAAATACAAAAAATAATAAATAAAACCAAAATAAAAATAAAAAGAAATAATAACAGTCCAAGTCCATTACAATTACAAGCCTAATTCAGAAAACCCTAATGACCCAAATGGCCCAAAATCTAAACAGTATTAAAAAAAAAAAAGAAACCCTAGCTCTCGTCGCACCCTAAAGCCCTAGCTTGCCGCCACCACTCCTCCCACGTTAATGCTGCACCAACTCTTCTACCACCACCAACTACACTGCCAACCACCCCTGCAAAAAAAAGGCAACATATGCAATAGCAAGTTCAAGAACAGTAGAAAGAAATAGGAAAATAATATTGTAAATGGCTATAAAGGCCATAAAACAGATTGTATGAAGGATCTTTTTTTTTTTTTTATGGTAATGAGAAAAAAAAACAGAGAAAAGAAATATAAAAAAGATTTCGAAAAAGAAAGCCAATGTAGTCTTTTTATTTTATTTTATTTTTTTAAAGAAAGGATATAATAAATATATAAAAAAGGGAAAAGGGGTCTCTTACCTGTCGTTCCACCTTCTGCCGCCGTCGAGGACCACCATCGATGCCTCAAACGCCTCAAAACTCATTAAGGTTCTGCGCAGATCCGATGAAAACGGCAAGGCCAAAAGTTTTTTTTTCTTTGTGTTTTTTTATTTCAAAAGATATTTGGCTAGATTTGAGTTTTTAAGTTTTTTTTTAAAAGAAGGATTGAAAAAGGCAAAAAAAATTCCAGTCATTGGGAATGGCAGAGGCGTCGTCGGTGATCGACGGTTGTCGCGATGGACATTCGTCGGACTTAGGTCGGATTCTGAAAAATTAAGAGAAAAAAAGGGTTTTCTAAGGTTTTTTTTTAAACAGATACAAAAATGATTTTTGAAACTTTTTTTTTTTTACTTTTATAGCCCATTAAAACAATGTCGTTTTGGGATTATTGCCTAGATGCCAAAACGACGTCGTTTTCAGTTGACCTGACCCGGTAAGATCCGCGTTAGCCTTTCTGATTTTTAATTATTTTTCAATCTAGTCTTTTTTCTTTTTTTAATTTATACCCTATGATTTTAATTTTGTTTCGATTTGGTCCCTTAAGGAACAAAGCGTTTTGGGACAGGGAATAATTTCCCAGTTAGTCCCTTCTCCTTTACGCGTATTTAATTTTAGTCATTATTTGATTTTATTATTTAATTTATTATGATTTATACATTTAATTCCGTTTAAATTTCAATTCAATCATTCATTTAATTAATTTCATCCTTTTATATTTTATTTATTTATTTATTTATTTATTTATTCATTATTCTTTTACTTTTTAAATACCTAAATTTAATATTATTTATATTTGTTATATCTATTTATTTATTTATTACTCTTTTACTTTTTATATATTTAAATTTGATATTACTTATACTTCCTTTTCATTAAGCACCTTTCATTTTCATTTTTTTATTTTAAGTTACTTTATTTATTATATTGTTAATGCCATGAATTAATATTCTTATTATTACTATATTTACATTATTATTATAGTATTTATCCATTTATTTGATATTTATCACTCTAATATAAATGTTCTACTCACATGGCCATCTTATATTATTTCGCTGTCACTATATCATATATTAAGTTTAAGCATTTATCCATGTGTATATTATGCTTGAATAAGCAAAATGCATATCGTTTTAAGCGTTACGTTCGTTTTTCGCACGACACATAAAAAAGGAAGATTTTTAAACCGAGACAAATATTCATTATTTTGGAATTAGAAAAGTCGTGTTCCTAATTTACGGAATATGACTTCATTTTAAAACTGAGATAGTCTAATATCTATTTTAAAATAAATAAAAAAAATAAGATTTTAGTGATTGTTCTCGTTTATGAGTATTTAAGGCATTGTGTTTTAACCTACGGGACATGATCCTTTCTTCTCGATTAACTTGAAATAAGCAGTTTTTCGTGAAAATTAATTTAGTTAAGTAATGTTTTAATAAAGGATCTTATTTTAAAATCTATTCAAATTTTTAATTTTCGACACTAAAGGCATCAAGTAATCAATTAAGTACTAATTTTGGGCGTAACAAGGGTGCTAATCTTTCCTCATACATAACCGACTTCCGAACCCATTTTTTGGATTTTTGTAGACCGAAAAACATTGTTTTAATAAATCAAACCTCTTATTAAAATGATCAAATTACGAGGTAACCCGATCACGCCTCTTAAAAGTGATTGGTGGCAACTTTCATTTTCGTCTTTTCCTAAAATGAAAAGTCAATTTAAAAAACAAGTTTCAACAGATATTTACTAATTAAATAAAAATTGGTCTAATTTATAATAAAAGTTGATTAATTTTAAAAATTAATTGAGAATGACATAATAATTTCAATATTTTAAAAGTAATGGAAATAAAAAAATGTGAGGAACAATCATAGTAAAATATAAAGTAATTAGAGAACATAACTTGTCATTTGAATATGAGTCAAAATTTAACCTAAAAAAAATTATTATTTTAATACTTATTACCTTTTAACATAATATTTCACAACATTGTAAACAACTTTCACAATTATGTAAATACTATCAAATATCAAATAATAATAACTAAACATCACAAATAAGAATGAAAATCGTACATATTTTGGTGATGAAAACAAACCATATTAAATAATATTAAAATATAACTTTTTTTCAGTAATTTTTTAAATATTATTTTGAATGAAATTCGCTTGTTAATGCATATATTTATAGTGCTAAATATTATTTTTAATTAGTATATAACAGTAACATTAACTAAATAATAATTAATCTACAATAATAAGTGCAATTTAATAAAGATCCAAAGCCTAATTAAGTGATGATAATTATTACAATGATAATAAAAATATTATTAATAAATAAATTTATACATTATAAATTAGATTGCCAATAATATTGATATTATCTTTTTATATATAACGTTAATCTCTAACATTTGTTTTATATTAATTATAAAAATTGATTTTAACATTATTAGCTATTATCATATGTAAACTAAAATTATATTTAGTCGATTGAGTCTTAACTTGATTGGCATGTCGCTGAAGCGCATTATCTTCCTATTTATGGGTTGAGAAGAGTTATAGGCACTTATAGGTATTGTGTTAAATAGAACATATAATGAGATTGTTCAAAGAAAATCATTTTTACATATACAAAATATATTTATTTAATTAAAAACTTATATTTTTATTATTTCTAATTTATCTAATTATATTTAATGATTTTATAGAATTATAATTTAATTAATTAATAATATATTATTTTTTTGTGAAAAGAAAATACAATCAATTAAACTAAATTAAAATGTTTGTCTGCAAACAATTGCAATGATTCCTCCTTATTAAAAGCTATTTTGGCCATTCTATCAGTTTTTATATTTTCTTCCTAGGGATGTACTCAATTACCCAATATCCTACATTCTTCAGGATATGATGAATTCGCCTGATTAGTATCGATCTCGATGGCGTTAAATATAAAACTTGAATAGCTTTAATAGCTTCCAAACTATTTGTTTGTATCAACATTTTATTGCCTTGCTTTTCTTGTATAAGTGATAGACCATTCAAAATACCCCATAGTCCAGCCATCGGAATTGAACATTTCTAAGTAAAACTTTTAAAAAATATAACCAAATTAATTAATTTCACATTAATATACTATTATATTAATTAATATTCAATTAATTTTACTTTTATTATCATCACATAATAATAGCAATAACTTATTATTGTAATGTGAAATTAGTAATATAATTAACAATAAATGGTACTTTCGTTAGTTTAAAAATTTTTCAATCTCATGTTTTTATATATACTAGTTACTAATAGCACATGTGTTGCATGTTATTTTATATTTTTAATTAAATTTTTAATTATTGTGTTTTAATTAATAGTATAAAATAAGTTTCCTTCAATTCTTGAATATAACTGAATTTAACAATTTTGATATTATAATAGAAATCTTTCCACAATTTTATCATTTGTTTTTTATTATTTTTAAAAAAAATTAAATCACTAAAATTATTAACTTTCAATTGGTTTATTTTTTCAAAGAATTATCAAACAATGACTAAGTTTTAATTAATAATTAAAAATCCAACTTCATAAAAACAATTAAAATGAAATTACTAAAATTTAATTTAATTTAAAAATAAATATTGATAACATTACAAATGATTTTAATGTGCCTAGTCTTCATCTTTTTCGTTGATGGTATCATATTCCATCAATATGAATACTTGTTTGCTTTATAACGCAAATAATTGCATTTCAACTTCAATAAAAGCACACTTTTTTTACGTTAAAGATTTCTTAACTAATAATTCTATTTTAACATTATCACAGCTTTTTTAATTAATAATTATTTTTAAATGTGTAATTTACACTTCTATTAAATTATAATTTTTTAAAAATGTAAATTTAGGATTATTATGAAAAATAAAGAGCGAACTATGCTTTTATATATACTAGCTTCTAATGTTATATACGTTGCATGGGATTTTACGCATTTAATATTTAATTATTTTTTAAAATAAATTTTAGTAATTAACATAAAATAATATTTATCATTTGAATTATTACATATAATTAAAATATACTAACTTATCATTTCAAATATTATAATAAAAAAATTTCAAATAATAATTAAAGTTTTTTTAACATGTTGAACGGACTATAATTTTACTTTATGTAATTAAAGTAAAGTAACATTATTTAAAATAATAATTAATTAATAGAATTAAATCTAATATGAAATTATAATTTTAATTATCACAAATTGTTTCCTATATTTTTTTGAAGAATTAGTAAATTTATTTTAAACTTTATAAAAAATTAATTAATAATTGTAAATTAAATTATAATTATTTTTAAATATATAATTATCATAATTTCTATTTTATTTCAAATTTTTTAGCTTAAAATTCTAAAATTAAATATTATAATTATTTTTAATGAATTTAGTAATATTCTCGTCTGTTGATATATATATATATATATATATATATCTATAGTTACTTGATTTTTGTTTTCATTAGATAATATTTTTTTCAATATTATAAATTCACGTTGTGATATATCTTTAATAATTAATAATAATAATTGAGATATATTTCCAGCTTTGTATATTTTCAGAGTAAAAAAGTTATGACCCGTAGCTACCGATTTTTTTTTTTTTTGGGGTGTGTTGCATGAATTTTTATATAATTTAAATTATATTTTTTAACTATAGTTTTTTTTTATAAAAGATATAATTTATTGTTAATAATATTACATGTTTCTAAATTTATGATAAATAACTAATGTAATACCCATAATTTGCCCGTGTATTAACCAATTTCAATTACCCAAACTAAAACCATTAAACTCAATTAAAGCCCACCTAAACTAGCCCAAATCCTAATAAACCCTAGCAGCCCAAAACCCATTACACAAAAATTAGAAAAACAGCAAAACCCTAGCCCCATTTCAGCGCCACCCCACTTGCACTGGCCTCTGACACCACCTCCATGGTCACGTCCACCGCCTCTGCAACACCGCCCTTCGCACCTGCAAATATTAAAAAGGAAATGACAGAAACTAATAAAAAATCCTTGTAAACGGCTATATAAGCTGAATGAAAATACATTATAAAGGGTTCGACTTTTTTTGAATACAAACAGAGAGATTAAACACTAAACCGATCTAGAACAGAATCAACAGCATTCGAATACCAAAGAGCAAAACACCAACAAAGCAATCAAGACGGTAGATTCTTTGTAACACCCCAAACCCGGCCTAGAAGTTAGGCTCAAATCTGGCGATGTCACATTGAAGAGTTACTTTTAAAACGGTTTAGCTAAAACTTAGTTCGAACGAAATATGCTTGAAAAGAATTTACTTAGTTAAAAATCGAAGAATTTAATTAAACAAATATTTAAGAAAAACCATGTTTATTAAATATAACAGTACTAAATAAATCCCTAAGTAAATAGTAATTTCTGAGATACATAGCCTTATTACATCATAGTGAAAACTTAAAAGTAGTTATCATAAACACTTAATAAAATTATATTTAAAATTCCTAAGTGACTTGTAGTGTGGCTATCTCCGAGTTCTCTCCCGCGTCGAGCCGTCTATTGTGGATCACCTGAAATATTAATAATAAAGGTGTAAGTTTTGCAACTCAGTGTGTACAGCCCTTGGCAATCAAATCAATTCATTATACACATACCACATTGGGCCTAAGCCCTAACAATATCGGTAGTCTGGGCCTTAGCCCACATTGACTTCATATCATATCAAAATCACATGAATGCAATGCTCCCATCCCGAATCCGACCCTGCACTCCACCCGTACCAACCCTACACTCCTGTGGGGATATAAATATCAACCCACCCATCCCTACATTCCAAAGGTAGCACCGGTTGCAGCACTACTCAAACGTTGCAGCGGGGCTGCTATATAATAGGCTTAAAGCCACCGGTGGATCCACGGTCGTCAAGCGATTATGTGATCCTCATATCTTCCTCCGTTCAATTTATCCCCCCCAAATGCAACATACATATTATGAATGCACATACAACATTTTACGAGTGCACATACAAGTTTTTTCATACATTAAGCATTTAGGGGTATTTCAATCATTTCATTACCCTAGGGTATTTTGGTAATTTTCTACCCTACAAGGGTGTTTTAGTATTCCTACCCTATGAGGGTGTTTTAGTAATTCTACCCTATATGGCATTATAGTAATTCTACCTTAGAGGGTATTTTCGTAATTTCATCCTAGAAGGGTATTTTCGTAATTCTAACCTACAGGGGTGTTTTCGTAATTTCTTAAAGGTACAAACTTTAATTATGGTTTTGGCCCCTTAACAAGTCCTCGCGACTAAAGTGAACAGACACTATACACCAGGTAGGATTCAAGAGAAGAGGAGGTAGGTCACTCGGACCGCTTAAGTACCAAGCTCTTCCTAATCCAATCCTAGACATGCACACATCCATTGCCACACCTTAGTCTAACAACTTGTCCACGAACATGTTTAATTATTTAATTAAGTCTTATGTAAAATTTGAGAGATCAGAACTAGGCCTATAGTCCATTAAAAACCCTAGTATGCATTTTTACAATCCCATAAGGCCCACTAGGCCCAATCATATTTATAAAACCCATTAAGCCCCAAGCATGCTTATGTAGCCCATTAGGCCCAATCATAATTCAATTATACAATCATGCATGTCAATCCATCATAAGATTTCATATCACAACTTTGCCACTTTGGGTCCACAAGTTCGGCAGGCCCATTCGGGATATCGAGATTTTAGCTTTTGCCGATTTTCGTGTGTGTAGTGTATGTACACACCTGATTGACGACTCGCACTACTCTATTCTCAGCCTCTACCTACAACCAAAACCATTTTCGAATCAATTCCAAACCTTACTAAAACTTTATCAAATCCCGAAGCCTTACCGAAGCCTTACCGTGAACCTTCGGCTTTTCTAGCCATTTCTTAGCGAATAGTCTCGAATATTCCTAGATCTATATCAACACACATATTTTATCAACATCAGGTGACTCGTCTTCCACACGAGTCACCCTTATGACTACACATATATTCGGCCACCCCCAAGAAACCAAAATTGAGAATGAGACACTTACCGAAACTTGTCTCTGATCTTGCGGCCTAAATATCTACTGAGTGTGATCGACTTTTAAAATCTTGATTAAATGTTGTAAATAAAAAAAACAAATTTGTGATAGAGGAAAGCAAAAGAAATTGGCAAGGGAGATATGAGTATTCGGCTTTTAAGAGATTAAGGAAAGAAATCGGCAAAGAGAGAAAACTATGAATATTCGGCAAAATAATAGATGGCTAAAAGGCAAAGGGAAAATTCGGCAAAGATGGAACAAATGGGAGAAAAAGAATTTGGCAATAGGAGGAGAGAAAATAAACTATATGAAAGTAAGGAAAACCCTGCTATGAAATTCGGCATTCCTTAAATAGCTAATAGCCGAACCTAGCCCTCCCTAGAGTCCAATTCTGCACCATCACTTCTTCTCTTTAATCTCCTATTATCTCTCTTTTATCATCACCTTAAAATTCTCTCATGATCACTCCCTAACAGAGTCCATCTTCATGCCACTTCCAACCTTCTAGAAGGCCAAAATTAAACTCCTAAAAATACTAAGCTAGGATCCAAAACTTAACCAAGGCCCAATATTTCTAAACCCAAAAATCAGGGTGTTACATTTTTAAACCTTAAAAGGGTAGCAAGAATAGCAGAAAACCAAATAAATCGAAAGTAAAATCAGATTTGGTAGTCAAGGTGATTTATTTTTTTATTTTACGAATCTGTTTTTTTTTTATAAATACATCCATATCCATATAAAACACATAGTAAAAAAGGAAGGGGAAAATAATACCTAAAAAAGAGGCCGAAATTTTGGAACTTTTAAGACCTTCGGCCGCCGTGCACGGCGGTTGTCGGCGGTGGAAGACGGCGGAGGACCGGCCGGAGTCCCACCGGATTAGCACACTTGCAGAGAAAAAAAGGAATGAAAATGTTTTTTTTTAAACAGATTACAAATGTTTTTTTTAGAAATTTTTAACTTATATAAGCAACACAAAACGACGCCGTTTTGGCCGGCGTCCATAAGCCCCAAAACAACGTTGTTTTGATGACTCGACCCGAGATCCGACCCGCTCCAGCTAGGATCCTCATGTTTTTTAAACGGAAGGGCTAATTGCACTTTTAGCCCTTCCGCATTTTTATTACTTCACAATTAAGTTCCTTTTTTTTTAATTGGGCCCTACCATTTATTTTGGTTTTCAATTCGGTCTCCTGCGCTACTGTGCGTTTTGGGAAGAGGGGTTATTGCCTGTTTTAATCCCTCCGTTGTTCACGCGCGTGCAAATTGACCCTTTTTCGTCTTTCTTTCCTCTGTTGTTCACACGTGTGCAAATTGACCCTTTTTCGTCTTTCTTTATTTTAAATTTGGCCCAAACTTTCTGTTCCGTTTTCAATTTGATCCTGTTTTCATTATTTTGATATTTTACTTATTATCACTACTACCATTTGCACAAGACTTACCAAGTGGGTAAAAATGTCTGAGACTTACAAGGGTTGGCACGAGAAGTTACCATTTGCCCTCCTCGCCTATCGAACGTCAGTCAGAACCTCCACTGGGGCAACTCCTTTTTCATTGGTCTATGGAATGGAGGCAGTTTTACCCATCGAAGTTGAAATTCTATCCCTTCGAGTCTTGTCCGAATTGAAGTTGGACGAAGCAGAATGGATCCAGGTTCAGTACGATTAGCTAAATTTGATTGAAGAGAAGAGGCTAAAGGCTATCCTTCATGGTCAAATGTACCAAAAACGAATGATGCGAGTGTACAACAAGAAAGTTCGCCCAAGAGAATTTCAAGAGGAAGACCTGGTATTGAAAAAGATCCTTCCCATACAAAAGGATTTTAGAGGAAAATGGATGCCGAATTGGGAAGGACCTTATATGGTAAAGAAAGCATTTTCTAGAGGAGCATTGATTCTGGCCAAGATGGATGGTAAAAGCTTACCCAATCCCATCAATTCAGATTCGGTCAAGAAATACTTTACCTAAAAGAGGGAGAGGCTAAGGCGAAAACCCGGAAAGGACACCTAAAAAAAAAGGAAAGAAGAGAGGCCAATGCGAAAACCCGCAAAGGGCGCTTTGAGACCAAATGGGCTTTGAGTCGAAAACCTAGAAAGGGTGGCTCAAATTTTGACAAAGGAGGGAGTACATGACGATCTTGTCTTCTCAGAATTAACAAGAAGGAAGAACGTTACACCTCGAGGCATCTACAAAATACTGCAGATCTCTCAACACTTGTTCAGCTCAAAATGATCTTTAAAGATGGGATAGTGAAGCTCAGACGGCGATATCTGGGGCACCTGTTTTCCTTTGGTTCATTTTGTATTCCAAGCAGTGTTTGTTTCCCTTAATTAATCCAATTCTATTTTTGATAAATTTCAATTTTGTTCATCATTTTGATCTTTTTCAAGCATTTTGCATTGAAATAACGATTGTTGAACCAATAATACTTTCACAAAAGAAGTTCTGTATATTACTCTAGAAGTTTCTAAATAGCGTAGGAACCTGAAACAGGACTGTTGTTTAGAACCTACCAAGCCTAAGGTTTGGAAACCTTTGAGAAAGAGGAGTCTAAAAATTGTGACTATCTCTCCAAACTCACTGTTAAAGATATCAGTTACACAAGAAGACAAGACATTGCGGCAGTGAAGCAACCTTGATGAACAATGAGCGATGACGCCTTAAACACTTAAAAATGAATCATTCTCATGACATTTCTACATTCACATCTTTTATAATACATTAGGTTAGGAGCATTTGATTCATCCTGATCATAACATCCTAATCATTTGTCATAAACATGGGCATATGAAATCGGGTCTACAGGATATGTCCCTTAGAGGGCAGTGTAGCGACATCAGTGAATTCGTTAATCCTACCTCCCTGACCGGTAGTGGAATAGGTTGAAGATTGTAGATTTTGTCGCCCTAACCAGTAGTGAGACAAAATCGAAGGCAAATCATGGCTCCCTAACCAGTAGGGAACATGATTTAAGCCACCATCCTATTGCCCTGACCAGCAGTGGAATAGGTTGAAAATTGTAGATTTTGTTGCCCTAACCAGCAGTGGGACAAAATCAAAGGCAAATCGTGGCTCCCTAACCAGTAGGGAACATGATTTAAGCCACCCTCCTATTGCCCTGACCAGCAGTGGAATAGGTTGGAAATTGTAGATCTTGTCGCTTTAACCAGTAACGAGGCAAGATCGAAGGAAAATCTTGTCTCCCTAACCAGTAGTGGAACATGATTTAAGCCACCCTCCTATTGCCCTGACCAACAGTGGAATAGGTTAGAAATTGTAGATCTTGTCGCCCTAACCAGTAGTGGGGCAAGATCGAAGGCAAATCTTGTCTCCCTAACCAGTAGTGGAACATGATTTAAGCCACCCTCCTATTGCCCTGACCAGCAGCAGAATAGGTTGGAAATTGTAGATCTTGCCGCCCTAACCAGTAGTGGGGCAAGATCGAAAGCAAATCTTGTCTTCCTAACCAGTAGTGGAACATGATTTAAGCCACATTCCTATTGCCCTGACCAGCAGTGGAATAGGTTGGAAATTGTAGATTTTGTTGCCCTAACCAGTAGTGGAACATGATTTAAACCACCCTCCTATTACCCTGACCAATAGTGGAATAGGTTGGAAATTGTAGATTTTGTCGCCCTAACCAGTAGTGGGACAAAATCGAAGGCAAATCATGGCTCCCTAACCAGTAGTGGAACATGATTTAAGCTACTATCCTATTGCCTTGACCAACAGTGGAATAGGTTGAAGATTGTAGATTTTGTCGCTCTAACCAGTAGTGGGACAAAATCGAAGGCAAATCGTGGCTCCCTAACCAGTAGTGAAACATGATTTAAGCTACTATCCTATTACCCTGACCAGCAGTGGAATAGGTTGAAAATTGTAGATTTTGTAGCCCTAACCAGTAGTGGGACAAAATCGAAGGCAAATTTTGTCTCTCTAACCAGTAGTGGAACATGATTTAAGCCACCCTCCTATTGCCCTGACCAGCAGTAGAATAGGCTGAAGATTGCAAATATCGTCTCTTTAAAGATACAGCAGAGCAGCGGAGAAGGTCGAAACTACAAATCCCTTTTCCCTGAGATTACCTTGAGAATCAATCCTTATTTCCTTAAAGTTTCAGTAGAGAAGATCGAAGCTAAAAATCTATTCTCCCTGAATTCTTATCCCCTTGAAGTTTCAGTAGAGCAGACCGAAGCTACAAATCTCTTCTCTCTGAAATCGCATTGGAGTAAATCGAAGCTACAAGTCATATCTCTCTAAAGTCGCGGTGGAATGGATCAGAACAATAAGATGCAATGGGGCAGAACAAGGTTACCTAAAGAAGACCACCAAAAGAAGTCAATATTCAGCAAGACCGGGCAAAATTGGTCTTTCTTAAAAAGTCTATGCTCTATTCTCGTTCCACGACAACGATTTTGTTTCTCGTTACACGACAATGAGCAAAGATGGGCAGCTGTAATACCCATAATTTGCCCGGGTATTAACCAATTTCAATTATCCAAACTAAACCCATTAAACCTAATTAAAGCCCACCTAACCTAGCCCAAATCCTAATAAACCCTAGCAGACCAAGACCCATTACACAAAAATTAGAAAAACAGCAAAACCCTAGCCCCATTTCAGCACAGCCGCACTTGCACTGGCCTCTGACACCACTGCCACGATCACGTCCACCACCTCTGCAGCACTTCCCTTCGCACCTGCAAATATTAAAAAGGAAATGACAGAAACTAATAAAAAATCCTTGTAAACGGCTATATAAGCCGAATGAAAATACATTGTAAAGGGTTCGACTTTTTTGAATACAAATAGAGAGATTAAACATTAAACCGATCTAGAACAGAATCAACAGCATTCGAATATCAAAGAGCAAAACACCAACAAAGCAATAGCAGAAAACCAAGTAAATCGAAAGTAAAATCAGATTTGGTAGTCAAGGTGATTTCTTTTTTTATTTTACGAATCTGTTTTTTTTATAAATACATCCATATACATATAAAACACATAGTAAAAAAAGAAGGGGGAAAATAATACCTAAAAGAGAGGCCGAAA
The DNA here is from genome assembly GCA_020496765.1 of Gossypium stocksii. Taxonomy (NCBI): domain Eukaryota; kingdom Viridiplantae; phylum Streptophyta; class Magnoliopsida; order Malvales; family Malvaceae; genus Gossypium; species Gossypium stocksii. Next base: position 96,861,641 of record CM035629.1, on the reverse strand, counting down.
TTTGGGAACTTTTAAGACCTTCGGCCGCCGTGCACGGCGGTTGCCGGCGGCAGAGGACGGCAGAGGACCGGCCGGAGTCCCACCAGATTAGCAGACTTGCAGAGAAAAAAAGGAATGAAAATGTTTTTTTTTAAACAGACTACAAATGTTTTTTTTAGAAATTTTTAACTTATATAAGCAACACAAAACGACGCCGTTTTGGCCAGTGTCCATAAGCCCCAAAACGACGTCGTTTTGATGACCCGACCTGAGATCCGACCCACTCCAGTTAGGATCCGCGTGTTTTTTAAACGGAAAGGCTAATTGTACTTTTAGCCCTTCCGCTTTTTTATTACTTCACAATCAGGTTCCTTTTTTTTTTAATTGGGCCCTACAATTTATTTTGGTTTTCAATTCGGTCTCCTGCGTTGCTGTGCGTTTTGGGAAGAGGGGTTATTACCTATTTTAGTCCCTCCGTTGTTCACGCGCGTGCAAATTAACCCTTTTTCGCCTTTCTTTCCTCCGTTGTTCACGCGCGTGCAAATTGACCCTTTTTTGTCTTTCTTTATTTTTAAATTTGGCCCTTTTTTGTCTTTCTTTGTTTTTAAATTTGGCCCAAACTTTCTGTTCCGTTTTCAATTTGATCCTGTTTTCATTATTTTGATATTTTACTTATTATCACTATTACTATTATTATTATTATTATTATTATTATTATTATTATTACTATCTTACTTTACTATTATTATTATTATTATTATTTCATTAACATGTTATCGTTACTATTACTATTATTATTTATTATTTATTATTATTATTATTATTATTATTTATGTATTGCCATTATTATTATCATATTATATTTATCATTATTATTGTAATATCATTTCTACTATTATATTCTATTACTACCATTTTAATATCATTCCATTAGTACATCATTATTTTTTTATTTTTTATTACCAACATATTTTTATATACATATTATGATTTCTGTTGTTATTAATACATCGTTATTCCTATTATATTACTAACACACCATTTTCATTATTATTTTATTATTATTATAACCGTTATTATTATTACCATTTTAATTAGTATATTTGTTTAAGATCGTTTTTACTATTAATATTATTTTTTTTTTTCCTTCACCCCTTTTATATATTATAATTATTATATGCTCTGTTTATTTGTAATTTTTATCAACTTTATTATTTATGATTAATATTATTTTATTATTTCAATGTAGTAATATTAATATTATTACTCTTGTTATTATTATTACTGCTATTATTGTTTTTCATACGAATTGTGCTACGTTTTACCCTACGCCAAAATGATCTTTTCATAAAGGCAATGTTCTGTATTTAGAGATTCGGGAAATCGTGCCCTAACGTATTGGGTTTCGGTTTTTTGTTTAAATCTAAGTAACCGAATATCCTTCTCAAATACATAAAGTTTAAATAAAAAGCTTATATATTATTACTATTTTGCATATTATATTATTGCTCTTATTTATATTGTCTTTTATTGCCACATTTCATTCTGTTATGCATACTCTTATTGTCATTCATTATGTGTTTTATAACAAATTACATTTTACACGATACAAAAACGATTCTTTATAAAGGCAATATTCCGTATTTAGAAATTTGGAAGTCGTGCCCTAACGTATTGGGTTGCGATTTTTCGTTTAAATCTAAATAACCGAATATCATTTTAAATACACAAATTTTAAATAAATAAAAAGCTTATTTTTGAGAAATCGAGATGTCGTGTCCTAACGCACTGGATGTGATGTTTCGGTATCTCAAGATAAGATTTTCTAAATCAAGGCAATATTCTGTATTTAGAAATTCGAGAAATTGTGCCCTAGAGTATTGGGTTTCGATTTTTCCCGTTTGCTCTAAATACCAGAATATCCTTCCAAAATTAAATACATAAGTTTCAAATAAAAGGCTAGCTTAGCCTCGAAGGTCGAAATATAATGTCCTAACGTATTGGATGTGACGTTTTACCTTAAGGCGAGATAGCCTTTGATACACACTTTCAAATTATCCAAACGTTTTTTAAAAAATAAATGCAAAGAGGGATCGTATTTTAAATTCTTTCAAGTTTTCGAATCTTCAACACTAAGACACTAATTAATCAATTAGGTACCAATTTTGGGCGTATCGAGGGTGCTAATCCTTCCTCGTGCGTAACCGACTCCCGAACCCATTTTTCTGATTTTCGCAGACCAGAAAGGTTGTTTTGATAAATTGAATTATTTATTAAAAACAACCACTTTTTGAGGTGACTCGATCACACCTCAATAAAAAGGATTGGTGGCAACTCCCATTTTCATTTTCAAAATCCAAGTCGATTGTCGTTTTCAAAAAAATGGTTTCGACAACTAATTTGTTTATTATGAATCCAAGTTTCTGGTCTTATACTGAACATGAAAATTAATAGGGTAAACTACAACAATGGTCCATTTTTTCTCATCAAATTATAAAAAGTTTTAAATTGATTACATAATTAATTGAGATTTTTTTTTTCATTAAGTAATTATAAGTATTTTATGGGATGGTGATGTAACAATTAAAAAAATAGTATAATAATAAATTTAATCCTCAACTTTTACATATTTTATCAATTTAGTTAAAATTAAAAAAAAAAAATGGACTCCATCTCTCTTCTCCTTCCTTGAAAATCAAATAAAGATCCAATCATTTTAACACCCGAAGCTAAAATATGCAAATTGATAAAAAAAAGAAAAATAAAAGTGCAGAAACAAATACAATATGGCGAAAATAGAAACGAACCTAACATGCAGATGAGAAGGGGATGATAGTCTGGCTTAGCAAAAACATTTATCAACTCTCAATCTATATTATTTCTGCCATTTATTTATTTTTATTCTTCTGAAATGCATCAAAATCAGGGAAACAGTAGACCACTGAGGCTTCTAATTCTTCTCTCTAATCATTAAGAAAGAAACATGTTTTTTTATATGGTGTATGTTTCGACCGTATGCCTTCTTTGTGAGCTTGAATGCCGTTGATAGACTCGTAAAAGTCACTGATAGGCGGTAACAGTCCAAGCAAACAACGGTAGAGACAGGAAAGAGGAGCAATGGCAACAGAGGAGAGATGAAGAAGGGTTGAGGGTTATTATTTTTTAAATTATGATTATAAAAGTTTGAAGAATAAATTTATTATTATATTGATTTTTAACTGACCGAAATGAACCAAAATACAATCACAATTAATTAATTGAGTGGTCAAAAAAGAAATAAACCTATAGTTGAGTACCCATAAAGAAGATCACGCTACGGTCAAGGAATTTACCGGGGACAAGCAGTGATGATGATGGAGTTTTCCGGAAAAGAAAATGGAGGGTGGGATGATGGGGCCGCACAGAGATAAGATGCTTATGCATCGCACTGGAACACCAGCATAATCTTTCTCTGTTTCGTGGGGAAAGTAAAAAGGAAAACTGAAAAGTTATAGAAATATAAAATTTTCGCCATCTGTGGGAATCGAACCCACGACCACGTGATTAAAAGCCACGTGCTCTACCACGTGAGCTAAGACTGCTCACTATAGAACTAATTTATTTTAACTTAATTTATATTAGTATGGTAAATTTCACAATTTCAAAGAATAAAAACTAATTTGATATACGATATAAAAAAATATAATTAGAAAAGTAAAGAGATTAAAGACTAAACATGTTGGAAAGTGGCAGCAAAAGGCAACAGCATATTAACATGTTGCTTTTTGCAGTTTGGTCCTTAGTCAGCCCTTCGCGATAAACGATATGATGCTACTTCTCAAACTCTCTCATTAAAGCCAATAATTCACACTGTCTGTTTTACTCTTTAATCGAATGATGGAGAGCAGTGAAGAAGATGATGACTTCCCTTCCATTGAGAGCATCACTCCCCAGTCCAAGATTGATTCTGTTCACCAATCCCATACTGAAAAGGTCTTCTTTTTGTTCTTTGTTAAAATGTTTTTGCATTTTAGATCTTGGATTCAAACTTCTCGGTTTCCTTCTGCTTTGTTCCCCATTTCTCTACCTCGACTTTCTCTTTTATTGTGGATTTCTTTACTTTAATTTGGGTTCTAGTCAAATTTCAGGGAAAAATTATAGCTTGGTTTTCTTTGTTTTTCTATCTTGGAAGTAAGAAAGAAAGGTATTCCCAGGGATTTCATTGTCTGGGTTTCTTCGCACTCAGTGGAATCTATCAAAATCACTTAATTTATTTGATGGCGTAGTAAAAATGGATAATTTATCTCTCTATTATTTTATATGCTTTATTGATTAAACACTGGGAAAACGGGGAACAAGTATGAAAAAAAATATATATATTTTTCCCTTGTTTTTCCTGCCCCTAGTTCGTCCTTTTACAAGCATGCATGCATTTACCTGTTTTCAGCCATGATTTCCTGATTTGACATCTTGCATATTCTTTATATGTAATTTTGGACATTTTGGTAATGCAGGGGATCAGAAAACTTTGCTGTGAGCTTTTGGATTTGAAAGATGCTGTGGAAAACTTATGTGGGAATAGGCGCACAAAATACTTGGCTTTCTTGAGGTCAAATAAAACTGTTCCTATTTACCTTTTTATGATAAATGAAAATCAAGTTGAAAAGTTCCTAATTATTGTTTCATTTATTTCGGTTGAGTAAGTTTGATTGTAATGGTAATTGTAGAATGTCTGAAGAAGTTGTTGAAATGGAGCACGAGTTGGTTGAGCTACAAAAGCATATCTCTTCTCAAGGGATTATTGTGCAGGATCTAATGACTGGGGTGTGTCGTGAACTGGAAGAGTGGAACCAGGAAAATGCTGATACTAATGACACACCACTAGACCCTAAGGTTGATGATGTTCAAGAAGAAATGGACGATCCCAAGAAAAAATTCCTGGAGAAAATTGATGTTCTTTTGGCTGAACATAAAGTTGAAGAAGCACTGGAGGCTTTAGAGGCTGAAGAGAAAAATTTCTCTGGAGATTCTTCAACTGAATCATCTTCCTACAAGTCTTCATTTCTAGAAAGGAAGGCAATGCTTGAGGATCAGCTTACTGAGATTGCTGAACTACCTGCAGTTAGTGCTAATGAACTAAAGAAGGCGTTATCTGGTTTAATTAAGCTTGGGAAAGGTCCTTCAGCACAATTATTACTTCTGAAGTCTCGTGATTCCCGCCTGAAGAAAAACATTGAGGTTTTTCTTCCTTCATGTTCTGTCTGTCCAAAGACATTTCCTGCCGCACTGTCTAGGCTTGTCTTTTCTATGATCTCATTGACAACAAGAGAATCTGGTTTGATATTTGGCGACAATCCTGTCTATACGAATAGAGTTGTTCAGTGGGCAGAGTGGGAAATTGAATTTTTTGTACGTTTGGTGAAGGAAAATGCACCACCTTCAGAGACAATTTCTGCACTCCGTGCAGCTAGCATTTGTGTTCAGGACAGCCTTAACTACTGCTTATTGCTGGAACCACAAGGGTTGAAACTCTCGAAGTTGCTTCTGGTGCTCTTGCGCCCGTATCTTGAGGAAGTTCTGGAGTTGAATTTTAGGAGGGCTAGAAAGGCTGTTTTTGACTCCATGGAAGTTGATGAGAACTTGCCTCTGTCACCTCACTTTGTGTCTGCTGTGTCGGCTTTTGCCACATCTTCAAACAGCGTGCTAGTAGATAGTGGAATGAAATTTTTGTATATTATTTCAGTAAGTTGGTCCTTTTTCCCTGTTTGAAATTATTTATTTTACTCTTTTCACCTCTAACACCATAAATGCCCTAATTCATTTAAAAGTTTTAAGAAACTAGGTACTATGACTGAAAAGTGATACTCTTCTAGTGATAGATGCTGAAAAATAGGGAAAATATTTGTAGAATATGATTGAATTTAGGATTTTGAAGAAGTGATCTGTAGTTCTTTGTTTATTTAAATCACATTGAGGAAGTGTACTGTGCCTCAGTGGTTATGTTGTAAGACAAGTACAAGAGAAGCATCTCAATATGAGATTCTAGAATTAATTTTCAGATGTTTGCATGGTATTATGCCTTTGCTTAACCTTTGTATTCATGTTTTCTTTTTTGTCGTTTGTGTGTATTGATTTTGTTTAATTAACTAAGTATTAACCCTTAGCCTTTTATTAGCATATGGAAATTATATTGAAAAACCCAAATGGTAGCTGCAAAATATATGCACACGATGGTACATTTACATCATAGAAAAACTTGTGTGTGTTTCTATATGCTAGTTTGTATGAAAATGCTAAACAAATATTTAATAGCTTGATAATATAATGTTTCTGTGGTTTTAGCTTTGGTGGTCACTTAGTCTGACTATATTAGATGGACTTCAATTGAATTATAAAGGAAGGCCTGTATGGCATTGCACTTCTCGAGCAGTAGTTCTTACTTAGTGTAAGTTGATTGAATTTGCAGCACATAAACATACTTGCATTGCTGCATGGAGGTGCACATGTACTTATCTATTTATGCATGAAGATGCAATTATGCATGGATTTATCAGCATATAAGACTAATTAGTACATGGAATGTTTTTGAATTTTAAAATTTTTGGTTGTAGTCATAAATTTCTTTGTGCATGCGATAAATATAAAGTGAATACTATGCTTGTCTGTCTTGAGAAATGGAAACAATTAAGTTACTGTTCTCTTTCTACTCAAATGGTTTTGATTGATACAATGCTGAAGTTAAATTGTCATCAACAGGATATTCTGGAGCAGCTTACGCCACTAGTTGTTTCGCATTTTGGTGGAAACGTACTACCTAGAATTTCACAGCTATTTGACAAGTATATGGATGCTCTAATTAGAGCACTGCCTGGCCCTTCTGATGATGACAGTTTGACTGAGCTGAAAGAGACAATACCTTTTAGAGCTGAAACAGATTCTGAGCAACTAGCTATTCTGGGGATAGCATTTACAATTATGGATGAACTGTTACCAAGTATGGTGGTTAAAATTTGGAGTCCAAAGAATGAAAACCAGGAACCAGGAAACGAAAACATTGTTCCTTATGCAAGTACAACTACCGAATTAAAAGACTGGAGGCGTCAGCTCCAGTACTCTTTTGACAAGCTCAGAGATCACTTCTGCAGGCAATATGTTTTGAGTTTCATCTATTCAAGAGAAGGTAAAACACGATTAAATGCACAAATATATTTGGGTGGAGATGGAGAAGATTCACAATGGGACACTCTGCCTTCTTTGCCATTTCAGGTAATCTCACTAATTTCCCTTTCTGCCAAAGTGTTCTTTCATTGTCTTTAGGTGATACACAGGGGGAGAGTTTCTTTTGCTTCCATTTTAAGCTCATTCTTTGTTTGTCTTTAGAATTTGGATGGTCATTATATCTTTAGGTAAACAAAGGATTTCCATAATGCTTATTAACAACCTTCCCTCCTTTCTTAATGCTTTATTTATCTGGTTATATGTTAACAGTATGGTTTGTTTTGTTTCATATATCTAATGGTTTCTTCAACGGTGGCAATCTAATAATCTCTTTTGGTGTGTGAGTGGGAATTAAATTGCAAGCTCTCTTTTTGCTTTCTGTGCATTACAAAGTAAATTGTATACAATGTAATATGTGTGTGTATTGGCATGTGACGACTTATCTGTCATTCACCCATCCAAAATTTGGAGATATTACACATTTCTTTACTGAAAACATCTCTTACTAATTCTAAGTTTTTGTTTCATTATTGTAGGCATTATTTGCTAAGCTTCAGCAGTTAGCAACCGTGGCTGGAGATGTGCTACTCGGAAAAGAGAAACTTCAAAAAATTTTGCTTGCGAGACTGACAGAGACTGTTCTAATGTGGTTGTCCAATGAGCAGGATTTCTGGGGTGTGTTTGAGGATAAATCTACTCCGCTTCAGCCACTTGGATTGCAACAGGTTTGGTTACTTTCCATGACAACTTTTTCCATAACCTTTTGACTACACTTTTTAAAGATAGCTGTTTATTCTTAATTTAAGTCTCTCTTTGCCAATCTTAATATTTTGTTAAAGTGAAAAATGAAGCCAAGTATATGTGTTCTTTAAGGTTTTTAATCTGTTCTGTTCTAGACCTCATTGCACTTGATTTATGCACTAAAATTTATATGGCTATAATGCTGCCACTTCTGTTTTGGCAGTTAATCCTTGATATGCACTTCACTGTTGAAATAGCTCGATTTGCGGGTTACCCATCTCGGCATGTACACCAGATTGCATCAGCCATTACTGCTCGCGCAATCAGAACCTTCACTTCCAGAGATGTTGAAAGGTATTCATCCTTCCCAGATAGTCTGATTTCCGGGTCTTTCACTTTTCTTCTAGCAACTAAAAATGCCTTTATCTTGTCAGTGCACTCCCTGTGGATGAATGGTTTGTTGAAACTGCAAAATCCGCAATAAACAAGCTTCTAATGGGAGCATCTGGCTCGGATACATCTGAAATTGATGATGACCACATTATTCTGCATGACGAAATCGTCTCAGATTCTGATGACACTGCTTCTTCCCTATCATCGGTAGAATCTTTTGAATCATTTGCTTCTGCAAGCATGGCTGAACTCGAGAGCCCTACTTTTACTGATCAAGAGAGCTAACTGTTCGCGTTCTAGTTGTCTGAACACAGTTCTCATCCCATTCCCAGAGTCTGCTACTTGATCGAACTTTACTTATCAAGATTTTGAACCTGCAAATACGGGCACCGTTGCTTAGAAGTAGACAGTATCCTAGGATTTATGTTCACAGATGTGGCAGTATGTTGTATGTTGTATGAAATTGTTGTCAAAAGAGATTAGATATTCAAGATATGGAATTCATTCAGCTAGGGAAGCCATTTTGTTGAATATTTGCCAAATTATTAGTCAGGTTGATAATGGTTTGAGGCGTGGGGTGATGATTGTTCACTGTGTCTCTTAATCATGTGTTAGAAGATTGATCTCTGCTCATGAGAATAGAGCATTATCAATCGTTTACTTCCGAGATATTGTAACTTCAGAGATATTTACAATGAGAGAATTAATCACTGTTATCAATTTTTTTTTTAAATCCTTTAATCAAGGGTATTGGAACCTGTGGCTAATGGTATATAATTGGATCTTGTGAAAGCTAGTAAAAAATGGGTGAACTAAACAGGAAATAGTTGCATGAATGGGTTACTGTATTTTTATTAATATATTTGCAAACCATCATTACATTGGATAGGTGTAGATTTATTAAAGACAAGCGTCCACAGGAAAATAGAATATACAACTCTTTTTGCTTCAGTCATTGAGTTAGAGCCACTGAAAAATGCATGGAGTCAGGATTGAAGAGATAAAAACAGTATTCCTAAACCATATAGCTTTGCACATGGGACAAATATCCTTTGCATTGATGGACCTCTTCCTCAACTTGGAAGACAATTATGAGTTTAAACCACAATTTCAACTTCCACCCTAGTCGTTGCAATATCCCATTCTTATATTTGTGATTCCAGAGAGACTGGTATGCGGATTTGACACACAATTGCTTGTTACACTCAAACTGCCATACCAATCTACTACTGATATCTTCTCCTAAGCTTTGTCTTTCCAAGATCATTCATCCTTATTCAGCAAATTCCATACTGAATTCCAGGAAAAGAACTGTATTAGGTCTTGAGACCAAATAACATTTACTACCTCCCAAAATCTAAACATCTCACCCCGCAGACTTCCGTACCCCAATCCGAGTTCAAAAGAATGAACCCAATTCAAAATCCAAAAGGATGAGGCTGCGACAATCCCTTAATAAACCCGGATTTTTTGGAATTAAAAACTCAATGGACTAAGTAGAAAAATATAGATAAATGGAAATATGAAATAGAAAGAGGAATTAAAGTCCTTGAATTGCTTCAACTTTGATGCTTTCTTAGACTACAAGCAACAAATTCAACTCCTATGACGAAGGCTTCGAAATTCTTAAAATTTTTTGGATAATACAATACTTACAATTAGGCATAGTCCTTCCCCAACTCATAAATAAGAGAATAATACGCTTCAATACAGTTAAACTCATGTCCTCCTATTTTACCAATAATGTCCATTTCAATCCTGATCAAAAGTTTTTCTAAACTTTGAATAATCTTAGAATTGGAAATTGGATAATCAAGATTTCAATGTTGAATTCAATGGTTTTAAAAATTATTAGGTAGTGTTTGAAAAGCCACTTAGTAATTAGATTTGGGTGTAATTGTTTGTAATTATATAAAAGTGGCATGTTTGGGTAACTATTGTAATTGGTGGGTCTCATCGAATTGGTTGTAATTAGAGCACTCAATTACATTTTCCAATTCTTAGGAGGAGAGAGTGAGAATTGGAGTAATTACATAAGTAGAAATCTAATTAAAAAAATTATTTTTATAAAAGTTATAAAAATTATATTATAAGCATAAACACGAACGAGTGTTTGAGATGATTAAATAAAAAAAATTCTTATATAATAAATCCTAAAAAGTATATTTTAAAAATAATTTATGTATTTTATAAATTTATAATAAAAATTATATTATTTAAATCCTAAAAATTTTCTAATTTATGGGAAAAGATTATTATAATTTTTTATATGTAATAAAAGTGTTATAATATATTTATTTATAAAACGTTATGACCAAATATGGACATAACTTATTTATATGTCCATGCTAATAATATACTTATTCAAAAAAATGTTATATGTTTTTTTTTATTATCATAACTTATTTATAAAAAAAACAATTTTATAAAGTTATGACAAAAAATATATTATTTGTATGAAGTGTTATGAAAGTTTTGGATAATTTATAAAACTTATTTATTTATAAAAGTTATATATTATAAATTTTATATTATTTTATATTTATTTTATGTATTATAAAAATATTTAACCTAAGTTATTCTCTAAATTAAGTTTTTCTTTTTATAATTTAAGTCAGACTATTGGACCATAAAACTAAATATTATAAGGTCGATGCTAATATGTAAATAGAAAATGTTTTCTTACACCATATTGTGAAGTATGATACCATTTGAGAGAATGATGTCAGACACAAGCACCAAAGATAGCTCGCGAACTCTTTAATTTAAGACATTCAATGCTTCGAAATGTGATTGAGAATACATTTGTTGTTCTAAAAAATATTTCTTATATTAACATCACATTAGTATAGCATAAAAAAAAAAGGTTGGATCGTACTAGCATGTTGCATATTTAAACTTCAATCATAGATGGAATTGAGATAATCTACACTTCATAAAGTACATGGAAAAAGGAGATCTTGATAATCTTAATGATGTAGATTCAAATTCAAATTCAAATAATAATGAACTCGATCAAAGATCAACATATGATGATAAAAAGCATATTTTAAATATTAAAGAGAGAATAACCCAACAAATATGCACTATAACAATTAGATTAAATTGATATAATGTTTATTTTTCTTACCATTTTTGTTAGTAATTGTGCTTTTAGCTACTTTAAGAATAAGATAATACATATGATGATCTGATTTTAATTTTTATTACTTGTTTAGAAATTATTTTTATCATAATAATAAATTTATTTTAAAAATATAAATTATGTAATTGTGTAATAACAATTTTTACTACCAAACATGACATAGGAAATTATGTATAATTACATTATGTCAACCAAACATGTCTAGAAAATTACAATTCTTTGTAATTACAAGAAAGCATAATTACTACTTTAGTAATTACAAGAAAGCGTAATTACTATATTGTCCAAACAGACCCTTAAAGACAAATTTTCTTAGTGTGCAAACAAGGTGTTACTTTCTAAAACAAAAAGGAGTTTGACAATTTCGAAATTAGGAACAACTAGAGTTTAGATTAGCCAAAGTTCTAGAATGAATTAAGTCAACAAGAAACATTTTTGGGAAGAAAGAAGGAATGAATTAAGTCCCCCTTCCTTTAACTATGACCATTCGGTCAACTAAGATAAAAAACACTTATCCAAGAAGCAATCGGCCCAAAAGAGGAGTAGTGTGGCACAGAGAAGGTTCGACCAACAAAGTATTCTGCTTAGAGAAGGTGAACTAGGAGCAAGAAAGAGAAGAGTTTAATGAGAAAGGAAGGGAAGAAATCGGCACAAACTTAAAGGAAAAGAATAAGGGTTTTTCGGCTTTTGGGTACTTAGAGAGAAAAGTAGTTTTCAGTAAAATAAGAAGAAAGAATTTGGCATTAGCCTAGAACCCCAAAATCGACACCTATATATATACTAGCAGAAATAGCCTTCCCTTAATTGCCAATTCAGCTCCGCCACTTTTTCTATCCCCATCTCCTAACTTTTCTCCACGATAAGCTCCTCAGTCCCTTTCAAAAATTTCTCTTCTCATCACTTCTCTTAGAGTCCAGTTCCACGCCACTACTAACCATCTAGAAGGCAAAAATAAAATTCCTAAAAATACCAAGCTAACACTCAAACCTAGGATCCCCTTGCTTGCCACTAACGCCACCTCTCTGCACCCTAAGTGGCGTCACTTATCCACTACACCGTAGCCTTACTTGTGTCCTATTTTATCTCCATTTATTTAAAAGCCAAGTTACTTGCCATCAAGGTTCCTTTAATTAGTAAATTAAAATTTATTCACCTCAAAGTTCAAACCCAGAACTTCTCCAACACCCGTAGACACTCCAAATTTATTAAACCCTTAAAGCCAACATGTCATTTATCATTTTCTTGCTTACTAAAAAAAATTTATGAGACCCAAAGTCCAATTCAACTAGGCCCAAAATTCGGGGCGTTACACCTGATCTCGAGCCCTAGTATGAAGCATTTGGCTTGTCATCATACCACCCGGAGCTTGAGCACAATTTCCTCCATCGTTTGAGGATATATTTGGCAATGACCCTAAGCCTCAACTTTCGACACACTTCGGATCGTCCTCATACCACATGGAGCTTAATCGGCAAGCATGTACACCTACTATTGAGGATATTTTTCCATCGACAACTCCGGTCACGCAATAACCCTTAACTCTCGATAATGGTGTATACAATTATACCACTTTCGTAAGTACACTGAATGGGACATCGGAGGTCAGACCGGCCAACTATGAAACTCCTCAGCAAGGTGCACGACATCACCGACAGAGGCAGCCAGACTATGACATGCCAGCACTTGGGACGTCGCCGGGATCACGACAATTTTGATTTTTTGATATAAATATTTACTTTAGTTTGTAATTATTTTGTTTTTCAATATAAATTTAATTTTTCGAAAATAATTATTTGTTTGGATAAATGACTTCAAAATATTTAATAGAACAAATATATAATTCGAAAAAATAATAATACACAACAAATTAGATTTACATATACAAGAAAATACAAACATTCTAGAATATTAATACACGAAAATATAAAATTTGAACAATAAATAATACAAACTAAATTAAATTTACAAATGCAAGAAAATACAAACATTCTAAAAAATTAATACACGAAAATATAAAATTCGAACAACAAATAATACTGACTAAATTTGATTTACAGATACAAAAATAATAAAAAAATTTGAATAGTAGTTTCTCCACAATTAGTTATCTTCTGCTTGAATCAGGTCTACATTACATTAGTATCTCACCTATAAGTTGTGGAATAAATGCTCTTGCAGCGTAGATAATGTCCATCTACGTTGGACATCTCGGTTAACCATATGACGTAGAAAGTCATCCAACCTTTGATGGAATAACCTTTACAATTCACATGATAGTATATAATTTAACTCCATTAAAACATGACAATATATAATTAAACCCCGAAATTCGATTGTAAACTACAAATTACTTCTATTTGCAATACACTACAAAAAACTCATTTGATGATACACTACAAAACACTCTTATTTTGATGGTACTCTCAACAATTTTTTCTCATCCAATGACAATATCAGAACCAAAACCATTTCCTATAGATAAAGAAAGGGGGTTTGGTCATCTGATTCCCAAAATTAAGAGAAATAAATTTTTTATACTTGGTGTCGGCTATCAGTGTCCCAAAACTAATTTAAAAAAATTTTTTTTTGATAAAGTCAGTGCTGGCCATTAGTGTCCCAAAAAAAAAATTTTTTTGGGTCCCGAAAAAGGTAGTTCCAACCATCTATAGGCCAAAACCAAAAAAAAATATTTTTAAGTGTTGGTGTCGGTCATCTATTGGCCAAAACCCAATTTTTTTTTCAAATACTGGTATAAACGTATACCAGTATGATACGATGTCGAAAAAAATATCTTGATGCCGACTATTGAAGTCCCAAAATAAAAAAAAATTTAAAACCTGACACAATCATTAGACAATCATTGAATTAAATTTCAAAGGGGCGTCGACTATTAGATTCTCATAACTTAAATTTACTGTTTATTTCAAATTATTTGAGTGAATATTTTTTAATCAGGATATTTTTATAAATATTAAATTTTTTAGATCACATGGGAGCGGCCTCCGCAGTGAGCATCTAGTTCTCAAATATATATATATATACACATATTCATGGCTGCCAACTTTAATCCACACGTAATTCTTCAACGTCTAAATTATGCGGCTCAAATTGCGTGACAAAGATATGCGTACATGCAAAGATGTTAATGATAAGAACTACAGCCCAAAATTTAAAAAAAGAAGAAGAATTGTTTAATAAGTTGGTTAAATATTCTTCTGGCCGACCATGGGAAAGGAATTCATTCAACTTTTTTGGGTGGGGCTTACAGTTTCACGTATGTTCATTGGATTCCAATGATGTTAATGATAAGCACCACATATGACTTTCCTTTTCGACTACCAACACCCTTAAAAGGGAAAAAAAACACCATATAAAATTAAACCCATGATACATGAAATATATGGAAATAAATGCAACTTTTATATATACATACAGCCACCTTTGAATAAATCAATTAAACGGGATCCACTCATCTCTTCTAAAAAGCTTTGTATACTTCTCTTCATGTTCGTTTATTTATTTTTAATATTATTCGTGTTTAGTTTGTGTTTGATAAGAATTTTAATTTTTTATTCATGTTCGTTTATTTAAAATTATATGTGTTTATGTTCATTTTTTTAATGTTTACGAATATTAAATGAACATGTTCATGAACATACAATTGAACATGTTCATGAATAATGTTAATAAATAATAAACAAACAAATAATAAATAAATACATACATAGACATGCATATATTGTTTAGATATAAAATAGTCAAATATAAATATTAATAATTATATTATAAATGGAAAAAAAAATATAAACCAAAATAATTTTATTAATATATACTAATGGAATTTTTATAAGAAAATATCATTAATAAATTAGCTTGTTTGCGAACATAAACGAACCAAACACACCTCTGTTCATGTTCATTCGTTTATTAAACGAACATAAAATTTTTGTTCATACTCGTTTATTTAACTTAATAAATGAACATTATACGAACAGTCCACAAACAGTTCATCAAACCGTTCTGTTTATTTATACTCTTAAAAACTCAAAATTCTAATAATTAAAGCTTGAAAATTTATTCATTGGCATAATTAAAAGTTAATATGAATTAAGATATACACGGTTCATTCATCAAAAAAAGTTGGATTCTTTTCGTTTTCCAACTTGTTTTCTTATCCTTTACTTTGAGGAGTCATATTGAGCAAAAAATAAAAATAAAAAATTCCTTCCTACCACTACCCTCACCCTTTATAAAAATAGGGCTCACATTTCGTTTCAAAACATAACAAGCTCTTCATCTTCACAATGGCTAGCAAGTCTCATCAAGTGGCAGATCCCAATGCTATCATAGAAAACGAGGTAAGTACATAGTAATATCAATCAAATGTTGAAGGATGAACCAGACGTGTTGTTTGGTTACCAGGAAAATAATTAAAATTTCTCTGAAAAGTTATTTTTCCTTATATTTTGCAGGGAGGTTTTATATTTAAACCCAAAGCATTTAACATTGTATGGGGAAGTGACGGTCGTTATTGGCACAGTCCTCGCTCACCTATACCAGAGTACGAGTTAGAACAAATCTTATTTATTTATTCATTACCCTTGCATTTTTAGAGAAATAAGTTGATTAAATTTGTGTGGAAGTAAAAATAATGGTAGTGGAAACGTGGTTGTTTAGTGAGCAGGAAGCAGCAGAGCTGATTCAGGTATCTTGGTTGGAAGTAACGGGTTCAGTGAAACTAGAGCCTTTAACCAGATATGAAATCAGCTTTAAACTCAGCTTCAAAAGGGATTCTTTTGGATGGAGCGGGGCACCTGTTTTCTTGATGGCCAAGGTAGGGAAGAAAGGCAAGTACAAGTGGAAAAGGCTCAAGGAACTAGACAACTTGCCTAAGGACCCCACTATGGTTCCAACCGATGATTCCTTCACTATCGAACCTATTCCTTCAGACCAACCGGACAAAAGGCTTTATTTTGGTTTGTATGAAGTCTGGAGTGGGAAATGGAAGGGAGGTTTGAGAGTTCATGAAGCCATCGTCAAGAAATTAGGTTAACAACTGAATCCAATCCAATCCAGACAGGCATTTATTTGATTCTGTTTTCATATAAACATATATAATTATAAGCTGCTGCTTTTAGTTTGTGTTTAACTTTGAAAGGACTCAATAAATAATGTAATAATAACGACAATAGTTGGTTCCTGTCTGTTAAGGAGTGTTAGTTAAAGATTTAGGTAGTCAGGCAGTTAGTAGTTATAACTGTGTTTGTTTTCTTTATATTAAATACGTGTAACTCATTTCTCTTTGTGTAATGAGATATGAAATCTATTCTTTCTCTATTCTGGATATCTCAACATGGTATCAAGAGCCAGGTTCTTTTAGCATAATTTTTTTTTTTCTGTTTCCTCTTCTCTTTGTGTGCTAATGGCAACGGATGCTCCTGTTGACACACCTCGTGATTCTACCAATATTGGTGATGCTGTTCATTCTCCTAGTTCTGGGTTTCAAGCTTCCTCCACTGTGCATTACTTTTCCAAACATGATACTATCAAGCTCAACGAACATAATTTCCTCTTGTGGAAACACCAACTGCTGTTAATTCTTGAGGGATATGGGCTTGAAGGTTTTGTGTTAGGTACGGTTTCTTCCCCTCCTCCTTTTATAACTGGTGATGATGGTCTTCTTGTTGAAAATCCAGTATTTGTAGTTCATAAGAAGCAAGATAAGTTCTTGGCTTCTTGGCTTCTGTCTACTGTCACGGATGATCTTTTTGGTTCATCTCACTGCTGCTACAACCAGCTTTGATATTTGGACTGCTATTAGCAGACGGTTTGGTGCCAAGTCTAGTATCAAACTATCCAGTATGCGTCATAATCTGTACTCGATCAAGAAGTCAAATCTTTCCATCAAAGATTATCTGGCTAAGGTTAAAAGTCTTAGTGATGGGTTGACAGCTGCTGGTAGTCCTGTTACTGAACAAGAACAAGTAAGTATAATCCTGGCTGGCCTTCCCATTGAATTTGAGTCTATTCGCATTTTTGCTTCTGCTACTCCTATTAGCCTTGACTTGGTCACTGAGATGCTTTTGGACTGTGAAGCTCGTCAACTAGCTCTGTTAACTGATGTCCCGTTGCAAGTTAACTTAGTTTCTCAGCAAAGTGACCAGACTTCTATGAAAGCGAGTTCTGACACTAATCGTGGTTCAAATCAAGGCCACCGAAGCTATAGTCGTGGATGGTCTCGAGGTCGAACTCGTGGTTCTGGACGAGGATGGAATCGCTCAAAACCTCAATGTCAATTGTGTGGTAAAATAGGGCATATGGTGCAGACGTGTTATCACAGGTTTGATGAAAACTACTCTGGTCTTGGTTCCACGTCCTCACCTTCTGTCAATTATCATCATCTCAGTGATGTTCCTACACCTCCCTGTTCATCGTCTCAGTGTTGTGCAAATTTTTCTCAGTCACCTGCAACTTCTTCATTAGTTGTTCGGGCACCATCTGGGTCAACACAGCATTGGTATCCTGATTCGGGTGCAACAAATCATGTTACCCCGACATTAGCCAATCTCACTGATGTTTCTTCCTATACGGGTACTGGTCAAGTCTCTATGGGTAACGGTGAGTCTGTTTCCATTCATAATGTAGGCTCTTCGAATGTTTTGGTTGGTTCTCGGTTGTTGCATTTAAGGGATGTGTTGCATGTGCCTACAGTACGTAAGAACTTGATCTCTGTAGGACAGTTTGCAAAGGATAACAGTGTTTATTTTGAATTTCATCCTGTTTTGTGTTTTGTGAAGGATATTCAGACAGGGAAGATTCTTCTAGTGGGCCGCATACATGATGGCTTGTATCGTTTTGATTTTTCTCGCGGTGATTCATGTCGATCGAGTTCTGTTCATAGTCCGGCTTCTTCATTGCTGAATAATATTCAGGCTCATTCCTCACTTGGTCTTTGGCACAATAGACTTGGGCATCCCTGTCCTAATGTTCTTACTCGTGTCCTACGTGCTTGTAATTTTTCTTTCAAGAATAGTGATTTACCTGTCAATTGCACACCTTGTAAAATTGGAAAATCTCATAAGCTGCCGTTTTCTACTTCACAAACAGTGTATTCGACTCCCTTTGAATTAGTAACAACAGATGTTTGGGGACCATCTCATGTTCTGTCCAGTGGCTATGCATATTATGTTACTTTTGTTGATGTCTATAGTCGGTTTACATGGCTGTATTTTCTAAAGAATAAATCAGAGGTTTCTCGGTGTTTTGCTCATTTTTACAAGATGGTTCAGGTTCAGTTTGGTCAGCATATTAAAATGCTACAGACAGATGGCGGAGGTGAATTTCGTTCTCTCTCAACTGAGCTTGCTAGGCTTGGTATTCAACACCGCATCACGTGTCCTCACTCTTCGGAACAAAATGGGATTGTTGAACGTCGCCACCGTCATATAGTTGAAATGGGATTGACTTTGTTAGCACAGGCTTCCATGCCTTTGGAGTTTTGGTGTGATGCTTTTTCGCATACAGTTCATCTAATCAATAGGCTCCCAACTCCAGTTTTGCAGCATCTCTCTCCTTATGAGAAACTATACAAATGTCAACCTGACTATGATCGGTTGAGAGTGTTTGGCAGTGCTTGTTTCCCTCATCTTAGGCCTTTTCAACAGCATAAGCTTCAATTTCGTTCCAGCAAATGTGTTTTTCTGGGTTTTGGACCTCATCACAAGGGTTATAAGTGTCTTGCTGCTGATGGTCGTGTGTTCATCTCTCGGCATGTATTATTTGATGAGCTGGAGTATCCGTTTCAATCGGGGTTTTCTTCCTCTCCCGATTCTGAGTTGGTCAAGTTTAGCCATAAATATTCCTCTGTACCTGTGGTTGCAATGCCCGGTTCAGGATCTCGTTTGTCTTCTCTAAGAACAGGTGGTCTTGGATCTGAATTGTCACCTGTCTCTTCTAACTTGGGTTCTCATGGCTTAGGCTCTTCTTCCAGGGTTGTTTCTGCTGATATGTCTTGTGCAGCAACTCGTATACAGTCTTCTTCTTCTGATGTACCTGGGGCTACTCATGATCGTTCTTCTGTTCTAGATGTTACTAATGCTCGATCTTCTTCTCCTAGAAATGGTCATCCGATGCAGACACGGTCGAAGAGTGGTATTTTTAAACCAAAAGTGTTTACTTCTACTTTAGATGAGATTGAGCCTTCCACGATAGCTGAGGCTTTTCGAAGTCCTCTTTGGACAGCTGCTGCAAAGGCTGAATTTGATGCTTTGCTAGCAAATGGCACATGGGATCTCGTTCCTTTACCTGCTGATCGTCGAGCTGTTGGTTGTAAGTGGATTTTTAAGATTAAGAGGCATGCTGATGGGTCGATTGCAAGGTATAAAGGTCGGTTAGTAGTTCAAGGTTATCTACAGGAGGCTGGGGTGGATTTTTATGAAACTTTTAGCCCGGTTGTAAAACCGACAACAGTTAGAGTGGTTTTGGCTCTTGCCGTTTCTCGGGGGTGGTCTCTTCGGCAGGTGGACGTTAACAACGCCTTTTTAAATGGAGACTTGTCTGAGGAGATCTACATGACACAACCACCTGGGTTTGAACAATTTAGTGCTGATGGGCAACGACTTGTGTGCAGGCTGCGTAAGGCACTTTATGGTCTTAAACAAGCCCCTCGAGCTTGGTTTCACAAATTAAGAGAATTTTTGTTAGCCTCTCGGTTTGTTGCCTCTAAAGCTGATACCTCGCTGTTCATTCGACGGACTAACACTCAGCTTCTTTATGTGCTTGTTTATGTTGATGATATCATCATCACCGGTACTGACTCAGGTGACATTGATAGGTTTGTAAAAGAGCTTGATGTTACTTTTTCCTTGAAAGATTTGGGACCTCTGACTTATTTCCTTGGAATTGAGGTTACTCGAAATCAGCAGGGTGTTTTCCTAAGTCAACGGAAGTATGTTCTTGACTTACTACGACGTGCTTCCATGGATAAGTCAAACTCGTCTCCTACTCCAATGGTATCTTCGTGCAAACTGTCTGCGCATGATGGGACTCGAGTTGAAGATGAGCAGATGTTCAGAAGCATCGTTGGGGCCTTGCAGTATGTGGTCATAACGAGACCTGATATTGCATTTTCTGTCAACAAGGTGTGTCAGTTTATGCATAAGCCTTTGGACACTCACTATAAAGCCGTTAAACGAATTTTGAGGTACCTACGTGGAACACTGGATTTTGGTTTACATTTTGCTCCAGCCTCGAAGTTACTTCTTGAAGGATATTCTGATGCAAGTTGGGCTTCAGATGCTGATGATCGCAGATCAACTTCAGGTTTTTGTGTCTTGTTAGGAGGAAATCCTATCTCTTGGAGTAGTAGGAAGCAGTCGGTTGTGTCTCGTTCAACAGCAGAGGCAGAATACCGGAGCTTGGCTCAAGTCACTGCTGATATGGTGTGGATCAAGTCTTTACTTTCTGAGTTGGGTATTTCAGCTCCTCACAAAGCATTGTTGTGGTGTGACAGCTCAGCTGCAGTTGCTGTCGCCAACAATCCTGTGATGCATTCCAAGTTTAAACATGTAGAATTGGATTTGTTTTTTGTCAGAGAACGGGTTGCAGATGGCTCCTTCCAGGTTGGTCATATATCAAGCCAAGATCAAGTTGCCGACGTATTGACCAAACCTTTGTCAGTTAGCATGTTTGAAAAGTTCAGAGCGAAACTTCGAGTTGTTTCCAAAACAGAAGGAAGTCTATCAGGAGGACGAGACTGATAGGGAAATGTTAAGGAGTGTTAGTTAAAGATTTAGGTAGTCAGGCAGTTAGTAGTTATAACTGTGTTTGTTTTCTTTATATTAAATACGTGTAACTCATTTCTCTTTGTGTAATGAGATATGAAATCTATTCTTTCTCTATTCTGGATATCTCAACACTGTCAGTCATTTAGATTTTTGTTTTTCTTGTTACACTTTCATTAAATATTACAAACTCCATTCCGCTTTTTCTTTTTGATTAAGAGGGAAGAAACACCAAAATTACATCAAATTAAAATACATTTTAATCAGGCTTCCCCAAGCACAGACTACATAGCAGTGAGAGCGGAGTACATGGCCAGGATCTTCCTTGATGTTCGAGCAAAAAATACAGGAATCACTACTTGCAAGATGTCTTCCAACTCTTTCTTCATTTGTGAGTAATTTCATGCTAAATGCCAACCATAAGAATGACCGTATCCTTTGCCACCATTGAACTTCCACATCACCTTCCATCTCGAGTCTCTATCAGCTTGTAATGGATACGCTGATTTCACATTGAAATTCCTTTGAGGATTCCATTTCCAGCCATGTACATCATCTAAGTCATTTTCCATAGGTGGAACGATGGTTGCAATAGTATTCACTGCGTCATGAGAAATTAAATGCCCGAACTGGGACCAATCCCAAGCCCGTTCGAATCTACCATTGATGCGACCAGAGTAAAGCTAGAGGCATCGATATTTTGCTGCACCGCACTATTAATTAGAGGCCCATGATTCGGCAACCACTTATCTTTCTGAAAGTCTACATGCTGACCATTTCCAATGGTCCAAATTATACCATCACAAACATTATTTCAAGTCTTACAAATTCCTTTTCAAAGCCAAGAACAATTATCACTCGGAAAAAAGGAAGAGTAGCTTCCCACTTATACTGAGACGGTAAGATCTGCACCCATAACTTATTCTTACTTAACACAAGATGATAACCAATCATCATCAAGAAAAAGCGATTCAATTCCTCCATTCTTCTAACATGGAGTTCCCCTTTTATTGTAGGTCAAGATGTCACGAGATTAGACCTTTCGTCTTGCAATTCACACGGCTTTAGGTGATTTTTTCGCTTCAAATGCACCTAAGTCAATCTAACTCTCACAAAGTAAAAATCTCCACAAAAATTCTCTAAGGCACAAAAGTATAGCGAAAATAAACTCGAACGGAAAAGCAACGAAGAATAGAAAAGTCAAAGGAAAATAGTATACTAACTGTTTAAGTAAATACTTTCACATATATTCAAACTATGAATGAAACAATTACAAACGAACAGGAGACCTCTATTTATAGTTGAGCTCCCCAGAATGAACGAGATTTAAAATTTATACAATCTTATTTCTATAGTGTATACACTATTTACCCAAGTAACTGTACTTTTATTAGATTGTTTTATTAGGCCACCAAGGTCTTAAATAGATGAACTTCTTCATGGATTTCACGAATTGAGCCACTTTATGTGGGTCAAATAAGTCTTATTTAATAAGTTGACTTATATGAATCGTTTTGTGCGTAATGGTCACGGGCTTTAATCCACGGCCCATAATAAAAACCCATCTTTCCATCTCACCAAATTTAGTATTCTACTTTAATTATTGGAATTTAATCTCAATACTCGAATGGTTTTAAAATTAAAATAAAATTGACTACATTTTTATTAAATTTCTATTGATTTTAAATATACAACATTTTAATAATTAAATGCTTGATTTAAATAATAAAATTAAGTGATAACACATATTCAAATTTAAGATATATATCAATTAACAATGTTTTCGCTTAAACTGTATTTATTAAAATAAAAAATTGAGGGACTACAATCTTATATTTAAAAACAAGTAAAGAGATTAAAATTTTAAAATTAAAAGTAAAAAAAAAAAATTAAATTTTAAAATTTTAAAAGTATAAGGATTGACAGGAAATTATGCCTTCTTTTTTCTCCCATTCTCTCCAACAAACGAGAAAAACGACCCTGCTAACGTGTCATTTGAAAGCTACACTTCTATAATACCGTTATTCTTCTTCTTGTTATATGTAGTTCTAGATAATAAAATTTCCTTTGCATTAAATTTCAATTCTAGCTTTAGACGGATAATTAATCTAATGTTTGAACCGTGAAACAATGAAATCACACATATATTCTCTAATTCAATATTTGTTAATTCTTTTGTTTAAGAGATAATCTCGTTCATTTTATTTTGGCATCAAAATCGAGAAAGGTCTCTTGGTTTAGCGTTGGACGACATACAATTGGTAAATCGGTATAATCCATAATTATCATATTTGATCTATCCAAGAACATGGCATGACTAATTGAGTGATTGGTTAGATCCTTTACTCAATTTCAATTCATCTGACTATAGACATTTTATGTTACCTATTAATATAAGTTATTTTTTACATTATGATCCAACCACATAATTTAATTTAGTATTAGTTAAATATTAAGTAATTAGTGAGTCAATATTAACTTAAATTTTTCTTTGCGTGCAAAAATTATTAAAGATAATTACAAATGATATTAATATAAATGATGAAATTTTATTAAATCAATTTATTCAAAAAATTACAAGTATAAATGATAATTAAATTACACTTAGGGCACTAGATCTTAACAATTCTCTTTCTCTCTCGTTATTTAGTAAAAGATATTCATTGTTTCTTTTGCTTTTGTTATCAAACATAGACTTTTCAAC
Source organism: Gossypium stocksii (assembly GCA_020496765.1). Taxonomy (NCBI): domain Eukaryota; kingdom Viridiplantae; phylum Streptophyta; class Magnoliopsida; order Malvales; family Malvaceae; genus Gossypium; species Gossypium stocksii. The sequence goes on along the minus strand of CM035629.1, from coordinate 96,837,700 downwards.
TTGGAAAAAATAAAATTCATTGATTTTTTTCTTTATTATAATCAAAATTATCTCTATTTTTGCCTTAATAATAAAAATAATTGAGAGAAATTTATTTGCATGAAGACTTTTTGATCTCTGTTTTCGTTTTCATAAAAAGATTTGGGTGTTTAAAAAATTGAAAGATTCTAAAAAAATAATTCTTTGAGTGTTGATTTTGATTTGAAAAAAAAGAAAAGAAGAATAGTTTTCAAAACTATTTTTGAGTTTAGTCACTAGATTTTAAAAGAGAAAAGAAAAAGGAATGAAGATTTGAAGGAAAATTAAAAGGATTAAAAAAACTTTGTTTTAAAAAATATCAAATTTAGGTAATTGGAATTTGGAAATTTTGAGTTTTTTTGAAAAGGATTTGAATTTATTGGACATAAGTTTTAGAGGGCGAAGAATATGAAATTTTGGTATCACATTACATATATTGGTATTATGTTAGAAATGTTTGTATATAGTAAAAAATTTAAGTATTCGTTAAAATTTTTTTTTGGGTATTTGATGAGAGATTTTAGTATTGGTTAGAATTTTTTTGTTTTTGTTAGAGATTTTGACATTCGGTTAGAAAAGAAATTTCAATAGTTATTAGAGATTTTAGTATTTATTAAAGATTTTGATATTTGGTTACAAATTTTGGTATTCATTAGAGATTTTGGTATTTACTTACAAATTTTGGTAACTATTAGAAATGTTGGTATATGTTAGAGATTTCAATATTTGGTTAGAGATTTAAAAATTTTGATATTGGTATCAGTTATAAATTTTAGTATTTGTTTAGAGATTTTGGTATTCATTAGATATTTGGTATCACGTTAGAAATATTGTTATAATGTTAGAAATTTTGATATAGGCTATGGTCCTAATAGACCGGTGATAAAAGAAAATTTTTAATATATCAAAATATCTAAAAATATCCCTTATAAATTTTAGTATGTATTAAAAACATTGGTACAGCATTAGAAATTGTGATGTGTTTAAAAATTAAATATTTTCATTAAAAATTTGGGTATTAATTTGATAAAATCTTGAAAAGGTTGTGAGGATAATATCAGTATAATTTATAATTTTTAAAAAATCTTGGCAAAATATTAGGAAAAATATTAAATATCCATGATGAAGGGAAACCCAGCCCAAAATAGAAAATGGAAGAATTGGGCCAAATCGCTGGGCTATATTATTTCACTTTGAACTGATTAGCTTGTCTTCCATGACCTGGGGTACTTCAATTTCAATTTCAATTTCAGACGACTAAAACACAGCGAAAATGGAGATTCTTTCTGCAGTGTCTCCTTGCAGCTACGTCCCTCGTTGTCTCCTTGTAAAGGTAATATGTTACCCTTTCCATTCTCCTTCTTTCTCCATTGTGTGCGTCTATGAATCATATAAGTAGTTGCCAACTGAGTGAATAAAAAAATGAGGGTTTCCAAAGGGTAATGCAAATCAAGCTCCTTCAAAGCTCAAACATGTCGAACAAGTTAAAATACCGCATTTCAAGAACTTGTTTCCACCTCTTGCTGCTGCAGTCGTCGCCTTATCTCCTATCTGCAACACCCCAGGTACCCAATCCCACACAATTCATTGCTCTCACTTTAACTGAACTTGTCCAATTCATTGCTTAAAACTATCGTGATTCTGATTGTCGAGGAGCATTTTCGCTTAGTTAATGTCATATCTTTCTCATGGATGCAGCTGTTGCACAAAGCGTAGATATACAGAGAGGGGCCACATTGTTTGGACAGGCCTGTATTGGATGTCATGATGGAGGTGGAAACATAATTCAACCAGTGAGACACTTTTTTTGCATTTCATCGACTATAGATGATCATTGTTTCTATTATTTCCTCTCTAATCCACCCTTCCATGTTCATTTTAGGGTGCAACACTCTTTACAGAGGACCTAGAAAGGTAATATGTTCTTCTTGAATTAGATATTTTCAAAGCTTATTTGATTGAATGGCTGTCCTACAGGAATGGGGTTGTCACTGAAGACGATATATACCGTATCACATACTATGGCAAGGGAAGAATGCCTGTAAGAATTTACATAGAAAATTGAGATCCTCCCTGCTGTGTCTATCGTTTTTATGATGATTTTTGTGGTTTGTTTGAAGGGGTTTGGCGAGAGCTGCACGCCGAGGGGACAGTGCACATTTGGACCACGTTTGAAGGAAGATGAAATCAAGCTCTTGGCTGAGTTTGTGAAGTTACAGGCTGATCAAGGGTGGCCAAATGTAGCAAGTAATGGGGATTGATTTCTTGTTTTACCTCTAACTATTCAAACAGATACATATACATCCATTCATGTTTAAGGCTTGAACTTGAATCTTGAATGAAATCAAACCTTGCCCATTTCCTAAATGTAATTGGAGGAAACTGTTATTATTAGATAGTAATTAGGTCCTCTTGTAATCATAAGCAATTCTAGTTCTCTAATATATTATAATTACATCATAATTAAATAATCATATAATTTTAAACTAAAAAATATTAATGAAAATTTTTTTTTAAACAATAAAATTTAAAATCATCATATGCAATATCTTAGTGCAAGAATGTCGATAACAAAAAAAATCAAACCCCACCTTTGATTTGTTAAGAATAATGTTAGTCGACTTCCAATTTCTTAAGGAAAGTCAAGAAAAGATATTTTGATTTTTAAGAGAAACGTGGAGGGTCAAATTTCTGGCCTCTAGTTACGAGGTGGTTTTGTGACTTTTGACCGAGATGAATCACGTCATTGTCATTTCGGATGATAGCACCTCCAGTGAGGTTACTATTTGGATTTCTGCATCTATGGAGACAAAGTCCACACAGCGGGATTCCAATTTCCAAGTTCTTGTTGAAAGGGTGGGGGAATGCTACATCTAGGAGGAGAGGATAGAGTGACTCATGTCATTGAGCCTGATTATGACGCCTAGTGGATTAGGAGGAGTTTTGTTGAATATGAGTTTATTTCTTCACAAGGGGGGTGATATCGCTGATCCTAAGAGAGAAGGGAGATCCAAACTAGCTAGCTTCGGCAAAGTCACGTTGGACAAAAAGGTCTTCCATGGATTCAACTTCCTTTTGACATAGGGGGCATGGACCATTAACTCATATATTTCTTTTCAGAAGGATCTCCTTATTAACAAGTCAATTGATACAAATCTTTGAAAGGGTAATGTAGTTTGAATGGATCTCCTTAAAACCTTTAAAACATGTGGATTTATGGTATTTATGTTGGATATAATGTCTTAACTGTAGTATATTCATTTATATATTTGTAATTTTTTTTGAACAGGTTTAATAAAATTATTAATGATATTTGTATATTATCCTCAATGGTTTCTGCATTCAAAGCAAAATAGAGACAAATATTAGCTCATTGATTATCTAATGTTTAACTAATACTATGTGGTATTATATGGATGAATTATAACACAGAACGACAACTTATATTAGTAGATAAACCTAAACATGTCCTTAGTCTAATTGGAAATGAGCATATCGATTGAAAGACTAATATGTCGTCTATTAAATCTAATCGGGGATATGTTTTGTCTTGAGTATCAAAGCGGATGACTTCCAAAAGACAAATTAGGAATTTTATCCATCAAACACAGTTTTACTATTCAGTTTTCTCTGTATTTTCTTTTTATGTTCGTTTAGTTGGAACTTTTCTATTCTGTTGTAAAGACACTTGCGAGCAGAGATGTAACGCCCTAAAAATCTCGAACTCTTTTTTTGTGTGGTTTTTATGCGAATATGTGCTTAGTAGTCTTAGGCAAATATTATTTGGGTGTTAGAAGACCCATAGTAGAGTTTGGGTCCAAGCTTAAAAGGGAAAATATTAAATTTATTTTGGAGTTTAATTTTAGGCTTCTAGAAGATTGGTAGTGGTGTGAAGCTGGACTCTCAAAGAGGTAATCAGAAGAGAAAATTTAGGAAATAGATTGGGGAGTTATCAGGGAGAAAAACGAGGAGATGAGAGGGGGAAGTGATGGAGCTGAATTGGAAATTGAGGCTGTGGGCTATAAATATGTGCCGAATTTGAGATCCTAGGCTTATGCCAAATTTCTCATCTTTTCCTCAAGTGCCGATTTATATATATTTTTTTTCCTCTTTTCTTCCTTCTCTAGTCAAGGCCGAATCCCCATTGAAATATCCCTAAACCTTCTTTCATTCTCTTCCTTATTTTTTTCCCTCTTTTCTTAAACATAAAACCGATTGCTATCCTCTACATTCAGCCTTGTCCCTTTTCATTCTTCCTTTGATTTTTATTACCTACTTTCGCTAGATCTTGAGACTCCAAAGTTAACTAGGAGCTTGTCAAGAAGAGCCGAATTCCTTGTTTAGGCTATCGTGTTCGCAAAATTAAGGTAACGTTAGAGGTTGGTAAGGATGGCCGAAAGTCCCTTTTTAGCCAGTTTTGAGTATTGTTTTAGTTGTTATAGTATTGGTCTTAACTCGTGATTGGATGCCAGTCACCTAATACTCGGGTTTTATGATCAAGTTGGTACAGATCTAGGGTCTAATTGCGGTTGGTGATAAAGAAAATAGGCTATTAAGGCTTGGCACACGGTAAGGTTACGGTGAGGCTTCAGGATTTTTATAGATAAAGTTTGCATTTAGCCTATGATTAATTTTTAAGTAATATCGACTGTAGGTTCGTGACTAAGAGGAAATCGCAGCACGCTCTATCGCCAGGTGTGTACAAACACTATACACGATATCGGCAATGCCGAAAAGCTGAAATGCCGAAAGTGGCTAAATGGGCCCGGTGGGCTTTGAGGCTAAATTTTGTGAAATTTATTGATTTGGTTATATGAATTGAGTTAGTAATGCATATTACATGATTTGAATTGGATTTGGGCCTAATGGGCCACACGATTATGATTCGGGCCATATGGTTGAGAATGGGCTTTGCATATGGGTTTGGGCTTAGTATCTGTTAACTACCAAACATTCATAAAACTTAAAAACACAAATGCAACCGTGGACAAGTCATAAGGTTGAAGTGTGGTAATGGGTATATGCATGTCTAGGATTAGATCTAGGAAGAGCTTGGTACTTAAGCGGTCTCAATGACCCACCTTCTCTTCTTTGGAATCCTACCTGGTGCATAGTGCTTGTTCACTTTGGACAACGGGGACTTGTTAACGGGCCAGGTAGGTACTGAATCCATAAAACTTAAAAATGATTGAAATGTCCTAAGAGCAAAAATGATTAAAATACCCCTATGTGTTAAATGTAAGATTTATGTTACATGTATGATTGCAGCATTCATATGATATTCTGTTTAGGTTGCATATGAGTGGGAATTATGGTATGGAAAAAGAATTTGAGGATCGCATGGTTGCTTGACGACCGTGGATCCACCATTGGCTTTTAAAGCCCAATATGTAATTAGCAGCTTTGCTGCAACATTAGGTAGTACCGCAACCGGGCTACCATTACTGTGTAGCAGATGGGTGGGTCGATTTAGAAATCCCCACAGGTGTATAAGGTTGGTCGGGAAATGTTGTGTAGCAGATGGATTATTGGGGAGGGTTTTTACTACATTGCATATGTGATATATTTATGACGATATTGTGATTAGGGCTTAGGCCCAATTGATTGCTTGCATGTTAATGATTGCTGAGGGTTGTACACACTGAGTTTCAAAACTCACCCCCTCTTTTATTTTCTTAGGAAATCCCTAGTAGGCAGTTCGACGAACGAAGGGACTCGGAGGTGGCCAGCTAGCAAGACGCTTTATTTTATTCGTTTTTCTTTATATTTATTACATATTTTGATTTAAGAATGTAATAAGGCTTTACCTCTGCTATTTGTTACATTGAACGCTTTATTTTATTTCTCCTAAGTTTATCTCAATTTTTTTTGGGTTTTATTCAAAATTAAGCTTCCGCGCATAAAAAGAGTTTTATAAAAATAAATTTTAACTTATAGAAAGACAGATTGATTTTTAAACACAAGCCGTTTGAAAAACAACTTTAAACTAGAATTTTACTCAAATTTCTTAAGAAGGGTTTTCAATGAAAAACAAGGTTTTTCGTAAAAACACTTCAATGTGACATGCCAGATTCAGGCCGAACTTCTAGTCCGAATTTGGGGTGTTACAAGAGACTGTTCCAAATGTCCGCTTCAATATATATTCATTAGTATTCTCTTTACTCTTTTCTTCTCTTATTTGATTTATATTTCATTGATTTAGCCAATTAATTATTGTATGATATTAGAGTAGATTATTGTGCTTTATTTATATCTTGCATGATTCAATTATTAAACTGATTTATTTGTTAAGTAATTATTTATTCGAAATTGATTGTTTATTTAAGGGTAATTAGTATATTAGGGAATGACGCCCTTGATAGAATATCGAGACAGGTGAGAGCAGAAGGGTATCCTATCGTGTATAACTTGTGTCAAGCGGTGGGACCGGGAGGGTATCCGTATGCCTAGGAAGAGACCGAAAGTGTGACCTAGGTGGTAATCCTTAGTGAATATTAGACTAGAAGGGTATTCTTAACTAAGGGTGGTAAATAACTCAATCGAGAATAATTAGTTATTTAATTAGATAATTAGGGATATAATCGATCATAGGTTAGAGGTTCACATTGTTAACACTAGGAATATGAAAGTCCATTAGGTTAACTTAGGTTTAGTAATTTAATTAGTTTAATAAATACTTTAAATTGGATTCGCACTACTAATTTGTGACTCGATTAGATTAATAATTATTTTCTATACTTGATTTAATAATAATTTATACAATCTGCATTCCCTTAGGTACAATCATGGGAATGCTTACCAGTGTTTCAATGTAAACTTTACTATATTATAATTTGACTCATACGCTTGTAGACATTGCTGATTTAATTTTATATATTTTTTGGTGTGATATTTATACTATAAAAATTAACATGTTTATAGGTGGTCACATTACATGATAGATGAAATGTAATGTGGCCACGAGTCATTTGTCTTTGTGATAAATGACTTGATTATCATTTGCTAGTTATTTACTTTCATGAAGAAAGATGTAATGGTTACTGTAAGATAAAATAGGATCATATTTGGAGAATGTATTTATCCCAAAGGGATTCAGGATATCCTATGAGGGCAACAACCTATGAAAAGGTCATTGGATGAGGATTTATTAAGTAGCTTTTGTAATGGTACATAATAAGGGAGAACTTAATCACAATACTCTAATGGAATGACTTCGTGACTAAATAAGTTTATAATTAATAGGCAAAAAGTCAAAACTTAATCATAAATTTGAGCATTACTTATATGTGTCCAATCAGTCCTTCTGTCAGCTTGTTGAAATAAAAAAATCTAATCAGTCCAATCATTAAGACTTTTCTCGTTTTTTTAGCTAAAACAATAAAACAACCTTTTAAAACATAAAAAAAAAAATGACCAAAACTTTACAATATAGCAAGAATTTGTAGACATGAAAACAATTTTTGGAATGAAGTTTCCTTCTTATCCAGTATTCAAAGAAATTCTACTGAACCTCTCTTGCACTAGCTTCCATCTATCTAGTAAAGCTTAAAGGAAAGTTTAAGAATTTACCAGCAGATAATTAGCACAGAAGCTCTCATAAGCTTTAACAACCAACACATTCATTAGAAAAGAAGAACTGTCTTGGTTTCTTCGATGATAACAAAGTTTGGCAGAGAAGATGAATCAGATATATTTTCTCCACTACCACGTTACCCTGTTTATAAATAACTCACATCCAAATTCCAATCAAGATTATCTCTAATCATTACTTGCTTTCACACGCTTCCACTAATTAATCACATCCTATGAGGTTTTTTAAGTGTTCTAGTGTCCTAATTACCTACAAGTTACCTCCACTAGGATGCTAGGTGACTTAAACGTATCCTACAAGCTTCGACACTTACTTTAACAATAACAAAAAAACACAGGTGGAGGTCTTATTAGTGGGAAGATTCGCTTCATACGGTCTGTACCACAATCAAGAACTTGCCACACCACGAAGTGGAACTCCACTGTATTGGTGAAGTTCTACGAATCACTCTTCCACAGGTTACTACCATCATTTGGTCTAAGCTCGCAAATTAAGCGATCTCTGTAGGAGTAATCTCCCAAACCGAACCAACTTGCAACTAGGGTGTGAAAAAAATGATGAAGTAACAGAAATAGATCACATTCATAATGAATGCATTTTCTCACTAAGTACAAAAATGACTAGAGAATTAATTTAATATTTTTTAAATTATCATTTAATTAATCATAATGAAATAATTGAAATTCAAAATTGGAATTAAATTAGGTAGTCATTATGAATCTATTGAATAAGGAAATAAAATATATTTACTCATAGATTTTATTTTGGTAATATTGTTATGGCTTTAAAGAAAATAAAATTGGATTGGAAAATTAATTTAGTTAACTTAATTAATTGATTAAATAATATTTATTTTGGGAAATAGAAAATAAATATTGGATTGATTTAAATTATAAAATGTTGGGTCAAAAGTTTAGGAAACACATATAATTGGAGCTAATACATATAATTCCAAAGGTGCTCAATTTCTCATATGGGAAGAAAAAGTAATGAAATAACACATTTCTTAGTTGAAAGAGAGTTACTGTTCAGAAATAAAGAACATTGAGTAAAGTAAAAGAAGATGATTTTATTAAGCATAGGTAAATGGGACATTTAATCTTCTAGAAGAAAGTGTAATAAATAAACATAATGATTTCTATTAATGAATACAACTTTACTTTTTTTTTTTTGTTTTTAAATGATGCGGTGTGTTCAAAACAAGTGGAAAAATTAGGCATATATGTCGATTTTGAAAAATAATTAGGGAAATAGGTCGCTTTTTTCAAAATATAGGGAAATAGCTCAATTTTGGGTGCGGGTAGCAAAAATGCTCCCTATAGGAAGTTTAAGCCATTAGGTAAATAAATCGTATTTTATTACTTTTCATTAGTTATTACATTTTATGCTTAATCCTAGTTTTTATTGTGCTTTTATGCTTTTTGGAATAAAATGACAAGTTTAGGCCATTAGGAACTTAACCTTTGACTTAAAGCTTATTTTAGGCACTTGATTGATGAGAAAATGTGGAGAAGAGCCTAAGCTGGAGTCAAGGTCGCGACATCAAGGTGTTATGTCGCGACATCGATGTCTTTATCACTAATCGAGGATTTGGACTTTGCCAAATTGCACATCTGAGTGGACTTTCTCTGAAGTTGCATCACCAAGGTTGTGATGTCACGACACCTGCCTATGTGGTCGTAACATTGAGCTATTGAGGTTGCAATATCGGCCATAGTTTCCAAAGTGGAAGTAGTCGAGTTGCCTAAGGATGATGTTGCGACACTAGAAGGTTGTTTTCATGACATTAAAGCTCGAAAGTACCCAAAGGAGTAGACCATTGACGATGTCATGACACCAAGGTCTAGGTGTCAGGACACTAGCTCCTGACAAGGAAAAATTTTAAATAAAAGTTTTTAATCCATCAAGCCTTAAGTGAAACTTTAGGTGAGGGTAAAATTGTCAATTATAGGTCATTTTGTGTCATATTATAAAAGATACTTTGACACATTTTTTAGGGAGTTTTGATGGATTCTTAGTATTGCTATTTTAGGTTAGATTTTAGAATATACTCTTTTAGAATTTTTTGCACTTTACTCTTTTTAGCAAAAAGTATAGGGACCTTGTACCTTTTGCAATTGCTTTAATATTTCAATAGATTTTTCATAGTTTCTTCATCTAATTTCACATTTATCGATTGGGCTATCAATATTCATGGATTCAAAGCATCATCCTTCCATCAATCCAAGGATTTCATCAATCTTATTGAGCATTTTTAAACCTTATCTATTTTTTGCTATTTTCTTGGTTGATTTAGCATGAAAATGATTGGTTGATTGAATTGATTATGAGTATGAACTAATTTTGTGTGTGGTTGATTAATTGAAATGTTAATTGAATAATTTAAGGTTTAAGGACTAGGTCATAAAATTTAGACTAAATTGAATGAAATTGACGACTTTAGGGGACTATATAGATAGGGAAGACTAAGAGGAGATCCTATTGATCATTAAGTTGATTACCCCAATTTATTCTAATGAGGTTGAGAGATAAATTGGATTATATTTCTTAATTGAGTAAAATGGTAATCGATAGGTAAATTAGACGTTTTAGATCTGTAAGCTAAGAACTAATTGTTAACATGGATGTTAGTCAACCATATTGCTTTCTCGATTTTTTATTTTGTGAATTTTAGTTTAATTTTAATTTAGCCTTTCTAGATTAGACTTTGGTGTAATTTACTATAACAACCCGTTTTTAGTGGTGTCAAAAACAGTAGTTTTAGGACCACAATTCTGACGAGTGAGTAAATATTTTAATAATTATTTAATGTTTATAGAATTATACTAGGGTTGTATTAAATTTTCGTTAAAAAATTTAATGTTTAGGTAGTTAGTTAATTAAAAATAATTAATCCGTAAATGTGTAAAGATAGATTTCTATTTGTTAAAAGGGATTAAATGGGTATGAAATTTTAAACTATTGGACTTGGGTGATAATTGTACCATATTACATGTTAGTGGATATTCATGACTATGTTTTAGTGTAATTACAATAGTTTTTAAAGGTCAACTTGGTAATTTAATAATAAATTAAAAGGTTAAGTAAAACAAAGGAAAATCCATATCATCTTTCTTATTTTTGGTTTGTGAAAACCATACACCATTGTTAAGAAGGGGGAAAGCTTTTGATTGTGGTTTTTTTCATGCATGGTAAGATTTTTGAGCCTGGTTTTTAATTATTTTTATGTTTTTGAACTCATTTTAACTTAATTTACATAGCCCGGGGGTTAAATTGCAAAATTGTTAAAGGTTGAGGGACTTGCATGTTTGAGTTTGGATGTGTTTAGGTGTTAATTGATAAATTATTAAACTAGGTTGTTAAATAAACTTGTTTTGTGAAATGATTTTTGATGATTTAGGGTTAAGGATTAATTTGTTAAAAATGAATAATTCCTTAAGGTTAATGCAAAATTTTGATGAATATGGACTGTGTAGGGTCCCTAGTAAAATCGGCTAGCATGTTTTAGTTGGAAAAATGATAATTTTGTAAGTTTTGGGATTAAGGACTAAATTGTGTAAAACTTAAAATGTTAAGGGTAATTTTGTAATTTCACTTTTAAATGAGTTGTAAGCAAGAATTAGTGATATTAAGTTATTTGTATAATTTAATCAAGTTAATTTATTATTTAGATTAAGATAAAAAACAATCGGGTTTAAATCAAGGAAAAGTTAAAGCTTTGGACTAGTTTTTGTAACACCCTATATCCCTCATCCGTCGCCGGAATAAGGTCACAAGGTATTACTTAACTAAACACAGCCTCATGACATTCGAAGATACTTTTAGAAAACATTTTCAAGTGGCCGAATGTAACATAGAATAATGCAACTCATGACTTCAATTTAACCTAACTTATGCGTTTAACAATAGTATAAATGATTACAAATCAGCTTTCTTTTTAGTTTATGCACATCAGCGACTTCAAAATCTTACTATACTTTTATTACAACGAACCATTTATCATACTTAATAATTCAATATTTATAACGACTATCGAACATGCTTATAAGTATATAGATGTGCCATAACCGAATATATCATCTATAACCCAAACATTTTATAAACATTAATTCAACTATGAGACCTTACTAAACAAAATGAATAAGCAATCTTCACATGGCTTTAATATTTAGAATTTCAAAATGCAATTTGTTTCAAAAAGGGAGTTAAGCCTATACATGCCATCTTTCAAAATATAGACTAACAAAAGTACCAAAACAGTGACAAATGTGTGGATGACTTTGTGCTTGAATCCCCGATTTCGTAACTTTCGAACGAGATCTATAAAATAGAGTAACAAAGACACTCGAAGTAAGCTAATTAGCTTAGTAAGTCTTAAGTAAGTTAAACAAATTAACTTAATCTGAACAAATTAATCACATATACAGGATTTAACAGTAACCATCATTTGGGCGCATGTATATAGCCACATTGTACACATTTTCATATACCTAACATTTCTTTAAAATGCAAATTCACATATGAACAAAACATATTCTCCATGTATACAATTCCACTAGGGCCGAATATACATAATCACTTATATGCACTAATGGCAAGTCATTTGATTAGCTTTAAATTCATATAGACACGAACATTTCATGATCTCAATACCAACCTTAATTCACCCAAATTGAGCTATAATTTAAATACCATTTCCACATTTAAAACATTCCTTCTTTATTCGTAACCACACACACATAATTAATATACTTCCATGACTAAGTTCACATGAACCAAATGTTCACAAATGAACATAATCAAAATCCAATTCGAATCATTCTCACATAAATAGGTAAGTATCACATACTTGGGCCACTTAATATGTAATACGAATTCAATTTGTCATCTTAGCATAGGATCTCATTGTCATATACTTTTATTAAATTCACCGGCACTTGGCCTGCTAGGTATAAAACCCGAGTTCCATCACTGGCTCAAAGCCTGCTAGACTTTTTAAGTCTGAAATTACTTCACCGGCATTACGCCTGCTAGGCTCAAGGCCCGATATCATATCACCAGTATTACGCCTGCTAGGCTCAAAGCCTGATTTATAGCACCAGCTTATAGCTTGCTAGGCCGAAAATGCCCGAATAATCATTTCAAAGATAATTTCACGAAATCATAGCCTTATCAAATTCAAGTGCACATATATATCACATAGAGCAACTATATTAATGAACTTTAACTTCCTTCGAAAGGGAACTTATACCGACTAGATTCTTTTATCACAATCACATTCATAAATTATAAGTATCATTCGAAATATAATTCATACATCTCAACTCACCTTTCTTTCACTTTCAATTAGCACTTATTAATCACTCCAAAAACATATCACAAGGTTTACTTAAAATTTCATATTTGCTATTCGGCCATAAGCCTAAAGCCACATGCTAACATTTCATTTCATCTTAACTATAATAGTCACATTTAGTCAATGAAAATATATCATTTCCAATACTTAAGAACTTACCTTAATTGTTGTCGAACAACTACGGATCGACTATTCCACCACCTTTGCCTTTCTTTTATCTGAAATCGGCTCTCTTTGCTCTTGAGCTAAATTAAACAAATTGTAACTCGTTATGACTTAATTGTTCATACCTTTGGCCGAATGTAGCAAGAAAACCAAATTATACTTTACTAGCCACACTTCATTATCTTTTAATATCATCTAACTTAGTATAAATTTCATTCAGCAATTTGCATTAAATCATAGCAAACCTCATTCACTAAATTCCAAATCACATTCGGCTAAAACACATAAATCATGGTAAAATTTTTTACGACCAATCCTCATTCGGCGCAAGGAAAAATCACTTCTATCTTAAATAGCTCAACCAACTCATGCCTTGATTTTAAACTCGTTAGGCCATTATAGGAATAACTAATTTAACAAATTAGACTTTTGCTTCATATGACAATATGATGTATATATATATATATATATAAGTTAACATCATTTCTAGCATAAAACATCTATGTCATACCCTTTTTATCCATGGCCGAATATTCTATCAAAGTATACAAGTAAACAAAATTCAATCACTTCAATTTACCCATTAACGCCCAAATCAAAGATTTAGCTATATCTATATATATAATCGAATCATTAAAATCTTGTTTAAAACAATGATAAACCATGATTGAAATCGCTCAAACTCTTATTCAAATGATTACTTTATTTCACATTCGGCAACCATACATATAATTGTTAACAATTAAGCATTTGTTTCTTTTAATTAGCATAGTCTTCTCAATTACCACACTTGTCAATTTCTTGTATCACAAAGCCACATATATATTAATTTAATAAGCTTCACACTAATCTTTCTACCGTCTCCATTTTTAAACATAAAACACTCAAACTTTATCACATTACACACACTTGGCCGAATACATGTTTCACCTCAAATTCAAGATTCATACATCATAACTCAATCTCTTCATTTATCACTTATTCAATCAATTCAAGGCTCAATTTAACAATTAAACATGAATTACTAATATTTAACATTATCTTACAATTAAACACAAGTTGCCGAATGTAACCATGCTCATCAATTCATGAACTTAAACCATGGGTTATCTAAATAATGTACTTATCAACTGAATTACATAATCAATTAACAAAAATCACACTAACATACCTTCAATTGAGCTTCTTCAATGGTCGAATATCCTAGGCTTTTCTATTTCTTTTCTTTTGATAGTTTCGGCAAACAAGAGAGAATGAACATTCAATTTCATATTTACTATTACATGCATGGATATTATTTATTAAATTACCATCTTAGCCTTATTATAATCATTACTCTTCCACTAAGCAAGGGCTGAATGTGTCCATGCATTAATTCCTTGGTCTATTTGTTTCTTAAACCCTTCCTATTGAAGAACACTCACAATTCAGCACTTACACATTGACCCTCTAATTTTTCTTTCATGCACTTAAGTCCTTAATTACTAAATTAGTATCCAAATGACAAAATTAAAGCACCAAATTTTCACACATGATAATTCACATAGTATAAACACAGAAAATAATATTTTAAAAATTTTCTGACTCGGTTTTGTGGTTTCGAAACCACTTTTTCGATTAGGGCTAAAATAGGGCTGTCATAGTTTTCAACTTTGTTTTTGCAATCATATAAATCGAGGTAAGTTCGTCTAAGTTATATGCTTATTAAGTATTGTTTTGATTGATTATTATTTAATGATATGTTAGATATAAAATGATTTGGTAATAATACAATAGTTGGTTTATGTAACACCACTAACCCGTATATGTCGCCAGAACAGAGTTATGAAGCGTTACCAGAATTTACAAATCAAGTAAACAGATACTTCATTTTATACAATATTCATGTTAGAAATCAGACATAAAGTCCCTTATATGAACCTTCGAGGTCCAAAACATGCATTAGAATCAAGTTGGGACTAATTCTGGTACATAGAAAAATTTTCGCGAAATTTCAAAATTTTTACAAGATGCAGGAGTCACATGCCGCCAAGTGACATGCCCATGTCCTAGGCCGTGTGGCATTCAATGTGAAGCACACGGCAGTGTCCCCAGTCCATGTAACTCTCTGACTTACAATACATTAAAATGCAGGGGTCAAACGGTCAAGCTACATGCCTGTGTGATCAATTTTGAGCATTCTATTTTGACATTTTAAAGATGCAGAGGACACATGGCCAGATCACACGCCTATATGCTAGGCCGTGTGTCACACATGGCTGAGACACACGCCCGTGTCTTTGCCTGTGTGGACAAAAATAGGCTTTTTTCCAAGCCACATTTCTCTCCCAATTTGTCTTTCTTTTACACCAATACTTTAACATATTCACAAGCCATTTTTAAAACAATTAATTTAAGTCAAAACCAAGTCTTATGCATGACATAACAACATATACAACCAATGTGCTCTTAACCACCTGAAATACACTTTACCATCATGTAACCAAACATACAAAGCTCACTTAACTTATCAAATTCACCAATATACATATTTGATCAAATATGCTAGAATTAATCATTAATATGCCAACATAATTTCTATTATTCCACCACTTCAAACACATATCAAACATGTTATGGCCTTGTTAGTACATATTAAAACATGTTCATCACAAGCCATTCCAATGGCTTGTTATAACCAAAACACTTACATGCCAGCATTGGCTAATCAACCTATGCATGCCATTATAACCGCAATTGATTTACCATATATACCTAAATAGGATGATAGATAGTGTGAGTGATCTCCACCAAGCTTCTAATTCAACGAGCTTTCGAATTACTATAGAACATGAAAAATAAAACAGAGTAAGCATATAATGCTTAGTAAGTTCGTAAACATGGTAGATAACTTACCATATATTTATGTTAAAAATAAACATGTAAGGCACTATTAACCAATTTGGTCACAAGCCCTAAACACATATCCTCATCATGTTAGCCAAGTAATCACATATAATAGTCCTTAATCATGGATGAACAAAGTCATCAAGCATGTATCCACATTCATGTAACAACCAATTTATGCATCATTATATAAGATAATGTCATTTCCATGTACTTCATGTATATAAGAAATATGTATGGGTTCAATAATAACCAAATTCCCATATACATATACTTTTCACATCATGAATTCAAATAACATATACAAATGATACCCATGTATTTCATATACATTTTTATAATATTTTGTCTCAAGTTTAGATTATTTCATGTCAGGAATTTGTTCATTAAATCCATTAAAATAACAATGGAAACCTGGGAAAATACACTCGAAGTGTACAAATATACAATCTTAGATGAACATATTCATCAAACAAGTTCCATGTTCATATATCACCATTTCATACTTCCATATATAATGAATCACCATTTTCATGTATTTCAGGCAGATACATGTAATAATTCATTTTATGTTCATATTTTCTCATGTCAGGATTTTGCATAGGAAATTAGTGAAATTGATACTCCTAATCCTTTGAGTTTATGTTTTTATAATTATTTGAGCATAGGGAAGTAAAATAGTGAAAAACATGCCAAAATCAGACAAAACAATCTATTTTCAGGAGCCACACAGCCTGGGCACTTCCACACGGGCAAATCACACGCTTGTGTGAGCCACACTAACTAGCCACAAGCCTATGTGCCAACTTGTGTCGATTTTGAACACTGCTTCATTTTCAAGCGAAAAAAGCCAATTTTTAGGTATTCTAAGCACTCTAAAGTCTATATAAACACACTAGGAGAGGACCTAAGAGAGCATGTAGAATAGAATAGAGAAAATACTTGAAGAACGCCGTCAGAAATAATTCAAAAGCAGGATCTCCTTCAAGATTGAAGATCTCCATCCAATTTCCTTAGAAGTTTTTAGGTTCTTTATGTCTTGTTGTTTTCCTAATTTTGAGATGTTTTCCTTTCAAATTATGAACTAAATTCCCTAGATACCTAGGGAGGATGAAACTTACGATGGATCTTATTATTTAATTTTCTTAATTACATGATAAATACTTGTTCTTGGTCTTAATTATGTGTTCTTAATCCTTGCCTTAATATTTTCAGGATATTAATTCAAGTTTGATGTGCTTATTTGGTGGAGCAAAAGTCCCTATTTAAGAGTAGATCTAGCATAATTGAGCGAAGTTGATTGCAATCCTAGAAATAGTACGACATAAATATGACAGATTAGAGTCAAATCTAATAGGGGAATCCATAGATCGAGTTAATGCAACGATAGGGGTTTTAATTAGAAAGATATTTCAATTAATCACCCTAGAGTTAGTTGTTGTTAGTCTCGAAAGAGATATTAACATAATTTAGGGATTTCTACGGATCAAGGCAAGTGAATAAATCATTTAATTCAGATTCAGAATAATAAGTGAAGTCTAGGTGAATTCTTTCCTGGGTATAGTCCTTATCATTGGTTTATTCGATTACTTTCTTCACTGTCTGTCGCGTTCATAGTTAATTAGTTTAGTTTTAGATTAAAAACAACCCCTTTAATTATAGGCTAAATAATAAAAAGATAGTAATTACTAGTACTTTTAGTCCTTGTGGATACGATATTCCGGACTCACCATAGCTATACTACTATTTGATAGGTGCGCTTGCCTTTGTCAAAATCATAGTTAGTTTCGTGATCCATCAAGTTTTTGGCACCGTTGCCGAGGACTAAGATATTAGGAACAAATTTTTATTACTTTAGCCACTTTTATTTTTATTGCAATTTATTTTTGTTTTTACTTTAAATTTTGTTTTCTAATTTTTCTTTTATTTGCTTCTGGTAGGTATTTTAGTTTATGACTAGAAGAAACCCGCTAGGACCATTGCTTTTTGATAGTGAGATTGAAAGTATCACTTGCAAAAACCGTAGAGAAGTAAGGCAGAATTGACAAAGTACAGTGGAAGAGCAAGAGGATGATAATAATTCCCGAGGAGATGGTTGAAAATTAGAATAATCAGTTAGCTCCTGTAGCTGCTGTGAATCCTGCTCCTCGTACTATGTACGATTATGCCAAGCCCAATTTAGCTAGGGCTAAGTCGAGTATTGTGAGACTTGCCATAGCTGCAGATAACTTCAAATTGAACTCAAACACTATTCAGATGATCCAACAATTTGTTCAGTTCGATGGTTTGCAGGATGAAGATCCAAATACTCATTTGGCCAATTTTCTGGAATTTTGTGACACTTTTAAGATTAATGGTGTTTCTAACGATGCCATTCACCTTCAGTTATTTCCATTCTTACTGAGGAATAAGGCTAAACAGTGGTTGAACTTCCTACCATGAGATTCTATCACTACATGGGAACAAATGACCGAAATGTTTTTATTAAAGTACTTTTTATCGGCTAAGACGACCAAGCTGAAGAATGATATCTCTTCTTTCATGCAAATAGACTTAGAGACCCTTTATGATGCATAGGAGAGGTATAAGGATTTATTAAGAAGGTGCCTTCACCATGGGTTACCTCTATGGCTACAGGTTCAAACTTTTTACAACGGTTTGAACCCCTCAACTAGGCAATTGGTCGATGCATCCACCGGTGGGACCCTAAATAATAAAACACCTGAAGAAGCTTACGAGTTTTTTGAAGATGTTATTGAATAATTATCAGTGGCAACTTATAAGGACAAAGCCTAATAAATCAGCTAGTGTTTTCAACATTGATGTGGTCACCATGTTGTCATATAAGGTGAACAGTTGAATAAAAAATTGACAGTTTATATGGTTCTACGTATGTACATTCGGTGATGCATTGTGATACGAATGGAGGAGGGATGAATAATCCAGAATGTCTATCCTACAACCCTAGCACAAAGAATGAACAAGTTAACTATATAGGTAACAATTCTAGACCTCAGAATAATCCTTATAGTAACACTTACAATGCAGGTTGGAGGAACCATCCAAATTTCTCGTGGGGTGGTTAAGGAAACCAGAGACCACAACCCCCAAAACACCGAAACTATGCTAAAAAATTAGCAAGTGTTGATTCAAGGGCTCGAGAATCAAATTGGTCAACTTGCCAAGATGATTTCAGAATGACCATAAGGTAGCTTACCGAGTAATATCGAAACTAACCCAAGGAAGCAACTTCATGCCATTGCTGTGCGCAACGAAGAAGGGTTAGTTGAATACAAACCAAAACCAAGGCAAGAGGAGGTGGTAAGTAAAGGAAAGGATGAGGTAAGTCTAAACGAGCAAAAGCTGGTCATTAAGGAACATAAACCTCATGTACCATACCCTAAAGCGACAAAGAAAGACTGTACAAACAAACAATTCAGTAAATTTCTTAATCTTTTTAAAAAATTGCATATTAACTTACAGTTTATTGAAGCTCTTTCGCAGATGCACAACTCAATTAAATTTTTAAAGGAGCTTTTAGCAAACAAATGGAAGTTAGATGATTTGTCGCACGTGGAGTTAAATGTAGTTTGCTCAGCTATCTTACAAAATAAACTACCCAACAAATTGAAAGATCCAGGGAGTTTTACTATTCCTTATTTAATTGGTAGATTAAATGTAAATAATGCTTTAGCTAACTTAAGGGCAAGTATTAATGTTATGCCATATAAAATGTTTAAACAGCTAGGTCTTGGGAAACCCAAACAAACTAGGATGAGCATTTAATTAGCAAATAAAACCATTGGATTTCCTAGGGGTATCATTGAGGACGTACTTGTGAAAATTGATAAATTCATATTCCCAGTTCACTTTGTTATTTTAGACATGGATGAGGATAGCGATTTACCCCTGATTTTAGGATGCCCTTTTTTAGCAACTGCTAGAACTATCATTGATGTTGGACAGGTGAACTCAGACTTCGTGTAGGTGATGAAGTGATCACTCTGCAGGCTCGTGATTCGATGGAGATATCGAGTAATGAAGATGACTTTATAAATCTGTTAACAAAACTAATCATGTTGTTCAACCCTTTTATACGAAACACTTCGGAAAAACACAAATGATCCACGGTCTAGTTCACATGCCAACAATGGAACCATCCATGAAGGACGAATGCTATAGATAGATGAACTAGACGAATGGCGAAAAGAGGAACCAAAGCAACACCATGTCAAGCTTAAGGATAGAATGAATCAATTTAAGGTTCGGGACTAAGTACTATTGAGCAAAATGGGCCCTCGAATAACCACTTCAGAGCTTAACACACATGAAGTGACTTAGTACTATTGAGCAAAATGGGCCCTCGAATAACCACTTCAGAGCTTAACATACATGAAGCGACTCCTTTTATGATCCTCAATGTCTTCCCATACGATACAGTCAAGGTAACTCATTCTCATTTCGGCACCATTAAGGTAAACATTACTCGACTTAAACCTTATTTGAATAAAAGAATTGACGGCGAGAAAGAGGAGCTTCGAATTTGTGAACCACCATGATCGTGCGAATAGGAGGTAAGTCGAACTTAGACTTTAAATAAATGCTTCTTGCGAGGCAACCTGAGCACTAACATTACTAGTAATCTTATTTCTACTACTTTTCATGTTTAAATGTAGGTTTTTAACCCATAGGTCTTGGACACACGAGCATGTCCTTGGCCGTGCGGAAACATAGCTTAAATGTCCCAAAAATCAATAGAGACACGGCCTTAAATAAAGCCACACGGGCGTGCGACATGGCCGTGTGGACTACACGGCTTGGACACACGGGCGTGTCCTAGGCCATGTGAAACCTGGAGTAAAATTTTTGGAAATTAAAACAAGCCACAGAGTTACACGGGCAAGGTACACGACCATGTCCGAGACACGACTGGGCCACATGGGCATGTGGAAAGTCACTCGGGTGTGGGAGAAGCAAAGAGCGTTACATACGACTGTGCGACATGATCGTGTCTACCATACGCCCTAGACACATGGGCGTGGCTGAGGTCGTGCGAAGGACTAGAGTATTATTTTCTTCGACGAACACAGGCTAAATTCGAGCCACATGAGCATGTGACACAACCGTGTGGTCCAACACAGGCTTCACACTACCGTGTCCCTTATAAACCCCCTAAAACCTAATTTATTTTATTTGTCTTCTTCTTCAAGTAACCCTGCCCTTGGTCTCCGCTCCTAATTTCGACCACCTTCCAGCCACCTTAGCCTAACAAATCTCCTCTCATGCTAACCCTTGCGCACCCCAAACCCCAAGCCGTACCAATCTCCTTGTTTCCCCCTTTACACACCACCCAAGCTCCATCCCCCATGCCTGTACCCCTTTTCTCCTTCTCTACCTTCCCCCTCCACTGTTTACCACATGGCCAAATACCTTGCAACCCACTCCCTTGCGCTAGCCAAACCCCTACCCAACCTCCCGTTCAGCCACCGATCTGTGCCCTTACATCGTTGACCACCGCACCTCTAGCCATCGTCTCCTCCATCGTCAGTTACCCTTATTCCTCTTTTACTGTTCTTTTATTTTATTTATTTATCTTTTATAATTATTATGAGTTAAATTATTACTTCATTATTATTATTCATATTATTATGTATCTTTTCTGATTCTAATTAACTATTTTAAATTCATAATTAGTCTTACTATTTTTAGTCCTTTTTCATTATTCCTTTTACTATTTTCTCTTAGCAATAGGTTTTTTTTTACTTCTATATTTCTACTTCTTGCTTCTATATCTATTATGGGTCATCTATTTAGGTTCATTATTGTTATTATTATTCTTGGCTACTAGTGTTTATTTTAAGTCTGTCATAAATTGTCCTTGTTATTTAAGTTGCTTCTTGCTAATTTTGCTACATGGTTTGGCATGCTTGAATTCATACTGTTTTTAGGGTAAGTTTTTAGGACTACCTAGATTTGGCCCTCCTAAACTTTATTTGCATATTTTGTGATTTTTTATGGAGGACTTTTACCCTTTCTTGTAGGTACGTTATGACGAACACACGTGGCAAGTCTAAGGTCACCGTCCCTATTTCGAGAAAAACGGAAGGGTCTTGGCGCGACTTGCGCCTCTATCGAGGTCTGCCATCCACACCTCATATTCTCTGAGGACCCACCAGAAGAGTTATTTCATCTCCTTCGCGTGTAGGCACTAGGTTTGCGCAGATGAATTAACTGGGCCGCGTTGGAACAAGTCCGACTAGCTGATGAGGTTTGCACTTTTATCACTATAGTCCCATGGGACTGTTTCTTTGATATCGTCGAGCCCACATACATGGAGCTTACTTTGGAGTTTTGCTCGATGTTTCACCTTCAGCGCGTGATGTCATTGCATGATGAGCACGATACTGTTACCTTTTGACTTGGTGGCTTGGTGTGACATATGAGTGTCCCTGAGTTTGGCGCAACTTTGGGCATCTACTCTGATGAGTTTATGGGTTCCGATAACTTTTCTCACCTCCATTGTCTCATCCATTACTCACCTTCGTGCTGTTGGATAGATCTCACAACGAGTCAGACCCCTTATGACACAAGTCGCTCGAAGGTGACATTTCTCTCTCCGGCTCTGCAATACATTCATGCACTTTTGGCTCACACTTTGACTGGTCAGAGAGAAAGCACAAGAGTCGTGAGCACTATTGACGTGTACTATCTTTGGAGCATGGCAATCGGGCATATCTTCGACTTGGCTTATTTCATTGCCCTAGCTTTTCGCCATCAAACTAATCGCCACATGAAAGGCCCTATATGTTTGGGTCGTTATGTGACTCGCCTTGCTTGATACTTCGGTCTCCTAGACACTCTGGAGTAGTCCTCCACACTCACCCTTGTAGGCCAGATGTCCTCACAGTGTATCTCGAGCATGATATATATGAGGATGATCAAGTGACAACGTGGCGTAGATCCCCCTCAGTACCGATTAGTTCATTCTGATCCTCAGAATGATCCAGTAGACTTCACTGATGAGGTACCACTACATCACGAGGATCCACCTCAGCCACCACTTTCAAGTCATAGACCTGTTCCTTCCACTGTTAACTTTCGAGGAGTATCTGCCGAGGAGTTCACTAGCTTCCGTCAGTACTGTGTTCAGAGGTTCGGCAGTATTGATACGACATTGCAGCAAATTTTTCAACATTTTCATATTTTTTCTCCAGTGTTGACGACTCACGACATCAATATGTTTGATGATGAGGACCTTTGAGTCCATTTATTTTACTTTTATTTTTATTTTATTTGTCTTTTATGTTTCTTATTATCTTTTCAAGACTTGTTTATTATATTTTGAACTATATTTTAGTTATTATGGTTTTTCCTAATTGAGTAATCCTTTAATCTTCTCCACCAGTTGTGTTTATTTTCTTAATAGTTGCTCAGAATCATGCACCACGTTTAGCATTCTCTACAATTTCGCTATTCACTATTCTGAGGATTTCATCCAAAAATTCAGGGTAGTTTCACTTCTTTCCCTCTCTTATGATATACTGATTATACTGTCATTATCTACATTTGTACACTGAGGACAATGTACATCTTAAGCGTGAGGACGTTATTTATATGATTATTAGAAAATCTCTGAATTATGTCTTGTTTTTAAGTAATTTCTCATATTACTGTTAGAATGAATTTTTATTGATTTATGATTTTTATTGATATGTTTTGGATTAAGTCATAGGTAACTATGCATTGATTGTTTAAACTTTAAGACATGAGAGAATTAAGCATGATAAGTTGATTTTCAGAATTAAAAATTTCTAGGTTGTTTCTCTAAATTGAGATATTATCTTGAAGTTTGAAATTTACGGGATAAAAATCAAAAGCCATAAATTTTTGTGAGATTTTGAGCCTTTAGAGCATATATTTTCCTTGCTCACTTCTATTATTGGTTATGGGTGTGTCAATGTTGATTTGTTATTCTAGAACTTGCTTCCATTATACATGTCGAGACCACACATTTGATTTGATATACTGAGATGATAAAGGAACTTAGGTTTTAACCCACTTATCCCATAAAGAGCCTACCTTCATAATTAACCTTTAGTGAACCCCTTTGAGCCTAAAACACCATTCTTGATTTATCCTTAATATTAACCCAACACTCATTCTTTTTGATTCATTAAGAATTTTTCCTATTTTATTGACTCCGTTTTTGTTAAGATTTGATTTGAATAGTTGCCTAACTATGTTATTTTGTTCAGTTGGTAAATTATTTCTTATAATTAAAAAAAGAGAAAAAAATGCATATATGTAGTGATTTCAATTGTTAAATTATTTCTTATTATCTCTATTGTTTGATTCAAAATATATATATATACACATTTATTATATTGGTTATTACTTAATTCAATAATATATGAGCTTGAACAGTAATTTGGAGGGGAAGCTCATTTTATTCGTGATTAGTGATCAATTGATGTAATTATTCATCATTAGTCTATTTTTCTAGCTTGATAATTGTTCAATTCAATCTTGATTCTAACCTTCTTTTTCAGCCTTTAACCACACCTCTAACCTAAGCCCCATTACAACCCTTTAAAGACCTTTTGATTTGTGTATCATCTCAATTTATAGTGGTGGAGATTTGATTTTCATGCAAGCCTATGGTAATAATTCTTCATGATTGACTATTGAGTGCTTAATTTTTGAATCTTAAACACCTTGAGTGATTGAGTGAATTTTTAGTGAGGATGTCAATTCTTGTTGGCTTTGAATTGAAGGTAATTACTTAAATAAAGGGAAATACCTATGTTTTCATGTTAAAATACTCGACTTTGATTGTTTGAAACTTTAATGTTCTTTTAGTTGAATTCTCAACGTATGATTATTTGTGAATTTTTTTAAAACATTATTGATGAGGATTATAAGTTGAGAAGAATTAATTTTAATTGTGAGTTGAGGATTTTGCTTGAGGACAAGCAAATGCTTAAGTGTGAGGATATTTGATAAACCATGAAAGTAACATATTTTAATCCCATGATTGGAATATTTTTGGATGATTTATTACAAGAATTAGTGAATTTGATGCTCCTAATCCTTTGAATTTATGTTTTTATACTTAGGTGAGCATAGGGATGCGAAAGGAGAGAAAAACAGGGCAAAATTGGACAAAACGGGTTATTTTTAGGAGCCACATGGCTTGGGCACTTCCACATACGCAGATCACATGCCCTTGTGAGCCACACGGGCTGGCTAAATTTCCATGTGCCAGCTCGTGAGAATTTCAAACCCTGCTTCGTTTTCACGTGGAAAAAGCCAATTTTTAGGTATTCTCAGCACTCTAAAGTCTATATAAACACACTAGAAAAGGTCCTAAGAGAGCACGCAGAGTAGAATAAAGAAATTACTCGAAGAACACTGTCGGAATCAATTCAGAAGCAAGATCTCCTTCAAGATTGAAGATCTCCATCCAATTTCCTTAGAAGTTTTTGGGTTCTTTATGTCTTGTTGTTTTCCTAATTTTGAGATGTCTTCCTTTCAAATTATAAACTAAATTCCCTAGATACCTAGAAAGAATGAAACCTACAATGGATCTTATTATTTAATTTTCTGAATTACATCATAAATACTTATTCTTGTTCTTAATTAAGTGTTCTTAATCCTTACTTTAATATTTTTAAGATATTAATTCAAGTTTGATGTGCTTATTTAGTGGAGAAAAAGTCCCTGTTTAAGAGTAGATCTAGTCTAATTGAGTGGAGTTGATTGCAATCCTAGAAATAGAAAGACATAAATCTATCGGGTTAGAGTCAAATCTAATAGGAGAATTCATAGATTGAGTTAATGCGATGATAGGGGTTTTAATTAGAAAGAGATTTCAATTAATCAACATAGAGTCAGTTGTTGTTAGTCTCGAAAGAGATATTAACATAATTTAGGGATTTCTACGGATCAAGGCAAGTGAATAAATTGTTTAATTTAGATTCAGAAGAATAAATGAAGTCTATGTGAATTCTTTCCTGAGTATTTTCTGTATCATTGGTGTATTCGATTACTTTCTTCACTCTCTATCGCATTCATAGTTAATTAGTTTAGTTTTAAATTAAAAACAACCCTTTTAATTATAGGCTAAATAATAAAAGCATAGTAATTACTAGTACTTTTAGTCCTTGTAGATACGAGATTGTAGACTCACCATAGCTATACTACTATTTAATAGGTGCGCTTTGTAACGCCCCGAATTTTAGGCCTAGAAGAAATAGGTTTTGAGCGTAAGAACATATAAAAGTTTACGTGTGCACGAAAATAACACAAATATATGTCTGCTTCAATGGTTAAGTGATTTAGGAGAGTTTGGGAGTGTTTGGGAAGTTGTAGGTTCAAATCCTAGCTTTAGCAAAGTTTTTGGTTTTTCATTTAAATGAATCTGGACATTAGCATGTAGACCATATAGTTAATTGAGGATAAAATGTGTCACAAAAGAGTCTGTGGTTAGTGGCAAGGTGACGTGTAGAGTAACCTTGGGGTTTGAGGTTCGAATCCTGAGCTGCACTGGGGAGTGTTATTTTTCTCACTTGTGTGGTGAGGTGGTCGTGGTTGACTGAAACTTTGTTGAAAGAGATTCGAATTGGTCAAGGGAGTGATTTAAGGAGTGAATCATGGAGAGGATTGGGGAGAGATTTTAGGAGGAAAAAGGGTAGTTTGAGTTGTAGGAGGTTGGTGTCGAATTTGCTAAGGGGATAGAGAGAGTTTGATTTTGGTCATTGTGGCTTTAGGGAGGGTTTTCTTTGATTGATTTGTTTTAGTTTTCTAGTGCGAATTAATCCCCACTCTATGTGCGTTTTAGGTTGTTGAAGTTTAGTCAAATTGGCCATTTGGGGAAATTGTTTTGTATCGTTGAATTCTTCTTCCAACCTTTGCCGAACTTCCTATCTTTTTCACCTCTTCTATCTTTTCTATTTTTGGCCAATTTTTTGATAGCCTTTTTTCTCTATCAGTTTGAAATCGTCACCATCTTTTCTTGAGAAGTAGTCAAATACTCCGTAGTTTATTTTCTTTCCCAATCACTACTCCTATCATCTCCTCTCCCATCGTATAGGTTTTTCTTGGTTTCTATCCCAGTCGATTACCTCTCTACTTCTCTTCACTATTTTTGTTTCGGCATTTCCTCTATTATGGGTTCTAGTCATTTGCCTCCGTGCTCTGCTGAGGTGTTATGGTTTCAGTTTGACAAGAGTAGCGAAAAAACTATTGTACTCATAAGTTCTCTCCTTTGTCCCTCTGCTGTTCCTATTTGTGTTCCAATCTATTCTCTTTTATCTTTCTTTGGAAAGCCAAACATGTCTTCTTCCTATGCCAATTGATGGCGATTTCTGTTTCTTCCTCATGGGGTATGATGATCGTTGGGGTCTAGGTTTTTTTCGAGGAGTGCAAGTGATTGTGAAGCGATTGTAACTGTTTCTTTCTTCGTTCAATAAGGTAATTCATTATCTTAATTCTCTTTGGGGTTTAGGCTAAATATGTGGTTGTATTTATTAAAGATGATATTGGTGGTTTGGGCCACGCATAGTTAATCGATCTTGGTTAATGAGATCTGTGATTACAATGTAGATAATCAATAAGGGCGTGTGATCGTTTCTAAACAGTGATCTTAGAGGACTAAGGTCGCTCTCATTCGATCAAGGTAAATATTTGGGGATGTTTTGTGATAAGTCTAAGTTGGGTATTAATCTTTTTGGGAAGAAAGTAAAGAAATATCCCAATTGAATGTAGGTTGGTGTATGTGGAGATTTGCGTTTTTCTCGTAAGCAGGTGTGTGTTTCACTGATTTGTCTATAGATCGGCAAAAGCCGAAAAGCCAAAAAGCTGGAAGGTTGGGCTTTGAGGTCACATGGGCGTAAGAACGCTCGTGTGGTAAAATCGAGCCCACGTACGTGGGCGTAAGATTGCAGAGGCTGCTATGAGTGTTCTTATGGTCTTGGGCCGTTAAGGGCCACGATGGGACGTGTAGGCCATGTGGGCCTAATGTGTTCGTGGGCCCCACACGGATAATGTCCACGTTATGTGGTAAAGATTGGACTAGGTTATGTAGTTCGCATAGCCGTGGCTAAATCTGGGCTAAATGGGCCACACGAGTGTGTGGGCTAACTAAGGCCGGATAGTGGGCTTTGGGCCCATATAGACCGTATAGGGTAAGTAAGTTGCTCGAGGCGACTGTAGACCTCTTGATAGGTCGGTAAGTGTTCCTAGATCTCAGAACAGGGTAAATGACCAAAATAGCCCTGAAGGGTAAAATAACTATTTTACCGCTCAAGGGTAAATGACTGATTTTTGCTATGAGTTGACTGTTCTTTCGGAGCATAACATGTTGCATACACGTATTGTTTTATGACATGACATAATGCATGGGGTTTGGGATATTGTTATAGAGGAAGAATACTGTACTGGTGGCTTTGCCACATATTCTGATACTGGCAGCTTGGTTGCGATTCTAGTTAGTGCCGCAACCGGTGCTAACATTGTAAGTGTAGGGATGGGTGGATGATTTATTCCTCACAGTAAGCAATGTTGGACAGGAGGCAAGTGTAGGGTTGGATGGGATAACATGCATCATGCATTTTTCATACTGATACTATTTTGGGCTCAGGCCCAGACTGTTTTTGCATTTTGCATAGCTGACTGACTACATATTAGGGGATTACACACTGAGTTTTCGTAAACTCACCCCATGTAACGCCTTGAATTTTATGCCTAGAAGAAATGGGCCTTGAGCTTGGGGAGCATTTGGAAGTCGGCACATGAATTTTTACTGTGCAAGAAGTGACAATTGATTGTCTGCTTTAATGGTTAAGTGATTTAGGAGTGTTTGGGAGCGTTGGAGAAGTCTTGGGTTCAAACCTGCGCTTTAGCAAAAATTTTAATTTTAGGTGAATAAACCCTAGATGCTTGATAATAGGCTTCATAAATAATTGGGACAAAAATATGACACAAGGAAGCATGTGTTTAGTGGCAAGGTGGCGTTACAAGGGTGGCAAGAAGGTGGTGTCACATGTGTGGTAAGGAGGCTTGGGGTTTGAATGGTGCCATAGTATTATATGAAGTATTTATTTTGCATCTTTAGACAGCTAGTGGTTGAGCTGTTAGTTGAATTCTCAATGTATGATTATTTTGAAATATTATTATGAGGATTATAAGTTGAGAAGAATTAATTTTAATTGTGAGTTGAGGATTTTGCTTGAGGACAAGCAAATGCTTAAGTGTGGGGATATTTGATAAACCATAAAAGTAACATATTTTAATCCCATGCTTGGCATATTTTTTGATGATTTATTACAAGAATTAGTGAATTTGATGCTCCTAATCCTTTGAATTTATGTTTTTATACTTAAGTAAGCATAGGGAAGAGAAAGGAGGGAAAAATGGGCCAAAATTGGATAAAACGGTCTATTTTTAGGAGCCACATGGCTTGGGCACTTCCACACAGGCAGACCACTTGCCCGTGTGAGCCACACGGGCTGGCCACATGCCCATGTGCCACCTCGTGTCAATTTCAAACCCTGCTTTGTTTTCATGCGAAAAAAGCCAATTTTTAGGTATTCTGAGCACTCTAAAGTCTATATAAACACACTAGAAGAGGTCCTAAGAGAGCACGCAGAGTAGAACAAAGAAATTACTCAAAGAACACCGTCGGAATCAATTCAAAAGCAGGATCTCCTTCAAGATTGAAAATCTCTATCCAATTTCCTTAGAAGTTTTTGGGTTCTTTATGTCTTGTTGTTTTCCTAATTTTGAGATGTTTTCTTTTCAAATTATGAACTAAATTCCCTAGATACCTAGGAAGAATGAAACCTACAATGGATCTTATTATTTAATTTTCTGAATTACATGATAAATACTTGTTTTTGTTCTTAATTATGTGTTCTTAATCCTTGCTTTAATATTTTTAAGATATTAATTCAAGTTTGATGTACTTATTTAGTGGAGAAAAAGTCCCTGTTTAAGAGTAGATCTAGCATAATTGAGCAGAGTTGATTACAATCCTAGAAATAGGACGACATAAATTTGTCGGATTAGAGTCAAATCTAACAGGGGAATTCATAGATCGAGTTAATGCAATGATAAGGGTTTTAATTAGAAAGAGATTTCAATTAATCAACCTAGAGTCAGTTGTTCTTAGTCTCGAAAGAGATATTAACACAATTTAGGGATTTCTATGGATCAAGGCAAGTGAATAAATCGTTTAATTCAGATTCAGAAGAATATGTGAAGTCTAGGTGAATTCTTTCCTGGGTATTGTCTATATCATTATTTTATTCAATTACTTTCTTCACTCTTTGTTTTATTCATAAGTAATTAGTTTCGTTTTAGATTAAAAACAACCCTTTTAATTATAGGCTAAATAATAAAAGGATAGTAATTACTAGTACTTTTAGTCATTGTGGATTTGAGATTGCAGACTCACCATAGCTATACTACTATTTGATAGGTGCGCTTTGTAACGCCCTGATTTTTGGGCCTAGAAGAAATAAGCTTTGAGCGTAAGAGCACATAAAAGGTTATTTGTACAAGGAAATAACATAAATATATGTCTGCTTCAGTGGTTAAGTGATTTAAGAGAGTTTGGGAGTGTTTGGGAAGTCCTGGGTTCAAATCTAGGCTTTAGCAAAATTTTTGGTTTTTCTTTTAAAATGTGTCACAAAAGAGTCTGTGGTGTAGTGGCAAGGTGGCATGTAGAGTAACCTTGGGTTTGAGGTTCGAATCCTGAGCTGCACTGGGGAGTGTTATTTTTCTCACTTGTGGGTGAGGTGGTGGTGGTTGACTAAAACTTTGTTGAAAGAAATTTGAACTAGTCAAGGGAGTGATTTAAGGAGTGAATCATTGAGAGGATTGGGGAGAGATTTTAGGAGGAAAAAATAGAGTTTGAGTTGTAGAAGGTTGGTGCCGAATTTGCTAGGGGGATGGAGAGAGTTTGATTTTGGTCATTGTGGCTTTAGGGAGAGTTTTCTTTTATTGATTTGTTTTAGTTTTCTAGTGCGAATTAATCCCCACTCTGTGTGCATATCGGGTTGTTGATGTTTGGTCAAATTGGCCATTTGGGGAAATTATTTTGTATTGTTGAATTCTTTTTCCAACCTTTGACGAACTTCCTATCTTTTTCACCTCTTCTATCTTTTCTTTTTTTTTAGCCAATTTCTTGATAGCCTTTTTTCTCTATCAGTTTGAAATCGTCACCATCTTTTCTTAAGAAGTGGTCGAATACTTCCTAGCTCATTTTCTTTCGCAATCACTACTCCTATCATCTCCTCTCCCATCGTATAGGTTTTTCTTGGTTTCTACCCTAGCTGATTACCTCTCTACTTCTCTTTACTATTTTTCTTTCGGCATTTCCTCTATTGTGGGCTCTAGTCGTTTGCCTCCGTGCTCTGCTAAGGTGTTATGTTTTCGGTTTGACAAGAGTAGCGACAAAGCTATTGTACTCGTAAGTTCTCTCCTTTGTTCCTTTGCTGTTCCTATTTGTGTTCCAATCTATTCTCTTTTATCTTTCTTTGGAAAGCCAAACATGTTTTCTTCCTATGCCAATTGATGGCGATTTCTGTCTCTTCTTCATGGGGTGTGATGATCGTTGGGGTCTAGGTTTTTCTCAAGGAGTGCAAGTGATTGTGAAGCGATTGTAACTGTTTCTTTCTTCATTCAATAAGGTAATGCATTACCTTAATTCCCTTTGGGGTTTAGGATAAATATGTTCTTATATTTCTTAAAGATGATATTAATGGTTTGGGCCACACATAGTTGATCGATATTGGTTAATAAGATCCGTGATTACAATGTAGATAATCAATAAGGGCGTGTGATCGTTTCGAAACAGCGATCTTAGAGGACTAAGGTTACTCTCATTCGGTCAAGGTAAATATTTGGTGATGTTTTGGGATAAGTCTAAGTTGGGTATTAATCTTTTTGGGAAGCGAGTAAAGAAATATCCCGACTGAATTTAGGTTAGTGTATGTGCAGGTTTTCGTTCTTCTCGTAAGCAGGTGTGTATTTCACTGATTTGTCTGTAGATCGGCAAAGGCCGAAAAGCCAGAAAGCTGAAAAGGTGAAAGGTTGGGCTTTGAGGTCACATGGGCATGCGAACGCTTGTGTTGTAAAATCGAGCCACGTACATGGGCGTAAGACTGTAGAGGCCGCCATGAGTGTTGTTATGGTCTTAGGCCATTAAGGGCCACGATGGGCCGTGTGGGCCATGTGAGCCCAATGGGCTCGTGGGCCCCACGTAGATAATGTCCATGTTATGTGGTTAAGACTAGACTAGGTTATGTAGTTCGCATAGTCGTGGCTAAATCGGTGCTAAATGGGCCACACGAGCGTGTGGGCCTACTTGGACCGGATAGTGGGTTTTAGGCCCATATACACCGTATAGGGTAAGTAAGCCGCTCGAGGTGACTGTAGACCTCTTGATGGGTCGATAAGTATACCTAAATCTCAGAACAGGGTAAATGACCAAAATACCCCTAAAGGGTAAAATGACTATTTTACCCCTCGGGTGTAAATGACTGATTTGTGCTATGAGTTGACTGTTCTATCGGAGCATAACATGTTGCATACACGTATTGTTTTATGACATGACGTAATGCATGAGGTTTGGGATATTGTTATAGAGGAAGAATACTGTACTAGTAGCTTTGCCACATATTCTAATACTGGCAGCTTGGTTGCGATTCTGGTTACTGCCGCAACTGGTGCTAACATTGTAAGTGTAAGGATGGGTGGGTGATTTATTCCCCACAGTAAGTGCAGGGTTGGACAGGAGGCAAGTGTAGGGTTGGATGGGATAACATCCATCATGCATCTTTCATACTGATACTGTTTTGGGCTCAGGCCTAGACTGCTTTTGCATTCTACATATCTGACTGACTGTATATTAGGGGATTACACACTGAGTTTTCGTAAACTCCCGTGTAATGCCTTGAATTTTGGACCTAGAAGAAATAGGCCTTGAGCTTGGGGAGCATTTGGAAGTCGGCACATGAATTTTTGTTGTGCAAGAAGTGACAATTGATTGTCTGCTTTAATGGTTAAGTGATTTAGGAGTGTTTGGGAGCGTTGGAGAAGTCTTAGGTTCAAACCTGGGCTTGAGCAAAAATTTTAATTTTAGGTGAATAAACCCTAGGTGCTTGATAATAGGCCTCATAAATAATTGGGATGAAAATATGACACAAGGAAGCATGTGGTCTAGTGGCAAGGTGGCGTTACAAGGGTGGTAAGGAGGTGGCGTCATAGGTGTGGCAAGGAGGTATGAGGTTCGAGTGGTGCCATAGTATTATGTGAAATATTGATTTTACATCTTTAGACAGCTAGTGGTTGAGTTGGAGTTGAACTCTGGTGGAGAAGGTTTGAATCGGTCTTGGAGAAGATTATAGAGAAGATTAAGAAGGGGGTTACGGAGAGATAAGGGGAGAAAATTAAGGGATTTCAGGTTGGTGGAGGTTGGTGCCGTATAGGGTCTTTGGTTACACAAAGAATTCGGCTAATGGTAGTAGGGAGCTTGTTCATTATAGTTTTGTGCAAGTTTTGGCATTTTGCCTTTCGCTATTGTGCATTTTTTTCCTCTTTGGGTACCTTTCGGGTTTTTCATTTTGGCCATTCCTTTTGATCATTATCTTTTGTTCAAAATCTTGAAGTGCCGAATTTGCTCTCCTCTCCCTCTAAGTCTTGTTCTTTTCTGTGCCAAAACCGAAGTTTGTTCTTCCCTCTATTTCTCATACTTGCTTAAGCATAGCCGATTCTTCGTTTCTTCCTGCTGCTAGCCGAATATAACCCTCTTGCCATTTTCATGCATTTCTTTTCATTAATTTTAGGTATTGACCGAGTATCCATCCTTTCTAAAGCCGATTACGACCCTTGTCCTCCTCAAACATTTCTTTTCCTTCCTTCCAAAACTTGGCCGAATAACATTCCCTTGCTATTCGGTTTTCATTAGTTGTTTGCACCTCTACTTAAGTTTCTTCCTTGCACCTCCTTAATTCATTCGTGGGTTAACAAGTGATCTCTGTCAAGCGGTACGGTGTTATCAAGGCTGGGGGTGGTTGAAACCTCTCGCTCATCGTTCGATTGAAGGAATGTATTCGGTTAAGGAATCCTCGGTAAGGCTTAATGTTTAGATCCTTGTTTGGGCATGTGTTTTCGTTGGATTAGTATGTGATTAACTCTAGTTATTAGATATTGATAATAGATAGATTACGTTTGCAGTTCAGATAAGCCACAAGGAGGGGGAGACGATTCTTAACCAAACGATATAAGAAGAACGTAGGCCGTTTGTTATTCAGTCAAGGTAGGTAATAGTAAAATGATTTGGGTATAAGTGTTTTATGATCTTAAATGATAGAAAGGCTAACTATACCTCTTGACTGAATATAGGTTCAAGCTCGTGGATATTTCTACGATTTCGCAATCAGGTGTGTACACACACCACTCAACTGTAGATCGGCAAATGAAGAAATTTCGAAATGCCGAAAAGCTGAAAGTTCAGCAACGGTTGCCACACGAGCGTATGATCGCACGTGTGGAGAATCCGATGCGATAGTAGAGGCCACCATGAGCGACCTCATGGGCTTAGGCCGATTTTGGGCTGAAGGGAGCTGTATGGGCCCGATGGGCTCGTGGGCTCCATACGGGTCTTAGTCATGGATGTATGGAAAGTTTGGATCTGCCTATGTTGTCTACATGCCAAGGTTGAACTTGGGGTTGGCGGGCCAAATATGCGTGTGGGCCCACTTGGGCCGAGTAATGGGCCTTAGGCCCATTTCCATCATTATGTCAATTTAGGTTATTAAGTCGCTTGAGGCTACTGTAGATCTTCTAAGAGGTCAATTGTCTGTACCGAGACGTCAGAGGGTGAAATTACCAAAATACCCTTGAAGGGTAAAATTACTATTTTGCCCTCGAGGGTAAATGATCGACTTGTGCTATGATTGGACTAATTTGACTGTGATTGTATGGCTATGATTGGACTAATTTTGACTGTGATTGTATGGCCAATTAAGAACATGACATTTTGCATACATGACATATTGCATGAGGGTTAGATATTGTACGGAGGAAGATTTGATTTGTTAGGGTCGCACTGGTCGCCTGAGACGACTGTGGACCCACCGAAGGCTTAAAAGCCGTACAGTCGTAATGATCTAATAAAGTTACACGGGTCGCCCGAGACGACTGTGGACTGATCGATGGCTTCGTGCCGATCATTTGTTCCGATGGCTGAGTGCCGATCATCCTATTGATGGCTTTATACCACGTGTATTATTGATGGCTTAGTGCTGTCCATTCTATCTATGGCTTTGTCCCACGCACATTATCGACGGTTTCGTGCTGTCCATTTTATCGATGGCTTTGTGCCACACTTATTATTATGGCTCTGTGCCATCCTGTTTATGGTTTATAACCATTCTGTTTATGGCTTCTGGCCATTCTGATTTCAGGCAGCGTTGCTGCGATTGTTTTTGGTGCCGCAACCGGTGCTAACATTTAGAGTGCAGGGATGGGTGGGTTATTTTTATCCCCACAGACTGTGCAGGGTTGGACAGAGGCAAGTGCAGGGTTGGATGGGGTTAACACATAACATGCATGATACATCATTCATTATGATTCTATTTCTGATATGGGCTAGGCCCAATTGATTCTGCTACGGGTTGTGACCCAAATGATAATGTATTGGGCTTAGGCCCTCATGTGTTCTGTTTCCAAATCTGTAATGGGTGAAGGCCCATCTGGTACTGTCTACTGTAATGAGCTTAGGCCCAGATTGTTATTGCATTTATGTATGATTGACTGTTCTTTTTATAGTAGGGGATTACACTCTGAGTTTTCGTAAACTCACCCCATTTTTTTAACTTTTCAGGTAATTCCCAGCGATAGGAGGATCGGTGCTGCAAGGGACTCGGAGATGGCCACACACCTATTTTTCTTTTCAGTTTTGTTTAGTTTACTTTTAAGTATTTAAATTATTGGTTTTGGTTGTAATAAGGCCTTTCTTAATTTCTAGATTTTAATTTGGGTTTTATGGTTTACTTTGAACTATAACTGTTAGAAGTAGGACACAGTTTTCCAAAATCGATAACTGTTTCAAACTAACACGTTTCCTTAAAATATCGCAAAGGTTTTTGCAACTCCGTTGGTTTTCAAATCTAACAACAAACAAGCAATGTTTTAATTTAAAAATAACAACGTTTTAATAAGGGAATAACTTTTCAATGAACCATGTTCTGAAAATAAACTATCGTAGGTTCCACACAAGTTTTAAGTGGCAGAAGTGTTAAATAATAAGAAGAGTTTCCAATGAAAACATGGTTTTTGTAAAACACTTCAATGTGACATACTAGATTTGGCTATAACGTCTAGGTCGCGTTTGGGGTGTTACATTTAGTAGTTTCAGAGTCCGGTTGCAAAACTCGGCTGTGGAATGGGTTTTAAGTTTTTTAGAATTTCTGGAAATTATTTTCAAATAACTTGAAGTGGTTTAAAAGGTTTTAAAAAGTGTGGTTGATCGAGTCTTGATAAATGATAAATTATACAAAATTTTATCTCTTATTTAGCTTAATTTTTGGATGAATTATCATTAAATTTGCGAGAATTGGTGCTCTTAACCCTTCTATTTCATGTTGTATACTCAGGAGAGCATAGGGAAGAGAAAAGAATGAAAAACAAGCCAAAAACGAAGAAAATGGGCCAAAGTGCAAAAACGACATGGCCCAAGGATTCACCACACGGCCGTGGCACATGACCGTGCCACACAAAGACCAACACGGCCCAGCCCCGACAAGCACGGCCAGGCCACATGGCCGTGCCACCCTCGACAGGCCCACACACGGCCTCTTATCGAGCCACACGTGCGTGGCACACGGGCGTGTCCCTATCGTGAGGAAGTGCAATTTCACTCAGATTTGGATAGTTAGAGACTAAGAAAGGCATCCCACAGCTCTATATAAAGACCTTAAGAGGCAACTCTAAGGGTGTACTCTTTCTCCCACAAAGGAGCACCTTATTTCTGCCAACACAGAGAGTGGAAGCAATAGATTACTTCAAGGGAAGCCTATTGATTTATCCCAGAAGCCGAATTCTACATCAAGACAGAGGATCTCCCTAAATTCCTTCAGGGGTTTTTGGGTTCTTTATGCTTTGTTATCTTATTTCTTCTGAGATGTTTTCTTTATTAATTATGAACTAAATCCCCCAAATACTTGAGGGGTATGAAACCTAAGACAGATCTTGTTATTATTTTATCTTGAGTTATATGATAAATACTTGAATTGTTCTTAATTATGTGTTCTTAATTCTTGTTTTAATAATCCTAGGTATTAATTCAAGAAACTGTTGTGCTTATACAGAGGAGCAAAAGTCCCTGTTTAAGAGTAGATCTAGCATAATTAAGCGGAGTTGCATGCAACCCTAGACATAGGGCGACGTAAATCTGCCGGATTAGAGTCAAACCTAATAAAGGGATCCATAGATTGAGTTAATGCAAGACTAGGGGTTTTAACTAGAAAGAGATTTCAGTTAATCAACCTAGGATTAGTTGTTCTTATCCTCGACGGAGGTATTAACATAAGTTAGGGATCTCTACGGATCAAGTCAAGTGAATAAATCATCTAGCTCAAGAATTGATAACAAGTGAAGTCTAGGTAGATTCTCCCTTCAGTATTGCCCAATCAATCAGTCTTTCCCAAAGAGTTTTTCCCCAATTTACATTTTGTGCATTCATAGTTTAGTTTTAGAATTAGTTTAGTATCATAAAAAACCTTTTTTTTTTAGGTTGAATAATAGAAAAGAAGTTAGTACTAGTACTTTTGGTTCCCTTGGGTACGATATCTCAGTCTTGCCACTAAGCTATACAATAGTTCGATAGGTGCGCTTGCCTCAAAGTTGTGATAATAGTTAGTTTTTGGTACGATCAATTTTATAAATTTTATTGCTTCATATAATGCATATCAAGTTTTTGGCGCCGTTGCCGGGGACTGAAATATTAAGAAAACTCAATTTCTATTACTTTAGCCATTACTATATTTATTTATTTTTTATTTTTATTTATTTTTATTTATTTTAATTTTCTTTGCTTTTTCCTTCTAGGTATTTCTAGTTTATGACTAGAAACAACCCAGCAGGGCCATTACTTTTTGACGAAGATTTAGAAGCGACAGTTCGCAGAACTCGCAGAGAGATCAGATGAAGCCTACATTATCCAGAATAAGACTAAGAACAAGAGCAGGAACCTACGGAAGAGATGGAAGCAAAGCAAAACATTCCACCACCTCCTGCAATAGCCACGCAACCAGTGAATCAAGATGATGCTCCTCATACTATGTATGATTATGCTAAACCTAGTTTGGCTGGTGCTCAATCTAGTATTATTAGACCTACTATTGCTGCTAATAATTTTGAATTAAAACCTAACATTATTCAGATGATTCAGCAATTTGTGCAGTTTGATGGTTTAAGGATGAAGATCCAAATTCACACATAGCCAACTTTTTGGAATTATGCGATACTTTTTGGAATTATGCGATACTTTTAAAATAAATGGTGTTTCTGATTATGCCATTCGCCTTAGATTATTTCCTTTTTCTTTGAGGAATAAAGCTAAATAGTGGTTAAATTCTTTACCACTAGGATCAATCACTACATGGGAACAGATGACAGAGAAATTTTTACTTAAATATTTTCCCCCAGCTAAAATAGCTAAATTACGAAACGATATCTCTTCTTTTGTGCAGATGGATTTAGAGACGCTTTATGATGCTTGGGAGAGATACAATGATCTACTGAGAAGGTGCCTGCACCATGGGTTACCTTTCTGGCTACAAGTTCAAACCTTTCACAATGGTTTGAATCCATCAACAGGACAAATGATTGATGCAGCCCCAAGGGGAACAATCAACAACAAAACACCTGGAGCAGCTTATGAGTTTATTGAAGAGATGCCACTGAATAACTATCAGTGGCAAGTCATGAGGATAAAGCCGACAAAAGCTGCAGGAGTTTTTAATATTGATGTTGTTGCCATGCTTACTAATCATGTAGAACTCTTAAATAAAAAGTCTGATAATTTTGTTGGTTCTACGTAGGCACAACTGGTGATGCAGTGCGACGCAACTCCAGGAAATATGTTCAATCCAGGCTACTCATCTTATGGACACAGCATAGAAACTGAGCAAGCCAACTATATGGGTAACAATTCTAGACCTCAAAACAACCCTTATAGTAACACTTATAATGCAGGTTGGAGAAATCACCCCAATTTTCATGGGGAGGACAAGGAAATCAAAGACAATAGCCTCCTCCGAGATTTCAGCAGCACCACCACAACAAGAGAAAAAGCCGAATCTTGAAGAGATGTTCACAAAATTTATGGCCATGTCAGAAACCCGTTTCCAAAACACTGAGACGGCACTAAAGAACCAGCAAGCATCAATTCAAGGGCTTGAGAACCAAATTGGTCAACTTGCAAAGTTGATATCGGAAAGACCACAAGGTGGACTACCCAGTAACACTGAGCCAAATCCCAGAGAACATGTCAAGGCAATAACTCTAAGAGATGGGAAAGTACTGGCCGAACCAGAAAAAAAGCCTGTTCCAGAATCACGAGAAGAAGAGGTAGAGGAAGAGAAACCCAAGGAAAACACTCCACCAACACTCAAGGAATACAAATTGCCTATTTCATATCCGGCAAAGTTGAAGAAAGACCGCACAGACAGTCAATTCGGTAAATTTCTTGAACTTTTTTAAACAATTACATATTAACTTACCTTTTGTTGAAGCAATCTCGCAGATGCTGAAGTACGCGAAGTTTCTTAAAGAACTTTTAACAAATAAAAGGAAGTTGGAAGAATTAGCCACAGTGGAACTCAACAAGGAATGCTCAGCTATTCTCCAAAATAAACTGCCGGCAAAACTGAAAGATCCAGGGAGTTTTACTATTCCTTGTTTAATTGGTAGTTTAATTATTGATAAAGCATTAGCTGATTTAGGTGCTAGCATTAATTTGATGCCTTATAAAATGTTCAAGCAACTAGGTCTAGGGGAACCAAAACCCACTAGGATGAGTATTCAATTAGCTGATAGATCTGTTAAATATCCTAGGGGAATTATTGAATATGTGTTAGTAAAAGTAGATGAATTTATATTCCCTGTTGATTTTGTTATGCTTGACATGGATGAGGATGTTGAGGTGCCTTTAATTTTGGGACGCCCATTCTTAGCTACTGCTAGAGCTGTTATCGATGTAGGGGATGGTAAATTAGTACTTAGAGTTCGTGAGGAAGAAGTCATTTTTAAAATTTATGATGCTATGAAATTTTCTAGAGAACAAGATGATTCCTGTTATTTTATTGATGCTATTGATTATTTTGTTCAAGACAATTTCCAGGAAATTTCTCTTATAGACACGTTGGAACTGTGTCTAGTTCAAGGTGGGGGGAGAAGATGAGGCCACCACTGAAGTTAAAGAAGTAATGAAAGAATTAGACCACAATGAATTTGTTGTAAGGCACATAAGCTATGAAAGTATAAAGATGAATGATGAATTAAGACAGAAACCTTCAATTGATGAACCCCCTAAATTAGAGTTACAGTAGCTGCCAGATCATTTAGAGTATGCATTTTTAGGAGATGATTCGACATTACCCGTGACTATCTCATCAGATTTAAGCAATGAAGAAAAAAAAGAACTACTTCAAGTGTTAAAAGAACACAAAAAAGCTATAGCTTGGAAAATTTCAGATATTAAGGGAATTAATCCTTCTTTTTGCACCCACAAAATTTTAATGGAAGATGAATATAAACCATCGGTGCAAGCTCAGAGACGGTTGAATCCCAACATGAAGGAAGTCGTAAAAGCTGAGGTAATTAAACTTCTAGATGTAGGTATTATTTATCCTATTTTTGACAGTTCTTGGGTAAGTCTTGTGCAGGGTTGTTCCTAAAAAGGGAGGCATAACCGTGGTGTCTGATGACAAAAAGTAGTCAATACCTACAAGAACAGTCACTGGATGGAGAGTTTGCATTGATTATAGGAAGCTGAATGACGCAACTCGAAAAAATCATTTTTCCTTACCTTTTGTTGATCAGATGTTAGAAAGATTATCAGGTCACTGATAAACGTTAAATTATACATATTTTTACCCCACGTTTAGCCAAGATCTAGAAGCGACAGTTCGCAAAAATTGTAGAGAAATTAGACGCAGTTTACATTATCCAGAACAAGAACCTGAGCAAGAGCCAAAACCTACAGTAGAGATGGAAGCAAATCAAAATGTTCCACCACCTCAAGCACTACCAGCAGAACCAGTAAACCAAGAAGAAGCTCATTGCACTATGTATGATTATGCTAAGCCTAGTTTGGTTGGTACCCAAACTAGCATTCTTAGACCTACTATTGCTGCTAATAATTTTGAATTAAAGCCTAACACTATTCACATGATACAGCAATTGGTGCAGTTTGATGGTTTACAGGATGAATATCCAAATTCACACATAGCCAACTTTTTGGAACTTTATGATACTTTTAAAATTAATGGCGTTTCTGATGATGCCATTCGTCTAAGGCTATTTCCATTCTCTTTGAGAAACAAAGCCAAACAGTGGTTAAATTCCTTACCACGAGGCTCAATCACTACATGGGAACAAATGACCGAAAAATTTTTACTCAAATATTTTCCTCCAGCTAAAACAGCTAAATTACGAAACGATATTTCTTCTTTTGTGCAGATAGATTTAGAAACACTTTACGGTGCATGGGAGAGATACAAAGATCTTTTGAGAAGGTGTCCTCATCATGGTCTACCTTTGTGGCTACAAGTTCAAACCTTCCACAACAGGTTAAATCCGTCAACCAGACAAATGATTGATTCAGCCACAGGAGGGACGATTAATAATAAAACACCTGAAGCAGTCTATGAATTTATTGAAGAGATGTCATTGAATAATTATCAGTGGCAAGTCATGAGGACCAAGCCGACGAAAGATGTAGGAGTCTATAATATTGATGCTGTTGCTATGCTTACTAACCAGGTAGAACTTCTAAAATTTTTTTTGATAATTTTGTTAGTTCTACGCAGGCACAACTAGTGATGCAATGCGACGCGACTCAAGAAAACACATTAAATCCAGATTACGCATCCTATGGACACAGCATGGAAACTGAACAAGCCAACTATATGGGTAACAATTCTAGATCTCAAAATAACCCTTATAGTAATACTTACAATGCAGGTTGGAGAAATCACCCAAATTTCTCATGGGGAGGACAAGGAAATCAAAGACAACAGCCTCATCCATGATTTTAGCAGCCACCGCCGCAACAAGAAAAAAAGCCGAATCTTGAAGAGATGTTTACCAAATTCATGGCCATGTCAGAAACCCGATTCCAGAACACTGAAACGGCATTAAAGAACCAGCAAGCATTAATCAAAGGCCTTGAGAATCAAATCGGTCAACTCGCCAAGTTGATTTCAGAAAGACCACAAGGTGGATTACCAAGTAACACTGAGCTAAATCCCAGAAAACATGTCAAAGCGATTACTTTAAGAGATGAAAAGGTCCTAGTCGAGCCAGAAAAGAAGACTATTCCAGAACCTTCAGAAGAAAAGGTAGAGGAACCCAAGGACAACACTCCACCACCACTCAAGAAATACAAACCGCGCATCCCATATCTGGCAAAATTGAGGAAAGACCATACAGACGCTCAATTCGGTAAGTTCCTTGAACTTTTTAAACAATTACACATTAACTTGCCTTTTGTTGAAGCGATTTCACAGATACCGAAGTATGCGAAGTTCCTTAAAGAACTCCTGACAAATAAAAGAAAGTTGGAAGAATTGGCCACAGTAGAACTCAACGAGGAATGCTCAGCTATTCTCCAAAATAAACTACCGACAAAACTAAAAGATCCATGGAGTTTTACTATTCCTTGTTTGATTGGTAGTTTACTTATTAATAAAGTATTAGCTAATTTGGGTGCTAGCATTAATCTCATGCCTTACAAAATGTTCAAACAACTAGGTCTAGGGGAACCCAAGCCCACTAGGATGGGTATTCAATTAGCCGATAGATCTGTTAAATATCCTAGGGG
This sequence comes from Gossypium stocksii, assembly GCA_020496765.1. Lineage (NCBI taxonomy): Eukaryota > Viridiplantae > Streptophyta > Magnoliopsida > Malvales > Malvaceae > Gossypium > Gossypium stocksii. The sequence continues at coordinate 96,794,569 of CM035629.1, read as the reverse complement.
AATTATTGAAGATATGCTAGTAAAAGTAGATAAATTTATATTCACTGTTGATTTTGTTGTACTCGACATGGATGAGGATATTGAAGTACCTTTAATTTTGGGACGTCCATTTTTAGCCACTGCTAGAGCTGTTATTGATGTAGGAGATGGTAAATTAGTGCTTAGAGTTGGTGAGGAAGAAGTTGTCTTTAAAATCTATGATGCCATGAGATTCTCTAAAGAACAAGATGATTCTTGTTATTTTGTTGATTTTATTGACTATTTTGTTCAAGATAATTTCCAGGAACTTTCTCTCATAGACACGTTAGAACTGTGTCTTGTTCAAGGTGGGGGGAGATGAGGCTACCACTGAAGTTGATAAAATAAGAAAAGAGTTAGATTCTAGTGAAATCATCACTAGACACATAAGTTACGAAAGTATAAAGATGAAGGATGAGCTGAGACAGAGACCTTCCATTGATGAACCCCCTAAATTAGAATTAAAACAACTGCCAGATCACTTAGAATATGCCTTTTTAGGGGAAGATTCAACTTTACCGATTATTATCGCATCAGATTTGGGCACTGAAGAAAAAGAAGAACTACTCTATGTGTTAAGAGAATATAGACGTGCTATAGCTTGGAAAATTTCAGATATCAAGGGAATTAATCCTTCTTTCTGCACCCACAAAATTTTAAAGGAGGACGAATTCAAACCATCAGTGCAAGCCCAGAGACGATTGAATCCCACCATGAAGGAAGTTGTAAAAGCCGAGGTAATTAAACTTCTAGATGCAGGTATTATTTATCCTATTTCTGATAGTTCTTGGGTAAGCCCTGTGCAGGTTGTTCCTAAGAAAGGTGGATTGACCGTGGTGACTAATGACAAAGAAGAGTTGATACCTACAAGAACAGTCACAGGATGGAGAGTTTGCATTGATTACAGGAAACTGAATGACACCACTCGAAAAGATCATTTTCTTTTACCCTTTATTGATCAGATGTTAGAAAGACTATCAGGTCACATGTATTATTGCTTCCTAGATGGCCTCTCTGGTTACTTCCAAATCCCGATAGCTTCAGAAGATTAAGAGAAAACAACATTCACATGCCCATACGGTACGTTTGCTTATCGTAGAATGCCTTTTGGTTTATGTAACGCTACTGCTACTTTTCAGCGATGCATGTTAGCTATCTTTAATGAATTTGTGGAAGACATCATGGAGGTATTTATGGATAATTTCTCCGTTTTCGGTAATTCTTTCCAACACTGTCTAAACAATTTAAAGCATGTTGTGATAAGATGTGAAGAGACAAATCTAGTGCTCAATTGGGAAAAATGTCACTTTATGGTCCAAGAAGGTATTGTATTAGGACATAAAATCTCTAGTAAAGGAATAGAGGTAGACAAAGCAAAGATAGAAACTATTGAAAAACTACCTTTTCCTAGTTCAGTTAAGGCTATAAGATGCTTTTTAGGTCATACCGATTTTTATCGTAGATTCATTAAAGACTTTTCTAAAATAGCTAAGCTTTTAACTAAATTACTAGAAAAAGACGTACCCTTCAACTTTGACCAAGAATGTCTAGAATCTTTCAAGACCCTTAAGGAAAAGTTAGTCAATGCCCCGATTATGATCTCACCTGATTGGAATCTACCTTTTGAACTAATGTGCAATGCAAGTGATTTGCAGTAGGTGCAGTTTTAGGACAGCGAAGGGACAAGCACTTCCAGCCGATCTATTATGCTAGCAGGACCTTGACAGCCGCTCAAGCAAATTACACTACCATAGAGAAAGAATTGCTAGCTATTATTTTTGCATTTGACAAATTTAGATCTTACTTAATTTTGTCAAAAGTCATTGTTTATACTGATCATTCGGCTCTTCGCTACCTCTTAACTAAAACTGATGCAAAACCTCAATTAATAAGATGGATTCTATTGTTACAAGAATTCAACTTGGAAATAAAGGACAAGAAAGGAGCTGAAAACTTGGCAGTAGATCACCTCTCAAGACTAGAGAACACACAACCCAAGTATCTAGATAAGATAAACGATTTGTTCCCTGAGGAACAACTCCTAGCCTTAGCAGATACGACAGTTCCTTGGTTTGCTCATTTTGCAAATTATTTAGCAGTTAACATAACCCCAAAAGGGCTAACCCATCAACAAAAGAAGTGATTCTTCGCTAATGTGAAAAACTATTTTTGGGAAGACCCTTTTCTTTTTCGAATTTGTGCAGATCAGGTTATACGAAGATGCGTTGATGACATAGAAGCATATCAAATTTTGAATCACTACCACTCAGGAACCATAGGAGGACATCACAACGGAACTAGAACTGCTTATAAGGTACTCAAATTAGGCTTTTACTGGCCTACACTTTTTAGAGATGCCAACAGGTATGTGACCTCTTGTGATAAATGCCAACGAACAGGTAATATCATTCAGCATAATGAAATGCCTCAGAACTATATACTTTCATGTGAAATATTTGATGTATGGGGTATTGATTTCATGGGTCCATTCCCTAATTCATTTGGGAATAAATACATATTAGTAGCAGTAGATTACATGTCAAAATGGGTAGAAGCCCAAGCCTTACCTACGGATGATGCTAGAGTGGTAGTACGCTTTTTGAAAAAACTTTTCTCTCGATTTGGAACACCTAGGATAATCAGTAGTGATAGGGGCACACATTTTTGCAATACTCAATTTGAAAAAGTCTTGAAAAGGTATGAGGTACATCATAAAACAGCCACCCCTTATCATCCACAAACCAGTGGTCAGGTTGAAGTAACCAATAGAGAACTAAAATGCATTCTAGAGAAAACAATAAAAACAAATAGGAAAGACTGGTCAAGAAAGTTAGACGATGCATTATGGGCTTATAGAACTGCTTTTAAAACACCCATAGGAACATCTCCCTATAGACTTGTTTATGGAAAAAACTGCCATCTACCATTTGAACTTGAACATAAAGCATTCTGGGCTATAAAATTTCTAAACCTTGATTTTAAGAGTGCAGGTAAGAAAAGATTAATGCAGTTGAATGAACTAGATGAATGGCGCTACAATGCTTACGAGAACTCACGACTATATAAGGAAGCCATGAAGCGACGTCATGACAAAAGGCTGAAACAACCTAAGCAGTTCAAAACAGGTGATCTCGTCTTACTCTACAACTCAAGGCTGAAATTATTCCCTGGAAAACTCAAGTCAAGGTGGTCAGGTCCATTCACTGTCCTAAATTTCTTTCCATACGGCACCATTGAGGTAACTCATCCTAACCACGGTACTTTCAAGGTAAATGGCCATAGGCTTAAACATTATAAAGGAGAGAATTTTACGGAAAATAGGAAGGAGCTTCGGCTCCACCACATCCCTTCTTGACACATCCAGGTAGAGTCGAGCTTAGACTCTAAATAAGCGCTTCTCGAGAGGCAACCCGAGCACTAAACTTAGTGAATTTTCTTTTCTTTATGATTTTAGTGTTTTTCATGCATAAACTAACTTTTTGAATGCAGAAAATTAGGACCACACAGCTAGGCACACGGGCGTGCCTAAGGCCGTGCGCACACTTAAAACAGGGACACGGTCGTGCACCCAGACCGTGTACAAATAGAGCAAAATTTCCCCAAAAGCACAGGGTGTCGACAACTCCCCACGACCGTGCGACATGGCCGTGGCGACCCTTCGAATTCCACACGGGCAATCAACACTTGCCCATGGCCATGTGATATGGCCGTGGCAACCCTGCAGCATCAACACGGGCACACACACACGCCCGTGCCTAAAGCCCGTGGAAGAGACTGTCAATTTGAACACGCCCGTGGCCCAGAAACACACGACCGTGTGACGAACAAACGTGATCCCCCACGCTCGTGTATACCATCACACGACTGTGTGACTGACGAAGAAGCGATCTCCCACGGGCATACGCACTATTACCACGGGCATGCTCATCGAACCAAGCGTGCCATAACCTCCGATTTTCAAAACACACGGGCAAAATACGACTCACATGGGAGTGTGACATGCCCGTGTGACCCAAAATGTATAAATAGGGGGCACTATTCACCTTTCCCTTCACTCAAAACCCTAAAATTTCTCCCCTAAACTCCCCCTAAACCTCCACAAACACCACTACAGCCATTAAACCACCACCAAACCCGAACTCAGCCTACCCACGCCCGTGTAACAACCTCTCACGACCGTGCAAGCCCATAATTGGTTCTATCTTCTCATTTTTTTCTCATTTTTTTTATTTTATTTCATTTCTTTAAATATCTATTTATTTATATTTTTATTTTTAATCTAATTGTTGATTCAAGTATGGAATTAGGAGAATTAGGTGAATAATCTAGAATAGTATAGAATATAGTGGAATTTCATCTTTTGCTTGCCATTTGGATTTCATTTGCCACTTAAGTACATAATTGCATGCCAGTTAATTTTATTTTTTTCTTCCATTTGGATTTCACTTTCGTTGCCATTTAAACTCACATTTGCATACCATTTTGTCATAATTTCACTATATATACACCCATAGTTCTTAGTTTTTTTTGTTACAAAGTTTTAACATGATTAGATTCTACTATTTAGGTTAGTCCTCATTTGTTATTTTAGGAACATTGTCATTTTATTTTATTATCTATCTAGTTTAAATTCAATTTTTCTTTTAGGACTAATGCTCTTGTTATTTTATTTCAGATACTATGTCATCTTCACGTGCCAGGAAAGCTGTCGTCCCCGCCTCCAAGAAACGCAAAGGGCCAGGGAGTTCTTCAGCGAGGCCCACCTCTGAGGCGCGCCACCTTTTTATCACTTTCACCCAAGACTCCCAAGAGGAACGCTACCAGTTACTCCAGGCACGCACTATCTCTATGGGCCGGTGCATTGACTGGGAGGCCCTTGCGCAAGTAAACTTGGTGGACGATGTCCGAGCCCTGTTAGCAACGGACCTATGGGACCAGTTCATCAGGATTGTGGAGCCCACTTACCTAGAACTCACCCTCGAGTTCTGCTCCACATTCCACCTCCAGTCTGTAATGACCAGATTTGACGATCCAGGGATGGTCCAATTTCGCTTGGGAGGGCTCGTACGACAGCTCAGCGTACCAAAATTCGGTGTAGCACTGGGACTCTACACCGAGTAGTTCATGGCAGAGGAGGACTTTCCCACCCTTTCTCGTCGTATCCACATCCGGCCCTCGACTGCTGGAAAAAGACCGCTTCAGGACGGCAAATTTACAACCCCAGTGTCAGCAAGGCGTCCGCCCTCGTGCCTTCTTTGAGGTATGTCCATGCCCTCCTCGCTCACACTCTGACAGGTTGCCGAGAGAGCACAGGAGTCGTTAACACACACGACGTCTACTTCCTCTGGTGCATGGCGAATGGACGCACCATCGACCTCGCCTACTTCATTGCGCTAGCCATGTAGCACCAGACCGAGAGGCACCAGAAATGCGTCATATCCATGGGCCCTTACATCACGAGATTAGGCCGCTGCTTCGGCCTATTCAACACAGCAGCCCAAACATCATCTTATACTCTACTGGGCCAGATGTCCTTGCAAGGCATCCAGAGCATGTTGCATATGAGGATGATTGAACGACGACCAAGGGGCGGCCACTTTCACTTCTGACTCGTCCAGGAGGGAGAGGATCCGAAGGACATCGCTGATGATATCCCACCAGCAGTAAAGGATGAGCCAGCAGAGCCACCACGCCCCAGACGACCCACCCAGACGGCAACCCCACATACTGACATATCCGAGCGACTGGATCGATTTAAGCAGCGCCTCGATTACATCGACGCCACTTTAGCGCACATATGTCAGCACCTCAGCATCACCCCACTGCCACGAGATCCATCAGAGGACTGGATCCTCTTTTATCTTTTATTTTTATTTTATTTTATTTTATTTTTACTTTTATTTTTATCTTTTATCATTTATTCTAACTATTAAACACTGATCTTTATTTTCTTCTAACTTTATCTTCCTTTTTAGGTCTATTTTTATTTTTCTTTTATTTTAACTTTTTCTTTGTTTAAATATTCATCTTTTTATATTTTGTTGATTTTATTCAGGTTATCTCCTAACAAAGTAATCCCTCTTCATCTTAACCTCCCACGACTAATAAGTTAATTCGCAGTTTCAAAGGAGCTTTACAGCTCAAATCTCTACGAAAAAGGGAACACCCCGCCACAAATGCCAACTCTTCCGAGCTCCGTCTCACTAATCTATCCAAAGCAGGGAGTTTCATACCCTTCCCTATCTTATGATATTGTGCTTCTATTGCTATCAATGTTTTCCTTGTACATTGAGGGCAATGTACATCTTAAGTGTGGGGGGTAACTTACTTTCAATCTTTATACTATCTTTGAAACCCTTGAACTTTTTCTAACATTTGGCATTGTTCTCAATAGCATCATCTTCAGTCTCCTAGTAAGAATTAATTCTGATTAATTTATGATTTTTATTGATATGTTGAGAATGAAGATATAAGTGATTGTACTTTGATTATTCAAACTTTAAAACATTAGGGAATCAAGCATGATAAGTTGAAATTTTTGAGAACTCCTAGTTTTTGCATAAGTTATCTTCCCTAATTTTAAGTATTACCTTGAGATTTGAAATTCACAGAATTGACGTCAAAAGCCATGATTCTAGTGAGATTTTTTAGCCTTTTGAGCATACATTCTTTCGTGCTCACTTTTATTATTGCTTTGAGTGAGTCAATACTGATTTGTTATTCTAGAACTTGCTTTGATTATACATGTCGAGACCACATCATTGATTTGATATACTGAAATTATAAAGGCACCTAGGATTTAAACCACTTACTCCACAAAAAGCCTACCTCCATGAATTAGCCCCTAGTAAACCCCGTTGAGCCTAACAACCCATTCTTTTGACCTACCCGCTGATTATTAACCATTAACCCATTTTTGTTGAATTTCCCATTCAATTACTTTTTATCCCTATTTTTGTCGAGATTTGAGTTGAAATTATTATCTAGCTTTAGTCTCTTTTCCAGAATGTAAAGTTTTATTCAATGTATTGTATCATAGTGAATTGTTCCTAAAAAAAAAACATGTGTAAACAAGTCAAATTCAATCATAATTTGAAATAGTTCAAATAGTTTTTGCATATTTCTATTTCAAGGCCACCAAGGAAGAAATGATGTTATTAAACTTTAGAAATATGTTTCAGTGATAGAAATTTTTTTTAGCTAGATAAATTTTCAATTCAATCTCGATTCTAACCTTCTTTTGCAGCCTGTGACAACACCCCTAACCAAGCCCCGCTACAACCATGAAAAGACCTTTTGATCAATGTATCATATCAAATTTTAGTGGTGGAGGTTTGATTTTCTTGCAAGCTTATGGTAATAACTTTTCAGGTTGACTAGAGAGTGCTTAAATTTTGAACCCTAAACACTTCGAGTGAGTAGAGTGAACCTTTAGTGAGGATGTCAACTCCTGTTAATTAAGATGGAGAGATAACTACTTAGAAGGAAAGAAGAGACTTAGTTTTCAATGATAAAATTCTCAACTTAGAGTGATTGAATCTTTAATGTTCTTCTGATTGAATTATTCATTGTACGATTACCTGTAGATTAGTTTGAAACATTATTGATAAAGATTGTAGGTTGAGAAGAATGATTCTTTTTAGGGATTGAGATTTTGCTTGAGGACAAGCAAAGGCTTAAGTGTGGGGGTATTTGATAAACGTTAAATTATACATATTTTTACCCCATGTTTAGCCTATATCTTGCATGGATTATTATCAATTTTTGTGAGAATTGGTACTCTTAATCTTTCTTTTTTATATCTTATACTTAGGAGAGCATAGGGAAGAGAAAAGAATGGAAAACGGGCTAAAAACAGTGAAAAATGAGCCAAAATGTATGAACAACACGGTCCAAGAAATGCCACACGGCTGTGCCACACGGGCGTGCCACAAGAAGATCACACGGTCAAGCCCCCAACAAGCACGGCCAGGCCACACGGCCATGTCTCCACAGATAAAGTCACACGACCTCTGTCGAAGTCACACGAGCGTGGCACACGGGCGTGTTCTAGTCGCGAGGAAGGGGAATTTCACTCGAATTGGGATGCTTAGAGGCTAAGAAAGGCCCTCTAAAAGCTCTCTATATAAAGACCCCATGAGGCAATACAGAAAAAAACTTTTTTTAGACACTTTAGATCCAGAATATTTAGATTTCTTCTCATCTTTCTGCCACACAGAGGGTAGAAGCAAGGGATTACTCCAAGGGAGAAGCCGATTGGTACATCCCAGAAGCCGAAATTCTACAGTAACATAGAGAATCTCCCTAAATTCCTTCAAGGGTTTTTGGTTTCTTTTATGTTTTGTTATTTTATATCTTCTGAGATGTTTTCTTTCTTTATTATGAACTAAACCCCTCAAATACTTGAGGGGGATGAAACCTAAGACAGATCTTGTTATTTATTCTTGATTTATATGATAAATACTTGAATTGTTCTTAATTATGTGTTCTTTATTCTTGATTTAATAATCCCAGGTATTACTTCAAGAATTAGATGTGCTTAGAGCAGAGGAGCAAAAGTCCCTGTGATAAGAGTAGATCTACCATAATTAAGCAGAGTTGCATGCAACCCTAGACATAGGGCGACATTAATCTACAGGATTAGGGTCAAACCTAATATGGGGAACCACAGATCGAATTAATGCAACCTAGGGAGTTAATTAATAAAGGAACTTTAATTAACAACTTAGGCCTAGTTGCTCTACGCCTCGACGGAGGGTTTAGCATAAGTTAGGGATCTCTACGGATCAGGTCAAGTAAATAAATCATATAGTTCAAGGAACAATAATAAGTGAAGTCTAGGTGGATTCCCCCTTGAGTATTGTCATTATCAATTTTCTTTTCCCTAAAAGTTTTCCCAATTTATTATTTGTGCTTTCTTAGTTTAGTTTAGAATTAGTTTAAACAAACCCTCTTTTATTCTTAGGCTAGATAATAGAAAGGAAGTAAGTAATAGTACTTTTGGTTCCCTTGGGCACGATAACTCTGTCTTGCCACTAAACTATACTACTGTTCGATAGGTGCGCTTGCCTTTAAGGTGTTGATATTAGTTAGTTTTGGTGTGATCAGTCTTATAAATTTTATTACTTCATATCACGAGCGATATCAGTCACATGTATTATTGTTTCCTAGATGGCCTCTCTGGTTACTGCCAAATCCCGATAGCTCTAGAAGATCAGGAGAAAACAACATTCACATGTCCATATGGTACGTTTGCTTATCGTAGAATGCCTTTTGGATTATATAACGCTCCTGCTACTTTTCAGAGATGCATGCTAGCTATCTTTAACGAATTCGTGGAAGACATCATAGAGGTATTTATGGATGATTTTTTAGTCTTTGGTAATTCTTTTCAACGTTGTCTTAATAATTTAAAACGTGTTCTCATAAGATGTGAAGAGACAAATCTAGTATTAAATTGGGAAAAATGTCACTTTGTGTGTAACACCCTATACCCCTGTCCGTCGCTGGAAAGGGATATCGGGGTATTACAAAACTAAACGTAACTTACCGAATTTCATAGATACATATCAGGCATAGATTCGATGGTACATTTTATTACGATTAATGATTTACTTAAATTTCTATTTCTGAACAATTTGCCTTTCAAATGCTTCAACTAATGCAATCCCTATTACATTCGATCACTATAGGAGTACTAACATAGTTACAAAGTGACTACTTACCAATAGGTATGATAGAATCTCTAAGTGCAATTGAATTTCTTAGGTAGTAAGCAATCCTATTCGCATTAAAGTAACAATTCGCACAACATTTTATCAAAAACATATACTCAACTTAGAGATTAAACAAGCCATTTTCGCATGGCTAGGATAATTACAACACAAAATATAATTCGGTTTAACGAAAGGAGATTAGCCTATACATGCCATTGTTCTCAAAATTTACTATCGAAAATACCAAAATAACGACGATAGTGTAGGTGATTAAAGCTCCAATCCCCGAGTCCGTAGCTTTAAAAGGAGATCTATAAAACAGAGGAACAAAATAAACAGAGTAAGCATTTATATGCTTAGTAAGTTTTAAGCAATATAAACAGGTATACATATCAAGTATAAAAATAGCCATTTGCAATTCCATTTCAAGTTTTCTTTGGGTATATCACCCCTTAGCCGAACATATATACCTTCTTATAAAACTCAACAAGCAGCTAAACTTTCACTCGAAAGTGAGCACATATAACAAAGGCATATTACACAATTTCACATAACTTTTCACATTGACCAATTGTACTATAACCATATTATTAGTCACATTCCATACTCACATATGCAATCGTATACTGACCTTATGGTTTGGTCCAAACCAAGCTTGTATATAGGATTAGGGTACATACCTTTATAGCTTAGCGCTTTAGGCGCATTCATTAGCAATCGCTACTACAAAATCTTTTAGTTTTAGATTTTACTCGGATCATCATCGAGATCTTTAGCTTGGATAAAACTCCACTCAAAGCCAGTGGATCATAATCCGGATATAATCTTCGCACATAACCATCGGGCCATTGCCCGGACATAATCTCCCTATATAGTCATCAGGTATTTGAGCCCGGATATAATCTCCACATATAGTCATCAGGTATTTGAGCCCGGATATAATCTCCACATATAGTCATTGGGTATTTAAGCTCGGATTTGCATCACTGAGTCTCATACATATTCATTCACATATTACCCGATTTCACATAGCACAAAACACATGTGTAATTCAATCAATTCATTCACATACTAACATATAACATGCCCCTTGACTTTATGTCATAAATGTCATGCAAAACTCATACATGTATACTCCATTTACTAGACTTTCGGCACAATAAGCGAACATACATGAGCAATACATTTCAAACCCCTATCTTAATTTCTTTCTCTATTAGCCAATCGGCTACATAACATGTCTAAGGTTTCTTTCTCATTAACCTTATTATGGTAAGGACAAGGGGACATCATTCATTTATTGTACAAGTATATCATGGCATTTAGAATTAAATACCAAATTCAATTACTCAAAACTTACCTTGAACTTTCCCGAGCAATTATGAGTTGGCTATTCGACCACTTTAGCCTTCCCTTTATCCGAACTTGTCCCTCTATGCTCTTGAGCTAAATAAAATATTTAATTTTATTAATCCTTATTCAAACATCTCAATTAATCATTTTCACTTATAGTCAAATAAGAAATGCATATACTTCTCATAGCAAACACACACACATTCGGCCAATCACATATATATCACAAGTCACTACAAGCTGACTTCCTGAGCAACATTCACTAAATTATTCATAACTGGAGCTACGAAACTCCAAATGAAGTGCCGTTAATTTTCCCTGAAAATAGACTCATATATCTTCTATCCATAAAATTTTCAGAATTTTTCGTTTGGCCAATCAATACCAGAATTTTCTTGAAGTTTCCCCTATTTCCCTGTTTGACTATACTGACCACTCTTCACTACGAATCAAATTTCTCTTTGTACAGAATTCATAATATGTCCTTGCCTATTTTATTCGAAAGTAGACTCATTAAGGAGTCTAAGCATATAAATTTTATCTTATTACAATTTTTATACAATTTATAGTGATTTTCTAAAAACAAAACAGGGGATTTCGGAGTCATTCTGACACTGTCTCACACAGCTTTAAATATCTCTCTATAGGAATTTCCTTTGCTTATAAGGTTTCTTTTATAAGAAACTAGACTCATTAAGCTTTAATTACATAATTTATTCAGCCTCTAATTCAGCACCCACAATTTATGGTGATTTTTCCAAAACACGTTACTGCTGCTATACCAAGCAGATTTATACAAATTCACTCTTTAAAGTTCTTATTCACATATTTAAAACATAACATTATATATGGCATCATTTAGAAAAGTCACTGACCTTAGCATATAAACATAATTCACTCTTCTCACATACCCTTTTTGCACTTCAACTATAGTGTACTTAGCTAAATCAACTCATTAGACCTAAATCAAGGTAATATAACCGACCTTTAAAATATAACTAACACCAATTCATTCATTTTAAAACCTTCTCTTCATAATGCCGAATGCCATCATCTACTAATCACACGCACTCTTTTTGATTTAATGTTCATTCATGTATGACCTATAGTTCTCTCGGCCATTCAACATTCAAGGTCATATAAATTACATGCCAAGTTTTCCTTAGTTGAAAACAAACACAAGTACATAATGCACATTAACACTTCATTTTGACAACTCACCACTCAATTTGCACAATAGATATATCATTAACTAACCCTCTAAACCAAATTCATTTGTTCCAATGGACATAGCTGAATGTCCATTCTAGCTTAATAAATTGCACAATGAATCATAACCAACTCAAATTTCATCCTTATTTTCTCTTATAGCTATTTCATAGTAATTAAATAAAAACATATCAAATTTCTTAGCCACCTTCCCTATTTCAATTTCGGCAATTGTATAAACCCATACTAGCAATTCAATTATAAAATTCCACAATTAAGCATAAGTTTCATACCTCCCTCTAATTGCCGAATTCAACCTACTTATTCATTACAAAACTTCCAAAACACCAATTCAAATTACTTAAAGAGATTCTTTGCCGATTACACCTTCTTCAATAAACCAACCATTAATCCCATTTTTACTCAATTCAACATTCGGTAACCATGTGTTCACATACAAATAATTTAACTATCAATTTCTAATGTTAAAAACAATTTCTATATTTCACTATATTAGCCGATTATAAATTAAACACTTAAGCCACACAAAACTTCAATTCTTTCAAATTTGAGCTCACAAATTTCAATTCACCTAAGCTTTAACATCATAGAGTCCATTAAAACTCCATTTATCAATTTCTATTTCAAAGACATAATGCACCAACATGACCGAATACTTCATGAACACAAAAAATTTTCACATGGGTCTTGTTGTGAGATTCAAAACCAACCAAATTACACAAAGAAATCCAAAGAAATGCATGAAACCTTACCTTAATTTGATGCCCTCACTAGCCGAATGCCTTAAGCTTCAAAAGCTTTCTTTCTTTCTCAATTCACGGCAATGAGGAAGAAGATAATCTAACTTTGTTCTTTTCTCCCAATTTCATAATATTAAATTAGCTTTTATCTCATGCACTTAATTTATCTTATTTTATTACTAAAATACAAAATGAAACAACCAAAACATCATCATTATGGTTGGTTGGCCGGCCACTAAAGGAAAAAAAAAAGAAATTTGACATGCAAGGCCATCATTTTACTTGCATGCACTTTTTAATCATCACACAATTAACTAGCAAAATTTCAAAGTTCATAATTAAGCCCTTTTAGGTGAAATTCATAATTATAAAGCTAAATTAAAGCACCCAAAATGTCACACATGAATTGACACATGCAATGGGCATCAAAATAATTATTAAATTATTTTTGTGCCTCGGTTTTGTGGTCCCGAAACCACATTCTGACTAGGGTCGTTTTAAGGCTGTCACATTGTGGTTCAAGAAGGTATTGTATTAGGACATAAAATTTCTAGTAAAGGGATAGAGGTAGACAAAGCAAAAATTGAAACCATTGAAAAATTACCTCCCCCTAATTCAGTTAAGGCTATAAGAAGTTTTTTAGGACATGCCGGTTTTTATCGCTGATTTATTAAGGATTTTTCTAAAATAGCTAAGCCTTTAATGAAATTACTAGAAAAAGATGTGCTTTTCAACTTTGATCAGGAATGTTTAGAATCTTTTAACACTCTTAAAGAAAAGTTAGTCAATGCCCCAATTATGATTTCACCTGATTGGAATCTACCTTTTGAACTAAAGTGTGATGCGAGTGATTTTGCAGTAGGTGAGACAACGAAGAGGCAAGCACTTTCAACCGATTTATTACGCTAGTAGAACTTTGACAGCCACTCAAGCAAAATATACTACCATAGAAAAAGAATTGCTAGCTGTTATTTTTGCATTTGACAAATTCAAATCTGATTTAATATTGTCGAAAGTCATTGTTTATACTGACCACTCTGATCTTCGTTACCTTTTGACTAAAATGATGCAAAACCTCGATTGATCAGATGGATTTTATTATTACAGGAATTTGACTTAGTAATAAAGGATAAGAAAGGAGCTGAAAATTTGGCAGCAGATCACCTTTCGAGATTAGAAAATCCACACCCCAAGTACCTCGATAAAATAAACGACTTGTTTCTTGAAGAACAACTCTTAGCCTTAGCAGATGAAGCAGTTCCTTGGTTTGCCGATTTTGCAAATTATTTAGCAGCTAACATAACCCCAAAAGGGTTGACTCATCAGCAAAAAAAGCGATTCTTTGCTGATGTGAAAAACTACTTTTGGGAAGATCCTTTTCTTTTTCGTATTTGTACAGATCAGGTTATTCGAAGATGCGTTGCTGAGACAGAAACATACCAAATATTAGATCACTACCATTCGGGACCCAGAGGAGGACACCACAGTGGAGCTAGAACTGCCCATAAGGTACTCGAATCAGGTTTTTACTGGCCTACACTTTTCAGAGATGCCAACAGGTATGTTACCTCTTGTGATAAATGCCAGAGAATAGGTAATATCTCTCAACATAATGAAATACCTTAGAACTATGTACTCTCATGTGAAATATTTAATGTGTGGGTATTGATTTCATGGGTCCATTCCCTACTTCATTTGGGAATAAGTACATACTAGTAGCTGTAGATTATATGTCAAAATGGGTGGAAGCCCAAGCCTTACCTACTAATGATGCTAGAATGGTAGTGCGCTTCTTGAAGAAACTTTTCTCTCGATTTGGAACACCTAGGGCGATTATTAGTGATAGGGGAACCTATTTTTGCAATGCTCAATTTGAAAAAGTTTTAAAAAGGTATACCATAGAACAGCTACCCCTTATCATCCACAAACCAGTGGTCAAGTCGAAGTAACAAATAGGGAACTAAACCGCATCTCAGAGAAAACGATAGAAACAAATAGAAAAGATTGGCCAAGAAAGGTAGACGATGCTTTATGGGCCTATAGAATTGCTTTTAAAACGCCCATAAATACATCCCCCTATAAACTTGTCTACAGAAAAAGTTGTCATCTGCCATTTGAACTTGAACATAAAGCATTCTGGGCTATTAAATTTTTAAACCTTGATTTTAAGCTTGCAGGTGAGAAAAGTTTAATGCAGATAAATGAGCTAGACGAATGGCATTGCAATGCCTACGAGAGCTCACGACTATATAAGGAAGCCATGAAGCGACGCCATGACAAACGACTAAGACAACCTAAGCAGTTCAAAATGGGTGATCTTGTCTTACTCTACAACTCAAGGCTGAAACTATTTCCTGGAAAACTCAAGTCAAGGTGGTCAGGTCCATTCACTGTTCAAACTATCTTTCTATATGGCACAGTTGAGGTAACTCACCCAACCTACGGTACATTCAAGGTAAACGGTCATCGGCTCAAACACTATAGAGGTGAGAATTTTAAGGATAATAGGAAGGAGCTTCAGCTCCACGAAATCCCTTCGTGATACATCTAGGTAGAGTCGAGCTTAGACTCTAAATAAGCACTTCTTGGGAGGCAACCCGAGCACTAACTTAGTAACTTCTCTTTTGTTTTTGATTTTAGTATTTTTATACATCAACTAACCCTTTTAAATATAGAATTTAAAGACCACACAGCCGTGCCCATGGGCGTGTCCAAGGCCGTGTGGATCTTATGAGCAGAGACACAGTCGTGCACATTGGCCTTGTACAAGTAGGGTAAAATTTTTCCCAAAACACGAGCTACGGTAAAATGCCACGGCCGTGTGATGTGGCCGTGGCCAACATATCAATTTTCACACGAGCGTCGACAAGTTCCCATGCCCGTGTCACCAAACCGTGGCCAACACTGTCAATTGACACACGGGCTGAGACTAGAAGGACACGGCTGTGCGATACGGCCGTGTGACACCAACATGGGCATGTGACGCGCCCGTGTCAAAAGACCATGGTCGACACTGTCAAATCCAAAACGAGCGTGTGACCTATTACACAACCGTGTGCTAAGCGAAACCTTAGGACACAGCCCTACGACAAGGCTGTGTGCCTCAACACGCCCTCTGCACACGGGCGTGTGCTTTGAACCAGGCGTGCCAAAACCCTCAAATTTCGAACAACACGGGCAAAACCCGAGCCACACAGGCCTGTGCCTCGCCCGTGTGACCCAAAATCTATATATAGAGGCCACTATTCATCATTTTTCTCATCAAAAACCCTAAAATCCAACACCCAAAACCCTATCCCAACCCTCCTTAGTGCCGCCGCCGGTGTCTACAGTGCTCCCACGACCGTGCCCTACCTCATACCTCTCCTATTCGGTTCTATTTTCTCATTTTTCTTTCAAAATTTTTACTGCTTATTTCTATTTTTATTTCAATATCATATTATATTTAGGCTTAGCATTGTTTTAAGCATGGAATTGATTGAATTAGCATGAAATCTAGAATGTTGTAGAGAACTTTGTAATTTCATGCCACTTAGAGTTACATTTGATTGCCATTTTTCCTATCTATACTCTCATACATGAAGTATAAATACATACCGATATTTCTTAAATTTGATATCATGTTAGGATGGATAATTTATATTATTTAGGTTAGTCCCCATTTTATCTCAAAAATGTTTTTTTAATATAGATATTTATTATAGTTTTTGATTCAATTTAATTTCAATTTTTAGGACTAATGTATGTTAATTTGTTTTTAGGCATTATGTCAACATCACGCGGTAAGAAAGCTGCCGTCCCGCCTTCAAAGAAATGCAAGGGACCTGGTGGTTCATCGTCACGGCCCGTCGCTAAAAACTGCCACCCATTCCTGCATTTTCCACTGAGCTCCTAAGAGGAGTTGTTCCAAATCCTACGAGCTCGCCCCCTAGACGCCAAATGTTGTATTGACTGGGACACTCTAGAATGAGTCCGACTCGCTGATACGATTCGAGCCTTACTATCCACAGACCCATGGGGACAATTTTTTGACATCATCGAGCCCACCTATATGGAACTCACACTGGAATTCTACTCTACATTTCATCTACTGGTGGTGATGACGAACCATGATGATCTGGGCACTATTCAATTCGCCTCGGAGGATTGGTACGCCAATTGAGTGTGCCCGAGTTTGGCATCGCACTAGGACTCTACATAGACGAGTTCATAGCCGACGATGACTTTTCCAAACTTCCCCGTCGTATCCATCTCAAACCAGTCAATTGTTGGCGTGAAATCTCCTAAGGGCGTCCTACATATGACCCTAGTTGCACCAAGGTGACCACCCTCATCCCATCTTTGAGGTACCTTCATGCCCTCCTTGCACACATTTTGACGGGAAGACGCGAAAGCACTGGTGTCGTCAACACACATGATGCATACTTCCTCTAGAGTATGGCGAACGCTCACACCATTGACCTAGCTTTCTTCATCGCCTATGCCATCTAACACCAGATGGAAAGGCATCGCAAGGGGGCAATATCCATGGGCCTGTACATCACACGCCTAGCCTGCCACTTCGGGCTACTCAACACCGCGGCCCAGACATCCTCATACACATTGATAGGCCAGATGTCCCCTTAGGGCATCCAGACCATGCTACATATGAGGATGATCCAGCGTAGACCTGGAGCCGACCCCCTACAGTTTCGACTCATCCAAGGGGTCGAGTAGGAGGATCCTGAGACATCCCTGATGATGTCCCACCACCACCACCACCAGAGGAGGATGCACCCACTGAGCCACCACCCCCTCACCGCCCAGTTCATGCGGCAGCTTCATACGCTGACATATCTGAGCGCCTATCACGATTCGAGCAGCAATGCTTCCAGCGCTTCAATCACATCGATGCAACACTACAGCAGATATGCCAGCACCTCCACATCACTTCACCACCTCCACCGCGTGACCCATCTGAGGATTAGAGACTTCTATTCCTCTTAACTTTATTTTTATCTTAATTTTTATTTAAACTCTGATCTCTATTTTCACCTTTTCTTCTAACTCTATTTTCCTTTTTACTTTTACTTTTATTTTTTTTCATTTTATCTTTTTCATTTTTTGAATATTAGTATTTTCAGATTTAGTTTATTTTATTATTTCCTATCAGCTATCTCCTAACGAGTAATTTTTCTAATTCTAAAATTCCCTAAAAATGATAAGTGCTTTCGCAGTTTCAAAGGAGCTTTACAGCTCAAATCCAAATTCTAAAGGGAACCTTGCCACAACCTCACCGAGTTGACATTTCCAAAGCCTACACTCACAACATGAAAGCTGTGGACAAACAAACACTACCACCACCGGAGTATCTACCTCCATACATTCCATTGTCCCAGACACTCTGTAGGCACCACCACCTCACTAATCCATCTAAAGCAGGGAGTTTCATACCTTTCCCTATCTTATGATCTTGTGCTTCTATTGCTACTAATGCTTCCCTGTACATTGAGGGCAATGTACATCTTAAGTGTGGGGGGGGGAACTTACTTTCAGTCATTACATTCTCTTTGAAATCCCCGAAAATTATTAACTTGTTGCATTGTTCTCAAATTCTCACTTTCACTCTTTGCATTATCTTCAATCTCCTATTAGGAATTAATTCTGATTGGTTTATGATTTTTATTGATATGTGAGAATTAAGACATAGGTGCTTGTACTTTGATTATTCAAACTTTAAAACATTAGGGAATCAAGCATGATAAGTTGAAATTTTTGAGATTCCAATTTTTTTTCATAAGTTAATTTCCTTATTTTTAAGTGTTATCTTGAGATTTGAAATTCGCAGGATTGACATCAAAAGTCATAATTCTGGTGAGATTTTGAGCCTTTTGAGCATATATTCTTTCATGCTCACTTTTATTATTGCTTTGAGTGAGTCAATACTGATTTGCTATTCTAGAACTTGCTTTGATTATACATGTCAAGACCACACCATTGATTTGATATACCGAAATGATAAAGGCACCTATGATTTAACCCACTTACTCCACAAAAGCCTACCTCCATAAATTAACCCCTAGTGAACCCCATTGAGCCTAACAACCTATTTTTTAACTTACCTCCAATATTAACCCATAACCTATTTTTGTTGAATTCCATTCAATTACTTTGATCCCTATTTTTGTTGAGATTCAAGTTGAATTATTATCTAGCTTTATTCTCTTTTCCAGATTGTAAATATTTAATTTATTGTATTGTATTCAAATTATTTCTTAAAAAAACGTATGTATATTAAAGAAATTCAGTTGTAATCTCTAATAGTTCAATAGTTTTTGCATATTTCTATTTTAAGGCTACTAAGGCTAGAATGATGTTATCATAAGGCTTAGCTCGAGGTATATGTTCCAGTGATAGAGATTTTTCTAGCTAGATAATTTTTCAGTTCAATCTCGATTCTAACCGTCTTTTGCAGCTTGTGACAACACCCCTAACCAAGCCCCATTACAACTGTTAAAAGACCTTTTGATCGATGTATCATATCAAACTATAGTGGTGGAGATTTGATTTTCTTACAAGCCTATGGTAATAACTTTTCAGGTTGACTAGAGAGTACTTAATTCTTGAACCCTAAACACTTTGAGTGGATAGAGTGAATCTTTAGTGAGGATGTCAAATCTTGTTGATTTCAATTGTGAGATGGTTACTTAGTAGAAGGGAGGAAACTTATGTTTCGATGATAAAATTCTCAACTTAAAGTAATTGAATCTTTAATGTTCTTCTAATTGGATTTTCATTGTATGAATGCCTGTGAATTAGTTTGAAGCATTATTGATAAAGATTGTAAGTTGAGAAGAATGATTCTTAACTGTGGATTGAGATTTTGCTTGAGGACAAGCAAAGGCTTAAGTGTGGGGGTATTTCATAAACGATAAATTATACATATTTTTTCCTCATGTTTAGCCTAATTTCTGGATGAATTATCATTAAATTTGTGAGAATTGGTGCTCTTAACCCTTCTATTTCATGTTGTATACTCAGGAGAGCATAGGGAAGAGAAAAGAATGAAAAACGGGCCAAAAAAGAAAAAAATAGGCCAAAGTGCAAAAACGACATGACCCAAGGATTCACCACACGGCTGTGGCACACAGTCGTGCCACACAAAGACCAACACGACCCAGCCCCGACAAGCACAGCCAGGCCACACGGCCGTGCCACCCTCGACAGGCCCACACATGGCCTCTTATCGATCCACACGGGCGTGGCACACGGGCGTGTCCCTGTCATGAGGAAGTGCAATTTCACTCAGATTTGGATACTTAGAGGCTAAGAAAGGCATCCCAAAGCTATATATAAAGACCCTAAGAGGCAACTCTAAGGGTGTACTCTTTCTCCCACAAAGGAGCGCCTTATTTCTGCCAACACAGAGAGTGGAAGCAAGGGATTACTCCAAGGGAAGCTAATTGATTTATCCCAGAAGCCGAATTCTACATCAAGACAGAGGATCTCCCTAAATTCTTTCAGGGGTTTTTGGGTTCTTTATGTTTTGTTATCTTATTTCTTCTGAGATGTTTTCTTTATTAATTATGAACTAAATCCCCCAAATACTTGAGGGGGATGAAGCCTAAGACAGATCTTGTTATTATTTTATCTTGAGTTATATGATAAATACTTGAATTGTTCTTAATTATGTGTTCTTAATTCTTGTTTTAATAATCCTATGTATTAATTCAAGAAATTAATGTGCTTATGCAGAGGAGCAAAAGTCCCTGTTTAAGAGTAGATCTAGCATAATTAAGCGGAGTTGCATGCAACCCTAGACATAGGGTGACATAAATCTACGGGATTAGGGTTAAACCTAATAAGGGGATCCGTAGATCGAGTTAATACAAGACTAGGGGTTTTAACTAGAAAGAGATTTCAGTTAATCAACCTAGGATTAGTTGTTCTTATCCTCGACGGAGGTATTAGCATAAGTTAGGGATCTCTACGGATCAAGTCAAGTCAATAAATCATCTAGCTCAAGAATTGATAACAAGTGAAGTCTAGGTGGATTCTCCCTTAAGTATTGCCCAATCAATCAGCTTTCCCAAAGAGTTTTTCCCCCAATTTACTTTTTGTACATTCATAGTTTAGTTTTAGAATTAGTTTAGTTTCATAAAAAACCCTTTTTTTAGGTTAAATAATAGAAAAGAATTTAGTACTAGTACTTTTGGTTCCCTTAGGTACGATATCTCGGTCCTGCCACTAAGCTATACTACTGTTCGATAGGTGCACTTGCCTCAAAGTCGTGATAATAGTTAGTTTTTGGTACGATCAATTTTATAAATTTTATTACTTCATATCACGCATATCAAGTCTCCGGCACTGAATCCGTAAGTCTCTCAAGATATTAGACTGTACTTAAAATTATATTTTTGTTTTTATTATGTGTCTGCTCTGAAAGTGTAGATTCTTAAGCTAGCAACAATACTGCGATGGATTCCAAAGGTAAGCAAGGTCGCGAGGAGCTGCCCGTTTCCCCAGAACATGAGAACGTTTGGGAGACAGAGGTTTAGGTAAGTCCCCTGACTTTAGGTATCGACAACCCGGAGCTGGGTACTGAGGCACTGACTCGGTCGGTTAAAGAAGTGCTGGAAGAGGTGTTTGAGGCAAGTGTTAAGGTGAATGGTGAAACACTTCAGGCTAGGAGTTTGGAGTGTAGCAAGAAAAGAGATTGCAGTCCGTTGAAGTTGGAGCCTCGTTCGATGAAACATGTTAAGACGCGTCCAAACTTTTTGGCTTGCGAGCATTGCAAAAGATGTCTTCTGGGTGAATGCTGGAGGAAGACATGAGCATGTCTCAGTGCGAATCTAAGGAGCATCGGGTTTAGGATTGTACAATCCCTTTTAACTTAGGTGTGTTTTGTTGGATGTGATATTCGTTATAGAAATTTTATGCAAGTGCGACAAATATCTATCTGCTTTTGTGGTTAGATATTTAGGGTGTGTGTAAGAGGTTGCAGGATTAAGTTAAAGGTGTATTAGTGTTATTAGGTTTAGATGTACAGCGGTAGCGTAGTGGTGTAGTTGTTACACAACTACCCTATTAGATGGAAATTTCGAGGACGAAATTTCTTTAAGAGAGTGGAATTGTAACGCCCTGAATTTTGGGCCTGGAAGAAATGGGCCTTGAGGTTAAGGAGCATTTGTAAGTTGGTACATGACTTTTTGTTGTGCAAGAAGTGACAATTGATTGTCTGCTTTAATGGTTAAGTGATTTAGGAGTGTTTGAGAGTATTGGAGAAGTCTTGGGTTCAAACTTGGGCTTTAGCAAAAATTTTAATTTTAGGTGAATAAACCTTAGGTGCTTGATAATAGGCCTCATAAATAATTGGGACAAAAATATGACACAAGGAAGCATGTGGTCTAGTGGCAAGGTGGCATTACAAGAGTGGCAATGAGGTGGCGTCACAGGTGTGGCAAAGAGGTTTGGGGTTCGAGTGGTGCCATAGTATTATGTGAAGTATTTATTTTGCATCTTTGGACAGCTAGTGGTTGAGTTGGAGTTGAACTCTGATGGAGAAGGTTTGAATTGGTCTTGGAGTAGATTATGTAGAAGATTAAGGAGAGGATTATAGAGAGATAAGGGGAGATAATTAAGGGATGTCAGGTTGGTGGAGGTTGGTACCGTATAGGGTCTTTGGTTACATAAAGAATTCGACTAAGGGTAGTAGGGAGCTTGTTCATTACGGTTTCTAGCAAGTTTTGGTGTTTTTCCTTTCGGTATTGTGCATTTTTTTCCTCTTTGGATACCTTTCGGGTTTTTCATTTTGGTCATTCCTTTTGATCATTATCTTTTGTTCAAAATCTTGAAGTGCCGAATTTTCTCTCCTTTCCCTATAAGTCTTGTTCTTTTCTTTGCCAAAACCGAAGAGTGTTCTTCCCTCTATTTCTCATACTTCCTCAAGCATAGCTGATTCTTCTTTTCTTCCTACTGCTAGCCGAATATAACCCATTTACATTGTTATGTTAATTTAGGTTATTGAAGTCGCTCGAGGTGACTGTAGACCTTCTAAGAGGTCAATTGTCTGTACCGAGACCTCAGAGGGTGAAATTACCAAAATACTCTTGAAGGGTAAAATGACTGTTTTGCCCTTAAGGGTAAATGATCGACTTGTGCTATGATTGGACTAATATGACTGTGATTGTATGGCTATGATTGGACTAATTTTGACTGTGATTGTATGGCCGATTAGGAACATGACATTTTGCATACATGACATATTGCATGAGGGTTGGGATATTGTATAGAGGAAGATTTGATCTGTTAGGGTCGCACGGGTCCCCCGAGACGATTGTGGACCCACCGAAGGCTTAAAAGCTGTACATTCATAATGATCTGATAAGGTCGCATGGGTCGCCCGAGACGATTATGGACTGATCGATGACTTAGTGCCGATCATTTGTTTCGATGGCTGAGTGCTGATCATCCTATCGATGGCTTTGTGCCACGTACATTATCAATGGCTTAATGCTGTCTATTCTATCGATGGCTTTGTGCCACGCACATTATCGACGGCTTCGTGCTGTCCATTCTATCGATGGCTTTGTGCCACGCTTATTATTATGGCTTTGTGCCATCCTGTTTATGGTTTATAACCATTCTGGTTATGGCTTCTGGCCATTCTGATTTTAGGTAGTGTTGCTGCGATTGTTGTTGGTGCCGCAATCAGTGCTAACATTTGGAGTGCAGGGATGGGTGGGTTGATTTTATCCCTACAGGCTATACAGGGTTGGATGGAGGCAAGTGCAGGGTTGGATGGGGTTAACACATAACATGCATCATACATCATTCATTATGATTCTGTTTCTGATATGGGCTAGGCCCAATTGATTCTACTTCGGGTTGTGACCCAAATGATAATGTATTGGGCTTAGGCCCTCATGTGTTCTGTTTCTTAATCTGTAATGGGGTAAGGCCCATTTGTTACTGTCTACTGTAATGGGCTTAGGCCCAGATTGTTATTGCATTTATGTATGACTGACTGTTCTTTTTATAGTAGGGAATTACACACTGAGTTTTCATAAACTCACCCTGTTTTTTTAACTTTTCAGGTAATCCCCAGCGTTAGGAGGATCGATGTTGCAAGGGACTCGGAGATGGCCACACACATGTTTTTTTTTTTCAGTTTTGTTTAGTTTACTTTTAAGTATTTAAATTATTGGTTTGGGTTGTAATAGGGCCTCTCTTAATTTTTGGATATTAATTTGGGTTTTATGGTTTACTTTGAACTATAACTATTAGAAGTAGGACACGGTTTTCCAAAATCGATAACTATTTCAAAATAACATGTTTCCACAAAATATCACAAAGGTTTTCGCAACTTCCTTGGTTTTCAAATCTAACAACAAACAAACAATATTTTAATTTAAAAATAACAACGTTTTAATAAAGGAATAACTTTTCAATGAACCATGTTTTGAAAATAAACTATCATAGGTTTCACACCAGTTTTAAATGGCAGAAGTTTTAAATAATAAGAAGAGTTTCCAATGAAACTATGGTTTTCGTAAAACACTTCCATATGACACACCAGATTTGGCTATAACGTCTAGGCCGGGTTCGGGGTATTACAACCTGCTTTTAACTGTACAAGTGATAAAAGATAAATTATACATATTTTACCTCATGTTTAGCCTAATTTCTGGATGAATTATTATTAATTTTGTGAGAATTGGTGCTCTTAATCCTTCTATTTCATGTTGTATACTCAGGAGAGCATAGGCAAGAGAAAAGAATGAAAAACAGACCAGAAACAAAGAAAATAGGCCAAATTGTGAAAACGACACGGCCCAAGAAGTCGCCACACAGCCGTGGCACACGGCCGTGCACACAAGGTCCAATATGGCCTAGCCCCGACAAGCACGGCCAGGCCACACGGCCGTGCCACCTCAACAGGCCCAAACACGGCCCTTATCAAAACCACACGGGCATGGCACACGGGTGTGTCCCTGTCGTGAGGAAGTGCAATTTCACTCAGATTTGGATACTTAGAGGCTAAGAAAGGCATTCCAAAGCTCTATATAAAGACCCTAGGAGGCAGCTCTGGGGGGGAACTCTTTTCTCCCAAAAAAGAGCACTGTATTTCTGCCAACACAAGGAGTGAAAGTAAGGAATTACTCCAAGGGAAGCTGATTGATTCATCCCAGAAGCCAGAATTCTACATCAAGACAGAAGATCTCCCTAAATTCCTTTAAGGGTTTTGGGTTCTTTATGTTTTGTTATCTTATTTCTTCTGAGGTGTTTTTTTTATTAATTATGAACTAAACCTCTCAAATACTTGAGGGGGATGAAACCTAAGACAGATCTTGTTATTGTTTATTCTTGAATTATATGATAAATACTTGAATTGTTCTTAATTATGTGTTCTTCATTCTTGATTTAATAATCCTAGGTATTACTTCAAGAAACTGATGTGCTTAGGCAGAGGAGCAAAAGTCCCTATTTTAAGAGTTGATCTACCATAATTAAGCGGAGTTGCATGCAACCCTAGACATAGGGCGACATAAATCTGTCGGATTAGGGTCAAACCTAATAAGGGGATCCATAGATCAAATTAATGCAACCTAGGGGTGTTAATTAATAAAGAAACTTTAATTAACCACTTAGGATTAGTTGTTCTTATCCTCGACGGAGGTATTAACATAGGTTAGGGATCTCTACAGATCAAGTCAAGTGAAGAAATCGTCTAGTTCAAGAAGTTAATAACAAGTGAAGCCTAGGTGGATTCTCTCTTAAGTATTGCTCATATCAATAAACTTTTCCCTAAAGTTTTCCCCAATTTACTTTTTGTGCACTTTTAGTTAGTTTTAGAATTAGTTTCAACCAATCCTCTTTTATTTTTAGGCTAGATAATAGAAAGGAAGTAAGTATTAGGACTTTTGGTTCCCTTGGGTACGATAACTCGGTCTTGGTGCTAAACTATACTACTGTTCGATAGGTGCGCTTGCCTTGAAAATCTTGATATTAGTTAGTTTTTGGTGTGATCAGTTTTTATAAATTTTATTACTTAATATCGCGAGTATCAAGTTTTTGACGCCGTTGCCGGGGAACTAAAATATCAAGAAAACTCGATTTCTATTACTTTAGCCATTACTATATTTATTTATTCTCAGTTTTTATTTATTTTTATTTTTCCTTTATTTTCTTTTACTTTTCTTTTACTCTATTTTAATTTTCTTTGCTTTTTCCTTTTAGGTATTTTTAGTTTATGACTAGAAACAACCTAGCAGGACCATTGCTTTTTGACGAAGATTTAGAAGCGACAGTTCGCAGAACTCGCAGAGAGATCAGACGAAGCCTACATTATCCAGAACAAGATCAAGAACAAAGGCCCAAACCTACAGAAAAGATGGAAGCAAATCAAAACATTCCATCACCTCCCGCAATAGCCGCGCAACCAGCAAATCAAGAAGGAGCTCCTCGTACTATGTATGATTATGCTAAACCTAGTTTGGCTGGTACCCAAACTAGCATTATTAGACCTACTATTGCTGCTAATAATTTTGAATTAAAACCTAACACTATTCAGATGATATAGCAATTGATGCAGTTTGATGGTTTACAGGATGAAGATCCAAATTCACACATAGCCAATTTTTTGGAACTTTGTGATACCTTTAAAATTAATGGCATTTCTGATGATGCCATTCGTCTAAGGCTATTTCCATTCTCTTTGAGAAATAAAGCCAAACAGTGGTTTAACTCTTTACCACGAGGCTCAATCACCACATGGGAACAGATGACCGAAAAATTTGTACTTAAATACTTTCCTCCAGCTAAAACAGCTAAATTACGAAACGATATCTCTTTTTTTGTGCAGATGGATTTAGAAACACTTTACGATGCCTGGGAGAGATACAAAGATTTTTTGAGAAGATGCCCTCATCATGGCTTACCTTTGTGGCTATAAGTTCAAAGCTTTCATAACGGTTTGAATTCTTCAATTAGGCAAATGATCGATGCAGCCGCAGGAGGAACAATCAACAATAGAACACCCGAAGCAGCTTATGAATTTATTGAAGAGATGTCACTGAATAACTATCAGTGGCAAATCATGAGGACAAAGCCGACAAAAGCTACATGAGTTTATAATATTGATGTTGTCACTATGCTTACTAACCAAGTAGAACTTTTAAATAAAAAGTTTGATAATTTTGTTGGTTCTACACAGGCACAACCAGTGATGCAGTGTGACACAACTCCAGTAAATATGTTCAATCCAGAATACTCATCCTATGGACACAGCATGGAAATTGAGCAAGCCAACTATATGGGTAACAATTATAGACCTCAAAATAACCCTTATAGTAATGCTTACAATACAGGTTGGCAACAATTTTTCATGGGGAGGACAAGGAAATCAAAGGCAACAGCCTCCTTCGGGATTTCAGCAGCCACCACCACAACAAGAGGAAAAGCCAAATCTTGAAGAGATGTTCACCAAATTTATGGTTGCATTAGAAACCTATTTCCAGAACACTGAAACGACACTAAAAAACTAGCAAGCATCAATTCAAGGGCTTGGGAATCAAATTGGTGAACTTGCAAAATTAATTTCAGAGAGACCAAAAGGTGGACTACCAAGTAATACTGAGCCAAATCCTAGAGAACATGTCAAAGCAATTACTCTAAGAGATGGGAAAGTACTAGATGAACCAGAAAAGAAATCTACTCCAGAATCTTCAGGAGACAAGGCAGAGGAACCTAAGGAAAACACTCCACCAACACTTAAGGAATACAAATCGCCCATTCCATATTCGACAAAGTTGAAGAAAGACCGTACAGACGCTCAATTTGGTAAATTTCTTGAACTTTTTAAACAATTACACATTAACTTACCTTTTGTTGAATCAATTTCGTAGATGCCGGAGTAAGCGAAGTTCCTTAAAGAACTTCGGACAAATAAAAGGAAGTTGGAAGAATTAGCCACAGTGGAACTCAACGAAGAATACTCAGTTATTCTCCAAAATAAAATGCCGATAAAACTGAAAGATCCAGGAAGTTTTACTATTCCTTGTTTAATTGGTAGTTTACTTATTGATAAAGCCTTAGCTGATTTAGGTGCTAGCATTAATCTCATGCCTTACAAAATGTTCAAGCAACTAGGTCTAGGGGAACCAAAGCCCACTAGGATGAGTATTCAACTAGCTAATAGATCTGTTAAATATCCTAGGGGAATCATCGAAGATGTGCTAGTAAAGGTAGATAAATTTATATTCGCTGTTGATTTTGTTATGCTTGATATGGATGAGGATATTGAGGTACGTTTAATTTTGGGACGTCTATTCTTAGCCACTGCTAGAGCTGTTATTGATGTAAGGGATGGTAAATTAGTACTTAGAGTTGGTGAGGAAGAAGTCGTTTTTAAAATCTATGATGCTATGAAATTTTCTAAAGAACAAGATGATTCTTGTTATTTTGTTGATATTATTGATTACTTTGTTCAAGATAATTTTCAAGAACTTTCTATCGCAGACACGTTAGAACTATGTCTTGTTCAAGGTGGGGGGAAAGATGAAGCCACCACTGAAATTGAGGAAGTAAGAAAGGAGTTAGATTCTAATGAAATCATCACAAGACACATAAGTTATGAAAGTATAAAGATGAATGATAAATTGAGACAGAAACCTTCCATTGATGAACCCCCTAAATTAGAGTTAAAGCAACTACCAGATCATTTAGAATATGCCTTTTTAGGGGAAGATTCAACTTTACCAGTTATTATCGCATCAGATTTGAGAATTACAGAAAAAGAAGAACTACTCCATGTGTTAATGGAACACAAGCATGCTATAGCTTGGAAAATTTCAGATATTAAGGGAATTAATCCTTCCTTCTGCACCCACAAAATTTTAATGGAAGATGAATTTAAACCATCGGTGCAACCTCAGAAACGATTGAATCCCAACATAAAGGAAGTTGTAAAAGCCGAGGTAATTAAACTTCTAGATCAGGCATTATTTATCCTATTTCTGACAGTTCTTGGGTAAGTCCTGTGTAGGATATTCCTAAAAAGGGAGGTTTGACCGTGGTGTCTAATGACAAAAAGAGTCAATACCTACAAGAACAGTCACTGGATGGAGAGTTTGCATTGATTATAGAAAGCTGAATGATGCCACTCGAAAAGATCATTTTCCCTTACCTTTTATTGATAAGATGTTGGAAAGATTCTCAGGTCACATGTATTATTGTTTCCTAGATGGCTTCTCTGGTTACTTCCAAATCCCGATAGCTCCAGAAGATCAGGAGAAAACGACATTCACATGTCCATACGGTACGTTTGCTTATTGTAGAATGCCTTTTGGTTTATGTAACGCTCGTGCTACTTTTCAGCGATGCATGCTAGCTATTTTCAATGAATTTGTGGAAGACATCATGGAGGTATTTATGGATGATTTTTCAGTTTTCGGTAATTCCTTCCAACTTTGTCTTAATAATCTAAAACGTGTTTTGATAAGATGTGAAGAGACAAATTTAGAGCTAAACTGGGAAAAATGCCACTTTATGGTTCAAGAGGGTATTGTATTATGACATAAAATTTCTAGTACAGAGATAGCGGTAGAAAAAGCAAAAATTGAAACCATTGAAAAATTACCTCCCCCTAATTCAGTTAAGGCTATAAGAAGCTTTTTAGGACATGCCGGTTTTTATCGCAGGTTTATTAAAGATTTTTCTAAAATAGCTAAGCCTTTAACAAAGTTGCTAGAAAAAGACGTGCTTTTCAACTTTGACCAAGAATGTTTAAAATCTTTTAACACTCTTAAGGAAAAGTTAGTCAATGCCTCGGTTATGATTTCACCTGATTGGAATCTATCTTTTAAACTAATGTGCGATGCAAGTGATTTTGCAGTAGGTGCAGTTTTGGGACAACGAAGAGACAAGCACTTTCAACCGATCTATTATGCTAGCAGAACTTTGACAGCCGCTCAAGCAAATTATACTACCACAGAAAAAGAATTGCTAGCTGTTATTTTTGCATTTGACAAATTCAGATCTTATTTGATTTTGTCAAAAGTCATTGTTTATACTGACCATTCTGCTCTTCGCTACCTTTTAACTAAAACTGATGCAAAACCTCGGCTAATAAGATTGATTCTATTGTTACAAGAATTTGATTTAGAAATAAAGGACAAGAAAGGAGCTGAAAACTTGGCAGCAGATCACCTTTCAAGATTAGAAAACACGTAACCCAAGTACCTCGATAAAATAAACAACTTGTTTCCTGAAGAACAACTCCTATCCTTAGCAGATGAAACAGTTCCTTGGTTTGCTGATTTTGCAAATTATTTAGCAGCTAACATAACCCCAAAAGGGCTGACCCATCAGCAAAAGAAGTGATTCTTCGCTGATGTGAAAAACTACTTATGGGAGGATCCTTTTCTTTTTCAAATTTGTGCAGATTAGGTTATTCGAAGATGCGTTACTGAAACAGAAGCATACTAGATTTTAAATCACTGCCATTCAGGACCCGCAGGAGGACATCACAGTAGTGCTACTGCTCATAAGGTACTCGAATCAGGCTTTTATTGGCTACACTTTTCAGGGATGCCAACAGGTATGTGACCTCTTGTGATAAATGTCAGCAAACAGGTAATATTTCTCAACATAATGAAATGCCTCAGAGCTATATACTTTCATGCAAAATATTTGATGTATGGGGTATTGATTTCATGGGTCCATTCCCTACTTCATTTGGGAATAAGTACATCCTAGTAGCAGTAGATTATATGTCAAAATGGATGGAAGGCCAAGCCTTACCTACTAATGATGCTAGAATGGTAGTACGATTTTTGAAGAAACTTTTCTCTCGATTTGGAACACCTAGGATAATTATTAGTGATAGGGGCACCCATTTTTCCAATGCCCAGTTTGAAAAAGTTTTAAAAAGGTATGGAGTACACCATAGAACAACTACCCCTTATCATATGGAGTACACCATAGAACAGCTACCCCTTATCATTCTCCCTATAAACTTGTCTACGGAAAAAGTTGTCATCTACCATTTGAACTTGAACATAAAGCATTTTGGGCTATCAAATTTTTAAACCTTGATTTCAAGCTTGCAGGTGAGAGAAGATTAATGCAGTTAAATGAACTAGATGAATGGCATTGCAATGCCTACGAGAGCTCACGACTATATAAGGAAGCCATGAAGCGACATCATGACAAAAGACTGAAACAACCTAAGCAGTTCAAAACAGGTGATCTTATCTTACTCTACAACTCAAGGCTGAGACTATTTCCTGGAAAACTCAAGTCAAGGTGGTCAGGTCCATTCACTATTCAAACTATCTTTCCATACGGCACAATTGAGGTAACTCACCCCTACCACGGTACGTTCAAGGTAAACGGCCATAGGCTTAAACATTATAGAGATGAGAATTTTAAAGATAACAGGGAGGAGCTTCAGCTCCACAAAATCCCTTCGTGATACATCAAGGTAGAGTCGAGCTTAGACTCTAAATAAGCATTTCTCGGGAGGCAACCCGAGCACTAACTTAGTAACTTTTCTTTCTTTAAAATTTTAGTATTTTTCATGCATCAACTAACCCTTTTTAAATGCAGAAATTTAGGACCACACGGCCTTGCCCACGAGCGTGCCTAAGGCCGTGTCAACATTTTAAGCAGAGACATGGTCGTGCACCTAGGCCGTGTGTAAACAGAGCATAATTTTCCCAAAAGCACGGGCTACCGACAAATCGACACGACCGTGCAACATGGCCTTGGAAACCTTTCAACTTAGACACGGGCTTGCACAAATCCCTAAGCCCGTGTCCCCAGACCGTGGCCAACACTGTTAATTGAGACACGACCGTGTGACGACCTACACGACTGTGTGCTTAACAAAGAACCAATCACAAATGGCCGTGCAATCGCTCACACGGACGTGTGAAAAGTGAACACGATCGCAAACAGCCGTGCAAGATATCAACACGGGTGTGTACTTCGAACCAGGCGCACCAAAACCACTAAATTTCGAATCACATGGGCAAACCCCGAGTCACACGGGCGTGTTCCATGCCTGTGTGACCCAAAAACTATAAATAAGAGGTCACTATTCATTTTCTCCTTCACTCAAACCCTAAATCCTCTCACCCAAACTCTCCCCTAACCACCGTAAATGCTGCCTCCGACCCTCAAAACACCACTACCCTCGTAAAGGGCTATCCCACGCCCGTGCAAAACCCCCACTACCGTTTGGAACCTCCCCCATGACTGTGCACATATTCTATTTGGTTCTATTTTTCTCATTTTTCTCTTTAATTTTTACTAATCTATTTTATTTATTTTTCTATATTCAGATTTAGAATTAATTCAAGCATGGAATTAGTTACACTAGGATGAATAATCTAGAATAGTATAGAACATTTCATGATTTCATGCCACTTAACATCACACTTGATTGCCATTTTTCTTATGCCTTTAGTATAAATACATACTCATGTTGCTTATTTTTAATATCACATTAGGATGAATAATCTATATTATTTAGGTTAGTCCCCATTTTATGTTTTGAGGAACATTGTTATTTTTATCTTCCTTGTATTTCATTTATAGTCATTTTCATTTTAATTTTAGGACTAATGCTTTTTATTTTATTTTTTTTTAGGCATCATGTCATCATCGCACGGTAAAAAAGCTACCGTTCCCACTTCAAAGAAACGCAAGGGACCCGGTGGTTCGTCCTCGCGACCCATTACTGAAAATCACCATCCTTTCCTTCATTTTTCGCAAGCTTCCTAGGAGGAGCGATATGAAATACTTCGAGCTCGCACTATAACTGCTGGCCGATGCATAGATTGGGCCGCCCTTGAACAAATACACCTAGTGGACGAGGTCAGGGCCCTATTGATGACTGATCCATGGGAGCAGTTTTTCCAGATCGTGGAGCCCATATACTTAGAACTCACTCTCGAGTTCTGCTCCACTTTCCATCTTCAGACCGTGATGAGTAGATATGATAATCCAGGAACAGTCCAGTTTCGCTTGGGAGGTCTCGTGCGACAGCTCAATGTCCCAAAATTCGGCATAGCTCTCGGCCTCTATACCGAGCAATTTATGGAAGAGGAGGACCTCTCTACACTTCACCGCCACATTCATTTAGCACCATCTAGGTGTTGGGAGGCCCTAGTCCCTGCGTCATCAACATACGACCCTAGTCGCTCTAAAGCGACTAAGTTTATCCCGGCCCTGAGGTATCTACATTCTCTTCTTGCACACACACTGACTGGCAGGGGAGAGAGCACAGGGGTCATCCGTACCCACGACGCTTACTTCCTATGGTGTATGGCGAACGCACACGTCATCGACTTAGCTTACTTCATTGCCCATGCAATCCAACATCAGATAGAGAGGCACCGCAAGGGCGTAGTTTCTATGGGCCCATACATCACAAGATTAGGCCACTATTTTGGCCTATTCAACACTGTAGCCCAGACGTCCTCATACACTTTGGTGAGCCAGATGTCCCCTCAGGGCATTCAGACCATGCTTCACATGAGGATGATCGAGCAGAGGCTAGGAGGCAGCCCCTTCCAGTATCGCCTCATCCAGGAGGGCGAGGATCCTGAGGACATTCCTGATGATGTCGCACCACCGCCACAGGAGGAGGATGCACCCACCGATCCACCACCCCCTCGTCACCAATCTCATGCAGCAGCTACCTATGCTGACATATCTGAGTGCTTATCCAGATTCGAGCAGCAAGGCTTCCAGCGCTTCGATCATATCGACGCCACACTACAGCAGATATGTCAGCACCTTCACATCACTTCCCCACCACCACCGCATGATCCACTTGAGGATTAGAGATTTCTATTCCTCCTAACTTTATTTTTATCTTAACTATCATTTTAACACTGATCCCTATTTTTACCTTTTCCTTTCTTCTAACTTTATTTTCCTTTTTTTTTATTTTTTAATTCATTTTATCTTTTTCATTATTTGAATTTTGGTATTTTTAGAACTTAGTTTATTATTTTTCTTTTATTTATTTTTCTATCTTTCATATCGGCCAACCCCTAACGAGTATCTCTCTTAATCCAAATTTCCCACGACTAATAAATACTTTCACAGTTTCAAAGGAGCTTTACAGCTCAAATCTCTTCGAAAATGGGAACACCCTACCACAACTACCAACTCTTCCAATCTCCGTCTCACTAATCCATCCAAAGCAGGGAGTTTCATACCTTTCCCCATCTTATGATCTTGTGCTTTTATTGCTACTAATGTTATCTTTGTACATTGAGGGCAATGTACATCTTAAGTGTGGGGAGGAAAATATATTTTCAATCTTTACACTCTCTTTGAAATCCCTGAACTTTTTTACTAACATTTTGCATTGTTCTCAAATTCTCACTTTCACTCTTTGCATTATCTTCAATCTCCTATTAGGAATATATTCTGATTGAATTATGATTTTTATTGATATGTGAGAATTAAGACATAGGTGCTTGTACTTTGATTATTCAAACTTTAAAACATTAGGGAATCAAGCATGATAAGTTGAAATTTTTGAGAACCCCAATTTTTTTCATAAGTTATTTTCCTTAATTCTAGTGCTATCTTGAGATTTGAAATTCGCAGGATTGACATCAAAAGCCATAATTCTGGTGAGATTTTTGAGCCTTTTGAGCATACATTCTTTCGTGCTCACTTTTATTATTGCTTTGAGTGAGTCAATACTGATTTGTTATTCTAGAACTTACTTTGATTATACATGTCAAGACCACATCATTGATTTGATACACTGAAATGATAAAGGCACCTAGGATTTAACCCACTTACTCCACAAAAGCTTACCTCCATAAATTAACCCCTAGTGAACCCCATTGAGCCTAACAACCTTTTCTTTGACTTACCTCTAATATTAACCTTTCACCCATTTTTTTTTGAATTCCATTCAATTATTTTGACCCCTATTTTTGTCGAGATTTGAGTTGAAATTTTCATCTAGCTTTATTCTCTTTTCTAGATTGTAAAATTTTATCCAATTTTTTGTATTGTACTTGAATTGTTCTTAATTAAAAAAAACATATGTATTAATTCAGTTGTAATCTATAATAGTTCAAATAGTTTTTGAATATTTCTACTTTAAGGCTACCAAGGCGGAAATAATGTTATCATAAGAATTAGCTCGAGAAATATGTTCCAGTGATAGAGATTTTTCTAGCTAGATAATTTTTCAATTCAACCTCGATTCTAACCTTCTTTTGCAGCCTATGACAACACCCCTAACCAAGCCCCGTTACAACCATTACAAGACCTTTTGATTGATGTGTCATGTCAATCTATAGTAGTGGAGATGTGATTTTCTTGCAAGCCTATGGTAATAGCTTTTCAGGTTGACTAGAGAGTGCTTAATTCTTGAACCCTAAACACTTCGAGTGGATAGAGTGAATCTTTAGTGAGGATGTCAACTCCTGTTAATTAAGATGGAGAGATAATTACTTAGGAGAAAGGAGAAAACTTATGTTTCAATGATAAATTTCTCAACTTAGAGTGATTGAGTCTTTAATGTTCTTTTGATTGAATTATCATTGTATAATTACCTGTGGATTAGTTTGAAACATTATTGATAAAGATTGTAAGTTGAGAAGAATGATTCTTTATTAGGGATTGAGATTTTGCTTGAGGACAAGCAAAGGCTTAAGTGTGGGGGTATTTGACAAATGATAAATTATACATATTTTACCTCATGTTTAGCCTAATTTCTGGATGAATTATTATTAATTTTATGAGAATTGGTGCTCTTAATCCTTCTATTTCATGTTGTATACTCAGGAGAGCACAGGGAAGAGAAAAGAATGAAAAACAGACCAGAAATGAAGAAAATGAGCCAAATTGTGAAAACGACACGGCCCAAGAAGTCGCCACACGGCCGTGGCACACGGCCGTGCAACACAAGGTCCAACACGGCCCAGCCCCAACAAGCACGGCCAGGCCACACGGCCGTGCCACCTCAACAGGCCCAAACACGGCCCTTATCGAAACCACACGGGCGTGGCACACGGGCGTGTCCCTATCGTGTGGAAGGGCAATTTCACTCTGATTTGGATACTTAGAGGCTAAGAAAGGCATCCCAAAGCTCTATATAAAGACCCTAGGAGGCAACTCTGAGGGGGGTACTCTTTTCTCCCAAAAAGGAGCGCCGTATTTCTGCCAACACAAGGAGTGAAAGCAAGGAATTACTCCAAGGGAAGCCGATTGATTCATCCCAGAAGCCAGAATTCTACATCAAGACAGAAGATCTCCCTAAATTCCTTCAGGGGTTTTGGGTTCTTTATGTTTTGTTATCTTATTTCTTCTGAGATATTTTCTTTATTAATTATGAACTAAACCTCTCAAATACTTGAGGGGGATGAAACCTAAGACAGATCTTGTTATTGTTTATTCTTGAATTATATAATAAATACTTGAATTGTTCTTAATTATGTGTTCTTCATTCTTGATTTAATAATCCTAGGTATTACTTCAAGAAACTGATGTGCTTAGGCAGAGGAGCAAAAGTCCCTGTTTTAAGAGTAGATCTACCATAATTAAGGAAAGTTGCATGCAACCCTAGACATAGGGTGACATAAATCTGCCAGATTAGGGTCAAACCTAATAGGAGGATCTATAGATCGAATTAATGCAACCTAAGGGTGTTAATTAATAAAGAAACTTTAATTAACCACCTAGGATTAGTTGTTCTTATCCTCGACGGAGGTATTAACATAGGTTAGGGATCTCTATGGATCAAGTCAATTGAAGAAATCGTCTAGTTCAAGAAGTTAATAACAAGTGAAGTCTAGGTGGATTCTCCCTTAAGTATTGCTCATATCAATAAACTTTTCCCTAAAGTTTTCCCCAATTTACTTTTTGTGCACTTTTAGTTAGTTTTAGAATTAGATTCCACCAATCCTCTTTTATTTTTAGGCTGGATAATAGAAAGGAAGTAAGTATTAGTACTTTTGGTTCCCTGGGTACGATAACTCGGTCTTGCCGCTAAACTATACTACTGTTCGATAGGTGCGCTTGCCTTTAAAATTGTGATATTAGTTAGTTTTTGGTGTGATAAGTTTTTATAAATGTTATTACTTAATATCGCGAGTATCAACAAGTAATCCCCAGCATTAGGCGGATCGGTGTTGTGAGGGACTCGAGGGTGGCCGTACAACTGCATTTGCTTTACATTCGACTTTTTATTTTCAATAGCTTTGGTTTGGGTATTTTTATGTAATAAGGCCTCTTCGATTTTCTAGCTTTTAATTTGAGATTTTATTTATTTGATTTATATCTGTTAGAAATAGAGCACAGTTTTCCAAAATATTAACTGTTTTCAAAACATCACGTTTCCGCAACACAATTTTTTTAGCTTCCGCAACAAATAATGTTTTAAAAGTAATGACGATTTAAAATGGTTAATAACTGACTAAGATGATTTAGGAGTTAACAAAGAGGCTTTAACCTTCAACTGAGATTTTATCAGCAAGAACAAGTTTTCGAAAAACACTCCAATGTGACACCGCCAGATTTAGCCATAACGTCTAGGCCGGGTTTGGGGGTGTTACACGCTTGCCTTTATCAAAATCATAGCTAGTTTCGTGATCCATTAGATGCTCACAAAGAGCTACAGTAGTCCACAACGCATGCGGAATTACTACCGATCAAGATGCTCACAAAACTATATAATCAGAATGCTCAAGAGGGCTTTTAACAAGATGCTCGTTAAAGCTATAATGTTCACAACATATGTAGGACTATAATAAATATGGGAAAATACTGTATCCATTGCATTTCATTATTCAAACGGCACTTATCAATTATCGAGCAATATTAGGCATGTGATTAATTTCATACATTAAACATTTATGCAATTCACACAAATACAACATTCAATTCAAACACATTAATTTTCATAATTAAGTTACACAAACTTACCTTGATAAATGTTGGTGTACATAAAATCTACAAATTCGACACTTTCTCTTTTCCTCGCTCTAATTCCGAATTTGGTCTATCCAGATCCATACGAGTAAATTTGACATCAATTTAATACTATTCATACTCACTTCAGCCCAATTCACATCTTAGGCAAAATTACCATTTTGCCCATAAACTTTTAATTAATGACGATTTCGTCCTTAGGCTTGGAAATGAAATTCATGCATTTTAATTCTTATTCTGAGCCTAGTTGAATTTCTCAGATAATATTTATAGCACATAAATTTCATAAAAATAAAAATTTTTCCATGAATTTTACATTTTTGCAATTTAGTCCTTAAAAAATTCACTTTACAAAAGTTGTTTATCTATCAGTAACCTTTCATTTTCTACCTTAAATTTCAAAATTTCACATACTCATCCATGACAAAATTTCCATACTTTGATATCTTTACAAATTAGTCCCGGAGATAGCTAAATTAAGCTATTATAATCTCAAAAATATAAAAATAATTAAAAATGGGACAAGAAAACATACCTAATGTAACACCCCTTACCCGAGATCGTTGCCGGAGTCGAGCACGAGGCGTTATCGGACTTAACTTACTCAATCGGGCACAAAAATTTGCTTTTAAAAAAAATTAATTTATTTTTTATTCATTCAATAAGTCCCTAAGAAGGGTCATCGAGACCCTAAATCATGCTATTGAAATGGTTCGGGACCAAACCGGAATCAATAAAATTTTTCCTATTGCTTAAACGAACCAAAATAAATTATTTTTCTATTCCTTATAAAGCTGTCCAACAGCATCGTAGTCACTAAATAAATCATAACTCGAGTTACAAAACTCAAAATTCAATTCCGTGAATTTTCCCTAAAACTAGAATCATATAACCTCTTATTAATTTTTTTATAGAATTTTTAGTCTAGCCAATTAGTACAGTTTATTAGTTAAAGTCTCTCCTATTACGCAGATCGACAACTCTAACCTCCATTCACTACGAATTAATTTTCTCTCTGTAAAAAATTCAAATAGGCATGTTGTTTATTTCATTTGAAACTAGACTCAATAAGGAATCTAGGCATATAAACTATAATGTCTAATTATTTATGTACAATTTATGGTGAATTTTCAAAGTCAGAACAGGGGATCACGAAGCCAATCTAGAGTAGTCTCACTCAATTGCAAATAACTCATAATATGCAATCTTTTGCTTACTCTGTTTCTTCCACATGAAAATAGACTCATTAAGATTTAATTTCATGTCTCATTCACTATTTAATTCCATTTCTACTATTTTTAGTGATTTTTCAAATTCACATCACTGCTGCTGTTTGAATATGTTTTTAAGCTATTTTCACCTTTTTCATGGTCTCCATGTAATAATTACCATTTAGGCATACATTGTATTAAACCTATGTTTGATTAGTCATTCCAATAACTAATCATCAACAAGTATTTACATACCATTCATTAAACATAACCTAAGGACATTCATACCAAAGGAAGCCAAGTCCCTATACATGCCATACTGATAGTGTGACTGGATCTCCGACGTTCCTTGCGATCCCCGAGTTGGCTTGGCAAGAACTATAAAAAGAAGGAAAATAAAGAGAGTAAGCACTAAGCTTAGTAAGTTTACAAGTAAATAAATGACAACATTCACCCTAAATAATAGTTAATCATAGTATCATCAAGCATCATAAGCTTTCCTTACACCTCATTTCTTGCCCTCTTCCTTATTCACTTACTTTCTTTCTTACTTGATTATTCGATAAACTCATGAATATAACTTACCTTTCCTTTGCTAAGAATTTCCTGTAATTTAACCTATACAATAGCCCGTTGAACCACTCGGAATACTAAGGATACTCCGGTTTTCCTGCTTGATAATAGCCTGTCAATGCCATGTTCTAGACATGGTCTTGCATGAGATGTTTCTTGTCCTACCAAAGCCATACTTTTAATATAGACTTACATGGGATATTCATGTCTTGTCTGGTAACCCAAAATGTCATGACATTCCCCATCCCAAACATTCCTAGAGTTCAGACGGGGCTTTCTGATACTTTTTCTCTGTCATCTCGTCTTTTGTTCAACTTCGAATATTTTCATAAAGTAAACGTATATATGCTGGAAATTAACAACATTAATGTAAAATAATGAAATATTGCATTTATTTACCGTAAACTTACCTCAATACAAAATACGGTTAAACTTGACAATTTAGTCCTTTACTTTTTCCTTTCCCCGATCTACTCCCGAATTTCATTCTTCTTGATCTATAATAGCAATTTAGCTTATTTAATACTCGCATTTATCAAACAGCCCTTAACTCGAACTTTGGCAAAATTCCATTTTTGCCCCTAAACTTTTGCATATTTACACTTTTGCCCCAAGGCTTGGAAATTAAAATTTATCCCAAATTCTTATGTTTTAGGACATGCTGATCATTTAGTTACCAACAACAACCTCAAATTCCCACAATAAATGTACTTATGAACAATAGGTATTTTTACCGATTAAGCCCTTTTACTCGTTTTTACTTAAAACCGAGTAGCACAAGTTGTCTAGCAAAATTTAAAACCTCATATTCTATCATAAAATACCAAAATAAACAAATTTCACCTATGGGTATTTTTCCAAATATGAACCCTAGGTTGAATTATTGCTAGCATAAGCTAAATCGAGCTACTGGGATTCCAAAAACATAAAAATCATTAAAAACGAGGCTTGGATGGACTTACTATGAAGCTTGGAAGTTGAAGAAACCCTAGCTATGGAGAGAGGTAAGGTTCGGCCAAGGCTTGAAGAAGATGAGCACAATTTGGCCTTAATTTCCCTTTTAATTCATTTTAATTACCAAATGACCAAAATACCCTTAATGCCTTTCTTTGAAAATTTTCATGTACAAGCCCATTTTTGTCCAAAATTTTAGAAATTGGTCAAATTTCTATTTAAGACCCTCTAATTAATATTCCAAGGCAATTTCATACTAAAAGCTTCTAGAATGCAAGTTTTGCAACTTATTCGATTTAGTCCCTAATTTCAAATTAAGCATTTTGTGCATAGAATTTCTTCACGAAATTTTCACAAAATCATGCAATCATATCATAAACCTTAAAATAACTATAAAATAATTATTTCTATCTCAGATTTGTGGTTTCGCAACCACTGTTCTGTTCAGGCCCTATTTTGGGATGTTACACCTAATTGAGCCAATAAAGCTTGCTTTCTCTTTCCTAGGGTTTCCATGTATTTTTTGGGAAGAAGATGATAAATTGATGATATTTTCATTTTTTTATCATTTATCATCTTTATTTTTCATCTTTCTAATTTTGTCATTTTCTTTATTTTATTTTCCATGGATGGATCATCATCCTTAACCACTAAGCATTTTTAAATGGTCTACTTACCATATAAGGACCTCCACTTTGAAGTTTTATAGCTATTTAATCCTTTTAGCTATTAGAACTCAACTTTTTCACCTTGTGCAATTTGGTCCTTTGTTAAAATAAACATGTAATCGGTAAAATTTCTTTACAAAATTTTCATATGACATTATTATCAATTGTAGATGCTAAAAATATTTTAAAATAATTTTTACTATAGATCATAAAAATATTTTAAAATAAATTTTCTTTCCAAAATCAGATTTGTGGTCCCAAAACCACAGTTCTAATTTCACTGAAAATGGGCTATTACAGTTTGCTTGACAGTGTAAAGGTCCCATTTGAACCTAGAGAATGCTTAGGATACAAATGGCACGTCATTAGGGATTATAAGTGTCAGGTGCTAGCCCTGGATGTCCTATTGATGGTTGAAGTCTTGAATTTGTTGCGGATTCTCTACAGCTCATGTAAGCAGCATCGTGTGGTTAACATCCTGACCCATAGCTCATCTGAGTAGACCCATTTCATAGATTATGTGAGCACTATTGAAAAGGTTAGGGTTATATAGAAAGGTGTTCCTGAGTATCTGGTGTTATTTTGTATGGTTCAACGGGTAAGTAAAGTAAAATGGAAAGACTTGTATACGAAAACATGGATATTAAGGTTCATATGAAATAGAAAGTTTATATGTGCAAAGGAATGAAAAGAGGCATTATTTAAATATGTGATGTAATGTGAATGAATGTAATTCATTCCATGTTATGTACCATGTTATATAAGTGCTGTGTTGTTAAGCCATTTACAAATGATGTGAATTGTGGTGAATAGGAAAGTCAAGTACCTTTATGGTTTAGTGAGTATGAGTGAATAACTAAATGTTAAAGAACGGTAAGTTTAAGTTTCTCTTAGACGAGCTTACTAAGCATTAGTTGCTTACGTAGTTGTTTCCCTCTATTTTATAGATCATTAGAAATTTGATTGGTTGGAACCTTGTCGAAGTCCTATTACACTATCCAACAATCTTTTTGGTAGTTTTTGGTTATTTTGGCTATGGTTATAAGTGGCATGTATAAGGCTTTTATATAATGAAAGTTATTATGTATGTTATTTAGTTATCATAATATGTAATTGTCTTTTGTGTACATAGTTGTTTTGACTTATAATTCTTGACAAGTATGTATTTTTTGGTCACTTTTAAGTATAAGGTAAAAATATGATTTGAACTATGCTTATATGAGATGATAATGGATGAATTATAAGAGTGTGATCTAGGTTGCGAGCATCAAACCATGTTATTTAGTTTAGTTGTTTAGATGTGTATATTATGGTACCAAAGATTGTACATTGGTTGATTGATGAAAATGAGTTGCATATGTGTGATTTTGGCATGTTTCGGTCTTGTTTAGATATGTATTGAATAGGTCTAAAAGTTGGAAAATGGTATGCTTGTGGCTCAAGAAAAGATTTTTGGTAAACTAGAATTTGAAGGAAAATGTTGGAACACACGGCTTGAGACACGAGCTATCACACGACCGTTTGTCACATATAGCCTACACATATGGTCGTGTGTCTTATTTGCTTTCATTGTAGGTTGGTCCACACAGGCATAATGAGTTACACAACCGTGCGACCTTGAGCTATACGGTCATAGTGAGTTACACGGTCTAGCACATGATCGTGAGACCACATGCTACACGAGCATAGCTAGTTAGACTGTTAACATACATGGGCATGTGAAGTAGTCATACAAGCGTGTGAAGTAACCAAACGTTCGTGTGTCCCTTGTTTTCAAATTTTCTAAATTTTTTTTGTTTTGTTTCAAAATGATCCCAGGATGTTATTAAATTGTTTTTAGGGCCCCAAAAGCTCGATTTAAGGCCCAAATGTGTATATTTTCTATGATTGGAATAAAATATTAGAATTTATATTTAAGTTGAATTAGTTATCCTGTTTTGAATTTAAAGGTTCTGTTTTGTATAGTAACATTCCATAATCCTAATCTAAAGATAGAGACGGGTTAGGGGTGTTACATTTACCCCTTTATAATTTTTCGTACTATGATATTTATAATTTAATTAGCTAGGCTTCCTTGTTGCATGCTTGGTCATTGTTAGGCAATCTTGTCACCTGGTCTTCTTTAGGTTTGATCCTCAAAATACCCGACGTTCCGTTGTAACACTATAAATATGTATTACAACTGACCTAAGACACCTGCAGTCAAAGCCACATTTCATTTCTTATATATTGTGTGAAAATTTCTCTACTCGATGTCCGTACACTTTGGAGCAGTCAGTCACCTTATTGAGGACCTCTATAGGGTGTGAATTGTTTAGAGAGAGAATCATTTACCATGACTTGATATGAAATAATGGAAATACATTGTTGGATCACATTGAACTATTTTGGGTTGAATCTCATGAACTTTAGAATAGTACTAATGAAAACCTAACTAATTCCATTGAACACCTTACTCATGTTAATTTGGAACGGCTAACTAATTTCACTATTGAGGATAAGATTGTTAAAGATTATGCGTCTATAGACAAACGCATTTTAGAATTGAGAAATCAGTTTCAGCAAGATCCTTTAAAGATATTAACCAACACATTTGATATGATCTTGTAAGCTACATTACAAAGATTGATGGTCTATAACCAATTGGAGAAACTTGACTATCTCTTTTGGGGATAATAATAATGATGGTTT
The DNA here is from genome assembly GCA_020496765.1 of Gossypium stocksii. NCBI lineage: Eukaryota > Viridiplantae > Streptophyta > Magnoliopsida > Malvales > Malvaceae > Gossypium > Gossypium stocksii. The sequence goes on along the minus strand of CM035629.1, from coordinate 96,750,464 downwards.
TGTGGAGCTCATTGGGAAGAAAACTAGATGCAAGAAAGGAAAAATGTTGACTTGGTGGTGAATGGACCCACAATGTCCTAAAATTGTTGGTAAAAGAGTCCAAATTTACTATCAATGCTAATGAATTTTAAAGGTCCAAATAGGAAAGTTGTTGGAAAAATTACATTTTATGGGAACTTTGAGGCATATTCTCAATAGGTAAAGGTGGAGAGTTGAATCATAAAATTATGATTTCATATTCTACTCCATGAGACCTTTACAATGGCCTATCATATGCTTAAAATGGTTGAGCGATGATGAGAAATTGATGCTAAAAGTAAGCTACTTGGAAATTTGAGGAAAAGTAAAGGCTTAGATCCCACATTGGTTAAATACCAAGAGTGGGATGTGTATATATATATGTGAACCCTCTTGAAGGGTAATTGAATGACTAAGCTTGTAGCGTTGCCTCGTGCATAGGGGGTGCAGGTCCAAACCCGACGGGGTTGTGGCCCACCCACACGATTTGGGCAACGGGAAATGTCCGAACCGTTTAAGCCCAAATGAGCCTACGAATATTTTAACCCAACACGATTTTATTTTTCCTCAACAGACAAAATCTTCTTATATATGGATAGTATCTGATTCTAATCAGTTTGATTTAAAAAATTAAACCAATTTGATTTTTTCGCTTCTTAATGGCAGATTTTGTGATTATTTCCAAAATTTTCCACCATCCTAAATGCTTATAAAAGGTTAGGTATTCTATAGAAATTTACATACAGTCATTGTAACACCCCAAAAAATCCTGAGTTTTTAATTCTGTGTAATGTGGCATTAAATGCTTGTTAGTGCAGTTAGGTATTGTAATATCCCGAATTAGGGCCTAATCAGAATAGTGGTTTTGTGACCATAAATCCGAGATAGAAATAATTATTTTATAATCATTTTGAGGTTTATGATATGATTGCATGATTGTGTGAAATTTTCGTGAAGAAATTCTATGCATAAAGTGCTTAATTTGAAATTAGGGGCTAAATCGAATAAGTTGAAAAATTTGCATTCTAGAAGCTTTTAGTATAAAATTGCTTTGGAATAATAATTAGGAGGTATTAAATAGCAATTTGACCAATTTCTAAAATTTTGGACAAAAATAGGCTTGTACATGAAAATTTTCAAAGAAAGACATTAAGGGCATTTTGGTCATTTGGCTACTAACATGAATTAAAAGGGAAAAAGATGACAAAATAGTTATCATCTTCTTCCTTGCTTGGCCGAATATACCTTCTCTCCATAGCTAGGGTTTCTTCAACTTTCAAGCTTCATAGTAAGTGCATCCAGGCCCCGTTTTTAATGATTTTTATATTTTTATGATCCCGGTAGCTCGATAAAGCTTATGTTAGCAATAATTTAAGTTAGGGTTCATAATTGGAAAAATAACCATAGGTGAAATTTGTGTATTTTGATGTTTTATGATAGAATATGAGGTTTTAAATTATGTTAGACAACTTGTGCTACTCGGTTTTGAGTAAAAACGAGTAAAATGGCTTAATCGGTAAAAATACCTATTGTTCATAAGTGCATGTTATAGTTGGAATTTGGGATTGCTGTTAGTAAATAAATGATCAGCATGTCTTAAGACATAAGAATTTGGGATAAATTTGAATTTCCGAGCTTTGGGGCAAAAGTGTAAATATTCAAAAGTTTATGGGTAAATTCGTAATTTTGGCAAAGTTAAGGTCAAGGACCGTTTTGATAAATTTAAGTATTAAATAAGCTAAATGTGTTATTTTAGATCAAGAGAAACGACATTCAAGTCGTGATCGAGGGAAAAACAAAGTTTACGAGGAATAGGCTCGATTATTGATATTTTGGTACCGAGGTAAGTTCATGTGTAAATAAGGTAACATAATTGTTATTTCAAGTGATTTAATGTTATTTATATGATATGATACTTATAATTAGAATATTATGCTTTGTGAATTATTATGTATTGTTATGCAAAGTATGTGATTAAATTGATAAGTATGAGATGGTAGCAACGTATTGGTTCTGACATTTCGGGGAAAATGACTGGGAAATTGTGATTGAAGAAAATCCCATTTGAACCTTGGGAATAGATTAGGATACAAGTGACATGTCACTAAGATGATTGAGTTCCGAGCTCGTTGAGTTGAGTCCGAGTTCGTGAGATGTAACTGGGCATCCGAACTCATTGAGTTGAGTACGAGTTCACTTATGGATGCGAACGCTCGAGCTCGTTGAGTTGAGTCCGAGTTCGTTTATGGGTGGGTTGAGTCTTGAGCAGCTGGCATGTGTTCCGAAGATGAAGACCCAGCTTGAACACTGCCTCAGCCACGTCCACGGCCTCGTCCACGAGCAGCTCTCTTACTCATAACGTCTTATCTGATTACGAATTTTATGACATTAGTTAATGTTTCAGTTCTTTATTACAGAATATTTTATGCTCAGATAGAGTTTCAAGTTTTGTTTGCGCGCATTCGTAGCCTAGCTACTGTCTCAGTCTTCTAGGGTTTAGTTTCCCTACTGTCTCAGTCTTGAAATCATAGTACTATCTTTTTAACAGTATCATATCAAGGCTTAGCTCTATCTACATTATTGTTTCAATTTCAGTACAGTATATAAGCAGGGATACTTACAGTTGGTGCCAGGGATTCAGTGTGCCACTTCTTCAGTTATCAGACTTCAGAAACTCAAAACTTTTCAAATTAAACGTTTAAAACATGCATACTTTGAAGAAAACGAGTTTTGAAAACGTTTTCTAATTTTTCGAAAAATATTGATTTCCAAGAAATACCTTTCCTAAGCTTAAGTTTGAAAATTTTCAAAAAACTTCTTTGGACCTGACCCACAGCCGAGTTGTTGCAACCTAGCTCTAATACCACTAAATGTAACACCCAAAACCCAGCCCAGACATTATGGCCAAGTCTGGTGTGTCACATCACCTGTACCTAACCACGTGATCTAGTTACCAATCTTAGGGTGAATTTGGTAAAAACTGTTGTTGGAGTTTTTAAGAGAAAGTCCTGGTTAAATATGTAGGTGTCAATTTTATAAAGACTTACTTTGTTGTTCATTTGCTTCGTGTGACGAGTTTTGAAAATGTTGAATTAATTTTAGGAAAACTCGCGCAGATATTTTCTAATCAACTTTAAGTAATGTAAAAATTAATTGCTAAAAACCCATAGGAAAATAAATTTAGCGGCCTTATTACAACCCAAATAGAAATAATAATGAAAGAAATAAGTAATAAATTAAATGAAAAACTTATTAAACCAGTGTTCGATTTTCTGTGGCCACTCTGAATCCCTCCCAAATCCAAGTCCACAGTGTAAAGCTCACTTGCAAGGATGGAAAGAAGAGGGGGTGAGTTTGGTAAACTCAGTGTGTAAAGAATCCCATCCAGAGCCCAAATCAACTCAGGCCCACTAGGCCTAAGCCCTAATCCAACTCAATATTAACTGGGCCGAAGCCTTTCGTTTATCGGTACTGGGCCTTAGCCCCTTTTCAGATACAATATCACTGGGCCGAAGCCTTTCATATATCGGTAAATAGTATGACCCAAAGGCTCATTTCAATAATAAATCATGAATGCATGCAAAAACCCATATCAATCTGTGGGGAAGCTACTCAACCCACCCAACCGCTACTCTCCACCTGTACCAACCAACACACCATGTGGGGAGAACTACTCAACCCACCCAACCGCTACTCTCCACTGGCAGCATAGCTGCTTTGTTATATAACATGAGGCCTAGCCTTTTTCAGTAAACTGGGGCAAAGCCCTTTTCGGTAAACTGGGGCAAAAGCCCTTTAGCACTTCCTCCAATCATATACACCCGAACCCCATGAATTAGATGATCATGACATGGCATATAATAAACATAAGTAATAAAGCATGCAAAACAATCCAATTTAACCCTAGGGGTATAACAGTCATTTTATACCTAGGGGTAAAGCTGTAATTTCTCACTTTTTAGGGTGTTTCAGTAAATAATGCACTTTTTAGGGTTTTATTCCTATTTTATGTCACTAATAACTCTACTTTCGTCACTGTAACTTATTTAACACAATTTACCAATTTTTAGTCACTAAGTCCTAAAACCCCTAATGGCCCTACAGTATCTTTTTTAGCAATTTAAGCCCATTTAGTCCAGAACTTATAGTTAATTATTAATTTAACCTATTTTAAGCCTAAAGTCTATTAGAATACGTCTATAGCTCGTTTTTACCCATGTGGGCCCGTAAGCCCATTGGGCCCATATTCAGCCCATCGTGGCCCATCTTACCGAAACGCACGAAATTGCGCACTTAGCCCATTTGTCACTTACGATTACTAATTCTACCATCTATTGAGTATTCGCATACTCACAATTCCACATACTGTCAACCCTTCGGTCATTTTTTTCAGGTCACTTTTCGGTCACTATGGCCTTTTTCGATTTAAACTAAAGAAGGGTTCGTTACACACCTGTTTGACAATTTCACTGGTAAGATCTCCTCCAAACGATCCTACAATCGATTAACCCACATTAATATCTAAAACCCAAATCGAATACTTACCCCTATGCAATACACACCTTCGGCCACCCTCCTACAGTGGCTCCAAACACTTACCTTTGTCGAAGTAAGGACTAGATCTTGATCTAGTCATTCCTCCTTGCCCAAGCCTTCAATCAAACATCTCTAGAACATAATAATACCAAAAGAAACCATTCGTTAGTGACTCCTAGAGCCCCATGCCTAAATTGGCAATCTCCCTAGATTTTAGGGACTTCGGCTTTTACTAAATCGCAAAATACTTATAGATCTGAGTCGATAAGCACTTATCACTGATTTCTCTTTGATTTCTATGTAGATCTAATGTAGATCTACCCCCTAAACTCCAGCAGAACCCAAATCTTTGAGATCTAAAGTTTTGGCTAAGAACCCTCAAAGGAATGGCGTTTTCGACTTTTAACTGACGAAGAAGAAGATGATTTGATGGTATAGCTTGGAGTGGTGTTGCTGAAAAGTAGTAAGTGTTTAAAAAAGGTAAAAATCAGTCAAAAAGAGATGAAAAGAATAGGGGAATTTGGCTTGGAGAGATCGACAGAAAAACACTAATTTCGGGTTTTCGGCTTTTATGGAAATCGGCTATGGTGTTTTGTGGAGGATGAAGTCAAAAGAGAAGATGAACAAAATGGTAAGGAGGTTTCATCTAGAGGAGATATCAAAAAGAAAAGAAAAAGAATGGAGAAGAATGAAGCAAAAGAGAATTTGGCACAAGGAAGAAGAAAGCTGCATTTTTTGGTCACTTTTGTGAAGTGGAGAAAAGAATGACTTAAGGTCGCTAACCCTAACTGTCAGTACAAAAGAAAAGAAAATTAATTTGCCCTAATTGCCACTTAAACATTCGGCCCATACTCCCCTAAAGCCCTTGCCGAAAATTCACTTAAGTGATCACATGCCCAAAAATTAAAACGACAGTACGCTTGCCTTGCAACTTGAACCGTGGACCCTTTTACTCCTTCCCAGGCTCCAAAGTGGCGCCACCTTGCCACTTTACCAAGGCCCTATTTGTGTCATGTTTCATGAAGTTTTTCTTAAAAGCCCACTTGACCAGGTCCCCTTTCACTAAAAATTCAACCTCGATAATTTAACGGGTTTTAACCTAAGCTTGGGCTTCTAAAGGCCCACTAACACTCTTAAACATATTTCCAACAATCAAACACCCAAAATTTCAAAATTACCCCAAAATCACAAAAACTTAAAAATTCTTGAAAATCAGGGCGTTACAGTATTGGACCGAACTCAAAGAAAATCAGATCTATGGGGTTGATCTAATAAAAGAAACTGAAGAAAAAGTGAAAGTGATTCGAGATTGTTTAAAAGCTACTTCGGATAGACAGAAATCTTATGCAGATTTGAAACGAAAAGAAATTGAGTTTCAAGTTGGTGATAAGGTACTTTTAAAGGTGTCTCCGTGGAAGAAAGTTCTCAGATTTGGACAGAAGGGCAAATTAAGTCCGCGTTTTATCGGGCCGTATGAAATAATTGAATGAGTTGGGCCAGTAGCGTATAAATTGGCATTACCATCTGAGTTAGAGAAAATTCATGATGTGTTCCATGTGTCTATGTTACGTCGGTATCGTTCAGATCCTTCACATGTGATTTCACCGACAGAAATTGAACTACAACCAGACATGACCTACGAAGAAGAACCGATTAAGATTTTAGCTTGAGAGGTCAAACAATTAAGGAATAAAAGTGTTGCTCTTGTGAAAGTGTTGTGGCAAAAGCATGGAGTAGAAGAGGCTACATGGGAACCCGAAGAAACTATGAGGAAACAATACCCACACCTGTTTACTGGTAAGATTTTCGAGGACAAAAATCCCTAAAGGGGGAGAGTTGTAATATCCCGAATTAGGGCCTAATCGAAATAGTGGTTTTGTGACCACAAATCCGAGATAGAAATAATTATTTTATAATCATTTTGAGGTTTATGATATGATTGCATGATTGTGTGAAATTTTCGTGAAGAAATTCTATGCATAAAGTGCTTAATTTGAAATTAGGGGCTAAATCGAATAAGTTGAAAAATTTGCATTCTAGATGCTTTTAGTATGAAATTGCTTTGGAATAATAATGAGGAGGTCTTAAATAGCAATTTGACCAATTTCTAAAATTTTGGACAAAAATAGGCTTGTACATGAAAATTTTCAAAGAAAGACATTAAGGGCATTTTGGTCATTTGGCTATTAACATGAATTAAACGGGAAAAAGATGACAAAATAGTTATCATCTTCTTCCTTGCTTGGCCGAATGTACCTTCTCTCCATAGCTAGGGTTTCTTCAACTTTCAAGTTTCATAGTAAGTGCATCCAAGCCCTGTTTTTAATGATTTTTATATTTTTGTGATCCCGGTAGCTTGATAAAGCTTATGTTAGCAATAATTTAAGTTAGAGTTCATAATTGGAAAAATACCCATAGGTGAAATTTGTGTATTTTGATGTTTTATGATAGAATATGAGGTTTTAAATTATGTTAGACAACTTGTGCTACTCGGTTTTGAGTAAAAACGAGTAAAACGGCTTAATCGGTAAAAATACCTGTTATTCATAAGTGCATGTTATAGTTGGAATTTGGGATTACTGTTAGTAAATAAATGATCAGCATGTCTTAAAACATAAGAATTTGGGATAAAGTTTAATTTCCGAGCTTTGGGGCAAAAGTGTAAATATACAAAAGTTTAGGGGTAAATTTATAATTTTGGCAAAGTTAGGGTCAAGGACCGTTTTGATAAATTTGATTATTAAATAAGCTAAATGTGTTATTTTAGATCAATAGAAATGAGATTCAAGTCGTGATCGAGGGAAAAACAAAGTTTACGAGGAATAGCCTCGATTGTTGATATTTTGGTACCGAGGTAAGTTCATGTGTAAATAAGGTAACATAATTGTTATTTCAAGTGATTTAATGTTATTTATTTGATATGATACTTATAATTAGAATATTATGCTTTGTGAATTATTATGTATTGTTATGCAAAGTATGAGATGCTAGCAACGTATTGGTTCCGACATTTCGGGGAAAATAACTGGGAAATTGTGATTGAAATGAGATGCTAGCAACGTATTGGTTCCGAAATTTCGGGGAAAATGACTGGGAAATTGTGATTGAAGAAAATCCCATTTGAACCTTGGGAATAGATTAGGATACAAGTGACATGTCACTAAGATGATTGAGTTCCGCTCGTTGAGTTGAGTCTGAGTTTGTGAGATGTAACTAGGCATCCGAACTCATTGAGTGGAGTCCGAGTTCACTTATGGATGCGAACGCCCGAGCTCGTTGAGTTGAGTCTGAGTTCGTTTATGGGCGGGTTACATGGTAGCTTGGCTATGGATATGACACTTATGTGTATACGATTTGGGTATCCGAGTTATATTCCTATGTGTTCAACGGGTAGACTGATAAATAAGTAATGAAAGTGCCTAAGTGAACGAGGTATGCTGTAACGTGTTGTGAACGAGAAATTTGACAGGTATGAACCTAAACTTTGGGTGAGAACATAGGTAAGATGATGATGTGATAAGATAGTAAATGTTCTTGTGCCTTGTATGGGTTAGTGATGTTATTGTAATTGATTCTCATGTTGAATTCTTTGATTATGTTACTTGTTATTTACATGTGAATTTACTAAGCATTTATGCTTACTCCTCCCTCTTTATTCATTGTAGTTTTGGTCAAGCTGATTCGGGAATCAGGATAGGTCGAAGACTCGCTCACACTATCTGAAGAACTATTTTGGTAAAATGGCTTGTATAACTTGAGTATGGCATGTATAGCAATATACTCATTTTGTGTAATTAATCTTGTTATATGGTTGTGGTTTTGTTGAGAAAATGCTTAATAACAATTAGATGTATGAGGTATACTGTATATGTACAAAATCCTTATTGAGTCTAGTTTTAAGAGAAACAAACAGCATAGACATTTGAATTTTGTATAGAGAGAAAAGTGGTTCGTAGCAAGTAGAGGTTAGTGCAGTCGAGTCCTGAAACAGGGGTAACTTTAACTAATAAACTGTACTAATTGGCCCAACCAAAAATTCTAGAAAAAAATTAGTAAATAGATATATGAGTTTAGATTCAGGGAAAATTTACGGATCTTGATTTCAAATTTTGTAACTCGAGATATGATTTTTTTAGCGACTATGACTCAGAAAGACAGCTTATTCCGAAAGTTCAAAATAAATGGTTTAAAGTCATTTGAGTGATAAATTAAGTTTATTAACACCTCCAGCTCGACTCCTGTGACGGTCTCGGGCGTAGGGGCATTACAGGTATGTGGTTTTAGAGTGTTTGAGGGTCTCTAGGAAGCCCTGAGTTCAAGGCTTGTCATAAGAAAATTTTTGTTTTAGAGCTTTAGTGGAACCTTGACTTCAAGTGCTTAGCCTTTTAAATAAATGTGGTTGAGAAGTAACACAAAAAGGCCAAGTGGCCAAGTGGCAAAGTGGCGCCACATGATAGGCAAGGGGTGGCGTCACAGGGGGCAAGGAAGTGTAGGGTTCGGGTGTTGGCATAGTGCACTATTGGATATTTATTTTGCATCCTTGGACAGCCAGTGGTTGAGTTGGAATTGAACTCTGGAGGAGAGATTTTGAATTGGTCAAGTGAGGGAATCTAGGAGTGGATTATGGAGTGATAAAGGGAGAAAATCAAGGGGATTTGATTTGTGGGGAGTTTGAGCCGAATGTGGACTTTGGTAGCACAAGAATTCGGCAAAAGAAGAGAATTTGGTTCATTTTTGACATTTGGGGTGTTGTTTGGTATAGCCAAAATTTGCTAGAAGAAGTTTTTGTGTTTTCATTTGTTAGTTCTCTCGTTTCTCTTCTTTATTTTGTTCCTTTTGGCCATTCAGTTCGAGACTCCTTATGTTCGGGTTCACTTTGTTTTAGTCGAAATAGCATCATCGTGTAGGTCATTATTTTTTTTGTGTGTGCCGAATCTTCTTATCAACCATAGGCCGACTTCTCCCTCACTCATTCTCTTCTTAATTTTTTCTCTCTTCTTAATTTCTTTTCTCTTCGTTCTTACCTTTTCATCTCCAAACCGAATGCGCTATCTCTAAACTGAACCTTTCTTCTTACTCGTCCAAATTTCATCAGTGCTTGTCATTTGCATAAAGCCGAATACTGTCACTTTGCCTATTGAGGATCCCTAGTCGACATCTACCCTTTCTTTCTTCTATTCCTTTGTTTTCATCGTTCATCTCCAATCCTTATAATCTCAAATCTTTGACTGTTACCCGAAGGCTCGATAGGAATCTCTTCTCTTTGTCGAGTACAATAGTAAGTGATGATGATTGCTTTTAATGGTTTCAGCATAAATGGTATTCCTCTTCTTTCTGTCGAAACCCCCTTTCTTGCCTTGACTGATTGTTGGTTTGTTAGGGCTCCTTGAGGTGTGATTAAGGGGCAAGTGATTCGCAGTAGCCGACTGCCTACTTTAGGTTTTCCGATCAAGGTAAGTATTCGGGCAAGGGAATCTTGGGTAAGGTTGGATGTTAAGTCTTTGTTTGGGCATGTGTTTTCGTTGGGTTAGTATATGACTAACACTAGTATTAGATATTGTTAACTTATGAGATTACGCTGCGATCTAGATAAGCCACAAGGAGAGGGAAGAGATTACATTGCAATCCAGAGAAGCCACGAGGAGAGGGAAACGATCTTTAACCAATTGATCTAAGAGAAGTATAGGCCGTTGTTTTCAGTTAAGGTAAGTGATGGTTAAATGATTTGGGAATAAGTGTTATGATCTTTAATGATGGAAAGCTAATTATATCTCTGAACTGATTATAGGTTCGTTGCGAAGGGATTTGTATTACGCTTCATAAACCAGGTGTGTACACACACCACGTTAACCATAGATTGGCAAAAGCTGAAATCCTGAACTGCTGGAAAGCCAAAAGTTTGGCAACAGTAACCACACGGGTGCGCGAACGCTCTTGTGGAAAGATCAAAATGACGACAGAGGCCCCAAGAGCGATCTTATGGACTTGGGCCGCTTTTGGCCAAATGGGCCGAAATGGGCCCGATAGACCCGTGGGCCTTACACGAACGAAATTATGGATCGATGGGAAATAGTGAGCCGATCATGTCGTCTACATGGCCAAGGACAGATTTGGACTCCATGGGCGACACAAGAGTGTGGGCCCCATTTGGGCTACATATTGGGCTTTGGGCCCTAGTGTGTTATTGATTACTAAAAGTGACATAAGCCACGCTGAATGATTGTGGGCTTAGTAATGGGCCAATTTGTGTACTTAGGCCCATAATGACAAATGACCGTTATGCCCCTAAAGGGCAAATTGACTAAGATACCCCAGCATGTTATATAATTGATTTGTATGCCATATATGAGATGTTGCATTCATGTGTTATTGTGTTGCATGAGGGATGGGATTTTGGACTGGAGGAAGAATTTGATATGTGAGGGTCGCATGGTCGTTTGACGATTGTGGATGTAACACCCTATAACCCGTATCCATCGCCGGAATAGGGTCACAAGGTATTACTTAACTAAACTCAATCTCAAGTCATTCGAAGATACTTTTAGAAGCCATTATCCATCGATCGAATGTAAACCTAGCAATAATATAACTCATGACTTCTATTCAACCTAACTTATGCATTTAACAGTGATATACACAAATACAAATCACATTTTCTTAAGTTTATGCAACTTAGTGACTTACAGAATGTTACTATACTTTCATAACAATGAACCATTTAACAAAACTTAATAATTCAATTATTTATAGCAATTACCGAACATACTTATAAGTATATATATATACCAAACTGAATATGTCATCCATAACCAAGACATTTCATAAACATTAACTCAACTTTGAGACCTTACTAAACAAAATGGCTAAGCCATCTTCGCATGGCTTTAGTATTTACAAATTTCAAAATGAACTTGTTTCAAAAAGGGAGTTAAGCCTATACATGCCATCTTTCAAAATATAGACTATCAAAAGTACCAAAATAGTGACGATAGTGTGGATGACTTGAACTGGAATCCTCGAGCTTGTAGCTTCCAAATAAGATCTATAAAACAGAGTAACAGAAACACTCGAAGTAAGCTAATTAGCTTAGTAAGTCTTAAGTAATTAAACAACCTCATTAACTAATCATATAAATCTTTATGGATCAAAATAAACCATTACAAACACGTTATCAAGCATAATCTATTTAAGCCGAATATTCATGGTCAAACACTTCACCACACTTACAAGATTTTCACATTAATCAAACCTCTCTTGTGACCGAATATACACTGTCAAAACAATCTCACATATCATGCCACATTTGCTCACATGTATACAATTTCAATATAAGCTTACATTTGACGAACACCTTAATACCATTTAACATGTATCTTTTCTCATGCCATATTTGACCGAAAATTGTCTCATAATTGTATATACATCCATTCATAATAAAATTTCATGAAATACACTTTGCTTAATCACATTCGAATATGCAACTATAATTCAATCACATTTTAATCATGCTTTAAAGTCTCATAGTAAAAGAATCACATACGTACCTTCTTACGAGCAAACAAAATTATAGCTCATACATAGCTTTTCCGTTTGCATTAACTTAGGTAGGAGCACATAAATTCAAAGTCTCGAGTTAATCACTCGGCATATTATTTGCTAAGTACCACATTGATTTGACTTTCACCGACACAATGCCTGCTAGGCTTTTAATCCCGAAATTCATCACTGGCACATGGCCTGCTGGACTTTGAGTCCAATTTCAATTCACCGGCATTACGCCTGCTAGGCTTATAGCCCGAGAATGATCACTAGCTTTTAGCTTGCTAGGCAACATTTGCCCGAATACACTTATAGATCGTAATTCAAACTTTCTCTATCATTTAAATATTTACTTTCGAGCTTCCATACCATTCGAATATGTATATATATAAAAGCTTAACATCATTTTATCATAGTACGTATACATTTCTTATATATCTCAAGTAATGCCAGTCGGCCTTACACATAAAAACATTTCACTTCACATTGTAATAATTCTATTGACTAAATAACACATCATCATCTATTTCATTCACTATTACATTCGGCATTGCACACATATGAAAATAAAGATTATCTCTTTACCACATTCTACCACATTAATAACCGATTATATCACATGTTTAATCACTTAAAACTTACCTCAAAAGGTGTCGAACAATTACGGATCGGCTATTCAACTATTTTTGCCTTTCCCCTATCCGAATTTGGCTCTCTTGGTTCTTGAGCTAAATTAAACAAAATTTAACTTGTTACCACACAATTGTTCATACTTTTAACCGAAAGTAATAAGAAACTAGTTAGGCCTTACTAGCCACATTTAGCTAACTTTAATATCATCTAACTTATCAATATTCACATTCGGCACTTACAATTAAATCATAGCAACATCATTCACTACATTTTAAGTCACATTCAACTAGCACATACATAATTCATATAAAATTTATACACAATATAGGTCATCTTTGACCTTTTTATATTATCAATTTAAATTATTTCTTACAACCAATCACATTTGACACAAGGTGATATCACTTCTATTTTAGTTAGCTCCACTAAACCATGCCTTGATTTTAAACTCATTAGGTCATCAGAGGAATAACTACTTTAACAACTAAACTTTAACTTCCATTAACTCACATGAAATTTCCCAAGCTAATCGCCATAGCTGAAATTTAAACCTTTACACAATCACTTTCTCAAATCTATTAGAACTTCACATTATAAAATTTAACTACAAGAACTTATACTAGATTTCTTTATGCCAAATTTGCTTCATTTACCAATAAGCTTATTTATACACAACTGTAAACACATTCGGCAATCCTCAATTTAATTCATTTTTAAAGTACAAACAAATCAATTATTCCTTTTCATTTTACCATATTCGGTCATTGATGAGTTAATTTAACACTTACATTCTTTTAATAGCTAGCATGAGGTTTCACAATTTAACCTCCAAATTTGAATAACCATTATCAATAAAACCATTTCTCAAATTATTATTCACTATAATGCTATAGCCGAATCCCTCAATTAGCTAACATAGCCCCTTGTATTCGATCTAATCACATAATCACAACTTAAATCCTTCTCTTAACACATAATTCACTATTTTTGGAACTCATTTTAACAAATATAACCTACTCCATGGCCGAATGCTACCTAAGCTTTAAGCTCATGTTCTTTTCACTATTTTAACAAATCTTAAAACTCATCTAATAACCATTTTCAATTTAAAACATCAAACATTCAAAATTAAGTACAATACCACATAGCCGAATATATACTTTATCCCAAACTCATAAATTCATCCATTCAAAGCTCAATTTAACAATTTAACAAGTACCACTAATGTTTAGCACTATTTCACAACTTAGCATAAGTTGCCGAATGCAATCATGCCTCTAATTCATGTACTTAAACTATATAAGCCGACTACTCAAACTCATTTGAGCCACTTATAGTAAGTTTAATTAGTTCATACTCAATTATACTCATTTCTCCTTACAAATCAACCAAACATGCACAATTTAACACATTGAGCTTATGACCGAATGCTTCATGCATCACAAACACAAGAATTAACACATGGGTCATGTTAAGAGCTTCAAAACCAATTCAATTTTTCAAAATCCAAAGGAAAACATATGAAATCATACCTTAATTCTCAACACAAAGTGACAGAATGCCTTTGGTGTTCTTTCTTTATTTTCTTGCTTTAGTTTCGGCAATGGGAGACAAAGATGAGCAAACTTTGTTTTTATCACCCTTTTTACTTATTTAATTCATGTTTTCTAAATATAAAACCATTAAAAATTATTTCACTATTATAAAATGCATATAATGCCAAATATCCATCATCATTACCGTCCACTATCTTAAAGTGGTCCATTTGACATGCAAGTCATCCATAATTTTAATCATATGCTAATCGGCCACTTAGGTTTTACCTATCACATTTTCATGGTTTATCAAATGGGTCCTTTTTAATAATTCCACATCTAAATGACAAAATTAAAACACAATAATTTCACACATGAGACTTTACATATATAAAACATAGAAAATAACATTTTAAAAATTTTCTGACTTGATTTAGTGGTTCCAAAACCACTTTTTTGATTAGGGTCTAATTAGGGCTGTCATAGTGGATTCATCGATGGCTCTTAAGCCTACTATGTGATTGACAGCTCTGCTGTAATATTGAGTAGTGCTGCAACCGGTGCTATAATGGGAGTGCAGGGATGGGTGGGTGGATTAAATCCCCACAGGAATGTAGGGTTGGAAGGGTTACGGAGTGCAGGGTTGGATAGGCTAATTGGGCATTTGCATATATGCTATTGATTGTGATATGGTCTTAGGCCCAACTAAGACTGTACACATTGAGTTTTTGCAAACTCACCCCCCTCTTTTGATTTTTCAGGTGATCCTCGGTAGGCAGTTTAACGTATAGGAGGACTCGGAGGTGACCACACTGCGAGTAACTTTAAACTTTAGTATTTTATTTTACGTTGTTTTTAATTACTTCTATTAGGTTTTGTTATAATAAGGCCATTATCCAGTTTTGACTTGGTTTTGGATTTTATTTCGTTGGTTGCTCAACTTCTAAGTTTAATATTTGTTTTCTAAAAAGGAAGATAACATTTTATGTTAACCAAACGTTTTCTATCAAAAGCTTCCGCCAACAACTGAAACATAGGAATTTAATAAGTAAAATAGAAATTGAGGTTTTTCAAATAGCAACTTAAGGTTTGATCAATCTTACAATTAAATGTTTTCAATGTTTTCCATCATCATCAAATTGTATGACTCACCCTTCAATGTGACGCCACTGGATTCGGCCATAACGTCTGGGCCGAGTTTGGGGTGTTACATTTAGTTGTATCAGAGTGCAATTTACGAGTGAATAAAAATTATTTTTGAAGGATTTTGTTGTGTGGCACACTGAGTCTCCAATGTCAAGCCAAGTAAGTACTCTCGATGTTGAAGTTGATTTAAACTGTTATACTATAGAAAACTACTAGGATTACTTTAAATAGGAAACTACTGTGACTATTTAATTAGAGTACGATTGAAACTTTAGAAGACTAAAACTGTAGTGGACTTACGACTGCGAAAACAACTCTTAACTATTACTTCCATAAAACATCTGCTTAATTACTAAAATTGTGAGCTAAATTTCATAAAATTTCTAATTCAGAAAATATGCGATGCGATTATGAGCACTAGAAGAGGTGTAAGAGGCCGCGGTAGAGGCCGTGGAAACGCTAGGGCTGGGTCTTTAGCATCAGGCCATATGCCCAATGTTGAAGCAAGAGAGGCTCCGACTTCACCGGTTACTGAGGCAGGGTCATATGATTGGGAAGTTGGGGATAACGCCTTGTCCCAAGCAACGCTGAGGATTCTGGAAAAGGTCATTGGGCCCAACAATGGCATTGAAGCCGTGGGTTGATTTTGGAGCGACTTCAATCAAACGGAGCTGAGATTTTCAAGGGAGTTGCGGGAGTAGCTCCTAATGTGGCTGAATACTAGTTGGAGGCCACGGAAAGAAAAATAGATGTCTTAGATTGCATGTCTAAGCAAAAGCTGAAGGGTGCGGTATCGTTGGTGCAAGAAGAAGCCTACCAGTGGTGGCTTATAGTGAAAGAGGGCACTCAGCCTGATCAGAGCACTTGGGAGTTCTTCAAATCGACATTCTAAGGGAAATACGTGGGCATAAGTTTTGGGGACACCCGAAGAAAAGAATTCTTGAATTTGACCCAAGGAGATAGACTTGTGGCAGAATATGAGGATAAATTCCTACACTCAGTCGGTATGTTAAAGGGGTAGTGGCAACAGACTACGAGCATTATGTTCATTTTGAGGACGGCCTTAAAGATAGTCTTCGAGTGTTGATAGCCCCTCAGAGGGAGTGGAACTTTACAGCATTAGTGGAAAAATAAAAAATCATTGAGGATGTGAAGTACAGTGAGCACCTAAACCGGGATAAAGAAAGGGGTAGAAATAAAAGAGATGCAGAACCTTCTAATGCAATGCAAAGGCCTAAGAAAAGGTCCAGAGTGGATGGGCAGTCAGAGCTGGGCCCCTTGTGCTACTGTGGGAGTACTGCCATATGATATTTGTGGAAAAGGTCATATAAGAGAGTGCTAGAGGAAGACGGAAGCTTGTCTGAGTTGTGGTTCCATGGAGCATCGTGTCAGGGAGTGTCCCAAAAGGCCAAATCAGATGCAAGCCATTAGTAGGGGTAATGTACAGTCGTCGAGGTGTGGTCAGTAGTTGCCAAGGGGCCGTGGTCAGGTCAGGGGCGATAACGGTATGAGGCGCAGTCGTGGAGTATCAGGCAAAGGTGTAGGACATATTGAGGTAAGGTAGCCAGCTCTGGTCTATGTTGCTCGTTATCGAGAGGACGGAGACGCCTCAGATGTGATAACGAGTACGTTCTTTATTCATGAGCTACCTTACACTGCATTGATTGACATTGGGTCGACACATTCATACATTGCATGCAATATGACTGAAACCTTGGGTGATGTGTTTGAAATTATTGCAAATGAGGTCATTGTGTTGAGTCTTCTAGGCTAGTCAGTGAAAGTGAACAAGTTATTGAGGGTGTACCTTTAATAGTCCAAGGGGTTACCTTTTTAGAGGACTTGGTGGAATTGCCTTTTGGCGAGTTCAATTTAATCTTGGGCATGGATTGGCTGGTGAAAGACCGAGCAATGTTAGATTGTGCTACAAAGCGAATGGTACTGAGAACTGCAGAGGATGAAAAGGTGGTGGTAATTAGGGAACGTTGGGATTACTTGATGAATGTAATCTCTACATTAAAGGCTGAGAAGTTGGTTCGCAAAGGCTATGAGGTGTATTTAGCCTATATTAGTGATATGGTTTCTAAGGGTCCTACTGTTAAGGATTTGAGAACGGTTAAGGAATTTCTGATGTGCTTCCTAATGTGTTACCTAGACTACCTCCCAACCGAGATATTGAATTTGGAATCAAGCTTTTACCTAGTACAGCTCCGGTGTCCATCGCCCCTTATAGGATGGCCCCGAAAGAGTTGGTAAAACTGAAAGCTTAAATTCAGGAGTTGTTAGACCGAGGGTTTATTCGACGAGTGTGTCTCCGTGAGGAGCATCGGTGTTGTTCGTGAAAAAGAAGGATGGGTCCATGCAAATGTGCATCGACTATCGGCAGCTGAACAAGTTGACCACAAAAATAAGTACCCTCTATCGAGAATAGATGATCTTTTTGATGAACTTAGAGGAACCTTGATTTTTTCAAAAATTGACTTCGTTCAGGGTACCACCAACTGAGGGTTAAGGAGGTGGATGTTTATAAGATTGCTTTTAGGACTCGTTATGGTCACTACGATTCATTGTGATGCCGTTTGGGTTAACAAATGCACCTGTCGCTTTCATGGATCTCATGAATCGAGTTTTCCAGCCCTATCTGGACCGGTTTGTGGCCGTATTCATAGATGATATCTTGGTGTATTCGAGAACCGAAGATGAACATG
The DNA here is from genome assembly GCA_020496765.1 of Gossypium stocksii. Taxonomy (NCBI): domain Eukaryota; kingdom Viridiplantae; phylum Streptophyta; class Magnoliopsida; order Malvales; family Malvaceae; genus Gossypium; species Gossypium stocksii. The sequence continues at coordinate 96,732,349 of CM035629.1, read as the reverse complement.
ATGTACACTTATTAGTTGTGTTACAGATTTTGAGGGAGAAGCAACTGTATGCAAATTCAGCAAGTGCAAATTTTGGTTGAGAGAAGTCACTTTTTTTGGGTCATGTGGTTTCAGTTGAAGGGATTAGGGTGGATACTCGAAAAATTGAAGCAGTGTTGGACTGGAAATTGCCTAAGATAGTGTCAGAAATTCAGCGTTTTTTGGGTCTAGCAGAGTATTATAGAAGGTTCGTTGAGGGTTTTTCGTTGATTGCAACTCCCTTAACTAAGTTGTTGCGTAAGGGGTACCGTTTGTTTGGACTGATAAGCAATAAGAAAGCTTTGAGAAGCTTAAAAAGGTGTTGATGGAGGCCTCTGTTTTAATTTAGCTAGAGCCTGGGAAGGAGTTTATGGTCTACAATGACGCATTGCACGTGGGCTTGGGTTGTGTATTGATGCAAGAGGGTAAAGTGGTTGCTTATGCGTCGCGCCAGCTTAAGACTCACAAAGGGAATTACCTAACCTATAACTTGAAGTTGGCTGCGGTGGTATTCACGTTGAAAATATAGAGGCATTCCTTGTATAGGGAAAAGTATATAATTTACACGGATCAAAAAAGTTTGAAATACCTTCTTACCCAGAAGGAACTAAACCTTGGCAGCGTAGATGGATTGAGCTACTAAAGAATTATGATTGCACAATCAAATACCACCCTGGTACAGTGAATGTGGTAGCTGACGCATTGAGCCGTAGGGCTGTGTCTGACCTAAGGGATATGTTCGCTCGCTTGAGCTTATTTGATGATGGCAATTTGCTAGCTGGGCTTCAAGTAAAGCCATTGTGGATCGAGCCAGTAAAGGTAAGTAGTTGTTAGACGAGACTTTGGGTTCCCAATTCAATCAGGTTGAGAATGGGGAAATGTCAAACTTTGGGTTGAATGGTGAATGAGTATTGTGTTTCCGTGGAGAATTTGCGTGCCGAGGGATAATGATCTAAGGCAGGCTATACTGCGGGAAGCGTATAGTAGTCCTTATGCTATGCATCCCAGTGGGAACAAGATGTATCGAGACCTCCGCGAGTTATATTGGTGGTCAGGACTTAAGCGCGGGGTTACTGAGTTCGTAAGTAAGTGTTTGACATGTCAGCAAGTGAAGGCGAAACATTAGTTTCCTTCAGGATTACTTCAGCCAGTGAAGATTCCACTTTGGAAGTGGGAGAGTGTAACTATGGACTTTGTTAGTGGACTACCCCTAACGCCTACTAAGAAAGATTCGATATGGGTTATTGTGGATCGGTTAACTAAGTTTGCCTATTTTGTACCGGTTCAAACTGATTACTCATTACAGAAGCTGGCTAAGTTGTACGTGGCTGAGATTATAAGATTGCATAGGGTGTCGGTCTCCATAATATCTAGCAGAGATCCTTGTTTCACGTATCAATTTTGAAAGAAGTTGCACGAGGCACTATATACTAGATTAGATTTCAGTACGGCATTGCACCCTCAGACAGACAGTCAGTCGGAGAGGGTAATTCAAGTACTGGAGGATATGTTAAGGGGTTTTATAATCGAGTTCCGAGGCAGTTGGGAAGACTATATGTCGTTAGCCGAATTTGCATATAACGACAGCTATCAGGCAAGTATTGGGATGGCACTGTATGAAGCACTATATGGGCGAAGGTGTCATACTCCGACATGTTGGACTGAGTTGGGAGAGTGGTGAGTTTTGGGGCCAAAGTTAGTAGCTGACATGGAAGATAAGGTGAAACTGATTCGAGACCGGTTAAAATAAGCATCTGATAGACAAAAATCATATGCCGATCTTAAGCGTCGAGAAATTGAGTATGCAGTGACGGACTTAGTTTTTCTTAAGGTCTCCCCATGGAAGAAGGTATTAAGGTTTGGTCAGAAGGGTAAGTTAAGCCGCAGATTCATTGGGCCGTACCGAGTATTAAAGCGTGTAGGGCCGGTTGCCTATCAGTTGGAATTTCCTTCAGAATTGAGTCAAATCCACAATGTGTTTCATGTTTGTATGCTTAGGCGTTATCACTTAGATCCTTCACATATCGTGTCGATTGAGGAGATCGAGGTTAGGTCTAATCTAACTTTCGAGGAGGAGCCAGTGCAGATAATTGATCGTGATGTTAAGGTGTTGAAAAGGAAATCTGTCCCATTGTTCAAAGTGTTTTGGCGTAACCACAATGTTAAGGAGGCCATGTGGGAGCCCAAGGAGACAATGCGACAACAACACCCTCATCTGTTTTAATCAGGTAAATTTCGAGGCTAAAATTTCTTTTAGGGGGTAGAGTTGTAACGCCCCAAAAATCCAAAGTTTTAATTCTATGTAATGTGGCATTAAATGCTTGTTAGTGCAGTTAGGTATGTGATTTTATAGTGTTTAGGGGTCTTTAGGAAGTCCTGAGTTCAAGGCTAATCATAGGAAAATTTTTATTTTTGAGCTTTAGTGGAACCCTGACTTTAAGTGCTTAGCCTTTTAAATAAATGTGGTTGAGAAGTAACACAAAAAGGCCAAGTGGCCAAGTGGCGCCACATGAGAGGCAAGGGGTGGCGTCACATGGGGTAAGGAGGTCCAGGGATCAAGTGTTGGCATAGTGCATTGTTGGATATTTATTTTGCATCCTTGGACAACCAATGGTTGAGTTGGAATTGAACTCTGGAGGAGAGAGTTTGAATTGGTAAAGTGAAGGAATCTAGGAGTGGATTATGGAGTGATAAAGGGAGAAAATCAAGGGGATTTGATTTGTGGGGAGTTAGAGCCGAATGTGAACTTTGGTAGCACAAGAATTCGGCAAAAGAGGTAAATTTGGTTTATTTTCGGCATTTAGGGTGTTGCTTGGTATAGCCGAAATTTGCTAGAAGAAGTTTTTGTGTTTTCATTTGTTCTCTCGTTTTTCTTCTTTATTTTGTTCTTTTTGGCCATTCAGTTTGAGGTTTCTTATTTTCGGGTTCACTTTGTTTTAGCCGAAATAGCATCATCGTGTAGGTCATTATTTTTTTTTTTGTTTTTGTCAAATCTTCTTGTCAACCATAGGCCGACTTCTCCCTCACTCCTTCTCTACTTAATTTCTTTTCTCTTTGTTCTTACCTTTTCATCTCTAAACTGAACGCCCCATCTCAACACTGAACCTTTCTTCTTACTCGTCCAAATTTCATCAGTGCTTGTCATTTGCACAAAGCCGAATACTGTCACTCTGCCTATTGAGGATCTCTAGTCAACATCTACCCTTTCTTTCTTCTATTCCTTTGTTTTCATCGTTCATCTCCAATCCTTATAATCTCAAATCTTTGACTGTTAGCTGAGGGCTCAATAGGAATCTTTTCTCTTTGTCGAATACAATAGTAAGTGATGATGATTACTTTTAATGGTTTCGACATAGATGGTATTCCTCTTCTTTCTGTCAAAACTCCCTTTTCTTGCCTTGACTAATGGTTGGTTTGTTAGGGCTCTTCGAGGTGTGATTAAGGGCCAAGTGATTCGCAGTAGCCGACTGCCTACTTTAGGTTTTCCGATTAAGGTAAGTATTCGGGCAAGGGAATCTTGGGTAAGGTTGAATGTTAGGTCTTTGTTTAGGCATGTGTTGTCGTTGGGTTAGTATATGACTAACACTAGTATTAGATATTGTTAACTGATGAGATTACGTTGCGATCCAGATAAGCCACGAGGAGAGGGAAACGATCTTTAACCAAGCGATCTAAGAGAAGTATAGGCCGTTGTTTTCAGTTAAGTTAAGTGATGGTTAAATGATTTGGGAATAAGTGTTATGATCTTTAACAATGGAAAGCTAATTATATCTCTTAACTGATTATAGGTTCGTTGCGAAGGGATTTGTAGTACGCTTCATAAACCAGGTGTGTACACACACCACGTTAACCATGGATCGGCAAAAGTCGAAATCCTGAAATGCCAAAAAGTCAAAAGTTTGGCAATGGTAACCACACGGTTACACGAACGCTCATGTGGAAATATCGAAACAACGACAGAGGTCTGATGAGCGATCTCATGGACTTGGGTCGCTTTTGGCCAAATGGTCAAAATGGGCCCGATGGGCTCGTGGGCCTTACACGAACGAAATTCATGGATCGATGGGAAATAGCAAGCCGGGCATGTTGTCTACATGGCCAAGGATAGATTTGGACTCCGTGGGCCACAAAAGAGTGTGGGCCCCATTTGGGCCACATATTGGGCTTTGGGCCCTAGTGTGTTATTGATTGCTAAAAGTGACATAAGCCGCGCTGAATGACTATGGGCATAGTAATAGGCCGATTTGTGTACTTAGGCCCATAATGATAGATGACCGTTATGCCTCTAAAGGGAAAATTTACTAAGATTCCCCAACATGTTATATAATTGATTTGTATGCCATATATGAGATGTTGCATTCATGTGTTATTGTGTTGCATGAGGGATAGGATTATGGACTGGAGGAAGAATTTGATATGTGAGGGTCGCATGTTCACTTGACGACTATGGATTCATCGATGGCTCTTAAGCCTACTATGTGATTGACAACTCTATTGTAATATTGAGTAGTGCCGCAACTGGTGCTACAATAGGAGTGCAAGGATGGGTGGGTCGATTAAATCCCCACTGGAATGTAGGGTTGGAAGGGTTACAGAGTGCAAGGTTGGATGGGTTAATTGGGCATTTGCATATGTGCTATTGATTGTGATATAGGCTTAGGCCCAATTGAGGCTGTACACATTGAGTTTTCACAACCTCACCCCCTCTTTTGATTTTTTACGTGATCCTCAGTAGGCGGTTCGACGTATGGGAGGACTCAGAGGTGACCACACTGCGAGAAGTTTTAAACTTTAGTATTTTATTTTACATTATTTTTAATTACTTCTATTGGGTTTTGTTGTAATAAGGCCATTATCCGGTTTTGACTTGGTTTTGGATTTTATTTCGTTGGTTGCTCAACTTCTAAGTTTAATATTTGTTTTCTAAAAATGAAGATAACATTTTATGTTAACCAAATGTTTTCAATCAAAAGGAGTTTAATAAGTAAAATAGAAACTGAGGTTTTTCAAATAACAACTTAAGGTTTGATCAATCTTACAATGAAATATTTTCAATGTTTTCCATCATCATCAAACTGTATGACTCACCCTTCAATGTGACGCCGCCAAATTCGACCATAACGTCTGGGCTGGGTTTGGGGTGTTATCATCATACTCTCGCACTGAAACTCTTTTGCTCTCAAAACTCTTCTTTTTCTTCTTCGAAGTTTTCAAATGTTCCAGTGATAGAAAAAGGCAACTTGCGTTTGTTGATCATTGTGGAGGTGCTACTAATTTGATCACTATTATTGTTGTGTCCTGGGAGACATTCGACCAATGTTTCTCCAAGTGCCATAGGAGTAGTTGAATCTGTCTTAAGGAAACTATGTTTCATAGGCCTCAATGTTTCGTAAAATCTCTATTCTTCTTTATTTCAATTTTTATCACGGTTTTGTTTGTCTTTCGTATTTCAGAATTTAATTATAAATTTTTCAATTTACATTTTATTTATATAATATTTATTTATTTATATTTATCTATTTTAAGAAGAATATGTCAAGGAGAAGTTGGTCATCTTAAGAAAGGCATGGAATGTGTAAATTCCTAAAGCTATTTTTAATAAAGTGAGAATAGGTTTGCTTAGGTCTACAGAGAATCCCTTCAGAATGGTTTAAAAATCCTTTTTGATTGATGTAAGATTCTCAACCTGAACATTATTAAAGTTTTAGCATGCTTAATGATTGATGATTCATATAGTTAGGGGAGTATGTTGTTCATTAATAAAGTTCCATTATTTTTATTATGTATGGGCTTTTTTGTATTTCATTTGTTGTAGGGTTTTGTCAAAATGCCAAAGGAGAAGATTGTTAGAAACTTTGGCTGTTGAACTTTTCTATTGAGCTTCTAATGGCAACTTGAGTTTTAACAAACTTTTGTAACAAACAAAGTTGTAACAACCCATTTTTAGTGAAACCAGAACATTGATTTTGGGATCACAAATCTGGAGTCAAAAAATTTATTTTATTATTATTTTATTTCCTACGTCAAGACAGTAGTACAGTATAAAAATTTCGTTAAGAAATTTTACCTTTTACATGCTCCATTTAATAAAAAGTACCAAATCATGTAAAGTGCAAAAGTTGAGTTCTAGTAGCTAAAAGTATTAAATAGCTATAGATCCTTAAAGTAAGAGTCCTTATATGGTAATTAGACCATAATGAAGATAGTGAAATGTGATGGCTTGGCATTTGTGTAATTAATAATGTTTTTAAAGGTTAATTAAGTAAATTGGTAATTAATGATAAATTAAATAAAACCAAATTAAGCTTTCATCTTTTTCATTTTCATTCAACCGAAAACTAGAGAGAAAAGAAGCCATTTTTGAAGCTAGGTTGGGCCATGCTTGTCTTGCTTCATTAGGTATGCATTTTTTGTCCCTTTTTAAAGATTTTTATGCTTTTGGGATCGTTGTAGCTTAATCTAGTTAGCCCAGGGACTAATTTGTGAAATTGTTAAAATTAAAGTTTTACCATTAATGAATATACATGATTTTTTATGTTTGCTGATAGAAAATGGATAGTTGTTGGTAGATAAACAACTTTTGTAAATATATATTTGATGAAATTATCAATTAGGGATTAAATTGAAAAAGAGAAAATTTTACATGGTGAAATTGTGAAATAAATGAAATGTAGGGATTGCTAGGGATCTAATTGATATTCAGCCCGATGTGATGATGATCGTACCACAAAACTAAACTATTATCATGATAAAGGCAAGCGCACCTATCGGACAGTAGTATAGCTTATGGCAAGACCGAAATGTCGAACCTACAAGGACTAAAAGTACTAGTATTAACTCTCTTTTTCTTATCTAGCCTAAGAATAAAGGGGGTTTGTTTTAATTAAACTAATTCACTAACTAAGAGTTCACAAGAGTGAATTGGGAAAACTAACTTTGAGAAAACCGATGAGAAGGATAATACCCAAGGACTAGACTTCACTTATTACTTGACTCTGAATTAGACGATTTATTCACTTCACTTGATCCGTAGAAAACCCTAATTTATGTTAATATCTTTTTCGAGACTGAAAACAACTAGCTCTAGGTTGGTTAATTGAAATTTCTTTCTAATTAAAACCCCTATTGTCGCATTAACTCAATCTATGGATTTCCCTATTAGATTTGACTCTAATCCGGCAGATTTTCACCGTCCTATCTTTAGGATTGCAATCAACTCTGCTTAATTATGTTGGATCTACTCATAGGGACTTTTGCTCCACCGAATAAGCACATTCAACTTGAATTAATATCCCGAAATATTAAAACAAGAATTTATAACATAATTAAAAACAAATCTAATATTTATCATGTAATTCAGAAAATAATAAGATTCGTCTTACGTTTCATCCCCCTTAGGTATTTAGGGGTTTAGTTCATAATTGTGAAAGAAAATATCTTAGAAATTGGAAAACAACAAAACATAAGAATATTTAAAAACTTCAAAGGAAATTGAGGGGAGATCTTCAATCTTGATGGAGATCCTACTTCTAAGATGACTTTAACGACGTTCCTTGAGTAATTTTCTGCTTTCTACTCCGTGTGTCCCCTTTACTCCTCTCCTAGTGTAACAGCCTTATTTAGACCTTAATCGAAATGAGTGGTTGCGGGACCATTTAACCGATTCAAAATATTATTTTTATTATTTTATGATGTCATACAGCATGGTAGATTTATTGTTTAAAAGTTTCGTAAAGAAATTTTATCGTTTGGTTAGCTAATTCGATAAAAAGGACTAAATCTCATAAAGCGATAAATGTGAGTTCTATTGCATAAGTGGGTTAAATGATTATGGCTTTATTATTAGAAGGCCTTGAATTGATATTAGACCATTGCTTTAGTCAATGGGCATTAATGGACTTTAATTCATATGTTTTATATGTTTTAAACTGAGGTTAAATTAGTAAATTGATTAAAATGTTAATATTAATAAAACAAAACATACATTAAGTGTTGGTGTTCTTATTTTGCCAAAATTGAAGAGAAAATTTGGGGTTTTTGAGCTTTGAAACTTTCGGCCACTATTGTGCTTGATTAAGGTACGTATTATACTCAGTTCTTGATAATTTTTACATTTTTGAGATAATTGCTTTGTGTTCTATCATGCCCAAGCTTCAATTTTTAAAATTGATGATGTTTTTGAGTTATGCCATTGTTGAATGCTTGGTTGTTTTGATAAATAATGGTGGTTATTGATTGTTATTTAGTGATATACAAGTCTATTAAAGTGATTTTTAACAAAAATGTGAATTAGGGATTTAATTCAAAAAGATAGAAATTTTGTGGTTAAAAATTTGAATAACATGAAAATATAGGTTTATAAGGACTATAGGAATATTCGGCCATAGAGAATTTTTGATAAAAGTGTGTAATTTGTTATATTGTGTTTTCGGGACTAGATTATCAAATTATGAAAATACAAGGGCTATTTTGCAAAATGGCTAAAATACATGTCTTTGGACTAGATTGAATGTGTTGTTGAATAATTGAGTTAAATTTGATTAATATAGATCAAGATAAATAATCAGGGGAAATGGAAGGTAGACGAATAGGTTTTGGATATACGAGCTAAATCGAGGTAAGTTCATATAATTAGAATTGAATTATATTTATTATTGAAATAATTGAATTACATATTTTGTGAATGTATATATGAAATAATGGATTGGAATACCTATTGGTTACATGATTATATCGAATACCGAGTCTCGTTTAAACAGTAGAAAGTCGTAGGATACAAGTGACATGTCACTAGGGGTACAGGTTGGTTGAGCTCGTGCATTCGTTGCGGACTCTCTAGAGCTCATGAGCTTACATGATCTGCCTTCGGACTTACTGTTTATCCTTTGGGATTACATGATTAGCCTTCGAGCTTACCGTTCATCCTTCGGGCTTACTGTTCATCCTTCGGGATTACATGTTCAGCCTTCGGGCTCATCGTTACCGGCTCAGGAGGAGCATATCGTAAATGGCTCAAAAGAGTATACATGATGAATTGATGGATTTACAGGTTTACATATATACACTGTGTGTGTATCACCTGAGTATCCCTCGATGTTTCCAAAGGTTCAATAGGCAATTTACCGATAAGTAATATATGAAATACATGTTATAAGTGTTACAAGAAGTACATGTTCTATATGAGATTATTTGTTAAATGAGATACAAACTACATGGACTATATGCCACAAATACATGTTTATATGGCACATGTTACAAGAGATACAAGATGCATATGATATATTTGATACATGAACTACATGAATTACATGTTACAAGTATATGTTTACTAGTTATATGTTACATGATTTATGTGTTATATGGGACATTGATATGTATAGATAAATGGTTACATGGTTGTATGAGTATATGCTATATGAGAATATGATAAATGAATGAATTGATACATGAAGTATGGTTATATGAATGTTACATGTTTATTTCATCTTTGGATTGGGTGAATTCATAGTGTTTATATGATTAACATGGTTGTGATGGTTGAATAGGCATTGAGGACATATAAATTGGATTAATAATGTTATTTTACGCTTTTAAATGTCGATTCGGTAAGTTAATTTCTATATTATACGGGCTTACTAAGCTTTTAAAACTTACATCATTTATTTTCCTGTGTTTTATAGATTCGAAAGCTAGCTCGATTTCAGACAAGTCGGAGATTGCAATCACACTATCCAAGCAAGCTTTTGGTACTTTTGGATCCTTTTAAATGTGGTAAATATGGCATGTATAGGCTAGTTTATAAGTTAATGTTTATGACTATCTACGTGCTAATGAGTGTGGTATTTTTGTTATATGCCCAAGCTATGTGATATGGCTTGGTTTCAAAATGGTTAAATTAATATGTAAGTTTCTTATGATATGTTTACTTGTGGTAAATATGTGATTGAGGTTTTGGTATAGTTGAATGTTTGATGGTTGGTAGTTGATTAATGCTTGTGGTAAATGACCATATTTTGGATGAATGATACATGATATATGTGATGATATATGTGATTAGTTGATAAGTTTTATATGACATTGAATTAGTAAGTTGAAATAGATATGGAATTAGCTCTTTTGGTACATGTTTGGTTGATGCAAAAATGGCATGATATTGGTTGATTATTAGTCGGAATAAATGTGCTTGTTATTGGCTAAATTGGTTGTTCAATTGGTATATGAATTGTTGTAAAATATTGCTTGTAGGTTCATGAACAAATAGGGTGTGAAAATGGCTTGTACCAAGTCTATTTCGTGTCACATGGCCAGAGCACACGGGCGTGTGACTCGACCGTGTGACCCTTGTATTGTAGTTGAATTGGTCAGGATGCCACATCGGCTAGACACACGGCCGTGTCTTGTACCCATAGGTGTAAGTCAGTAGTTTCATAATTTTCACACGGCCTAGACACACGGGCGTGTCTTATGGCCTTGGGCACGAGTCAATATGTATGCCCTATTTTCACAAGGCTTGGACACATGGGCGTGTCTGGTAGCCGTGTGAGGAACACAGTTTGGGCACACGGCCGTGTGGCCTTATTCCGAAAATGTTCTTAAGTTTTCTCATATCTTTTATATGTTATCACTTTAGTCCCTGATATATGAATGAAGCTTTATATGTCTGTTTTAAGAATGCTATGTATATATATGATTATTATTGTTGATATGAATTGATGTTTGATGAAAAGTTTAAAGTTTTACTGTTTCAGTTTGAGTTACAAGTCTGGTAATAACCTTTACCTATTCCGGCAACGGTTATGGGATAAGGGTGTTACACCTAGGGTGTTTAAATAGACTTTGGAATGCCTAAAATACCTAAAAATTAGCTTTTTCCTAGTAGAATTGAAATAGGGCTCGAAAGGGACACGGGCATGTGATCTGCAAGTGTGAAGGTGCCTAGGCTGTGTGCAATACTAACTTGGTTAATCGTCGACATGGCCGTGACACACGAGCGTGTGGCCAGCCCGTGTGTCACACGCGGGTGTGTGATGTACCTGTGTGGACGCTTCTAGGTCGTGTTGAATGCTGATTTTGGCCTATTTTGTCCGTTTTTGGCTCGTTTCTTGCTCTTTTCACTTTCCAATGCTCACCAAAGTATAAAACATGAAATGAAAGGATTAGGAGCATCAAATTCATTAGATTATAAGGAAAATCATCCAAAAATACACCAAGCATAGGATAAAAATCTGTTGTATTTATGGTTTATCAAATATCCCCACACTAAAGCAGTTGCTTGTTATCAAGCAAAATCCTCAACTCACAATTAAAATTAGTTCTTCTCAACTTATAATCCATATCAATAATATTTTGAAAAAATCTACAAGTAATCATAAATTGAAAATTTAACTAAAAGATCATCATAGTCTCAAACAATCCAAGTAGGGCATTTTACCATGAAAACATAGGTACTTCCCTTCATCTAAGTAGTCACCTTTAATTCAAAATTACATAGAGTTGACATCCTCACAAAAGATTCACTCAAATCACTCACGGTGTTTAAGGTTTAAGCACTCAATTGTCAAATATGAAAAATTATTACCATAACCTTGCATGAAAATGAAATCTCCACTACTATAAATTGAGATGATACACCAATCAAAAGGTCTTTGAAGGGTTGTAACGGGGCTTTGGTTAGGGGTGTGGACATAAGCTGAAAAAGAGGGTTAGAATTAAGATTGAACTGAATAATTACCTAACTAGAAAAATAAATAAAACTGGGAAATTGCATCACTAGATAGATAATCATAAAATTGAGCTCCTCCTTATGGATTACATTGTTCAAGCTCAAGTGCTATATCAATTTGTAATAATAAACTAAATGATAATTTAACAACTGAAATAACTTTGTATTTTTTTATACATAATTAAGTTAGAAAGAAAACATAGCTAGGTAGTTTATTCAAATCAAATCTCGACAAGGCATGGATCAAATTAATTAAGGGGATTTCAACAATAATAGGTTAGGGTTTACTATTAAGGGAGAATTAAGAAATGGTCTATTAGGCTCAAAGGGGTTCACTAAGGGTTAATTATGAAGGTGGGCTTTTTATGGAGTAAGTGGGTTAAATCCTAAGTGCCTTAATCATCTCAGTATATTAAACCAATGGTGTGGTCTTGACATGTATAATCGAAGCAAGTTCTAGAATAACAAATCAATATTGACACACTCATAGGCAACAATAAAAGTGAGCAAGAAAGAATATATGCTCTCTAAAGGCTCAAGATCTCACAAAAATTATGGCTTTTGATGCCAATCCTGTGAGTTTGAAATTTCAACATAATTCCTAAATTTTGGGAAACAACCTAGAAAAATTTTAATTCTTAAAAATCAACTTATCATGCTTGACTCTCTAATGTCTTAAAGTTTAAAAAATCAATGCATAAATACCTATGATTTAATTCAAGACATATCAATAAAAATTATAAATCAATCAAAATTTCTTTCTAATAGTAATATGAGAAAGTTACTTGAAAACAAGGCAAAAATTAGGGATTTTAAAAAACCTCCTCACACTTAAGATGTATGTTGTCCTCAATGTACAAAGATAGATAAAAACATAGAAGCATAATATCATAAGAGAATGATAGAAGTGAAACTGCCCTAAATTTATATGTAATCCGTGGAATTTCAGAAGTGGAGTTATTATTTCTAAGGTGCATGTGTAGCTAGGCAGAGGTGAAGGTGGGAGAGAATACTCCAGTGGTGGTAGAGGGTGAGGTTCCACAATCATGGCACCAAATGAGGATATTATCATGGTGTTCGGTGTCGTGGTGGCTATGGTCATGGTCGAGCAAGACATGGCAGTCGTGGAGTATCTTTCCCCAGTGGATTATTATAGTTGTATAGTCCTTCGTATCCCCGAGCAACTTGAACCTTTTGAAACTGCGAAATCCTCAATAATGTTTTAGGGAGGGATAGTAATGGGATTATCATGGTTACTCATTAGAAACAACCATAAAAAGAAATTTCAAAATATGCTAATGTAGGTTTTGGAGCACATAAAATAAAAATAAAAATAAAAATAAATATAAAGATAAAAATAAAAAAAAAAGGAAAAGGAAAAGAAAAACAAAAGAAAATATAACTGGACTCAAACGTCCTCATCGGCAGATGGATTGTGAGGTGGTGGTGGTGGAGGCGAAATGTGGAAGTGTTGGGAAATCTGCTACAGAGTCTCCTCAATACTGTCGAATCAGTGAGTAGTGCTATCAAATTGTTGGGTACAATACTGCTCGAAGCGTGTGAACCGCTCAGAAAGATCGGTCAGTGTTTCATGTCGGTGACTCTAAGGTGGTGGCGGTGGTGGATCCTCGTTAAAGGGAGGGATATCATCAGTCATATCCTCGGGGTCATCCTAATCGGTGGATCGAGATAACCAGTATTGAGGAGGGTCGAACCCACAATGATGCTCTATCATCCTCATATGGAGTATACTCGAGATGCCCTATGGAGACATCTAGCCAATGAGTGTGAGTGATGAAGACTGTGCCACTGTGTTTAGGAGGCCAAAGTGTCTCACGAGGCGTGTCACATAAGGGCCAATACAGATGGCTCCCTTTTCATGACGCTCAGTTTGATGGCGGATAGCGAGGGCAATGAAATATGCCAAGTCGAAAATGTGCCCTTGTGCCATGCTCCATAAGAAATAAGCATCGTGAGTATTGACGACGCTGGTGCTCTCTCTCTGACCAGTTAAGGTATAGGCTATAGGGCGTGGAGGGATCTTAAAGCTGGAGAGAGAGACGAAACCTTCGAGCGACTAGATCATAGATTGCTGTACTTAGTTGAAGCTCTACCCAACAAAAGGATGGTGGGCGATGAATGCGGCAGTGGAGGTGAAGGAAGTTGTCATCCTCCATAAATTCCTCAATAAATAGCCCTAGAGCGATATCCAATTTTGGGACACTTAGTTGGCATACTAAGCCGCCTAGACAGAATTGGACTGTGCCTGGGTCATCGAACTTTGACATGATGTCTGTAGCTGAAATGTCGAGCAAAGCTCCAAAGTGATCTCCATATACGTCGGCTCGATGATGTCAAAGAATCTGTCCCGTAGGGCTGTTGCCAGAAGGGCCCGAACTGAATCAGCTAATTGGACATGCTCTAATTCGGCCTAATCGGTGCACTGGCCTATGCCAAGGGGTCTTGCTCGAAGAATCTAAAATAGCTCCTCTTGGGGTCCCGGTGCAAATTGCAGATATGGATGGCGTATCTCGGTGGTTGCACTTGAGGAGGTAGCCCCAAGTCCCTTTCGCTTTTTCAAAGTAGGGGCAGTGGTCTTTTTTCTTGTGTTCGGCATTAATGTTCCTGAAAATGAAGAAGACGAGACTTGTACTAAAAATAAGAACTAGAATATAATTATGCAAACATGAGTCAAAATGCGCCAACACTAAATCGCCCTAAGACAAATCTAATCCTATCAACGGTATGGACACTGAATTAGATAGCCAACAAAACGCAATTCCATGATGGAATTATTGGCAATGCAAATTAGGTTTTAAAATGGCACGAAATAATAACAATGACCCTAAAGAATATGACCGAAATAAAGGTAAGAGGTAGAAAACAGTGTGGAATTACTAAGTATAGCATAGAGAATGTATCGAGAGAACTCAAATGGTAGAAAATCAAATACTAGAAATATATAACCACAAATCATGATGAATAGGATAAAATTTAGTGTATCATAGTAGTCCTAGAAGAATCAACACTTAAGAAACAGTAAATAATGAAAATAAATGAGAAACAATGAGATGAAAAATATCATAAAATAAAATGGAAAAAGGGTTTGGGATAGACACGACTGATGGTGGAGGGCGTGGTGGTCAGGTTGTCGAACGGTGATGATAAGTGTTTCAAGTTTAAACACGGCCTATTACACGCCCGTGTGACGTACACCGTGTTGTCCACACGGTCGTCTCGCATGGCCGTGGGGTTTTATTGCATATCGTGCCTCTGTTGATTTTGGGGAATTTCAAGTCCAATTTTAGCATGGCATAGGACATGCCCGTGTGTCTCGCACGGTCACACCACATGGCCGTGGGATTTTGTCTTAGCCCGTGTGCTATCCTGACTTTTAGGAAAATTAGATCCTGCCTTCACACGGCCAGGGACATGCCCGTGTGTCCAGGCCATATGGGTCATTGTCAAATTTCTTAAATTTTCAACACTAAGTCACATGGTCCAAACATGCCCATGTACTCATTCCATGGTGGGCACAAGGCCAAGGGCATGCCAGTGTGCCAGGCCGTGTGGAGAAGACAACCTACATTTTGTAATTTAATTAGTTTCTGTTAAAATATTAAACCAAAAATAGGAAAATTAGTGAAGTCAGTGCTCGGGTTGCCTACCGAGAAGCGCTTATTTAGAGTCTAAGCTCTAAAATACCTTGTTTGCACCTTTACGAGGGTTGGAGGAGCTAAAGCTCCTCTTTGTCATTTTTAAAATCCTCACCATTATAAAGTTTAAGACAATGACCGTTTACTTTGAAAGTGCCGTGGTTCGGATGTGTTACCTTTACTGTGCTGTATAGAAAGATGGTTTGAACTATGAACGGACCTGACCATCTTGATTTCAACTTTCCAGGGAATAATTTGAGTGTTGAGTTGTATAACAAGATAAGATCTTCGACTTCAAATTGCTTTGGTTGTTTTAAACGAGCATCATGGCGTCACTTTGTTACTTCCTTATATAATCATGAGTTCTCGTATGCATTAGCTCACCACTCATCTAACTCGTTCGACTATATTAGTCTCTTCTCACCTACAAGTTTGAGATGAAAGTTAAGAAATTTTATAGCCCAAAAAGCCTTATGTTCTAGTTCAAATGGTAGATGACAACTTTTCCCATAAACAAGTTTATAAGGTGATGTTCCTATGGGAGTTTTAAAAGCAGTTCTATATGCCCATAAAGCATTATCTACTTTTACTACCCAATCTTTCCTATTTGATTCTACGGTCTTTTTTAGGATACATTTAAGCTCTGTATTGGCTACTTCGACTTGTCCACTAGTTTGAGGATGGTAAGGGGTAGCTATTCTGTGGTGCACTTTATATTTCTTAAAAACTTTATTGAACGAACCATTACAAAAATGAGTACCCCTATCACTAATAATTGCCCTGGGTCTTCCAAATCGAGAGAAAATCTTCTTAAGGAACCTTACTAACACTCTAGCATCATTAGTAGGTAAAGCTTGGGCTTCTACCCATTTAGACATATAATCAACTGCTACTAAGATGTATTTATTTCCAAATGAATTAGGGAATGGACAAATAAAATCAGTGCCCTATACGTTGAATATTTCACAAGACATCATATATGTTTGAGTCATTTCATCGCGTTTGGAGATATTACATGTTCTTTGACATTTATCATAAGAAGCAACATACTTGTTGGCGTTCTTAAACAGTGTGGGCCAATAGAAACCTGATTCGAGTGTTTTATGTGCTGTTCTAGTCCCACTGTAATATCCTCCGGTTGGTCCTAAATAGCAGTGTTCCAAGATTTTAACAGCTTCTAACTTCGTAACGCATCTTCGATTGACTTGATCTTCACTTATATGAAAAAGAAATGGATATTCCCAAAAGTAGTTTTTCACATTGGTAAAGAATCGCTTCTTCTGCTGATGTGTCAACCCTTTTGGTAAGATGTTAGCTAATAAGTAATTCACAATGTCTGCAAACCAAGGTACCTTAGAATCAGATACAACAAAAAGTTGTTCTTCAGGGAACGAGTCATTTATCTTAGCTTTATCAAGTTCCTTGAGATGTGGATTCTCAAGCCTAGAAAGGTGATCAGTCACAAGGTTTTTAGCTCCTTTCTTATCCTGTATTTCCAAATCGAACTCCTACAATAATAAAATCCACCTTATGAGTCGAGGCTTTATGTCAGATTTAGTTAAAAGATAGTGAAGGGTAGAGTGGTCAGTATAAACAATAACTTTAGGCAAAATTAGATATGGTCTAAATTTATCGAATGCAAAAACCACAGCTAGCAATTCTTTTTCCGTAGTGGTGTAATTTTCTTGTGCGGCCATCAAAGTCTTGCTAACATAGTATATTGGTTGGAAATGCTTATCTCTTCGCTGTCCAAGAACTGCATCTACTGCAAAATCAATCGCATCACACATTAGCCCAAAAGGTAAATTCCAATCTGGTGCAACTATAATTGTAGCATTAGTTAACTGTTCCTTTAGAATATTAAATGCTTCTAAACATTCCTGATCAAAATTGAAAGTTACATCTTTTTCTATTAATTTAGTTAAAGGCTTAGCTATTTTAGAAAAATCTTTAATAAATTTTCTGTAGAAACCAGCATGTTCTAAAAAGCTTATAATAGCCTTAATTGAAATAGGGGGAGGTATTTTACTTTATCAACCTCTATCCCTTTACTAGATATTTTATGTCCTAACACAATACCTTCACAAACCGTAAAGTGGCATTTTTCTCAATTAAGAAAAAGGTTCGTTTCTTCACATCTTATTAAAACTCGTTCTAAATTTTTAAGGCAAAGATGGAAAGAGTTATTGGATACCAAGAAGTCGTCCATAAATACCTCTATAATGTCTTCCATAGGTTTGTCAAAAATGGCTAACATGCAACACTGAAAAGTAGCAGGAGCATTACATAATCCAAAAGGTATTCTACGATAAGCAAACATACCATATGGACATGTATATGTCATCTTCTCCTGATCTTCAAGAGCTATCAGGATTTGGAAGTATCCAGAGAGTCCATCTAGGAAACAGTAGTACATATATCCTGACAGTCTTTCCAACATTTGATCAATAAAAGGTAAGGGAAAGTGGTCTTTTCTAGTGGTGTCGTTCAATTTTCTATAGTCCATGCACAATTTTCATCCTGTGACTATTCTTGTAGGGATCAATTCATTCTTCTCATTAGTAACGACAGTCATGCCTCCCTTCTTAGGAACAACCTGCACAGTGCTTACCCAAGTACTGTCAGAAATAGGATATATAACTCCAACATCTAGAATTTTAATTACCTCATCCTTGAAAACTTCCTTTATGTTAGGGTTCAGTCGTCTTTGAGCTTGCATGCATGGTTTGTATTCATCCTCTATCAAATTTTTCTGGGTGCAATAAGAGGGGCTGATCCCTTTAATGTTAGAAATTTTCGAAGCTATGGCCCTTTTATGTTCTTTTAATACTTGGAGCGATTCTTCTTTTCCTTTAGTTTGTAATTTCGAAGCAATAATTACTGGTAGTGTGGAGTTGTTTTCCTAAGAATGCATATTCCAAGTAATTGGGTAATTACTTCAGTTTTAATTTGGAAGGTTCTTCAATAGAGGATTTTTGTCTACGTTCATCATTTACCTCAATACCGTCATATTTTATTTATCTTGAAGAAGGTTTGTTAGAATTCAAATTAATTTTTACCTTCTCGATCTCAGTGGTGACTTCATCCACCTCCCCACCTTAGACGAGACACAGTTCCAGTGCGTCTTCAAGAGCGATTTCTTAAAAAAATGTTGAATAGAATAATCAATAGAATAAATAAAATAACAGAAATCATATTATTCTCTAGAAAATTGCATGGCATCATATATTTTGAAAATAATTTCTTCATCACCCACCGTTAACACAAGTTTACCATCCCCCACATCAATAACAGCCCTAGCAGTGGCTAAAAATATGCGTCTTAGGATTAAAGGCACCTCAACATCCTCATCCATGTTAAGCACAACAAAATCAACTAGGAATATGAATTTCTCTACTTTAACTAGCACATCTTCAATGATTCCCCTAGGATATTTAACTGATCTATCAGCTAATTGAATACTCATCCTAGTGGGTTTTAGTTCCCCAAGACCTAGTTGCTTGAACATCTTATAAGGCATCAAATTAATACTGGCACCTAAATCAGCTAATGCCTTTTCAATATTTAAACTAACAATTAGACAGGGAATAGTAAAACTTCTTGGATCTTTTAGTTTGGTTAGCAGTTTATTCTGGAGGATAGCTGAGCATTCCTCGTTGAGTTCTACTTTAGATAGCTCTTCAAACTTCCTTTTGTTCGTTAGAAGTTCCTTCAAAAGTTTTGCATACGTGGGCATCTACGAAATAGCTTCAACAAAAGGTAAGTTGATATGTAACTCTTTAAAAAGTTCAAGAAATTTACTGAATTGTGCATCCATGCGATCTTTCATCAACTTTACTGGATATGGGATGGGTGGTTTGTTTTCCTTCAGTACCGGTATGACATTTTCTTTGGGTTTGGCCTCCTCGTTTTTTTCCTTGTCAGATTCTTGCGGCAACTTCTTTTCAGGTTCAATTAATACTTTCCCATTCCTTAATGTAACTACTTTCACATGTTCTGTAACAACTCGAATTAGAGGCTAGTCAGAATAGTGGTTTCGTAACCACAAATCCAAAGTGAGAATTTTTAATTATGTGAATTTTTGATGATATCTGCTTGATTGAATATTAGTGTTAAAATATTGTTTGAAAATTTTACTGTATTGATGCTAAATTGCTCGGTAAGGACTAAATTGAGAAAAGTGCAAAATGTGCCTATTAGTTGATAATTGGACTTGATTGAATTGAGACATGAAATAGGAAGCTTTTATGTAGCAATAAGACCAATAGTGAGTGTTATGGACAATTATGGGCATGCATGGAAAATATCTAAGTAATAGATGGAAGGGTATTTTTGTCAAATGTGAGTAAAAGACAAAATAAGATGAATAAAACATCATCTTCTCCATGGAAAAGTCCCCATGTTCAACCAAAAATCCCTACCTCCATAGCCAAGGGTTTCAAAAATTTTCAAGCTTCCATGTAAGTGCAAATTGGTCCCTTTTTCAATTATTTTTGCATTTTTGGACTCCTTGAAGCTTTTATTTCATTATTCTACCATTAATTTGATGTGAAATTGGGGTTTAAAAATATACCCATTTGTGATATGAGTTTGATTAGCTCATTAATGGTAGATAATGAAGGATTATTGTGTTGTATATGTGTTTTAATGGATGAAATTGAATGAAAGTTCATATAGAGGGACTAATTTGTAAAGATTACAAATTGTCCCTAAATGTATGGAATAATGAATATTTGAGTGTTATATTTGTAAAAATGGGCTTAATAAGCCTATGGAATAAAGAAAATGAAATTTTGATGTCTAAGGACTAATTTGTAATTATTGTAAAGTTGAGGGGTAAAATTGGAAATTTGCCCCAAATGTGAACTGTGACCGTATTGAAATAGATAAATGATATTTGTGTTATACGTGTTAATTTAGATCAAGAACGGTTTGAAAGAGCCCGTGAACGGGAAAAAGAGAAAGCCGTCGACTAATTTCGAAAATTAGTCATTTTTGGCAATCCAGGTAAGTTATATGTAATTCTAGCGAATTCGATTAGTTCTGTTAGAAATATGATGATACATGGATAATTGCTCTGTGAGATGACTGAATGTATGGAAAATCGTGTTGACTGTAAATTCTGATTGATCATTATATGTGCTTCTGAAACTACCGATTTATGTATTATCTGTAAATCCTGATTGAGCAAGTAGGAATAGACATAGATATCGGTGACATGTCACTTGAGGCCTACTGTTCTGACTGTTATTGTTACCCGAGTGTTAGGTAGTCTTGCATGTGTTGCAGACACCTGTCAGCTTGTGTGAGCAGGCCCATGGTTAACTTCTGTACTGTTACTGATTGTAGCTTCGGCTACTGCACTAATTGTAGCTTCGGCTACCGCACTAATTGTAGCTTTGGCTGCCCTACTGTTAGTGGCTTTGGCTACTTCATGGCTTCGCCATGTCTGTATGGCACTTATGTGCTAACCTTTGCATATCTGTTCATATTCCGAAATTGCTCAATGGGAATTAGATTAACTGTATTGTGATGAAGTGATTGTACAGGTGAACTAAAAATGGTACGGTATACTGAGAATGTTATTGCTAAGCATGCTCATGGTTGGTATGTGGAATGAGCACAAAGAGCAAGCTAGTTGTATAATGATATGTGATAGCATCTATGATGCTAATTTAATGATATATTGAACTGTTTCATTGCTATGAATTTCGTATAACTTACTAAGCTATTGTAGCTTACCCTCCCTTTTTCCATCCTCTGTAGATATTGAGCTTGTTAGATCGGGATTGTAAGTTGGAGCCACGCAACACACTATCAAGCTTCTTTTGGTATATTTGATATTTCAACTGTAATATATGGCATGTATAGAACAATTGGTGGTTGTAATTGGCTATTTTTGGTATGCCAAAGTTACATTACTCATACAATATTTTGTAAGTCATGTTATGAATGAAGTCCTTTTTAGTAAAATTTCTCTTAAACTGGTTGGTTTTGATTATGCATGTGTTTGAATGTGTTTTAGGGAGGCCAAGGTTTGGTATATAGCTTGACACGGCCTGCACGACAGGGCACACGGGCGTGTGTCATGACCGTGTGGGATTTGGTAGAATGCTCTACGGGTACATGGCACAGGCGTGCCTAGACCGTGGGTGATACACTGCTAGACCCCACGGGCATGCCTCTGGATCGTGCCTCCTCTGCACCTTGATTTAAATTTTAATGTACCATACGGGCAAGAGACATGGCCGTGTGTCTCAACCGTGTAGGGTACACAGCCTCCAAACAGTCGTGTGGAGCAGTCGTGGCTTAATGGACAGTCTTGTCCACGGTTGCCAAGCATGGGCGTGTAAAGACCACACGGTCTATCAACATGGCCGTGTCAATAGTCACACGGGCGTGTGACGGTGTTTTAAAGTGAAAATTTTTCTGAGTGTCCGGTAATGATAGGATTCGAATCCTAACCATCTGTAGTGTCCGTAATGGGTTTGAGAACCTTTGATAAAGGTAATTCTGAAGTGAAGTGCATGCAAATCTCTAACTATCCTTGAATAAAGTCTGTAAGTTTTATTCTGAATCTGGTAACGCTCATTACCCGACTCCGGTGATAGTTTCGGGTAAGGGGTTTTACATGTTCCGTAGGATTTGGTTCAGTATTACTAGGTAGGCTACCTTGTGGTCTATTGGAAATCATCTTGGCAAGTTGACCAATTTGAGTCTCGAGTCCTTGAATTGATGCTTGCTGATTTTTAAGTACTGTTTCGGTATTTTGAAAATTAGTTTCTGACACTGATATAATTTTTTCCAACATCTCTTTAAGGTTTGGTTTCTTTTCTTGCCGGAAGGGTTATTCCTGAAATCCCGGAGGGGGTGGTGGCCTTTGATTCCCTTGGCCTCCCCATGAAAAGTTTGGGTGATTTCTTCAACCTACATTGTAAGTATTACTGTATGGATTGTTTTGCGGTCTAGAGTTATTACCCATATAATTCATCTGTTCAGTTTCGAGGCCATATCCATAAGGCGAGTGCTTAGGGTTGCTCATTGTAACGCCCTGATTTTTGGGATTTTTCAGGTTTTGTGAATTTTAGTGAAGTTTTAAAATTTTGGTGTTCTGAAGGTTGAAAATGTATGTACATGCGTTAGTGGGCCTTTAGAAGGCCCAAGCTTAAGTTAAAACCCAGTAAAATATTAAGTTGGATTTTCAAGTGAAAGGGGACTTGGTTAAGTGGGCCTTTAAGAAAAACCATGTAAAATATGTCACAAAGGGAGCCTTGGTAGAGTGGCAAGGTGGCGCCACTAAGCTCCTAAAAAAGTGGCGCCTAAGTGGGTATTCAAGGACAAGGGTTTGAGTTGCAAGGTAAGCGTAGTGTTCTTTTTAATTTTTAAGCATGTGCCGGGCATGTGACTATTTTAAGTAGGAATTTCAGCAAGGGCTTTTAGGGACTTGGGCCGATTACTCAAGTGTGATATTAAGGTTATATCTTTTTCTATTTTCTATCATAAGAATTAGGGTTAGCCACCTTAGGAATTATTTCTCTCTTCTACTATCAGAAAAGCCGAAATTTGCCTACCTAGGAAGCTCATAGCCGAATTCTTTCTCTCCACCTCTACCATTACTTTTCTTCACTTTTCTTCTTCCTCTTTGATTCATTCCTTAGCCGAAACCCCCTCATTCCCTCATTCATGTTCTCTTTTGATCACACCCTCCATAAAATCACCATAATCAATTTCCTTAAAAAGCCGAAATCCCGAAAAGAACTCACCTTTGTGCCGAATTTCCTAAGCCAAGATTCCTCAACTTTCTTTCGTTTTTTTGGCCAAATCTCACTCCTTCTACACTCTAAATCCCTATCAACAACACCTATACTAAACTCCCCACACCGAATCATCTTCTTCCTTACCTTTCTAAAAGCCGAAATCACCATTGGTTTAGGGAGATAGCCGAAAATCTCAGATCTCAGAGATAAGGGTTCTACGAACGTTTAAGGGTTAGATCTACTTCAGATCTGAGTTAGAGGCAAGGTAAAAGCAGTGGTAAGTGGTTATCAACTCAGATCTTTAAGATATTTCATACTTTGGAAAAGCTAAAAGTCCCTAAAGTTAGGGAGGTTGTCGATTTAGTCTATTAGTGATTTAAAGTAGTATTTTGGTTCTTTTTGGATGTTAGTTAGCAAGGAAGGTGATCAAGCAAGGAGAGGAAGGCATCAGTATCATCAGATCTAGATCTAGTGCATCTAAATTGACCGAGGTAAGTTTTCATGGCCATTAAGGGTGTGGCCGAATGTGGTAAGGGATTTTGGTTGTAGTTTTTCATAGATCTACTAATTAATCACTTAGATAATGGATTGTAGGAACGGGCGCATAGGAAATCTCGTCAGTGGAACTGCAAAATAGGGGTGTGTTTCGAACACCCTTCAATGCTCAAATCGGCAGAAGTCAAAAAGTCGAAATGTCGAAATTCTGGCATTTTGAGAGCTTGTGAACGTGCGAACGCTCTTAAGTTGGTAGGAGAAGGTTGGTTTTGGAATCGGTACTGTCAGGCAGGTTGACCACGAAATTTTGGGCGCCACGGTAAGTTGAGCCTCGGTGGGCCTAATATGGGCCCAATGGGCAATTTGGGCCCAGTTGGGTAAAAATAGGTTTAAAGGCAATAATATGGATTACAGGTGTAAAAACTGTTAAAACAAGATAATGGATTGGAAATTGAGGCTTAAATGGGCCTAATGGGCTAAAATGGCATGGTAGAGCCCATTAGGGGTTTTAGGCCTAAGTACTAAAACTGATAAACTGAATTAAATGAGTTTCTGTAACAACCACTGTAATAGTAGAGGCTGTAATAATAATAAAAACTGTAATAAGAGAACAAAATTACTGAAATACCCTTAGGGTGAGAAATTACTGATTTACCCCTAAGTATAAAATTACCATTATACCCCTAGGGCTAAAATCGACTGTACTGCTTGATATGACTGTTACTGTTACTGCATACCATGATATGTATCTGTTGCATGGGTTGGGTTTTATATTGGAGGAAGTGTGAGTGGCACTGCCACGTTACTGAAAGGGGTTATCCTCGTACTGTTTCTGAAAGGGGCTTTGCCTCGTATACTGTTTATTCGAGCAGCCATGCTACGACTGTGGTGTGTGGGCTGGGTGGGTCGAGTTATTCCCCATATGGTGTGTTGGCTGGTACGGGTGGTGCGTAGCGGTTGCTGGGTTGAGTAGTCTCCCCAATTGGGTTGCATTCATACTGTTATACTGTACTGTACTGTACTGTGATGGGCCTATGGGCCAAATTGTTATCTGAATAGGCCTTCGGCCCAGTATCTATTATAGGGCTTTGGCCCAATATCTGTAATCTGGATAGGGTTTCAGCCCAGTATCTGACTGAGACTGGTTAGGGCTCAGGCCCAGTGGGCTCGAGCCGATGTGGGCTTTGGATGGGTTCTGCACACACTGAGTTTTCCCAAACTCACCCTTCTCTTTCCATCCTTGCAGGTGAGCCCTAGATCGTGACTTGGTTGATGGGAGGGATTCAGAGTGGCCACGAGGACTGAGTACGGTTTAAATAAGTTTTACTACTTTAAATTTCTAATTATCGATTTCTACTTTTAAATTTGTTAATGGGTTGTAATAAGGCCACTATGACTGTTTTTATTTGGGATTTTCAACTGTTTTATTTCAACCACAACTACACACCATTTTTCGAAAATTTAACAAATGTTTTCTTAACCAACCTGACAATACAAATGGCTAAGTAGGATAATAAGGTTAAAATGAATCGCTTATCAAATGGAATAGAGATTAAGTTGAATAATTATTAAAACGGGAATTTCCAAAAAAACAAGCATTGCTTTTCAAAACTCACCACCGGACTTAGTAAATAGGGCGGCGTAGGATAGTCTAGGTGATGTAGCACTCTGGACATGGCCATAACGTCTGGGCCGGGTTCGGGGTGTTACACTCATACCACCTACACTTGAGTCACATTGCATCACTAGATGTACCTGTGTAGAACCATACAAACCATCAATTTTTTTATTTAAAAGTTCTTCTAGGTTAGAAAGCATAGTGACTGCGCTAATATTAAAAACACCGACAGTTTTTGTCGGCTTTGTCCTCATGACTTGCCACTGATAATTATTCAGTGACATCTTTTCTATGAACTCATAAGCCTTTTTAGGTGTTTTATTGTTTATTGTTCCACCGGCAGCTGTATCTATCATTTGCCTCGTTGAGGGATTGAAACCATTGTGGAAAGTCTGAACCTGAAGCCATAAGGGTAACCTATGGTAAGGGCACCTTCTCAATAAGTCCTTGTATCCCTCCCATGCATCATAAAGCATTTCTAAATCCATCTGCACAAAAGAAGAGATATCATTCCTCAACTTCGTCGTTTTAGCCGGCGGAAAATATTTTAAAAGAAATTTTTCGGTCATTTGTTCCCAAGTAGTAATGGACCCTCGTGGTAGAGAGTTCAACCACTGTTTAGCCTTATTCCTTAGTGAAAAGGGAAACAACTGAAGACGAATGGCATCATCAGAAACACCATTAATTTTAAACGTATAGCAGAATTCTAGAAAGTTCATTAAATGTGTGTTGGGGTCCTCGTCCTGCAAAACATCAAACTGAACAAACTGTTGTATCGTTTGAATAGTGTTAGGCTTCAGTTAAAAATTATTTGAAGCAACAGCAGGTCTAACAATACTCGATTCAGTATCAGCTAAATTAGGCTTAGCATAATCATACATAGTGTAAGGAGCAGGATTCTAATTCACAGGGTTTGCGGCTACCATAGGAGGTAGTGGATTATTATGATTTTCTGCCATCTCTTCAGTAGTATCGGTATCATCCTCTTGATCTTCCTCTATGTACTATAGGCTTTGCCTTATTTTTCTACAGTTTCTGCGAGCTGATGCTTTGATCTCACTGTCAAAAAGTAAAGGTCCTGACGGGTTCCTTTTAGTCATAAACTAGAGACACTGTTAGAGGCAAATAACAGAAAGATTAGAAAATAAAAATTAAATTAAAAACGAAGAATAAATTGCAATAAAAGTAAAAATGGCTAAAGTAATAAAAATTAAGTGTTCCTAGTATCTTAGTCCCTGGAAACGGTGGCAAAAACTTGATGTGATGATGATCGTACTACAAAACTAAACTATTATCACGATAAAGGCAAGCACACCTACCAAAAAGTAGTATAGCTTATGGCAAGACCAGAATGTTGAACCCACAAGGACTAAAAGTACTAGTATTAAGTCTCTTTTTATTATCTAGCCTAAGAATAAAGGGGATTTGTTTTAATTAAGCTAATTAATAGCTAAGAGTGCACAAGAGTGAATTAGGAAAAATAACTTTAAGGAAACCGATGAGAAGGACAATACCCAAGGAAGAATCCACCTAGACTTCACTTATTACTTGACTTTGAATTAGACAATTTATTCACTTGACTTGATCCGTAGAAATCCTTAATTTATGTTAATATCTCTTTTGAGACTAAAAACAACTAACTCTAGGTTGATTAATTGAAATTTGTTTCTAATTAAAACCCCTATTGTCACATTAAGTCGATCTATGGATTTCCCTATTAGATTTGGCTCTAATCCGGCAGATTTTCGTCGTCCTATCTCTAGGATTGCAATCAACTCCGCTTAATTATGTTGGATCTACTCCTAAACAGGGACTTTTGCTCCATTGAATAAGCACATTCAACTTGAATTAATATCCTAAAATATTAAAATAAGAATTAAGAACATAATTAAGAACAAATCAAATATCTATCATATAATTCAGAAAATAATAAGATTCGTCTTAGGTTTCATCCCCCTTCGGTATTTAGGGGTTTAGTTCATAATTGTGAAAGAAAACATCTTAGAAATTGGAAAACAACAAAACATAAGAAAACCCAAAAACTTCGAAGGAAATTGAGGGGAGATCTTCAGTCTTAATGGAGATCCTACTTCTGAGATGACTTCAACGGCGTTCCTTGATTAATTCTCTACTTTCTACTTCGTGTGTCCCCTTTAATCCTCTCCTAGGGTGTTTAAATAGACTTTGGAATGCCCAAAATACCTAAAAATTAGCCTTTTTCGAGTATAATTGAAACAGGGCTCGACAGGGACACATGCGTGTGATCCGCCCATGTGAAGGTGCCCAGGCCATGTGCAATACTGACTTGGTTAATTGTCGACACAGTCGTGACACGCAGGCGTGTGGAACACCCGTGTGTCACACACGGGCTTGTAGTGTACCCGTGTGGACACTTCTAGGCCGTGTTGAATGCTGATTTTGGCCCATTTTGTCTATTTTTGGCCCGTTTCTTGCTCTTTTCACTTTCCAATGCTCACCTAAGTATAAAACATGAAATTAAAGGATTAAGAGCATCAAATTCATTAGAATATAAGGAAAATCATCCAAAAATATACCAAGCATGGGATAAAAATCTATTGTATTTATTGTTTATCACGGCCATAGTGGGTTGTGATGGAATTTCATGAATTTCTATTTTTATGAGCTAGGGACTAATTTGCATAGAAATTAAAAGTATAGGGGGAAAATAGTAATTTTTCAAAAATATGATTTTGGGCTAAATTGAATGAAATATATATTGACTTGAGTTACATTTATCCGTATAGATCAAGGCAGACCTCGTATGGCTTTAGATCGGGGCAAAGATAAAGTCTTAGATTAGTTGCCTCAGTATCTATATTTACTTGTCGAGGTAAGTTTGTGTGATTAAATTGTGTTTATATGTTTTATATAGAATTATGTATGAAATATGAATTGAGATATATATACACGGTTGCATATCCAATGGAGTTCGATAATTACCGAGCCCTGTTTCAACATTAGGAATTCATAGGATTCAAATAACATGTCATTAGGTGTTTACATAATTCGGGTGCTGGTCCTGAATGTTCTACCGATTGTTGAGGTTTGGTATGTATTGTGGATACTCCACAGCTCGTGTGAGCAGTATTATGTAGCTATGTTTTGACCCACAGCTAGTGTGAGAAGGCCCATTTTCATAGCTTGTGTGAGCCGATTCACAGCTCATGTGAGCATACATGTATAGGATTTGACGAATTACAGTTATATGATTTAGCACACTATGTGTGAGCTATCCCGGGTATCTAATAGTATTCTAAATGGTTCAACGGGCAATATTCTGATACTAAATGGTAAGAGTTCAATACAGACTATTATAGGGACACATATGAATTACATGGAAATGTTGTTACATGGTATATGGAAAATTGAATTGGATGATACATGTATATGAAACTTAATCAATTGTTGTGCTCATCCATGATTATTGGTTTATATATGTATTTACATGGCTAACATGGTTGATGTATATGTGTTTAGGCATTTGGCTAAATTATGTTGGGATATGCTATGTTTACTTACCTATTATGTGACTTAATGGTAAGTTCTATTCTATGTTATACGAACTTACTAAGCATAAATGTTTACTTTGTGTTATTTTCTGTGTTTTATAGTGAATAAGAAGCTCGTTCGGTGGAGCTATATCACACTATCTATCGACTCCTTTGGTACTTTCGGATGTTTAATTTTGGTTATAATGGCATGTGTAGGTATTTTGGCTAATGTTGGCCCATGTGTTTTGGTTATGAAATAGCCAATTGGTTTGGCTTGGGTTATGGTATTTTGTTGATAAAATGAACTTAGTTTTGGCACGTAAATGATAGCCTTAATATGGATGATGTTTGCCTTGATATGCTTGAACTTGAATTGTAATAGCCTGGTTTTGAGCCTAGTCGAAACAGTGGTTTTAGAACCACAAATCTGAAGTTTGAAAAATATTTTAATAGTATTCTTGGTGTTTATAGCATGTGGTAACATGCGTGTAAAGGTTTTGTATTTTAATTTTATCGATTGAATGATTAATTTGACAAAAGGACCTAATCGTATAAAATGCAAAAGTTACATTCTACTTGTTTAAAGTGATTAATTGCCATGGCTTATTAAATGAAAGGTCCTTATGATGTTATTAAACCATTAATAGCTTGAGTGACCATTATGGTTATGCATTAATTAGTTTTCATGTTTTATTATTAAGGTTAAAATGGTAATTAGGTTATTATGTTATTATTAAAAAAAACAAAGTGAAAATAAGCCATATTATCTTCATTCATAGCCAAAAATTAGAAAAAGAAATAGGGTTTTAAGCTTTCATCCATTCGGCCCTTGTTCATCTTGATTGAGGTATGAAATTTGTTCGGTTTTTGATGATTTCTACGTTTTTATGAGTGTTGTTTTAAGTACTAGCTAGCCCATGTCCTAATTTTTAAATTTTTTGATGATTTTGTAAAGTGCCATTGATGAATGTTTGAGCTTTGTGATAGATGATGATGAAAAATGAATAATTATTGATAGATTTCAATGTTTTGTAAAGTGATTTTTGATAAAAATGTCAAATAAGGATTAATTTATGAAATTTACAAATTGAAGGGTTCAATTGTGAAATAAATGAAAGATATGGGCTACTAAGGGCATAAGGGTAATTTGGCCAAGCATAGGTCTTATTGAAATTTATGAATTTTTTGTATTTATGAAATAGGGACTAAATTATAAGAAATGTGAAACTTTAGGGGCTAAAGCGTAAAAATACCCAAATGTGTGTTTGTGGACTAAATTGAATGTGTTGATGAATAAAAGTGTTAATTTTGAATGTGTATAGATCAAGAACGAAAGAAATCGGATTTAGACCGGGGGAAATCAAAAGTTATCGAATAGTCGATCCAATCCCTCTATTCCAACTACGAGGCAAGTTCATATGCAAATAAATGTGTTTCATCTGAATTATTTAACGCCTCAAATTTTAGGCCTAGAAGTTTTGAGATTTGGAGTGTGTGACAGCCAGGAGGTTGCACACATAAGTTAAGTTGTGCATTTAAATGATAAAATAAGTCTGCTGGTTTGGTGGTTAAGTTGAGTGTTAGTTTGCTGAAGGTCTTGTGTTCGAACCCCTGTGTTGGCAATTTTGGAAGAATACTTTTTAACAGTTTTATTCTGCTATGGGAATTGTTGTAGTTTTCATTAATTTGATTTTTTATGTGTGGATTGTATTTTATTTTATTATGATTGTATTTTATTTTTATTTCTTTATTATTATTAGCTTCTTTTTTATTTTGGGGGGATATACGTTCTTTTCCCTTTCCCTTCTTTTTGGGGCTTTCCCTTTGTTTTTGAAACATGTTATCCGCGATTCCTTGAATTTCTACTCCTCTGTCGATTTCGTCATCATCGAAACAGTTGTGGGATTCTGACCTGCTCTACATAATTTTCATTTTGCAAATTTTCTATTTCGGCAAATGTTGTGGGCGTGGTAACCCCTTGGTTTTGGGTTTTGGTCGCTGTAAGTGAAGGAAATACGTCATATTGTGATGCACTCTTGATGTAGTTATGGCTAGCGACTGTTTGGGTGGCCAAAATGGCTATTTCGGGGCTGATTTGTGGTGGTTCCGTAACCTCCCCGACGGCCACACAGGCATGTGTTGAGGCACACGACTATATAGATTTGGGAACTAAGGTTTTCAGGCCAATTTTGGATGCCACATGGCCTGGCCACACGGATGTGTGGCCGGTTTTGGGATTTTGTCGAATTCTACACGACCGTGTCCTTTGGGCACATGAGCGTGTGGATTTGGGAATATGGGATTCTGAGTTTTGAGGTCACATGACCTGGCCACATGATCGTGCGACTGATTTGGAAAAATTAGGGCTTCTACACGAGCGTGTGTTTCAAGACACACAGCCGTGTGACTGATTTGGTGATTAAGGATTCCATACGAGCGTGTGTATTGGGACACACGGTCTTGCCTAGTGGCCACAAGAGCGTGTGAGACCTTCACACGGTCGTGTCTGCCTTGCACTTGAATTTAGTGAAATCAGACAGTGAGTTACACGGTCGTGTCCCTACACCACACGGGCATGTGCCTCTGTCACAAGGTCGTGTGCTACCCTCTATACGGGCTTTTGGACCCCCACACAGCCTGGAATGCACCATACAGTTGGAGCAAACAAGCGTGCGGCCCTAACTCGCCAAATTTTAATTTTAGGGCAATTTAAATGCAATCGCGATTCTATGTGATCTAACCCTCGACTAAGCTTAATGTGGGTAGATATGACTCTGTTCTGACTTCGATTTATGTGTTACTTGTGATTGGTTGTGTGATATGTTAGGTGCTGTATCTGAGTGCATGGGCGTTGATAACGGCTCGCGATATTAAGTAATAAAATTTATAAAACTGATCACACCAAAACTAACTAATATCATAATAGTAAAGGCAAGCGCACCTATCGAACAGTAGTATAGTTTAGCGGCAAGACCGAGTTATCGTACCCAAGGGAACTAAAAGTACTAATATTTACTTCCTTTCTATTATCTAGCCTAAAAATAAAAGAGGTTTGTTTGAAACTAATTCTAAAACTAACTAAAAGTGCACAAAAAGTAAATTGGGGAAAACTTTAGGGAAAAGCTGATTGATATAAACAATACTTAAGGGAGAATCCACCTAGACTTCACTTGTTATTGGTTCTTGAGCAAGACGATTTATTCACTTGACTTGATCCATAGAGATCCCTAATTTATGCTAAACCCTCTGTCGAGGTGAAGAGCAACTAGGCCTAGGTTGTTAACTAAAGTTTCTTTATTAATTAACACCCTAGGTTGCATTAATTCGATCTATGGTTCCCCATATTAGGTTTGACCCTAATCTAGCAGATTTATGTCGCCCTATGTCTAGGGTTGCATGCAACTCCGCTTAATTATGGTAGATCTACTCTTATCACAGGGACTTTTTCTCCTCTACTTTAAGCACATCAATTTCTTGAAGTAATACCTAGGATTATTAAATCAAGAATAAAGAACACATAATTAAGAACAATTCAAGCAATTATCATATAACTTCAATAATTAATAGCAAGATCTGTCTTAGGTTTCATCCCCCTCAAGTATTTGAGGGGTTTAGTTTATAATAAAGAAAGAAAACATCTCAGAAGAATTAAAATAACAAAACATAAAGAACCCAAAAACCCCTAAAGGAATTTAGGGAGATCCTCTGTCTTGATGTAGAATTCTGGCTTCTGGGATGAATCAATCGGCTTCTCTTGGAGTAATCCCTTGCTTTCACTCTTTGTGTTGGCAGAGATATGGCACTCTTTCCTGAGAGAAAAGAGTATCTCTTTAGAGTTGCCTCTTGGGGTCTTTATATAGAGTTTAGAATGGCTTTCTTACCCTCTAAGTATCCAAATCTGAGTGAAATTCCTCTTCTTCACGACTAGAACACGTCCATGTGCCATGCCCGTGTGCCATGACAAGAGGCTGTGTGAGAGTCTGTCGATGGAGGCACGGCCGTGTGGCATGGCCATGCTTGTCGGAAGCTGGACTGTGTGATCTTCCTGTGGCACGGCCGTGGTGCAATGATCCTTGGGCCGTGTCAATTACACATTTTGGCCCATTTTCTCCATTTTTAGTCTATTTTCTATTCTTTTCTCTTCCCTATGCTCTCCTTAGTGTAAGATATGAAAAAGAAAGATTAAGAGCACCAATTCTCACTAATTTGATAATAATTCATCCAAAATAAAGGCTAAACATAGGGTAAAAATATGTATAATTTATCATTTATCAAATACCCCCACACTTAAGCCTTTACTTGTCCTCAAGCAAAATCTCAATCCCTAATTAAAAATCATTCCTCTCAACTTGTAATCTTTGTCAGTAATGTTTCAAACTAATTCACAAGTAGTCATACAATGAAAATTCAATCAGAAGAACATTAAAGATTCAATCACTCTAAGTTGAGAATTTTATCGTTGGAACATAAGTTTCTTCCCTTCTTCTAAGTAATCATCTCTCAATTGAAATCAACAAGTTTTGACATCCTCACTAAGGGTTTACTCTATCCACTCAAAGTGTTCAGGGTTCAAGAATTAAGCACTCTCTAGTCAATCTGAAAAGTTATTACCATAGGCTTGCAAGAAAATCAAATCTCCACCACTATAGATTGATACGACACATCGATCAAAAGGTCTTTCAATGGTTGTAATGGGGCTTTGGTTAGGGGTGGTGTCACAAGCTAAAAAAGAGGGTTAGAATCGAGATTGAATTGAAAAATCATCTAGCTAGAGAAATCTCTCTCACTGGAACATATTCCTAGAGCTAAGCCTTATGATGACATCGTTTTAGATTTGGAAGCTTGTAGAAATATGCAAAAACTATTGAACTATTACAGATTACAATAGAATTAACTGTATATACACTTTTTTTGTTTTTTTTGTTTTTTAAGAACAATTCAAGTACAATACTTTGAATATTGACAAACTTTACAACTGAAAAAAAAAGAACAAAGCTAGATAATAATTTTAACTCAAATCTCGACAAAAATAGGGATCAAAATAATTGAATGGAATTTAACAAAAATGGGTTATGGGCTAATATTAGAGGTAAGTCAAAAAATGGGTTGTTAGGCTCAATGGAGTTTACTAGGGGTTAATTTATGGAGGTAGGCTTTTTATGGAGTAAGTGGGTTAAACCTAGGTGCCTTTATCATTTCGGTGTATCAAATCAATGATGTGGTCTTGACATGTATAATCGAAGCAAGTTCTAGAAATACAAATTAGTATTGACTCACTCAAAGCAATAACAAAAGTGAGCACGAAAGAATTTATGCTCAAAAGGCTCAAAAGGCTCAAAATCTCACCAGAATTATGGCTTTTGATGTCAATCCTGTGGATTTCAAATCTCAAGATAATACATAAAATTAGGGAAAATAACCTAGAAAAAATTTAAATTCTCAAAAATTTCAACTTATCATGTTTGATTCCCTAGTGTTTTAAAGTTTGAATAATCAAAGCATAAGCACCTATGTCTTAATTCTCAACACATCAATAAAAATTATAAATCAATCAGAATTAATTCCTAACAAGAGATTTGAAGATAATGCAAAGAATTTGAAATTTGAGAGCAATTTTCAGGGATTTCAAAGATAATATAAAGAATGAAAGTGAGCTTCCCCCCACACTTAAGATGTACATTGCCCTCAATGTACAAAGATAACATTAATAGCAATAGAAGCACAAGATCATAAGTTAGGGAGAGAAGTAAAACTCCTTGAATATTGGAGAGAACCTTTGAATTGTGAAAGTTTTCTTGGAGGAAGGAATACTTGAAGTTCATGGTTTTGAAACTGCAATAGCACTTAAGGGATTTTAGGTATTTCAGGATTACAACAATTACTTGTTAGGAAATAACCGATATAAAATAATTGAAATAACATAAACTAGTTTTGAGAATACTAAAATTCAAATAAATAAAAAGATAAAATAAAATAAAATGGAAAAACAAAAATCTCAGGGATTTTGGCGCGCCTAGCTCGAGACACACGCCCGTGTTGCGAGGGCGTGTTGAGGCATACAGCTGTGTCGCACGATCGTGTCCTTCAATGTTCGCTTCTCCCACGGTCGTGTATGGGGTCACACACCCGTGTTGGAATTGACAGTGTTGGCCACGGCTATATCGCACGGCCGTGGTTATTTATCGTAGCCCGTGCCTTAGGGAATATTTTACCCTGCTTGTACACGGCCAAGTTACACGACCGTGTCTCTACTCAAAGTGTACACACGGCCTAAGGCACGCTCGTGGGCATGGCCGTGTGGCTCGAAAAATCCTGCATTCAAAGGGTTAGTTGATGTATTTAGAAAGCTGAAATAAAATAATTTACTAATTCAGTGCTCAGGTTGCCTCTCGAGAAGCAGTTGATTATAGTCTAAGCTCGACTTTTCTCAAGTTTGTTCTGTCACGGCCGCTTGAAGAGTTGATACTCTTCTATCCTGTTTAAAATTTTATTATCAACGTAAAATTTGAGTCAAGTGTGGTTTACCTTGAAAGTGCCGAGTGACTGATGTTTTACCTCTACTGTACCATAGGGGAAGATTTTCATTACCATGAAGTAAGGTGTATCACTTTTATACTCTTTTGAATTCAAGATTCGAGGATCGTCTTCCCCTAAAATTACCTTATCCCCTACCTTGAGTTGATTCGTTTGTACCTTAGGGTCGTCTTGGTGATGCTCTGGGTTGGTGTGGCATATATTGGGCTTTTTGTGATAGGTCAGCCACTCGTTCCTCAATCTGAAGCATTCGCTTTCCAGGTGCATCTCTCTTGGATAGACTTGTCTGTGATTGAGTTGCCTTTATGTAGAGTGTATCCTACACAGAAGGATGGATGGTGAGATTATTCTTTTTACAAGGACTCGTGACTATATTATTATCAACAGTCTTATTCGAGTTTTGAGCTTGTAAAGTAACTTCGTCATCACCTACACGTAGTGTAGTTCACCTGTTCCTAAATCAATTATTGTTCTAGCAGTTGCTAAAAAGGGTTGCCTTAGAATTAAGGGTACATTGCTATCCTCATCAATGTCTAAAACAATAAAGTCAACTGGGAATATAAATTTATCAATTTTGACAAGCACATCTTCAATTATTCCCTTAGGAGACCTAATAGTTTTATCAGCCAGTTGAATGCTCTTCTTAGTTTGCTTAGGTTTTCCAAGACCTAGTTGTTTAAACAGTTTATAAGGCATGGCATTTATACTAGCCCCTAAATCAGCTAAAGCATTTTTGGTGTCTAGGCTACCAAATAAATAAGGAATAGTAAAACTCCCTGGATCTTTTAGTTTGGTTGGCAGTTTATTTTGGAGAATAGCTGAGCATTCCTCATTGAGTTCCACTGTGGACAGTTCTTCCAACTTCCTTTTATTTGTGAGAAGTTCCACTAAAAATTTTGCGTACTTCGGCATCTACAAAATTGCTCCAACAAATTGTAAGTTGATATGTAATTTCTTTAAGAGTTTAAGAAACTTACCGAATTGCTCATCTGTGCGGTCTTTCTTTAGCGCGGTTGGGTATGAGATACGAGGTTTAAATTCTTTGGTAATTTCATCTTTGTAACTTACCTCATTCTTTCCTTTACTTACCATAGGCTCCTTGCATGGCTCTGGGTTGGTTTTGGTTAACCCCTTATTATCTATCGTATCGACGGCATTAAGTTACTCTTTGGGGTTAGTCTCAGTATTGCTTGATAACCCACCTTGCGGTCTTTCAGAGATTAGCTTGGCAAGCTGGATTTGAGTTTCAAGTCCTTGAATAAATGCTTGCTAGTTCCTTAGTGCCATTTCAATATTTTGGAAACGAGTTTCTGACATGGCCATAAATTTGGTGAACATCTCTTCCAAGTTCAACTTTTTCTCCTGTTGTGGTGGTGGCTACTGAAATCCCGGAGGAGGCAGTTGTCTTTGATTTCCTTGTCCTTCCCATGAAAAATTGGGGTGATTCCGCCAACCTGCATTATAAGTATTACTATAAGGGTTATTTTGAGGTCTAGAATTGTTACCCATATAGTTGGCTTGCTCAGTTTCCATGCCATGTCTATAAGAGGAGTAATCTGGATTGAACATATTTCCCTGGTTTGCGTCACACTGCATTACTGGATGTGCCTGCGTAGAACCAACAAAATTATCAAACTTTTTATTTAAAAGTTCTACTTGGTTAGTAAGCATGGTGACAGCATCAATATTATAAACTCCTGCAGCTTTTGTTGGCTTTGTCCTCATGATTTGCCACTGATAGTTATTCAGTGACATCTCTTCTATAAACTCATAAGCTGCTTCTGGTGTTTTATTGTTGATTGTTCCTCTGGCGGCCACATCGATCATCTGCCTTGTTGATGGATTCAAACCGCTGTGAAAGGTTTGAACTTGTAACCACAAAGGCAACCCATGGTGAGGGCACCTTCTCAAAAGATCTTTGTATCTCTCCCAGGCATCGTAAAGTGTCTCTAGATCCATCTACACAAAAGAAGAGATATCGTTTCGCAATTTAGCTGTTTTAACTGGAGGAAAATATTTAAGTAAAAAATTTTCGGTTATCTGTTCCCATGTGGTGATTGAGCCTCGTGGTAAAGAGTTTAACCACTATTTGGCTTTGTTTCTTAAAGAGAATGGAAATAGCCTTAGACGAATGGCATCATCAGAAATGCCATTTATTTTAAAGGTATCGCAAAGTTCCAAAAAATTGGCTATGTGTGAATTTGGATCTTCATCCTGTAAACCATCAAACTGCACCAATTGTTGTATTATCTGAATAGTGTTAGGCTTTAATTCAAAATTATTAGCAGCAATAGTAGGCTTAACAATGCTAGATTCAGTGCCTGCTAAATTAGGTCTAGCATAATCATACATAGTACGCGGAGCAGGATTTTGCTCAACAGGATTTGCGGCTACTACAGGAAGTAGCTGATTATCCTAATTTGCTTCCATCTCTTTAGTAGGTTCTGGGCTTTGTTCTTGTCCCTGTTCTGGATAATGTAGGCTTTGTCTGATCTCTGCGAGTTCTGCAAACTGTCGCTTCTAAATCTTCGTCAAAAAGCAATGGTCCTGCTGGGTTGTTTCTAGTCATAAACTAGAAATACCTAGAAGAAAAAAAATAAAGAAAAATAGAATAAAATAAAAAAATAAAAGAAAAAGAAAAATAAATAAAAACTAAAAATATAGTAATGGCTAAAGTAATAGAAATCGAGTTTTCTTAATATTTCAGTTCCCCGGCAACGGCGCCAAAAACTTGGTAACGGCTCGCGATATTAAGTAATAAAATTTATAAAACTGATCACACCAAAACTAACTAATATCACAATAGTAAAGGCAAGCGCACCTATCGAACAGTAGTATAGTTTAGCGGCAAGACCGAGTTATTGTACCCAAGGGAACTAAAAGTACTAATACTTACTTTTTTTCTATTATCTAGCCTAAAAATAAAAGAGGTTTGTTTGAAACTAATTCTAAAACTAACTAAAAGTGCACAAAAAGAAAATTGGGGAAAACTTTAGGGAAAAGCTGATTGATATAAACAATACTTAAGGGAGAATTCACCTAGACTTCACTTGTTATTGGTTCTTGAGCGAGACGATTTATTCACTTGATTTGATCCGTAGAGATCCCTAATTTATGCTAAACCCTCTGTCGAGGCGAAGAGCAACTAGGCCTAGGTTGTTAACTAAAGTTTCTTTATTAATTAACACCCTAGGTTGCATTAATTTGATCTATGGT
Organism: Gossypium stocksii; assembly: GCA_020496765.1. Taxonomy (NCBI): domain Eukaryota; kingdom Viridiplantae; phylum Streptophyta; class Magnoliopsida; order Malvales; family Malvaceae; genus Gossypium; species Gossypium stocksii. The sequence continues at coordinate 96,693,821 of CM035629.1, read as the reverse complement.
TCCCCATATTAGGTTTGACCCTAATCTAGCAGATTTATGTCGCCCTATGTCTAGGGTTGCATGCAACTCCACTTAATTTTGGTAGATCTACTCTTATCACAGGGACTTTTGCTCTTCTACTTTAAGCACATCAATTTCTTGAAGTAATACCTAGGGTTATTAAATCAATAATAAAGAACACATAATTAAGAACAATTCAAGCAATTATCATATAACTTCAATAAATAATAGCAAGATCTGTCTTAGGTTTCATCCCCCTCAATTATTTGAGGGGTTTAGTTCATAATAAAGAAAGAAAACATCTCAGAAGAATTAAAATAACAAAACATAAAGAACCCGAAAACCCCTAAAGGAATTTAGGGAGAGCCTCTGTCTTGATGTAGAATTCTGGCTTCTGGGATGAATCAATCGGCTTCCCTTAGAGTAATCCCTTACTTTCACTCTTTGTGTTGGTAGAGATATGGCACTCTTTCCTGAGAGAAAAGAGTATCTCTTTAGAGTTGCCTCTTGGGGTCTTTATATAGAGTTTAGAATGGCTTTCTTAGCCCATAAGTATCCAAATCCGAGTGAAATTCCTCTTCCTCACGACTAGAACACGCCCGTGTGCCACACCCGTGTGCCACGACAAGAGGCCGTGTGAAAGTCTGTCGATGGAGGCACGGTCGTGTGGCGTGGCCGTGCTTGTCGGGGGCTGACCGTGTGATCTTAGTGTGGCACGGCCGTGGTGCGATGATCCTTGGGCCATGTCAATTACACATTTTGGCCCATTTTCTCCATTTTTGGTCCATTTTCCGTTCTTTTCTCTTCCCTATGCTCTCCTTAGTGTAAGATATGAAAAAGAAAGATTAAGAGCACCAATTCTCACTAATTTGATAATAATTCATCCAAAATAAAGGCTAAACATGGGGTAAAAATATGTATAATTTATCATTTATCAGGCGTGCACACATCTAGAATTGATTGACTGGTTGTAGAAGATCGCTTCTAAAGGACTGTCTGAATTTGCATTTTGAATTAGTACATTTGCATACATACATCCGCATACACACATCTACATAAAAAGTTTTGGGTGGGATTTTGAAGAGAAGGAAGACTAATCTGATCTGGACAATGTTGATGATCAATGTTGCTAAGCAACCTGGGATGACATCCTATGGACGGTATAATGGTTCACCACATTGCACTGTACCTCATGTACGTTAGCTATGCCACGTACCACTGTCTGATTTGGCCGTTCATACTGCATATCTGTACTGCGGTTTACTGCATTGCATAGTATAGCTTATATGCTAGCCTTGCTACGTAATATACGAGACTGGCAGTTTAACTGCACACTGATAGCCCCAATACCCAGAGGGTCGAGGGCAGTCCCAATACCCAGAGGGTCGTGGACTTTACTCATATCAGTATAGCGGATTATCGCATTGCAAAGTACCGTATTTACGTTAGCTACGCTACGTACGACTATATGATCTAGTAGCTCATTTACAAATTTCTGTCTGCGCCACATTCGGTACAACATGTAAGTGTAGGGATGGGTGGGTTGATTAAATCCCCACAGGAAGTGTAGGGTTGGACGAAGAGGTGTGTTTGCTAGATTGGGTTTTATTTTATAACTTATTTGCACTCATATGCATCTGATTGAATCTGTTTGACTGAATGTGATAATGTGACTGAATGTGATTGCATTGTCCAACTGAAATGTTTGATTCATCGTGCCTAAGAGAATTCTGTAGATTTGTCTGTTTCTGTACTGAGATGGACTAAGGCCCAACCTGATACTGATTCTGAAAAGGGCTTAGGCCCAGACTATAGCTGTTGAGAATTACTGCTACTGTGTCTGAAAGGTATGTAAGAATATGTGTGTCCGTTTGGCCCATATGACTATAAAGTACATGTTTGAATTTGGGCAATTTCGCTCAACTATCAGCCATCTGTGAGTATGTTCTTGTTTTGAATTGCTTCTAGTTCTCTATTTTCGCTTCTGTAGTTTAACTGGTTTGATCTCACACTGAGCTCGAGTAGCTCCACCCCTTCCTATTTCGTTTCCCCTTTTAGGTACCTTTCTGGTTTTCTGATGCTAGGCCCGGTACGTGGAGGTCTTGGATAGTTTCAATGGAGTGGATTATCCAGTTGTGATTTCCAATTTTTAGTATTTGTTTAAGTTTGAACTATAATGATTTTATAACGCTATGGTATAGTTTTCGTTTTATGTTTTTATTCATACTTTTTAAACGGGTTTTATATTGAGTTTTATTGTAAATCTTCACTGGTTGGTCATTAAACAATTCTAGATAATTTTGGTTCTCTAAGATAATTTGTTTTGTAATTTTTCCCACGATCACTTCGGTGATCAATGTAGCATTCCAAATTTGGTTTACACTTCTAGGCCGGGTTTGGGGTGTTACAAATTATATATGATTAATTATTATTGAAATGTTAAGAATGATGAATGTTCGGAAATGTGAAAGTATATGATTTCATGTAAGCCCTTGTCTGGGATAGTGGCATTGATATTTTTTAACATGTAAGACCATATTTGGGATATGGAATTGTATGAGCTTTACGAGCTATCTGAGGATCCTTATCAATTCCAAACGGTTCAATAGGCAATGTTGAGAAGTGAATGAATATGTGAATGAGTAACCAATTCAGGTAAATTGATGTTTATGTGATTAAGGAAAGAATAGGTAAGTGATGTACATGGATTATGAACAAGTGAATTAGATGAGATTTATGAAGTTTACACATGTGATTGGTTATGATTTTCCGAGGATGAATTGGCTTAAGTATGTTTCATGTGTTATGTTTATTTGTATATGGCTTACTAAGCTTTTGAAAGCTTACTTTGTGTGTGTTTTCATTTTTTATAGATAATTAACGTAGCTCGAGTTCGGGGATCATCGGGAAACATTGTCTCACTATCGATCGCTTAGTTGGTACTTTTGAAGCTTTGTGTATATGGTATATGGCATGTATAGGCTAGTGATGTTATGATATGTATTATGTGTATATCTTGCCATGTGATATGGCTTGAGTATGATTGAGACTATGGATTTGTTTTGGTAAAGATTATGTGATGGAAAAAGGGTATATTTGATGTATATATATATGGCCTAATGAAAATGGTCATTTTGGTAAGCTTGTTATGATGTTGTTTTGGTATGTTTGATATAAGATTGAGTTGTGGATATGGCATGATTTTGGTATAAGGTTTGATGTGGAATTTGTGTTATTGAGATTAGATGAATTAATGGTTTTGGCATGTGGATTAAGTGTGCTTTGGTATAGCAAATGAGTAAGAAATTGATTGGTCATATTATGGAATGAATTGTGTTTGATTTGGTATTGTTTTTGGCTACAAATTGATTATGAACTATGCCTTAATTAAGGATTGTTTTGATGTATGTAGGGATGACCCTTACAGGGTGGCATATTGGCCTTGTAAATGGCCTATTTTTGCCCGCACAGGCAGAGATACGGGCGTGTGTCTTTGCTATGTTGCTTGAAGGTTCAATTCGAATTGAGCCTAGGTGCTCCACACGACCTTACACATGGGCGTGTGGCATAAGTCAGTATACCCTATAGGTTTGACACGGTCGAGCACACGGCCTAGACATAGGCATGTGAGGCCATTTCGAATAGGCACATGGGTTGGACACACGGGTGTGTGATTGGCCGTGTGACCAAGTCAGTAAGCTCCATAATTTTCACACGGCCTGGCACATGGGCGTGTCTGGTGGTCGTGTGGACAAGTCAGTATGTATGCCCTATTTTCCCATGGCCTAAAAACACGAGTGTGTCTAATGCTATGTGAGGCACACGGCTTGCTCACACAGGCGTGTGACCTCTGTTACTTAGAAAATTTTGAAAGTTTCAAAAAATTTTATACGAGACTGGTTTAGTCCCAAACCCTCTCTAAGGCATGTTTAAGGTCTCATAGACCTTCTTAACGGGCTATATGCTTGTGAATGACTATGAGATGATGATGTATGAATTATATTTGTGAAATGATCGTAAAATGTTATGAAATGTCTAATAATACCTCTTAACCCTAGTCTAGCGACGGGTACGGGTTAGGGGTGTTACATGAATTATGGAAGATGAAGTTATGGTTTAAATATGCATATTATATATGTCATGTGTCTTGTTTGGAAATGTGGTGAATTGGTACTTTGTTTTGAATGGCTCAATGCTTATTGATGTTATTCGTTAAATGGTATATTTGACACCATTTGGTAAGCTTTTTTTGGTTAGTAAATTCAATGGTATGTATTGATACAAATATTCCTAAAAGTTAGTTGAGTATTTTGGTCAAATAGAGTACATGATTATACATGTTTTACATGCTGTCATTTGAGGTGCCTAAGGGCATATTGGTTGTGTGTGATTATACTATGTATGAAGCTAGAATATGACTGAATTTTGTGTCTTGTTATGACTTGTATATATGTGCATTTGTTGTTGTAGTTATATACCTTGATGGGTGAGAAAAATAGCTTGTAAAATAACCTATTTTCGTCCACATAGGAAGAGACACGAGCGTGTGTCTCAACCGTGTGTGACACATGGCGAGGGAACATGGCCGTGTGTCCCTTATAGCTTTCAAAGGGTTGCAAGTCAGGCTGTTAGACGGCCTAGTACATGGCCTGGCACAAAGGTGTGTGAAGTTATTTTGAAAGGTACATGGCCTGGCACATGAGCGTGTGGCTTGGCTGTGTGACCCAAGTTAGTGAGTTACATGGGCATGGACATGGGTTGGGACACAACCGTGTGTCCTTAGTTCGAATGCCCACACGGCTTGAGACACAGGCATGTCTCTTGGCCGTGTGACCCCTGCAATGTTGAAAATTTTCAATATGTTCTGAAAAATTCTTTGAGTTTTCGATTTAGTCCCAACTTGTTTCTAATGCGTATTTTGGGCCTCAAGGGCTCGTTTAAGGGACAATGTGTATGTTTTGACATTATTTTAATATGTTTATTGATATGTTATGATATGTTTAAAACTATGTGTTCATTTGATCTGAAAACTCCGATAATGCTCCGTAACCGTGTTCCAACGATGGATACGGGTTAAAAGTGTTACAAAAATATTTTATTGAATTGAAAATTTTAACCTGTAACATTTTATATGTTATGCTTAATTGTCAAGATAGACAACAAATGTCGATTTTTGTTGTAAAAAGAGATGAGATAATATCTTTCTAGAGTCCATTTACAAGAAGTCACCTTTAATGGACAAAAAAGAGTTTAAAGTTTTTGGGGACCTTATATAATTGAGTTCTAAGGCCAAATTTGATCAGCTTTTGGAGGAGAACATAATTTCAAAACTCAGTATTTATCTAGTATCTTTCAAATTTGAAAATAAAGTGGATAAAAGGTTTGTCTTCTTGTGATAAAATGTGTGGAATATGACCTATATAAGGTAGCCAAAAATCACTATTTAAGGGTGAAATTTTTTAGAGCGTTTTTATTATTTGGGAATACTTTATGGGCTTTTTGCTCTTAATTACTCTAAATATTTGTTGGGGAGGTTATAGTAGTATGTAATGTATTTAGATAAAGTCAATGTAAGCCATTGGGAAACATTGAGACTACAATTATCTAAGAGTGTGGGTAAATTGGGCTTAAATAAACTATTGTATTAGGAAGATTGTTTTGTGAATTTACTCTCTATACCAGGCTTCGTAGAAGTAGGATTGTTTATTCCGAATTGCATTGGTCTCTTGCTATTCTTTACTTTCATGCATAGTTTGCAAAACAGTTCTAACGAAAACTTTATTACAACATCTGTTTGGACAGAAACTTTAATAAAGGTAAAACGAAATGAATTTTTTAGATGTATTTTTAACTTATTTGAATAGTTAAAATTAATAAAGGAAATAATTCTAACATATCTTGCTTGGTTAATTGTTGAAAGGAAAGGAAATAATTTATTTTAAATTTTAAAATTTTACATAATAACATATAATAATTAAAATAAATTAAAAATTATAAAAATCAATATTCTTCATAAATCACAATTCATTGAAATATTTGCTTAAAACAAAAATGAAATAGATGTTAATGTCTAAAAGATATTTTAAAAATAAAGCATCCAAAACAAAGATAGAAGTGAATAATAAGATTATTAATTTTCTGAAACAAATTAAAAGAATAGAAACCTAATAATCCAAAAATGTCTCTTTATTCCATTTTTATATTTTATTTTAGGATTGTTTATTATGAATAAATATTTTTATACAATAAATTTTTTCTTTTTTTTTGAGTAAGATAATCTTAAAATTTGTTGAATACAAATTTCAAAATTAAAGTTAATAGAGTACCAAGATGGTGTAAAAAACAATTAACAATCTTAATTCTCTTCATTATTAGTATCAATATTGTTTACTAAACTCAAATAGTGGTATGCACAATAACTTTAAAAATTAATTAATGAAAAAAAATAAGGTGTGAATATCATCTGCAATGCACCAATTGAATTGGGTTTATTCTTAGACAAATTAAAACTTGGAATCGATGCTTTATTTTATTCTCCCTCTCTAAATTAGTCAACCATAGTGATAGAAATTATTAATTAATCTAATCCGTGCAAAAGATGAATCTGTTGCCACTTTATGCCTTTAAAAATCTTCTTTCATTGGAGAGTTTGGAAGACCCAATTTACGAATTTGTTTTATGATATTAATGTTACATATTTATCTACTTTGGGTTAAGTTTTGACCTCAATAAGTAAATCTGTAAGATGATACAAACCTTTTAAACTATATATAATAATCTCTTGGTCAGTAAAATTCAACAACTCTAAGCATAATTCATGTATGTAGTTAGATGCGTCAAGGAATGAAAAAGATTAAAAACTATCCAAAATGGCAAGTAATCTTCATGTCGGGATTTGGTTAATGCATCTTAATCATTATCTTATTTAAATTAATTAACCCCACATTCATATTACATTTCTACACCATCATTAGGCTTTCTATAATGCCATTTTTCTACACAGGAAGCATAGAAACATAATGGACCCTACTCACCCTAAACCATTGTTTAAATCAATTAAAAGAAAACAACTCTTAATTCTTACCTTTTAATTTATCAGTTTTCAAGCTAATTGGCGGATGTTACGCCATATACTTCTTTTTTTTCAACCTTATACTTTGGTACTTTAGTTAAACGTTCAAGTTTAGGTTCAACAAATAAAGGTTTATCTTATCTTATTTTCTCCATTATTATTCTTCCTTATTAACTTAGACATCCAAGGGTATCATAAAGTATAACCTCCAATGTTTTCGTAGTCTACCTCTATCTTATAGGAGCATAAAATTACTCAAGACCATTTTCAGACCCGATTCATATTGTAGTGGTTGAAACCAAAGGCAAAGCCAAACATTTTTCTTAGGGGCTAGAAATAGGGATGGCAATGGACCTAGTATGACGGCTTTTTGCCTACTCCAAACTCACCTAAAAGTTTTTCTAATCTGTCCTAAACTCGCATTGATCTCGATTTCTAAAAAAAAAATTGGCCCAATTCCAACTCAATCCGACTCAAATTTGATCTTTTCTTTTTTCATTTTCCAGTCAAATTCGATAATCCCTGGTTGTGTCCCTTAAGGAAAAAGCAATCTCCATTTCTGTAGAGAGCTTTCATGCTAATTTTGGTTTAAATTTTCAAAGACCGGTAGATCTAAGTGAATGATCAGATTATAATTATTGTGGAAGCATTGATACATTATGGGCTAAAATTATTAAAGGGAAAAAATTATGAGGAAAAAAAATAGTAAAGGTGGGTGAAGATTGAAAAGGCAATGGGCTAAATGGGTGGGAGTTGATTTAAAAATTAATATATATATATATATATATATATAGGGTATTTTTGTAGATATTTTAGGGCAGAGTGGGCTCACCTTAAGCCTAACTTTCACTCGAACCAGACTATTTTCTCAATTTTATCTGTCCTAAACGTGATTTTTTTAAATCCAACCTTAACGGCTTAGGTTGGAACCCATCGAATGTGAGTTTTTTTTTTTTTTCCATCCCTAGCTAGAAGTAAATTATAAATGTTTGGGGGGAAAAGTACAACTTTACAAATGTACTAACTTATAATCTTATACTTTCTAAAAGGGCTATGGAGCAATTTTACAATTTAATGGGGGTAAGGCCCCTACTTGCCCCTTAGCTCTACCACATCCTCTACTTGACCCTTGGCTCTGCCATTGCTTGAAACAATTAGCATCATTTGTATGAAATGAGCAAAAATGCATGTCTCAACCCCCTTCAAAACTCTTTTATGTTCCCTTTGGATTCATCTATCTTTTTTTTTTTTGGAGTTTTTTTCCTCACGTTTTTTTGGGTTCCATACTCAAATCTTATTTTTTGGATTTCCTCTTATCTTATGCCTATACATATTTAAAGATTCTTAAGGTTATCTCAATTTTTGAGTTTTCATGAAGCCTATTTCATTTTTGGGGTTTCTTGAAATTTTATCAACACATTTTATTTACACGGTTAGATTTATTAAAGATTTTTTCATTTTTTTTTTGTTTTCTGAAAGTTCTATCCATTTTTGGGTTTTCTTGAAGCTTTCTCCAGTTTTTTTGTTTGTTGAAGTTTCATCAAAACATTTTATCTACACTGTTTGATTTCATTTTAGGGTTTTTAAAAAACTTTCTTCAATTTTTGATTCTTGAAACTTTCTCCAATTATGGGTTTCTTGAAGCATTATCAACAAATTTCATCTCCATTTATGGGTTTCATGAAGTTTTAACCAATATTTTAGTAAGCATGTGATTTTTTTGGGTTTCTCTAAGCTTTACCAACACACTTCATCTACATTTTTAGGTTTCATAAAGGCTTCTCTATTTTTGAATCTTTTGAAGCTCCCTTAACATTCATGTTTTTTTCGGAGCTCTTGAAATCCATCACACTCATATTCTATAGATCAAATTTTGCGGTCATGATTTTGTAGCTACAAACCACAAATTTTGCCATCACAATTCTAGAACAACGGAAAATAGATTCTACGCTTCTGATTCTGCATCCATAGGCCTCATATTATGAGGCCATCATTTTGAGGACACAATGTGATCTTACACTTAAAGGATACAACTTTATGGATACTATTTCTAGGCAAGATTTTTTTTTACTATGAATCTTTAACCTTGATTTTGAGTCTAAGATTCTACAGCTTAGACCAAGCTCAACTTTGCACAACATATCTATTATTTTTGCTTTTGAAGTTCATGCTATTATGATACTTATACCTATTATTCCAACATTCTTCATTATTTCTCAATAGATAAAGCTTTGGTTCAAATTTCTACTTTAGTTTTTACTATGCTGCTTTTGATTTCGTCTCTACAACACTAGTTCCTCTCAATGTTATTTTTTGAGTTTTAAATACATCATGTTCATAACACCCCTAACCCATATCTGTCGCTGAAATAGGGTTAAGAGGGGCCTTACTAAACTTATTACACAATAATACATTCATTTCTCTCACATTTTCTTTTATAAGCATATCTCATTCAAACACAATCACATTGTCCCTTAAACGAGCCTACGAGGCCCTAAACATGCAATAAAGATGTTTCGGGACTAAACCTATAACTCTGGATAACTTTGGAAAAACTTGGAAAATTTCTCAAAACAGCGGACACACAGCCGTGTGAACAGGCACACGACCACCAGACATGCCCGTGTCGTAGGCCGTGTGGACATTCAAAATGGGATCACACAGCCGTGTCCTAGCCCGTGTAACTCTCTGACTTAGGCCACACGATCGACCACACGCTCGTGTGTCTAGCCCGTGTGCCTATTTGAAATGGCCACACATGCCCATGTGCCAGGTCATATGCTAGACCATGCCAAACCTGTAGGGTATATTGACTTATGCCACACGGCCAGCCACACGCTCGCGTGTGAGGCCGTGTGGAGCATACTAACTTGCTTCTAAATACAACACTAAAGGACATATGGCCGTGTAACATGACTGTGTGTCACACACGGCTGAGACACACACCCATGTCTCTGCCCGTGTGGGCAAAAATAAGCTATTTACCAAGCCATTTTGCCAGCCAACTTTCACATACCTACATAAGCTCAAATGGCACCAATTCAAGACCAAAATAGGCAACCAAACAACATCATTCAATGCACAAGTCATGCCATTGCAACTCCAACCATTTCAGTACTCAATCCACAACCATTTACCGATTCAAATTACATACCAATCCCACATACTTTATTAACTATAAACCATATACATCACATATCTCATAATTCAACCATATAGCCAACCAAATACCAAATCAAAATCAAACATTTTCAAGCTAAATATACATCAAATATCAAAAGGATCATATGCTCAAAATAAACACATTACCAAGCATACTTAAATAAGCCAACTCACATGGCTATACGTATATCAACCATCACCATTTACAACCCATTTCAAATGGTCAAATACATTACCAACACATATACCAATATAACCAAAGTTCCTATACATGCCATATACCAAAACATAGATTCAAAAGTACCAAAATAGAAGATAGATAGTGTGATGAAGTCTCTAACGATCCCCAAATCTGAGGTAGCTTGAATTCACAATAAAACATGGAGAAATAAAATGAAGTAAGCTTTATAGCTTAGTTCGCTTGTATGATAATAAACTTAACTTGTTAAATAAACACAATTTAACTAAATGAGCATAATGAAGTATCATTCATAAGAAACCATAAACCTTTTTCATGTTTAATACATGATTACACATGAATTCCACAAGTTACCTCAATTCAATACTCTTATAGGTTATGTACGTACCTGTACCCCATAAATTGATCTTACTTTCATCTTTATCTCAATTATGCCCGTAGAACTATTAGGAATTACTATAGGATACTCGGGAACACATTACATAATAAGTGCCACATATGTAGCCAAAGCTATCTCAATATCATATCACATATCATGCTTACTCACGAGCTAACAACGGGCCTACTCGCACAAGCTGTCAGGTACCATAACGCATGTTGGAAACCCAGCCACCGATAGGACGTACTAGACTAGCACTCGGATCACATCATCATGGTATACCCTAATGTCATGTCATTCGTATCCTAAACTATTCCTAAGGTTCAAACGGGACTTTCAACTGTCGAATCTCTGTTGATCATATTCGTAAGCTCATTTCCAACCATTTTCACATTTCAATTCAATAATAAAGCATTTATAACACAAATATAACCACATTTATTAACATACGAACTTACCTCGTATACGGAAATGATGAAACAAATAGACTATTCAATTACTTTGCTCTTTCCTCGATCTAAGTCTGAATTCCTCCTCTCTTGATCAATTAAGCATCTAATTGACCAAACCCTAGCAAGCTTTCAAGAACATTTCTTTCTTCTATTTTTGGTGGAAGAATTGAAGAAGAAAGATGATTGCTTTGTTGTTTTATTATTTTACTTATTTATTTTACTAAATTACCTTATTAACCTTAATGGTAAACCATTATAATCATTTAAACTATGTACATAAATGTCAACTAACCTTAACAAGGGTATAATTACAGCATAAGGACCTCCACTATTTAATTTCATAACCATTAAGTTCATTTAACTAATAGAACACCACTTTTGCACTTTATGTGATTTAGTCCTTTTCATCAAATTGAACACTCAAATGATAAAATTTCTCAACGAAATTTTCACACAACTCTAATATCATGTTATAGACATTAAAATAATAATAAAATAAACTTTTTGACCTCAGATTTGTGGTTCTAAAATCACTATTCTGATTTGACTAAAAACGGGCTATTACAATGTTATTTTGGGTTTCTACTCCTAAGGATCTACAGCTCTCTTCGACATTGTTTCAGGTGCAACCTCTCTCATTTGTATTGTGTTTTATTATGTGAAGTTTTGACTCTTTCATATTATTTTTTAATGCATTTCATGTTGTTATATTCTCTCTCTACAATATGGATTATGTCACATGTTATATTGCTTTCTACCACAAGCCATAAATATGTGGAACCCTAAGATCAAGCACAAGAAACCATAAAGTCAAGTTTGAAAAGTCCTGAAAATAAGAAAGAAAAAGGATGGACTTATTATATTATATCTTCCTAAAGGAAGGATGAGTGTACCAAATGAAATTCTTAGTCAAAAGAGTGTATAATAAGATATAGAATTAAACCAAGTTAGATTCAAAATGATGAATTAAAGAAAATAAATAGAAAGAGAATGATAGATTAAGACTACCAAAACCTTGGATAATTTGTATCAAAAAACAAAATTGATTGGACTTGGACTCTTACGAAACTTATAGAATAAGAACTCTTGGAAATTTTGGTAATTAGACTTAAAAGTTGAATACTTAGAATTCCTTGAAAGACTTAAAAGTTACAAACTCCAAAACCAAACAAGAGAAGAATCACTCACCTCTCAAAGAAAACTTTGTTCAACTTTATTTAATTCCTTGAAAGACTTAAAAGTTACAAACTCCAAAACCAAACAAGAGAAGAATCACTCAACTCTCAAAGAAAACTTTGTTCAACTTTATTTAATTTTGTCCTATATGATTGGCCAAGCCTCTTTTATATAGATACTTACATGATAAAGTTTACAATAAATATAAACTCCCAAGAAAATAATATAAAATTTGACACTAACAATTTAATCTACAATCAAACTCTATTTAATAAATAAACAAGTAATTAAACACTTTTAAAACTAATTAAATATATAATTTTACAAGTCTTATATAATTAAAATTTTACTTAAATGAATAATTAAATATATAATATCTTGAATAAACTTCTAAGAGACATGAAACTCTAATGTTTAGGCCCAAAGAATAGCAATTGGTGGATAAAGAGACTTTCAAACCCTTCAATGGAACAAACTGTTATTTAACTCGTCCATAAATTTCTACTTGTGTAGTCTTCACTCAAATCATCATAACTTGATCTCCTGAACTCAAATTGACATCTTTCAAAGTAAGTTGTTAAGATAAGAGATAGATGTTTAACTTATAAGCAGATATCCTCAAGCAAAAGAAGCTTGCATCCCCCCAAAAAAATGTGTTGCATGTTAGTTGAAAAACCAACTCTGGTGAATTTAATTTAATAATTTTCAACCCTTTCGTACATGTTCCACTCTTGAACTCAAATGAGCTTATCCTTTTAGGTTTCATATCACACAAGTTGTGTGCACATCCATTTGGTTCATACCGTAATGTTATTATGATACAACTCCCATGATGTCCATGGTTTTGATTATATGGAACTCTAGCTCTAATGTTGTCTTTAGGTTTTATTTTAACTCTCTCTTTCTTGGAATCTAGTTCCCTTAGTGTAGTTTTTGGTCATAAATACTTGTAATTTTCAAACAGATTGGTTAATAAAATTCCATCGTCCTCCATGTTTATTTATGCGCAAAGCAAAATGAACAAGAAAATATTGGCTCATTGATTACCTAACATTTAACTAATATTAACTAATATTAATTTACATTATGTAGCTAGATCATAATACAAGAAGACAACTTATATTAGTAGGCAGTCTAAATGGTTTTTAGTCAAAAGAATTGAAATTGAGTAAATTGGTTCAACGACTATTATGTCGTGTATCAAGTTTAATTAGGGAGATACCTAGTATTCGGTATCGGAGTGAATGGCTCCCAAAAGATAAAGACATAGGGGTGATAGTTTAGACTGACAAGACATCAAATAAGACCCAAGTAGATTAAATCCTAAATCTGTTTATGGATTTACTCACTTGTGACATTCAAAGTGTAGCTTACCTCAATCCTGAGTGATTGACTATGTGCATGACCCGTATACTTTGATGTATTGAAAGGAATAGTTCAATTGGTAATTGAAACAAAAGCTAAGACATTAGGTATATAACTTCTGCATGGCATAGCTTCACTTACTATAGTGGAATTCATAGCCTAACAAAAGGTAAATGGTATCCTCTCATAGGCATTACAAGATAGATGGAAACGTAACATGGCCATCCGTCATTTGTCTACTACGAATGATTTCATTACTATTTGTTAGTGTTAACAAATACGAATAGAAGAACAAAAATAAAAGAAGAAATGATTGGTGAAAAGCTAATTGTATTTCATCTCTGGAGTTATCCTATTTATATACAAGTCTATAAAGTATAAAATAAGGAAAGATAATAAAATAAAATCATAATGTTAAACCTTAATCCCTAAGAATATGTAACCCTCCCCCTCAATTTTGATCTTTGATATTGATTATGCCTAGCTTGTTACATAAATAGCCAACCCAATTTTCATTTAATGCCTTTGTAAACAAATCAACAATTTATTCTCTTGTCTTTACATAATCCGTGGAGATTGAATTGTCCAAAATTTTCTCCCGAATAAAGTGAAAATAAACATCAATGTGTTTGGTTCTTTCATGATAAAATGGGTTTTAGGCGATATGTATTGGAAAAACAGGTTTGGAAAACACAGCGAAAAATAAATTTAGGGAAAAACCAGTGCTTTCAAAATTTTCCAAAACAAGATCTTGGTTGTGGTATCTAAGTAATAAACACTTAATCAAAATTATACCTTTTCGATTCGTTTAGGATGAGCATGTCGACCGAGTAGGCTTCTCTACAATTCTCAAGCTCACGTCTGTCAAGTGTGGGTCGCTTTGAATAAAAAATTCACAAAAATTTCCAGTGGGGTAATTTTGCAATTTATCTAAACTTTTTGGTCAAGTTGGAAATTAAAAAAATATCTCTAGAAATTTGTTGAAATAATCTCTTTAGAAAATTTTCTCTTTACAACTTTTTCTTGAATTCAAGTGTGTGTAAATAATGACTCAAGGCTCTTTTATGACACCCTTATGACACCCGAGTGGATTCAGATACGACACCCTTATGACACCCGAGTGGATTCAGCTTGTAACACCCCCAACCCGTCTCCATTGTTGGATTAGGGTTACGGAGCATTACTGATCAATCAGAAAACATTTATCATCCTAATATTTAATAAAGTAATCTCAATCAAAATGATATCAAACATACGCATTTCATCCTTAAATCAAGCCTTCGAGGCCCTACAAATAGTTTAGAAGCAATTCAGGACTAATTTTAAACAAAACAAAAGTTTTAAGAAAAAGAAGCAAAAATGTGAAAACAGAGGTCACACGACCATGTGGCCAGGCCGTGTGACATATCCCAAGCTGTGAAACAATCGAACAAGGGACACAAGGCCTTATCCTAGCCCGTGTCCTTACCCATTTAACTCACTAAATGGGGTCACACGGCTGTGTCGCAGGCCGTGTAACACACTAACTTAAAACACTGGGAAATATCAATGACACACGGTCGTGTCATTAGGTCATGTCTGTCACACGGCTATGTGACAGACCATGTTGTGAGTCGAAAATTGACCCTAAGTTCAAGCCATTTCAAGGCCAAACCATACCTAGACAACCTATAACACCCCAATTTTAGGGTTAGAAGTGTTGAGTGTTTGTGGTTAGGGACAGTGAGGAGGTTGCACTTATGTGTTTAGTTGAGCATCTTAGTAGCAGAATGGGCCTACTAGTCTGGTGGTCGAGAGAGTGGTAGTAAACCTTTGGGTTCTAGGTTCGAGTCCTTGTGTAGGCATCTGGAGGTTAAAGAGTAACTTTTTAGTTTTATTTTGGTAACTTATTTGTTGTTTTTATTTTATTTTATTTATTTTTTGTACTTGTATTTTTTATTTTTTATTTTGGTTTTTACTGGAGGCTTTTGGGGAACATTCTGTTTCTATCTTTTTTATTGAGGGTTCTTTTTATTCTTAAAAACAGTTATATTTGAGCATGCTGGAACTTCACTCCTCTATTATCGTCACCGATTGTGAATCAGGTGTGGGATTTGAACCCTGACTCTTATTCTTCTTTTTACTTTTCACAAACTTTTGTTACATCTTTTCATGAGAGTGTATTAACTCCTTGGTTTTGAATTTTTGGTCGCTAAAAGTGAGTGTAATACTCCATTTTCTGATACATTTTTGATATTGTCAAGGTTGGTGACGGTTCTGGTGGTTTAAACGGTGGTTTCGGAGCTGTTCTATGGTGATTTTGTGACCACTCTAGCTACCACACAAGCGTGTGTCGATTCACACGATCGTGTGCTTTTAGGAATTAGGGTTTTTAGGCCAATTTGGGTGCTACACAATCGTGTACCTGATTTGTGAATTTTTGTCAAAATTCACATGGCCGTGTCCTCTGGACACACGGGGGTGTGTATTTAGGAATTAGGGATTCAGGGATTTGGTTCGACACGACCTGGCTACAAGGTCGTGTGGCTGGTTTGGGGATTTAAGGATCCCACATGGGCGTGTATTTTGGGACACACAGTCATGGTAGGCACACGGACGTGTGAGACCCTCACACGGCCATGTCTTCCCTGCACTTTTTTTAGCACAATTGGATAGAGAGTTACACGACTTGTTCACATGGTCGTGTCCTTACTTCACACGGATGTGTGCCTTTGCCACATGGTCGTATGCTTTCCTCCGTATGGGCATTTTGACCCTCACATGGCCTAAATTGTAGCACACGGCTGGAGCATATGGCCGTGTTGGTCTGTGACATTAAATTTCGGTTTGTGCATGTCTTTGAGCCAGGAATGTGTATGTGTAATTCAACCCTTAGCTAAGCTTTAGTGTGGATGACTAGATCTCAACACTTGTGATAATGTGCTTTGTTATGTATATCTTGTGACGGTTATAAGTGGGATGTCTGATTGTTGAACTTGTTTGACTGGGAGTGTGCGCGCAAATCTGCTCTGTCTGACTGTCTATTAATATGTCACTATTCTGTGAGATTGTGTGCATTCTATATCTGATTGACTGGATGTGAGTTTCTGTCTTTAAGTGACTGTCTGAAACTGATACTCTGATTCTGTTTGTCTGTCTACACACATACATATGCATAAAAGATTTTTGGGTCGGATTTTGAAGAAAAGGGAGACTAAGACTGAACTGATTTAGCAGTTTTACTGCAACTGGTCTGTACAGCGGATTATCGCACTGCACCATACAACATATACGTCAGCTTCGCTGCATATGACTACATGATCTGGCAGCTCAGCTAAAATTTACTAGTATAGTGGTTTTGCTACATCACACTATACTACATGTACGTCAGCTATGCTACGTACCATTATCTGATCTGGCAGTTCAACTGCACATCTGTACCATGGTTTACCGCATTGTACAGTACAGCTTATATGACAGCCTTGCTGCGTAATATATCTAAGTGGCTTAGTCCACGTATATGGTGTGTAGGGTTGGATGGGCCTTCGATGTCCTATATGGTGTGTTTGGTTGGATGAGCTAACAGCTCTTATGTTGTGTGATCAGAGGACAGAGAGATATGTTGGTTGGATAGGTGGGTTATTTTAATACCATATTGCATACATATACATCTGTTTGGACTGTTCTGGGTGAAAGATCATTTGACTATTTCTGTCTGACTGTATAGTATTTGTGACTATGTGACTGGTTGAGATTTAATATGCTCAACTTGTTATGACCTATCGGGACATCAATTTCGGGTTTACCGCTTGGTTCTGGTTTTGTGTGTTTCTGTAAGAATGATCTACTTTGAATTGCTATCTGACATTCGGGTTCTGTTTCTAAAGTCAGTTGGGTTTTGAACTCACACTGAGCTCGTATAGCTCACCCCTTCTTCTGTTTCCCTTACAGGTACACTTCTGAATTTTGGCGCTGGACTTAGTATGTGAGGCCTTGGATAGTCACTGTGGTACAAATTAAATTATTAGCTCTTATTTATGGTTTCTTCAATTTTGAACTAAAAGGTTTTTTAAAAATACTGTGGTACAATCTGTTTTGGTTTAATCGTATAAATTTTTCATTTGCTTTTAACTTCAACTAAACTTTAATTTTTTAAAGGAAATCTAAATGATTAAATGTTTTTGGTTCATAAGGAAGTAACTATGTTTGCAGTGGAATTGGAGTTAACTTGTTTTAAATTTTCCTACGATCACTTCCGTGATCAATGTAGCATCCTGAATTCAGTCTAAATTTCTAGGCCAGGTTTGGGGTGTTACACAACCATTCCATTTAGGCACACAATCAGAAGACTTAAACATCATTTAAATGCATCCAAACACACCATTTCTAACATTCTAATTCATACAACCAATATGCCATTCAAAGGCACCAAATTTATACCAAAACATCATTAATTAAATCAAAGCAATATAGCCACATTTCAAGCATAAGACCTAATTTCTTTAACTACCAAATAACATCACATATAACCATTTGCATATCATCACAAACATACCAAAAGGAACCATATAATCCAAGTACTTAAAAATGGCTAAAATAACCATTACAAAACATGCCATCATACCATATACTATTTAGAACCTATGGAGTTTGCATGAGGTTTCATTCGCCCATATTTGCCTTTCAACCCTATTACAACAAGATTGACACAACTCAAGACAAGCAATTTCACTTAAATAGCTTTTCAACCCTATTACATGCCATTTATAACCATTAACCAAAATAACCATAAATACCAATATGTCGAATAGATAGTGTGACTATACTCTGACGAGATTCCAACCGGCTGAACTTCCAGATAAACTACAAGACAAAGGAAACGTACGTAACCATTTAATGCTTAGTAAATTCGTATAAGCGAAATTTAACTTACCAATCATATTAAATTAAAGAACCAAACCTACTCTCATTAAGTCGTATGCCAAACTTCCTTTCCTATACATATCACTTCATAAGGTTAGTAAATATATCATTACACATAAATCCCAAGTATCTCATGGCATACACATGATAAACATTTAGGTTTCATCCATAATCCATCACTTATACATATATCATTCACACATACTTTCCATTGAAATCATATGGTTAATAGATAGTAAGCAAACAATACATCTATAAAACGTAACATATATTAAGAAATAGATTCCATGCATATTTCATCTATCACTCGATAAATTGTCATCCATTTTCATATTGTATAAGCATATTCACCTTTCCCTGTTATATGAACATTAGTAACATTTAAATTTCTTATATGCCTTTCCATTAAATTTTACTTACCCATTGAACCTTATAGAATAGCATTAGATACTTGGGAATGCTCACAAATAGTGCGCCTTTTCATGTAACCGTAACCTTTCCTTTCTAGTAATGCTCACATGGGCTGTGAAATGGGCTTGCTCACATGAGCTGTGGGTTGGAATGTTAGCTACACAATGCTACTCACACAAGCTATGGAGTATCCGCAACAAATACAGGACCTCAACCATCGGTAGGACATTCAAGACTAGCACCCGAAACTATATAACCTTATTGGCATGTCATTTGTATCCTAAGTAATCATAATGTTAAAACGAGACCTTTCCACATATCCAATTCTTTAAATTTCATTATATCATACTGGAAACACGAAAATGTACACACTTTTTCATGCCATTTTTAACTCAAATTCATGTAGTTTCGATAAAATTCTTGTCAAAAAATTTTAATTATTATAAAATAATTAAATTTTACTTAAATTATGAACATGTTTAATTTTACTTAATTTTCTAATAAATTTTGATTAATTTTGATCATTTTTGACAGATTTGCACAAAGGGCAAAAAACAACTCGGTAGACACTACTAGAAGAGCAAAACTGATAACCAATTTGAAGCGTCAGGGCAATTTAATTTTTCAGCCTAAGACGGTCCAAATTATGTTTATTAATTCATAATATAATTAATTTTAATTTTGATCCAATTTAATTTGGGTTAAATAAATTATTATTAATTAATTATGAAAAGTGGATCAGTTGAGCTAAACCGAGAAAACTGATCCAACCGAGCATTAGGCAGCCCAAAACCGTCCCACATGCTGACCCAATAAGCTTTCTTGGCTGATTATTTGGCTTGAAAAATTTCCCTTGAAGACTCCAAATTGCATACAAACCCCTCCATTATTTATGCCTTTCTGGATTTGCCCCTACCTTAAAATAGCACGTTTGAAATCATCAAACATGCCACATGAGTGGTAGGCCGTGGGGGGAGTCTTTGGCTACTGATTTTGGCTATTTTTATCAGCATTCTCAACCTATAAATACCCCCTAGGCTGCTCACTTCAACATCATCTCAACCCTTCTCATCTCTTCACTTCTCTCTCATTTTTCTCTCTTCATTCCCTTCCACCGTTTTCATTTTCTTCCCCTATTCCCTTGCCGATTTCAACTCTTGAAAAAGAGTCAATCAACCACCATTTGGAGCAGCATTCAAGTGTTCGTAGAAGCCTCGGTTCGACAAGAACAAGCGGAGAAAGAGGAGCGAAGCAAACTAGTCAAGCCACAGAGAAACACCAGATTTGATTCTTGTTCCTTATCCTTTTAATTTTGTTGTTCTTTTGATGAATATGTCTATGAATATTTGTGATTTTGATATGTTTAATTTAATTAATATGGCTTAAATTTAATTTTTGTTAGGTTGATTGCATTTTATCTACTTAATTTATTAAAATTGTGTTTGTGTTGTTATGGGCCTCGGTAATATGTTTGATTAAGTAAAACCATGACTAAGTTATTCTTGCATTACAATTGTAAGGTAACTAATAAATTAATTATTTAAATAGATTGAAATTGTAATTAATTGACACGATACTTAATCAGTGCATGTTAATCATTTAAGGTAGCTGAGGGTTAAATTAGCAACGGTATCTAACGATACATTAGCCTTGCATAACTTGCAAGATTATTGTGATTAAACTGTTTCAAGGTAGAAATACATTGTTACCTCACGTAATCTTTTATGTGCTTATGAGATTGAATTAATTGTTTGAATTGGCATAAAGACATGTACAAGAGATTATTTTAATTTCATAAATATGTATGTGCATTAACACATTTGCCTTTTAAAATTTGTTTAATCGGTTGGATTGACATAGAGATATAGTCAAGAGATAAATGGATTCTTGTAGGTGAGATGTTCATAAGTTAGCAAATTACCGAGTTGCTGTGAATTTATTCGTAACAACATAAACATGATTTTAATAATTCTAAGCTAAGAAATGTAATTAATCTAACACAATTATGTCATCTTGATTCAAAATCATCTTTTGAAATCGTGCATTGGAACTTTTATTTTATTTATTTTACTTAGTTAAAATCCTAATTTTTAATCACCTTCTCAAATCAAAATATTTTTCTTCACCAAAGTGTTTTTAAAACTACATTCATAAATAATTCTTTTCACAGTCCCTGTGGGTACGATAACTCGGCATTTACTTGTCACTTTATTACTTGTTGTGATTTGTACACTTCCACATTTTCGTCGTTCCAATTTTTTGGCGCCATTGCCGGGGACTGTTTTAAAAAGTCATTATTTTTAAATTTGTTAGTTTTGCATTTTAGTTTATTTTTTTGTTCAAGTTTAACTTAATTAATTTTTCTGTGTTTATTCCAGATGTTTATGAGTATTGATTGAATTATCAATTTACTCCCTGTAGACCCTAAGATTGAAAGAACTTTTTGATAGCCAAGAAGACAAGCAAGTCAAAGAAGGACCAAAAAGATAAACCTTGAAAATTTGATTCAAGGAAATGGAGCAAACCCTACTCAAAATCCTATCCTTATTGCTAATGATAAGGATAGAGCTCTAAGACAGTATGCTGTGCTAGTGTTTGATGATCTTAATCCGAGTATTAGGAGACCCGAAATAGGGGCACAACAGTTCAAGCTAAAGCCAGCCATGTTCTAGATGCTTCAGATAGTGGACTAATATAGTGGAATCCCTACCGAAGATCCACCCTGCACTTAAGATTGTTCATGAAGGTGAGCGATTCTTTCAAGTTAGCCGTAGTACCCAAAGATGCATTACGATTGAAACTATTCTCATAGTCACTAAGGGACAGAGCTCGAGCCTGGTTGAACTCATTGCCACCAAATTCAATTTCCACATGGTAAGAGTTAGCAGAAAGATTCCCTATGAAGTATTTCCCGCCTAGCAAGAACGCTAAGTTGAGGAACAAGATCACTACTTTCCAATAAATGGATGATGAGTCCTTGTATGAGGCATGAGAAAGGTACAAAGAATTATTATGGAAGTGCTCTCATCACAGAATCCCACATTAAATCCAACTTGAGACGTTTTATAATGGTCTCAATGCCCCCATGAGGATGATAGTGGATGCTTCTGGTAATAATGCTCTCCTTTCTAAGTCTTATAATGAGGCTTATGAAATCATTGAGAGGATTGCTAGCAACAATTATCAATGGCTAACCAATCGAACAGCGTCGGGAAGACTAATCACTAGAATACATAAAGTAGATGCTCTTACTTTACTCGCATCTCAAGTATCCTTAATATCCTCATGCTTAAGAAATATTACCACTAATAGGTTTAATAGTTTTGCAGCACAGCCACTGAAACAATTTGAAAATGTAACCTGTGTTTATTATGGGGAAGGACATTTGTTCGAAGAATGTCCATCAAACCTAGAATCCTTGTATTACATGGGTAACCAAAACCAAAATCGAGGAAGGTAAGGATTGCAATCCAATTTCTATAACCCATCGTGGCGAACCACCTGAATTTTTCCTAGAGTAACCAAGGGTCTGGAACCAATAACACTTATTGAAACCAACCTAGACTGACCCTGTCGCCTGGTTTCCCCCAACAAGTTTAGAAACCAACCCAAGCTAAACTGTCCAATAGCTTAGAGAACTTATTGAAGGCATACATGGCAAAAAATGACGCCACTCTAAGGTATTTGGAGAATCAAATGGGTTAGCTTGCAACTGAACTCAGAAACTGACCACAAGGTGCTTTACCTAGTGATATGGAGAATCCGATAAATCCAGGGAAGGAGGATTGTAAAGCTTTGACATTAAGGAATGGAAAGAAATTGGAGCCCAACACCCTCGAAGTTAAAAAGGAGCCAGTTGATACTCAAGGCTCAGAGGAAGTTCAACCAAGTGTTGAAATTTTAGTTTCACCAAAACCTGAATTTGTAAAATCTGATAAGGTAATGTTTGAACCAGCTAATTCTAATAAACTAACAAATTTGTTAGATGCAAAATTGTCATGGAAGACGAATCAACCAGTTCTAGTAAAGAAGCCTCCACCACCCTACCCTCAAAGACTTTAGAAGCAGAAGTAAGAAATTCAATTCAAGAAGTTCTTAGACGTACTTAAGCAACTTCATATCAACATCCCATTGTTTGAAGCACTTGAACAAATGCCGAACAACATCAAATTCATGAAGGATATCCTATCTAAAAAAGGAAGACTTGGAGAATTTGAGATGGTACACCTGACAAAGGAATACAGTGCATATCTTCAAGACAAACTACCCCCAAAGTTGAAGGATGTTAGATATTTTACGATACCTTGCAACATTGGAGCAACATATTGTCGTAAGGCACTATGTGACTTGGGTGCAGGTATCAACTTGAAGTCCATGTCAATATTTAGGAAGTCAGGGATAGGTGAAGTTAGACCTACTATGGTTACACTTCAATTGGCAGATCGATCCTTAGCACATTCAGAAGGAAAAATCGAGAACGCATTGTTACGTGTAGACAAATTTATTTTTCCTGCTGAGTTTGTGGTTCTAGATTTTGAAGTAGATAAAAAAGTGCCAATCATCCTAGGAAGGCCTTTCCTAGTAACAGGAAGGACCCTTATTGATGTGCAGAAGTGCGGGTTTACTATGCGTGTTCAGGACGATCAGGTAACATTTAATGTTTTTAAGTTTATGTGATTTCCTGACACAATTGATGATTGTTCTACAGTTTCCAATTTAGAGGAATTAATCATGGATAAGGAACTCAACTATGTTAAGTACCTATTGGAACAAATTTTGACATCAGACCCTTCAAATGGTGAAGAGGAGGATGAATACTTAGCTTTGCTAGAAGCTAATCAAAGAGGATTTAATTTGCAATCTCGTTTTGAATCTTTAGAGTTAGAGAATAGGGATTATGCCCAACCAAAAGTGTCAATCGAGGAGCCACCTAAATTAGAACTCACGGTACTTACTTCACATTTAAATTTTGTTTTTTTAGGTAATGCTTCTACTTTGCCTGTGATTGTTTCAACGAAATTAACCATTGAGTAAGAAGAAAAACTCATCTTAGCATTGAAACAATCCAAGAAGGCTATCGGATGGACCATAGCTGATATTCGCGGTATTAGTTCGTTTGTATGCATACACAAGACCATCTTAGAAGATGGCGAGAAAGGACCAATTGATGGATAACGAAGACTGAACCCTATCATGAATGACGTGGTAAAGAAAGAAATCATTAAGTGGTTAGATGCAGGTATA
Source organism: Gossypium stocksii (assembly GCA_020496765.1). Classification (NCBI taxonomy): domain Eukaryota; kingdom Viridiplantae; phylum Streptophyta; class Magnoliopsida; order Malvales; family Malvaceae; genus Gossypium; species Gossypium stocksii. Next base: position 96,669,459 of record CM035629.1, on the reverse strand, counting down.
ATTTACCCCATCTTAGACAATTCATGGGTAACTCTGGTCTAGTGCATGCTAAAGAAATAAGGTATTACGATCATTAAGAATGAGAATAATGAGTTGATACCGACTAGAACGATTATGGGATAGAGAATTTGCATCGATTATCGGAAGCTAAACAAGGCGACTAGGAAAGATCACTTTCCTTTGGACTAGATGCTGGACAGACTCGCAGGGTGATACTATTACTGTTTTCTCAATGGATACTCGAGGTATAATTAGATTATAGTAGCACCAGAAGATCAACACAAGGCAACATTCATATACTCGTACAGTACATTCAAATTTAGATGCACGCCATTTGGTTTATGCAATGCACCTGCTCCATTTCAAAGATGTATGATATCTATTTTTATTGACATGATTGAGAAATACTTGGAAGTCTTTATGGATGATTTTCCAATATTCGGAGATACATATGATGATTGTGTATCCAATCTAGCCATGATACTAAGCGATGCGAAGAAACAAACCTCGTACTCAACTGGGAAAAGTATCATTTCATGATACGAGAAGGTATTGTTATAGGGCATCAAATAACGAGATATAGAATTGAGGTAGATAAAGCAACGGTAGACGTTATTGAGAAACACCCACCTCCAACATCTGTAAAAGGTGTTAGGAGCTTTTTGGGCCATGCCGGTTTCTATCAAAGATTTATCAAGAACTTCTCCAAAATTGCTAAAACCTTTATGCAAATTATTGAAGAAGGACACGACATTCAAATTTGATGAGGAGTGCTTAAGAGCTTTCAAAGATTTGAAGAGTTGGTTAGTTTTCGCACCCATAATTGTCACACCAGACTGGGATTTGCCATTTGAATTTATTTATGGCGTAAGTGACTTTGCGATAAGAGCTGTCATGGGCTAGTGAAGGAATGAAGTTTTTCATCCCATCTACTACATAAGTTGAACTCTGATAGGATCTCAACTGAACTATACGGTAACAAAGAAAGATTTACTTGCTATTGTGTTTGCTTTTGACAAGTTTCGATCTTATATTGTAGGTACCAAAGTGACTGTCTATACAGAGCACTCAAAAATTAAGTATTTACTTGCCAAGAAAGAAGCTAAGCCGAGACTGATCCGATGGATACTTCTACTTCATGAGTTTGATCCAGAAATTCAAGATCAAAAGGGAGTAGAAAACCAAGTAACAGACCACTTGTCCAGATTGGAGCCGTAAGAAGGGAATTCTCCACTTATACCCATTCAGGAGACATTTCCAGATGAACACATACTGAAGGTAAATCACGTCCATAATACCTCTTGGTTTGTTGATATTGCTAACTATTTAGCTTGTGGTTTAATGCCAATTGATAAGACATATCATCAAAAGAAAAAGTTTCTTCATGATGTGAAGTACTATTTCTAGGAAGAACCATACTTGTTTAAAAAATGTGTAGATCAAATGATCAGGAGGTGTGTGGTAGAAGATAGAGTATATAAATTCTATATCATTGCCATCCGAGTGGGGGACACTTTGGAGGTACATGTACTGCGGCCAAAGTATTGCAAGCTAGATTATTTTGGCCAACACTAATTAAAGACACGTTTGCTTACGCAAGGAGTTGTGATCGATGTTAAAGGGTTGGAAACGTCACCAATAGATATGAGATGCCTCGAAGAAACATCATTGAGGTAGAATTATTCAATGTTTGGGGTAGTAGCTTTCTCGATCCTTTCTCGGTCCTTTCCCTCCGTCTTTGGTCACAAGTACATATTGGTAGTAGTAGACTACGTGTCTAACTGGGTTGAGGCTGAGGCATATCCGACGAATGATGCTAAGGTTGTAATGAAGTTTTTGCAAAAGCATTTGTTCACAAGGTTTGGAACCCCAAAAGCCATCATCAGTGGTGAAGGGTCCCATTTTGTGAATAAATGGTTGAAATGGTTACTTGACAAATATGGAGTGAAGCACAAGGTTGCCACAGCTTACCACCTGTAGACGAATGGGCAAGCTAAACTGGCAAATAAGGAGATCAAAGGCATACTCGAGAAGGTAGTTTGCTCGAACTGGTGAGATTGGTCCAAAAGACTGGATGATGCTTTATGAGCCTACAGGATAGCATACAAGACACCTTTAGGGATGTCACCCTATAGGTTAGACTTCAGGAAAGCCTGTCATTTACCGTTGGAGTTAGAACACAAAGCTTACTGGGCTCTTCAACAACTCAAGTTGGATCTTAAGCTTACTAAAGAGAAACAAATGCTCCAACTCAATGAGTTAGAAGCGTTTCAAATGTTCTCATACCAGAATGCCAAATTACTTAAGGAAAGACTTAAGAGATGGCATGACAAGCACATTCGAGTTCGAGAATTTGAAGTAGGTGAGCAAGTCTTTTAACTTAGTTCTAGATTAAGGTTCTGTCTAGGTAAGTTAAAATCACGCTAGCCCGATCCATTTATGATTCACCAAGTTTATCCATATGGAGTTGTCGAACTTCAAAGCAAGGGAGGTAATTTTTGAGTTAATGCACAATGCTTAAAACATTACTGGGAAGATAAAATTGAATAGGATCAAATCTCATTTATTTTATCAGATGATTAATTTTTCTTGTTTTTCCTTTATAAATAAATGATTTAGGGGATATTCTTCAGGATTAGTATGTTTAAATAAATTCTATCTAAGAGATTGGAACTTAAGCGAGACCGTTTATGACCCCTCCAATCTTTCCTGGGAATTGATTTTAAGATAATTTTCCGAGAGATTATTCCTTAAATGGAAAAATAAATTTTTAGTTTTTCAAATAAAAGGGTCAATTTTGATCCAAGTTTTAAATTGCAACTCAATTTCAAATTTTCTTTAAGTTTAGGTACTTAATTGAATTATCTTCAAATTTTAGTTGCTCTTTTTGTAAATATTAAAAAGATGTCTCTTTTTGTAAATATTTTCAAAAGGCATCTAGAATAAATGTTTTTAATTTAATAAATAAGATGATAATCATTAATATATAATTATATCCATTATAATACATATTAATTATTATCAACTTTGCATAGAATTAGGGTTAGTTTAAATTTGATCATGTTTGTTTAATCAGTGTTTCTCCGTAGCTTGACTAGTTTGCTCCACTCCTTCTTCTCCGCTCTTTCTTTTCAAACTAAGGCCTCTACAAACACTTGAATGCTGCTTCAAATGGTGGTTGATTGACTCTTTTTCAAGAGTTGAAATCGACAAGGGAATAGAGGAAGAAAATGAAAACAATAGAAGGGAATGAAGAGAGAAAAATGAGAGAGAAGTGAAGAGATGAGAATGGTTGAGATGTTGTTGAAGTGAGTAGCCAAAGGGGGTATTTTTAGGTTTAGAAGTCTGCTAAAAATAGCTAAAATCAGCAGCCAAAGAAACTACTAAGCCAAATCTAGATACTTAAACTTTAATGCATGCCTAATTTTCTGAAGGAACTAAAAATTTTATGGTATGATTTGCATGCTTTATTAAAAATACATTTATGTCATATTTCAATTAACATAAAAATTATTAAAATAATCGAACTTTATTCATACTGAAGTTTAGCATACTTAACAAAATTTCAAATTTTTGAACAAAATATAACCTAATCATAACTGTAAGAAAAATTTATTCTGAGTGGAAATAATTTCATTTTTTCAATTTTTCGGCCCCCTACTTAAGATGAACAATGTCCTCATTGTTCAAAATTGAATAAATACTATACACCAGGTAGGATTTTGGAAAAGAGGAGGTGAGTCAATTTGATTGCTTAAGTACTAAGCTCTCTCTAGATCCAATCCTAGACATGTATATATCTATTGCCACACTTTGCACTTTGCGAATTGTTCATTTTTTATTTATGAATTACACCTCTTTTTTTATTATGAAAATAAAAATTCCTAGTAAAACCTAATCCTAAAATATTAAATCACTTAAGAACAGAAATAAAATAAAGTTAAGATCCTCCTTTTATTTATTTGCAGATCCCTTTGAATTCGACTCATCCTTTGCTCCATTATCTTTGTTTTTGCATGCATCGCTTCACTCCCTCTTCGATTGTGGACTCCATGGTTCAAATATGAAATCTGGAAACCCAGGCACAAAAATAAACGGGTCATTGTATATTTTCGTAAGAGCATTTCTCATTGAGTCATCCCATATTTTTGAATATCTCCAGTAAGTTTGTTGTTGCCATTACATATGTTGAATTATGTCCATAAACTTTGACAGGTTATCTCGAAGATCTGAGCAAGGCGATTAAGTCTTAAACGTTGAAGTTACAATATCTAGTTTTGTTACTAGTTCCATTGGTTCTGCCTTATTAGGAATTTTAGCTGATTGCATCGGTTTGATCTCTGTGGGATCTTCTTCTTCTTCAGGATCCTCACTTTCTTCTACTCGTTGTTATCAAATAGAGTCTCCGGTTATCCGGTAAATGTCCCAATATGTGATTGTACCCTGGCTATACCCTGTCTTCTTTACGTTTGCAAGAATTTTAGCTTTCAAGCACAAAATTGTTATTGTAAAGGGAAAGTAAGCTGGGCCAAAATGTCTAGCAGCACAATTCTACATTTTTATCAGGATGATTTTTCCCACAACAATGGTCTTTCCAATTAAAATCGAGTATTATAAGACCATTCACTCTAATGAAATTGTAGTCCCATGTGAAATAGGCATAAGTCTAAATCAAATGAAATAGAACCATACATTTGCTAGTGGTGTCAAATATTCTCTGCGACAAGTGTGAATTCCTTGCTTTGACAGGGTCCACTTAGAACCTAGAATTGTAAGTTCCTTAAGAATTTCTTGTAGATTTTTAGACTCAATATTGCTCATCAAGGAAGAATATTTGTCGTTTTCCAAATCAAGTAATTCAAAGAATTCATTAATAGCGTTTGAGGTTATTGGTACCTTGATTCTGCGAATAGAAATGTCTGTCAATTCAGTTGAGATCAAATTCGCATAAAATTCACGAACTAACTCCTCATCTACACTAGGTCTTTTCTCACAAAACAACTCCCAATTGAGAGCTTCAGCAACTTGTCGAATGCGCACCCTAAAATCAATATAGTTGCTTTCTTTTAGTGTAAAGCCCTTCTCTGGATGCATCTGTTGATTCTTGAAAATACTTTCATATCTCGCTTTGGCTTCCTCACAGTGGAATTTATTTTGTGATTCGTGAATTTGAGCCAAAGCACGAATTTTCTTGCGAGGCATGATTAACCTGAACATAAGATGAAAACAAATATTTTCTCAAAATTTTAATCAGTATAAAATATTAATAATTCAATAAATTAAAATTTTAAATAATTAAATAAAATTAAAATTTAGGAGAAAATTTTGTCTTACCACCTTTTTATAAAAGTTAAGAACTCAAAGAAAATAAATCTAAAACAAAAGAGGTCAGTTTAGGGATGTTTGTAGGGTATCTTGTTGGTATGGTGCAAGTACTAGGTGGCAGCAGCACACTAAGGAGTAGCAGGATATGCAAGTGTTGCATGGATGGGTAGCAAGTAGGCAGCAGGCGACACTATCGAGCGAAGAGCAGGGCTGGTGCATTGGCGCGAGTGAGCAAGTGCATGAGAGTCAGTCTGCTACAAGCGGAGTAACAACGTGAGCTGCTAGTGTGCACGTGAGTTGCTAGCCGAATAGGGCTAACGGACAGTACTGTGGCTAGGGAGTTAGGAGCTGCAACACTAGGTGGTTTGGTGGGTTTTAGACGTAAGAGCCCATTTTTGCTCAAATCACAACAGTGGTTTTGGAACCACAAATTTGAAGTTGAAATAATTATTTTATTATTATTTTGAGGTTTACAGTATGATAAATTGATTGTGTGAAAATTTCGTTAAGAAATTTTACTGTTTGAATTTTTAATTTGATAAAAGGACTAAAACGCATAAACCATAAAAGTTGTGTTCTATTAGCTAAAGGTATTTAATAGTTATAAAACATTAAAGTAAAGGTCCTTAAGTAGTAATTAGACCATTAGTATGTTAGTGGACATTTATGATATTGGTATTGTTGAAATTTGATGGAAATTAAAAGGTTAATTAAGAAAATTAGTAAATTAATGTTAAAATAAGTAAAAACAAGTCAAATTTCTTCTTCATTTCATCTTCTTCCACCAAACATAAGAAAGGGAAATATCCATGGAAGCGATTTAGGGTTTGGTCATTGCGTTGCTTATTTGGTAAGTGATTTCGACTCGGTTTTTAATGATTTTTGTGTTTTTGTTATCGTTACAGCTTAGTCTAGCTAGCCCAGGGACTAATTTGAGAAACTCTTAAAATTTTAGGATGTTACCATTGATTAATATGTGTGAGCTTTAATTTTTGATGATGGATTATGAATATTTGATAATAGTTATACAAGGTTTCGAAATAATCGACTTGTTTCATCATTTTTACATTCGAGGTAAGTTTGTATGTAATAAGTATTGTTATATTTGTGTTTTAAATGCTTTGATACTCCATAAATTATGAATACGACCTTACTGACATATTTAACGATGACTTGGCGAGTGAGAAATCCCGTTTGAACCTTAGGAATAGTTTAGGATACAAATGTCATGACGTTAAGGTTACTATGATTATGTGATCTGAGTGCTAGTCTTGTACGTCCTATCGGTGGCTGAGTATACCGGCATATGTTGCGGTTACTTAACAACTTTTTTGAGCAACACTGTGTAGCTACGTCTTGACTGATAGCTCGTGTGAGCAGGCCCGTTGATAGCTCGAGAGTGAGCATTATATGTGATATGTGTTGAGATAGCTTTGGCTATATATGTGGCACTTAGGGTGTGAGATTCCCCAGTATCCGATAATATTCTGAATAGGTCAATGGGTATAACTGAGATGTGGATGATTATGAGATTGATTCGAGATGGTATTAGTATGTACAAGAATTGTGTGAGCTTTAAATCGAAGAAACTTGTGAAGTTCATATCTAATCTTGTGAGTTCATATGTGGTAGGTTTGTGTATTTATATGAGTTGCATAATGAGATATATTCAATTTCTTGAATTGTGTATTTATGATTATTTGAGTGTATTTCATGCAGACTTACTAAGCTTTATAGCTTACTCTATGTATTTTTCTATGTTTTATAGTGATTTCAAAGCTAGCTTGGATTCGGGGATTGTTAGAGACTTCATCACACTATCAAGCTATCATTTGGTATTATTGAACCAATGTATATGGTTATATGGCATGTATAGGAATTTTGATCATTTTGATATATGTGTTGGTAATGAATTTAGTCAATTAAGTTGGCTTGTAAATGATAAGTGTTCGGTTTGGTATATAACCATGTAAGTTGGCTTATTTTGGTTGATTTGGTTGTGTAAAAATTTGTGCAAATGGTCATGTTGATATGTGGTTAGAAATGGCTATATACATGCTTGTTGCGAATTGGTAAATTGAGATTTGTATGCTTGTGATTATAGGTACACTAGTGCATAATGGAATATGACCATTTAGATGATTAGAGAATTGTTGAATTAGTATGAATTAAATGGATTATTGTAATGCTTGGGTCACTTGTGATGGATGGTATGGGATTAGCATGAATTATGCTTGGTTGAGATTGATTTGGATGCCTATTTTTGTCATGTTTTGGTGCCATTTGATTTGGTGTAGGCATATGCAAATTTGGGTGGCAAGATGGCTTGGTAAATAGCCTATTTTTGTCCACACGGGCAAAGACACAAGCGTGTGTCTCAACCGTGTATGACACATGGTCAGGTGAAACAGCTATGTGTCCCATGTAGCATTTAATGAAAACAAGTCAGTGAGTTACACGACTTAGACACACTGGCATGTGGTCGGCCGTGTAACCCAAGTCAAAGAGTTACACGGGGTAGGATACGGTCTGAGACATGACCATTTGATCCCATTTTGAATGTGCACACAGTCTATGACACGAGCGTGTCTTCTGGCCGTGTGAGACACATGGCCTATACACACGAGCGTGTGTCCCCTGTATTTTGTAAAATTTTCTAAGTTTTCTAGAAATTTTCTATGTTTTCTAGAAATTTTCTATGTTGTCAATTTAGTCCCGAACCACCCCGAATGCATGTTTTGGGCCCTGTAGGCTCATATTAGGGACAATGTGAGTGATTTGAATGATGAATAATTTGGTTATGATGAATGTATGAAAAATGTATGTTAATTGTGCTATAAGTCTGGTAATGCTTCGAAACCCTATTCCAGCGATGGATACGGGTGAGGAGGGGTGTTACATTAGATGCTAGGGTTGATTGAGGGATGAGTGAAAAAAAAATGGAAAAGGTGGGTGAAATTTATAGTAAGAGGAGTAGGAGTTTAATTAGAATTCTTAGAACAATTTAATACTTAAAATATTCTAATTCTACACAAAGTTAACAACAATTAATTAATAAAATGCATTTTAAATTATTATTTGCTATTAATTTGTTAAAGTAAAACAAATATGATCAAATTTAAACTAATCCTAATTCTATGCAAAGTTGATAATAATTAATATATATATTGTAATGGATATAATTATATATTAATGATTATCATCTTATTTATTAAATTAAAAACATTTATTCTTGATGCCTTTTGAAAATATTTACAAAAAGAGAAATCTAATTTTTAATATTTGTAAAAGGAGCAACTAAATTTTGAAAATAATTCAATTAAGTACCTAGACTTAAATAAAATTTGAAATTGAGTTGCAATTTAAAACTTTTAGAATTGACCCTTTTATCTGAAAAACTAAAAATTTACTTTTCCATTTAAGGAATAATCTCTCAAAACATTATGTTAAAATCAATTCCCAAGAAAGATTGAAGGGGTCACAAGCGGTCCGCTTAAGTTCCAATCTCCTAGACAGAATTTATTTAAACATACTAATCCCAAAAATATACCCTAAATCATTTATTTAAAAAGGAAACCAAGAAAATTTAATCATCTGATAAAATAAATGAGATTTGATCCCATTCAATTTTATCTTTTCGGTAATGTTTTAAGCGCTCAGCATTAACTCGAAAATTACCTCACTTGCTTTGAAGTTCGACAACTACTTATGGATAAACTTGGTGAATCGTAAATGGATCGGACCAACGTGATTTTAACTTACCTGGAAAGAACCTTAGTCTGGAATTGAATAACAAGACTTGCTGACCTGCTTCAAATTCTTGATCCCGAATGTGTTTGCCATGCCATCTCTTAAGTCTTTCCTTGAGGAATTTGGCATTCTCGTATGATAACATTTGAAACTCTTCTAACTCATTAAGTTGGAGCATTTGTTCTCTGTAGTAAGCTTAAGATCCAAGTTGAGTTGTTGGAGAGCCTAATAAGCTTTGTGTTCTAACTCCAAGGGCAGATGACAGGCTTTCCCAAAGACCAACCTATAGGGTGACATCCCTAAAGGTGTCTTGTATGTTGTCCTGTAGGCCCATAAAGCATCATCCAGTCTTTTGGACCAATCTCGTCGATTCGGGCAAACTACCTTCTCGAGTAAGCCTTTGATCTCCCTATTTGCGAGTTCAACTTGCCCATTTGTCTGCAGGTGGTAAGCTGTGGCAACCTTGTACTTCACTCCATGTTTGTCGAGTAACCGTTTCAACCATTTGTTTACAAGATGGGACCCTTCATCACTGATGATGGCTCTTGGGGTTCCAAACCTTGTGAAACACATGCTTCTGCAAAAACTTCATTACAACCTTAGCATCGTTCGTCAGATATGCCTCAGCCTCAACCCACTTAGACACGTAGTCTACTGTAACTAATATGTACTTGTGACCAAAAGACGGAAGGAAAGGACCGAGAAAGTCAATACCCCAAACATCAAATAGTTCTACCTCAATGATGTTTGTTTGAGGCATATCATTTATGTTTGTGACGTTTCCAACCCTTTGACATTGATCACAGCTCCTTACATAAGCATACGCGTATTTAAATAGTGTTGGCCAAAAGAATCCGGCTTGCATTACTTTGGCTGCAGTACATGTACCTTCGAAGTGTCCCCCACTCGGAGCTGAGTGGCAATGATATAGAATCTTATGTACTTCATCTTCTACCACACATCTCCTGGTCATTTGATCTGCACACTTTTTAAACAAGTATGGTTCCTTCCAAAAATCGAACTTCACATCACCACAAGCTATATAGTTAGTAATATCAGCAAACCAAGGGGTATTATGGACATGATTTACCTTCAATATGTGTTCATCTGGAAATGCCTCCTGAATGGGTATAAGTGGAGAATTCCCTTCTTGCAGCTCCAATCTGGACAAGTGGTTTGCTACTTGGATTTCTACTCCTTTCGATCTTCAATTTCTAGATCAAACTCTTGAAGTAGAAATACCTATCGGATCAGTCTCAGCTTAGCGTCTTTCTTGGCAAGTAAGTATTTAATTACTGAGTGGTCCATATAGACTGTCACCTTGGTACCTACAAGATAAGACCAAAAGTTGTAAAAAAATGAACACAATAGCAAGTAACTCTTTCTTTGTTATCGTATAATTCAGTTGAGCTCCTGTTAGAGTTTAACTTGCATAGTAGATGGGATGAAAAAAATTGTTCCTTCACTAGCCCATGAAAGCTCCTATCGCAAAGTCACTTGCGTCACACATCAATTCAAATGGCAAATCCCATTCTGGTGTGACGATTATGGGTGCTGAAACTAACCGACTCTTTAAATCTTTGAAACCTCTTAAGCACTTCTCATCAAATTTTAACATCGTGTCTGATCGAGATTGTGATAAAGTAATAATAATGATCGTACCTAGAAACTAACTATTATCACGATAAAAGGTAAGCGCACCTATCGAGTAGTAGTATAGTTAGTGGCAAGACCGGAATATCGAATCCAAGGAACTAAAAGTACTAGTAATGACTTTCTTCCTATTATCTAGCCTAAAAGTAAAGCGGGATTTATTTGTAAACTAACTGATTCTAAACCAAACTAAAGACGTGACAAAGAATAAATTGGGGAATTACTTTGGGAAAACTGAATAATAAAGGAATTACCCAAGGAAGACTTCACTTGTTATTTAACTCTGCATTAGACGATTTCTTCATTCGACTTGATCTGTAGAGATCCTTAAATTATGTTAATATCTCTATCGAGAATAAAAACAACTAACCCTAGGTTGATTATTTGAAATCTCTTTCTAATTAAAACCCCTAGTTTTGCATTAACTCGATCTACGGATCCCCTTATTAGATTTCACTCTAATCCGGCAGATTTTTATCGTCCTATGTCTAGGATTGCGATCAACTCCGCTTAATTGTGTTGGATCTACTCTTAAACAGGGACTTTTGCTCCTTTGAATAAGCACATTCAACTTGAATTAATATCTTGAAATATCAACTCAAAAATTAAAAACACAATTAAGAAAAAATCAAATATTTATCATATACTTCAGATAACAATAACAAGATTAGTCTTAGGTTACATCCCCCTCAGGTATTTGGGGATTTAGTTCATGTTTGTAAAATCATACATCTCAAAGTAAGGAAAACAACAAAACATAAAGGAAACCCAAAACTCCTGAAAGGATAAACCCAAAACTCTTGAAAGGATTGAAGGGAGATCTTTAGTCTTGATGTAGATCCTGGCTTCTGAGTTGGATTAATCAGCTTTCTTCGAGTAATTCCTTCCTTCTACTCTCTGTGTCGGGCTTCCCCTTTAAGTCTGATGCTAGGGTGTTTATATAGGCTTCGGAATACCTTTCTTAGCCCCAAAGTATCCTTTTTCGCGTGAAATTAAAACTCGTCATGACAGGGACACACCCGTATAGCACGCCCGTGTAAATCGAGCCCAAGTCGTGTTTGAGCCTGCTAATGTGGCACGGGCGTGTGGTGTACCCGTGTGAGGAACTCTAGACCGTGTTAATTTCTTACTCTAGCCCATTTTCCCGTTTCTCGTTCTTTTCACTTCCCTAAGCTCCCCTAAGTATAAAACATGAAATTAAAGGAGTAGGAGCATCAAATTCCACAATTCAAGGGATAATTCATCCAAAATTATGCTAAGCACGGGGTAAAAATATGTATAAATTACGGTTTATCAAATACCCCCACACTTAAGCCTTTGCTTGTCCTCAAGCAAAATCCTTAACTCACAATTAAAAATCATTCTTCTCAACTTATAAATCTTATCAATAATGTTTCGAATCAATCCATGAGTAATCATACATCGAAAATTCAACTAAAAGAATATCAAAGTCTCAAACAATCTAAGTTAAGAATTTTATCACATAAAACATAGGTATTCTCCCCTCTTCTAAGTAATTACCTCGAATTCAAAATCAACAAGAGTTGACATCCTCACTCAATATTCACTCTATTCACTCGAAGTGTTTAGGGTTTGGAAATTAAGCACTCATTATTCAACATGAAAAGTTATTACCATAAGCTTGCCTGGAAATCAAATCTCCACCACTATAAATTGAGATGACACATCGATCAAAAGGTCTTTAGAAGGTTGTAAAGGAGCTTTGGTTAGGGGTGTGGTCACAAGCTGAAAAAGAAGGTTAGAATTGAGATTGAACTGAAAAATCATCTAACTAGAAAAATCTCTATCACTGAAATATATTCCTAAATTTGAGCTTTTACCTCATGAATAACATCGTTTAAGATCCATAGTAAATAATTACATAATAATATGTTAAACATTTAAATTACAACTGGTTTTTTTTAGAACAAATTGAATATTTTATGAACTTACAAATTGAAAAGGAGAACATAGCTAGATAATTAGTCAATTCAAACCTCGACAAAAATAGGGATCAAATTAGAGTGAGGGAAATTCTCAAAGAATAAAAAATAGGTTTATGGGTTAATATTAAGGGTAAATCAATAAATGGTTTGTTAGGCTCAATGGGGTTCACTAATGGTTAATTATGAGGTTAGGCTTTTACGGAGTAAATGGGTTAAACCTAAGTGCCTTTATCATCTTGACATATCAAATCAATGGTGTGGTCTTGACATGCACAATCGGAGCAAGTTCTAGAACAACAAATCAATATTGACTCACTCAAAGCAATAATAAAAGTGAGCATGAAAGGATGTATGCTCAAAAGGCTTAAAAATCTCACCAGAATTATGGCTTTTGATGTCAATCCTGTGAATTTCAAGTTTCAAGATAATACCTAAATTTGGGGAAACAACCTAGAAAAATTTTAAATTCTAAAAAATTTCAACATATCATGCTTGATTCGCTAATGTCTTAAAGTTTGAATAATCAAAGCAAAAATAACTATGTCTTAATCCCAAACATATAAATAAAAATCATAAATCAATCAGAATTCATTCTAATAGTGAAATGAGAAAGTGACTTGAAAGACAAGATAAAATTTAGGTATTTGAGAACAATGCAAAAAGTGAAAGTGAGTCCCCCCACACTTAAGATGTGCATTGCCTTCAATGTACAAGGGTAGATATATTTAGAATATAAACATAAAATCATAAGATAGGGAGAGAAGTGAAACTCCCTAAAAATTGGATGGTATCCTTGAGTTGGAAGTGTGGAAACTTGATTCTACGGCTAGGGTAACAGTGAGGTTGGAGGAGGGTATTCTGGGTTTGTAGATATTGTCTATCCACGATTGCTGTATCAAAAAACTTTGTGGCTATAGCTGTGGTTGAGCAGGACACGGCAACCGTGGAGTAGTTTTCCCATTAAAGTTGCATTTGGCAGGTACTATTGAGCTTTTTAGGCTCTATGTAACTACGATATCAGTATGAAGACTTTAGGGAATAAAAATTAGCATTTTTACTCTTTAAGAAATAGCCGATATAAAATATTCAAAATAAATTATGCTAAGTTTTTAGAATATTGAAACTTAAATAAAGAAAAAGATAAAGCTAAAGAGATCCAAAAAGGAAAATAAAAATAAATGTAATGATAAACACAAAAATAAAAAGGAAAATAAAGAAAAAGTTAAATGGACTCGAAAGTCCTAGTCCTCAGATGGTTCGTGAGGTGGGGGCGGTGGTGAGATGTGGAGATGCTGATAAATCTGATAGAGAGTAGCATCAATGTGATCAGGGTGCTGAAAACACTGTTGCTAGAATCGTGTAAGGCGCTCAAATATGTCAGAGTGTGAAGTAGCCATATGAACTGGACGGTAGATGGGCAGTGGCTGAGACGATGGCTCCTCATGAGATGGAGGGAGATCATTAGTAATGTTCTCTGGGTCCTCTTGCCCAGTAGATCGAGCTAGATGGTACTGAGGAGGGTTGGCCCCACATCAGCGCTCGATGATCCTCAGGTGTATCATGCTTTAGATTCCCTGTGGGGACATATGGCAGTAAGAGTGAGAGAGGATGATTGTGCCGCGGTGTTGAGGAGACCAAAGTGGCGAGCTAGTCGAGTCACATATGGCCCCATGGAAATTAACCCCTTACAATGCTGCTCTGTCTGATGTTGAATGGCAAGGGCGATGAAATAGGCAAGGTCGAATACGTGCCCATACGCCATACTCCATAAAAAATAGGCGTCGTAGGTGTTGACAACAATGGTGCTCTCTCGTCTGCCCGTCAATGTATGTACGAAGAGGGCGTGGAGGTACCTCAGTGATGGGGTGAGAGCTGTCGCCTTGGAGCGACTAGGATCGTAGGTGGCTGAATGATAAACACAAAATTATACATATTTTTACCTCACATTTAGCCTATAATTTGGATGGTTTCTTACTCATTTTATAAGAACTGGTGCTCTTAACCCCTCTTTTTCATATCTTATACTCAGGAGAGCATAGGGAAGATGAAAGAACAAAAAACGGGCCTAAAACAGTGAAAAATGGACCAAAAAGCACGAATCACACGGGCCAAGAGATGCCACACGGCCGTGCCACACGGGCGTACCTTACGAGGATCACACGGACAAAGCCCCGACAAGCACGGCTACTATACACGGGCATGCTAAATCACACGGCCTCTATCGAACCCACACGGGCGTGGAACACGGGCGTGTTCTAGTCGCGGGAAAGACGAATTTCACTCGAATTGGGATGTTTAGGGGCTAAGAAAGAGTCCCCAAAAGTTCTCTATATAAAGATCCCATAAGGCAACATAGAGGAGGTCTTCTTCCACCTTTTACACACCCTCTATATTCTTTTCCTCTCGTCTTTCTGCCACACCAAAGGTAGAAGCAAGCGATTACTCGAAGGGAGAAGCCAATCAATTCATCTCAGGAGCTGAAGTTCTGCATCAACATAGAGGATTCTCCTAAATTCCTTCAGGGGTTTTTGGTTTCTTTTATGATTTGTTATTTTACAACTTCTGAGATGTTTTCTTTTATTATTATGAACTAAACCCCTCAAATACTTGAGGGGGATGAAACCTAAGACAGATCTTGTTATTTATTCTTGATTTTTATGAGAATTACTTGAATTGTTCTTAATTATGTGTTTTTAATCCTTGATTTAATAGTCCTAGGTATTAATTCAAGAATTGGATGTGCTTAGAGCAGAGGAGCAAAAGTCCCTGTGATAAGAGTAGATCTACCATAATTAAGCGGAGTTGCATGCAACCCTAGACATAGGGCGACATAAATCTGCCGGATTAGGGTCAAACCTAATATGGGGAACCATGGATTGAATTAATGCAACCTAGGGAGTTAATTAATAAAGGAACTTTAATTAATAACTTAGGCCTAGTTGCTCTTCACCTCGACAGAGGGTTTAGCATAGATTAGGGATCTCTACGGATCAAGTCAAGTAAATAACTCGTATAAATCAAGGAATTAATAACAAGTGAAGTCTAGGTGGATTCTCCCTTAAGTATTGATCATATCAATTAGCTTTTCCCTAAAAGGTCTTCCCACTTTATTTTTCCTGTTTTTTCTTAGTTGATTTTAGAGTTAGTTTTAGACAAACCCTCATTTAATTTTTAGGTTAAATAATAGAAAGGAAGTGAGTAATAGTACTTTCGGTTCCCTTGGGTACGATACTCGATCTTATCACTAGACTATACTACTGTCAACAGGTGCGCTTGCCTTAAAACGTCGTGATATTATTCAGTTTAGGTTTGATCAAGTTCTTTATAAATTTTATTACTTCATATCACGCGGATATCAAGTTTTTGGAGCCGTTGCCGGGGAGATAACTGAAATATTACGAAAGCTCAATTTCTATTACTTTAGCCATTACTATTTATAATATTTATAATATTTATTTCTCTATTATTTTGTTTCTTTTATTTTTAATTTTTAATTTTTATCTTTATTTTTATTCTCTTTCTAGGTTTTTCTAGTTTATGACTAGAAACATCCCGTCAGGGCCACTACTTTTTGACGAAGATTTGGAAGCTACAGTCCGCAGAAATTGTAGAGAAATTAGACGAAGTTTACATTATCCAGAGCAGGAACTTGAGCAAGAGCTAGAACCTACTGATGAGATGGCCGCAAATCAAAATATTCACCAACCTCCAGCACTACCCGCTGAACCAGAAGAAGCTCCGCGTACTATGTATGATTATGCTAAACCTAGTGTGATTGGTACTCAAACTAGTATTGTTAGACCTGCTATTGCTGCTAATAATTTTGAATTAAAACCTAGTACTATTCAGATGATTCAGCAACTTGTGCAGTTTGACGGCTTACAAGATGAAGATCCCAACTCACATCTAGCCAATTTTTTGGAACTATGCGACACTTTTAAAATCAATGGCGTTACTGATGACGCCATTCACCTAAGGCTATTTCCATTTTCCCTAAGAAATAAGGCAAAACAGTGGTTAAACTCTCTACCACGAGGCTCAATTACTACATGGGACCAAATGTCTGAAAAATTTTTGCTTAAATATTTTCCCCCTGCTAAAACTGCTAAATTACGAAACAATATTTCTTCTTTTGTGCAAATGGATTTAGGAATGCTTTATGATGCCTGGGAAAGGTACAAAGATCTTTTAAGAAGATGCCCTCACCACGGATTACCTTTATGGCTACAGGTTCAAACTTTCCGTAATGGGTTAAACCCGTCAACTAGGCAGATGATCGATACAGCCGCAGGCAGAACCATCAATAATAAAACACCTGACGAAGCTTACGAATTTATTAAGGAAATGTCATTGAATAACTATCAATGGCAAGTCATGAGGACAAAGCCGAAGAAAGCCGCAGGAGTCTATAATATTGATGCTGTTACTATGCTCACTAACCAAGTAGAACTTTTAAATAAAAAATTTGATAATTTTGTTGGTTCCACGCAGGCTCAACCAGTGATGCAATGTGATGCAGCCCCAGGAAATATGTTTAATTCAGACCATCTACACAACATGGAAGCCGGACAAGCCAATTATATGGGTAATAATTCTCGACCTCAAAATAATCCTTATAGTAATACTTATAATGCAGGTTGGAGAAATCACCCAAATTTTTCATGGGGAGGACAAGGAAATCAAAGACAACAGCCTCCGGTATTCCTGCAGCCACCACCTCAACAAGAAAAGAAGCCGAACCTTAAGGACATGTTCACTAAATTCATGGCCACCTCAGAAACCCATTTCCAAAACACTGAAACAGCATTAAAGAACCAACAGGCCTCTATCCAAGGACTCGAGAACCAAATCGGTCAGCTTGCAAAATTAATCTCAGAAAGGCCTCATGGCGGGCTTCCAAGCAACACTGAACCAAATCCCAAAGAACATGTCAAAGCAATCACTCTAAGAGATGGTAAGGTGCTAGCAGAACCAGAAAAGAAGCATACTCACGAACTGTCGAAAGACAAAGTAGAGGAATCTAAGGATGACGCCCCTCCAACACTCAAGGAATACAAACCGCGCATCCCATACCCAGCAAGGTTAAAGAAGGACCAAACAGACGCCCAATTCGGTAAGTTTCTTGAACTTTTCAAACAATTACATATTAACTTACCCTTTGTTGAAGCAATTTCACAGATGCTGAAATACGCGAAATTCCTAAAGGGGCTCCTGACGAACAAAAGAAAGCTTGAAGAATTAGCCACAGTGGAACTCAACGAGGAATGTTCAGCCATTCTCCAAAATAAACTGCCAACAAAGCTAAAGGATCCAGGGAGTTTTACTATTCCTTGTTTAATTGGTAGCTTAATTATTAATAAAGCATTGGCTGATTTAGGTGCAAGTATTAATCTCATGCCTTATAAAATGTTCAAACAACTAGGTCTAGGGGAACCTAAACGCACTAGGATGAGCATCCAATTAGCCGATAGATCTGTTAAATATCCTAGGGGAATAATTGAAGACGTGCTAGTAAAAGTCGATAAATTTATATTCCCTGTAGATTTTGTTGTGCTTGACATGGATGAGGACATTGACGTACCTTTAATTTTAGGACGCCCATTTTTAGCCACTGCTAGAGCTATTATTGATGTAAGAGATGGTAAATTAGTTCTTAGAGTTGGTGAAGAGGAAGTCATTTTTAAAATCTATGATGCCATGAAATTTTCCAAAGAACAAGATGATTCTTGTTATTTTGTTGATATGGTTGATCACTTTGTTCAAGATAATTTTCAGGAAATCTCTATCACCGACACACTGGAACTGTGTCTTGTTCAGGGGGAGGGTGGAACCTCCTTAGAAGTGGAGAAAGTAAGAAAAGAATTAGACTCTAGTGAAACTATCACTAGACATATAAGCTATGAAAATTTAAAGATGCACGATAAGCTAAGATAGAAACCTTCCATTGAGGAACCCCCTAAATTAGAATTAAAACAACTGCCAGAACACTTAGAATATGCCTTTTTAGGGGAGAACTCAACTTTGCCAGTCATTATTGCATCAAATTTAAGCTCTTAAGAAAAGGAAGACCTGCTCCAGGTATTAAGAAAACATAGGCAAGCCATAGCCTGGAAAATTTTAGATATCAAGGGAATTAATCCCTCTTTCTGTACTCACAAGATTTTAATGGAAGATGAATATAAACCAGCAGTGCAAGCTCAGAGACGATTAAATCCTAACATGAAGGAAGTCGTAAAGGCTGAGGTAATTAAACTTCTTGATGCAGGTATGATTTATCCTATTTCTGATAGTTCTTGGGTAAGCCCCGTGCAGGTTGTTCCTAAGAAAGGTGGGCTAACCGTGGTATCCAATGACAAAGAAGAACTCGTGCCAACACGAACAGTCACAGGATGGAGAGTATGCATAGATTACCGAAAGCTGAATGACGCCATTCGAAAAGATCATTTTTCTTTACCCTTTATCGATCAAATGTTAGAAAGATTAGCCGGTCACATGTATTATTGCTTCCTAGATGGCCTCTTCGGTTACTTCCAAATTCCAATAGCTCTAGAAGATCAAGAAAAAATGATGTTCACATGCCCATACGGTACGTTTGCATATCGAAGAATGCCTTTTGGTTTATGTAATGCTCCTGCTACTTTTCAGCGATGCATGCTAGCTATTTTTAACGAATTTGTAGAAGATATCATGGAGGTATTCATGGACGATTTCTCCATTTTCAGTAACTCTTTCCAACACTGTCTAAATAATTTAAAACTTGTTTTGATAAGATGTGAAGAGACAAATCTAGTGCTAAATTGGGAAAAATGTCATTTCATGGTTCAGGAAGGTATTGTACTAGGACATAAAATCTCTACTAGAGGAATTGAGGTAGACAAGGCGAAAGTTGAAACTATTGAAAAACTACCCCCTCCCAGTTCAGTTAAGGCTATAAGAAGTTTTTTAGGACATGCCGGTTTTTATCGTAGATTCATTAAGGACTTCTCTAAAATAGCTAAGCCTTTAACTAAATTGCTAGAAAAAGACATACCTTTCAACTTTGACCAAGAATGCTTAGAGTCCTTTAGCACCCTTAAAGACAAGTTAGTCAACGCCCCAATTATGATTTCACCTGATTGGAATCTGCCTTTTGAACTAATGTGCGATGCAAGTGATTTTGCCGTAGGTGCAGTTTTAGGACAACGAAGGGACAAGCACTTCCAACCGATCTACTATGCTAGCAGAACATTGACAGCTGCTCAAGCCAACTACACCACCACGGAGAAAGAATTATTAGTTGTTATCTTTGCATTTGATAAATTCAGATCTTATTTAATTTTGTCAAAAGTCATTGTTTTTACTGACCATTTAGCTCTTCGTTATCTCTTAGCCAAACCTGATGCAAAACCTCGTTTAATAAGATGGATTTTACTTTTACAGGAATTTGACTTGGAAATTAAAGACAAGAAAGGAGCTGAAAATTTAGCAGCAGATCACCTCTCGAGGCTAGAAAATACACAGCCCAGGTACCTCGAGAAGATAAACGATATGTTCCCTGAGGAACAACTCCTAACTTTAGCAGGTACGACACTTCCTTGGTTTGCCGATTTTGCAAATTATTTAGCAGCCAATATAACCCCAAAAGGGCTAACCCATCAGCAAAAGAAGTTATTCTTTGCTAATGTGAAAAACTACTTTTTGGAAGACCCTTTTCTCTTTCGAATTTGCGCAGATCAGGTCATACGAAAATGCATTGATGACGTAGAAGCATATCAAATTTTGGAACACTGCCACTCAGGACCCACAGGAGGACACCACAGTGGAACCAGAACCGCCCATAAAGTACTCGAATCAGGTTTTTACTAGCCTACACTTTTCAGAGATGCTAACAGGTATGTGACTTCTTGTGATAAATGCCAACGAACAGGTAATATCTCCCAACTTAATGAAATGCCTCAAAACTATATACTTTCATGTGAAATATTTGATGTATGGGGTATAGACTTCATGGGACCCTTCCCTAATTCATTCGGAAATAAGTACATACTAGTAGCAGTAGATTACATGTCAAAATGGGTAGAAGCTCAAGCCTTACCTACAAATGATGCTAGAATGGTAGTACGATTTTTAAAGAAGATTTTTTCTCGATTTGGAACACCTAGGATAATCATAAGTGATAGGGGCACACATTTTTGCAATACCCAATTTGAAAAATTTTTAAGAAGGTATGGAGTATACCACAGAACAGCCACCCCTTACCACCCACAAACTAGCGGCCAAGTCGAAGTGACAAACAGAGAACTGAAGCACATCCTAGAAAAAACAATAGAATCAAATAGGAAGGACTGGTCTAGAAAATTAGATGATGCATTATGGGCTTACAGAACTACGTTTAAAACACCCATAGGAACATCTCCATATAAACTCATTTATGGAAAAAACTGTCATCTACCATTTGAACTCGAGCATAAAGCATTCTGGGCTATAAAATTTCTAAACCTTGATCTTAAAAGTGCAGGTGAAAAGTCACTTCTGCAGCTAAATGAACTAGATGAATGGCGCTACAACGCGTACGAAAACTCACGATTATATAAGGAAGCCGTGAAGTGACGTCATGACAAAAGGCTAAAACGAACCAAGCAGTTCGAAACAGGTGATCTCGTCCTACTCTACAACTCAAGGTTGAAACTATTCCCTGGAAAACTTAAATCAAGGTGGTCAGGTCCGTTTACCGTTCTCAAAGTCTTTCCATACGGCACTGTTGAGGTAACACACCCCAACCACGGTACTTTCAAGGTAAATGGCCATAGGTTAAAACATTATAAAATTGAGAATTTTACAGAAAACAAGGAGGAGCTTAGGCTCCATCCCGTTTCTTCTTGACATCTCCAGGAAGAGTCGAGCTTAGACTCTAAATAAGCGCTTCTCGGGAGGCAACCCGAGCACTAACATAGTAACCTCCTCCTCTTTTTTAAAAAAAAATTTCATGTTTTATTGCATAAACTAACCTTTTTCCTGCAGAAAATATGGACCACACGGCCAGGCACACGGGAGTGCCTAAGGCCGTGCGCATATCGAAAAGCAGAGACATGGTCGTGTGGGCAGACCGTGTGCAAATAGGGTACCGTTTCCCCAAAACACAGGATATCGATAAAATCCCACGGCCGTGCGAAATGGCCGTGGCGACTCTTTGACATCTACACGGGTAAGATAGGCACACACACGGCCGTGCGAAATGGCCGTGGCAACCCCATACCTTCTGCACGGGTAAACATAGAGACACACGCCCGTGCTATAAGCCTGTGGAAGCTACTGCCAATTCAAACACGCCCGTGCACTTTATTACACGCCCGTGCGTTTAACGAAGGACTGATCTCCACGGCCGTTTATACCTTACCACGCCCGTGCGTTTAACGAAGGACTGATCTCTACGGCCGTGCGTAAAATAAACACGGGCGTGCACATCGAACAGGGCACGCCAAAAACCTCCGATTTTCGAAAAACATGGGCTAAACACGACTCACATGGGCGTGCGACATGCTCGTGTGACCCAAAATGTATATATACAGGGCCATTTCTCCCTTCCCATTTCATCCAAACGCTAAGATTTTTCTCTCAAAACCTCCCCAAACCTCCATAAACACCACCACAGCCCTCTAAACGCCACCATACTAGATTTTCTCGATTCACACGCCCGTGCAACAGTACCCACGATCGCGTGACACCAAATTTGGTTCTATTTTCTCCCTTTCTCTCATTTATTTTATTTTTTCTACATTCCTTACATTTCTATTAATGTTATTATTGATTTAGGCAATTATAGAACTAGGAAATAGAGAACAATCGAGAATAATTTCAAATTGTGATTTTGCTTGCCATTTAGATTCCATTTGCCAATTTTATGCCATTTAACACCATAGTTAGTTGCCACCTAATAC
Organism: Gossypium stocksii; assembly: GCA_020496765.1. Lineage (NCBI taxonomy): Eukaryota > Viridiplantae > Streptophyta > Magnoliopsida > Malvales > Malvaceae > Gossypium > Gossypium stocksii. Next base: position 96,646,868 of record CM035629.1, on the reverse strand, counting down.
ACATTGCAAATATACCACTTAAACACACCTAAATATGCCATTTGTTATGTAGTTCAGTATATATACATTCATTCATAAAAAGAATTATTATGCCAACCTTAAAAATGATTAGATTCTACTACCAAGGTTAATTCTCATTCGTATTAGGAACATTTTTTATTTTATTTTTTATTTTATTACTCAGCCTCCTTATTTTTAAATATTTGCATTTCTTTTTTTTAATATCAATTACTATTTTTCCTAATATTTTTTGTAGATCCCATGTCATCTTCCCAAGCCAGGAAAGCTGCCGTCCCCGCCTCTAAGAAACGAAAGGGGCCAGGGAGTTCTTCGACTTGGCCCACTTCCGAGGTGTGTCACCCATTTCTTATATTTTCACAAGACTCCCAAGAAGAGCGCTACCAGCTGCTACGTGCTCGCAATATCATGATGGGCCGATGCATCGACTGGAGGGCCCTCGAACAAGTACGCCTGGTAGATGATGTCCGGGCCCTGCTCGCCACTGACCCATGGGACCAGTTCTTTCAGATCGTGGAGCCCACATACCTTGAACTCACTCTCGAGTTCTGTGCCACATTCCACCTTCAGACGATGATGACACGGTTTGATGATCCTAGGACAGTCCAATTTCGTTTGGGAGGGCTCGTTCGACAACTCAGTATCCCAGAATTCGGTGTGGCACTCGACCTTTACGCCAAGCAGTTTATGGCTGAGGAGAGCTTCCCCACCCTTTCTAGGCGCATCCATATCCGACCCCTTGATTGCTGGAAAGAGATTGCCCCAGGAAGACAACTATACAACCCCAGCGTCAGCAAGGCCTCCGCTCTCCCTCCCTCTCTCAGGTATATCCACGCACTCCTTGTTCATACTATTATAGGTCACCGAGAGAGCACAGGTGTTGTCAACACACACGACATCTACTTCTTATGGTGCATGGCGAATGGCCGCCCCATTGACCTTGCATATTTCATTGCACTCACCATGCAACATCAGACCGAGAGGCACCGCAAGGGAGTCGTATCCATGTGCCCGTACATCACTCGACTAGACCGTTACTTCGGCCTATTTAACACTACAGCCCAGACCTCCTTCTACACCTTACTTGGCCAGATGTCCTCCTAGGGCATCCAGAGCATGCTTTCGATGAGGATGGTTGAGCGACGTCTCAGTGGCGACCACTTCCACTTCCGCCTTGTCCAAGAAGGCGAGGATCCAGAGGACATTCCTGATGATGTCCCACCGCCACCACCAGTAGAGGACGCGCCAGCTGAGCCACCACGCCCTAGACGACCATCGCAGACGGCAGCATCCAGTGTTGACATATTCGAGCGCCTGGACCACTTTGAGCAGCGTCTCGATTACATCGACGCCACCTTAGCGCACATATGTCAACACCTTGGCATCGTCCCACCACCACGAAACCCATCAGAGGATTAGATCCTCTTTTATTATTTTTATTTTATTTTATTTTTACTTTTGTTTTTGTTTTATTTTATTTTATCTTCTATTTTTCTTTTTCTACCTAGTACACACTAATCTTCTATTTTAACCTTTAATGTTAATTTTTCTTTTTCCTTTGCAGCTTTTAATTATCTTATCTTTTTCTTTATTTTGAATTTTCGTAAATTTTCTATTTTATTATCATAACGGTTATCTCCTAACGAAGTAATCCCTCTTCATTTTAACCTCCCAAGACTAACAAATCCCTTCGCAGTTTCAAAGGAGCTATACAGCTCAAATCTCTACGAAAAAGGGAATACCACGCCACAATTTCCGTCGCGCAAACCTATCCCAATTTCAGGAAGTTTCATACCTTTCCCTACCTTTTGATCTTATGCTTCTATTGCTATTAATATTTTCTTTGTACATTGGGGACAATGTACATCTTAAGTGTGGGGGGTATAGCACTTTTAATTTTTTTTACCATCTTTGAAACTCCTGAAATGATTATAACTAAGAGAATTGTCTCAATAGCACTATCCTCAGTCTCCTATTAGGAACTATTGCTGATTAATTTATGACTTTTATTGATGTGTTGAGAATTAAGAAATAGGTGATTGTACTTTAAATATTCGAACTTTAAAACATTAGGGAATCAAGCATAATAAGTTGAAATTTTTTGAGAACCCCCAATTTTTGCATAAGTTATTTTCCCTAATTTTAAGCATTATCTTGAGCTTTGAAATTCGCAGGATTGACATCAAAAGCCACAATTCTGTTGAGATTTTTGAGCCTTTTTGAGCATACATTCTTTCGTGCTCACTTTTATTATTGCTTTGAGTGAGTCAATACTGAATTGTTATTCTAGAACTTGCTTCGATTATACATGTCGAGACCACATCATTGATTTGATATACTGAAATGATAAAGGCACCTAGGATTTAACCCACTTACTCCACAAAAAGCCTACCTACATAAATCTAACCCCTAGTAAACCCCATTGAGCCTAACAACCTTTTCTTTGACTCACCCTCTAATTATTAACCAATAACCCATTTTTGTTAAATTTAATTCGATTATTTTGACTCCTATTATTGTCGAGATTTGAGTTGAAATTTTCATCTAGCTTTATTCTCTTTTCCAAATTGTAAAATTTTACTCAATTTATTCCATTACTTGAATTGTTCTTAAAAAAAAAGGAGTACGTACAGTTAAATTCGATTGTAAATTGTAAATAGTTCGATAAATTTTTGCATATTTCTATTTTCAAGCTATGAAGCCAGAAATGATATTATCATAAGGATCAGCGGAGAAATATGTTTCAGAGATAGAGATTTTTCTAGCTAGATAATTTTTCAGTTCAATCTCGACTCTAACCTTCGTTTTGTAGCCTGTGACAGCACCCCTAACCAAGCCCCGTTACAACCATGAAAAGACCTTTTGATCGATGTATCATATCAAAATTTAGTGGTGGAGATTTGATTTTCTTGCAAGCTTATGGTAATAACTTTTCAGGTTGACTAAGGAGTGCTTAAATGTTGAACCCTAAACACTTCTAGTGAATAGAGTGAACCTTTAGTGAGGATGTCAACTCCTGTTAATTAAGATGGAGAGATAACTACTTAGAAGGAAGGAAGAGACTTATGTTTTCAATGATAAAATTCTCAACTTAGAGTGATTGAGTCTTTAATGTTCTTCTGATTGAATTACTCATTGTATGATTACCTGTGGACTAGTTTGAAACATTATTGATAAAGATTGTAGGTTGAGAGGAATAATTCTTATTTAGGGATTGAGATTTTGCTTGAGGACAAGCAAAGGTTTAAGTGTGGGGGTATTTGATAAACACAAAATTATACATATTTTTACCTCACATTTAGCCTATAATTTGGATGGTTTCTTACTAATTTTATAAGAACTGGTGCTCTTAACCCCTTTTTTTCATATCTTATACTCAGGAGAGCATAGGGAAGACGAAAGAACAGAAAACGAGCCTAAAACGGTGAAAAATGGACCAAAGAGCACGAATCACACGGGCCAAGAGATGCCACACGGCCGTGCCACACGAGCGTGCCTCACGAGGATCACACGGACAAAGCCCCGACAAGCACGGCTACTATACACGGGGGTGCTAAATCACACAGCCTCTATCGAACCCACACGGGTGTGGAACACGGGTGTGTTCTAGTCACGGAAAAGATGAATTTCACTCAAATTGGGATGCTTAGGGGCTAAGAAAGAGTCCCCAAAAGTTCTCTATATAAAGATCCCATAAGCCAACATAGAGGAGGTCTTCTTCCACCTTTTACACACCCTCTATATTCATTTCCTCTCGTCTTTCTGCCACACAACAGGTAGAAGCAAGCGATTACTCGAAGGGAGAAGCCAATCAATTCATCTTAAGAGCCGAAGTTCTGCATCAACATAGAGGATTCTCCTAAATTCCTTCAGGGGTTTTTTGGTTTCTTTTATGATTTGTTATTTTACAACTTCTGAGATGTTTTCTTTTATTATTATGAACTAAACCCCTCAAATACTTGAGGGGGATGAAACATAAGATAGATCTTGTTATTTATTCTTGATTTTTATGAGAATTACTTGAATTGTTCTTAATTATGTGTTTTTAATCCTTGATTTAATAGTCCTAGGTATTAATTTAAGAATTGGATGTGCTTAGAGCAGAGGAGCAAAAGTCCTGTGATAAGAGTAGATCTACCATAATTAAGTGGAGTTGCATGCAACCCTAGACATAGGGCGACATAAATCTGCCGGATTAGGGTCAAACCTAATATGGGGAACCATGGATTGAATTAATGCAACCTAGGGAGTTAATTAATAAAGGAACTTTAATTAATAACTTAGGCCTAGTTACTCTTCACCTCGACGGAGGGTTTAGCATAGATTAGGGATCTCTACGGATCAAGTCAAGTAAATAACTCGTATAAATCAAGGAATTAATAACAAGTGAAGTCTAGGTGGATTCTCCCTTAAGTATTGATCATATCAATTAGCTTTTCCCTAAAAGGTCTTCCCACTTTATTTTTCCTGTTTTTCCTTAGTTGATTTTAGAGTTAGTTTTAGACAAACCCTCATTTAATTTTTAGGTTAAATAATAGAAAGGAAGTGAGTAATAGTACTTTCGGTTCCCTTGGGTACGATACTCGATCTTATCACTAGACTATACTACTGTCGACAGGTGCGCTTGTCTTAAAACGTCGTGATATTATTCAGTTTAGGTTTGATCAAGTTCTTTATAAATTTTATTACTCCGTATCACGCGGATATCACTGAAGCAGGAACCAAGGCCTTCTAACATTTTGATAGAGAGTAGTGGATGTAACGATGGAGCTCGGATAGGTCTTCTTCCTCCATGAATCTGTCAGTATATAGGCCTAAAGCAACATCGAACTCAGGTACGCTTAGTTGGCGTACCAAACCGCCGAGACAAAACTAGACCATTTTGGGATCGTCATACTTGGACATGACCGTCTGTAGGTGGAAGGTGGAACAGAGTTCTAAAGTGAAATCGAGGTATGTGGGCTCGACGATCTTGAAGAACTGGTCCCATGGATCCGTAGATAATAAGGCTTGAATCGCGTCTGCTAGCTGGACCTACTCTAGTACGGCCCAGTCAATACATCTCCCCACTCTAACCAGCCTTACCCTGAGGATTTGGAATAGTTCCTTTTGGGAACCTTGGGGGAGCTGAAGGAATGGGTGCCGAATTTTTGTGGTGGCAATAGAAGAGGTAGCGCCAGGTCCCTTTCACTTCTTGGAAGCAGGGACAACAATTTTCTTGCCACGTGAAGTCGACATAATGTACCTGAAAAAGAAAAGGTTTAAAAAATGGATAAAGACTATCAGTATTCATAAGTTAATCAACCAAGTAGTGAATAAGACTAACAAAACTTTATTTCCTATGTTAAATCGAATACTCAATGCAAGAGTTAATTTCAAGAAGCAAATTGAATGTTCAAATTATCTTAGGCATAGAACTAACAAAACAATAATGATAATGGCTGTTATGGTAAGTATTTGACAGCAATTGTACAAGAATATCATGACTGAGAATCAACTTTTTATGAGATAGCTAAAGATGTCATTAAAAGAAGAATGCAAAATGGCATGACAAGTAATCTATTTTAATGGATCATGAGAAACATATGAGAGGTGAATAACTAATGAAAAATAAGAGAATAAATAAAGAAATAAAAATAAAAATAAAGAATAAAAATGGTAGTTAGAAGAAAAGGGAGAAAGGGAAACCAATAGGGCAGGTGATGGTGGCCGGAAGTGGTGGTGTGGCCGGCGGCGTGGGTGGTAGCGCGAGGGGAAGAAGAGGGGTGATTTGGTGGCCAGATAGTGTGGTGGTGAGGGAATAATGTGGTTGTGATTTGGGGTGGATAGGGAAGAAAGGGAGGAATGAATGAGGTGGAGAGGTTGTTTTTTGGTGTAGTGGTCTAAGCTAAGGTCGATGGTAGCGCAAGGGACGGTTGGTGTGAGTGGCGGCTAGAGGAGAGGTAGGGTTTAAATAGGGAAGATGAGTGAATAGTGAGGGGTTTATAAAGAAATAGGGTTACACGAGCGTGTCCCACACCCGTGTGCCTTGCGTTTAGCCCGTGTGATTCAAAATTTTAGGGTTTGGTGCCCCTGATACTTGGCCCACGCCCTTATTCTTTGGGCGTGTTGCGCACACGGCCGTGTCAGACGGCCGTGTTCTTTGTTGTTCTCTTCTCCCACGCTTGTGTATTATGTCACACGCTCATGTCAATTTTATAGGTTCGACCACGAGCCTATGGCATGGGCGTGTCTCACGCCCGTGCTAAATTTTCAGCTTTAATCATGGCCTAGGGCCACGGGTGTGTCACACGCCGATGTTGATTTGGCAGGTTTCCCCACAGCCACTTTGCACGACTGTGGCTACTTGTCAAAAGTCATGTCTTAGGAAAATTTTTCCCTGTTTGTACACGACCGTGCCACATGATCGTGTCTCCACCCATGGTGTGCCCACGGCCTTAGGGATGCCCATGTTGATGGCCGTGTGGTTCTGAAAAATGTGCATTTAAGGACTTAGTTAATGATTTTAGATGTTTAAAAACTAAAATTAAAGAGATTAACAGCGTTAGTGCTCGGGTTGCCTCCCGAGAAGTGCTTATTTAGAGTCTAAGCTCGACTTTACCTTAATTTCTCATGGTCACGGTGGTTTGAGGAGTTGAAGCTCCTCTTTCCTGCTATCAGTTTTAGTTTCAAAATAAGGTTTAAGTCGAGTATAATTTACCTTGAAGGTGTCGAATTCTTTATGTGTTATCTCGACTGTAACATAGGTAAAGATTTTCATTACTGTAAAGGGAGGTGTATCATCAGTATGAAGTTTTGAATTCGAAATTCGAGGATCCTCCTCCTCTAATAATACCTTATCCCCTACCTTAAATTGATTCTTCTTTACCTTAAAGTCATCAGGGTGAAGCTTTGGTTCAGCGTGGCATATTTTAGATTCCTTCTTGCTATAGTTTTGCCACTTGTCTAATTCGTCAATCTGTAACATTCACTCTTCATGAACTGCTCCCTTGTTATAACATGATTTCGACTATTGCTCAATTGCACTTTCGTAAAGAGTATCCTGCAAAGAAGGTTGGACGGTGAGATTATTCTTATTACAAGAACTCGTAATAATATCTTTATCAATAACAGTTCTATTAGAATTACGAGCTTGCAAAGTAATTGTGTCATCGCCTACACGAAGTGTGAGTTCACCTATGCCTACATCAATTATAGTTCTAGCAGTTGCTGAAAAGGGTCGTCCTAAAATTAATGGCACATTACTATCCTCATCTATGTCTAAAACAACGAAATCAACTGGGAATATAAATTTTTCAATTTTAACAACCACATCCTCAATTATACCCCTAGGAAATCTAATTGTTTTATCAGCTAATTGGATGTCCATCCTAGTTTGTTTGGGTTTCCCAAGGCCTAGTTGTTTAAACAGTTTATAAGGCCTTACATTAATACTAACCCCTAAATCAACCAAGGCATTTTTAACATTTAAGCTACCAATTAGACAAGGAATAGTAAAACTACCTGGATCTTTTAATTTCCTGGGTAACTTGTTTTGTAAAATGGCTGAGCAAACTGCATTCAACTCCACATGAGACGACTCATCTAGCTTCCGTTTGTTTGCTGATAGCCCTTTTAAGAATTTAACAGTGTTTGGCATCTGTGAAATAGCTTCAATAAATGGTAAGTTAATATGTAATTTTTTTAGGAGTTTATAGAATTTACCGAATTGTTCATCTGTGCTGTATCTCCTTGTCGCATTCGGGTATGAGACACGAGGCTTATACTCTTTAACAATTGGTTCTTTGCGACTTACCTCACCCTTACTTTTACTTACCACAACTTCTTGACATTAATTCTGATTTGTCTTTAACTAGCCTTCTTTCATCGATCATATCTATGGCATGAAGTTGCTCCTAGGGTTAGTCTCAGTGTTGCTCGGCAAACCACCTTGTGGTCTTTTAGAGATTAGCTTAGCAAGTTGACCTATCTAAGTTTCGAGTCCTTGAATTGATGCTTGCTGATTTTTAAGTGCCATTTCGGTATTTTGAAAATGGGTTTCTGATATGGCGATAAATTTCGTGAGCATCTCCTCAAGGTTTGATTTTTTCTCTTGCTGGTAAAGTGGTTGTTGGAAGCCTGGAGGGGTGGTGGTCTCTGATTTCCTTGACCTCCCCATAAGAAATTGGGATGGTTCCTCCAACCTGCATTATAGGTGTTACTATAAGGGTTATTTTGAGATCTAGAGTTGTTACCCATATAGTTGGCTTGTTCGTTCTCTGTGCTAGGGTCGTGGGATGAATAATCTATGTTGTACATTCCTCCTCCATTTGAATCACACCTCATCACTAGATGTACCTGTGTAGAACCAACTAAACCATCAATCTTTTTATTTAAGATTTCTACCTGATTTGACAGCATTGTGACTGCGTCAACATTAAAAACCCCAGCACCTTTTTGTGGCTTTGTCCTCATGACTTGCCACTGATAATTATTCAGTGACATCTCCTCTATAAACTCATAAGCCTCCTCGGGTGTTTTGTTATTTATGGTTCCACCGGCGGCTGCATCGATCATCTGTCTTGTTGAGGGATTTAACCCGTTGTGGAAAGTTTGCACTTGTAGCCACAAAGGTAACCCATGGTGGGGACACCTTCTCAATAAATCTTTGTATTTCTCCCAGGCGTCGTAGAGTGTCTCTAGATCCATCTACACAAAAGAAGAGATACAATTCCTCAACTTTGTTGTTTTAATTGGCGAAAAATATTTAAGTAAAAACTTTCCGATCATTTGGTCCCAAGTAGTGATAGACCCTCATGGTAGAGAGTTTAACCACTATTTGGCTTTATTCCTCAAAGAAAAAGGAAATAACCGAAGGCGAATAGCATCATCAGAAATGCCATTGATTTTGAATGTGTCGCAGAATTCCAAAAAGTTAGCTAAATGTGCGTTAGGATCCTTATCCTGCAAACCATCAAACTGAACAAACTGTTGAATCATTTGAATAGTGTTAGGTTTCAGTTCAAAATTATTTGCAGCAATAGCATGCCTAACAATACTAGATTCAGTACTAGCTAAATTAGGCTTAGCATAATCATACATAGTGAGCGGAACAGGATTTTGATTCATAGGATCTGCGACTACCACAGGAGGTAGCTGATTATTTTGATTTGCTTCTATCTCTTCAGTAGATTTGGGTTCATTCTCTTGTCCCTATTTTGGGAACTGTAAGCTTTGCCTTATTTCTCTTCGATTTCTGTGAACTGTGGCTTCTAAGTCGCTATCAAACAATAGTGGTCCTGACCGGTTTCTTCTAGTCATAAACTAGAGACACCTGTCAGAGAAAAACAAAAAGAAAATTTTAGTAAATAAAACCTAAAAATAAAAATAGAAAATAATTTGCAATAAAAATAAAGATAATTAAAGTAATAAAAATTGAGTGTTCCTAATATCTTAGTTCCCGGGCAACGGTGCCAAAAACTTGATCGTGATTGTGATAAAGTAATAATAATGGTCGTACCTTGAAACTAACTATTATCACGATAAAAGGCAAGTGCACCTATCAAGTAGTAGTATAGTTAGTGGCAAGACCGGAATATCGAATCCAAGGAACTAAAAGTACTAGTAATGACTTTCTTCCTATAATCTAGCCTAAAAGTAAAGAGGGATTTATTTGTAAACTAAGTGATTCTAAACTAAACTAAAGATGCGACAAAGAATAAGTTGAGGAATTACTTTGGGAAAACTAAATGATAAAGGCAATACCCAAGGAAGAATCCACCTAGACTTCACTTGTTATTTAACTCCAAATTAGATGATTTCTTCATTCGACTTGATCTGTAGAGATCCCTAAATTTTGTTAATATCTTCGTCGAGAATAAGAACAACTAACCCTAGGTTGATTAATTGAAATCTCTTTCTAATTAAAACCCCTAGTTTTGTATTAACTCGATCTATGGATCCCCCTATTAGATTTGACTCTAATCTGGCAGATTTTCGTCGTCCTATGTCTAGGACTGTGATCAACTCTGCTTAATTATGTTGGATCTACTCTTAAACAAGGACTTTTGCTCCTCTGAATAAGCACATTCGACTTGAATTAATATCCTGAAATATCAACTCAAGAATTAAAAACACAATTAAGAACAAATCGAATATTTATCATATAATTCAGATAACAATAACAAGATTAGTCTTAGGTTTCATCCCCCTCAGGTATTTGGGGATTTAGTTCATGTTTATAAAATAATACATCTTAAAGTAAAGAAAACAACAAAAAATAAAGAAAACCCAAAACTCCTGAAAGTGTTGAAGGGAGATCTTCAGTCTTGATGTAGGTCCTAGCTTCTGAGATGGATTAATCAGCTTTCTTCGAGTAATTCCTTCCTTCTACTCTCTGTGTCGAGCCTCCCCTTTAAGTCTTCTCCTAGGGTGTTTATATAGACTTTGGAATACCTTTCTTAGACCCTAAGTAGCCTTTTTCACGTGAAATTAAAACTCTTCACGACAGGGACACGCCTGTGTGGCACACCCGTGCGAATAGAGCCTAAGCCATGTTCAAGCCTGCTAATGTGGCACAGGCGTATGGTGTACTCATGTGAGGAACTCTAGGCCGTGTTGATTTCTTGAGGAACTCTAGGCCTGTTGATTTCTTACTGTGGCCCATTTTCTCTGTTTTTGGCCCATTTCTCATTCTTTTCACTTCCCTATGCTCCCCTAAGTATAAAACATGAAATTAAAGGATTAGGAGCATCAAATTCCATAATTCAAGGGACAATTCATCCAAAATTATGCTAAGCACGGGGTAAATATATATATATATTACGGTTTATCAGTGTCCTCCAATAATTTGCATAAAGGTTTAGCTATTTTGGAGAAGTCCTTGATAGATCTTTGATAGAAACTAGCGTGGCCCAAAAAGCTCCTAACATCCTTTATAGATGTTGGAGGTGGGATTTTCTCAATAACGTCTACCTTTGCTTTATCTACCTCGATTCCATGTCTCATTATCAAATGCCCTAGAACAATACCTTCTCGTACCATGAAATGGCACTTTTCCCAGTTGAGTACAAGGTTTGCTCTTCTCATCGCCTTAGTACCTTGTCTAGATTGGTTAGACAATCATCATATGTATCTTTGAATATTGAAAAATCATCCATAAAGACTTCCAAGTATTTCTCAACCATGCCAATAAAAATAGACATCATACATCTTTGAGATGTAGCAGGTGTATTACATAAACAAAATGGCATGCGTCTAGATGCAAATGTACCATACGAGTAGGTGAATGTTGTCTTGTATTGATCTTCTGGTGCTACTGTAATCTGATTATACCCCATGTATCCATTGAGAAAATAGTAATAATCTCGCCCAGTGAGTCTATCTAGCATTTGGTCCAAAAACAGCAAAAGAAAGTGATTTTTCCTAGTCGCCTTGTTCAGCTTCCAGTAATCGATGCAAATTTTCCATCTTGTAACCATTCTAGTCAGTATCAACTCATTATTCTCATTCTTAATGACCATAATACCTCATTTCTTTAGCATGCACTAGACCGGATTTACCTATGAATAGTCTGAGATTGTGTAAATTATACCGCATCTAACCACTTGATGATTTCTTTCTTTACCATGTCCTTCATGATGGGGTTTAGTCTTCGTTGTCTATCAATCATCCCTTTCTCACCATCTTCCAAGATAATCTTGCACATGCATACAGACAGACTAATGCCACGAATATTGGCTATGGTCCATCTGATAGCCTTCTTGAATTATTTCAATACTAAGATGAGTTTCTCTTCTTGCTCACTGATTAATTCTGCTGAAACAATCACATGCAAAGTAGAAGCTTTATCTAAATAAACATATTTTAAATGTGAAGGAGGTACTTTGAGTTCCAATTTAAGTGGCTCTTGGATTGACGATTTTGGTTGGGCTTAATCCTTATTCTTTAGCTTCACAGATTCAAAACGGGATTGCATATTAAATCCCCTTTGATTAGCTTCTTACAAAGCTAAGTATTCATCCTCCTCTTCATCATTTGGAGGGTCTGATGTCAAAACTTGTTCAATGGGTCATCAACATAGTTGAGTTTCTTATCCATGATTAATTCCTCTAAATCGAAAACTACAGAACAATCATCAATTGTCTCAGGAAATCACATAGACTTAAAAACATTAAATGTTACCTGATTGTCCTGAACACGAATAGTAAGTTCATCCTTTTGCACATCCATAAGGGTCCTTTCGGTTGCTTGGAAAGGCCTTCCTAGGATGATTGGCACTTATTTGTCTGCTTCAAAGTCTAGAACCACAAAGTCACCAGGGAAAATAAATTTGTCTACACTTACCAATACACCCTCAATTTTTCCTTCTGGATGTGCTAAGGATCGATCTACCAATTGAAGTGTAACTGTAGCAGCTCTAACTTCACCTATCCTAAACTTCTTAAATATTGACATGGGCATCAAGTTGATACTCGTACCCAAGTTACATAGTGTCTTACCACAATATGTTGCTCCAATGTTGCAAGGTATGGTAAAACATCCAGGATTGTTCAACTTTGGGGGTAGTTTGTCTTGAAGATATGCACTGCATTTCTGTTTTAGGGCTACCCTCAAATTCTCCAAGTCTTCATTTTTTAGAAAGGATATCTTTCATGAACTTAACATAGTTCGCCAATTGTTCAAGCACTTCAACCAATGGGATGTTGATATGAAGTTGCTTGAGTACATCTAGGAACTTCTTGAATTGAACTTCTTGCTTCTACTTCTAAAGTCTTTGAGGCTAGGGTGGTGGAGGCTTCTTTACTAGAACTGGTTGATTCGTCTTCTATGACAATTCTGTATCTAATGAAGTTGTTAGTTTATCAGAATTAGCTGGTTTAAAAGCTACCTTATCAGATTTTGCAGATTCAGGTTCCATTGAAACCAGAATTTCAACACTCGGTTGAACTTCCTCTAAGCCTTGAGCATCATCTGGCTTCTTTTCAAATTTAACAATGTTGGGTTCTAATGTCTTTCTGCTCTAATGTTAATGCTCTGCAATGCTCCTTCCCTGGATTTCTTAGATTTTTCGTGTAACTAGGTAAAGCACCTTATGGATGGTTTCTGAGTTCAGTTGCAAGCTGGCCCATTTGATTCTCCAAATTCCTTAGAGGGGCTTCATTTTTTTCCATGTGTGCCTTCAATAGGTTCTCTAAGCTATTGGATGGTTCAGCTTGGGTTGGTCTAGGTTGGGCGTAAGTGTTACTGGTTCCAGCCGCTTGGTTACTCTAGGAAAAATTCAGGTGGTTTCACCATGATGGGTTATAGAAGTTGGGTTGCAATCCTTGCCTTCCTCAATTTTGGTTCTGGTTACCCATGTAATACACGAATTATGGGTTCGATGGACACTCTTCAAACAAATGTCCTTCCCACAATTGACACAAGCTACATTTTCAAATTGATTCAGTCACTATGCTGCAAAACTATGAAACTCGTTAGTGGTAAGATTTTTAAGCATAAAGGATATTGAGGATACCTAAGATACAAGTGAAGTAAGAGCATCTACTTCATGTATTCCAGTGACTCGTCTTCCTAACGCTACTCGACTGGTTGGCCATTGATAATTGTTGCTGGCAATCCTCTCAATGATTTTATAAGCCTTATTATGAGACTTAGAAAGGAGAGCACCATTAGTAAAAGCACCCACTACCATCCTCGTGTAGGCATTAAGACCAAGTTGGATGCAATGTGGGATTCCATGATGAAGGCACTTCCATAGTAATTATTTGTACCTTTCCCATGCCTCATTCAAGGACTCATCACCCATTTGTTGGAAAGCAGTGATCTCGTTCCTCAACTTAGCATTCTTGCTAGGCGAGAAATACTTCATGAGGAATCTTTTTACTAACTCTTGCCATGTGGAAATTGAATTTGGTGGCACTAAGTTCAACCAAGCTCAAGCTATGTCTCTTAGCGAATATGGGAATAGCTTTAATTGTAATGCATCTTCGGTTACTCCGGCTAACTTGAAAGAATCACTCCCCTCCATGAACAATCTTAAGTGCAGGTGTGGATCTTCGGCAGGCATTCCACTAAATTGGACCACTATCTGAAGCATCTAGAACATGACTAGCTTCAGCTCGAACTGTTGTGCCTCGACTTTTGGCATCCAAATACCCAGATTAAGATCATGAAACACTGGCACATCATACTGTCTTAGAGCTCTATCTCTATTATCAGCAACAAGGATAGGATTTTGTGTAGGGTCTACTCTATTTCCTTGATTCAAATTTTCAAGCTTAATCTCTTCGATCCTTCTCTGACTTACTTATCTTCTTCACTATCGAAAACTTCTTTGAATCTCAGGGTCTACAGGGAGTACATCGATAATTCGGTCAATACTCATAAACACCTAAAATAATTACAGAAAAATTAATTAAGTTAAAATTGAACAGAAAAATAAAACAAAATGCAAAACTAACAAATTCACAACAATGGCTTTTTAAAACAGTCCCTGGCAAAGGTGCCAAAAACTTGGAACGACGGAAATGTGCAAGTGTCCACAATCACAAGAAGTAATAAGGAGACAAGTAAATGTCGAGTTATCGTACCCACGGGGACTGTGAAAAGAATTATTTATGAATGCAATTTTAAAAATAGTTTGGTGAAGAAAAATATTTTGATTTGAAGAAGTGATTAAAAAATAGGATTTAACAACGTAGAAAATTAAATTAAAATAAAACAAAAGTTCCAATGCATGATTTCAAAAGATGATTTTAATCAAGATGATATAATTGTGTTAGATTAATTACATTTCTTAACCTAGAATGATTAAACTCATGTTTATGTTGTCACGAATAAATTCACGGCAACTCGATAATTTGCTAACTTATGAACATACTCACCTACAAAAATCCATTTATCTCTTGACTATATATCTACGTCAATTCAACTGATTAAACAAATTTTAATAAGCAAACATGTTAATGCACATACATACTTATGAAATTAAAATAATCTCTTGTACATATCTCTAAGCCAATTTAAGTAATTAATTCAATCTCATAAGCACATAAAAGATTACGAGAGGTAACAATGTATTTCTACCTTGAAATAGTTTAATCACAATAATCTGGCAAGTTATGCAAGGCTAATGTATTGCTAGATATTGTTGCTAATTTAACCCTCAACTACCTTAGATGATTAAATATGCATTGATTAAGTATCGTGTCAATCAATTACAATTTCAATCTATTTAAATAATTAGTTCATTAGTTACCTTACAATTGTAACGCAAGAATAACTTAGTCATGCTTTTACTTAATCAAACATCTTACCAAGGCCTATAACAATACAAACACAATTTTAATAAATTAAGTAGACGAAATGCAACCAACCTAACACGAATTAAATTTAAGCCATATTAATTAAATTAAAAATATCAACATCAAAAATATTCATAGACATGCTCATTATAACAACAACAAAATTAAAAGGATAGGGACCAAGAATCAAATCCGGTATTTCTTCGTGGCTTGACTACTTTGCTCCATTCCTCATCAGTTTTGTAACAGCCGAATTTAGGCTTAGTCGAAAAAGTGATTTTGAAATCACTAATCCAAAGTTGGAGAAATTATTCTAGCACTATTTTATGTGTTATAGTATTTTTATAAGAGTTCATGAAAATTTTGGTGAATTAATTTACGCGATTATAAGTTTAATTGCAAAAAAGGACTAAATCGCATAAAGGGCAAAAGTTTAATTTTATGACCAAATAGTGATAAATAGCAAGGGAAACATAATTGGGGGTCTTTAAGGGGCAAATAGACCCCTTTCTATTAGTGTGGCCGGCCATGGAGAGACAAATGAATGGTAAAGTCAAAATTAGGTGGGAATTTGGTAGCTATTTTGACTAGTATTAAAATTAAATAAAACAAAAAGGCTATCATCTTTTTCTATCTTCTTCTTCCACCGAAAAATTAGAAAACTTAGGGGTTTTAAGCTTCAAAAATTTCAGCCACTCATCACCTATACACGTAAGTGATTTTGATGGTCTTTCTTGAAAATGTTTTTACTTTTGAGACCCTTATAGCATGAGCTAGCTATTGAGGGGACTATTTTGCAAAATGGTTGAAAGTTTAGAGTTTTTCCATGAATGTATAAGTGTTGTTTGCTGGATTTTATGGAAGAAAATGAATCATTGCTGGAATCATTGCTGGATTTCCATGAATCCATAGACTGATGGCCAATCAGAGAGGGTAATTCAGATCCTTGAAGACATGTTGCAATGTTGTGTTCTCGAGATCCAAGGCAGTTGGGAAAAGTACTTACCGCTAGTCGAATATGCCTACAATAATAGCTATCAGTCGAGTTTGAAAATGGCACCTTATGAGGCTTTGTATGGGCAAAAGTTCCAAACGCCCTTGTATTGGTCAGAACTTAAAGAGAATTAGATACACAGGGTCGATTTGGTCAAAGAGACTGAAGAGAAAGTTAAGGTAATTCATGATTGCTTGAAAGATGCCTCTGATAGACAAAAATCCTAAGCGTATTTGAAACAAAAAGAGATTGAGTTTCAAGTCAAGGATAAAGTTTTCTTAAAAGTTTCCCCGTGGAAGAAAGTCCTTTGATTCGGTACGAATGGCAAGTGAAGCCCACGGTTTATTGAACTTTATGAGGTGACCGAGAGAATTAGATAGGTAGCATACTGATTAGCAGTGCCATCCGAGTTAGAAAAGATCCATGATGTCTTCCATGCGTCTATGTTACGCCGTTATCCTTCTGACCCTTCACACGTGATTACACCAGCAGAGGTTGAGATTCAACCGGATATGACTTACAGTGAAGAACCGGTTAAGATCTTAGATCGAGAGGTCAAGAACTTGAGGAATAAAAGCAAAGCACTTGTGAAAGTATTATGGCATCGACATGGAGTCAAGGAAGCCACATGGGAACCTGAAGAGTCTATGAGATATTAGTACCCAAACCTCTCTCACGGTTAGATTTTCGAGTACGAAAATCCCTAAGGGGGAGAATTGTAACATCCCAAATTTGGGCTTAGTCTGAAAAGTGATTTCAAAATCACTAATCCAAAGTTGGAGAAATTATTCTAGCATTATTTTATGTGTTATAGTATTTTTATAAGAGTGCATGAAAATTTTGGTGAATTAATTTACGCGATTGTAAGCTTAATTGCGACAAAGGACTAAATCGCATAAAGGGCAAAAGTTTGATTTTATTAGAAAATACTATTAAATAGCAAGGTAAACATAATTAGGGGTCTTTAACGGGCAAAGAGAACCCTTTCTATTAGTGAGGCCAGCCATGGAGAGACAAATGAACGGGAAAGTAAAATAGGTGGGAATTTGGTAGCTATTTTGACTAGTATTAAAATTAAATAAAACAAAAAGGCTATCATCTTCTTCTATCTTCTTCTTCCACCGAAAATTTCAGCAAACTTAGGGGTTTGAAGCTTCAAAAATTTTAGCCACTCATCACTTATACAAGTAAGTGATTTTGATGGTCTTTCTTAAGAAGTTTTGTACTTTTGGGACCCTTGTAGCATGAGCTAGCTATTAAGGGGACTATTTTACAAAATGGTTGAAAGTTTAGAGTTTTTCCATTAATGTGTAAGTTTTTTTGCTGGATTTTTATGGAAGAAAATGAATCGTTGTTGTTAAATAAACAACTTTTGTGAAAGGGTGTTTATGTAAACCACCTAAATTGGACTTAGTTGTAAAAGTTATAAATTGTGTAGAAATTGCATGAAATGATGGAAATTGTAGGTTGCCATAAGAGTGAAAAGAGTTCGATTAGGCTTGATTAGTAAGGAAATTCGATAAAAATCAATTCTGAGCCTAAGGGTAAAATGGTCATTTTGCTAAAGTCTAGGGGCAAAATAGTCAGTTTGCCAAATTTATGAATTTTGAATTATCTTTATTAATACGGTGAATAAATTAGTGAATGTTTATTATTATAGATCGAGAAGTGCGAAACTCAAACTTTGATTGAGGGAAAACCAAGCTTGTAGATTAGATTGAACTAGCCGTCTACGTTTTGTATACCCCAATAAGTTATAGGTAAATAATACAACTTTACTAAAATTATGCATGGTTAAATTGATTAATTGAGATTGTGAGTAGTGCATTGATGAGAAATGATGTAGTAAAGCCCAGTTGAACTGTAAGAATAGTTTGGATATTCATGTCGTGAAACTAAGGTCAATACGAGACGTAGTGTAAGACCATGTCTGGGACATGGCGTCGGCCTCGTTATTTGTTAGTGTAAGACCATGTCTGGGACATGGCATAGACACGGATATGTGTTAGCCATTATAAGACCATGTCTGGGACACGGTATCGGTGTTGATACGAGTGTTAGTGTAAGACCATGTATGGGACATGGCATCAGCCTCGATAGGCAAGCTTGTGTAAGACCATGTTTGGGACATGGCATCGGCTTGGAGATGTGTCAGTGTAAGATCATGTCTAGGACATGGCATCGGCACGGGTAGAAGAGAGCCAGCGTAAGACCATGTCTGGGACATGGCATCGGCCTCGATACTTGCAAGTCAGTGTAAGACCATGTCTGGGACATGGCGTCGACTTGACATGCGAGCCAGTGTAAGACCATGTCTAGGACATGGCATTGGCTCGATACCCTATGTTTGAGACTTATTGAATATCCTATCGTATTCTAAATAGTTCAATGGGAAAATTTAAGTTTCTATCTAGATTGAGAGATATTATGATGACCTTGTGGGTGGTGCAGGTACCTATATGAAATGTATAATATTTGAGCTCGATATTATGTTGTTTGATTAGTAAAAGATGAAAATGAGTAAGTGATGCCTATGGTCATTCCTTCATATCATGCACAATTTGTGATGAGTTGAGAATATGTTATAGCATAGTAAATTGTTGATATTTATTCACTTCAACTTACTAAGCTTAATGCTTACTCCCTCCCCTTTCCATCTTTTTATAGTGCCGCCTAATTAGCTCGTGGATCAATGGACGTCGAAGGCTTCGTTGACACTATCAACAAAGCACTCAGTATAGTTAATTCTATAATTTTAAGAAATGACATGTATAGGGACTAGTTTTTGTTATGTGTCATTTTATTTTAGGCCAAGTGTATTGCCTTGTTTTGAAGATACACCATTTTGTATAAGGCCATGGATAATGGCTAATATTCATCATTGATAAATGCAAATGAGTTTTTTATAATGTGCAAAGTATTGTGGATGAATATGCGTACTAGGAGTAGTATTATGCATGCTTGGTTGGATTGGTTTTATGTGAAAATGTGTGGGTGCCAAATTATGGCCATTGAATGAGTATTGGAGACTTGTTATGTTTTGGTATGTGTTTGACCTTGTTTTAGGGTAGCAAAAAGGTTTGGTAGATAGCCCTATATTGTCCATACAAGTAGACACATGGGCGTGTGTCTAGTCTGTGTGTGACACACTATCAGCCCCATGGGCGTGTGATTAGGCCGTGTGTCCCCTACACCTTGCATTGGTACAATTAAATGCCCAGTAGTAAACACAAGGGTTGAGACATGGCCGTGTGTCTCAACCGTGTAGAGGACACAGCCTAGTCCAAGGGCGTGTGCCATGGCCATGTGACCCTTAAGAGCTGCTGACATAAGAAATAGAATACTAAGGTCTTCACACACGGGTCGCGACACAGGCGTGTCATGACCGTTTGATGGACATGGGCCATGAAAACAAATGTGTTTCAGGCCATGTGAAAACCCCTGTATGTTCGATGTTAGAAAATAAATCCACCCGGATTAGGGGCATGGGTGTGTCCCTAGGTGCTTGGCTGTGTGAACCACACGGGCCATCAGCACAGCCATGTCTAGAGGCTACATGGGGGTGTGCCTTGTTTTTAGCAATTTTTGTTGAAAATTTTTTGAGTACTCGAAAGGGTCCCATATTGTTTCCAAACCATGTTTTGGGCCTCGAAGGTTCTTAATAAGAACTAGAAGTCAATGTTTGAAATTTTTTTAATTTGGGACGTATTACATTGTCTGTAAGTTGTATGTTTCCTTGTGTTTTAGTAAGGTGATGCCTCATACCCTGTCCCGACGTCAGATACGGGTAAGGGGTGTTACACGCTTGTTCTTATCGAACCGAGGCTTATACACTGCTCCAAATGGTGGTTGATTGACTCTTTTTCAAGAGTTGAAATCAGCAAGGGAATAAGGGAAGAAAATGAAAACAATGGAAGGGAATGAAGAGAGAAAAATGAGAGAGAAGTGAAGAGATGAGAAGGGTTGAGATGTTGTTGAAGTGGGCAGCCAAGGGGGTACTTATAGGTTGAGAAGGCTGCTAAAAATAGCCAAAATCAGCAGCCAAAGACTCCCCCCATGGTCGGCCACACATGTGGCATGTTTGAAGATTTCAAACATGCTATTTTATGGTATGGGCAAATCTAAAAAGGCATAAATAATGGAGGGGTTTGAATGAAATTTGAAGGAGTCATCAAGGGCCATTTTACAAGCCAAATAATCAGCCAAGAAAGCTAATTGGGTTAGCATTTGGGATGGTTTTGGGCTGCCTAGTGCTTGGTTGGATCGATTTTCTCGGTTCACTTCAACTGGGCCACTTTTCATAATTAATGAATAATAACTTATTTAACCCAAATTAAATTGTATCAAATTTAAAATTAATTATATTATGAATTAATACACATAATTTGGACCCTCGTAGGTTAAAAATTTAATTCGCCTTGATGCTTCAAATTGCTTCTCAGTTTTCTGCTTCTAGCAATGTCTACCGAGCTATTTTTCACCCTTTGTGCAAATCTGTCGAAAAGGATAAAAATTAATCAAAAATTATTATAAAATTAAGTAAAATTCAACATGTTCATAATTTAAGTACAATTTATAATTAAATATTTTTCGACAAGAATTTTATTGAAACTGCATGAATTTGAGTTAAAAAGGGCATAAAAAAGTATGTATATTTTCGTGTTTCTAATTATGTCATCTTGACTAAAATCATCTTTTGAAATAGTGCATTGGAACTTTTATTTTATTTTTATTTATTTTACTTAGTGAAAATCCTAGTTTTTAATCACCTCCTCAAATCAAAATATTTTTCTTCACCAAAGTGTTTTTAGAATTGCATTCATAAATAATTCTTTTCACAGTCCCTATGGGTACGATAACTCGACATTTACTTGTCACTGTACTAGTTATTGCGATTGTGTACACTTGCACATTCCCATCAATTCTCTTGAGATCAAATTCGCATAAAATTGATGAACTAACTCCTTATCTACACTAGGTCTTTTCTCACAAAACAACTCCCAATTGAGAGCTTCAGGAACTTGTCAAATGTGCTCCATGAAATCAATATAGTTGCTTTCTTTCAATGTAAGGCCCTTCTCTGCCTTGCTTGTCTTCTTCACTGTTGAAAAGTTCTTTCAATCTTAGGGTCTATAGGGAGAAAATTGATAATTCGGTCAATACTCATAAACACTTGAAATAATCATAACCACCTGAAATAATCACAGAAAAATTAATTAAGTTAAAATTAAGAAGAAAAATAAACCAAAATGCAAAACTAACAAATTCACAAATAATGACTTTTTAAACAGTTCCTCAGCAACGGCGCCAAAAACTTGGAACGACAGAAATCTACAAGTGTACACAATAGCAACAAGTAATAAAATGACAAGTAAATGTCGAGTTATAGTACCCATAGGGACTGTGAAAGGAATTATTTATGAATGTAATTTTAAAAACACTTTGGTAAAGAAAAAAATTTGATTTGAGGAGATGATTAAAAACTAGGATTTTAACTAAGTAAAATAAATAAAAATAAAATAAAAGTTCCAATGCACGATTTTGAAAGATGATTTTAATCAAGACGACATAATTGTGTTAGATTAATTACATAATTGTGTTAGATTAATTACATTTCTTAACTTAGAATTATTAAACTCATGTTTATGTTACGAATAAATTCACGAAAACTTGGTAATTTGCTAACTTATGAACATACTCACCTTCAAAAATACATTTATCTCTTGACTATATCTCTATGTCAATTCAATTGATTAAACAAATTTTAATAAGCAAATGTGTTAATGCACATACATACTTATGAAATTAAAATAATCTCTTGTATATATCTCTATGCCAATTCAAACGAGTAATTCAATCTCATAAGCACTTAATAGATTACGTGAGGTAACAATGTATTTCTACCTCGAAACAGTTTAATCATAATAATCTTGCAAGTTATGCAAGGCTAATGTATCGTTAGATATCGTTGCAAAATTAACCCTCAGCTACCTTAGATGATTAAACATGCACTGATTAAGTATCGTGTCAATTAATAACAATTTCAATCCATTTAAATAATTCATTCACTAGTTACCTTACAATTGTAATGCAAGAATAACTTAGTCATGCTTTTACTTAATCAAACATCTTATCAATGCCTATAACAACACAAACACAATTTTAATAAATTAAGTAGACGAAATGCAATCAACCTAACACGAATTAAATTTAAGCCATATTAATTAAACTAAACATACCAACATCACAAATATTCATAGACATGTTCATTATAACAACAACAAAATTAAAAGGACAGGGAACAAGAATCAAATCCGGTGTTTCTCTGTGGCTTGACTAGTTTGCTCCGCTCCTCCTTCTATGCTTGTTCATGTCGAACCGAGGCTTCTACAAACACTTGAATGCTTCTTCGAATGGTGGTTGATTGACTTTTTTTCAAGAAGTGAAATCGGCAAGGCAATAAGGGAAGAAAATGAAAACAATGGAAGGGAATGAAGAGAGAAATATGATAGAAAAGTGAAGAGATGAGAAAGGTTGAGATGTTGTTGAAGTGAGCAAGCAAAGTGGTATTTATAGGTTGAGAAGGCTGCTCAAGGCTCAGAGGAAGTTCAACCGAGTGTTGAAATTCCAATTTCACCAAAACCTAAATTTGTAAAATCTAATAAGGTAACTTTTGAACCAGCAAATTTTGACAAACTAACAACTTTGTTAGATGCAGACAGTTTCAATAAAGAAGCCTCCACCACCTTACCCTCAAAGATTCAAGAAGCAAAAGCAGGAAATTCAATTCAAGACCTAGATGTACTCAAGCAACTTTATATCAACATCCCGTTGATTGAAGCACTTGAGCAAATGCCGAACTACATTAAATTCATGAAGGATCTCCTGTCTAAAAGATGAAGACTTGGAGAATTTGAGACAGTAGCCTTGACAAAAAAATGCAGTGCATATCTTCAACACAAACTACCCCCAAAGTTGAAGGATCCTGGATGTTTTACAATACCTTGCAACATTGGAGCAACATATTGTGACTTGGGTGCGAGTATCAACTTGATGCCCATGTCAATATTTAGGAAGTTAGAGATAAGTGAAGTTAGACCTACTACGGTTACACTTCAATTAATAGGTCGATCCTTAGCACATCCAAAAGGAAAAATCAAGGACGTATTGGTATGTGTAGACAAATTTATTCTTCCTGCTGACTTTGTAGTTCTAGACTTTGAACCAGACAAAAAAGTGCCAATCATCCTAGGAAGGCCATTCCTAGCAATCGGAAGGACCCTTATAGATGTGCAGAAGGGCGAGCTTACTATGTGTGTTCAGGACGATTAGGTAACATTTAATGTTTTTAAGTCCATCCGATTCCTTGACACAATTGATGATTATTCTACAGTTTTTGATTTAGACGAATTAATCATGGATAAGGAACTCAACTTTGTTGAGGACCCATTGGAACAAATTTTAACATCAGACCCTCCAAATGATGAAGAAGAGGATGAATACTTAGCTTTTCTATAAGCTAATCAAAGGGTATTTAATCCGCAATCCCATTTTGACTCTTTGGAGTTAGAGAATAGGGATTATGCCCAACCAAAAGCATCAATCGAGGAGCCACCTAAATTAGAACTCAAGGTACTTTCTTCACATTTAAAATATGTTTATTTAGGTAATGCTTCTACTTTGCCTGTGATTGTTTCAGCGGAATTAACCATTGAGCAAGAAGAGAAACTCATCTTAGTATTAAAACAATTCAAGAAGGTTATCGGATGGACCATAGCCGACATTCGTAGCATTAGTCCGTCCATATGCATGCATAAGATCATCCTAGAAGATGGTGAGAAAAGGACGATTGATGGACAATGAAGACTGAACCCCATCATGAAGGATGTGGTAAAGAAAGAAATCATCAAGTGGTTAGATACGGGTATAATTTACCCCATCTCAAATAGTTAATGGATAAGTTCAGTCTGGTACGTGCCAAAGAAAAGAGATATTATAGTCATTAAGAATGAGAATAACAAGCTTATACCGACCAAAATTATTACGGGATGGAGAATTTACATCAATAACTAGAAGCTAAAGAAGGCGACTAGGAAATATCACTTTCCTTCGTTGTTTTTTGACCAGATGCTAGACAGACTCACGGGGTGAGACTATTACTATTTTTCTTGATGGATACTCAGGGTATAATCAAATTACATTAGCACTGAAAGATCAACACAAGACAACATTCACTTTTTTGTATGGTACATTCGCATTAAAACGCATGCCATTTGGTTTATGTAATGCACCTACTACATTTCAAAGATGTATGATGTCTATTTTTACTAACATGGTTGAGAAATACTTGGAATTCTTTATGGATGATTTTTTAATATTCGAAGGAACACATGATGATTGTCTAGCCAATCTAGCCAAGTTACTAAGGAGATACGAAGAAACAAACCTCATACCCAATTGGGAAAAGTGTCATTTCATGGTACAAGAAGGTATTGTTCTAAGGCGTCGGATAACGAGACATGGAATCGAGGTAGATAAAGCAAAGGTAGACGTCATTGAGAAACTCCCACCTCCAACATCTGCAAAGGGTGTTAGGAGCTTTTTGGGCCACGCCAGTTTCTATCGAAGATTTATTAAGGACTTCTCTAAAATTGCTAAACCTTTATGCAAATTATTGGAGAAGGATAGGACATTCAAATTTGATGAGGAGTACTTAAGAGCTTTCAAAGATTTGAAGAGTCAGTTACTTTCGGCACTCGTAATCATCACACTAGACTTGGATTTGCCATTTGAATTGATAGGTGACACAAGTGACTTCGCGAGAGGAGCTGTCATGGGCCAACAAAAGAAAAAAGTTTTTCATCCCATCTACTACACAAGTCAAACTCTAACAATAGGTCAACTAAATTATACGATAACAGAGAAAGAGTTACTTGTTATTGTGTTCGCTTTTGATAAGTTTTGAACTTATCTTGTAGGTACCAAGGTGACTGTCTATACGAACCACTCGTCAATTAAGTACTTACTTGCCAAGAAAGACGCTAAGCCGAGACTGATCCGATGGGTACTTATACTTCAAGAGTTTGATCTAGAAATCCAAGATCGAAAGGGAGTAGAAAACCAAGTAGTAGACCACTTGTCCAGATTGGAGCCACAAGAAGGGAATTCTCCACTTATACCCATCTAGGAGACATTTTTAAATGAACATATACTGAAGGTAAATCATGCCCATAATACCCTTGGTTTGCTGATATTGCAGCTATTTAGCTTGTGGTTTGATGCCGGTTGATAAAATGTATCATCAGAAGAAAAAGTTCCTTAACGATGTAAAATGCTATTTCTGGGAAGAGCCATACTTGTTTAAAAAGTGTACAGATCAAATGATCAAGAGATGCGTGGCAGAAGATGAAGTACATAAGATTCTATATCATTGCCACTCGGCTCCGACTGGGGAACACTTCGAAGGTACATATGCTATGGCCAATGTATTGCAAACCAGATTTTTTTAGCCAACACTATTTAAAGACGCGTTTGCTTACGTAAGGAGTTATGATCGATGCCAAAGGGTTGGAAATGTGACCAACAAAAATTAGATGCCTCGAACAAACATCATTGAGGTAGAACTGCTTGATGTTTGGGGTATTAACTTTCTCGTTCCTTTCCCTTCGTCTTTTGGTCACAAGTACATATTGGTAACAGTAGACTACGTGTCTAAGTGGGTTAAGGCTAATGCATATTCAACAAACAAAGCTATGGTCGTAATGAAGTTTTTACAGAAGCATTTGTTTACAAAGTTTGGAACCCCAAGAGCCTTCATTAGTGATGAAGGGTCCCATTTTGTGAACAAACGGTTGAAATGGTTACTCGAAAAACATGAAGTGAAGCACAAGGTTGGCACAGCTTACCACCCGCAGACGAATGGGCAAGCTGAGCTGGCAAACAAGGAGATTAGAGGCATACTTGAAAAGGTAGTTTGCTCGAACCGACTAGATTGGTCCAAAAGACTGGATAATGCTTATGGGCCTGCAGGACAGCATACAAGACACCTTTAGGGATGTCACCTTATA
The DNA here is from genome assembly GCA_020496765.1 of Gossypium stocksii. NCBI lineage: Eukaryota > Viridiplantae > Streptophyta > Magnoliopsida > Malvales > Malvaceae > Gossypium > Gossypium stocksii. The sequence goes on along the minus strand of CM035629.1, from coordinate 96,620,505 downwards.
GGTTGGTCTTTGGGAAAGCTTGTCATTTACCCTCGGAGTTAGAACACAAAGCTTACTGGGCTCTCCAACAACTCAACTTAGATCTTTAGCTTGCTAAAGAGAAACGGATACTCCAACTCAATGAGTTAGAAGAGTTTCGAATGTTCTCATACGAGAATTAGCAAGTCTCGTTATTCAATTCCTGATTAAGGTTCTTTCCAGGTAAGTTAAAATTGCATTGGTCCGATCCATTTACGATTCTCCAAGTTTATCCATATGGAGTTGTCGAACTTCAAAGCAAGGGAGGTGATTTTCGAGTTAATGCTCAGCACTTAAAACATTACTGGGGAGATAAAATTAAACAGGCATCAAATCTCGTTCATTTTATCAGATGATTAATTTTTCTTCTTTTTCCTTTTTTAAATATATGATTTAGGGTATATTTTCGGGATTACTATGTTTAAATAAATTCTGTTTAGGAGATTGAAACTTGAGCGAGACCGCTTGTGACCCCTCTAATCTTTCCTGGGAATTGATTTTAACATAATTTTTCGAGAGATTATTCCCTAAATGAAAAAAAAAAATTTAGTTTTTCAAATAAAATGGTCAATTTTGATCCAAGTTTTAAATTGCAACTCAATTTCAAATTTTCTTTAAGTCTCGGTACCTAATTGAATTATCTTCAAATTTTAGTTGCTTTTTTTGTAAATATTAAAAACTAGATGTCTCTTTTTGTAAATATTTTCAAAAGGCATTCTGAATAAATGTATTTAATTTAATAAATAAGATGATAATCATTAATATATAATTATATCCATTATAATATATATTAATTATTATCAACTTTACATAGAATTAAGATTAGTTTAAATTTGATCATATTTGTTTTACTTTAATAAATTAATAGCAAATAATAATTTAAAATGCATTTTTTAATTAATTGTTGTTAACTTTGTGTAGAATTAGAATATTTTAAGTATTAAATTGTTCTAAGAATTCTAATTAAACTCCTACTCCTCTTACTATAAATTTCACGCACCTTTTCCATTTTTTTTCACTCATCCCTCAATCAACCCTAGCAGCCACAACCCACCAAATCACCTAATGCCGCAGCTCCCAACTCCCTAGCTGTAACACTGCCCGGTAGTCTTATTTGGCTAGTAGCTCATGCTACTACTCTCGCTTGCGCCAGACTGGATCTCACGTACTTGCTCGCTCAGGCCAATGCACTAGCCCTATTATTTGCCTGATAGTGCCGCCTGTTGCCTACTTGCTGCCCATCCATGCGACACACACATATCCTACTACTCCCTAGCGTGCCGCTACCGCCTTAATACTCACTCCACATCATTAACACACCCTACAAACATCCTTAAATAAACCTTTTTTGCTTTAGATTTAATTTCTTTGAGTTCTTAACTTTTATAAAAAGGTGGTAAGACAAATTTTCACCTAAATTTTAATTTTATTTAATTATTTAATTTTTGAATTTATTGAGTTATTAATATTTTATACTGATTAAATTTTTGAGAAAATATTTGTTTTCATCTTATGCTCAGGTTAATCATGCTTCGCAAGAGAACTCGTGCTTTAGCTCAACTTGACGAATCACAAAATAAATTCCACTGTGAGGAAACCAAAGGGAGATACGAAAGTATTTTCAAGAATCAATAGATGCACCTAGAAAAAGGCTTTATGCTGAAAGAAAGCAACTATATTGATTACATGGCGTGCATTCGACAAATTGTTGAAGCTCTCAATTGGAAGTTGTTTTGTGAGAAAAGACCTAGTGTAAATGAGGAGTTAGTTCATGAATTTTATGCAAATTTGATCTCAAGCAAATTGACAGAAGTTTCTGCTCGTGGAATCAAGGTACCAATAACCTCAAACGCTATTAATGAATTCTTTGAATTACCTGATTTGGAAAATGACGAATATTCTCCCTTGATGAGCAATATTGAGTCTGAAAATCTACAAGAAATTGTCGAGGAACTTACAGTTCCAATTTCTAAGTGGACCATGTCAAAGCAAGGAATTCACAATATTTGACACCACTAGCAAAGGTATGGTTCTATTTCATTCGATTCAGCCTTATGCCTATTTCACATGGGACTACAATTTCATTTGAGCAAATGGTCTTATTATACTCAATTTTAACTAAAAAGACCATTGATGTGGGAAAAATCATCCTGAGAGAGATGCAGAATTATGCCGCTAGATGTTCTGGCCCAGCTTACTTTCCCTTTACAATAACAATTTTCTACTTGAAAGCTAAGATTTTTTGTAAACGTAAAGAAGACAGGGTATAGCCAGGGTACAATCATAGATTGGGACCTTTACCAAATAGCTGGAGACTCTATTCTACAACAATGAGTTAAAGAAAGTGAGGATCCCAAAGAAGAAGGATAAGATCCCATAGAGATTGAACCGATCCAATCAACTAAAATTCCTGATAAAGAGAACTAATGGAACCAGTAACCGAACCTGACGTTGCAATTTCAATATTTAAGACTCAATCGCCTCGCTCAGATCTTCAAAATGAGTTGTCAAAGTTGATGGACATAATGCAACATATGCAACGGCAGCAACAAACTTACTGGAGATTTTCAAAAATTACGGGATGACTCAATGAGAAGTGCTCTTACAAAAATATACAATGACCCGTTTATTTTTATGCCTGAGTTTCTAGATTTCATATTTGAACCGTGGAGTCCACAATTAAAGAGTGAGCGAAGCGATTCCTGTAAAAACAAAGATGATGAAGCAAAGGATGAGTCAAATTCTGAGGGATCTGCAGATAAATAAAAGGGGGATCTTGACTTTATTTTATTTCTGTTCATTGGTTATTTAGTATTTTAAGATCAGGTTTTACGAGGAATTTTTATTTTCACATAATAAAACAAGAGGTGGAATTCATAAATGAACAAGACACAAAGTGCAAAGTGTGGCAATAGATATATACATGTCTAGGATTAGATCTAGAGACAGCTTGGTACTTAAGCAGTCAAATAGACTCAACTCCTCTTTTTTAGAATCCTACCTGGTGTATTGTATGAGGAAATTATTCACCTTAAGTAGTGGGACCGAAAAATCGAAAAAATGAAATTATTTCCAATCACAATAAATTTTTCTTTTAGTTATGATTAGGTTATATTTTGTCCAAAAATTTGAAATTTTGTTAAGTATGCTAAACTTCAATATGAATAAAATTCAATTATTTTAATAATTGTTATGTTAACTAAAATATGGCATAAATGTATTTTTAATAAATCATTCAAATTGTACCATAAAATTTTTAGTTCCTTAGGAAAGTTAGGCATGCATGAAAGTTTAAGTCTCTAGAATTGACTTAGTAGTTTCTTGAGGTGAAATCCTAGGAAGCATGGGAAGTTGGAAATGAATTAGGCAACTTTTGTTTGGACTGTTTGAGCCTTTGAAGCCAACCATGATGAATTTTTATCCCTTAAATGTAACGCCCCAAATTTCTTATTTTTGTTTTTGTGAAAGTGTGACACAAATATCTGTCTGCTTCAGTGGTTAAGTGTTTTAGGAGTGTGTGGGAGGTCCCAAGTTCAAACCTTGTCTTGGGAAAATTTTGGTATTTTTCTGAATAAAGCCTTAACCTTGTTCAGTGGGTTTAATCTTAATTATTTGTAAATACACATCAGAATGAGCCTGCTGGTCTGGTGGTTAAATGGAGTGTTAGGTCACTAGAAGTCCTATGTTCAAATCCCTACGTGAGCAAGGAGGGAAATATTTTTGCTCTGGGCGTGTGGCGTGTGGAGGAGTTCAAATTAAATTAAAATTCTGAGTAGTGGAGATGTAGTGGGGATTGTGGGAGCAAGTTAGGGGATTGAGGGGTTATCAAATTAGATTTTATTTCTTCGTTTTCAAATTTTTTTTGTTTCCTCTCCAAAAATTCTTCTAACGCCATTTTCTTCTTCTTTTCTTCTCTTCTCTGACTTTTCTTTCTTTTTTAGGGTATCTCTTGTCGTTCTTTGATTCAGTCTGCGGATTTTGCGCTCCTTCTTTTTCCTGCGGTAAGTGGGGTAAGTTTTACTCGTCTCAAGAGTGAATTTCTGTTTAGTTCCATTTAAGATAGAAATTTTGTTTCGTTAGTCTTATTGCTAGGTTTTTATAGTAGCGACTTGCAAAGACCGGGGTTTTAATCTTGGCTGTAACACCCCAAACCCGGCCTAGATGTTAGGGCCAAGTCTGGTGTGCCACATCACCTACAACTAACCATGTTACCTAGTTACTAATATTAGGGTGAGCTTTGCAAAATCATTATTAAAGTTTTAAAGGAAATTCTCGATTTATTGGTGAACGTCATATCCACTCCCAGTTATTAAGAGACTCTTTATTATAAAATTCAACTTGTTACTCGATTGAATCGCGTGACTGATTTTGAAAATGTTTGATTAATTTTTGAGAAAATGCACGCAACCCTAGTCTATTCGTTTAAAACAAATTATAGCAAAGTATTAAAACCCAAAATCAAAATATTTAAAGCGGCCTTATTACAAACCCAAATTAAAAATAAAACGATTGAAATAAATAATAAAATAAGTAATCTAATTAAACCAGAAACGCAGTCTTCGTGGCCACTCTGAATCCCTCCCAGCTCTAAGTCCATCAGTCTAGGGCTCACCTTCATGAATGGAGAGAAAGGGGTGAGTTTGGAAACTCAGTGTGCAAAGAAGACCATCCAGAGCCCAAATCAGCTCAAGCCCGCTAGGCCTAAGCCCTATCCAGTCACAATAATATTTGGGCCGAAGCCCTATTCAGTATTTAATTAATTGGGCCTTAGCCCTATTCAGTAAACAGTACATCTGGGCCTTAGCCCTTTTTAGATGACAGTACGGCCCATAGGCCCATTACAATAACAGAACAGATATCATGCATGAATGCAAAGCCCATCACATGTGGGGAGACTACTCAACCCACCCAACCGCTACACTCCACCCGTACCAACCAAACACTCCATGCGGGGAAACTACTCAACCCACCCAACCTCTACACTCCACAGTTGCAGCATCGCTACTCAGATAAGGTGGCCAAGCCACTAACAGAAATACGAGGCAAAGCCTCTTTCAGAAAATAGAATGGGCAAAGCCCTTTTCAGATATCAGTACGAGGCAAAGCCTCTCTTAGAAAATAGAAATCGTGGCAATGCCACTTGCACTTCCTCCATCAACAATCCCAAATCCCATACAACAGATAATCATGATATGGCATACAGTAAACAGAAATAGTAAATCATGCATTTCAGTCAAATTTAGCCCTAGGGGTATAACGGTCATTTTGCACCTAAGGGTAAAATAGTAATTTTTCACCTATAAGGATATTTCAGTAATTTCATCAGTTTTTAGGGTTTTATGCGACTTTCAGTTATTGGCAGTCTCATTTCCAATTCAGTAACTTAACTAACCCATTTTAACAATCTTTAGCTATTGGGCCCTAAAACCCCAATGGACCTACAGTGTCTATTAGCTACTTAAGCCCATTTAATCCAAATTTTATGATTGATTTACCAGTTTTAGCAGTTTTGGACCTATAATCTACTGGAACACGCTTATCGCATTATTTCACCCATATGGACCCATAAGCCTATTGGGCTCACATTCGGCCCATCGAGGTCCAAACTTACCGAAGTGTACAAAATTACACACTCACTAACCTTATCGATTTCAATTACAGATCTACCGCTTCCAATCGACCCATGAGCGTTCATACGCTCGTAAGCCTACGAAATACCAAAATTTTGGCATTTCGACTTTTTGGCTTTTGCCGATTTAGACTACAAAAGGGTGTTCGATACACACCTGATTTGCGATTATTACAGCGAGATCTTCCACACGATTTTTCCTACAATCAGTCACTAACATATTTAGATTACGAATCCATGAAAACCAATGTAGAAATCACTTACCACATTCGGCCAATATCCCTAAGGCCCCAAACTACTTACCTCTGTCGATTTTAATCTACTAGATCTAGATCTAGATCTAGATCACTTCCACGTCCCTAGCCTTTATTCCTCCTTGCTTAAATCACTTTTCCTTCCAAACTAAAACACATAAATCAATTAGAAAAACTAGCATTACTTATCACCATAGTCGACAGCCTCCCTAAAGTATTTAAGGATTTTCGGCTTTTCTCAAATCACTAAATAATGGAAGATAAGATCTGAATACTTACCACCAAATATGTACTTGTTAGAAACGTTTCCAACACTTTTCCAATCTCAGATCCACTGTGAATCTAACTTAAACTCGAGTAGAGAATAGATCTAGAAATTAATTCCCGAATCACTAAGATTACGAAGGTTTCGACTTTTGGTATAATGAAAAAGAGAAAGTAGAAGTTGTAATAGAAAAGAGAAGGTGTCGACAAAGCTATGGAAGTTGTGAGATTCGGCTAAAAGAAGTTTGGCCAACAAAGATTCGGGTTTAGCAATATTCAGCTATCATGGAAAGAAAATAAAAGGGAAAACAAATTCAAGAATATGGGTAAAAGAATTGGGCGAAGAGGAGATGGACAAAAAATAAAATAAATAAAATAAAATAAAGAAGCAAGAACCAATTGAAAGAAAGAAAAACAATCTCGGCTAACACAATGAAGAATACCCTAAACTAACTAAGAAGAAAAGCACTCATAAAGGCTAAAAAAAATAAAAGCTATCGGCACTTAATGCTTATAGCCGAATGAGTGCTTAATTTGGCACAAAAGTCCTTTCCAAAAACAAATTCCAAAATTTTAGCTAATTAACAAAGTTTGAATTTCATTCAAACTTCTCCCCACCGCTTAGTAGCAGCCCTATCCACCACTTGCACCGCTTCACAATGCTACTAGAAGAGTTTCGGTCCAGCCTGCTTACTCTCCCCACGCGTGCAGCAAAAAGGCAGCCCTCCTACGCGCACAACAGCTCAAACTCGGGACCTCCAGATGCCCACACATGCTACTGGCCACTACGTCACGTCTTTGCTTTCAATAATATACCGTCGCAATTATTCTTAAGGCTTATCCGCTGAAGCCTCTACTGTTAAAAATAAAACTAAAATTTCGCCTCGCCTGGACTCGAACTCGCGCCCCCTAGGTGGTCCTAGCGCACCGCTGCCACTACGCCACGGGCGCTATTGTGGCATACTCCAGTCATAACTTCTCTTAACCCCTATTTAGTCGTACTCCTGATTACTAAAAACAAAATAGCTTGCGTGAGCGAGGCCTCGAACCCAGGCTCTCTTCCACACTCCTAATGCCTTTGCCACTGGGCCAGGCTTTCCTTTGTACCCCTTTTTTAATCCAACTAATTATAAGGCTTCCTTGCGACTGTCCCTGGGTTTTAAAAAAAGCCCACATATGCGCACGCTGGGAGTCGAACCCCAGCTCCTCTTCTTGCTGCCTAACGCGTCCAACCACTAGGCCAGGCACTTCCTTGTGTCTAATCTTGGACCAACTTATATATAAGCCCTATTGCCCAGATTTCTCCTAAGAAGCAAAAGTTAATTTTTGCTAAAGTCTTGGATCGAACCCAAGACTTTTCCCACACTATAAATCTATCTTAATTTATTTAATTACTAAACTAAACACCAATTTTAATTACAATAATATTATTTTTTAATAATAATATTTAAAACATCTAAATTATTCAGGCCATCTTCTATCTGGACTCGGACTCAAGGCCCAATACTTTAGGCCCAAATTTAAGGTGTTACATTGGCGGACTGTAGGCAAAAAGCTCGGAGTGGGTAAGTAAGGATTTTGGCAAATTGAATGGTTGTCAGCTTTGGTTTCAGATTAATCGAACAAAGATTGTGTTTCGTATGTTAATTTTAGGTTTTGGACTGCTCGGGGATCATTTTAGCATCAACCGTTAACAGGTGTGTACCCGAAAATGAAAAAAACAAGGTTTTGGCACAGTTCTGTGATTGATGAAGGTCAGGCCATGCACTAGACATGGCCATGTGATGGCTAGGGGTGGCCGTGTGCGACACACGGGCTAAACTGAACTAGGTCGCGTGGGCCACACGGGCGTGTGAGTCTACACGGGTAGTCCACACGGGCATGTGGGTTTCTGGGCCAGGACGTGTGATCCACATGGGCCAAGGCCAATCTGGGCGTGTGGGCCACACGGGCACGTGGGCCCACACGAGTAAGCCACATGGGCATGTGGGCCCATTTATTTGAAATGTTCCCTAGGGTTGTACGGGTCATCCAAATCAATTGTGAACCTATAGGGTTGGTAAAGGCTATTTAGACTCTAAATTGTATGATCTGAATATCTGATATATGTATTGAGCATGATAGTTATATGCATGTTTATTGATCTGTATGTATGACTAATATTCGTTATTAGCATGTTATTCTGTATGCCTGCGCTGAGCATATCTATTTGCATCTGCATTTGGGGTGGGATGATGATTATTGAAGGAAGTGTACTGAAAGGCATTTCTGCCTACTATCTGGCAACTCAGCTGCAATATTACTGATATGTGTCGTATTTCGGTATAGCATGGTGGGAACACAAAAATTTATATACTTTTTCATGCCCTTTTTTAGTTAAAATCATGCTATTCCGGTTAAATTCTTGTCGAAAAATAATTAAATATTATAAAATAATTAAATTTTGTTAAAAATATGAATATAATGAATTTTAATTAATTTTATAGTTAATTTTGATTAAATTTGGTTATTTTTGACAGAATTGCACAAAGGGCGAAAAATGGCCCGGCAGACACTGCGAGAAGAACAAAACCGAGAAGCAATTTAGAGTATCGAGGTGAAATTTCCATCCCAAGATGGTCCAAAATTTTGTATTAATTCATAATTTAATTAATTTTAATTTATTCCCCATTTAATTTGGGCTAAATAAATTATTTTTAATTAATTATGGAGAAAGGGTCCAGTTGAACCGCACTGGTTGAACCGTATGGAGTGAACCGAACCAGCCACTAATTGGGCTGACCAGAACCGTCCATAGGCTGACCCAAATCAGCATTTTAGCTGATTAAATATGCTTGCAAAAAGGCCCTTGAAAGACCTCCAATTTGCATTCAAACCCCACCTTAATTTATGGCTTTGTAGATTTGCCCCAACCTATTTTTAGCAAAGTTGAAAGCTTCAACCTTTGCCATGTGTGTGGCCGGGCCATAGGGGGGCTCTTTGGCTGCTGGAATTTTCTATTTTTAGCAGCCACAATCAGCTATAAAAGCCATCCCTTGCTGATCATTTTCATCATCCCTCAACATCTAACATTCTCTCATTCTCTCTTCCTTTCTCTCAACTTTTCTCTCTTTTCTTTTCCATTTCATTCCCCCTTCCTCTTGTGCCGATTTCCTCTCTTGAAATATAGGTTTTCTTCAGCCATCTTGGGAAGCAATCAAGGATTCATAGAAGCCTTGCTCGGTGAAGACAACGGAGACAAAGAATGGAGCAATCAGTCAAGCCATGGAGAAACACCGGATTTGCCTTCTTATTCCATATCTTTTTAATTTCTGTTGTTTTTATGATGAACATATCCATGAATATTATTTTTGTTGAAATGGTTATTTTAATCAATTGAGCTTGAATTTAATTCGTGTTGGGTTGATTATATTTTTCGTGCTAGACTTATGAAGGTTGTGTTTATGTTGTTATAGGCCTCGGTAAAAATGCTTGATTAAGTAAAATCATGCCTAAGTTATTCTTGCATTATAATTGTTAGATAACTAATGAATTTATTATTAAACACATTGAAATTATAATTAATGGACTCAGTACTTAATCAGTGCATGTTCATTCTTCTAAGGTAGCTGAAGCTTGAATTAGCATTGTATTTGGCAATACATATGCCTTGCATAACTTGCAAGATTGTTGTGATTAAATTGTTTCAAGGTATGGCTACCTTGTTACTTCACATAATCTTTTATATGTTTATTAAATTGAGTTAATTGTTTGAATTGACATGGGAACATGCAAGAGATTAGTTGAGTTTAATAAGTATGTATGAGCAATAGTTAGCAATTTTTCCGAGTTGCCATGAATTTATTCGTAACAGCAGAAGCATGAATTTAATAATTCTAAGTTAAAAAGATGTAATTAATCCAACACAATTATATCATCTTGATTAAATCTTACTTGAAATCGTGCATTAGAATTCTTCGTTTTATTTTAATTATTTTACTTAGTGTTTTTTTTACTTTACTTTTTAGTCAACTTTTTAAACCAAAATATTTTTCCCTCACCAAAGTGTTTTAAAATTAATTCCATAAATATAACTTTTTACAGTCCCTGTGGGTACGATAACTTGACATTTACTTGTCACTTTATTACTTGTTACGACTGTGTACACTTGCACATTTTCGCCGTTCCACATGGTCCGTAGGGACGGGTAGGTGTTTTAAACCCCACATGGTGAGTAGGGATAGTCGGAGATGGTGTGTAGAGGCTGGGGGTAGGATTTATTACTATTCTGATTGTTTGACTGCATCTATTACTGTAATGGGCTTAGGCCCAAATCTATATCTGATTCTGGCATGGGCGAAGGCCCGAATATGCATTTATAACTGAACTTCTAAAGGCGCTAAGGTCCAGATTTGCATCTGTTTCTGTAATGGGCTCAGGCCCAAGATGTAACTTATTGATACTGATACTTTGATTGTGTGCTTGTTTGTTTCTGTGGGGATTACACACTGAGTTTATGTAAACTCACTCCTTCTATTTAATCTGTACAGGTAATCCCTAGAGTTAGACGAATTGGTGTAACGGAGGACTCAATAGTGATGACTGCTATTGGAACTGCTTCACTACTACTTTACAGTTTTATTATTTTATTATTATTATGATTACTATTTTTGGGTATTTTGATGTAATTGGGACTCGCCGACTGTTTGTTTAAATTTGGGATTTTATACTATTTGTGTGGACTTTTAAAATGAAAAATTCAAAAAAAAAAATACGGTTTTCTAAAAACTAAGGTTTTCCTAACCATAAACGGTTTTTCTTAAAATAAATGGATACTAAAGCTTCCGCTAAAAAGATATGTTTTTGAGACAACTCAACTAGTGAGCATTTTTCTGAGTTAAATAGAAGCTAATAAACAGAAACAGTTTTAGCTTGATAACTTCGTTTTCAAATCCCATTCCATGCGACATCACCAGATTCGGCCATAACTGTAACACACCATACCCGGCCTAGATATTATGGTCGAATCTGTTGATGTCACATGGAAAGGGAATTTGAAATCTAATTTGTCAAGTTAAAACTGTTTCTGTTTATTAGCCTTTATTTATCTCTCGTTAATTTCAAAATCACTTTCTCGTTAACTTTATTCATTTAAAACATATTCTGTAGCGGAAGCTTTTAGAAACCATGATAGTTAAGAAAAACCATTCATGCTTAGGAAAAGCATTGTTTTTAATAAAGCCGAGTTTTCGTTGAGTTTCGCAGTTTAAAAGTCCATAAAACAATCAAAATCTGAAATAAAACCAACAGTCCAAAAGTTCCAAATTACATCAAAATAATAGAAATAAAATAATATAAAATAAAAAATAGAATCAAAGCAGTTCAAAATAGTGGTGGACACCGTCGAGTCGTCTACCGCACCGATTCGTCTATGACTAGGGATTACCTGTACAGATTAAATAGAAAGGGGTGAGTTTTCATAAACTCAGTATGTAATCCCCACAAAAAACATGCACACAGTCATACAGCAGTAATCAGTCAAATACAGTTTGGGGCCTAAGCCCGTTAAAGATTCAGATACAATTCAGTTATAATTAGGGCCTTAGCCCATCTCAAATACAGTATGCATTCAGTAATAGAAATCAGTATCCTACCCACCAGCTTCTACACACCACCTCCGACCATCCCTACACACCATATGGGGTTTAAAACACCCACCCAGCCCTACACACCAAGTCGTACCGAATGCAGCACATATCAGTAATATTGCAGCTGAGCTGCCAGATAATGGGCATAAAAGCCTTTCAGTACACTTCCTCTAATATCATCATCCCACCCTAATGCAAATGTAACTAAAACATGATCAATGCAGACATACAAAAATACATGCATTGATGCCAATATTCAGTTATACATATAGATCAGTAACATTCATATATTCAGACATGCTCACATAAATCAGATATTCAAATCATATCATTTAGGGTCTAAATAACTCTTACCAACCTTACAGTAGGTTCACAATCGATTTGGACAACCCGTGCAACCCTAGGTTTCATTTCAAGTTAATGGGCCCACACGCCCATGTGGCTTACCCGTGTGGGCCTACACGCCCGTGTGGCCCACACGTCCAGATTGGCCTTGACCCATTTGGATCACACGGCCTGGCCCAAATTCACACATGCCCGTGTGGATTGCCCATGTGTACTGATAACAGCTCGCGATATTAAGTAATAAAATTTATAAAACTGATCACACCAAAACTAACTAATATCACGACCTTAAAGGCAAGCGCACCTGACGAATAGTAGTATAGTTTAGTGGCAAGACCGAGTTATCATACCCAAGGGACCTAAAAGTACTAATACTTACTTCCTTTCTATTATCTAGCCTAAAAATAAAGAGAGTTGATTTAAACTAATTCTAAAACTAACTAAAAGTGCACAAAAAGTAAATTGGGGAAAACTTTAGGGAAAAGCTGATTGATATAAGCAATACTTAAGGGAGAATCCACCTAGACTTCACTTGTTATTGGTTTCTGAGCTAGACGATTTATTCACTTGACTTGATCCGTAGGGATCCCTAACCTATGCTAAACCCTCCATCGAGGCATAGAACAACTAGGCCTAAGTTGTTAATTAAAGTTCCTTTATTAATTAACTTCCTAGGTTGCATTAATTCGATCTATGGCTCCCCATTTTAGGTTTGACCCTAATCCGGCAGATTTATGTCGCCCTATGTCTAGGGTTGCATGCAACTCCGCTTAATTATGGTAGATCTACTCTTATCACAGGGACTTTTGCTCCTCTGCTCTAAGCACATCTAATTCTTGAAGTAATACCTAGGCTTATTAAATCAAGAATTAAGCACACATAATTAAGAACAAATCAAGTATTTATCATATAACTCAAGAATAAATAATAACAAGATCTGTCTTAGGCTTCATCCCCCTCAAGTATTTGAGGGGTTTAGTTCATAATTAAAGAAGAAAACATTTCAGAAGAAATAAAACAACAAAACATAAGAGACCAAAAACCCCTGAAGGAATTTAGGGAGATCTTCTGTCTTGATGTAGAATTCTGGCTTCTGGGATGAATCAATCGGCTTCCCTTGGAGTAATTCCTGGCTTTCACTCTTCATGTCGGCAGAGAGACGACTCCCCACTTTAGGGAAAAGATTACCCTTGGCAGGGGGAAATCAAGTACACCCTTAGAGTTGCCTCCTAGGGTCTTTATATAGAGTTTTGGGGAGCCTTTCTTAGCCTTTAAGTATTCAAATCTGAGTGAAATTCCTCTTCCTCACGACTAGAACACGCCCGTGTGCCACGCCCGTGTGATTTCGACAAGAGGCCGTGTGATTCTATCGGTGGAGGCACGGCCGTATGGCCTGGCCGTGCTTGTCGGGGGCTGGACCGTGTGATCTTCATGTGGCACGGCCGTGTGCCACGGCCATGTGGTTACTTCTTGGGCCGTGCGTTTTCACATTTTGGCCCATTTTCTTCAGTTTTTGGTCCATTTTCCGTTCTCTTCTCTTTCCTATGCTCTCTTGAGTATAAGATATGGAATAGAAGGATTAAGAGCACCAATTCTCACAAAATTAAAAATAATTCATCCAAAATATAGGCTAAATATGAGGTAAAAATATGTATAATTTATCGTTCATCAAATACCCCCACACTTAAGCCTTTGCTTGTCCTCAAGCAAAATCTCAATCCCAAATAAAGAATCATTCTTCTTAATCTACAATCTTTATCAATAATGTTTCAAATTAATCCACAGGAAATCATACAATGAAAATTCAATCAAAATAACATTAAAGACTCAATCAATCTAAGTTGAGAATTTTATCATTGAAACATAAGCTTTCTCCCTTCTCCTAAGTAATTATCTCTCCATCTTAGTTAACAGAAGTTGACATCCTCACTAAAGATTCACTCTATCCACTCGAAGTGTTTAGGGTTCAAAAATTAAGCACTCTCTAGTCAACCTGAAAAGCTATTACCATAGGCTTACAAGGAAATCACATCTCCACCACTATAGATTGACATGACATATCGATCAAAAGGTCTTGTAAGGGTTGTAACGGGGCTTGGTTAGGGGTGTTGTCACAGGCTGTAAAAGAAGGGTTAGAATCGAGATTGAACTGAAAAGTTATCTAGCTAGAAAAATCTCTATCACCGGGAACATATTTCTAGGGCTAGTTTTTATGATAATATCATTCATGCCTGGGTAGTCTTTAAATAGAAATATGCAAAAACTTTTGAACTATTACGTATGACAACTGAATTTAACTATAAATACACGTTTTTCTCTTTTTTTTTAAGAACAATTCATAATAATCTTGAATATTTACAACTTTACATGCTGGAAAAGAGAATAAAGGTAGATAATAATTTCAACTCAAATCTCGACAAAAATAAGGGTCAACGTAATTGAATGAAATTCAATAAAAAATGGGTTATTGGTTAATAATTAGAAGGTAAGTTAAAGAATGGGTTGTTACGCTCAACGGGGTTCACTAGGGGTTAAATTATGGAGGTAGGCATTTGTGGAGTAAGTAGCTTAAATTTTAAGTGCCTTTATCATTTCGGTATATCAAATCAATGATGTGGTCTTGATGCGCATAATCAAAGCAAGTTCTAGAATAACAAATCAGTGTTGACTCACTCAAATCAATAATAAAAGTGAGCACGAAAGAATGTATGCTCAAAAGGCTCAAAATCTCA